>OX579660.1:5523314-6848791 GCA_951230895.1 Carpatolechia fugitivella
CCATCAATTTCTATAATAAAATTAAAATATATAGGTGTTACTTTATCGAATTTGATGGCTCAACAATAAGTATTATTTTTGACTTTTTAAATTTTTGCTTTTTTTGCTTCGGGGGTTTTTAAATTTTTAATTTATTTTTATTTCATAATTTTTAAACTTTATTACAAATAAATTATGATATATGAGTACAGTTATATCTAAAAATTGAGTGGAACGCACTTCGCAGAGATCAGTTGGAAGAAGGAGAACTCCCGAAAAAGATATTTATAGAATTCGATGACAAATCAATCGCATATGGAAGGTAGTCAAATCCTCTCATCAACTATTAAAGAGCTGATGATCTTCAAACGGCTGATCAGGTCATGGTTACCTTTCCATATACTTTCAATATCATTGAAGTAACATGGTACCAAATTTCGAATCGATAGAACATATGAAAGGTAGTCAGATATCCCCTCATCAAATATTAAAGAGCTGATGATCTTCAAACGGCTGATCAGGTCATGGTTACCTTTCCATATACTTTCAATATCATTGAAGTAACATGGTACCAAATTTCGAATCGATAGAACATATGAAAGGTAGTCAGATATCCCCTCATCAAATATTAAAGAGCTGATGATCTTCAAACGGCTGATCAGGTCATGGTTACCTTTTCATATAGGTACTTTCAATATCATTGAAGTAACACGGTACCAAATTTTGAATCGAAATGACATATGGAAAGTAGTCAGATCCCCTCATCAACTATTAAAGAGCTGATGATCTTCAAACGGCTGATCAGGTCATGGTTACCTTTCCATATACTTTCAATATCATTGAAGTAACACGGTACCAAATTTCGAATCGATAGGACATATGGAAGTAAGTCAGATCCCCTCATCAACTATTATAGAGCTGATGATCTTCAAACGGCTGATCAGGTCATGGTTACCTTACCATATACTTTCAATATGATTGAAGTAACAAGGTACCAAATTTCGAATCGATCGGAGATAAGGAAGTTCGACAGATCCCCTCATCAACTAGAAAAGAGCTGATGATCTTCAAACGGCTGAAGATATTTTCATGAAACATGGCTAAGAACACTCGGGGTAAAATTATCTATGTTACAAAAAAAACTAAACGAAAATCGGTTCATCCGCTTAGGAGCTACGATACCACAGACAGATACACAGATACACAACTCTCTCATAACTCTTAAACGGCTCAATCGATTTTTATAAAACATAGCTAAGAACACTCTCGATTAAGTCTCCTTTCATCCAAAAAAAACTAAACTGAAATCGGTTCAGTGGTTCGGGCGATATGATGCCACAGACAGATAGACAGACACACAGACAGACACACAGACAAACAGACACGTCAAACTTATAACACCCCTCTTTTGCGTCGGGGGCAACGCATTTTATAAATTGCTTACTTGTTGGTTTTTCGTTAAAGTTAGTAGTAAGTAATTAATTTCATTAAAAAAAAGTAAAACTAAATAAAAGGTTACTAAATAATGATTCATTGGATCTACCTTGTGAAGCCGATGTTAGTATCTATTGTGTGCGCCAGTAACAACAAGGTTTGAGCTGCAGGCATCCGCATTGAGTTCACTATGTACGGCTTGGTTGTCTCCAATAAGGATCTGAAAGAAAACTTGAGATATAGGTAAGGTACCGAGTTTAAATAATCCTATACCCTGTTTCAGATAACATTGGAAAAGTCTTTCATAGGATACATTTCCAGACACCTGTCAATATCGATTAGCTGACAAGTGTGAATCACGAATAACCTTTTTTCTGCCATACATATTTTTTGTCTTTTTTCCATTGTTATTTGAAATGAAGTATAGTAAATTATTAAATCATCCACTGCTCCGTGTCCACGTTCTTCCGTGTTCAAACTATGCATGGTAAAATTCGCTCATTCTGTCGCCAACGTTCATACCATGTTGAAAACACCGGTTCTCGTCCGATCACCGAAGTTAAGCAACATCGGGCGTGGTCAGTACTTGGATGGGTGACCGCCTGGGAACACCACGTAATGTTGGCTTTTTGCATTATTTGCGTTTTCATTAGTTTTTAACACAGAGGTTTTTAATAATGTTTGTATGGTAATTATGTCATTTCAATAAAAATGGAAATGCAGATTTTTTGATGACGTCATGTCATGAATTGGAAATTATCAATATAATTCGCTTGTTCTATCGCCAATGTGATTTTTAAAATAGAAACAATTTCTCCTCAATCTGTATGTTTAAAGAATGTATATTTTTGTTAGCTGAATAGTCTTAATCACATCACCTCTGACTGATAGACAAGATGCACTGTTTACATAATACATTTAATTTTAATGACTTCATATCACATAAATTTTCAAAATTATCTATAAAATTCGCTTGCACTGTCGCCAACGTTCATACCATGTTGAAAACACCGGTTCTCGTCCGATCACCGAAGTTAAGCAACATTGGGCGTGGTCAGTACTTGGATGGGTGACCGCCTGGGAACACCACGTAATGTTGGCTTTTTGCATTCTTGTTGGTTTTATATACTTTTTTTACATAAATTATAACCAACGAATTATCTAGTAGTTCGTTGATTGTAACATTTCAATTTAAAATACGAAATGAAGCAGCACGTAACAATACTTCATGATACTTTTTTGATAACGTCATATATCTATTTTGAAAATGACTTAAAAATTCGCAAAACAGAGTGTCAACGTTCATACCACAGAGGCACAGAGTACTATAATACTGGCGTGCGTTTCTGATGATATTATGTATTTTGACACGTCATGTCATGGATTTGAAACTATCCATAATATTCGTTATATCTGTCGCCAACGTTCATACCATATTTCATCACCGAAGTTAAGCAACATCGGGCGTGGTCAGTACTTGGATGGGTGACCGCCTGGGAACACCACGTAATGTTGGCTTATTTCATTTTTTTTTCAAAACAGAGCAATAATATTATTCCTGCTATCTGCTACTGTGATGTCGTTGTAAATTGTTTTTTTTAACTTATCAGCTACCCAATAGCGTTGTCTGACCAAACAGAAATACAACAAAGATACGGCGAAGCGATATAGGTTACTTACTCGTAAACTAATAAATGCTACAATACAGCGATTTGTTTATACCAACTAAACAGCTTTACTCTAGACAAAAAAAGAAGAAAAATGTAAGTACTATTATTATTTTTTAACAACATTTACGAAAGCCAGTTCCTAAAACGTGGTATCAACTTTTTTGTCCTCTAACTAAATATACCCCAACAGAACAACTTATATCGGGAGTCCGTTCTTCAGAGGAACAAACAAAAGACGATCGCTTCGCCGAGGCGACGCACGTCAGAAATTCAGCTACGAGGCGGGCGCAAGATTCTGTCCAGACTTGCGTAATTCTCATAAACATAGTTCGGTAGTTTAAGTACGTTTCCATGGACTCCCTTTTTTAATTTCTTTCTAAATACATTATTCTTACTAAAAACTTATTTTTTGACACTTTAAATTTTAATTCTTTTTAAAATCTAAAGCAGCAGGTAAATAGGTATATTGACCAATATCATTGTTCTAAGCCTTCCTTGAGTAGCATTGACGTTTTTTTAATGCATTGAAACCTGAATGGCATTTGAGGCTCTGCTCAGTCCGTAAGATATTATTTATATAAGTTGTTGAAGAGAATCTTCACAAAGACGATATCACCATCATCATCATTTCAGCCTGTTAAAGTCCACTGCTGAACATAGGCCTCTCCAATCGCAGCGCGACCGGTCCATAGCCACCTGCATCCAACGAGACCCAGCGATCCTCACCAGGTCGTCGGTCCATCTCGTAGGTGGCCGTCCCACACTGCGCTTGCCAGTACGTGGTCTCCATTCAACGACTTTCTTGCCCCATCGGCCATCCGATCTTCGCGCTATGTGGCCTGCCCATTGCCACTTCAGCTTGCTTATCCTACGGGCTATGTCAGCAACTTTGGTTCTTCTACGGATCTCCTCATTTCTGACTCGATCCCGTAGAGAAATACCAAGCATAGCTCTCTCCATAGCTCGCTGCGCGACACTGAGCCTCTGAAAAAGTCCTTTTGTGAAGCACCACGTCTCAGAGCCGTAAGTCATCACTGGTAACACACACTGGTTGTACACCTTAGTCTTCAGGCACTGAGGGATTTTGGACGATATAAATTCGATATAAATTCTATAAATAAGCGAGCTCTATCGCCAACGTTCATACCATATTGAAAACACCGGTTCTCGTCCGATCATCGAAGCTCGGGCGTGGTCAGTACTTGGATGGGTGACCGCCTGGGAACACCACGTAGTGTTGACTTTTTGCGTTTTTTGGGCCATAGTTTATAGTTGTTTTATTGACCTTTTTACATAATTGCATCTTTTCAATTAAAAATACAGAAAAGATGCAGTGCGTAACAATGAATTAACAGAGTTGTAATTAATTTGTTTAGTTAGTACAACACAAACTGGTCACTTCAATGATAAATATTATAGTAACTACTGTTAACATAATTTTTATAACGTCATGTTTTGATCATGAATTTGAAACTACATAGGTATAAATAACTAAAATTCGCTTATTCTATCGCCAACGTTCATACCATGTTTTTTATTATTTTGCCGGACTTTTCTCTTATCGAAGTGGTACAAGCAAAATAATGTAAATTACTTACAAATAACACAGAATCTGGTGCTTGGCCGACAAAGGTAGCTTGCTTTTGAAGCCAGGCGGCGTGTCTGTCTGTATGTCCCCTTCAGTCAGAGAAAGCACCCGCGGTTGCTTTCCGAAGTATGAAGTCGGGTGAAGGAACACAAATGGTTTACTCCAGGTGTGGTATAGCTGTTCCGACATTGACTGTAAGAAAAAAAAACATAGTGAGTTTATTGTAGATTAAGTTAAATTTAACTTTAAGAACAAAAACATTTTTTCAGTAATATTTTGAAAACTATTAAACCGATTTTGATGACCAAGATACTTATTCTTTTAAAAGTAGTTTAAAAAGATTATTACAATCCGACTTCTAGTTTCACTTACATACATTACATAGACATACGAAAAATTATGGTACATCAAATTGACAAATTTCTTTTTTTAAATCTGTTAAAAATACACTAATAAAAAAATAAAAAAATAAAAATATGTATGTTTATTTCTTTAAACAGGCAGCCTAATCACAAGATACAATGCATTGAAAAATAACTTGTCACATTCATAGTTACTAAATATAACGGTAACGCTATAGACAAACATGTAATATACAATCAAAATATTACCTGGTAGGGAATCGAACCCGAGTACCTATGTCCATAAGACAGATGCACTCTAGACGAAACTGGTCATCAAAAGACGAAGAATAAATAAGTTAAATAAATAATGACCCCGATTAGGGGAGTCATGCTCTAATTCTTATTTTGAAATCTAGCTATCCTTTTCGTTTTTAAGACTAATGAATGAATGAATGAAAGAATGAATGTGAATGTTTTGAATTAAAGAAAGATGAAGAATTCACATGAACGAATGAAATTATTTTGAATGAATGATAATCTAAAATAAGGGCGTAGCTGTCAGATTAAGAGATTTTTAAGTCGGATGTTCTACGAGCTCTCAAAAATTGTGGTTCAAATTCGATGTTTGACAGCTCTAATATTAGATTGGTCATCTCCTGTCCCTTTTTAATCTTTAAAAGGTGAAAAGGACAAGGATTAGAGCGTGACTGCGTGAGTCGCCACCAATAGGTACCTTGCAGTAGTTAAATTCGTCTGCTACAGCGATTTGAGGGTATAAAGCTCTGCACAATACTATCTGAAACAATATTTAACATGTTACGTTTAGTACAATAATGCGACTTAGATAACAAAAAGTATGGACTTTATCTATACAGGGTGGAAACGTAAGTGTGTCCATAACAGACGATTATTTCGTGAATTGTAAAGATATTACAAAACTGTAAAGTGATATGGAATCTGCATCGCTTAATAAAATTATATAAAAATACTGAAAAAAGAAATAGCCATATGTTCAGAAATTATACGTTTGCAATTTTATTTAACTTTTTTCTTTTTTCAGTCTCGTATAGCCACTCATAAAAAATACAGTGTTAAACTACTTGGTTTGAGTAAAGTTAGCACAAACCCATCTAATTGTTATTTTTCATTACTCATACTCTGAAAGTAGTTCGGAAGTTGCCTGAGGAGCGGATTGAAGGTAATACTTTTCAGCCCAGAGGGAGAATCACTTTCAACTGACAGCTGTCACACTCAGCTCAGCTCACTCAGCTCACTCAGCTCAGTCAGCTCTTCTCCACAGATCCCGCCATTGTGTTAGTGAACTCACCCAAAAAAAATGTAATGACGGATCTAAGTGATGTAATAACATCCTATGGAAATAAATTATTTTGACTTTGACTTTGACTTTGACTCATTCATTAATTTTCATTCATTCTGTTAAATTATAAAAAAAATACTGGTTCTAATTTCACATTTCTATTGAACTATGTTCTATCTTTCTATACAGCCACTCAATTACAGCGCAATGTTAAACTGAAATAACATAAAGTTAAGTATTAATTTAAAGAATATATATTTTTTAAATGACTTTATTATAATTAACTTTCAACTATTTCTTTAAAATAAAATAGATTTGGGCAAAATATTTAACATTTTTCAATGATCGAAATTAAAAATAAAGGCTCAAAAGCTGGCCGGCACGGCCACAGCAAAAATTAAAAAATAGGCGGGAAAGCAACAATCCGATTATCATTTGTTTATGTAGGGTTTTGTTCATCTGATTCAGATATGGAAGTCACTCATTTTTTCTATAGCTAATTCGTGTTTTTATTTTTACTTTCCTTGCATTCGTAATGAAAAGCACAGTGTTTACCACGGGTTAAAGACTTATTTAGTGCCTCGAACTATCAGGGCCCTCGCTACGCTCAGGCCCCAAACCCCGTCTCGGCGCTAAATAAGTTACTTTCACCCCTCGTATAACAATGTACTATTAATCGCTTTGTAAATTTGTAATATTGTTACGGTCTAGCAGTAGCAACTAGCGCCATCTATCCACAGAGCCGGGAACTATCTAGATATCTCAAGACGCTCGAGAGCTGTTTACGTAATGCGTCTACTCGATGCTAGATGGCGGCTTTGTTCCAGAATGTTCGTCGTAGTGTGGGACTGCACTGGTAGTTTCTGGAAGATTCTAGACCCGATTTCGGCGCATATATAAGGCGGCCGGCTCTGCGCGAGTGCAGTTCAGTTTCGAGTGAGCTATCGGAGTGAAAACTTCAAAGCGATCAAGAGCGAAGAAACCTGCGACCTAAGCGATACCTACGGATTACGAGTGACTCTGTGAATTGGATTATAGTGTGATTTGCCCTGGAACCAGTTATTCATCGTCGAATAAATCCTCGAATTACGTCATTGGTGTTTTAATCCAAATTACGAACCCTTGACCGTAACATTTGGTGTTGGAAGTGGAATTTGGAGATGCCAGTGACTCCGAGAGACGATACTACCGGCGTTAGAACGAGGGCGCAACTTGCTGCGGAAGCCACGCCTACTCCCCGTGGGGCCACGCCCACTGACCACCAAGCCCCGCCCACCGGACCACAAGCCACGCCCACTAGCCCCGCCCACCAGGCCCCGCCCACTATGGAGACCACGCCCACCACGGAAGCCCCGCCCACTGACCCCGCCCACCAGGCCACGCCCACTTTGGAGGCCACGCCCACCATGGAAGCCCCGCCCACTGGTTTGACCCACCGGGCCACGCCCACAGCTCAAGCTCCGGTTAGCAGCCGCATTCAAGATGCAAGGGCATCTGCGTTCGACTATAGCAGATTCATTCTGATGTTTGAATGCATGTTAGAGGAGCAGAGAGAAATGAAGGAGGTAATGCGCGAGAAACAGGAGGAAATGCGTGAGAAACAAGAGGAAATGTTCAAGAAACAGGAAGATATGAAGGAGGTAATAAGCGAAAAACAGGATAAAATGCTGCTTGCCGTGAATTCGGTTACTGATGTGGTTCAAAAATTGCAGCAAAATGTAAACCTGGTAGAAGAGCGAGTAATTAATCTAGAGACCGACGTAAACAACTTTAAAATGAATCTCGCTGGACTGCAGAAAGACGTTCTGCGACTCAAGACTGCAGGACCCGCTGCGTCGAGTGAAGTCACTATCCAGGCACCGAGGGTGAAAGTACCCGCTTACGACGGCACTACGTCCTGGGCCGCGTACCGCCAGCAATTTCAGACCGTCGCCGCTGCAAACGGGTGGACAGAGGAACAGAGCCTGACTGCTCTCACCGTCGCACTTCGGGGCTCGGCCCTCTCCGTCTTGGAGGCGCTGCCCAGCTCAGGCAGCACATTTAAAGACCTGATGGAGGCACTCGAGTCTCGTTATGGAGAGCGTCATCTGGAGCACGTTTTCCGCGCCCAACTACGTGACCGAGTCCAGCGCGCAGGAGAAGGACTGCAGCAGTGGGCTCTGGAAATTGAAAAGCTCGTCCGCAAGGCGTATCCGTCTGCCGATGCGAAGATGGTAGACTCTAATATACTGCAGGCATTCGTCGACGGAATCCGAGATCTGGAGATTAGGGCTGCAGTGAGACTTCGCCATCATGCCTCGCTGAAGGAAGCCCTTGCGCACGCTCTTGAAGTTGAAGCCGTGCGGAGCGATGTAAAGCCAGCTCACAAATTGCGGGAGGTAACGGAAGAATTGCAGGGGATCAAGACGTCGCCACCACCCAAGAACAAGATGACTGGCCCAATGTGCTACAGATGTGGAGAAAGGGGTCATCTTCAGTTCACCTGCCCCAAAAAGGAGACTCAGACAACAAAGCTTGCTGACGAGATGAGTAAGCTAAAGGAGCGCGTTGACGAGATGGCAAAGAGGCAGGAGGCCCTATCTCCTGCTGCTTGTCAGGGAAACGAGTAACAGCCAGGACCAAGGGGCGGGTACTGGCTGGCATGAAGGAAGCCCCGGCAATGATGATTTCACAAGCATGTAATGGGAACAGTTTGGCGATATGTGGCTCCATTAATGGGACAAGCTGCAGGATAACAATAGACACTGGAGCCACAAGGACGATAGTCAGACCGGACCTGGTGAAAGTTATGACAAGCCGAATGGAAAATATCAACTGTCGGCTTCTTTCCGCCTCCGGCCAGCCAATATCTGCCCAAGGAGAGTTATCAGTCACGTTGAGTGTAGGAGATGCAGCATACACTCACAATGTCATCGTGGCTGAAATATTGGATGACTGCATTTTGGGCTTAGACTTCATGAAGAAACATGACTGCCGAATCGATGTCACCAACGGTGTTTTTAAGTGTGGGAATGAAGAGATCTTCATCCTTGGCGCACCAACGGGGAAAGTGACTTGTTTGGGTAAAGTCGTAGTTCCTGGGCGAACACAAGCCCAGGTAAAAGTAAAGCTGCCATCAGCTAGAAAGATTAAAAACAATCCAAACAGATGCGTTTTAATTGAAGATGCAGCGAATAAGACCACAACCCGGAAACTCATGACAGCAAGAACCTTAGTCAGAGGAGGCAATACTGCAGTGGTGAGGGTAGTGAATCTAGAAGAACGCGAGGTTATCCTAAATGAGGGAGATGTTGTTGGAAAATGCGAAGAAGTCATCTGGATGAAAAAGTGTCATCCAACATCGAACTCAGTTAAGCCCAGCTTCGCAAGCGGATTTGCTGTAACCGAACTTCTTGAAGATTGCAAAGGTAACCTGAGTTATATGCAAAGCGTGAAAGCCAAGAAACTGCTGCAACAGTTTGCAAATGTCTTCTCTTCAGCAGAGGGAGATCTTGGAAGGACATCGTTAGTTCGACACCGAATTGATACTGGAGACGAAACACCTATCCGTCAAAGAGCAAGGCGAATACCGATTGCTAAGGAAAAAGAAGTTGGAGACCTGTTGGAAGACATGAAAAGAAATAAAGTGATAGAGCCATCTGCAAGTCCGTGGTGCTCTCCCGTCGTTCTAGTTAAAAAGAAGGATGGCAGCACGCGCTTCTGTGTGGATTATCGGCGATTGAACGAAATCACGAAAAAGGACAGCTATCCATTGCCACGTATTGACGACACCTTGGATACCCTGAGTGGCATGCATTGGTTCTCAACCCTTGACTTGAAATCTGGCTACTGGCAGGTGGAAATTGATCCGAAAGATAAAGAGAAGACTGCTTTTTCAACCGGAAAAGGTTTATGGCAATTCAATGTTATGCCTTTCGGGTTATGCAACGCGCCAGCTACCTTCGAGCGACTTATGGAGTGTGTACTGGCTGGGTTGGTAGGAACTGCCTGTCTGGTCTATTTGGACGACGTCATCATCATGGGTCGAGACTTCGAGGATCACTTACGGAACCTGGAGCAAGTTCTGAGGAAAATACGGGGAGCCAACTTAAAACTTAATCCAAAGAAATGTCACCTATTCAGGAAGGAAGTTCACTACCTTGGACACGTAATCAGTAGTGAGGGTATTCGAACTGATCCGGATAAAATTGAAGCAGTACAAAGTTGGCCTACTCCCAAAGACAAAACGGAAGTGCGAGCTTTCCTGGGTCTCTGCTCGTACTATAGACGATTTGTTAAAGGATTCGCTGAAATTGCCAAGCCATTACACCGCCTGACTGAAGACAAGCAACCATTTAGATGGGACGAGACCTGCGAGAATTCCTTTCAAAAACTGAGAGAGTGTCTGTGTAAGTCTCCAATCTTGGGATATCCACAGGCGAATGGTCAGTTTATTGTTGACACTGATGCAAGCAACATGGCAATTGGTGGAGTTTTGTCACAGAAACAGGGCGATTCAGAAGTTGTTATTGCTTACTTCAGCAAAACACTGTCAAGGCCTGAAAGAAATTACTGCGTAACGAGAAGAGAACTCCTGGCTGTGGTGAAAACACTGCATCATTTCAGCAAGTACCTCATCGGCAGACAGTTCATACTCCGGACGGATCACGCTGCTTTGAAATGGTTGTTACAATTCAAGAATCCGGAAGGACAAGTTGCTCGATGGATTGAACAACTCCAAGAGTTCGACTTTACCACTGAACATCGCAGTGGGAAGGCCCATGGAAATGCTGATGCGCTCTCTAGGAGGCCGTGTCCGGAAGATTGTAAGCACTGTGTCAAGCACGAGTCGAAAGAGCTGTTGGTTAGGCTTACGAGGACGAGCCCTTCGGGACCTTGGAAAGATGAGGTTTTCAAGGAAGCCCAAGAAGATGACGAAGATATAAGGCTTATAAGCGCTTGGAAGAAGCGAAGTACAGATAAACCAGAATGGGTGGAGGTAGCCCCTACAAGCCCCACTACTAAGGCATACTGGGCTCAGTGGGACAGTTTCATCTTACAGGATGGAATACTTTACCGGAAATGGGAAAAACCTAATGGCAAAGAGTTTCATCTTCAGGTAGTAGTTCCGAGGGCCAAGGTGAAGGATGTACTGCGTGAAGTTCATGATGGTGTGTCGGGTGGACATCTAGGCGTCAAGAGGACATTAACGAAAATAAGAGAGAGGTTTTACTGGCTTCATTGTCGGGATGACGTGCAGGATTGGTGCCGTAAGTGTTCCGTCTGCGCTGCTGTGAAAGGCCCACCAACAAGAAGTCGCGGAAGCCTTCAACTCTACAACGTTGGTGCACCCTGGGAACGGATCGCAGTGGACGTGGCAGGACCATTCCCTGTAACTGAATCCGGAAATAAATACTTCATGGTCGTCATGGACTACTTCACTAAGTGGCCAGAAGTGTTCGCTATCCCTAACCAGGAAGCTGCAACAGTAGCCTCAAAGTTGGTAGAGGAAGTAATATGCCGGTTCGGTGTACCTTTAGAAATCCACTCTGATCAAGGAAGGAACTTCGAGTCACAGATATTTCAGGAAGTTTGTAAGATATTGGGAATGCACAAAACAAGGACCACTCCGTATCATCCACAGTCTGATGGCATGGTGGAAAGATTTAATCAGACTCTAGAGAGGCATTTAGCGAAACTGGTCGACAACCACCAGAGAGACTGGGACAAATATATTCCTCTATTCCTGCTGGCGTATAGGACCTCGGAACAGGAAAGCACTAAGGTGACTCCGGCATATGTGAATTTTGGTAGAGAACTACGCTTACCAGTGGATCTGCTGACAGGAAGACCTCCAGACGATCCCCAGACTGAGCAAGATTATGTCTCCGAGCTACGAGAAAGGATGCAGGACATTTATGCCATAGTTCGAGAAAATGGTTTGCAGTCGAGCAAGAACATGAAAACGAGATACGATAGAAGGACGAATACAAGTGGCTTTGAGGAAGGAGCATTAGTCTGGCTACACAACCCGACTCGCCGTAAAGGAAAATCACCAAAATTGCAAGCGAGGTGGGAAGGTCCCTATAAGGTCGTCACCAGAATAAATGATGTTACATACCGGATTCAACGGCAGCCGAGAGGAGCATTTAAGGTGGTGCATATAGACCGCTTGGCACGGTATCACGGCAACAACAGTAACGCTCGGGACGAGCGTAACTAAGGAGGGGGTAGTGTTACGGTCTAGCAGTAGCAACTAGCGCCATCTATCCACAGAGCCGGGAACTATCTAGATATCTCAAGACGCTCGAGAGCTGTTTACGTAATGCGTCTACTCGATGCTAGATGGCGGCTTTGTTCCAGAATGTTCGTCGTAGTGTGGGACTGCACTGGTAGTTTCTGGAAGATTCTAGACCCGATTTCGGCGCATATATAAGGCGGCCGGCTCTGCGCGAGTGCAGTTCAGTTTCGAGTGAGCTATCGGAGTGAAAACTTCAAAGCGATCAAGAGCGAAGAAACCTGCGACCTAAGCGATACCTACGGATTACGAGTGACTCTGTGAATTGGATTATAGTGTGATTTGCCCTGGAACCAGTTATTCATCGTCGAATATGTTAGAGTTTTAAAAATAATTGTCAAGATATTAGAATATTTACTGTGTAATTATAACATTTTTTTTAAATAGTTTAATTTTAAATAACAGATTAATAGTAGGTCGATTGATGCGCGCACGTTCTACTTGTTTCTCATTGGTTGACTTAACCCCACTTCAATCCTTCTTGTTGCTTACTTCACACCAGTTTGGTAGGAGGAAGAGTGGGGTTGGGAAGTGGTAGGTGGGAAGTGCGCGCAAGTCAGTCGATTAACAGTAGTCTTGTGGTGAAGTCGAGTTTGTGGTAATAAATAAACTTCGAACCGTTCTAAGTGCTTTTGAATTATAATACCTGCTTCAGTTCAGAAGCGGGATATCTTGTTGGTTGATCTGTGCTAACAGGTTAAGCCCTGCCCACAGGAGTGGATATTTTTTGCAGTTGTTTCGCAGTTCAAAATGTAAGTGTTATTGATAATTTGTTATTACTTCATGTTAATAGTGCTTTATTTTATACGTAATTTTGAACATTTTGACGGGATCGTTTTTTTTTTGTGTTGTTGAATGGTTTATTTGCTTTCTATAATGCTAAATAAAATGAAGTCACAATAATTTTTTTTAGTATACATATAATATCCCCAGGTATCTATTTATTTACTTTTATTTTATTTTTCTTATTTATGCGTAAACGTGTGTTGGTATCATACATAACATGTTAAGTGTTCGCAATTTTATTGATATACAGATGAAATGCGATGAAATACAGCTGTTTATTTTAAATTATTTTTGTAAATACATAACATATGTATTTGCTTTACGCTATTGACATGCTTTATTTGTAAGAATTTAACGACAAGGTACTGTGGTATGGATATTTCACGTTTCAGTTCAATGGACAACCGTAGAGAAAGGTCGTTGCGGACGCCTCCAGAACGTGGCGGAGATGTTCGAGACCGAGAGGCTCGTCGTGCACGCAGCCGTCAGCGCAGCTCGCGGTCGCGTAACCGCTACGGCGGTGTCCGCTCACCTACACGGGATAGCAGGCGACGCTGTTCTCCCAGCCGTTGGCGGTCTCGCAGCCGGCACAGCCGGCGCTCGCTCAGCAGGGCTTCGGCTCGGGCCCGCAGCAAACGAGGCGAGCGATCGCGAGGACGAGAAAGTGGCAGAGCACGTAACCGGGCAAGTCGACGCTCCCGCAGCCAAGAAGAGGGACGCCTGCGCGCGTCCAGGGACCGTCCTCCAAACCGTGGGTCGCAGCGATCACGCAGCCGAAGCTCACACCGCGTGGAGAAACAAGATAATGACCAGCCTGCTGTAAGTACCCATTCACATCTTAATAATTCAAGTAGTGGTTCCGACAATTTAGTATCAGTATTTAAGGAGTTATTTCAGGCCATAAAAACAGAAAATAAGAATGAACGCTACCCTACTTTAAATGTAGTGCCCGAATTTGATCCGTCTAAACGAAATCAAACAATGGAAATGTGGATAAGTAAAGTTAACGAGTGTGCATTAATTTATGGGTGGACGGAACGACAAATAATTCATTATGCTCTTCCAAAATTAGTAGGGCTAGCGCAAAAATGGTATCAAGGGCTTCCTAGTCTTCTGTTTTCATGGTCTGAATGGCAAGATAAATTACGTTTGGCATTTCCTAGTGATGAGAATTACGGCCAATTATTGACGGAAATGCTAGCTTGCAAGGCACGTTTTGGTGATTCATTAGAGGAATATTTTTACGAAAAGATGGTATTTTTAAACAGATGTAAAATAACCGGGAAAAATGCAATTGATTGTATTCTTTTAGGAATCGATGATAGATCGGTAAGAACAAGTGCAGAGGCCGCACAGTTTACAGAGCCAGATAAGCTTTTAGTGTATTTAAAAAGTGTCAAAGTTGTTAAAAGAAATGATAAAGTTAACAATTCCGTGCAAGCTAGCAATTCTGATCAAAAGGTATCAAGATTCTCTAAACATAATCAGAGCAATAATAGTACAGTTAATAAGTTTAATACAAAGTGTTACAATTGTGGCGAAGATGGTCACCCTTATTATAAGTGCAAGCAACCAATCAAAAGATGCGACTCTTGCAAAAAAGTAGGTCATATATCAAATGATTGTCCTACTAAAACAGATTCAACAAATAACAGTAAAACAGTGTTAAAAATTTCTCAAGAAGCAGATAATGATTTGAAATATTTTAAGTCGGCTTGTGTCAACGGTCATAAATTAAATTGTTTTATTGACTTTGGTAGTCAGTGTACTATGTTGCGAGAATCTGAAGCTAGAAAAGTGTGCGGCACTTGGACTTCGTTAGATTTACCTGTCCTAAGAGGTTTTGGAGACTCTGTTGTTAACTGCCTAGGAAAATGTGAAGTAGATATAGAAATAGATGACACCAAAGCCACTCTGCAAGCTCTCGTCGTACCTGATCATTTGTTACAAGTGCCTATCTTGGTGGGACAGACATTCACGGAACAGGAACATGTTATAATTTATAAAACTAACGATAGCTTAAAAATTACCTCAAAATTAACAGAATCTAATAAAAACATTGAATTACATGTTGCTGAAGCCGTGAATTTGAACGGATATACAGAAATAGATGTGTATTCCACACCAAAGTATACAGGTGACGTATTTTTAGAACCAAGTATGTGTCAATATTCAGACAAACAATACGAGTTAATACAGAGTGTGATCAGGCTAATCGATGGCAGTGGAAGGATGGTAGTAAAGGGGTTATTGGGTACAGACTTTGAACTCGGTCAAGATGTTTTGTTAGTTCGAGGTCTTCCTCTAAATCAGTTACAGTTATGCCATGTTAATAGAGTTGAGACTAGCAGTGTTTCTGGTTCTCCCATTGTAGAGCAGATGTTGGATGTAAATCAAAACATCGAAGCAAACGACAAAGAACGACTAGTTGAGTTATTAAATGATTATAGAAACTGTTTTGCTTTCTCGACTCAGGAATTAGGATGTGTTTCAAATTCTAAAATGGAAATTAAACTTAATGATAATACACCTGTAGTGTACAGACCTTATCGCCTATCTCACTCTGAAAGGGAAGTAGTGCGGGACATGGTTCAAGAGTTAGAAGAAAGTGGCATTATTAGACCTTCATCTTCAGATTACGCGTCTCCAATAATATTAGTAAAAAAAAAAACTGATGACTACCGTCTTTGTATAGATTTTAGGGCATTAAATAAAAAAACTGTAAAAGAACATTACCCACTACCTAGGATTGATGATCAGTTGGATAACCTTTCCGGTTATAAATATTTCACTTCTTTAGATTTAGCGTCTGGTTATTACCAAATTCCAATGGGAGAATCGTCCAAACATTTAACAGCATTCATAACCCCCGACGGGCATTATGAATTTAATAGGATGCCCTTCGGTTTAGTCAATGCCCCCGCCACATTTCAAAAAACTATTAATAACATTCTTGGAAACGCTAGATTTAAAGAGGCTTTTGCTTACATGGATGACGTTATTATTCCATCTAAATCTATTAATGAAGGTATAGAAAAACTTAAAGACTTATTGGAGTTATTTCACAAATCGGGTTTGACATTAAAACTTTCAAAATGTAGTTTTTTAAAACAAACAATAAATTATTTGGGGTTTGAAGTGAGTGAGGATGGTATAAGACCTGGACAGAAAAAGATAGAAGCAGTCGAAAAATTTCCAAGACCTACAGACCAACACAAAGTTCGCCAATTCTTAGGACTCGCTAGTTTTTTCCGCAGATTTATAAAGGGATTTTCTGCTATCGCGAAACCACTTACCCACCTGCTTAAAAAAAACGTTAATTGGCAATGGGGCGATGATGAGGAGAATTCCTTTGTAACTTTGAAGGGGGAATTAACAAAACGTCCTATATTAGCATTTTATGATCCATCGTTTGAAACGCAATTACACACTGATGCCTCAAAAGCTGGTATTGCCGGAATATTAATGCAAAGACGTGAAAAAGATTCCCCTTTTAAAGCAGTGGCCTATTATAGTCGTCAAACTTCTCCGGAAGAAAGTCGGTTCACATCTTACGATTTAGAAACTTTAGCGGTCGTAACTTCGTTGCAACGTTTTCGCGTTTACCTTTTGGGAATCCCTTTTACCATTGTGACGGATTGCAATTCATTGCGTGCAACTTTTGAGAAAAAGGACATGTTGCCCAGAGTTGCTCGTTGGTGGAGCATGATGCAGGAATACGATTTTAACATTGTTTACAAGTCGGGTCTAACTATGGCTCATGTCGACGCGCTTTCTCGCAATCCGATACCTTTTCAGGATGAAAGTGTTTTAGTTAGAACAATTGATGTTGATTGGGTAGCTACGGTGCAGCAAAATGATTCGGAACTGCAACGTATAGTTACGATTCTCAATGACGAAAAAAGTGATCAAGTCATTGAGATAAAAAAGAATTTTGTTATAAAGCGGGGCCTATTGTATCGAAAAACTGCCGACGGTGATCGCTGGGTTGTACCTAAAGGAGTTAGGTGGCAAGTCCTTAAGGCAAACCACGATCAGATAGGTCATTTTGGGTTCGAGAAAACTTACGAAAAGATCAAAAGTAATTATTGGTTTTCTAAAATGAGAAAATTCATCAAAAAGTATGTAGGATCTTGTCTGGAGTGTGCTCACTCTAAAGTCCCTGCAGGTAGAAAGGCAGGTGAATTGCATCCTATAGAAAAAGTTGAGTGTCCCTTTCATACCTTACATATAGATCATTTAGGTCCCTTTATACGTAGTAAAAAAAGGAATGCATATTTGCTTCTGATTATTGATGCATTTACCAAATTCATCATGTTGGTACCAGTCAGGAGCACCAAGGCTGTTCATTCAGTAAAGGCTATGAAAAATTATTTTCACATATTTGGTGTTCCACAGCGTATTGTATCTGATAGAGGTACTTCCTTTACGGCTAAACGTTTTCAGGATTATTTAAGCTCACTTGGAATTAAACACGTTTTAAACGCTGTGGCGACACCTCGCGCAAATGGTCAAATTGAGCGTTATAACAGAACAGTTTTGGCTGCATTGACTGCTACCAACCTTGGCAAATCAGAAAATACGTGGGACGAAAATGTGTCACAAATTCAGTGGGGACTTAATAATACTTTAAATAAAGGTACGGGAAAAAGTCCTGCCCAAGCATTATTTGGTTTTAATCTTGTAGGTACATCTGACTCATCTTTACAGTTACATATTAATAACGAAATTGAAAACCCAACAACTGATTTAGAAGTTACTCGTAACGAAATATCCGAACATGTTAAAAAAAACCAACAAAAGCAGAAAGCTCATTTTGATAAAAGTCGGAAAAGATTAAACTTTAAAATTGGCGAGTTAGTAAGAGTCGAAAGAGAAATCCCATCTTCGGGTCAGAGCAGAAAATTAGTACCAAAACTTCGAGGTCCTTATCGCATAGCCGAGGTACTTGACAATGATCGGTATGTTATAGAGGATACTCCATTGTCTAGAAAGGGAAATAAAAATTTTAGTGGAATATTTTCGGTAGACAAAATCCATCCGTGGTTAGTTTACAATAGAAATGATGAAGATTCTGAAAGTTCGAATGATGAGGAAAGTGAGTAATGAAAATTTATTTAAGTACTTACTAATTGACGGTGCTCAACTTCGCGTAGTTGTTATTTTTTTTTTAATTTATCATAAATAGCTGATAAATTTAAAATTTATATAAAAGAAATTAGGAATTTTGATGGGTTGCTTGTCAGGTAATAAGAAGTGTGTTATAAGGTATTATTGTGGATGTCTAGAAATTACAATAATCTTAAGTTAATGGTTTTATGAATTGCTAAGTATAAAATAAAATTTACTAGATCTGTAAAGTAATAATGTACTATAAAATCTAAACATTTTAAATTATAGAGATTGTGAAATTTTGAGTTGCTTATTGTAGAAAAGAAGAGGCTACAATAATTTAGTATTATTATTGTGGATATGTAGAGGCCACAGTAATAGTCAGAATGAATTTTATTGTTGTGGATATGAAGAGGCCACAACAATACACTTTAAGATAAACATTGTGGATATGTAGAGGCCACAATAGTTTATTGTGTATATAGTTGAGATCGCAATTATATTATAGGCAAATGATTGAAGCATATAAAAAAAAATGTATCAGCATAATCAGCTGTATCTAGTTCTACGATATGTATTTATAGAAATCTTGTTTTAGTTATTATGCATTGTTAATATATGGGATGTATTCTTTGTATATTATTAATATTTTGGTTATTAATTTGTATTTGTCTTTCCCGAGACGTGAAAGAAATCAGGAAGGGCCGACTGTTAGAGTTTTAAAAATAATTGTCAAGATATTAGAATATTTACTGTGTAATTATAACATTTTTTTTAAATAGTTTAATTTTAAATAACAGATTAATAGTAGGTCGATTGATGCGCGCACGTTCTACTTGTTTCTCATTGGTTGACTTAACCCCACTTCAATCCTTCTTGTTGCTTACTTCACACCAGTTTGGTAGGAGGAAGAGTGGGGTTGGGAAGTGGTAGGTGGGAAGTGCGCGCAAGTCAGTCGATTAACAGTAGTCTTGTGGTGAAGTCGAGTTTGTGGTAATAAATAAACTTCGAACCGTTCTAAGTGCTTTTGAATTATAATACCTGCTTCAAATAAATCCTCGAATTACGTCATTGGTGTTTTAATCCAAATTACGAACCCTTGACCGTAACAATATTATTTGATGACCTCATGTTATCAACAAAAAGAAATGTCCACAAAATTCGTTACGCTTATCGCCAACGTTCATACCATGTTGAAAACACCGGTTCTCGTCCGATCACCGAAGTTAAGCAACATCGGGCGTGGTCAGTACTTGGATGGGTGACCGCCTGGGAACACCACGTAATGTTGGCTTTTTTACTCGATTAAATTTTTAGTTTACCGTGTCAATAGAAGAGACTCAAAATGAGATTTTCGCGAGTTTCTCTCAATATTTCTCGTATAGCCACATAAAATAATACAGTGTAGTAGTGAAGTTCGCACAATCCCATCCAGTTATTTTAATCGCATTGAACAAACATCATCAACGGCCCGTTACAGTCCACTGCTGGACTATGAGGCTCCTCCACTTAAGTGGAGGGTTTTGCCATAATCTCCACGCTTGGTAGTCGGTTTGGAGATCGCAGATTAAAAGGTTACTGTATCAGAGAGCGCTGCTGCCCGTTCCCTGTTCAATGTGTAGTCCCTAAGTCGCCTCTTACGACACCCACGGGAAGAGTAGGGGTTGGTGACAAATGTATTCTACTCTGCCGTCACCACACGGCCATTGAACATATAAATACAATTTTACATTTTTATTATTTGATGACGACGTCCGTCATTATCACTAATAAGTTTAATTAAAAATCCTTTTTAAACAAGCGTTTAAAGCCGTGGAGTGGAGTATCCTTGTTAAGACAAATCCAACGCGCCCAAACACGACTAGGTTGTGGTGTGTATTTAAGGAGTTCCATGGACACCTTCCGGCTCCATCATGAGACCCTGGACATCACGTATGACTAAAGATATTGTTAAGACAAATCCAACGAGCCCAAACACGACTAGGTTGTAGTGTGTATTTAAGGAGTTCCTATGGCCACCTTCCGACTCCATCATGAGACCCTGGACATCACGTATGACTAAGGATCTTGTTAAGACAAATCCAACGAGCCCAAACACGACTAGGTTGTGTTGTGTATTAGAGGAGTTCCTATGGCCACCTTCCGTCTACATCTAATATTGCATTGTCATTGCGGTTACATAAGTGTACCAAATTTCATCAAATTCCAATGGCAGCAAGTGCTTCAAATTTGAGTTGCAAGATTTCGCCCGAACATACAAACAAACCCGCACATCCACCCACATATAGTGCAAGCTAATAAAAAGCTTGTAATAAAAGAACATGCCCGTAAAATTCGCATTACACGTCGCCAACGTTCATACCATGTTGAAAACACCGGTTCTCGTCCGATCACCGAAGTTAAGCAACATCGGGCGTGGTCAGTACTTGGATGGGTGACCGCCTGGGAACACCACGTAATGTAGGCTTTTTTGTATTTTTTGGTAATTGTTTTATTGTTGGTTTTAACTATTATTTTTTCATAATTGGCCAAGCGAGCGCGAAGCGTCTCTTTTTCAGCTTGGCCAAAATTGCTTTTGTATGTCCATCTGTCTATCTGTTTGTTCTCTACAGGTCGCGTTTCTCAACCAGGGAACGGGCAGCAGCGCTCTCTGATACAGTAACCTTATAATCTGCGATCTCCAACCCGCCTGCCAAGCGTGGAGATTATGGCAAAACCAAACACTTAAGTGGAGGAGGCTCATAGTCCAGCAGTGGACTGTTACGGGCCGTTGATTGATTGATTGAATTGGATTCATACCTTCAACATGACCAGATCTCTTCCACTGCTGGTGCTAGCTCCAGAAATGAGTCCTTGTATCCTCTTGGCATCGTTGGTCATCCGGAACTCGATATCCCTGATGTCCATCGTTTCTTCTTCATCTTCTCTTTCGTCGACAATCTCCCAAGAGTCTACTTTGAGACGCTTTTTGCGTTTGGAGTCTTCAGCCGCTCTTTGTTTGTATTGTCTAGAAAAAAATACGAATATATTGACTATTTTATAATCTAACTTTTTACCCATATAGGTATATGAATTGGTTTTCGTTTGTGTTTAGTTTTGTCTGATGGAAGTAACGACGAAATCGAGGGTGGACTACACTTTGGTGGATAATTTTTATTGACTGAGCGAGCGAAGCGTCTCTGCTTCAGCTTGGCCAAAATAGCTTTTGTATGTCTGTTTGCGTGTCTGTTTGTTCCACTCTACAGGTCGCGTTTCTCAACCGATTCTCGTGAAATTTTGTGAGCAGGTTCAATAAATTAATCAAATTTTTTTGTCGAGTCAGTTTTTGGAAATTTAAAAAATGACGGAATTATAGAGGTTGCCAGCTTACAAAGTCTACCGCTGAAGCTGTTTTCCTAAACAGGTCACATTGCTCAATTCAAATAAAATAAAATATTAAATAAATTTCAAAAGTTCGGGGATCTTTGTGGAGAAAAAATAAAAATAAATATAAAGAGACATACAGACTCGCGAGGAGGTCTACAGCTCTGTAACTACTAGTTATATCTATCTAGAAGATTCTCAATTCCCTTGAAGACACCAAAGTATTACAGTTTCAGAAAAATAATCAAGAAGTGTTCAGTTTTTTTTTAAGTGGGTATAAATAACGACAAGGCAAAGAAGGCGCTCATTAAAATCTAAACCCTTAAGCATTTTTTTTTTTTCAAATAATTTCGCGGGCATTGTCAGTTGAACAGCGATGTAATATTTATTTATTTTATTTTATTTGGAAAACAAACGGTTCAGCTAGAGGCGCTAGAGCAGCAGCTACTATTGTAAACTATAGTAATAATAAATAATATATTCAAATAAATTATATATTAAAAAAAAGCAGAAAGAAGTAATTTATATTTTACAAGATGGAAGACGCTGAGATTATCAGGAAAACGAATTGTACCATCTTATCTTTTCAATATATAGATTAGACAATGCAAACATAGGAAAACCAAATTTGTCCTTTGTTAACATTGTATTTGGTTCTCCATTTCAGGATAAGAAATGTGTGTTTGTTTGTGGGACGAGCCTCCCTATAATAATATTTGCTTTATAAGCGGTGGTGGCGGCGACCATCATACTTTTAGTTCGGTACTCTTGAATTTGCGATTAAACTTCAGAATATATTCTGGCTTTCTATGCTAATAGGATAAGAACAAATATGTTTATTGTTTACCTTCTCATATCTTTCAGTTGCTTGAGTTCACCATGCCGCATCGCCCTCTCAGAAGATGACATTGACTGTGGCTCAACGGTCTCCATTAAGTTGTTGTCCTGTAAAGAAGTAAAAGTGTTATAAGTTTGAACTGAACTGATCCAGGAATAATAGCGCCTAATAAAATTAATAATTATAATCGATAACTAGTTATAGTCTCTGGTCCTCAATCTCTCAAGGCATTTACAGCGAATCCGCAGTATAAAGGCAAAAGGGTTAGTGGACAGTGGCACATTGTCTATTATATACCTGCAGTAAGCTCCTCAACTGCGCAGTTAGTTTCAATGTCTCAGACTTCACCATAAGCCAAAATCACAAGTGTTAATGGACAGTAGCACTATTGCTTTAAATACCTGTAATAAGCTCCTCAGCTGGGCAGCTAGTTTGGTTAGCTCGTAAAGCCTTTGTTCTTCAATGCCTCGTCGTTTACACCAAGCGCGGCCGCCCCGACCTTCAGTCTTCACAGTCAGCCATGCGCAGTACAGAGACAAAAGGGTTAGTGGATCACCGTGGTCGGATTCATCGGGTTTTCTGGAGTTCTGAAATATAATTAGTAGTAGCACGTTTTTTATGTAGAAATTAAAAGAAATCGTATTGTATCAATCAAGGTCAATCAACACAGTATTAATTCATCAATATAATTGCTTGAGATTGTCTTCTATTAAAATTTAATAGCGCTTAGCAAAGCCATTCATTACATGATGAATAATGCGACTACGTAACAACTTTAATTTCTCAGTAACACAAAATATCGCGCATTTTAATTTCAAATAAACTACAGTTAATGCCGTAGCGTCAAAAGAGCATCGGTGGTATATTAGCTAGGGCCGGGCAGCTATCTTCCATCCGCGAGACTCGGGTTCAATCCTCACCATGTACCAATATTCATACGTTTATTCGGCGCTTTTACGGTGAAAAAACATCGTGATGAAACCTGCATACTCCTACGAAGAAATTAAAAGACTTGCGTATGAAGTCAACCAACTTGCACTGGGCCAGCGTGGTCTAATTCAGGGTAGGCTTGAGCCCCTCAGTGGGGACGTATACACCGTGAAATTTACATCGTTTTGTTCCCGCCGTGTAGTGATAGTACCCGTCAAACAAAACAACTTTTCATGACAAAAAAAATTCCTGCGACAAAAAAATTTTTGGTCTCTCCATACAAAGTGAGACTCCCGAGCGGCTCATTTTGTATGGAGACTAAAAATTTTTTTGTCACTGGAATTCTTTTTTTCGTGCAAAGTTGTTCAGTTTGACGGGTACTATCACTACACGGCGGGAACAAAACGATGTAAATTTCATGCTGTATAAGCTGTTGATGATGATAATGAATGCCGTCCGCAAAGATTTCTGAAGCACGTCGCCTCGCGCTCGAAGCGAGCCTGTCAAACCATTTTTGCCGTACGTCTTCGCAATCTCTCATAATAACTCGGAAATCTCACCTCACACTCGAAGTCCCTATGTGCCCTGGTAGTGTAAATGGACCGTATCCCCAAAGCCGCCGCCAGTGCCAGGGCGGAGTCCCGCTTGTGGGGCGGGAGACTCGCGGCTCCCACCACTAAAGCTTTAGCCAGGGACACCTCCACCGGCAGATTCGATAGGGCTTTGCCTAGGGATGTTAGTTTTTCGTTGGATGTTAGGGCTCCCTGGAATAAAGAAATTGTTTGAGGATTTCAAAATAGCTTACAAAGAGAAACGGTGTGGTGCGAAATTTTGACGTTGAAAGCGCTTTTATTCATTTGAATGCACAGGACAAATGCCTCTCTAAAAGATATCTACAACAACCGGTCCTGCAAACTGCAATCTTTACCAGTGAATGACTGTAGTTTGTTTGATATGAAATGGTGAATTACTGAGCACTAGTAAATTATATTATTACTATTGAAAAAGAGCACAAAAATACAGACGTTGGTTACAAGAAAGTGAATAATGAACGAACGATTGACAACCGGAGAATGATGTGAATGAATGCAAGTTGACTATATTGCCATTTTAAATAAACATAATGTAGGTTTGCTACAACCAGGGCCCCGTTTCACGAAGCAACAAGTTACAATTTTAGATACATTGCGTAGCCAATTCGCCTAAACTGTAAGTCCTTATCGTTTTATTTAATCGTCTACGCAATGTACGTCGAATTGTACTTGTAGCTTCGTGAAACGGCCCCCAGATCGGTTAATCTTAAGCTATAGTTTTGACATAATAACACAATAATAAAAAGAAACTTCTTAATTAGTCAGACACATACACTATTTATCACTCCAAACAGCAATTACTTTTTTATTTTCCTGATTAAATCGTACGATTCAAACGGCTAGCAAATACCATAATCCAAATGGCTACTCGAGCTGGCTATACGGACAATACCTACATATTAAATTAAAGATTAAATTAAAAATTGTTTATTTCCTTTAAAGATTACAGTCTTACATAAAATAGTTTCCGGTGTCTCCTAGTAAGCATATATACACCTGTGTCAGGAGACACCGCTCCTCCCAAATATCGTTTTATTACAATAGACTTTTTTGTTTAGTAATGGAAATAAAATAAAAGAAAAACAAACAAAAAATTAAATAAAGTATAGATGGCTGGATACATAATATCCAGCCATCCAAGTGGATGGATGGGAGTGTACAAAATTAACACAAAAGTTGTCACCCTCAATCAATCAATCAGCCTATTGCAGTCCACTGCTGGACGTAGGCCTCCCCGTGGGCACGCCAAAGCACACGATCACCCGCTTTCTTTCGAAGTTGTCACCCTACAAGTGACTGCAGCATTAACTGGTCATGGATCTTTTAACAAACATCTATATGTCCTAGGTGTTACCGACAGCCCCCTTTGCAGAGCCTGCTTGGAGGCAGAAGAAACGGCTGCTCACGTCCTCATGGAGTGCACGGGAGTGGCGGACTACAGGGCTAAACACCTCGGTCAAACGAGGGACCTTCCAGCGATAACCGGTAACGTAAAGGGCCTACTGGGTTTCCTGGAAGAGTTGGGTTGGCTCGAATGACACTGCATTCCCACGCACACGCAAAATAGGCGCATTAGACGTCGAGTTGCGGAAACCAGCCCGTTTTGACAATTGACAACACCCTATAAGTTATAAAAGCTTACATGTTGCTTCAACTCAAGCAAAGCGTTCTCCACGGCGTTGTCAGGCGGCGCGTCCAAGAAAGGGAATCTTCTGACGTCATTCACTCCTAGAGAGCTCATCAGAAGCAACAGTGAAGCCAGGGGAACTCGAGACACTTCGGGAGTACTGAAGGGTTCCATGTCATCGAACTGCTTCTCGGAGTAGATACGGTAGCAGACGCCGGGACCTGGAAGGAATATGTGACATAGTAAAGATCAATTGTATGGCGTGTTTGGCAAATTTGATGAGTTAATATCATTAAAAAAAATATTATGTGTTTATCTGGAACTTGAAATATTTCGATTAATGAATTTAAAAAAAATGTGTATATTATTGACTGATTTGGTTAGTTATTTGAAGACACTGATATGGTATTTGTATAATTTGGTAAATGAAATGAAAGTGTAGGTATAGTCTAAAGTGTGCAGTGCATTTATGACTCGTTTGAAAGTATATTCGAGTAATTTGATGCGATATTTGAATAATTTCGTACGGTATTTTAATGTAGTGAGGAGTTTAAATATTTTAACAATGACTTATTTGGCGGAGTTATTCGTTAATTTGGTTGGATATTGACAAAATAATTAGGTATTCAGAAAATAAGGTGGAATATTTGACTATTTTGGAAGGTAATTTGATAAGATATTTTGATGGAGTATTTGAATAATTTGATGGTAATAATGTAGTATCTCCCACACAAAGTGGACAAATGACTTGGTGAAAATTGCTGGGCGCCGCTGGTGGATGCAAGCAGCGCAGGATCGTTATCGTTGGAAACCTATGGGGGAGGCCTATGTTCAGCAGTGGACGTCTTCAGGCCGAGATGATGATGAATGCAGTAACTATTATGAGCGAAATGCTACGGTGATTATTCTACCTGTTCTTCCTGCACGTCCTTTTCTCTGGTCAGCGCTGGCTTGGGATATCCAGAACTCTTTCAGTCTTTGCATTTTCGTTGTCGAGTCGTAACTCATCTCTTTCACCTAAATTAAAATAAATAAAGTAAAATCAATATTAATTTACCGAGATCATGGAATCATTCAATCATCAACAGCCTCCGTGGCCGAGTGGTCGACATTTCGACGCCCATTACGGATGTTCCGGATTCGATTCCCGATTTGAGTTTGGGACACTGTCAAGAAAAAAATCTCTTTGTGAAACTTTCCCCAGTTTGGTTAGGACTTTGCAGGCTGAATCACCTGATTGTCCGAAGAGGAAAATGATTCCGTGCTTCGGAAGGTACGTTAAGCCGTTGTTGGTCTCGGCTACTATACGAGTATATAGGCAGTCGTTACATGAACCGTGTCAGTGGCCTTTGGCGGCTCTATAACACTGACATCAGAGTTTGTGAGGTCGGTTGTCGACCTTACAACCCACACGATGATGATGGAATCATTGATGAAAGTCTTTAGACTGTGGCCTAAGCG
This sequence comes from Carpatolechia fugitivella, assembly GCA_951230895.1. Lineage (NCBI taxonomy): Eukaryota > Metazoa > Arthropoda > Insecta > Lepidoptera > Gelechiidae > Carpatolechia > Carpatolechia fugitivella. The sequence goes on from OX579660.1 coordinate 5,550,635, forward strand.
ATGAATTATATATTTCTTATATTCCAAGCGTTAGATAAGAGTAATCTGACAATCAAAAAGTCAACTTTGTCAAGTCTTTATTCAATAATGTTCTTCTTCATAATTTCTTACTTCTCTGTTCTATAGTGAATACTACCGTAAGTATTCTTTACAATTCTTTACAATAATTTCAGTAGAACTCTATAACCTGTGGTAGCATAGTAGCTGTGTTACAGGTTACAGTGTCTTCCCCATTATATTACAATGACGTAATTATTTTGTAAACAAGCTCAAAGCAGTTTTGTGCATTTGTGCATATTCTAGGAAACTTCATTGCAGATTGACAGATTAAATAAAAAAGAACAATCAATCATCAGCTCATCATGACCAATCACAAAAAGAACTACGTTACTTTTTTAATTTTAGTTAAGTACACCCCTAGTTTCACTTGTTCGAATAAAGCAGGTGAGTGGTTGACCAAAAAGGGACCTCAAGGGAAAATAATTGATTTCAAGTAAATCGCGTTTGAAGTTTCGTGTACTAGTGTGCGCTGTGTATCAAAGAGTACTATAATGAAGGGGTGTAAGGTGTAATTTTTCCAAAACTGCCTCGGCACCTGAAAATATTCTGGTTAGACCAAAACAAAGCTAAAAGAACACAGATTAAAAATTAAAAAAAAAAATAACGGTTTGCAATCCCTCCAGGTCCCTTTTTGGTCAACCAATCACAGATATGGTTCTTATCAAGATACTCTGAAAATATATTATCTTTAAATAATAATATTTATTATCAAATTATGGCCCACTGGTTAAAATATCTATGACCGCACCTACCTTTCCCGAGTCAACGACAAATCGTATTCCATCAATGGTGACGGAAGTCTCAGCAATGTTTGTAGACACAATACACTTCCTGATGCCTTCTGGAGGATAATCAAAGACTTTGTCCTGCTCTGTGAGGGACAAACCACTGTGCAAGGGCAAGACTATCCACTTCTTAGTCTTTTCAGCATATTGTTGAGCCGCGTCGCATATCGAAGTAATTTCTTGCACTCCTGACATGAATACCAGCATGTCGCCTCTTTCGTCACCTGTTGAACGAAATAAATTAGTAATTTGATACGCTTTCTATTATATCTTTTGTAGGCGTTTTTTGCGTTGTATTGCAAGCTATTTGTCAAACTTGTAGGGTTGTGGGTAGTGTAGTTGGTTGTGCATAAAATTAAAATTAATATTTATAATGTTTGTCTATATTTTTAATGTAACATGTTATACACAGCTGTTTACTATTCCAAATAATTAAACTCTTAAATCTAATGATTACGGTATTATTATGATTATAATCAGCCTGTAATGTCCCACTGCTGGGCAAAGGCCTCCCCATTGTTCCGCCATTTCGCCATGTTTTTCTGGCTTCGCTTTTTTTTCAGAAATTTAATTTAATTTTGTACCGTACTAAAACTAAACTGCGAAACTAAAAGGCGGTTTTGAGCAAGCTCCCACCAGTCCAGTCGATAGGCGTTTAACTCGTCTCGCCATCTTTTTCGGGGCCTGCCTCGACGTCGGTTCCCGTGAGGAGTCCACTGCGTGACGACTCTCGCCCACCGTTCTGGATTCATGCGGCTTACGTCCAGCCCAGTCCCATTTTAGTTTCGCAGTTTAGTTTTAGTACGGTATAAAATTAAATTAAATTTCTGAAAAACAAAGCGAAGTAAAAAAAAACATCATCATCAACATCATCGGCCCGTTACAGTCCACTGCTGGACTATGAGCCTCCTCCCCTTAAGTGTTTGGTTTTTCCATAATCTCCACGCTTGGCAGGCGGGTTGGAGATCGCAGATTAAAAGGTTACTGTATCAGAGAGTGCTGCTGCCCGTTCCCTGTTCAATGTGTAGTCCCTAAGTCGCCTCTTACGACACCCACGGGAAGAGTAGGGTTGGTAACAAATGTATTCTACTCTGCTGTCACCACGCGGCAGAAAAAACATGAGCGAGAGGAAATGTTTTTTTTTTTCAATTTCAAGCTCCAATACCTACTGGGATATTTGCTGTCAATAAGCTGCATGATTTGGACGTATGGTTGTGGGTCTAATCTGTCATCCCGTGTTGGTTTGTCTTCAATTAGGATTGGCTTGTACTTCAGTTCTATTGGAAATAGACGGCCGGGAACCTGAAATACAGGATAATTTTAATATGTTAATTATATAAATGCAAAGTAGTATGGAAATATGTGGAAGAGGCTTATGTCGGGAACAAGCTAAGTGAGGAAAAAAAATATTGTAATTAATTAGGTACCTTAGAAATAAGCTATAAATAAAATAAAAAATACAGTAAAACATTATACAAAAGACTAAAAACAATAAGGGCGTTGTACAGAGTTAATTGGCAACACTTGATTTTTCAGCCAATCACTGACACTGTACTGCCAGTTTATCTGATGTTGCCACTGGTAAAGATTTCAGTTACATCATTATCAAATTTGAACTTTTTTGTGTCGGGGCTAAAAGTGTTGCCTCTCTGTAAGGCATACAAGCTTTATTTATGTAATTTTTTGGCACTATTCATTTCTCTACTTACTTGAATCACCACAGCTTGTTCAGCAGAAAAATAGTCTTCAAAAAGTTTAATATTAATGGTAGCTGACATCAACACTAGTTTTATATCAGTGCGGGTGTGAATTAAGCACTTCAGTATGCCCAAGAGAAAGTCCCCCATCAGATGACGTTCGTGAATCTCGTCCAAAATTATCACATCATAGTTCGGCATGTTTTCTGAGGACATCTGAAAAATTATTAAATACTTGACAAGTTTACAGAGATTGTTAACGGGCTTCACACATCATGGATAACTGCAAATTTGCAAATACATCTCAGTTTTCTATTTGGTTGCTATAAAACTATAAGTATAATAAAAAATCCAGACTAAACATAAAAAATTGAAATGATGTTGACCCACGTTGAATTTAATTTATTTAATATTTTCTTCCTGCTAGTATAGTTTAGCACAATAGGGGATTGGACTACTTTAATTTTATATTATAAATCCAAACTTCTTAGTTTCTGCTATCGAACACTAAAATAATTTTTGCTCTATCTTTAAAATTGACCGAGTTATAAATGTTTGAAATTCAAGATTAGGCACATACCCACTTGTGATGTCAAAAAATCGTTTTTGAAAGAGACAGACATATTGAAACTTTAAAAAATCACTGTAAATTCGTTTTTCAACCGATACTGTTTTTTTCTTCACGAATCGGCTGCTACTAATTTATATTTTAAAAATAATTCATAAAATATGGTAAATTTAGGAACAGTCCGATCCCCTATTGTTTACAAAGCATTCCAATATCCTTCTTGTGTCATTTTAAAGTAAAGTATCCCTTAGGCCCCTACCTGTCTCAACAGCAATCCTTCTGTGATAAAACAGATTTTAGTATCAGCTGTTTTGCTCTTCTCAAATCTGATCTGGTAGCCAACCTTACTCTCAAACTGTGTGAGCATTTCATAAGCTACCCTCTTTGACAAGGATACACAGGCTATCCTTCTGGGTTGTGTACATGCTAAAAAGAAACATTAGTTTTAAATGGATTAAAAAGTTTTTCTTCAATATATTTTCTGCATCAAGTTGCCGGTATTTTTTGGGTTATTCCCATTGTCCCCATCAGCATGTTCCATAAATTGAGAAAAAAGTGGGGGACATCGAGAATTATTTTATGTGACTGCAGTCTCAAGGATCACATGCAGCAAAATATCCAGTGGAAACCACAACTTACTTTCACGCCAGATAAATTATTGATGTGCACAATAAATAACAAAGGTAACAAACCAATATTATCAAATCCAGCCTCATGCAGATACTGAGGCACCTGAGTGGACTTTCCACAGCCCGTGTCACCAGCAACAATCACAACTCTTTCATTCCTCACTGCTTCAGCTATGTCAGTCCTAAAATTTGAATAAATAATATTGAAAAACTATGAACACTGTGCTTTGATCTGTCTTTGGGGAGGCCTACGTCCAGCAGTGGACTGCAATAGGCTGATTGAATGATGAACACTGTAAATTGGCTTGAAGTATTAATTAGCAGCATTGAAGAACTATTTTGTTTTATAAATGATAAAGGCTTTAATGTGGAAAGCTAATAATCCAAGTTAATAATAGGAGAGCTAGATAAAGTCAACATCAGTCCTAGTTACTCTTTTAAAGAAAGGAATTGTGTTTATTTACTTACAACTTGCTACAGTAAAAAATAAACTATAATTTCATGTGATGTGGTAAGTAAATAGGTCTCAGCTCAGCAAGGTTAACACCAGAACTGGAAGACACACAATGTGCTTTCGCTGCAATGCCATAATTATTATTAGTACAGCAAGGTCTATTTTGTTTAATAGTGGTTGCAGGTGGCCATGACATTGACTGTACCATAAGAGGCAATCCACCCAATATGGTATTTAAAATAGGTAGTTTACAAATATTACCTGTATTTGGCAACGGGTAGATCACTCTGTGCTTGCCGTAGCTTTTTTAACTTTTCAAACTTCTCCTTATTTTTAAAATCTAAATAAATAGAGACAATATTCATGAATGCTTCAAACAACTTTTTATCTAATTTCCTACGGCTTCTATCGTCACTGACTATGTCTACGTATTTTATTCTTGTAGTAAAATTTATGCAGTGGAATTTGGAGAAGGTAATGGGTGCTCCAATGTCGTTTAATTCAATGCTATCATAACTTTGGTGTTCTATGATAGGTTTTCCCGCTTTCTTCAATGTAGCTTCGTACTTCTTTAGAAACACCCAGAAATCATCTAGATTGTCGGCGACAGTGTTACTTTCACTACTGTATAGAATTATTTTGTTTAGTTCACGTTTGTATAGTTCAAAACTAAAATCGGAGTCTGTCTCAGAAATGGGTTTTGGCGAAGTACTGGTTCTACGTAGCTTGTGTCTTTCTCGATCATAGGACCGAGAGCGCCTTCTCTTGGAGGGTCCAGCTCGTGAGGAATAATAATCTCTACTCATTTTCGTAAAGAAGAAAGTAAAAATTTTTAAAATTATTCCTCACATATTTTGTAAACAAACAAAATAATCGAGATAATCGTGGCGGAAAGGCGTATTCCATTACGAGTTTGACAGTTATATTATATTTCGATTAAACAAGGACAGCAATATTGAAAATCTTTCATGCTAAACAGAGACAGAGGTAAAAAAAATCAGCTCGTAAAAAACTTATCTACCATAGACAAATTTTCATTCCTACACCACACGATGATACCCGATACCGTGGGTGGATTTTTTATCATCGCGGTTTTTGTAAAATCTGGGGGCACGGCAGTGCCCCCGCCAAGTCGAGCAAAAAAGCGGCACGGCCGTACCATACTTTTCTCGAAGCAGTTCAGGCCATTTTCGACCCCCTATAACTTCGTTGTGGATAAAACTAGAAGCCTGAGTTTTCAGTAACCAAGCAGGCATTGTATAAATACGGTATATTTCAAATTTCAATCAATTTGAACCAGTAGTTTATGACTTATAACTAGTCAAAGTTTCTTAATTTTGTCACTCACTGACTGACTGACCGATCATCAAAACTCTAAGGCACTTCTAGCAGACATAGAAGCTTCAAATTAAGAATGGAATTAGTGTTTAGTGTATAAACCAAGGAAAAACTAAAACATTTTGCAATTTCGGCCCAGTTTTCTAGATACATCATTTGCTAGATAACTTTGTAATCCCATATAAATCTTGGGGCATTATATAGGATTACAAAGTTACATTTGCAGTAAATGAATCAGTGTACCTGTATAATGGAATATAATTGAATAAGAGGTGCAGGGTAGGTGTAGGGTAGGTGTTGGATAGGTGTTGGATAGGTGTAGGGTAGGTATAGGGTAGGTATAGGGTAGGTGTAGGTTAGGTGTAGGGTAGGTGGAGCGTAGGTGTGCATTTTTACATTGTGTTTCCATGCGATCTACAAAAAGAAATGAGATGCCATCAAAAACATAACTTGTAAAAAAAACAAGTATCGCACGCAACTTAGTCTACCGTAAAAAGTTGTGAGATCCATGTAATACCAAGTCGGTTAATTTATTCAGTCCCTACTTAAGAGTCCTTCTGTCTTAAGTTATTACGTAATTAGCTCACCTAACAACATCTTATAGTGACCAGATCAATATTAAAAATCTCTTATGTTTTAAATAAATACATAGATTGACTTGGCAATCGCACTAAACAATCAAATTTAATATAATAATGTATTAATTGTGAGATACATTATGTTTTCATGCGATAAATACATAGATTGACTTGGCAATCGCACTAAACAATCAAATTTAATATAATAATGTATTACTTGTGAGATACATTGTGTTTTCATGCGATTGCCAGGTCAATCTATGTATTTATTTAAAACATAAGAGATTTTTAATATTGATCTGGTCACTATAAGATGTTGTTAGGTGAGCTAATTACGTAATAACTTAAGACAGAAGGACTCTTAAGTAGGGACTGAATAAATTAACCGACTTGGTATTACATGGATCTCACAACTTTTTACGGTAGACTAAGTTGCGTGCGAGACTTGGTTTTTTTACAAGTTATGTTTTTGATGGCTTAAATACCTACCTACCAAACTACCCATTAATTATGCCGGTTACTAACATTTCTAGCCCAGCGGCTAGTAACGGCTTATTTAGCTTATTACCATTACTAGCGATAACGAGCGGCTGGAAACGGCTGCTTACATTTCATTGATATTCACATGACTTACATTTTTTGTTATTGTTTTTTTTCTTCTTATTTATTTACTATAGGATCTATTTAATATAAATAGACACAAACATAGACATTTTCATCGGTATTGAGTGTTAAAAACTCAAAATTCTCATACAAAATGTGACACAGCAGTGAAATAAGACAATTTGAATAATTTATTTGTGAGAGATGTTTTGTAAATAGGTATTTATCCATGAAATAAGTGTGGACAGATACCTAGTAATCTCTGATCTAGTAATAGTAAGCATTATGTTGTATTTCTTTAATGCACCAAAATCAAAAGCCTGTGCGTGTGTTGATTTGCCGCGACGTTGCCACTCCGTGCGCAAGCGGGGCAACGGGTTTCACGCACTCGTCCCCGCATGCCCCACGCACCCCCTTCACGCATCACTACTGCCACTCGAGATTCTCGCGTTTGGTTTATAATGATAATAAGATCCAAAGTAAACTAATTTAGCTACCTATATTCTTATATTTTTCATACACCACCATCTAAACACAAATGTTGTTTCATAGTTTCCTGTTCATCTATGAATTAAGTAAGTTAGTAGGTATAAACAGTGTCTTCGGTATTTATTTAAAAAAACTAAAATAGCAGAACATAATAAGTGCTACTAGTTTTTTTCTTCGATGCTCAAGTCGGCTGTCTACCCGGTAGCAAGCGGCTGGTTATTCGTTTCTAGCCGCTGGTTTACAACTATAACCACAACCCTCTTCTTACACGTCCCAAGAGTCACCGCAGCTTATGTTATGTATGGTGCTCCAGTGCACCGGTGTTTAGAAATGTTTCAAACTTTCAAACGTTTGAGAAACATTTCAGATACAATCCAATCAAAAACATTTTTAGTTGCAGATGCAAACAGTTTGAAACCTGTTCTTAATAGTAAACAAACATTTTATAGACAAAAAGTAACTCTTTGAGACAAAACAAAACAATAATTGTGTCGCTTAACTGCAAACGCGGATAAATTCAACTTTAAGAATTTTAAAATTTTTTATATTAAAATAAAGGTAGAAAAAAAGCTTTTTTTTTTATTATCAGATCTGTACAAATCCGCACGGTGTTTAAGAAAAATGACATTGAAATCAGTACATTTCTTCAAAATCGGATAAATCGTTAGAAAGGTAAGTCCATCCAGGCCAATCAGTGAACTGCAATTATTCAATATGGCCATCAGGTAGCGGTAATTTTTTTTTCAAATCTAAATAAACAAATCCACTCCTTGTTTTTTCAAAGAAAGACGTATTCCGTTGAAGTATATCAAATGAAGATAAATCCAAACTAAATGTTAAGTTTAAGGGAAAACTGATTAATATTACTAAAATTTTGATTGACAGGATCATTCTTTACATAGATTGTTGCCATAATACAACATTGTTATCCTTCCATTCTTTAAATTATGGTCAGTAGAGGTTTTTTCTAAATATCTCTTAACAAGGTAAAATGGATTTATTCGAGTTTGAAGTTAAGCGACACAATTTGAAACTGTTTGTAACAGTTGTAAAGACCGATGGGGGGAAAACTATTAGGAACTCCACACCCATCGAAGGGGACCCACTTACCCACTTTCAGCAAGATGCACTTTTCACGCACTTTTGGCCTGGAAGTTTTCCGTTAACAGACGCTCACATTCCGCCTGTGGAACATTTATTCCCTTCGGCTATCTGTTACCTTTGGCAGGTTTTAATGATAATTAGGTTTTAACAGGCCAACAGTTACAGGTCTCATAGCGCAAAAGCGTAAACGCTGGCGGTGTGGGAGGGTCTTTAAGCTTATTACTGAAAATATCTGTCGCGGCCAGTCGTGGGCCATACTGTGGATTGAATTGATTTCGCTATACAGCGTCCTCTGTTGACACATTGATATACTTTCTTAATAATTTCCGCCATTACATTCCGCCATTTTGCTTTGTCGCGGAGTGAACGTAAAAAATATTCCTATGTATTTTATCGTGGAATTTAGTTATTTAGTTTAGAATTTAGTGTTTTAACACACTAATGGCTTGCTTAAATACCCTTAAGTTAGAAATCAAAACATTAGAACAAGTGTTTCCCAAGAACCATGAACGCTTTCAGATAATGTCAGCTAGTGTCGACGAATTGACCTGCAGGTTCGTTGGCAAAACTGGAAAGAAATATGAAATTCACGCAAATATTACCGTGAGTAAACATTCTTATTACTTTTAATCAGTGCGAGGTTTAATTGTGGCATGAGCCCTGCGTTTATTGATTATTGGAGGAACAAAGGGTCGGTGTTTATGGGGGCAGGGCTGTCAACAATGGGTTTACGGAAGTCATTAGTTTCTTCTATCTGAGCACTTGGCTTATTTTCTCCGTGTGCTATTTAACATCACCTAGCGTCCGTCGCCTACAGCAGAATCTATACTGATAAGAGCGTTGGTATTGTTAGTAAATTGTCTATCTAAGCATACGGCGCCGTGGCGATGTGTTATATCGATCTCGGTTTCATTGCACTTGAGTCGACATACATACCCCATTACAGCTACGTTTTATACTGAAACAACGTGGGTTTTGTTAGGATAACGGTACTGCCGCGTTTTGGGGACAAAGACAGACAAAACACTGTTACTCATCCTTTCTACCTGCTTTTTGTCATGTACACTTTATTGCTCCCAAGCATAGGTTTTTTTTTTGTTGACTCAAGCAAAACTCTCAGCCAGCAACTCATTTTTATGACGAAATATTTCTGGGAACCATGTTTATACACACTTTTATTTCTAGGAAATCAACATATTTGCATTTTTACTTGTTAAATTTACAAACAATGCTGTTTACCTACTATGAAGTTTTTATATATGTAAACAGTAGTTAGGTCATAATTTCCCTGTTTTGTCTTATTGTCTATTCTCCAAGTACAATCTAGAATAGAATCTATTATAGAATCTTGTAAACTATATTTTATTAATTTGAGTTATTGATTTGATTCTAAAACTGAACATGCAGAATTATATACTACCTATATTTTTTTACCTATTTCATCCCATCAACACCTCTTCAGATCAATACAATTTAATATATTTGAGCCTAATGCAACCTTGCAGCAAAAGGCCTATTTCTTATTTTAATACTTTTAACATACTGAGCTTATTACCTACATAAAAAATAGGCTAGGACAGTGACATTGGTTGTATTGTATGGTTTGAATTTAAGCTAGATGGATCAAGTAATACTAAAAATAACCAGTATCATTAAATTGTTGAATCGGAAGACAGAATAATGAGAGGATATAATTTATTCGAAATACTTAGGCAAGTACCTATTTTACTTATAAACAAGTATTTACATATTTTATAAACAAAAAAAAAAAATATTTTTCAACTGCAAAGGATTCTTTGATAAAATCAAATGTTTTTCATAAATTCAAAGCTTTAATTGCTTTTCTATTTTAATTTGTAAGCAAGAAGGTTAAAGACAAATCAATAGCATACAAATTTAGTAAAATTTTGGTTTATAATGTATAATAAATGCTGCTGTGGTTACGTAACTAAGCTGTTATCAAGTGAACATGAATTAAAGCCCTTCGGCCGTCTATGGAACCGGAGTTTCGGAACAAATTATGCTTTGGAAAAATTATGACCTATATCTGTAGATACTCAAACAAATGTCTTTTTGCTATTCTGAGTAAAGAGAGCAAATTAATTTAAAACAATTTTGTTTTCTCATTTTATTTTAATAAAGTACCTACCTAGATGTAATGTTCATATAATAACAATAGCTTACCTAAGGCATCTGAACTAATGCTGATGTAGGTAATAACGTGCACACAATGGGAACACCTACACAGTCAATTTAAATTCAAATTAATCAATCATTTTCTTAATTAAATGATGTGACTGACCTACATGTCTACTTAAGCATAGAAAACTGCTTTTGGGAAGATTCATTCTTCTTTTCAATTTTAATAGTTTTAGATTTATGTGGCTCTGTAAGTTTCAGTTCAGGCCGTTTATAGGTATTTATCATATTATTAATTCAAAAGTATGTTTGAATGCTTGTTCCGTTTGCATGCCTATTCAATAGTTTGTACCCTGGAAAAACACATAGGATACTTTTTATGGGAAGAAGTCTTATTCCCACAGGAAAAATCTTACACAACATTAGTCTGGACACTTGTCTGTGATAAATCTAGTTTATAAAAACATAAGAGAATAGGGGATCAGACTGTTCATCATATTTTATGAATTTACCATATTTTGGGAATTATTTTTAAAATATAGATTAGTAGCAGAGGATTCGCGAACAAAAAAACAGAATCAGTCCAAAAAGAAATAATAGTGATTTTTTAAAGTTTCAATATGTCTGTCTCTTTCAAAAACGATTTTTTGTATGGAGATTATATGGTGTTACAAACAAATGATGTCACAAGTGGGTATAATATACCCCATATTATGTGCCTCTCTGTCTAATCTTGAATTTCAAACCTTTACAACTCGGTCAATTTTAAAGATAGAGCAAAAATTATTTTAGTGTTCGATAGCAGAAACTAAGAAGTTTGGATTTATAAAATAAAAATAAAGTAGTCCGATCCCCTATTTAAAACATTAATAACATTGGATAGGACTGTCATATTTTAATATTTAATATGTCGTTGCATTATTGTTTCATCATTCCATTTCTCCTCGAATGTGTCCAGGTCATCTCGCCATCGTTTTCTAGGCCTCCCTCGTCCGCGTCGGCTGTCGAAGGGTACCCACTCAGTGGTGGCTCTGGCCCATCTGTCCGGATGCATCCTGCACATATGATCCACCCACTCCCATGTTATAACTTCACTACTGTAAATTATAGATAAGCCTAACAATTACAAATACATTTTAGTGTAATGTAATCTTATGTAAATCAGGAAACATACCCGAACACACCACCAGTGTGGTTTGCAGACAGCGAAGACCCCATTGTTACAAATGCAGTGCAGATTCTCAGTAATACACAGGGCAGGGACAATCATGTTATAAACCAGGTAAGGGATGTACACATTTATCAATCATTATATAAGTCTGTGACTGACTTGTTAATAAATGGGTTATTTAAATTATGATTTATCTACTATCTAGGAACTGTATTGAAACTAAATTAAAATAATATTAAACAATAATTATTATCAATATTTATTTTAGTATTGTGAGTGAGAACACTGTACACTTTCTTTTGTGTGGCAATGGAGTACATTAATTGATTGTTTATAGGTGGGCATACTGCTGCGAGAGCTATGCACATTACACGGGATACCAGAACCACCGGATTTAGATTCGCTCACACTGCCTCCACACCCAGCGCCACCGCAACACAGGTGAGTTTCATCGTTATCATCATCTTATCAAGACATCCTGGATCCCACGGGAAAATCTAGCACAACGCGAGGGTAGCCCCGGGCAGACAGCTAGTAAGCAATAAAAATTCTCATCTCAGTGTTGTTCCAACAGAGTTCCAAGCGTGACGTCAAACGGCGCTGAATCCGGCACAGAAGAGGACGAGGAAATGGCTGCCGAAGATGATGATTCTGAAGGCGAAGATGATCTTCCCATGGAAATGGTGGAAGATGCTGGACGCAGCAACAAGGTAAGTCTTCTAATGGTGCATAGTAAACGGCCCAGCAGTTTAACGCGCCTACGGAAGCATGGAATCTTCTTATTCAGGTGACCACAGGGATTCGAACCCGAAGCTTCCGACGAGAAAAGGAAGCATAATGTATTGAATAAAGTTTACAACTTTTGCTGTTTTTGTGTATCAAAAAGTCACAACACTAGGAAGACAGACTTCCAGAAGATAGCCCGTAGCCACCTATATACTACTGACTTGTGTATTTAAGCTGCAAAATGCAGTATGGTATGCGTTTCTAGCAAGTGCACCTTGACTGAATTCGACGTGCATTTTGACCCCATTGCGGCTGTCCAACTGCACTAGGACCTTCATAATTATGAAGCCTCAATGCAGTCGCTAAAATTGCATTTAACTTGATATTTTGCAGCTAGAATGTTTATAATGCGGCAGATCATGTAATAATATTAGGTAAACTTAAGTTCGAAGTAAAATTAAATGGACTCCAATCTACAAGGAAGACATGGACGAGTTTATTGCCACCAATGAATGGTGTCAACAATAAACCAATGGTATTAACAGGATAGAAAAAATAATTATAAGAATAAGGAAAAACAAAAAAGATTTTATTGCTGAAGTTTGAATAAACTTAGGTTTTGTTCCTACCTAAATATTAATTAAAAAAATAATAATTTTGCTGGAAGTTTTACCCAGTTACAAGAATATGCATATTTTATTGCATTTACCTTGCATATACCCAACCATTTACCACAGCACAGCACTATTAATGTCACATTAATAGTGCTGTGCAGGATATGGCTGAAAATCAGCGCTGTTTGTGGCCACGGTCTAACACAGCACACGCTGAGCCAATTCCTTTTGCCCTAAGTTATTATATACCACCCCAAAAAATGTTATTAGTCAGTGTGAATACCTTGTTTTTTATTTTTTAATAATATTGTTTGTATAGGTACCATTTTCACATGGATTCTGCATTATGGTTGTACTATGTTAATAGTGGTATATTTGGCAATAAATTACTTTTCTTTCTTTCTTTCTTTCATATTGATTTCTTAGACAAACTTTTATTGAGTCTCGTCAGGTTTTATATCGATTATTTTGTACTATCGCGCCAGCTCTTACGATTCTTAGTACAATATTAGATACTATAGTTGACAGAATTATTCCTTATTTTCCTCATCTGCATAGTAATGGTTCATTGATTCTTTAGCTGTCAATCGTTCAACTCGGCCTTATCTGTCGGCAAACTTATTGCACTCAAAAATTCTAAGTTATTAAGATAAGCGAGTGGTGTGTTGTTGAACTCTTGTTTTTGTACTTCGGATTAAATTACAGCTACATACAGTCGACTGCACTAAACAGTTTAAACTTAGAAAAACTTTTATTCCGTAGCTTCAAGAGCAGTATTAGTAATATGTAGTAGTAATATGTAATAGTAATATGACTTTCAAATGTCAGTAACTATATGTTTGAAGAAGATAAAGGAAATCATAATTGGAATAGTATAATAAATATTGATAGACATTGTTGCCCGAGATACCGTTACTAAACTTATTATAATGTAAGTAATTGCATTCTTAATATTAAGTCTCATCTCAATCTCAAGTGATGTAAAAATGGATAGTGGCAAGAGAACATTACCAAGACTTTAGACTTAGATTTTTAATTTGATTTTCTAGGATGACATGGAAACAGAACACCTAGCAACACTGGAACGGCTTCGACAGAACCAGCGGCAGGACTACCTATCAGGGAGCGTCTCCGGGAGCCTACAGGCCACCGACCGTCTCATGAAGGAACTACGCGATATATACCGCTCTCACTCCTTCAAGAACAACATGTATTCCATTGGTACGTGATGCATAAACATAAATTGTTCTGTAGTACCGGGGGACTCATGAAAGAGCTACGCGTTATATACCGCTCTCACTCCTTCAAGAACAACATGTATTCCATTGGTACGTGATGCATAAACATAAATTGTTCTGTAGTACCGGGGGACTCATGAAAGAGCTACGCGTTATATACCGCTCTCACTCCTTCAAGAACAACATGTATTCCATTGGTACGTGATGCATAAACATAAATTGTTCTGTAGTACCGGGGGACTCATGAAAGAGCTACGCGATATATACCGCTCTCACTCCTTCAAGAACAACATGTATTCCATTGGTACGTGATGCATAAACATAAATTGTTCTTTAGTACCGGGGGACTCATGAAAGAGCTACTCGATATATACCGCTCTCACTCCTTCAAGAACAACATGTATTCCATTGGTACGTGATGCATAAACATAAATTGTTCTTTAGTACCGGGGGACTCATGAAAGAGCTACTCGATATATACCGCTCTCACTCCTTCAAGAACAACATGTATTCCATTGGTACGTGATGCATAAACATAAATTGTTCTTTAGTACCGGGGGACTCATGAAAGAGCTACGCGATATATACCGCTCTCACTCCTTCAAGAACAACATGTATTCCATTGGTACGTGATGCATAAACATAAATTGTTCTTTAGTACCGGGGGACTCATGAAAGAGCTACTCGATATATACCGCTCTCACTCCTTCAAGAACAACATGTATTCCATTGGTACGTGATGCATAAACATAAATTGTTCTTTAGTACCGGGGGACTCATGAAAGAGCTACGCGATATATACCGCTCTCCTTTAAGAACAACATGTATTCGTAAGTGATAAACGAGGATACTTTTTTTGAAGGCGATATTTAAAGTATGATGCAGGTATTCTCACGGTGTTTATTCTTACTGCAAGATACTTGGTTCGAAATAGTTGTTTTGTTACCCTACAGACGACATCACCATTTATAATATTATGCAAAAGTCTGTCTATCTGTTTAGTTTTTACACCCAAGCTACTCAAACGATTTTGATGAAATTTGGTACAAAGATAGTTTAACCTTCAAGGCCGGATATACTTCGCTACTTTTAACCTCAGTAAAATATATTATTATTCCCGCGAAAAAAATCTCAACGCGGGCATAGTTACAGCTTGGACAACTTATATTTGCAACTAACAATTTGTCTCTCTCTCCACAGAGTTAGTAAACGACTCCCTATACGAGTGGAACATCAGGCTGCGTTCAGTGGACCCTGACAGCCCACTGCATAACGATCTGCTGCTGCTTAAGGAGAAAGAGGGCAAAGACTCCATACTCCTCAACATCATGTTCAAAGAGACCTATCCCTTCGAGCCACCCTTCGTGCGCGTCGTCTACCCTATCATATCCGGTAAGGTTCATTATCATCACCAAGTTCATCATCATCGTGGTCGTCACTATAATCATCACCCTATCATATCCGGTAAGGTTCATCATCATCGTTATCATCATAACGATCTGCTGCTTAAGGAGAAAGAGGGCGAAGATTCCATACTCCTCAACATCATGTTCAAAGAGACCTATCCCTTCGAGCCACCCTTCGTGCGCGTCGTCTACCCTATCATATCCGGTAAGGTTCATTATCATCACCAAGTTCATCATCATCGTGGTCGTCACTATAATCATCACCCTATCATATCCGGTAAGGTTCATCATCATCATTATCATCATGACGATCTGCTGCTTAAGGAGAAAGAGGGCGAAGATTCCATACTCCTCAACATCATGTTCAAAGAGACCTATCCCTTCGAGCCACCCTTCGTGCGCGTCGTCTACCCTATCATATCCGGTAAGGTTCATTATCATCACCAAGTTCATCATCATCGTGGTCGTCACTATAATCATCACCCTATCATATCCGGTAAGGTTCATCATCATCATTATCATCATAACGATCTGCTGCTTAAGGAGAAAGAGGGCGAAGATTCCATACTCCTCAACATCATGTTCAATGAGACCTACTCCTTCGAGCCACGCTTCGTACGCATCGTCTACCTTATCATAAGGTTCATCATCACCCTATTATGTCCGGTAAGGTTTACACAAGAATAATAAATAATTAAAAAACTCTTTAGGACTAGTTAACATCCTAGTAGATATTAAAAGTTGGATATTAGAAAAACCGAATCTGCCATCCAAGAATGTCCCAGCAATATAAATGAGGTTCCAAGAAATACACGTGTATGCGGCTGTCAAGACGTATTGATGGCAAAGAATATCCCCTTGTATGCGGCTGTCAAAACGTATTGACGCAGTGGCGCAGGCGACGCTAAGCGCCGCAGACAAAGGGATGTTACAATATCGCGCGCGCTGCATATAAAATATGCAAGAAAAGTATGTAAGTACGTAACGGTCGTGCAGTCCCTTTTTTTGCTCGACTCAGGGAGTTCTGTCGTATCCCCAAATAAAAAGTATACAGTAACCACTCGGACCAACCACCACAGTTTGATTAATAGCATTGATATCGTTATATCTCGCGCGGTTTATTTCACGACTTTTTCGTATCTCGTAGCAAGTAACCCCTTCACACATAATTTTCCATTGAAAACTTAGTTAACAGATGTGAATGTTGTTACTTTCCAGGCGGCTACGTGTTGGTTGGCGGCGCGATATGTATGGAGCTGCTGACCAAGCAAGGCTGGTCATCCGCCTACACGGTCGAGGCCGTCATCATGCAGATTGCCGCCACGCTGGTAAAATACCATCATATTGTTGTCATACATCGGTAAATTGCCGATCAGAGACGCCGTCGCTTACAATGGGCCTCAAGGCTCAAGGTCACCCAAAGGGCAATGGAAAGGGCTATGCTCGGAGTTTCCCTGCGAGATCGAATCAGAAATGGATGACGCAGCGTGGGTAGGTGGACCGACGATCTGGTGAAGGTCGCGGGGAGCCGCTGGATGCGGGACAAGCAGGACCAAGAGTTGTGGAGATCCTTGGGGGAGGTCGCCGGCCAGCAGTGGACGTCTACAGGCTGAGATGATGACATAGATAAATAACGAAGAAGACGCAGTGTGGTTAGGTTAGGTTAGTTGGATTGACGATCTGGTGAAGGTCGCGGTTTGCAGTTGAATAGGGACCAAGCGGGACCCAAGAGTTGTGGGAACCCATGAGTGAGGCTTTTGTTCAGTAGTTGATGCTTACAGCCCGAGATGATGATGGTAATGAGTTTCGCTTACGGCGCTAAGGAAATGGTTAGATAAGTTTAATTACAAATGTAATAGATTTTCTTTAATACTATTTAGATTTTCTTGAACACCGTTGTTCAGTCGGGTAGTTATACCTATCGCATGCCGTCCTGACATCTGTCATACACGTTCAATTTTTTTTCTGTCTCTTTTGCTCCCATTTGGTTTTCATATTACGATGCGATTACTGCAAACAAAACTATAGTATAGTAGACAGTCGAAAATTTTATACATCCTATTTTCCGTTTGATTTATAATACCAATACCTTTTCGATTTTATATTTTTCAGTTTTAACGCTTTACAATACGAGGCTGAATCAACTAGCAGTTAGCTGTATTTCGACTTTCCTTAACACTTGCATATAACTTTCCAGGTGAAGGGCAAGGCGCGCATTCAGTTCGGCGCCACCAAGGTGGTGTCCACCAGCCAGTACAGCCTGGCGCGCGCGCAGCAGAGCTTCAAGTGCCTCGTGCAGATCCACGAGAAGAACGGTACGACGCACACGCTTACACCACGGAATTAATAGGGGATCGGACTACTTTTTTTTATTTTATAAATCCAAACTTCTTAGTTTCTGCTATCGAACACTAAAATAATTTTTGCTCTATCTTTAAAATTGACCGAGTGATAAAGGTTTAAAATTCAAGATTAGACAGAGAGGCACATACCCACTTGTGACGTCATTTGTTAGTAACGCCATATAATCTCCATACAAAAATCGTTTTTGAAAGAGACAGACATATCGAAACTTAAAAAATCACTGTAAATTAATTTTTCAACCGATTCTGTTTTTTTCTTCGCGAATCGTCTGCTACTAATCTACCTATATTTTAAAAATAATTCATAAAATATGGTAAAGTCCGATCCCCTATTGACCGAGCGAGCGCGAAGCGTCTCTTTTTCAGCTTGGCCAAAATTGCTTTTGTATGTCTATCTGTCTTATTTGTTCTCCCCTACGCGACCTGCGTTTTTAAACCGAGTATCGTAAAATTTTGTGAGCAGGTTCGATAAAAGAGTTTTTTTTTCGTTTGAGATATGGGGTTGAAAACGTAAATATTACATAAATCAGCCATTTCGAAAAAACTCGCGAGGTCTACAGCTCAGAGCCACTAGTATAGTACCAAATTAGTACAGAACGGCCACTCACCCCTTCCGCCAATCCACGCTTCCTCACCCCGCCCGAAGTGGGCGTATTTGGAGGACGATAACCCGGGAAGTTTAACGTCGGTCTTAAAAACCCTAGCGTTAAGTCCCCGAACCGCCAAAGCCTGATATGATAACCAAACTGGAGTTGGAAACAAAGAGACTTTTATTTAATAAGAGTCAATCGCTCTACCATTCGGCCACGAAGGCTGTTAAAGACACAATGTCCAGCAATGTCCCATCCCACTTCTGATGTGCAATATTTGATAGAAGTTAGTAAACTACACTCATAGTTTAATTAATGTTTATCTATCTACAACAGAAATAGGATAATATAGTTAATATAACAATATTTTTGCTGAGCGCATTGCAGAAATGCGTTTGTCATTTCACGTAGCAACGACGCGACGGCAGACCAACATGTTATTTTGCATAAAATTAATTTATATATTTTATTTTTATTATGCTTTACTCTTTAGATACAGACGAAGACTGACAACTCTCCATCGCTCTGACCGTGTCACTACTTATTTTTATATGGTCTGATTATTGTTTCTTTTCCAGGTTGGTTCACGCCACCAAAGGAGGACGGCTAATCACGGCCGCGTTCCCGCCCTAACATTAAGACTAACGTGCAACAGTTGACAGTAAACGCCCCACGTTACTAGTTCACCAAATCAACAAGTGTCCGTTCCCTTACGACGCCAAAGCTGCAGTGTTGCCAACGTGACGAGCCTAAACGCTTGTAGACCGACCACGCCTCTAAACACTTACAAGATCTAACCAACTTATCTGTGTAACTAATGGCGGCGCTAGTGGTCATATAAAATGGTAATCACAACAGTTGTGAAAGTTGACATTACCACAGTAATGGCTGTAGTTCCAATGTTGGTCATTTCATAGAACTTATGGTAGGTCTGTAAGGTTAACATTATCTTAATCTTTAGGAGAATGCTTTAGTTAGTGCTATCTATGAATTTGTACCGATTGAAATTCGTTTAAACGTACATTTGACGGTAAAGGTGTGACGCCTTATTGTTTCGACGGGTTTTAACGAATTATCGGCAAAGTGAGTCATGGTATAAATTGGTACGTAGATCCGCTAAGGTGCCGTTTACACGTTACTAATGGACTCTACTAACGTACTTTCTTAATGACGTATGATAATGTAAATTGGCCTTTACACAAACGCTGCCATTTGCACCGTAATTCAGCTGAAAAATTACTGTTTGACAATTTGTGCAGATTTACAACCACACTCCGACTGCATTTTATATGTAGTGATGCAGTCAAATGCAAGACCGACTGTACAGCGGAGTGTATTTGCTAGAACTGTAAGTCTGTCGGTTTTGATACTTTACTAAATGTGAGCAATCTTGATTCGTTTTTTTAACAAAAAATAAATTTCTAAAATAAGTTATAATTGGTAGAAAAGAAGGTGAGTTATTACTAACAATTATTTCATTGCGTCTTCTTAACCAATAGTTTAAACTTGTTTTGGTAATGTGTTTTCGAATTAAGAGACTTGCAAGATTGTTTACCCTTAGAACGAATTTCAAGTGCGGGTCGTTTGTGTAGATTTTAAAATGGTCGGCCTATAAGCGTAACAACAACTGTACTATTTTCATTCAAATATGTGTTTGATAGGGAAAAATAAAGTATGGTCATAAACGTAATAACTGGTATTATAAAAAAGGAGAGTACAGTAACGTTGACACTTGGCGCAACGCCACGGAATGTCGTTCTTGAATTGGGCGCTTAAAATTTGATAATACGATTTATTTAATCGTACAAGAGAAATAGGACCTTTATATGGAAGTGTACTTTCTGCGTACAATTTCCTTTTACAACTCGCGTTGTAAACTGTTCGGATTACTTTAATGTAGGTATTTAGTTATTTACTATTATGTAAAGTGAATATTTCAATATAAATATAAGCACTATGACTTAGGAAAAACCCGCAATTCAAACGACGCATTCCATGGCGGGTTAGGGCCGTTGTCGACAATGCGAGCGAATGATTTGTATTGACTGACGCGGATGTCTCGAGTAATGTATGTGTACTTTAATCAATATTGTTAAGTGCTATATTGTTCTGTGCGACGGGCGTTGACGAGAGACTCTATAAGACTTATAGGAAATGTGTAACGTTTTTTGTAATCATTAATTTCTCATTAAAGTTATCCATTATGGTAGCCCTAGACGTTACTGGAGTGTAAAGTTGAAAAATTCTTTGCATTTCTTTTTAGTTATGAAATAAAAAAAAAACCTGTGATTCTTAGCTGTTGTGTTTTCTGTTATTATTGTGATTGGGCGCAGTTAAGTTGAGATTCGAGTTGGACATGATAACGCACTTTTTTATCCTGATAAAAGAGAGGAAGGAGATCATGAAGAAAGTGCGGTCTCAAATTAATTTTGCCTTGTTTATTCATAGCAAAAATTACACAATTATTTTAACAAACCCCTTACAAAAAATATATAAAATTTACAAAAAACAAAGGAAATGGCGCAAAATAAACATAACCACAATTTATTATGAAACAAAATATGTCGTGTTCAATAATAATAACCAAATCATATGATCACCAAAACAAAATACGTCATAGCTAGCACCTGTGTAAATACAATGACGTCAAATACTTTCAATATAAATGGCATACAAATACAAAAGTTGCCATTATACCGTGCACAACGCAAGAACGAACAAAAGCTGCGCTGAAGTCTTCAGGTAAGAATATAATTTCATTATTTAATTTCATTTGATGATATAATATGATATTATTCGGCATGTGACGATGCACAGCATCTAGTGAGAGAGCGCCACTTACTTCGTCCAGCAGTTGGCCCATTTTGGGCCAATCATTCTTGCAAATATTGATAGTTGATTTGACTTACTCTGATTTCCCGCCAATTTTAGTCACCTGAGGTTGAGCCCGTTCAACGTTTCCTCATAGCGTCGATAACTTTCGAACCAGCAACATCATAAGTAAAAACTCTGCCCAAATTTTTATTTTTAGTGTGTCTTCGAAAATTATTCTTCTAAATTCAGTAGACTTATAAATGTTTTCTAAAGGGAAACGAGTGTTACGGATAACACAGCGTTTGTACATTGTACCTACCATATTGAAATAAGCACACGTGGGTGACTCCGAAAGATCACTTACGCGAGAACAACGAGAATAGTGTACGGTAAAGGTTTCTATAATTATATTTTGAACTGGTGAGTACCTTACATGTTATTATTTTATTACAAAATCCAAATGCAAAACCGAACAACAGTCGTCGTCAAGTACCTTAACGGCTCGTGTCGTCAGGTGCATTATCGACCGCGTCAATGTCTCCACAGGCTGACGCTTTATCTCTTGTTTGCTTACCTACTATTTCTCAGGATTTTTAAGCCGGAATAGTTAATTACCGCAAGGTACTAAGTTCCCACGCTCAGATACTTGTGTGGGAAGGCTAAAAAAGAAAAAGGAAGTCCACATGGGTGGGAAATATGTTACTTGAACTTCAAATTTGAAACAGTCACATCCCATATGGATGGCCGCCTATTAGGTATAATAAGATATATTTATAATAAAATGGGACAGTACTCATGGAAGGTATGTTCTATGTTCATTAAGCTCTTCTTAGTTTTTATTTATCTTTTTATCTTCAGTTATTTATGCTTAACAAGACAAGATCACCTTAAACAGTTTCGCAAGAGATCGGTGGCAATCTACACAAGAAACTCAGTAGTCCCTAAGCCAAAACAAAGAATAGCGGCTACGCTAAACTCTTCCTATAAATTTTTAATATTCATCTGATATTTGGCTTTGTTGGTGTGCCTTTTGTGTTTGATTTAGGCTTGCAGGTGAACAAAGATGTTACACAGTATTTTCTATTACAAGCACATCAATTTTTCCGGGACGATGCGTAGATACCTTTGGAATCTACTTGAAAGCTTGCGATGGTTACGATGAATTCATTAACAGCTCAAATACGTCCCCACCGAGGGGCTCGAGCGTACGATGAATAAAAAAGTTTTTTTGTTCGAAAATACTTGATATCTAGACATAGACAACTCGTATCTAAAGTATAGCCTGAGTGATTTTAACACTGATTCATCGTAGAAAAGAATGCCAAGAAGCTTCGCAGAATGATTGACGTTTTACAGGGGCTGCCTCCGAGCGAATCGGGGCAGTGGCAGGCTCGTCAGGCTCCGAAGGCCAACCTGTGAATCATCTCAGGGATGGGTCTGTCATTTACCTCTGATAGTGTCTGCCTTGTCAGGCAACACTGTACAGTATATGTCACATTTACATTACTATCCAAGAGTCTCCGAATACTGGAAAGGGTATGACTACCTACCTTAACTGTTGAACATCAGTAGCAGTGGCAGCCACGCTCGTCTCGGAAGACCAACCTGTCGACAACCTTGGAAATGCGGCCGCCATTTGCCTTGTCAACACTGTGCAAACTATGTCGCGAATGCGGCCAACATTTACCTTCTAGCCAGTGCTTGCCTTGTCAACACTGTGCAAACTATGTCGCGAATGCGGCCAACTACCTTCTAGCCGGTGCTTGCCTTGTCAACACTGTGCAAACTTATGTCGCGAATGCGGCCAACATTTACCTTCTAGCCGGTGCTTGCTTGTCAACACTGTGCAATCTGCCCTACACGCAGGGCGAATTTGTGTTCTATGCACAATGTATGGAACATAACGCAAGAAGAACAACGGCTCAAACTGAACTTTATGTTCCACCTGAAGTGACTCGACAAACTGAACCTGATTGGAGTGTTCGACGGATATTACAGGTATGTCCGCCATGCATTGGCAGGCTTTTTTGTTTCGACTGCAGGTTTCGTCAGGTTCATGGGTTGTTTTATAAAAAGTTATACTAAACTAAAATGATACATGAAATGACTGGTTAAAATTTCTAAACTTTTTTTTTTTTTTCAAAGTTGACTTTCGCAAAATATTTTTTATTATTCCACACCAAAGCTGGCTAATGATACAATACCAAGATTAAAAGTTCCGAAAGTCTTTACCTTAACCTATCATAACTTCTTGGCACTCATGCAAGGTGGCTTTGCCTTCAAAGCACCGGGTCACGGGTTCGAGCCCCGCCCGGGACAAGCTTTTTGTGTGATGAGTAGGTAGGTACTAAGTAGTACCTACTTGTGTCAGTTTTTTTTTTAGGATGGTACTAATTTATTAAATCTGTTTTACATAATTATGTCCTATCTATATGTACATAATACCTGTACCTGATGATAAACTGTCTGTTACCCATAGGGACGGGCTCTGTCTGATTGGGTATCAGGTAGCCGTGTGTGAGATATTCTGTTCTAGGTACTCGAGGTCTAACCCGGGAGTTCTGCTAATTCACGTAACGATAGCCTTGTATGCAATCTTAACGCGGCACTTTCTGGTAGTCAACTACAGTGGGGCACTCGGTTAAAAAACTACGTGACTCAGGGCAAGGCAAGTATGTGGCACCCAGAATTGTCGAAATGGTTTTCTATCCAGGAAAGCTGTTTAGGATTGTCTGATTTTGTTTGTTAGCTATTTTTTAATTTAAAGAGTGGCTGACATTAATCGTTTGATAATTAAATTTGGAAGTCAGTGCCCTGCTGTATTGCCGCTTAGTAAACATAGCAATTTGGCCAGTTAGTTCAATTGGCAAGCGCACCATTATTGTTGTAAATTCTGAACGAACGAATGTGGAAATCGGTGGGACAGAACCCCAACCAATGTTGATCTACTAGCAACATCGACTTCAGTAGCATGGCAGACAATATCTTTCTAGGCAAATATTATCCGGAATGGTATCTTCTTAAATTAACCAACTTTGAGTAATAACTTTTTTGCGTTATGAAGCCTGAATAAGGATCTTTTTACATTAAATAGTGCAAAGGTAACGCACACGTGCACAGTGTATCAGTAATGGGCTTTCGCGTTCATGGATGAGGGTGACCAACACCTACATTATTATTCAGTGCACTAATTATGACCAAGCGTATATTTTTACACGCCTCTGTGAAAGAGAGCCGAGCTACTGAATCTGCAGCTCCCCAGTCCCCGCATTAGACCGGCAGTTGAGGTTAAGAAGTCTATACTTGCCACGTTCGCTTTCAAACAACAGCGAGCCGCCCTCTTCCTCAAATAAGTTCCTATAATTCTTAGTGTTAAATAGTTCAAGGTGGGGGGGGGAGGAATGACGAGCTGGTCGGTCGCTTAAAAGCCCCTCGTATTGAATAGCTAGCGAGAGAACACACTATACAGGTATGGTAAACTATAGTCATTCCACTATTTATTTTTGTCTCTCGTCATAGTCTGGTAGAATATCTAACTCGTCTTTTTCTGGGAGAAAAATTGCAAATGGCCAATCTTTTGAGGATATTTTTGTCAAGAACCTCTGTCTATTGCTTGTTAAATAACCAAGTTTTGATGCCCTACCAGTGTATGTCTCTTTTTAAGAGAACTGTCAGGATAGTTTTATCTTAGCACAGAGTACTATTCTAAATAATAATATTAACTGGATAGTAATTCTGCTCTTACCATCAAGTTGTGGATGGCACGACTTGACGAAGTTAAGGATTCCTTACTCATTATAAGTCCTCCTCTATCTTGCCCAGAAGCAGCGTTAGTTTTAAGGGCCAGAATGTTTTAGGGGTGTGCTCAGCTCAGAAAAGGATAATGATTTACAGGCAATCTAGTTTGAAATAATATAATTATTAATTGAATCCAAACTGGTTTACAACAATATTTTGGTTACGGTGGAAGCAGAGACGAGCAGCGGGACGCGAAGCGAACCTTTTGTGATGCGCCTTTCGGTCGCCTATGCTATTGGTAGCCAGGTAAAGTTCGCAGCACGCCGTTTTTAAGATGTTCGCGCGGCACGTCACGTCGTTTATCTCACAAGCAATATATATATAGGTATAAATAGAATGTTTTACATCACTTTGGATTAATGGCGGAATCGGTGGAGAAACTCGACAATACTCTTATTCAACCCTATTGAAAAGTAAGATATTATACTTGTAGACCTTAGAATTGTTGATAGTTTTTCAACATTTTGATTTCTTCGTTATTTAAATTGTGTACGAGTTTATTTTGCAGGAAATCACAGCACAATATCAATCACATAGCGTCGTACTTGTAGTCACCAGGAGCTAATAGACACGTCTCTCACTAGATGCTGTGCATCGTCACATGCCGAATAATAGTGCAAGTTTTACACAACAATAAAACTTGTATTATTAAGCAGAGACGATGCACAGCATCCCTTTAAGGTCTCCTGGTGAGAGACTCATGAGGAAACGTTGAACGGGCTCAACCTCAGGTGACTAAAATTGGCGGGAAATCAGAGTAAGTCAAATCAACTATCAATATTTGCAAGAATGATTGGCCCAAAATGGGCCAACTGCTGGACGAAGTAAGTGGCGCTCTCTCACTAGATGCTGTGCATCGTCTCTGCTTAATAATACAAGTTTTATTGTTGTGTAAAACTTGCACTATTTATTAATTCCTTTCTGAGCGGTATTAAATACCTTAGTTACAGTGTTATAAATAAGAAGGATTTTCCCAGAAGTCGTCCTGAAGTCGGAGTTATGTAACACGCAAGTTTATGAAACTAATCTCGCGCGCAGATGAGCAGGACGGAATATGGAAATGCTACGCGAGCGAGTGAAAACGCAATATCGTTCCACCATGCACTTTTGCGTCAGTTCAGACCTTTAACATGAGTCGCATAATGATATTCTGCATTTACAGTTTAGCCTTTGCTTGCTGATTCTCCTTGTTCATTTCCATCAATCTCAATAGGGTCGCACCGTGCGTACTGCCTCCAGGCTCGTTGACTCTCTTCACCACATCCAGCTCTGACATGGTTTGCAGCCACTGCTTTAGTTTGGGAAACCTAAAAACAAAATTTTTGATTGGTTATAAATGGTTAAATAAAGTAACGAGGTAGCCAGTGGGGTTGAAAAGTAGAAGAAAAATATCAGGGGGCCGTTTCACGAAGCTACAAGTTACAAATTACAAGTACAATTCTACGTACATTGCGTAGACGATTAGGGAAAACGATAAGGGCTTACAGTTCAGGCGAATTGGCTACGCACGCAATGTATATCAAATTGTAACTTGTTGCTTCGTGAAACGGGGCCCAGGAGTAACTCATTTGTTTCTTTAGAAGTCAACCCTGCGGTTTTCTTGCCGCACAACCATCACTCGTTTTTCTGTATCAATGTTGTTGACTTGTAGGCAACGAACTACAATAGTCAAGAAGAGTAACCGCCTAGCAAAGCCCGCTAAAACATAGCACCTAACTCGCACATTTAATTTTGATAGACGACACACATGCAGGTGATCTCGCTGCTTAAATACAAATTAGCTTACTTTCGACGTTCTTTCAAACCGAGTCATGTAAAACGTCATTGTACAGTATGTCTAAAAAGTCTTGAATTGGAACTAATCTTACCTTTCAGAAATTTTCATAAGTCAATACCGCAAAGGAGGTGGCACCCCTATTAATTTCACGACTTTTTAGACAAACTGTACTATACAAACTTGGTCGGATGAGACAGTGTTACCTTTTCTCATCTACATGATGCAATGTGTTCAGACTTTGAGTAGTGGTGTAGGCGCTAAAGTCGGCTATGGTCAAGACCTCGTCTGCAACAAACTTCCTCTGAGAAAGGAACTCTTCAAGCATAACATACGCGTCTTCTATATTTTTCTTCATGAATTTAGATAACTCTGTAAGTCTTCCCATGTATGTTGGAGCCTGGAATCGGAAATTTATTTTAATTTCTCATAATAGGGAATATGCACATTTTTTAAATTCATTAATCGAAATATTTCAAGTTCCAGATAAACACATAAAAAATATTTTTTCAAATATCTTGCTCAGAAACAAAGTTATAAGGCTTCAAAGTTGATGGTCAGACAGAGAGGTCCGACATGACCATTGACGTCATTGGTCACGCGGGCCATACATCCGCCATAGAAAATTTTGTTTTTGTTGATGATGAAAAGAGGGACAGATATATTTGTTTAATAAAGTTGTATTTAGTATGTTTTTCGATCAGTTTCGATTCTGTTTTGACTGTCAGTAATCTATTTTTGTATACTTTCAGATGAACTATGAAAATACCTAATATTTTTTATATGCATATTACCTATTTTATAGTGGTTCAGACTTCGTAAAAATCGTTTTATACACGGAAAATAAACCTTCATTTAGCGCGTAATTATGTAATACGGCCCAAAATAAATATTTGGCCTTCCAATATAAGTATTTCGAGTCGATCCATTCCATGGTTGTTGGGAATAGTTGTTCAGTTGTGATATTGTTTTTTTTTTCAATTCTAAGCCCAGCCCAGCCCTCTCACACGTATCGAACTTCGACAGAAGAAGAACAATAGAAGAATATAATTATTTTTATAAATTAATATCTCTGTTATTTTGCTCTGCCTGGACTGGAAATATTATGTACATTTGTTCCGTATCGAATTAACAGTGGCCAGGGTTATTTCAGAGATTGAGTATGATTGTATGATTTAGAACTAAACAGCTTTTTCTAACAATCATATTATGTCGACTTTAAAAATAATGTAATATTGAAATTTGAAGTCAAGCATTTTTTTCCGTATACGCGCAGTTGTCGGTCAGTTCACTTACCCACCCCATGGTTAAAAAAAAATACAAGTACGCTTAAAATTACAAGCTAATTCTGTTATACAAAAAGGTATTAGAGTCGACTTGATTTCTCCGAAGAATAAGCATAACGAGAAGGAAGCAGAGAAAACGCAGAGATCCGCGTTATAAATGGAAAGATGTGTCTGTTCTGCGTCTACTCATATAAATAAACTCTATCTTATTAAGCGGGCTCCACATTCTCGACAAAACTACACGAGACATAGCGAATGAGAGGAGGCCCTATTCGGCAAGTCTCACCTATGTTCGTGCAGTCTCCGTTCCGTGTCGGTATTTCGCGCCCGAATCAAAGGGCTCTCGTGTGGTTTTGCCGAAACACCAAATACATTCCCTCCACATTCCCGTCGCTATTAAAATTATGTACATTTTAACTTGTTCTGTTGCGATGTATTTCTGTCATCCACCATCTTCGGCTATTCCAACGTCTCTTAATAACGTTTTTTTCTCGAATAAACATATAATTGCATAATGCTGCAGCGACAGATGTTTCCAAGTCCATCTTGTTCGAGTACCGAGCGCACAAATGCGCGAGCAAGAATGTAGAGAGCTGCTCTCGTCTCGTCCTAGTTTTTGGCGAGACCCGAGACAAAACGTCTCGTCGAGAATGTGGAGCCCGCTTTATTACATAAAAATGTTCTTACCATGATAGCTCTTAGCCTCGGGAATAAGATACCACATTCAAAGAAGAGGACGTGATGTATAATAGCTCGTTTCCTTGTATCCTTCGGGTATAGATGTAAGTGATCTGTTTTTCCATACTTTTCTAATAAATAAATCATTATTGCGTGGCTGAAAAAAAAAGCACAGTATTTCTTAAGCATGAGTAAATAATACGTTTTTCTTATTTCTGAAAAAGTAAGTAATAGGGCCGCTGTCTTCCGTCCGGGAGACGCGGGTTCGATCCCCACCACGTGCTAACGTGTTTTTGAATTTCGTGTTCATATGTACGTTTATTCGAAGATCTTACGGTGAAGGAAAACCTGCACACTCCGAAGAAATTCAAAGGTTGTGAAGTGTGAATTGTGAAGCCGTGTGAAGAATTTGCCGTGTGGTGACGGCAGAGTAGAATACATTTGTCACCAACCCCTACTCTTCCCGTGGGTGTTGTAAGAGGCGACTTAGGGACTACACATTGAACAGGGAACGGGCAGCAGCGCTCTCTGATACAGTAACCTTTTAATCTGCGATCTCCAACCCGCCTGCCAAGCATGGAGATTATGGCAAAACCCTCCATGGAGGAGGCTCATAGTCCAGCAGTGGACTGTAACGGGCCGTTGATGTTGATGTGTGAAGTCGACCAACCCGCACTGGGCCAGTGTGGTCGACTAAGGCCTAATCGCCTTAATTCAGGAGGGTAGGCTCGTACCCTTGGTGGGGATGTATATATGGAGCCGCTCGGATTATTTTTAATATTCTAGTAGTAAGGAGCCACCAGACCTCTCGTCGCTTGTATGCAGATCCGCCATTTCGATTGGTCATCTGCATCATCATCATAATCATCATGTTAGCCGGAAGACGTCCACTGCTGAACATAGGCCTCCCCCAAAGGTTTACAACGTGAACAATGTGAACCTGCGCTACTTGCATCCACTAGCGCCCAGCAACTTTCACTACTCAGTGGGCGCCGGTGGATGCAAGTAGCAGTAAGTAGGACCGTTCACGTTGAAAACCCCTCACAAAATGGACCAAAACTACGCCGTCTCTTCATCTGCATAAAAATTGTAAACGACAAAAGGTCTGGTTGCTGATTTTTTTCGTATCAAGGGTCTGCTAGTACAATGCTGGATATGGCCCCTCCTGCCATGCTATTTATTGACCCATATACTGATTTAATCTCAGGGCCCGTCTACGGTGATCAGTCCTTTCACATGGTATACTAGTACAGAGACTACTACCATTATAATTTATAAAAAATGTTTCAACGAATCCGTCTGGGATAAATCGTACGTACCTGTCGCCCAATCCAAAGTCGCCTTCATCTAAAATTGGTACCGTCCTCATTGGATTTTTCTGAAAAGCAATACCCATCGTACATAATTCAATAATGCCTAGATATTCAATACCTATCAGAATTAATATTCAAACTACTATAGTTTCGACAATCGCTAAAATTGATGCTCAGCGTTACCTACTCGGAACTGAACACACTTTGTTTGGATATCCAGACAGATTATACTCTTCAGTAATTTTTCGTTAGTATAAATTAATTTCGCTGTAATAAATTAGGTTTCTCGTTTTAAGTCTTAATTTCAATAATAAACGCTTTTGTTACTATGCGTAATAGATATTGGAAAATGTTCTTCGTAGCTACACGTAGGCGTATATAGACGAGTGTAATTATTAGTAATTTTCGAAACGTCTAGACGTTTTCTAATACATTATTTTATTTTATCCACGACTAGTCTCCAGTCGGTCAACTAGGTCCAATGGCCGGAACGTTTAGTAATTGGGGCAATTCCCTGAAAAATGCCTTAGTTACTATAAATAAATAACAGTAGGTATAATGTCCTACACGTTCGTTTTCGTAGCCTCTATACAGGGGTCTACACGAACTGAAAACAGAAGAGGGAAGATGATAGGACACTTGATAAGACACGACAACTTTTTGAGAAACATAATGGAAGGGAAGATTGAAGGAAAAAGATGAAGAGGAAGACCAAGAACAAGTTATTTCGAACAAATCAAGGAAAAAGGGAATGTCGTGTCTTATCAAGCTAGATGTTAAATCATTGGTGGAAAGTGGCAATTACTCCACCGACAAGAGCATATCTCTTAAATTTGAGAGAGACACGATAGGGGTTCAGTCCATGATTGTGAAATTACTGCAGACATAAAGCAATGCAAGTAAAATAGAACCACTACCGTCGTGCAGTTATCCATGACGGTTGCTCTAAGTGCGATAGCGTGTGAGTCAGTAGACCAAATCAAATAAACTTAATTTATTTAGTTATTACATTCCTGAGCTGTTTTATTTATATTACACTGAATCTGTTTGTGGAAGCTCGAAACCGATGAAATGGCAAGTAATTATTATTTGTTTAACAATAAATTTACTAACCTGTACGATAATACGAGTACAATGTTTTATAAAAGCATTAATAAATTGTTTAAGAAATCTTCATCGTTTTTCAATCACCCTGGATACATTTATATATCTTGGTTTATTTTTTCTTGTCTGTATGTTTTTGGTGTCAATAATAGCTATTTATGCAACTGTTGCATAATGAGGGGTATTTAACACGAGTGTGGTTTATGAAACGAGCGCAGCGAGTTTCATAAAAGTATACACGAGTGTTAAATACTAATTATGTACAGTTGCATACAATAGTTTATCTACACTCATACAACAAATTTAAATTAAAGACAAAATAAAGTAATCATTGTTTATTGTAATAAT
The DNA here is from genome assembly GCA_951230895.1 of Carpatolechia fugitivella. NCBI lineage: Eukaryota > Metazoa > Arthropoda > Insecta > Lepidoptera > Gelechiidae > Carpatolechia > Carpatolechia fugitivella. Next base: position 5,582,302 of record OX579660.1, read on the forward strand.
TATTGACATTACAAACGTTAATGGCGCGAAAATAAATTTGCAGTAATATCGCACCGCGCATGCGCGCCGCCAAGGTTGCGTTCCGAAACACGCTAGTGTGCTCAAATAGCAAGCATCTGCGTAAAAATTAAAAAAAAAAACTTCATTTTGTTACAACTTTGCGATAACGAAATGAAATTTGTATGGATCCTTAGTCACGGCTCCATCGAAAGGTATATCATTTGCTTAGCGTTTCTGATAAGTAAATGAAGGATTTACGACATGAGTGTAGATAAAATATATTTGTATTGTATCTTAGGGAATTGACTGTACCAATATCGTAGCAACCCGTAGCAAATAGCTACGCGCGGAAAAGCCAGCGTAGCAATTCGTCCCAAAGTCGTTTATTAGGGGTATATAAATATCAATTTTACCTTCACATATTCCGGTTCATCCTGATCCCTCGCCACTGGATTCAGTTCTTCCAAGGTCACTTCCAGACCCAGCAGGTCAATGACCATCATTGCCGCCCTCGCCGGAGGACTTTGCTCCGTCATGTACAACTTCATTGTTGAATATTTTCTTTTCACCTTATTGGAAAGAAAAGACACTAAAATGTAAAGCAAGCGACACACCACTTGGACTTTTGATGGTAAGGTTATTGAAGGCATGAAACATAAAATAATTCGTGCTGTTTATGCAAAGGTGTTATAATTTAGTTAAAAGAAGGTAAACAAGCAGTCGAAAATGTAATTTTTGTAATCTTTGCAAGTAATATCTTATCATGGTCGGGTTTATTGGTTGGGGCATAGATAATTGCTTGTATGAAATTATTCTAGTTTGTCAATTTTGTCAACAAAAGTAGCATTCAGTACCCTAACAGAGTTTCATGTGTGAGACTAACAAAATGTTATTATCTGTATAAATCACGTGAAAAACAATAAAATATTATTATGATTCAATTGTACTGAAATTATTTGCGTAAATACTAACTCAAATGGTTTATTGTACTTATGTAGAGCATTCTGAAATATCTTACCATTTTAGTATCCTCTCCTCTCTTGGTGTATTTAGATAGATTCGTTGATATTTCACTGACTTGCTCACATTTTTTTGTAAATAACTTTATTTGGTCTCGTTATAGGATTCCCTTCCAAAATAGTCAAAGATTTTTTTGTGATTCTATAAAACCGATAAATTCTAGGTGATAGGAACATCTTTTACCCTTGCTGCATTTTGCTATTGTTAAATGTCACACATAGCAGGTTAAACGATTTACTTAAACATAGATACGCTGAAAATATAGAAACAAACGTAATATTGAGATAAAAATTGCTATTAAAAATGGTAGTTTCGATAGATTAAATGTATTTTATATAATTTTGCGAAAATTTTTCAAGTATAGGAATGTAAGTCCATTGAATTTTGTATGGAAAACGGATCACCGTAAGTTGCTAATATATCAAGCAGGTAGGTATTAGATTTGTAGTCGTAGTAGTGTAGATGAGCCTATAAGGTATAATACCGAACCTATATAATCACAGTACTACAACTACATAATACTTACGTACGTACAGTCTGCAGTCAATGAACTTATTTATTTACCTTTAGGATGTGCATGTAAACATAAAAGAATTAAACAGAAAAAGGTTCCCTCTGACACCCTGTTTAGGTACTATTATTTTCTACTTACCTAAAATACTATAAAAACTAACCATATCGACTAGAAAATACGTATTTTGTAAGGTTAGAACAGGTTATCTTCACTAGTACGTGTAAGAGGAATGGTGGGACTGTAAGTTGCCCTCTTGCTTGCATCATTCACTGAGTGCGACGACATCATAATGTCGTAGTAGTAGCAACGTTCGATAGATGGCGTAATTCGCTTGTGAGGGACGGCGGTGGTGTATTGGTTTAATTTGGTTTTGGCCGCTGCCACCCATTCAAAAGACGTGGATTCGATTCCCACTATTATACGTACATACAATGTGTTTTCGAATTCATAACTATGTTTATTCGACGCTCTTACATTGAATGAAAACATAGTGAGGAATCCTGCACACTTTTGCGAAGAAATTCAAAGGTCGTGTGTGAAGTTAACGAACTCGCAGTGGGCCAGCGCGGTCGACTAAGGCCTGATCGCTCTAAGTCAGGGTAGGCTTGAGCCCCTCGGTGGGGACGTATACATACTTATAATAAGCTAATGACGATTAAAATGGTCTTTAAGGCACGGGCCACGGGGCCGATATACATAATATGGGTAGGTACTTGTTTATTAATTGCTGTTTACTTTCGAACTGTTTTCATAATCAATATTTTGTTTACCTTTTACTATGAAACTAATTAGTATTGGTACGAGTAAATTAGACCTGTATTTGTTACACAAACGTACAATTTCAATGAAACCAACAATAGCAGTTTGTGTTTCCTCGCACTAGAAATAAAAAACAAACAGTTAATTTTAATTTACGTTCAAACATTTGGATGGCTTTTATCCCTCAACGAACACCCGAACGTCTTTTTACATCTTATGTAATTTGTTAAATTTGTAGGCTTTGAATATCAAAAGCATTTAATTTACTTTCGAAATTAATCGGATTATTTTGAAAATAACGCAGTGTCTGCGAAATCAAAATTTAAATTAATTGAATGGTCTTCTCTTGGTTTTAAAACATTCCGTTATCTGTCTATCTGCGTCTGCTTGTTTCGTTATTTCGGTTTTCCTGGTAAATATTTTACCTCGTTATTAATATGGATTCAAAGGTATTACACGGTGATATGAAATTCACAGAAAACTGCCTGAAATATGACATTAAACAGAACGCAAAGGTATTTGAGTGGTTAATTCCAAAAATGTGTTCATAGGTGGAATTGAAGAATTAGAAATAAAGCCGTCGTCGATAGCAAAATTTTGTATATATCGTTCCATTGGAGCAATGATCTCCGATTTGCGTAAAAGTTAGACGTACATTTAGAGCGATTTTTTTCCAATAGGTTTCATATTTGGTACCGCTCTGGTTCCGAAGTAATAAAAGGGGTTTGGTGGCTCTGCTAGATCGATGAATCTTCTCAAAGCCATATTACTAAGCAAGCATGTTATAAAAAAAGATACAATCTTGTAACTAGGATAATTGCAACTCGTAAAATCTACCGCTTCCTGTAAAACGTTAACTAACATGATTACTTACTCTTAACTATCTAGTTTTAATTAATTTGCTTTATACTTAGTCTCAAGTTCAACAGTCTTAAGCGGTAATAGGTTTGACTCTCACTACGAATATTCGGGTTCGAATCCCGATGATCAAACAAAACTCACTTTGTAAGGCTGTCCCCAGTTTAATTCGATTGTTCCCATTAGTACCATGGTGGAACTAGAGCAACTTGTTTCTTGTTAGTTCCATTGTAGGATGTTGCAAGCTGAATCTGCTAAAATGTCTAAAAATTAGTACCATTCCGTGTTTCGAAAGGCACGTTAAGCCGATGAGCCAAGATTTAATATCCGGCTCCGATTCAAAAGCCTTAGGTTCTTTAACCCTTACATCAGGAATTGTGAGGTCGGTTAATAAGAGCAAAAAGAAGTCTCAAATAAATAAATTATATAACAACAACGGATTAAAATTTTGATGCAAAATTAAGTAGAAATAATATATTTATTTTCTTACTAGGTACCAGTACAAAGAACATTGTGGTATTACGATTACTAACAAATATTATATTTTTTATAACAGAAAATACGAGTATAAATTTATATTCTGGAGGTAAAGATCAAAGTTGCCTCTTTCAAAGGGATCACAAACGATTGCTATTATAGAGCTCATCTCCTCAGGTGAAATGTGCCATGTTTCCTGCAATATTGTTCGCTCTAGCTCGCTCTATCTTCAGTACGGTACATTAGTGAACAAGTAAGAGACAGATTCAGCGTAATGGGTTCTCCTGATTGCCTCAGCTAACATCACAGATATATCAATACATTGCAGCTTAGGACACAGTTTCATGTTTTTATCTTGAGGAATAGTGTTCGTCACTACCAAAGCTTCCAAGCAAGAATTATTTATCTTCTCAATTGCATTTCCTGCTAGAACTCCGTGTGTGAGAATAGCGTAGATCTTAGTTGCTCCGGACTCACGTAGTTTCAGTGCTGCTTTGACAATTGTATCACAAGTATCAGCTAAATCGTCGACCATGATTGCAGTCCTGCCTTTGACATCTCCAACTAGAACAGACGAATCACCCTCATTGGCTCGTTGTCTTTCTTTGTGAATTATAGCAAAGTCTATGTCAAGTCTGTCTGCGATTGATGTCATTCTCTTTACACCTCCAGCATCAGGAGAGACCATGACGCTGCTTTTCCATTCTGGGATATTCTCTTTGATCCACTTCGTTGTTGCTGGCTCAGCGTATAGATTGTCCACAGGGATGTTAAAGAAACCTTGGATTTGTGAAGAATGTAAATCAATAGTAATTACATGATCAGCTCCTGCTACGGACACCAGATTTGCTAGAAGCTTAGCTGTAATCGGTGCACGACTCTTTTCTTTCTTATCTTGTCGGCAATAAGGGAAGGCAGGTATGACGGCAGTGACTCTAGAAGCTGACGCAATCTTGCAAGCGTTTATCATGATAAACAGTTCCATAAGGTTATCATTGATTTCACCACAACCACTTTGGACGATGTAAACATCTTCACCTCTTACGGATTCTCCGATTTCTACATTTGTTTCTTTATTACTAAACTTCTTTGTGACAGCTTTTCCCAAAGTGATGCCAAGTCTAGTGGTGATTCTCTTTGCTATGTCTGGATGGGAACTTCCAGTAAATACTTTGATGTTCGGCATTCTTGCGTTAGGGTTAAGAAAATGATGCACTTCTTCTTCTTTCTTTTGGCTATTTTCACTCTTGTCTTCGACTTTCATTGGCAACTGTTATTGGTCAGCCAGAGAAGACTGAACTGGCCGGTGATCACTCGAGAAATGTTATCTATTTTGTAGTTATTTGCTCAGTAAATAATCTTATCTAGGTCAACGGAGGGTCAGGTCGAATGCCTGCCCCCAGCGATGGAAGTATACTGTGTTATCTGTCTTATTACAGAAGTACAATTGTTAAGTAAGCAAGTGTCATAATTATTTATCTTGCCATCATGCGAAAAAAAACATTTTCAAGTTGTTTGCGTAAAAACTCGATGGCATGTCTTAACTTTACTTCGTTAAAATAATATAGGTACTTATACAAGTTAGGCGCATGGCAGCTAAGATTTGGAAAAAAAAAACCAGAGAACTGTAGGTATTTTTTATTTATTTTAGGTTCTGGGCGCCTTCCTTCATCATCATCAACAGCTCATGTGTGGGTTGTATTGTAAGGTCGACATTCAACCGACCTCACAAACCCTGGTGTCAGCATTATAGAGCCGTCAAAGACCACTGACATGGATCGCGTAACGACTAGATAGTAACTGGGACCAACGGCTTTAACGTGCCTTCCGAAGCATGGCACAATTTTTTTTTGCGTACTATCATGGGTTAGTTCTGGGCACCAAAACCGCAAGTTTTACTTATATTTGCGGGAAAAGTTCTATAAAATTTAATTAAAATTATTTATTTAAATATCATCTTGTAAAATAATAAAAACGATTTAGTCGTGTTAAACATTTTTGTAGTCATTTCCCGAAGTAAACTGGTTGGTGGCTCGAATTCGAAGTTTTTTTATGCAATTATTTATTAGATGAAAGTACTTCATCGGTTGCAATAAGTGTTCCTGTAGCACTAAGTAGGTAACTCGACGTCTAAACACTATCTTAAGGATTTAACCGTATTTACAAACGGTTTTCTCAGAGGTCGTAGTGTTAGAAAGCTCCTTGACACAGCCGCCTTGGGTCGGCCTAAGCGGATTACCCTAGTAACCTGTCAGGCAAGGGATGAATTGCGGAAAATGTAGAGTGAATTCGATTGTACTTCTAAAACTTCGTAACATACATTAAGTTAGGCCAGTTTATAAAAAAATGTCTCCGTCTATCTAGCAGCCTCACCATCGATTTTTATGGTTTTGACCATGTCAAAAATAAGTAAGTAGTTTTCTAAGTGAATAAAATATTTGTATTTGTATTTTGTATTTGTAAAAAATTGATTGGAATTTGATAAAATTTGATTATAAATCTCAGAAAAAGTTTAATTGTATTTTGGAAGATATTTGAGTATCTTACCGAGGCTTCTAGATCGACGTCTAGCTAGCACCCTCACTAAGATAGACTGGCTCTAACATTATGATTCATATGTCAAAAATTCGATTGAAAATAGATTATCTCTTATACAATGTTTCAACGAAATTGGTCCAGTTAGGAGCCGAGATATTACACCCTCTTGGTGAGGCTTCCAGCTTGACGCTTGACGTGAAGACGATTCCCGTTAAACGGAGGTATGTCCAAGCAAAGTAAATATATCAAAAATTTATTGGAATTTGATTATCTTATTCCAGCAAAAAAACTTTCAATTCGTTAAGACGTTTAGTCAGAAAACAATTCTAAACTATTTTCTGTTTAGCGCACTGCAAAAAGGGTCCTAGCTCAGCATAAGATGCAACAAAGTGCCCAATATCAATTCTGCGCTTGCTATATTACTACTTTGGTAGAAATAGCAATTATATCCATTAGGAAAAAAAACCATTAAATAGGCACTAAAATGCAACAGTAATTTAAAAAGGTTAATCTTAATTTTAGAGCTGTCAAACATCGAAGACCTTATGGACGCTATTAACGTACAGACATAAAACTTAAAAATGTAAGCCCTTATTTTAGGTGATCATTCATTCAAAATAATATTCGTTCGTTCATCTCCTCAAGATAGCTGGACTTTAAACGAATTGGATTAGAGCTTGTATTCCCGAATTGAGGCCATTACTGTATTGTGTGACCGTCAGGACCGCGGGACCAAATTAAAAATTTGGATGCCAAATAGCATAAAGAGGTTAGTACCTGCATTCTACTAACTGGTACCTTTGATAGATACGTTAGTACCTAAACGGTTTGAAGGTTGCCTGGAAGAAATTGCTACCTTAGCAATAAGGCCGCCTAATTGACTCAACCAACTGTAAAAATGTTTTTTTGTAAATTGTGATTGGTGTCAATAAAAAATATTTGTATTGTATTTGTATTGTTCATTTATCGATATTGCTTCTTCTTTATTCGCGTTATGTTATAATTGCTATATCTACCAAAGATGGAAATGTTGGTTTCGGTTTTAATTACGATTTTTCTGTATAGCGTATATCATCCGGTGATGTGTTTCCATGTCACGTTAGCGAAATGGATATAAGTAATCTTCTTTTCCACCATTGAAAGTAATTACAACTCACTGTTTTCCACAGAGATTTTTTTTCTGCGAGGAATGCTATGACCTCTTTCGTCTCTCACTCATTTCGTTATTTACTTGGCCTATTTGCCAGTTTTTGCTAGTTGTGAAAAATTATAGATTGATTTCACAATTATGAATACGAAATTTATTTCATAAACAAACATTGTCCTGTAAGGCGTCGAATTATTTATTTAAATAAGTACAATGTTAATTTTATTCTCGATACGAATTTAAAATGTTATATCAGATTAAGTACTATTGATTCTTGAGTATCTAATTGGCATAAATTTGACCACAACACAACATTTCTGTTATGATCATAGTTGTTATGGCTTGCATCCAATCCATAAACATTTACTTCTTTTAACATGCCAGCCCATGTAGCTTCTTCCTCATCACAAAAAGATTTAAAATCTTCACCTTCAGCCTTTATAGTCAGTTGATCTGAATTTGCGTCAAAAGTTAGTTTCATATCCTCGTTCAGATAAAGTTGTCCTTTTGCGTGACACGTTGAGTCATTTTGCTCTGTTGGATCTGTAGGAGTTTCGGTGTCACAACTCAGAGCAATTGTAAGAGAATAATCTGAATTAAGACGTGTTTCTTCAGCGGTTTCTCTGACATCCTGAAAACAATATGGTTGATATAAAATAAACACATAAGTAGCGTTATTTTGTATTTTGACCTTAATTATTTATAGTCATTTATTGTTTTTTTTTTTTTTAAGTGTATCACTCTTTTGATATTATAGTTTCTGTATATTGTAGAACTATGTAAAAGCTATTTAAATTCACAATAAATATTTAAATAAAATTATGCACTTCGAAGAAAACTTCAATTGTTTGCCGTGGCAATAGGTATGCACTTTTGCAGCTGACCGACCATACAATTGATTGACCAACTGACATTATACACGGTTACCTCGGACACAGTGCGCATATTTTTTCCATGCTATCAGTATCGTTAATTAGAACACATTTCACGAAAAAGAATCATGGTCACTTTACGCATGGGCTGTGGCACGGGAGTGCAAGGGGGTGAAGGAGGGCGCAGCGCACGGGCGTACGCTCTTATCTCGTCGTCGTAACTACGTAGAGTGACCATGATACTGGTTTTGGTGTGGATACGATGTGTTTTTTTATATTTTTATTCGAAACATGACGAAAAAACACGTGTCTTTTAATTTTTTAAAACCTTTCTGTACGTAAAATTTGCGCACTGTCTCCGAAGTAACCCTGTATACTAATTTTAGTAATAAAATACTATATAATCTTATTTGTTTACTACTTAGCAGTTATTCGTATCTTGATTATACTAATAATCTTCGATTTCATAGTCTCGTACTTTATAGCATGGCATTAAATTTATAGCAGCATCAAATCAAAAATATCCCTGGGGTCCTAAAATTTTAATATGGTGAATAAATACTTATTTATGACCAACATCCAAGAAACTAGTCGTCTTATATCAGCTGTCTGATACCTCGGTACAGGCTCGGATCAGGTGGCCGAGTGTAAAATGCCCCCACATATTCACTAAAAAAACTAGAGGATAAATTCTAACCTTCTGCATTACAACGATGGCACCAGCTCGGAGCAGCACCAAGAAGTCAGAATCAGTCGTCGTCATGGTCACTGTTTCACTTTCTTTAGCGTCTATGACAAGACCACTCCAGAACTCAAACCACAACCCTGGAGGCATATGCACGTGGACATGAGTCTGACTGGGCTGCAGATTCGGCACTATCAACAAGTCGTCCCCAACGCTAAATTGGGTTTTCAAGTCCGTTATATTCGATGAGAACGGGAATTGATAGAACATGGGTCTCAGCAGAGGTCCTTCTTGTAACGTTGTGTAGAAGTAAGGCAGCAAACTGTATCGATGATTTAACCCTTTCAGAATATTTGCTCTATTTGTTCCAGAGAACGATAACGGATGTCTTTGGACTTCTTTAGAATGAATCTTGATGAGAGGCAGGAAAGTCGCAGCCATGTACCACTTGACGCACAGTTGCGCTTGCGTTTCGATATTGAAATGCTTTGTGTCTCCACAGATAGGCGAAGACCATAGCCAATGTCCTGATATTCCACCTAAGGCAGCTTCAGTTAGTTCTTTTTGTAAATTCGTCCATGATGCGTCGATGTTCTGCCTATTAACTATTTCTCCACTCATCCATTGAGTGCTTGTGAAAATTGGAATAGCATTTTTCGTGGTAAGCCTAAAAGCGTCCGTGAAATGGTTCCCATATTGGTTGTGTGAGTAAATGTAGGTCTCGTTTTTTGCTCCTGTGACGTTCCATTGAGGCGTGATATTGAAAGCTCTCTCGAAATGCTAAAAACAAACATAAAGTTAATTTTACAGGTCACGTATCACCTTAATTCACGTGCTCATAGGTAATTTGATTATGTCTCAAGAATTATGTTTTAAGTATATTTTATAGCACGAAAGTGTTTTTCAGTCGAGCTGAAAAGTAAATTAAGTATAGATTTTACAACCTAGTCGTATTTTAACTTGATTTTAGAGATGACAGAGTAATGGGTGTTTTACTCTGACATCTCTAAAACATCATTACATTGTTACGGCTCCATAGCCTAGGTGGCAGTGTATCTGCCTCCCGGGCACAAAGTCAAAAAGGCACAGGGTCGCGGATTTGAATCCCGCCCAAGGCAAAAATTGAGCGTTGTACGATGAGCACTTGCGTTTTCCTTGTTCTGGATGGTGTTTATCTATATAAGTTTGTATTTAACAACCTATTTAACAAACTTATATAGATAAACACCATCCAGAACAAGGAAAACGCAAGTGCTCATCATACAACGCTCAATTTTTGCCTTGGGCGGGATTCAAATCCGCGACCCTGTGCCTTTCTGACTCTATTTATGTAATGTATACAAGCTCTGCTTAGTTTGGGATCAGATAGCCTTGGGATTCACAAATTCTATTTAACATAATCTATTCTACTTTTAATTAGTTTATGAATAATACCTACTTTTATAGGATTATGTAGGTACTTACATTAAACAATGTGTAAGCCAAATAAATCAAAATTTCTCGAGCGGTAGTTAACCCAAGAAACTGAACAACTTTTTGAAATTCTCAAAAAAAATGTTTTGACCTTTCATACAAATCTCGGAGGAAAATGGACCAAATTGATTGGATCAGTCTGATTGGAGGGGAGGGGAGGAGCAGTATTATTAGACGTTTATATAATTTAAGTAGTTTATTTATTATAATCTCCTCAAAGCACAAGTTTTCGTGAGGACAGTCTACAATAGAATCAGCCACAGAGAACCTTTTAATAATACAGGGGAATCAGCTCTTGAGCGATCGAAACATATTTCTTTCTTCTAAATTCAAATAAATCCGACGATTCTATAAGTATTTACTGCCAGCAATAACCAAAGAGGCTGAGACGTATAGGTATGAACACATACCTAACACATTAGTATGTAAGAACTCTTTTGATGTTTTCGAAAAGTTCTCGTACATTTTCACGGACTGAGCAACTACGAGGTTTTGCATTATTTAGACCTTAGATAAGGTAAGTAGGTATTTGTACCTTTAAGGTAGCAAATATTTTCGCATTCCATTTATGGCATCTATGCTTTATAGTCAATATTAATGTCTTAAAGAAAAGTTTTTTCATTAGATAGCTGTGCGCCCGCGGTTACCCTCACGTTGCGTAAGATTTTCCCATAGGAATATTTCCCGTAAAATCCAACTCCATTCAGCAGTTATGGTGAAACACTAGCTTTTTTTGGCTATTTTTATAATTCTTTTATTATCGTTAATCAAATAATAATTTCGATCGAAGTCACTGACAATGATTTATTAAAAATAATGATTATTTATATTTTTTTAAATGGTTTATTTCAATTGGTGGCGCTAGTGCAGTTAGTGTTTAACCTAGTCGTAAAAGCGGAACAAACATCCAAACTTAGTTTCATACATTGCGCGCACATTTTATAATATTAGTGTGATCTCGCTCAGCCCTGACCCAGAACATGGCAAACTATAATTGACCGAGCGAGCGAAGCGTCACTGTTTCAGCTTGGCCAAATTTGCTTTTGTATGTCCATCTGTCAATCTGTTTGTTTGTTTGTTTCACTCTACAGGTCGCGTTTCTCAACCGATTCAAGTGAAATTTTGTGAGCGGGTTCGATAAATTAATCAATTTATTTTGTCGAGTCAGTATTTGGAAATTTTAAAAAATGACGGAGTTATGGGGGTTGCCAGCTTACAAGGTCTACTGCTGAGGCTGTTTTCCTCTACAGGTCACATTTCTCAACCAATAAAAAAAAAGTGAAGTGAAGTGGAAATGGAAATATGAAAAAGAAATGAAATGAAAAAGCAATTAAAATAATCAAGGGGTCGAGGATGTTTGTGGACAAAAAATTAAAATAAATATGAAAAGATAATCAGACTCGCGAGGTCTACAGCTCACAGAGCTACTAGTATTAGTGTGAGCTACCGGATCTACCTCAGCCCTGACCCAGAAAATGGTAAAATAAATTGCTTTTCTAGACGGCCGGTATAGCTTGCTTGACTGATATACATAGCTTGCTTTATATACATATCTGCCATCTCCGCGAATATCCCGGTTTTGATTTTCGGGCTGAATTGTGAATTTTTATGTCTTTAATTACATATCAAAAACTTACCTCACTAAAATATGGTAAAGAAATATAAGTTTCATTATGGTACTTCCAAGACTCGTCCAAAGGCCAACTATTTTCCAATACTACCGCATCTATTTCTGGACCTGGCCACAGTTTATTAACGAATTCAGCCGGTATCGTTTTATAGTCAGGATAAACAACCGTGTTGTTATTTACTTTGCCTTTGTAGAAGTCGGTTGCGTCAGCCGTTCGCAACAGAAAGTTCTCAAACTCCGGTATCAAGTTTGAACAGTTGTGATGGAATCTTGGTTCATTTACTTCTGTGCTGCTGTTCTCCTCTGTGATGTTGGCTTCTTTGTAAAACACCTAGGACAATTTAATATATAGAATAGAATGAATTTATTTACAGCACACAGAAAATTGTACAAGACACAGTTTGATTTTTGAATATGAATAAGTTTTTGAAGTAATTTTATGTTAATCTTTCAATAGAATGGCAGATTGCGACACACTGTTTATTTTGTACATTACGGATATTATTTGGCTTTGTCAAGGACGAATAAGTCCTCGATCGCAACTGGTTACGAAACTCAGTTTCAATGGCGGCCGAAGGGCATCATTCACGTTGGACGTTATTCAGGTTAGACTGTTCATTTCGGTCATGATTAAATTAGGACAATTAAACTCGGGTATGTTTATTGAGAACGTCGGTGGTCTAGTGGGTAGGGCCGCTGCCTCCCGTCCGGGAGACGCGGGTTCGATCCCAACCACGTACCAATGTGTTTTCGAATTTCAAATTTATAATGTACATTTATTCGACGCTCTTATACGGTGGAGGAAAACATGCACACTCCTGCGAAGAAATTCAAAGGTTGTGTGTGAAGTAGAGCAACCCGCACTGGGCCAGCGTGGGTGTCTAAAGCCTAATCGCTCTAGTTCAGGGTAGGCTCCAGCCCCTCGGTGGGGACGTATATGAGCTGTTGATGATGAAACCTTACCACATAACATTGTTATTATTTTACCAAGCTGCCCTATATGTTAGTATATCAGAGTGGTAATACGGGGTTATATTTTATTCAGTGCACAAACTTTAATATGTTGTTCAGACCATGAAAATGAACAACTTTCCCCAAGAAACATGGGTCCGGAAATGAAAGAAAATTTTGTTGAGCCAACTCAGCAAGAGTTGGCTGCGGCAGATCAGAGGAAGATCGAATTTTTTTTTTCAGTTCCATCTATTTTTTTCGGGAAAGTTGTTAAGTTTCATGGTCTGAACGACATACGTTTGTGCACTGAATAAAAAATAACCCCGTATAGTAGGCGTGGACTTGCGTAAGAGCACAGGGCTCAGACCTCCAAAACACGTAACATTTTGTAAATGATAACAATGAAGAAATATACACATGCCCAATATTATAATATCATTGCACACGCCTGCAAAAACTCCAAAGATTGTGTGTAAAGTCGACCAAATTAACTCAAAGAGGTAGGCACGTATATTTTTCAATTTAGAATTTATGTAGGTCCAATCAATCAGCTTATTGCAGTCCACTGCTGGACGTAGGCCTCCCCTTGGGCACGCCAAAGCGCATGTTCACCCGCTTTCCTCATCCAGCCACCACCAGCGACCTTACGTAGGTTATTTGGGATTAAAGATGCCGACATTTGATACACATGTATAGTACCTAGCAGAAATAGAGGGTCAATTTTCTGAGCGAGATCCGTCGGGAATCTGTCTACGTTATATTCATTAAAATTTCAGGTTTAGAGACATAATATTTATTTACAACTAGCTGTCCGCCCCTGGCTACCCTCGCGTTGTGTTACTTTTTCCCGCGGGAATAAGACTTTTGCGCGTAAAAAATATCCTATGTGTTCAAACATACTTTTACATTTATAATATAATATATAGTGAAAAAATGGTAATTCGTTGTTCGCTGGTGCACCAAGTGCACACTCATATCGTACACCAGAATGCCTTTGTACGAAATGCTCTTATAAATCCAATTACTTCTTAGCTTTAAATTTATTTTAGATTTGATTAATGCGCTAAACACTAAACTCTTTGAGTTCTCATGGAGTGGTAGAAAACAATTTCGTGGAAAAGTATAATTTACAGAACGAATTAAAAAAAATATAAGTATTTTTAACTGACTTCAAAAAGGCAGGTTATTACTTCGACCTGTATGTTTTTAATATTGCTGGAATTGCAAATTAATCGAATAATATGTTAAATGGGGGTGGCTATGTATGTATGTTTGTCCTCGTATTTCACTAAAACTAGAAATCGGATTGCAATAAATATTTTTTTTTAGATTTATCGTCTAACTCGTCGTCGCCCCGCCGTTCGTATAATCGTGCAACCGATGCATTCATATCGTACCAATTTGATGTTCGACAGCTCCAATATAAAGATGTTCATCTCCGGAAGTTTTATCTTTAAAACGTGAAAAGGAGGAACTTATTTTTTTTCTTTAACTTCCATAAATAATACCAAAAGTTTCCATAGAAAAAGTAAACCTCCGAGAATCTCGACGACCCATCTTGTAATGTCCGCATACAACGGCTTCTAAATCCATCGTCAAATTACCTAGAGGTTGGGCGGCTGGGGGCTATACGAGTAAAATAATAGACTATCGGGTTCCTTTCAAAAACATTTTCAAAATAATTTTAACTCTATAAGTTAAAGGTTCAATTCAATTTACTAAGAAATACAACGCTACTGATATCCAATCCTAGACAAATAAACACCGAGCGTAGGTTTAATGGCCGCTAACAAAGAATTTTAATTCTAGTTGGATTCAAGAAATAACAATCATTTGTTGAAAAATAAATGACAATTAATTTTCATAAATCTTATTAGCTTACATAATGTATTCGTTTACAAGTTAAATAAATAAATTCTTGTTAAATCCTAGAGTGTGCGAAAATAACTCAGAGTGAACTTTCTCTTCCTTCAAACACTGCAAGTGAAACACTGGTCAAGTCATCATCAACATTAACGGCCCGTTACAGTCCACTGCTGGACTATGAGCCTCCTCCACTTAAGTGGGGGGTTTTGCCCTAAGGTTTTTAAGGTTTTTAGGTTTTGCCATAATCTCCACGCTTGGCAGCGGTGGGTTGGAGATCGCAGAATAAAAGGTTACTGTATCAGAGAGCACTGCTGCCCGTTCCCTGTTCAATGTGTAGTCGCCTCTTACGACACCCACTGGAAGAGTAGGGGTTGGTGACAAATGTATTCTACTCTGCCGCCACCACACGGCGAGTAAGTAATAGCTGGTGGCTGTTGTCAAGTAACAGCTGGTAATCCTCTTGACAAAACGTCCCATCCCAAACAACACTGTTATGGACATGTCTATGGACATGTGTAACTTGAGAGAAGCAATATTATATAACATGTTTATTAACTTGTGACGAACATCTGCCCGTCTTTTGACATCTTAGCTCCAAAACTCCCAACGGACGTATCGCTTTTATTAGAAGTTGCTTTTAGTAAAGTTGGTTTTATTTGAAAGAGATGTTCTGTTTGATTGATGCGGCCTTTACTCGTACCCGTAAGTAATATATGTCCGATAAAAATCTATCTAGCCAGATCGACTTGGAACTTTTTCTGTTATGGGGACAGAACTATAAATTTTAATTATTATTTGGGTTGCCTTTATCTTGTAATAAGATCAGAATTAATTAAAAAGTTACGGTTAATCTATACTTGCTTATGACTGCCAGGACAATCATCAACTTCATCTGGTATGTAAATCATCATCATTAACAGATATTACGTCCCCACCGAGGGGCTCGAGAAGTTCAGTTCAGTTCAGTAATTTATTTATCACACTAATATTATAAATGTGAAAATATATTTGGATGTTTAGATATTTGAACGTTTGGATGTTTGGATGTTTGTTCCGCTTTCACGCCTTAACTGCTTAACGGATTGGGATGAAATTTGGAATGAAAATAGTTTGTACCCTGGATTAACACATCGGATACTTTTTACGGGAAAAAGTCTTATTCCCACGGGAAAATCTTACATATCGCGAGCGTAGCCGCGGGCGGCAAGCTAGTAAAATATAATTTTGCACGTCAATCTCATTACATTAAAACATTTACAATTTCATTTTTCTATTTAAAGGTGGTACATTATAATCTAAAATTACTTCAATTTCAAACAGTGTTTAACATTCAGTGTTAAAATTTAGATGAAAAGTACCTATTTATTTACTATTTTAATTTTGTGCTCGGATAAACGATCTAGATAGACTCGTCAATGTCGTAACAAATTAATTAGTAATTTTTTAGTCTTATTCTCAAATGCGTCAGAAATTGGTGAGTCTTTTATTTCTTTAGTGTATACTTTTGGACCTAGTGCTTTTAGGGACTTACGGGACTAAGCCAGTACTCGTGGCGGGACAAATAAGTCATGTAGCTTACCCTGAATAAAGGTGATCAGGCCTTAGTCGACGTACATATATGTCGTATATGCCGCAGGATACCTCTAATTTTAAAATTTCACTAAGGTCTTATTCTATTAAACGCCTTCCCAAGACCTTTGCTAGATCTTCGGTTCACCTTGTAACGAGGCATTCGTTCTTTTCCCTGTTTTATGACTGGCAAACTTTCTTGCTGGCAGTTTTATGTGTCATTTTAAATTCATTTTCAAATTTAGATTTCTTGCGTTTCGATTTTGTCTTTTTCTGCAAAATTCTTCACTTCATGTTCTGATCTCCGATACCAAAATCCAAAAGCTCATCTACTATTTTTCCATGTCAGTTTTATAATAAATATATAAATACCTTTTTTTCCTCGGACTGTGCCCTGGTTATTGCCACATAACCCTCTACTACACTCTTCGTGTGGTGTTCAGCAGCTTGTGGCGGCTGCTGGGCCACAACTTTGCGGGAATACACCCACGCGCCGCTTCTACTTTAGAATCACTTTCTCTGAACAATAATTTGTATCACCCATTACCTAAGTACCGCCAGACCGCCTCCTAATAATTGAATTTAGAAACTTGATTACCAATCCATCAATGTTAGACGCACAATTAAACTTATTCCGTCATAGCCGACCACGCAAGTCTTCTGCAAATTGGGCGAGTTCGGTAACATTCAATTTTGTTTAAAGAAGGTTTAGTCATCTCATTATGTCAGCGTATAATGTCCCTACCAGAGGGCTTCGAGCCTACTCTAAATAAAAGCGATTAAGCCGCAATCTATGGTGCAGGTTTACTGCGGATTAACGGTTAACCTAACCTAACACAACTTTTTGTTATGTACACTTAACAATTTTCTGTAAAACTATTGTTCATCATCAACAGCTCATATACTTTCCCACTGAGAGGCCTACCCTGAATTAGGGCGATTAGGTCTCAGTAGACTACGCTGGCCCAGGGTGGGTTGGTCGACTTTACACACAACCTTTGAATTTCTTCGCTGGAGTGTCCTCCTCGCGATGTTCTCCTTCACCGTAAGAGAGAATTCAAAATTCGGAAATACATTGGTGCGAAGTAGGGATAGAACCCGCGTCTCCCGAATGGAAGACAGCGGCGTTAGCCACTATACCGCCGACGCTGTTATGTATTTGTTATTGAGTGTAAAATAAAGTATACCTATTCATTGTTTTTTTTGCAATATAACTTAGTTACTTACGTAAGATCCGTACTTCCGATCCGTGGTTCTTCTACGGTGACATAGCCCCGTCCTTGAATGGAGACCACGTACTGGCAAGCGCAGTGTGGGACGGCCACCTACGAGATGGACCGATGACCTGGTGAGTATGTATGTACTGGGTTTCGTTGGATGCAGGTGCGGCCATACCGGTCGCGCTGAAGTGCGATTGGAGTGGCCTATGTTCAGCAGTGGACTTTAACAGTCTGAAATGATTATGATGACTTACGTAAGGAGAAATATGTGGCACGACTCTTTTATTATGGCTCTTGATCAGCTCGAAACCCTTCACCAGATATTGCTGATGCTCGTTCTCCTCACAGTCGTCATGGATTTCAACAGGGGCCACTCCGCAATGGCTGTCATATGGGATCTTTTGCCCCGAGGCTGTCGTAGCAAAATCTACGAGAACGTCGTAGGCGTCCGTAGGCGTTGATATTTCACTGTAATATATTAGAATTATAACGTCTATGTTTCTAGCTTATTATTATAAAGATAATGAATTATTTAATATGTCTGAAGTGTTTTGTTTTTCTCAGAATACATTCAATGTTGTTATATAATTAGTAGTTTAGACAGAGATGGAGGAGTTTAAATAAATCTCAGCAAAATCGCACCATTCGTGAAAGTTTTATTTTAAGAATAGACAAGATAAGTGCTTGAGATCGTGAACAGTAGTGAATTTTTAGAACTGATACACACACACACACATACACACAAACACACAAACACACAAACACACACACACACTACACACAGCAGCTGAGATATAGGCAGCCAGTGACTGCTCGTCTATTAGAAAATTTATTTATTTATTTTTAAAATCTGTCTTCAAGAATATCATTAATTTTTTTTTGCAAACACTTTTTATGTGGCTTTTATATAAATTCTTGTGAGGTGCTTGACATTTAAATTAACGCAATTCTATTAAAATAGTATTTAAAGCAGCGTGTTGCAGTTGATCTTAAATATTTTTAAAAGCTTTAAGATTGGATTTAAACTGAATTTCTGCAGGTGAGGGTAGATTCAGGGTAAATAAACCCCAAGACGATTTTTGCGAAAAATTACTTGTGTGGAAATATAGAGCTGTTAGGATAATATAGTATCAAAATAGAATAAATAGTATGCCAACAATATTGAGGAAAAGCAAATATGCTGATCTTTTTCATTTGTTTCTAGTGTGGCCAGAAAGAATGTATTCTTTGGTTAATATCGAATAAATGGAAACCTGCAGCAGAATACATTTCACTAAATTAAAAATTCTAACTCTGACGTCAATGTACATTTTGGTTTGCTGCTTTATAAAAATAAATTAAAACTTATATTCGCAGGCTGAGGAGTTTATATTCAACCACGCAATTTGCGACATAGTAATAGTTTCACTGAACTATTCACTGGACTGACTCTTGTTGTGTTGTGCTCCAGGGCAGAACCCACTTAGTTGTTCAAATGGGTAGGTACAACATGTCCATCAAAATTTTTTATCAACTTAAAGTAAAGCTTCATCGTCAACAGCTCATATACGTCCGTCCCCGCCGAGGTGCTGGAGCTTACCCTGAATTAGGACGATTAGGCCTTAGTCGACCACGCTGGCCCAGTGCGGGTTGGTTGACTTTACACACAACGTTTAACTTCTTCGCAGGAGTGTGCAGGTTTCATCACGATGTTTTCCTTCAGCGTAAGAGCGTCGAATAAACGTGAATTCGAAAATTTTATAACACATTGGTGTCAATTCCCGCAGTGAAACTTAAATTTAATCTTAGTCTTGTCACTTTCTGACCAACGACCATGAAAAAGGACGTTCGAAATATTCTCCTCAAAACTTGTCACATTTTTCCTACAAGCTACATATTTCCATTCGACGGAACCAACTATTTATTAAATTTAAATTAGTACAATTACATCTTCTCACACATCACACACATCTTGTTTTGTATTTGTATTCAATGTTTTCTCGCTCCAAAACTCTTTTGTTCTGTGGGCGGAATGAGAGCTCGCATTATCGTGATGTAGGATGATGCGGCGATTGCAGTTCTCTTTACGGAGTTCAGAGCCGACTTGTGGTAAACAAATGCTAGCATACAATTCTGCATTGACTGTTCTTTGTCCCTCAAGAGGAATAGTCGCAACAAACGTGGTAACATTTTTTTTTTGCAAAGATCCTTGAACGAACAACTTTTGTTGGTTTCAATTTATTTTCGAACACGCAAACTCGTGACTGATTTTTTGTTTCAGGTTCGTACGCATATATCCATGATTCATCACCTGATACGATGCTGTGCGATGATTGGATTTGTATCATATTATTAGATAGATGAGTATACAATAGTACCTAAATTAATAAATATTATTGCTGTGTCTATCTCTACGAGAAAGCAAAAGGTAAGTAGGTACGTAAGCGTAAGGACTAAGAAAGGTCATAATTAGTTGTTTGTGTGGCGGATTTCGTGAGAAATCACTCTTTTTATAGATTTCTTTATCTTATTTGACTCTGGTCGGGGGATTTCCAAAAATGTTATTTAATCCTTTTTATTCTAATATATACGGCGTGGGTTTTTTAAAATTTTCAATTTTGTTTTTTATTTGAATATGTTTTAAAATCCGGCGTGGGTTTTTTAAAATTTTCAATTTTGTTTTTATTTTAAACTTTTTGGAAAGTACGTTACAAGGGACAACAGTTGACAAGGCTGTTGTTTATTTGGGCAACAAAATGTTTGCCAAAGGGCAAGCCTACGTAGCCCTCAGTAGGGTTCGCTCATTGGATGGTGTGGTGATATGCGACTTGGACCAACGCAAATTATTTAATAACCCACATAATAATGTAGCATTACAAGAATTAGAGAGACTCAGAAATATAACGCAATAACATAGGTACTAAAATTGTATTTGCCTGTAACGTACTTATTATATACCTTCTCCGATCCGTCGTGGGTGCAAATAACCGCATCGGAATCGGCCACCTATCCTCGCTGTTGCAGTATTTCTTTATAGTCTACCGCCATGCGCCATAAATCATGTCCAAGAACCTGATCTGTAAAGATACCGGTTCAGTAGTTTTGACAACTCCTGTAATGCCAACTTATCTGGCTACTGCAAGGCTCCCTGGTGGTCTACCGCCTCAAAACATATCCAACAACCAGCTCCAAAATGAAGCCTTTTGAATGCAAAAAACCGCATCGAAATCGATTCAGTACTTTTTGAGAACTCCTGTAGTGCCAACTTATCTGGCTGCTGCAGCGCTCGTGGTCTACCTCCATAAAACGTATCTAAGAACCCGCTCCAAGATGAAGCCTTTTGAATGCAAAAAACCGCATCGAAATCGATTTAGTACTCTTTGAGAACTCCTGTAGTACCAACTTATCTGACTGCTGCAAGGCTCCCTGGTGGTCTACCTCCATAAAACGTATCTAAGAACCTGCTCCAAAATTAAGCCTTTTGAATGCAAAAAACCGCATTGAAATCGATTCAGTACTTTTTGAGAACTCCTGTAGTACCTACTTATCTGGCTGCTGCAGGGCGCCCTGGTGGTCTACCTCCATAAAATGTATCTAAGAACCTGCTCGAAGATAAAGCCTTTTGAATGCAAAAAACCGCATCGAAATCGATTCAGTACTTTTTAAGAACTCCTGTAGTACCAACTTATGTGGCTGCTGCAGGGCTCCCTGGTGGTCTACCGCCCCAAAGCATGTCTAACAACCAGCTCAAATATGAAGCCTTTTGAATGCAAAAAACTGCATCGAAATCGATTCGGTAGTTTTTGATAACTCCTGTGTTGCCAACTTATCTGGCTGCTGCAGCGCTCCCTGATGGTCTACCTACATAAAACATATCTAAGATCCTAAGTTGAAGTGATACCTTTTCAATGCAAAAAACCGGAACTAAATCGGTCCAGTGGTTTTCGAGATAGAAGGTAACAAACAAACAAACAAACAACCTCTTACCCCAAACGCATATACCGCCTCCGTTCCGTTCCGTCCGTCGTGGGTAAAAATATATTTAAATGGTATTCAATAAATAAAAATAAATAAATAAAACCAAGGAGTTATATTAGATTCGTCGTAACGCCTTTATAATCTGATATCTAATATAATACACGACGTTACTATGCAGGAAGAGCGGAAATATCACGGAAATATTCCATTCCCGATACTTTCAGTGTTGCCCTCTTAGTTTGCTACTCCGTCACAGGGTTCATGTGTTTATCTGTGTTATTTTATCCACCTTTTGTAACTTCAAATAATAAACGATTATGGCTAAGACGGAAAGTCTGTAAACACCTATGTTCAAAATTTTTTATCAACTTAAAGTAAAGCTTCATCGTCAACAGCTCATATACGTCCGTCCCCACCGAGGTGCTGGAGCTTACCCTGAATTAGGGCGATTAGGCCTTAGTCGACCACGCTGGCCCAGTGCGGGTTGGTTGACTTTACACACAACATTTAACTTCTTCGCAGGAGTGTGCAGGTTTCATCACGATGTTTTCCTTCAGCGTAAGAGCGTCGAATAAACGTGAATTCGAAAATTTTATAACACATTGGTGTCAATTCCCGCAGTGAAACTTAAATTTAATCTTAGTCTTGTCACTTTCTGACCAACGACCATGAAAAAGGACGGGAGATTGTCGGCTCTTTTGAACGTCAAATTTTATGTCACAAACGTCAATTTTAAGCAGGATCCTAAAACAAGCCGTTTAAAATTACATTTCACACGTCAAAACTTGACATTTGCGCTATAAAATTTGGCGCTCACAATGGTTGACAATCTGTCCTTTTTCATCGTCGTGGGTTAGAAAGTGACAAGACTAAGATTAAATTTAAATTTAATTTCGCTGCGGGAATCGACCCCATTATTAGTGGAAAACATCGAAATATTTTCCTTAAAACTTGTCACATTTTTCCTACAAGCTACATATTTCCATTCGACGGAACCAACTATTTATTAAATTTAAATTAGTACAATTACATCTTCTCACACATCACACACATCTTGTTTTGTATTTGTATTCAATGTTTTCTCGCTCCAAAACTCTTTTGTTCTGTGGGCGGAATGAGAGCTCGCATTATCGTGATGTAGGATGATGCGGCGATTGCAGTTCTCTTTACGGAGTTCAGAGCCGACTTGTGGTAAACAAATGCTAGCATACAATTCTGCATTGACTGTTCTTTGTCCCTCAAGAGGAATAGTCGCAACAAACGTGGTAACATTTTTTTTTGCAAAGATCCTTGAACGAACAACTTTTGTTGGCTTCAATTTATTTTCGAACACCCAAACTCGTGACTGATTTTTTGTTTCAGGTTCGTACGCATATATCCATGATTCGTCACCTGATACGATGCTGTATATAGCATTTGAAGATCCTCCGTAGAATCCCTCGAGAGTTCTGTCTGACACACCAAATAACGCGGGCCGCTTTTTGCTCCTCAGAGAGCGAATGCGGGATCCATCGGGAAAACAACTTTTTTACACCTAATTCTTCATGTAAGATTATGCCAATCTGACTGATGCCAATGTCTAAATATGCCTGAATTTCGCGATATGTCACTTGCCGATCTTCCTCAAGCAGCTAACGCACGCCATCAACGTTATCTTGAATGATTGCACGGATTTCTTGAACGAAGGTGATCGCAGTTTTTGGGCGACCTTGACGCGGATCGTCACAGAGTTTGACACATCCACGTTGAAATTTCATAAAAAGTCATAAATTAAGTTCAAGAGCAATTATTTATTGTGACTCATAATGAATAATTGTTCTTGAACTTCCTCGAGTCAATTCCATTTTAAAACCGACTTGACAAGTTCGACAAGACTTCGAGACAAGAGCACGTTCTTTTAAAATAAAAACAAAATTGAAAAATTTAAAAAACCCACGCCGGATTTTAAAACATATTCAAATAAAAAACAAAATTGAAAATTTTAAAAATAATTTTAATAAATGGATATACACAAATACAATAATATATGGATTTGTATCATATTATTAGATAGATGAGTATATAATAGTACCTAAATTAATAAATATTATTGCTGTGTCTATCTCTACGAGAAAGCAAAAGGTAAGTAGGTACGTAAGCGTAAGGACTAAGAAAGGTCATAATTAGTTGTTTGTGTGGCGGATTTCGTGAGAAATCACTCTTTTTATAGATTTCTTTATTTTATATTTCTTATCTTATTTGACTCTGGTCGGGGGATTTCCAAAAATGTTATTTAATCCTTTTTATTCTAATATATTTTAATATACGGCGTGGGTTTTTTAAAATTTTCTATTTTGTTTTTATTTTAAACTTTTTGGAAAGTACGTTACAAGGGACAACAGTTGACAAGGCTGTTGTTTATTTGGGCAACAAAATGTTTGCCAAAGGGCAAGCCTACGTAGCCCTCAGTAGGGTTCGCTCATTGGATGGTGTGGTGATATGCGACTTGGACCAACGCAAATTATTTAATAACCCACATAATAATGTAGCATTACAAGAATTAGAGAGACTCAGAAATATAACGCAATAACATAGGTACTAAAATTGTATTTGCCTGTAACGTACTTATTATATACCTTCTCCGATCCGTCGTGGGTGCAAATAACCGCATCGGAATCGGCCACCTATCCTCGCTGTTGCAGTATTTCTTTATAGTCTACCGCCATGCGCCATAAATCATGTCCAAGAACCTGATCTGTAAAGATACCGGTTCAGTAGTTTTGACAACTCCTGTAATGCCAACTTATCTGGCTACTGCAGGGCTCCCTGGTGGTCTACCGCCTCAAAACATATCAAACAACCAGCTCCAAAATGAAGCCTTTTGAATGCAAAAAACCGCATCGAAATCGATTCAGTACTTTTTGAGAACTCCTGTAGTGCCAACTTATCTGGCTGCTGCAGCGCTCGTGGTCTACCTCCATAAAACGTATCTAAGAACCCGCTCCAAGATGAAGCCTTTTGAATGCAAAAAACCGCATCGAAATCGATTTAGTACTCTTTGAGAATTCCTGTAGTACCAACTTATCTGACTGCTGCAAGGCTCCCTGGTGGTCTACCTCCATAAAACGTATCTAAGAACCTGCTCCAAAATTAAGCCTTTTGAATGCAAAAAACCGCATCGAAATCGATTCAGTACTTTTTGAGAACTCCTGTAGTACCAACTTATGTGGCTGCTGCAGGGCTCCCTGGTGGTCTACCGCCCCAAAGCATGTCTAACAACCAGCTCAAATATGAAGCCTTTTGAATGCAAAAAACTGCATCGAAATCGATTCGGTAGTTTTTGATAACTCCTGTGTTGCCAACTTATCTGGCTGCTGCAGCGCTCCCTGATGGTCTACCTACATAAAACATATCTAAGATCCTAAGTTGAAGTGATACCTTTTCAATGCAAAAAACCGGAACTAAATCGGTCCAGTGGTTTTCGAGATAGAAGGTAACAAACAAACAAACAAACAACCTCTTACCCCAAACGCATATACCGCCTCCGTTCCGTTCCGTCCGTCGTGGGTAAAAATATATTTAAATGGTATTCAATAAATAAAAATAAATAAATAAAACCAAGGAGTTATATTAGATTCGTCGTAACGCCTTTATAATCTGATATCTAATATAATACACGACGTTACTATGCAGGAAGAGCGGAAATATCACGGAAATATTCCATTCCCGATACTTTCAGTGTTGCCCTCTTAGTTTGCTACTCCGTCACAGGGTTCATGTGTTTATCTGTGTTATTTTATCCACCTTTTGTAACTTCAAATAATAAACGATTATGGCTAAGACGGAAAGTCTGTAAACACCTATGTTCTGGGATTGATAGATTTTGCACAAATATGAAACGGAATAAAAAATACTCTCGCATACCTATCTACACGTTTATACGTAACCAAATTGGAATGCTCCTATACTTGCCAAAAAAGGCTAATTTGCTACCTAAAAGCAACTTAAGTGTTCACAAATACTCAACACCAGTATTATTGAGAAAGGAAAATTCTTAAGATTTCCTTAATATTATGAAACGTAGATTATTATTTTACTACTTACCTACATATATGAGCTCCAAGCATCCAGTATTCTAGCTCATTTTTAAAACCAATAATGTTCATTACATCTTTCATAATATCTTTTGGTGTAGGTCCGGTGAACAAGTGGAATTTCAGTCCCCTTTTTGTAATACTTCTTACCACAACTTGATGTTCACCTTCAACCCTCACTTCACTAGGTTCCACTATGTCTATTAACAATCCATGGTACGTATCATTTGTTCTTGAAAATATCAAAGGAATTGCATTCGAACTTCCGTCATGATTGTACAATACTTTAACGGTGCCTTCAACTAAAGGTATTTCACCAAAACCATACATTGCTTCGTCAGTTGTTTTGAAAGCTATCTCCCATATGTTTTCAGAAGCTATTATAGGCCCTCTTACTGTATTAAATATTTCGTTTCCTCTAGTATCGTTTACAATTATATTCAATTCATGTTTAGAAATAGACCATGTATAATTCTTCTCAGAAATCCTTTGTCCTTCAACTGTCATGTGTTCAGGGTCGTAGAATGTTATACTAACATGCGTAGGTGATCTTTCATCTATAGCTAGCTGTATTTGTAAACTGTCTTGTCGTTTGAAAGGAACTGTATCGATTCTAGGTGTTAGCGTCATGTTTTCAGTCCATTCTTCGTCTAGGATATAAGAGAATCTTGAAGGGAATCTATGAAAGCAGATATGTAACTCATAATCATAGCAACATTCTGGATGACATTCTGTGTCATTTACCGTGCCAATGCCACATAGTAATCTTGAGGATCTTGGGAGTAGGCAAGACCCTGTTGAGAATCCGTCTGAAGGTGAAATATCAAGACTTGGGAAATATAAGAGGTGGTATATCAATACAGGTGCCACGATAGCCAGTAAAATTCCTGCAGCCAATACTTTACTTGGTCTGTTCAAAAGTAACTTGTGGTGCCACTCTACATCTAAAATAATAAAAGACGTCAGTAGAAAGTAAATAACCAAAAATGTATGGAAGTTAATTTGCTATGAGCTACGGAAATTATTTGACTATTTGAAAGACCAAAAATTATACTATGACTACATAAGATGAAAATAATAATATTACGCACAGCAAAATTACTACTACGATATTACTTTTATTTAATTGCTCTGTCGGATTCAAGAATATTATAGGTGACAATATTGGTATCATTTTAATTTTTTTATCTTATCAAAATGTCACCTTTTGATAGTGTGCTGCTCTACACGCAATCTAGACTGAAAATAAAAGTCTGTAACTTTCTTTTCATAACAAATTTTCAGTTTTTTTTTAAGATCTGATGACTTTTAGGCTGAAAATAACACTTAGGTCCTGTTTTATGTTAAAATCTGTATTTGTACCTGAGGTTGAATTTTGAATGAACGAATGAATGAATGATTGAATATAATTTTGTTTGAATAATGTACGAAGATAACTTAAGTCCTTTTATGCTCAGAGGAATAAGAGGTCACTCCGTTAGGCAACGCGCATTAATTATGCGTTGAGATGCTTCACGAATAAAGATTCATCAGTCTACGTTTCTCTGACTGCATAGCTGTATTAAATATTTGCCATTGTTTGTAAATAACTTAATAAAGATTCCAGTACCTTTATCTTGTTGAGGATCAGAATCACCACCTTTCTTTTGCTTTTCTTCGTTCACGTAAGGAATCATTTCTTATGTACGAGTACGTCTCTCTTTGATCACCTTCGACTGTAAACATAAAAACAGTTTATATAGCTACAGCTGTTTGGGATCAAACCTTCTTTCATGAAATACCAATAAATCTAACAAAATCCGGAAAGGCCGTACGCCGTTTAATTTGGCCGGACTCGCAACCAAAAAGCCTGACTGTGTCCGGCTTTATCCGGACGCCTGACAGTAATTCATCATCATCATCATCATCAAAAACAGCTCATATATGCCCCCACCGAGGGGCTCGCGCCTACCCTGATTAAAGGCGATAAGGCCTTAGTCGACCACGCTGACCCCAGTGCGGGTTGGTCGACTTCACACACAACCTTTGAATTTCTTAGCAGGAGTGTGCAGTTTTCATCACGATGTTTTCCTTCACGTCGAATAAACGTACACTAATTTTGCGGCAGCAATGTACTATTCTTATAATATATACTACGTAACATTGTGTCGTTACTAAGTATTAATTATGTATTCTGTTAATAACGTGGCTTACGGAATATACATTATGCAAGTATGTTTTTGTACTTTTGGACTGAGCAAGCGCGAAGCGTCCCCATTTCAGCTTGGACAAAAGTGCTTTCGTATATCCGGAGGATGTCCAACGGATGACCTCTTTCTCCTCTACCAGATTCCCATGAAATTTTGTGAGCTGGTTTGATAAATATATTTTTATTATCGATTCAGTTTTTCGAAATTTTTCAAAACGGTAGAGTGGGGGTTGAACACGTTAAAAAAATATTCTTTAGAGGTCTACAGTTCACAGAGCCACTAGGTATAGTAATCACCATTTCATTATTTGAAATGGATTCTGCAGCGCCCACGCAATATACGTAGCTGTATACAAGGTGTAGATAAGGTTCATCAAGTTGAAATATAATCCACCGAATTTTTTTCACAGTGTTTTTTTTATAGAAATGGTTTACCTACTCCATTATTAAAATAAATAAGGTGGGCCTTTTATTTTATTTTTGTTATCTATTATGTACAATAAATAATTAAATAAATAAAAATAAAATAACGCTCTATGTACTCTGCTCTCCATATTTTTTAAATAAAAAGGTCGCAATATATTTTGATTATGAACAACAATAAATAAAACCTCGCAAAGCAACTGGTTGCCCGGCTGTGATACATTTTGAAAAATTATAGAAACCAGATTTATTTGGTTAAGTATATAAGAAAGAAAGAAGAAAGAAAGAAACAACACATAACATTCCTATATTCTCTCACATTAATGGTTTTGGTTTATTTTGATTTATTATTATATTAGTATTTGAATAATTTTAAACATTAGCTATTTATAAAAGCATTATTGACATTTATTGGAATTTCATTACATTAAATTGACATATTTGCATGCCTAGTTAAGGTAGAATACCCAACATGTAATATTAAGAATGTGTATTCTTGCAAATAAATGTATTTTGTATTTGTATTTGTATATATTGCAATATTGGAGACCTATCACGTACACCCGGTATATTACGCCATAGTCTGTTGTTGCACTGCTACTGTGGCTTGCTTCCAATCAATTGGGAATTGAGAATGGCAGGAATCTATCCATACCTATATATACTATATCAGCTATGCGGAGTATAGGCTTCTGCATTCATTCCAGATTCCTTCCATACTCAATTCCCACATTGCAACGCGTATTTTGTTCCTCTCGCTCTATTCATCTCACTTTATGACCAACAAAAATATTAGTATTTGTAATTATTTCGCCTGCCTTTTGGTAATTATTATTAAAATTCATAGCTTGTGTTAATATCAGTGATAAATCGATCTAATAATGTATTTGCCGTCACACTGAAATAAGATGTACGAGTATCTACCTAAAGTTAGAAACTGAAATAAAAATGTTGTGTTGTTCTGAAACTATGAAAGGGGTTTGAACATTTTGGCATAGTGATAACCACAATTTTGCGGGAATTTAGGACTTTTACTGAAAAAACGGCGCATGTTAAAACATGTATATATCGATAGAGGATCTATAGACGCACAAAATGATATATGACTCAATGTCCTACCGCGCAAGGTTTTCGAGATAATCCATGTTAAAGACCCAGTATGGATAAAAATCCTAATTTATTCTCTCTGCGATTAAATACCTATACGTAGTACAATTTTTGCACGTGATGTTTGCTCTTTCTGCACCTCATATGATATCTTACATACATAAATACATGTCACGTTGTACATATCCCTAAAGGGGTGAGCAGATCCTTAGTTGGCACACGGGAAGCTCACACTAAAACTACGGTAAAATATTTGGGCAAATGTAATGCTCATAGTTCAATATTTTCTACGATTGCCTCCGTAGTCTTATACATTGGGCTCTAGATCCGGGATGTTCAAACCCCAAAGAAAATAATCAAAATCACGAAATCTTCATAGTTAAAATTTATGAATTGGAGTGTGATCTAGCTTTTCCTAAATTTGAAGTTTGATGTAAAAAGCAACATGAAGGCGCGAGGGCACGCAATGTTCACTCAACGACGATTTGATTTGAAGAAATCCATCTAATAAACGCGAGGTTACCCCAACCCCTCCGGGTCTTGTAATCTGGTCACCAGCCACCATGATGATGAGAAAATCTAAATTCTTTGCGAGTTGGCGACTTAAGTGTCTGGCTAATTTCTCGAGTTCCTATTAACGAAGCCGGCCAGCAGAGAGAGAGCCGAGTTTTAATTTTCACTGCTCTCCATCTCTATACTGAGGCAGCTGTAACTTTAACATCGCTACGCTGAGATTGGCTCATCAACGCACCGCTGCTGTCGAGGCCCGACATCATCAACACTCCTTCATAATAGTGGGGAGCCCACGAGGCTAAATTGGGATTTACTCGAGCATCGTGGAGACCTATTGGATTTTGAAGATTAGATGATAGAAAAAATAAAAGTTTATATGCTCACCGGCACATCTAACCACCCACCCTTGTATTTCGAGTTAATTTTAAATTACGCTTATTGTTATACATTACGATTTACGATTGATTTATTGATTATTTTACGATAAATTAAAAACACTTAAATAAACGTTGAATTAACTACTTTTTAACCAACATCAGCTGTAACTAATAGAATTAGAAAGAATCACGAGTATTCCCTGAAATGAAGATAATGTTTTCCCCCTAACCGGTGGGGGAGCGGCTACAGGTTATCAAAATTATAAAAAAATTTACCACATGGACATACTCGAGTGCGTTATATTGATAGTGTAGGTGCTCCTACCTAGTATCTCTGATAATGAAAATTAATCTGTTAATATGTTCATCTTGGGCTCCCCTACCATAAAGTATTTTCTATTCTATTCCTAGCATCACACCAGAACACGACTATTGTCTGTTGCAGTGGTAACTAGTCATGTCTAAAGCTTTGCGCCACCATGTTATTAGTTGTCGATTGACTTGCCACCGCGCGCCCACTTGACTCACGTGAAGTGTAAGGAATCACGGAGAAACTAATCCCCAAAACTATGTTGTATTCTTCTTCTTCATCGTGTGGGTTGTAAGGTCGACAACCGACCTCACAAACCCTGGTGCCAGCGATATAGAGCCGCCGATGTTGTATTGTATTTCACTGTATCTACTTTTATAAGTTTCATATATGCCTCTGATGAAGATTTATGATGTTATGTAATTATAATATGAATTAAATAAAAATGAATATCGAAAATAAATAAATACCTAAATAAACTTCACTTCGTACAACTAACAATACAACAATAAGAAAACACGTTACTGCCACTTGCGCATTGGCAATTTATTCGTAAAACTGTATTACATCATAATAATTGTAATTGACTCATATTTATGCTTTTTGGATGTTTTCAAACTAACCCTAGCTTCCTGTTATGTGGCAAATTATCATTTTTTTTGTTAGACGCATTATCATTCATTTGTTGTTTGCTATATATATAATTTGGTATGTTATATTATGTAATGATGTTTGTTAAACCTTCGAACGATATAAATAAACACAAAACCAACCCACACGCCTTTATCTAATTACCTATATAAGGGTACCTATTTATTAATGATTACAAAAGGATTATTATCTTATGAATTATAATCCTCTTATTTTGTTTGTGTCAAAAATTCTCGTACACAATTCTTTGTTCTTTCCAAAGCTTATATTTTTATGATCACGCCGACCGAACATTACGCATTCTGAAATAAATCTACTGTGGCAAAAACAGTATGTTAACAACTCGTAATAGGGATGATGACGACCTTTTTTTTATTTTTCTATCAGGGATAGTGAACAGCACATCAAGTTATACACCGGGGTATCTTGCGCGTCGGTAATAGTGTCTAGTTTGCAATAAAAATGTATAGCTTAATGAGCTGTCTACTGTACCTAGATTATGGAGCAGTCTAGTGGTTAGGGCCGCTGCCTTCCGTCCGAAGGACGCGGGTTCGTTCCCCACCACGTACCAACCAATGTGTTTTCGAATTCATATGTATGTTTATTCGACGCTCTTACGGTGAAGGAAAACATCGTGATGAAACCTGCACACTCCTGCGAAGAAATTCAAAGATTGCGTGTGAAGTCGACCAACCCGCACTGGCCTCGAGCCCCTTGGTGGGGACGTATGTAAGCTGTTCATGATGACCTAGATTATTAAAAAGTACACGTAATACTTTTTCTTTTTTCACGTAATCAAAAAATTATAAAGATTATATTGAGTTTAAAAAGAGTATGACGTCAGCCCTTACTCTTCAACTTAATGCGTTTGACTAAGAAATTTTTTGGTAAATTGAGAAAACAAGAAATACCTACGTGTCTATAATTTTTGTATTACCTGACTGAACGGACAAAATAGAATTTTGTTTTCTTTACCCAGGCCCTTTTTTTTGCTCCCTATTGCTGCTGCAGTACTAATAACCGTCCCGCAGCAATGTAACGAAATAGTCATTAAATCTAGAGTAGTAATGGGGGTTTATCTTTTAATTCTAGTACAAAAACCTGTTATGTGGCGCTGGGTTCTACAATTAATAGTAAATCTAATAAAAAACATATTTTTTGATAGCTAATGTCACGGTCACAGAGAAAATCCAACAGGATTTTTGTGTCGCGGCAACATCACTGACATTATGCTGCCATAGTCTGTATCCAGAGCCATAGTAACGTATTAAAAAAAAACAATTTGACAACTAAATTAAAGCACACTATGGCCAAATAACGTGAGCGTCAGGACCGCTATAACACAGCCATCTAGAGGAAAAGTAAGAACAAAAAAAAAAAAAGATTAACGCCCATTGCTGCTTCTAGCCAATGATGACGTCACAAGGAGGCTTTAAACCCCGACAAGCCGTTGCTTCGTCGAGAACCCGAGGCGTGACGTTACAACACCACTAGGGAAATATGCCAGAAGGCTGTCTGTGGCTTTACTGCCGATATAAGATTTTATGAAGGTTGAGATTGTCGCGATTCGGGATGATGGCATAAACGTGACTCTTCATGTTTTGGTAACTTCACCATTAGTGATGAATGCAAGATTTAACATCATTTCAAATCAAAATCAAATCAACGGCCCGTTACAGTCCACTGCTGGACTATGAGCCTCCTCCACTTAAGTGGAGGGTTTTGCCATAATCTCCACGCTTGGCAGGCGGGTTGGAGATCGCAGATTAAAAGGTTACTGTATCAGAGAGCGCTGTTGCCCGTTCCCTGTTCAATGTGTAGTCCCTAAGGGCGTTTGCGCACTACACGTATCCGGTTCTTATTCGATTCTTATCCGTTTCTGATCCGGTTTGGCTGTCCTAGTAATTGTATGGACGCTTGCGCACCCATACGTATCCGGTTCGTGTTCGATCCGTAAATTCTCACTCCGGACCGTTTTTTTTACGGATCAAAACCGAGTCGAAGTGGCCGCCGTACAAATTGTACGTACGCTTGCGTACTACACGATTTTTTACGGATGAAGAGTGAGGTACGGGGAGGGGAAAGATCGCGCTGCTAGTGATGTGCCAAATTGGCTATTTTTGATAAACAAATATTTTAGTACTCGTTACAAAAATAATCGAATGCACACTCAAGACAGGAGACTCCAGAATTCTATTTACTTGAAACGAACTATACGAGTAACGTAAGCGACTTAATTGCGGGATCTACATTACATAAGTAGATATAATTTAAAAAGATCAACCTAGTATTCGAGTTCTATAAGTACCCAAAATCTATACTCGAGTACAGTCGAATGCTCATCAGCCAGTGGTAAAGTGTTAACACTTTGACCTTGAACGCTTCTTACTTCTATAGCATTATGATCAAGATTCGTAACTGACGTTTCCATTGACTTGCAGTTGACGGTACCTGGGTATTCAACTGCTATATTCTGAAATTTCGAATATGTGAGTACCTACAAGGTAGTCGAGTCAGCTCGACTCGGCACATCAGTACGACAATATCATGCAATATCGTCTCGAATGCGTCTGCGTTGAGTTAGCAGCCTCACCATCGATTTTGATGGTTTTAACCATGTCAAAAAATTGTTAGGAATAGGTTTAAATTTGTTTATAAGTCTCAGAAAAAGTTTGATTGTATTTCAGAAGATATTTGAGTATCTTACTGAGGCTTCTAGATCGACGTCAACCTAGCAGCCTCACCAAGATAGACTGGCTCTATCATTATGATTTATATGTCAAAAAATTGTTAGTAAATGGTTTATCTCGTATACAAAGTTTCAACGAAATCGGTTCAGTAGGAGCCGAGATATTACACCCCCTTGGTGAGGCTTCCAGCTTGACGCTTGACGTGAAGACGATTCCCGTCAAACGGAGGTATGTCCAAGCAAAGTAAATATACCAAAAAATTGTTAGGAATAGGTTTATGTTATTCCAGCAAAAAAACTTTCAATTCGTTGAGACGTTTACTCAGAAATTGATTCTAAACTTCTACATACATTCGGTTTTTGGTACAGTCAAGAACAAAAATAGTAAATTAATCGTATTCAGAACTAAGCTTAGTGGCTAGATGAATGTATAAAAAATGCTGTACCAGTGTTGCCAACTTTATTTTTTTGGGAATCGTACCACATCATCGAAAAAATCGTATTTTCTTAAGAAATCTAGAAAAAAAATAGTACGCGGTGAAATAAAAAAAAAAAAACAGGAATGTTTCAATATACGTGAAAATATTTGTAACTAAAAATCAGAATTCTACAGAATATTTTTTTAAAGTGCGAGTAAGATGGACAAAGTTTGATAGAAAGATTTTTTTTTCTGTTTTGTGCCCATTGAGAATAGACTTATAAACAAATTTAAACCTATTCCTAACAATTTTTTGACATGGTTAAAACCATCAAAATCGATGGTGAGGCTGCTAACTCAACGCAGACTCGAATACGAATGAAAACCGGATCGGATACGGATGAGTGCGCAAACGCTAGACGTGAATTTAACGTCCGTTTTTTTTACGGATCTAAAACGGACCGGATAAGAATCGGATACGGATGTGCGCAAACGCCCTAAGTCGCCTCTTACGACACCCACGGGAAGAGTAGGGGTTGGTGACAAATGTATTCTACTCTGCCGTCACCACACGGCTAACATCATTTGCTTAAGAATAAATAAAATAGGTACCATTTTATTTTGTATGCTAAAACAATCTCTTAAATTCTTCCTACAGAACACAGTCTAGTCTAGGCTGCATAATATTGATGAGCGTATTTGGTTCGTTAGTCATTACAAAGTGTTATAATAGTACTCTGTGGTGGTGGTTGTTATAGTCTACCAATCTATTCTAATATTAGAAAGAGGAAACCTTTGCATGTTTGTAACGATTAAACTCAAAAACTACTACACCGATTTTAAAAATTCTTTCACCATTAGAAAGCTTAATTATCCCTGAGTAACTGTTTACCACGGGAAATATGTTTTTCCCACGGGAAAGTAAATTTTAGAAAAAAACAAACATAGTAGGGACGAGTACATACCGATTATAGTCGGATTTACCTTGTGAGGAGACGTCGATTTCTGATGTTTGAAGGGTTTATATCTCGGGTCATTTTTGAAGTAGGTATTCTGTAGATTCCCCCGTATTAGACACAAATTCGAACACAATTAAAGCAAAAAGAAAGTGTCAATACTTCTTTTTCTTCTTCAGAGAGATTTTTAAAGTATGTTTTGTGAACTAACTCTACCTCGGATAGTTAGTATGACTGTCATGTCTGACACTGTTTTTACTAGGTTCTAAAACGACATAGATTTTCTGCTAATTCGGGGTGGAATATGACGGAATATGAATAGATTTCTGAGCAGAATATATCTTATCCTTTTTTAGAGACCTGACATATTTGTTTGTGGAGTAGACCCTGTCACTACACCTTGTAGAAACAACAAATTACGAATAGGTAGTTTGGTTAACTTGAGAATCCAAATGAACTGTACTTATGTTATATACTTAGTACTTAAAATATCTGTGGTGCAGTAAGTGTAATGTTCCATAGTTTTTTAGCTCTCTTTGTAGTCTCTTAAAAACCAGTCTGTAGTTCTAAGAAAAAACGGCAATAATAAAAGAGAAAGGGGGAGGGGAGAGAGGGGATCGGACTGTTCACCATATTTTATGAATTTACCATATTTTATGAATTATTTATAAAATACAGATTAATAGCAGACGATTCGTGAAGAAAAAAACAGAATCGGTTGAAAAACGAATTTACAGTGATTTTAAAAAGTTTCAATATGTCCGTCTCTTTCAAAAACGATTTTTTGTATGGAAATTATATGGCGTTACTAACAAATCACGTCACAAGTGGGTATATGCCTCTCTGTCTAATCTTGAATTTCAAACCTTTATAACTCAGTCAATTTTAAAGATAGAGCAAAAATTATTTTAGTGTTCGATGGCAGAAACTAACAAGTTTGGATTTAGAAAATAAAAAAAAAGTAGTCCGATCCCCTTAAAATACATCTAGTTAAACTTATAAACAAAACCTTGTTTTCAAAGTTGTCTTGGTTTCACACCAGTGTGTCTCTCCTAATGTTTGGGCAACAAATCAAAACAAGGCCAAAATAAACGTTTAACTAAATCATCGTTTCTCCCGAAAACGGTCTCGCTTTAGATAATTATAGGCTTCTGCGGTGTTTTCACGTGAGCATTCCGGGGAACTAATCAACGTGACAGAGACGGTCGTATGTTTTGTCTCTATTCCGGAGCTCTTTTTATATAATTGCAAACTTGCTTCTTCAGTTTCAGTAAAATCACTGTTTATTAACTTGAGGTTACACAAAAAATGGGACTGATTTCGATACACCTGAGGTACACATCAGTATTAAGAATGATGATGGAAATTCACACGAGGCATGGAGGCTAAAAATCCTTTGGAACACTAAATAAGTGTGGCTGGTCACATATATTTTAATACATTGTTTCTATTAGCACGTATTTTGTTCTGTTGCTAATTGAAGTACTTACTTTACCAGGTTTTAGTAAGTTTAACATTTCGATTTACTACTTATTTTATCTGACTACTTAGGGGACAGATATCCATGGGAATAGATTTCTTGAATGGCTCTTTCAACATGCATGAATTTAATAAATGACTATATTATTATTTGACAAAAAAAGAAACGCCAAAGATGGCGATGCATGTGGAGTTTCTTTGGTGAGTTCTTCTCCACAGAGACCGCACATTGTGTAGTGAACTCACCCCAAAAAATGTAATGACGAAACTAAGAGATGTAACATCCAAAACCAACCAACCAACCAACTGTTCATTTCATTTCATTTTACCTTTTTAGTAAGTCTCCACGATCACAGTATTGTTTCTTATTCAATTACTGTATTTACATTACAAGAATAACTATTTTCACACTCACATTACAATATCACCGTAATTAATGTTTCCTCAATATATCACTGCTTATTGTTTTGACGTAATCAAAGACAATAAGAAATCATTGTTTGTCACTATCTGTTAGGTTATTCTCCAGTACTCCAAAGAAACAGATATTATATATTGTATTAACCGCAGATAAAGGGAGAGGTTGAAAAACAGCGCTGTACAGAATTAATTTATGTGACAGCATACGCTGAGACACTTCCTATTATTTATCCATATAAATATAGTACATTTTCTAACTAATAATTAATATTAAGTATATCTTTAAGTTGGTGGATAATAAACACAATTTATTTCTTCTTCTTTCTTTGTATAATCATATTTGCAAAAAGTGTTTTTACATGTTAATTTATAAGAGCCACTATTGAATTGAGGCACTGTTTTTTTTTAAATAATCATTTGAATTAACGGGGCACATTGTACGGAGAACTAACGGGCGCTTCGGCAGAAACGCTCTAAAATAGCGACCACGCACCGGAAGATAGCTGGGTAGGCCGGACTGAAACCGCTGGATGCGGGCAGCGCAGGACCGGTCGTTTTGTTTGAGGAGATCCTTCTGGGAGGCCTTCGTCCAGCAGTGGACGGCTTTCGGATGAGATGTTGATGATGATGACGGCGACGTAAATAATAGATTCATTTCTAGTATTTTAATAGAATACAAAAATACTTTTTTTTTTTTAATATTGAGTAAAAGATGAATATGCAACATAGTAAGTAATATTCGTAAAATGTTATTTTCATTGGCTCTAAAGTACATTCTTAAGTTTTTTAACGTGTGAAATAAAACAACTTTATCAGTGGAGCGTCTGAGAATAAACCATAAATATCCATATACGAACATTATAGGTACTGATCTTGGTACTGATAATGCTTTGATTTTGATTGTGCGATTATTATCAGAAGTATTATGATAAAGGCATAATTGTTGATAAAATACCAATATGTGGATTGAAAGACACGGTGATGACATTTGAGTAGCCAGATATTAGGCTGGACATGTTAGTTACGAGTTTTAATTAAAAACTTTAATAATAAAACCGTAACTGATATACGTGTACAATACTGTACATAAGATAAGTAATAAAGAAAAAAAAAACATGTTTTTATGTTCTGTTATTTTTTAATTTTTGTTTGTTTGTCTGTCTATCAATCTGCATGTTTGTTTGCGCATCACGCACAAACTAGTGAACGAAATTGAATACGGCTTTCACAGTTGTATTGTTCGAGGTCACAGTTCGAGGTCTAAGTTTCTTCTGGCAGTTTCTCCACAGACAAACTGTATAACTTTACAAACTAAACAACTTTAAACTAAACAACTTTACGAACTGAACAGCTTTAAAGTGAACAACTTTGCAAGCTGAACAACTTTCATCTGAACAACTTTACAAGCTGAACAACTTCACAAACTTAACAATTTATAAATTGAATAAACTGATCATTCTTTTTACCAAAATTTCTATTAGTAAAATGTCTTCGCCAAGTCTTTTGAAGAGGTGATTTTTTTCTTCGAGCTTCGGGTGAGTACAAAGTGCTGCCATATTAGAGTAAAAGACAGAAAGGAAATCTCTATCTTAGGCCTGCTGATTGCCCTATTCAAGGTAGGCTCGAGCCCCTCGCTGGGGACGTATATGACGGGAGCGGTTGATGCATCTCCTCACCTTCTCTCCTCTCCGCTTCCCCGCTTTGAAAATCCGCCCTTAACATGCCAGGGATCGTAATGTTCTGTCAAAAATGTTTTCGACTTGCTTTTTATTATGTTTATACTTTTGCTGCTTCAGATTTAATGTCTATAGAAATATGTCATTTTCACATTTAAATTCATCAAAAGTGAATTGTGATTATAAAATCCAGCTGCGCTACGGAATATAAAGTATTGAATTTTATCGAATGTTCGTATTTCCGATAAAACTGCGAAACCAAAGTAGCCTAAATTATAACTTATTTTGATATATCTGTCGTGGCCATATCGTAGAATAGACCACATCATGAAATTTTGGACCAGATCATTAAATCGTGAACATTTAACGATTTTGTCGTCCACGATTGGCCATATCGTGAAAATAGGGCGTCCATGAAATATTTAATAAGAATACAAATTATGTTTGGTATTTATTGTTCTCAAAGTCTGACACACATTTTCAGAGTACTTTTTCATCATAAACTCTTTTTTTCTTCTTCATTTTAATAACGAATTATTCACTTTTTCACTGCGAGAAATAACGCGGCCGCCATGTTGGTACAAAAACAAAGCGCTTCCAGCGCCTCTATCGGCAATTAATGTAATAATTTTACGATATGATCAAATAATCTTTATTGTATTACACTGAAAATAATAAAGCTAGCACAGAGTTTATTCTTATTAATTTATTTGTTGACTGTATCAATGACGTGTTGAAAAAAGCACCAGGAATACGGAAAATAAATTAGTTGCTCATTTTTTGCGAACGGCATGCATATTTGAGTTTTTCTGTAACTTATTTTGTTTTATACTTATGCAAGTATAAACAAAAACTAAAAACTCAAAAAAGTAAAAACTCACTTAAGGCTAATATTTTGTTCTGTTAGTAGGTAATATAACAATTTTCTGTCAATAATCTCTGTCTATCACATTTAATAAAACGAAGAAACATAACAACTTCACTACAAGTGTTACATACATGAGTAGTAGGGAGAGTTCGCATGATAGGTGTGACAGTTACCATGTTAATATTAAGGAAGATGGAAGATAAGCGAGTGAGTGAAAACAGCGTTTTACATGTCTGTGGTTAAAACGGAATACTGTGCGAGATCATCATCATTAATAGCTCTTATATAGGTATAGGTACGTCCCCACCGAGTGGCTTAGCCTACACTGAATTAGGGCGATTTGGCCTTAGTCGACCACGCTGGCCCTGTGCGGGTTGATTGACGACTGTTGACTGACATGACACAATCTTTGAATTTCTTCGCAGATGTGTGCAGGTTTCCTGACGATGTTTTCTTTCACCGTATTTCAAAATATGAATTCGAAATTCGAAATACATTGTGTTAGGTATAGCAATACCTACACTCCTTACTCTGTTATTTAATAATGGTGGCATGTGATAAATGCACACTGGCAACTTTATTTTGTTCTAGAATTGTATTTTCAAATGATTCCAAAATACGTCGTTTTGGCTCAGTCTAATTTGAGAACTTTTTCCAAATTCCGTTTACCCTAGTACATAAAATCGCGTTTCGTTCCCTCGTTTTGTATGTGGCAATGTGCAAATAGCATTATGCCAAAACAAAAAAAAAAAAAAATTGAGAAGCCCTTCGACATGTTTGCTAGTTCTATAAAATATTATAGAACTAGCAATAAAAGAGAATACTCTATATAGAAGAGAATACTCTTGAGAATAAACCAATGTTTTCCCCATAAATCATATTTTATTTGTCCTTCACACGCCCACCACTACCAGATGGTGGAGGCTGTGTTTTAGTATTCCCGTATACCTCCGCCAATGCGGCGAGTCTCCCCTTTTGCGAAAAAGTAGCTTCAGTTTTTCAATACTTACGAAGAAAATGATGCTGCCGAGCTGCCATTAGTACAAAATAAGATGAAAACCATATTCCCCGTACCAGATGGAAGAAGGAGGAGTGCTGAGGATGTCAAAAAACGACATAAAAGATAAGTGTAATTAGTGTGATAAGTGCTCCAATACGAGCATTTATGGCCCATTGAAGGTATTGTCGTCGTCTTCTGTGTTCGCCGCTACGGGTTCTTGAAGAAACTGCAGCTGTTGATTAATTATATGCATTTATACTTCGCACAGCTTCGTGGAGATGATTGTTCGTGGTCGCCGAGGAAGATTTTTATTAGATTATCTGAACTCATTAATGTACACACGAAACTTTTCCAGGACATGAAGACACGAAGTAACTAACCGAGGTGGCCATAAATACTGATGACAATAAGTGATGTTTGCTGTTGTCTTCGAAAGTTAAGTGCTGTAGGATCTTTTACTTAAAAACATTAAAAATGGCCTCTTTCCAAAAATATGACGGGACCCCGTCCCTGTATTCTACATTCGTCCAACAATTTCAAACGTCATCGGCATTAAACTCATGGTCTGATGAGACAAAAAAGATAATTATTGCGAACTATAACAACCTTACATTGACGCTTGACATTACCTTGACATTGGTAAGAGGTGGGAATCAAACCCGCGTCTCCCGCACGGAAGACAGCGGCCCTAAGCACTACACCACCGACGCTCTCAAGATTAATTAAATTAATAAAAAATACTTTTATTTTTTTAAATCTTACACATGTTTCGAGGCTTCGCAGTAAGTAGTCAAAATCAAGTTTCATATTGCGCTGTCACTCACTCGTGTAAGCTTTTAAATTTTCCATGCCGCTTAAATTCGTGGAAACTGTCATAGAGATCATAGAAACTACGTGCTGGACGACAAGATGTTGACCGTCTAATATTATGTTTGCGAATTTGTGTTTTCGCTTCGAACAGCATTTTACGCAAAATTGGATTGCCAATAGTGAGACGACTTGGTAATAATATAATGGAACTAATCTATCATTGTAATATTGCTTTTCAAAAATTAAGTCGAAGCATAATGGTTATAAAGTATCTATATATTTGTATTGTATTGTTATATTATTTACACTCCCTGTGTTTTGGATCAATTTTCACAAAAGTATGTAGATGTAAAAATACTAAGTTTATAACGTTTTAAACTCTCGCAATTTTCACACATTTTATTTTATATGTTCTAATGCAACTAGGTCGAAACGTCGGGAGTGTAAGGTAAAAACAATGTTTTGTTTACCTTAGTAAATAATATATCGTGATTAGACCCGTTAGAACATATAAAAAAAATACTAAGTTTATGTCAAATCAAATCAACGGCCCGTTACAGTCCAGTGCTGGACTATGAGCCTCCTCCACTTTAGTGGAGGGTTTTGCTATAATCTCCACGCTTGGCGGGCAGGTTGGAGATCGCAGATTAAAAGGTTACTGTATCAGAGAGCGCTGCTGCCCGTTCCCTGTTCAATGTGTAGTCCCTAAGTCGCCTCTTACGACACCCACGGGAAGAGTAGGGGTTGGTGACAAATGTATTCTACTCTGCCGTCACCACACGGCAAGTTTATGTACGAAATAATAATTGATAAGAGTTTTGGAAATAATTTTATTTATATCTAAATTATATATATATATATATATAATTTAGATATAAATAAAATTATTATATCTAAATTATTATTATAAATAAAATTATTATTATTATATATATATATATAATTTAGATATAAATAAAATTATATATATATATATATTTTTTTTTTTCTTAATTGTACTAAAACTAAGTTGCTTAGTTTAGTTATATGTAATATTTCTCAGTAATGGAAGAGCGGAGCCTCACACAGACTGTTAAAGCCCAAAAGGAGGCTTCAATCACAGTCCATATACTGTATCACAGAAAGAGATAATAAAATATCTTAAATATTTATTTATTTAAAATATTATGTAACTTACTATATGAAAAATCCTGTAACATATTTTTTGTTACACGTTTTAAACTAAGCAACTCATTTAATCTATTAAAAATTAAGAAAGAAAGAATAAGCTGTCATAAAGTATAATTATGAAGTATTATTAACATTATGCTATAATAATTTTGCATATTACCGTAAGACTCGGTCACCAAACACAACGGAATGAATTCTCGAAGTATTTTGACTAGTTGGTCGAGTGGACAACCAGCAGAAGATGAAAACTTTCCTAACTTTTTTGTTAGGTTTCCGTTCAACCGATCTTGATCCTTCAGTATTTCATATTTTTTTATGAATTTAATTTTGTGTACCTACTTATTATGAATGTTGACCTCAATATCTGAAGTAAACCATTCGTGAAAAACAGTAGATTTAGATTTATATTTAGCCCGAAATGTCCCGCTGCAGGGCAAAGGCCTCTCTCCCTTTCTTCCATTCCTTCCTGTCTTAGGCCATCACTCGCCATTCGTTGTTATAGACGAAAAACAGTAATGAAACAGAAATTGATAAATTACATAAAAAAACGTCTGATGTAGGTATACAATGGCCAGCACATGCTCACACATGCCTGACCTGAACTTTGTCCTGTTGAGCCGGAGCGGCTTTATCTCGTACTTAGTAAAGTTATTCGTGGTGAGAGTGTCTAGCTCTGTGTGCTGACTACTGTACGTAATTAAAAACATACCGACTATCGACTAACCAACCCCACTCACCCCATTTACCAACAATACCAACCCGACCATCGGATCCCATCGACCACACCAAGGATTTCAACCACCTAACACCCCTAAT
The DNA here is from genome assembly GCA_951230895.1 of Carpatolechia fugitivella. Lineage (NCBI taxonomy): Eukaryota > Metazoa > Arthropoda > Insecta > Lepidoptera > Gelechiidae > Carpatolechia > Carpatolechia fugitivella. The sequence continues at coordinate 5,625,782 of OX579660.1, forward strand.
CGTTTGTAGTTTAATCAGAAAGTGTAGAACGGTCGCGTCGTGTTTCATCAAGTTGATTGATAGATTGATTGATCTCAAAACAAGTTGTGGTTTTTCTTCAATGCCATAATACAATACAAATATTCTTTATTGGCACTAAAACACAACAGAACAGACAGTACACTTCATGTCCTGATCTCCTACAGTAAACGCTTATCCATGTTATTACTTTTCTAAAACTGTAAGACTAGAGAGTGATTATATAATATATAAATACATAAATACTTTTTTTTTCGGACTGTGCCCTGGTTATTGCCACACTTCATTGTTTTATTATTCTACAACACTCTTCGTGTGTTGCTCAGCTACTTGTGGCGGCTGCTGGGCCACAAGTAGCTGTCAAAATAGACCTGTTTTGAAAGATTTTTCCTATATTATATGAATTGATTTATGATTATGTAATACACCTACCGAACAGAACGGATTCAGGGTAGGCTCGAGCCCCTCGGTGGAGACGTATATGAGCTGTTGATGAATATGAGGTACATTTTTTTAAGGTAAATAAGTATATATTCTATTCGTTTGTATAGGTATATACGTATATTATTTTAATTATAAATAAAGAAAGAAGAAATAAATAATTTTGATGATCAACATGTTCTTGTCATTGCCCTCTTAAGTCAAATACCTCACGACACATTACATGACTGGGAGAGATCTCTCTTTAGAGATAAGCTCGCCTTTTCTAGTAATTTTATTTTTCTGTATTGTGTACTTACTGCGTTAAATAATAAAATTATATAACGTGTACAAAGATGATTTAGGGACGCTGTTACACAAGAATGAAACATTGCGCGGAGTCACGGATTATAAACTTTCCTGCCACTTCCTCCCAAAAAGAAACTCACAATTAAAGCTTAAGGCAAAAGTTAGGATTTTTTTATAAAACACCAATATAATTCCTGTAACATTTTTTTTGACGCGAATATTATTTTTCTTCGTTATATTTTATATCATTAACATCATCATCATCATCATAAATAGCTCTTCACATCACATCACACTAATATTATAAATGTAAAAATACATTTGGATGTTTGTTCGACTTTCACGCCTAAACTACTAAACAGATTTGGACGAAATTTGGAATAGGCTGAGATAGTTTGTACTTTGGATTAACACAAAGGATACTTATTACGGGAAAAAGTCTTATTCCCAGGCGAAAAATCTTACACAACGCGAGTGAAGCCACGGGCGAAAGCTAATATTATACGAGGGGACTGAGAGACTCGAGCGTACCCCTAGCTTAGCTTATATAGCAATAAATATTATTATGGGGAAACTTCTTCAGTTCACCTTTAAGGGGAATTTTGACAAACAGACTGAGTTCAGCAACGTTCGCAGTTGAAAAAATTAGAGTTCTTACCGACGTAGACACCGCTAGACTAGTCTACTTTAGTTACTTTCATAGTCTAATGACCTATGGCATTCTATTGTGGGGTCACGCTGCGAATGCTAATAGTATATTTATTCTGCAGAAACGGGCTGTAATTAATAATAATAATAATTATTATTATTGATTGCCCAAATTCAGGGTAATAATAATAATTATTATTGATTGCCCAAATTCAGGGTAATAATAATAATTATTATTACCCTGAATTTGGGCAATCAGGCCTGTCGCATGCTGGCCCAGTGCATAATTTTATATATTACATACCTTTCAAACTGCGAAGTTTTAATTTACTTTTTTAATGTATGTGTTAAAAGTTGAAACGGAGTTAATTTGAGCTAAAAAATTATAATGCATTTTTCCCGTACCAAAGTAGTCAGAATACTCGTATTCCAAGAAGGATTTGAGTTTCAGAAAGTAATTTCATTTCCTCTGAACGGAACGTGTCGACTGAGAACGCTTTTGTTGTAAAAGGTGTCAAAATCATAATTTCTTTCGACGAATAAATCTTTGCTAATGTCTTCTTCGAATGAAATTAAATTTAAGAAATTAAGAAACGAAGGTTGAGAAATTAAGTTCTAACTTATGAGTGGATCGATCATAGCTATCGTTCATCTTTTGACGGCTCCGTAGCCCAGGTATCTGCCTCCGACGCACAGGGTCGCGGGTTCGAATCCCGCACAGGGCAAACAATCGTGTTATGAGCACTTGTGTTTGCCTTGTGTCTGGTTGTTGTTTATCCATATATGTAAAGTCAAAGTCAAAATTATTTATTTCCATAGGATGTTATTACATCACTTAGATCCGTCATTACATTTTTTTTGGGTGAGTTCACTAACACAATGGCGGAATCTCTGGAGAAGAGCTCACCGAAGAAACTCCACAGTCGTCGCATCTTTTGCGTTTCCTTTTTTAAATAAAAAAATAAAATATTACAAAATTACAAAATTAATATCGGAAAGGCCTGCCACTCAAGCAATCTATTCCCATGGACATCTGTCCTCTAAGTAATCAGATATCCTATGGAAACCTTTTTTATACAATTTCTGTTTTATAATTATTTTAAACTTGTCTAAAGGCAAGTTTTTAATATCAGTAGGGACCTTATTGTAATAGCGTATACAATTGCCTTTAAAAGAATTACTAATTTTATGTAGTCGGCTGACATAAGCAACCAACTTGTCTTTATTTCTAGTATTAAAATTGTGTATATCACTGGGCTTCTGAAAATTACTTATATTTCGGGTTACATACACAAAATTGTCATAGATATATTGAGACACAAAATTTGATTTCTTTAAACTTTTCCCTCAGTGATACTCTAGGCCCTAATCTATAAATTGCACGAACAGCCCGTTTCTGCAGAATACATATACTATTAGCATTCGTAGCGTGACCCCATAATAGAACGCCATAGGTCATTAGACTATGAAAGTAACTGAAGTAGACTAGTCTAGCGGTGTCTACGTCGGTAAGAGCTCACATTTTTTTTTTAACTGCGAACGCTGCTGAACTCAATCTGTTCGACAATTTAGTTATATGAGCATCCCATTGGATTTAGTGTATGTATTTATCTATTTATGTAATGTATATCAGCTGTCTGGTACCCATAGTACAAGCTCTGCTTAGTTTGGGATCAGATGGCCGTGTGTGAATATATCCCCACATATATTAAAAAATAAATCTAAGTATTGTAAGTTTAGTTTATGTTGAAGCATCGGTGATTTGCTACGGTTTTTTTAGAGTCACATTATTATTTTACTATATAATGGTGTTTTTTTTCTGTTTTTTCTATCATTTATAATAGTAGTAAAGATGGCGAGTGCTCTTGTAATGCGTTGTATTTTGTGTATATTATATTACTAGCTTTCCGCCCGCGGTTTCACCCACGTTTAATGAGTTTTCCCGTAGGAATGAAGTGCTTTCCCGCGATTAAAAGTAGCCTATGTCCTATTCCAGGGCCCAACCTAAATGTGTGTCAAGTTTCATCCCGATCCGTCCAGTGGTTCAAGCGTGATTCGGCAACAAACATCCAAACATCCAAACTTTCTCATTTATATTATTGGTAGGATAGGATAGGATTAAATTTAAGTCCTAGAATAAGTTAGTATATTCGGAAGCTTATTATTAGCCTCAATAGATTTATATATTATTCTATCTTATGTAATTTTAGTTGCTGTTAGCTTCCCTAAAAGGTTAAAATAAAAATTAACATTGAAAGTAGACCTTTTCGGAGAAGTTAAGGATTTGTGTTTTAGTTGCCCTTTGAACCAGCTTGAGGGTGTTTTGCTAAAACTAGTACTTCTTGTTTTTGCTGTTGTTGTTATCTTATTGTTGCCTGCTCATACGGGTATGCTCAAAACATGGCGCTCACCCTTAAAATATGCTGCCTGTGTTTTGTATTGCTAATACATTTAGTATTTTCCTAGAGCATAATATTTTATTTTAATTTTGTCTGAATTCTTTGTTGATATATTTGATTTTGACTTTACTTTTTACCCGACTGCTACCTGATTGCTTTAGAAGGAGGGTTATGTTTTTTCGAGTGTATGTATGTATGTATGTTTATATGTATATTTCTGTGACACGCTCTACAGCCTAAATGACTTGATGGATTTTAGCTAAAGAGGTGTCGTTAGATTCGTCTTACTTGTGAGAGTGACACTGGGTATATCAAAATAATAAAAAAACTGAGATGGCCGATTTTTGGCGCCCAAACACACAAGTGCTTGGCACACGAATGTTTGCCCTGGGCGGGATTCGAACCCGCGACCCTGTGTTTCGTAGGCAGGCGTACTACCAACTATGCGTTCATTCTACACTCTTACCACAAAATAAAACCGCTTTATCTGCTTTGTGCTCTTGAAGGAAAACATTGTGAAGAAACCTGCATTCTCCTGTGAAGAAATTTATAGGTTGTGCTTGTGAGTGAAATCGACCAACCCACACTGGACCAGCATGTTTGACTATGTTCTGATCTTCCTACTCCAGGGTAGGCTCGAGCCCTTCAGTGGAAACATAATATGAGCTGATGATGATACTAGGTAAATACTATGTAAATGTCATAATACATCGCTTTTGATTTTTTATGGGCGCATTCCGAATCAGACTTACAGCGCCGCGTGCCGTCAGCGATCAGAAAAGCAAAAAAGCGTATGAGTTTTGCCTGCTGACAGTAATTCAGTACGCGATTACGGGTGCTTTAATAGATTTCAGCGCGTCTCGGAACGCAGGGTTTGTAAAACATCGCTTTATGTATTTATACTAATATCTCAAAAGTCTTTAGGCATGTCTTTTAATATTGATAGGGCTTCACTAACTGTACCTATATTAGTCCATTGCAATAGACTTACTGGTAACGTGACACCAAGGTTTGTGACTTTTGTGAGGTCAGTTATCAGTCTTGCACATCTTAACTAAGATGATCCATCATTATCGTGTGGGTTGTAAGGTCGACAATCGAACTTCCTTGTGTCAAGAGCTATTGAGTCAAAAACCTTTTGATAGTTTGACAAAGCTCATGGAATTACTATTTTCGTAGATTAATTAGTAGCCTGAAAAAAGCACGAAGCACGAAGTCATTTTAATTTTCTGACAAGTCAGTGATTCAACTTGCAACGTCCTAATGGGGACAGCCCATTGGGACTCAAACCCAGAACCTTTGGACCGAGAGCCAAACGCTTTGACAGCTTGGCAACAAAAGCCACAGCAGTAGAGGTATGATTGAACATTGTAGAGGAGCAATTTTCAATCATACTTATTTACTTTGCTGGCTCAGTGACCTAAAAGTCACGCGTTCCACTAAAACCCCTTTGCACAGTCCTCTGAGTGACTATACAGCACTCCATTATCCACTACGATTTCGTGGGGGATTATGCAAAACCCATTCCCTATTGAATCCCCAACTAATTGAGACCTGGCATCGTGGATCTTGCTTGACCTCCGAGACTAGACTAGGTTCCGCCATGCAACCATAAACATACACAAAAAAAAAATCGATCACACGAACGATGAAAAGTTTATAATATTTTGACAGTTTTTTTTTAACAGCAATAAATTAAAAGATGACGACAAAATAATAATTCTGTTTTTTCTTTACCAGTTTTAGTATTTCTTTTAATAAGAATTAAGAAAGTCAAAATGGTAATAATAAACAGTTCAAAAATAAAAAGAGAGTATTATTTTTAATTAAGCCAATGAAACTTACTAAATTGAATTTCTTGTTTTCTATTTGATAATCTTTAAAATATGTTATATTGTTCTACTTTTTATCTAATCAAAAGAAAATTTCTAATTTATCAAGGAGAACTAAATTTTTTTATGTGTGTACGATAAGATTTATATCAGTATGTGTATCTCCATTAGGTCATAGGTGTGGTATAATATTCATTAAAAAAGTACATCACATAAAAAATAATTTATTAATTTCGTATATTTACATAACAAATATAACATTCCGTTAGAACATCGAGATTACAACCTTGGAAATTCTTATAATATAAGTAAATGTAGGTCAACTGCTTTGCAAAACCTAATTAGTAACATATTACTATGTACATACAATATTAACGCCTACTTGTTTGTTTAAATGTAAAATTTTATTTTAAGCCACGTAACGTATATCCACTATAAGGTATTCATAAATTAGTCCATTTTAATATTTTACAAGTAGAAACACGGTTATTTACAAGTTAGAGTAGATTGTAATTATGACTGATATATTTAAAAGAAAAGTACAAAAGATACAATTCCTGTGGAGTTTCTTCTGGCCGTTCTTCTCCACAGAGGGCGTACACTGGTAGTGAACGTGCCGTCCATGATAGCTTTGACGTCGAAAAATGATTTTTAAAAATCCTAATTTGAATAAAAAAAATTTGACTTTTGACTTTTGTTACATACAAGAACATGCATAGTACTCGTACCTACTACATTTTGATTTATAATTTAAACTGTGCCATGTATAGATTTTGTCCTGTCAGCCTAGTAATTATAATTGATTAGAGTTTCCAAACAATCACCTCTAATATCATTAGATAAGTACAAAATTTACTGTTAAAAAATAAATTTACTCTGTGAGCTGCAGATTTCACTAGTTTATGATTTTTTCAAAATGGCGTAAATATGTATTTTTTTTAAGTTTAAAATTTTCTAAAAACAAAACAATCTAAGGTATATTCATCAAACCTGCTCACAAAATTTGACGAGAGAAATGCGACCCGTAGAGAGTAAGAGTAGCCTGACATACTTGTTCAATACAAAAGCATTTTTGCGCAAGCTGAATCGGAGACGCTTATTTTTACCCGACTGCGTTAGAAAATAACAGGAGGGTTATGTTTTTCATAAATTGGCTGTGACCATTCGTCTGAATCTCGCTCGAGGATAGTATCAATAGAAAGAGATGGTTAAGTAACAGGCTGTATCAGCTTGCACGCATTTTGTATACAACACATCACACTAATATTATGAATATGAAAATATAAAAAAAATGCTTTGTGACACTGCTGTGAAGGTATTATTCTACACAGAGGACCACATTATACGTACGTGAAATTGAAAAAAAAGTCACAAACAAACATTCAAATAATTTGATAATCATGATTCACGCATGAATTCGTGATTCGGTCCCTTGGGTAACCATTTTTTTTCTCGCAATAAAAGAAAATAAGCGTAATTAATAATTATCTAAAACAAATATTGATCTGATTTACTATATAAACAACTAAATTTTCCATAAATTTGCTATTTTTTTTATAAAAACGTACTTTCTGGCCAGGGACACGGTTCTGACAAGAAAAAGTTGATCGACCCATTAGGTTTAGGTTTATGTTAAAAATGTTGAACACGAAAATGTTGAAATGTTCTTTTCATTAAGTGCTCACTTAAAATTAAATAATAATTCGTGGATAATGGTGTTGGTGCCACAATTATTATTCTTTTTTGTACCTTGGTATATTATATGTATTGTGCACTGTTTATTTACCCAAATAAAAGAAAAAAATAAAAATATTTCCACTCATCCACGACCTGGTCAAGCCTGTATTCACAATCGCGCAGAGTATACAAAACAATGTATATTTTGTAATAAAACAATGTACAAGGAAAACGAAGAGTTATCACAGCTTAAACTGAAAAATAGAATTGAATAAAATTTACAGTAGGTATCTGCCTGTTACTTATTTAATATTAAACGATTTTAATTTTAATCCCTGTCTAAAGGTATTATATTACCTAATACTACTTAAGTACTCGTATTCTTTAAAACTATTTAGCTTGATTGCTAGGTACCTAAATATAGTAAAATAACTAATTGTACCTAGCTACTGATTCTGGCATATGATTTTTTTTTAAAGGAAGACTTAATAGATGAAAACATTAATACCAGAACCATTCATAACATTCACTTTATAATTTTTTAAAATTGAACTTATCGTAAGTACCTTGTATGAGTATCTTTCTAACCTTTTATTATCTTTTTTACAAACCCAAATCGATTCACATAAATTAACTAATATCACAGTAACTGTACATTATTTCATTCCAAATCTGAGTTGTAGAAAACTTAAGTACTAATACTTAGTAGCTAACGTTTAACACATACAGTTATTTAACATTACTTAAGTAATAATGTTAAAAAAGGGGCCAAGATCCTTCACGTTTATTACGTATCGTCAAAAAAAAGTAATAATGTTTACTTTACTTTACACGTGTGTCCCCCAAGTTCGCAAAAGAAAAGGGAGACGATGCACCAGTGTGGAATATTACATGAACCATTTCGAGCCACATTCAACTCTCCCAAAACTCAAAATCTATTCGACTCACACACTTAAAATTTAGCAGCAAGGAACACAACCTCTGGTATGCGGTAGGGCCGCGCCGAAATGTACCCTTCATCTGCTCAGGTTTGCGTAAAAGATGACCAAAGTAATCTTGTCTCAGATCTGAGACTACGCAGTTAATTGGGGTGCACAGATCTGAGCCAAAACAAACAAAGGAAAGCAATTTCATAAAGTTTTCATGTTTTTGGTGAGATTTTTATTCTGAGTTTCACGTAACAAAATATATTCAGCGTGTCTGTCTGTGTCTTGTCTTGTCCTAATCCATTTGACGCTAAATCACTTCAGATGAAATTTTTATTGTGATAAACAATTTGGAACAAGATGTTTTCAGTCTTATTAAGGCAAAGTGAACTGTAATAGACGAAGCGTTAAGATGAGGCTTTGTTGTGTTTTCACAGAAGGTGGGCCACATAATCCTCAACGAATAAAAAATTGCAATAAAGACTTATTTTCTATATACCAGAAACTCTGTTGGAAACAACTATTAGGGTCCGCCCACGTCAGGTAATCAGTAATCGATTTTTTGTAGGAGAAAAATGGAACGTTCTAGTTGCAATATTGCAATAGTGCTACGCAGATGTCCTACAAAAAGTCGGCCAGAAATAAAATCGGTGCATCCCGACCGATGATCCGATTATCGGTGAAAAATGGAACGTTCGGAAATGTATGCGTTGTTAACGCACACTACTCACCGAAAGTCGGCCACAAGCACGACGACGACGTGCGTGCTCCTCCCTCGATAGCCACAAAGTGTCTGACGTGTGCGTTGAGTCGGTCACAAAATCAGTCATAAGAATCGGGGCGAAAAGCGGCCTGATTATCGGTTCTACAAAAAGTCTGACGTGGGCGGCTGCAACTCTGAAACTAGTTGTACAGATCGCGCCAAACTTCTAGACCGCTCTGAAGTTGCTTCGCGCATTGCGCGTTGTCGCTTTTACCTATATTTTGCAGTAGCAAATCGAATCGTGCCGTGTTCAGAGTGGTTTAGAAGTTTGGCGCGATCTGTAACCAGTTTTGCCTACCATGCTTACCTGCTTGTCTTGATTACCATGACGAGGGTTTAAAGGTGCTCCCACACAGCAGTTAGTTATACAACGTGTTGGCAAAATAACGCATGACCTCTCAGGTGGTTAGTCAACCTATGAAACTGAACAACTTTTATTCCAGACGTTCAACATTTTTTTTTAAATATTGACTTTTCCTACAAACTGATCAGCTGATCGAGTCAATTTGTATAAAAGTTCTTTTTTTTTTAATTTATAAAAGTTGTTCAGTTTCATGGGCTGGCCTACCACCCGAGAGGTTTTGCGAACACGTTGTATAACGGTATAAAACCTTGTGTACCTACCTACTTAACATAATGACATTCTTTGAGCTTTAATATAATTTTAAAACCTTCAGTCGACGAAATAGTAGCAATTTCGTTGGTTTTAGTCGAACCTGCTCCTTGGAGTATAAAGAGTGAAGACTTCACAGCTGTGCGCTGATTTCATTGGTCGTTGCTGCCCTTCGTCGCAGCTCCGCTCGCTCATGTGCTGGATAGGGTCAGAACTGGCGCTGGGTGCGACGAACGAGGTCTCCTCAAAACGTACCGCGTATCGGCGATTACATTTCGCACGAATCTGTGGAAGGAAATTACGATTAGAATACGATGCAGTATTTGTACATAAGTACAGCGTAAGTTTTGCACCTCTACAGTCGTTGCACAGCTGCAGTTGTTATTTGTGCGTGTGCTTATAATACTTACCTATTTTTGTTTACAAAGACACGAATAAGGGCATGTTCAGAGGGCCCGCGCACGCCACGCGCACGTAGTAATATTTACCTATTTTCGTTTACAAAGACACGAATAAGGGCATGTTCAGAGGGCCCGCGCACGCCACGCGCACGTAGTAATATTTACCTATTTTCGTTTACAAAGACACGAATAAGGGCATGTTCAGAGGGCCCGCGCACGCCACGCGCACGCTACATAATATACCTATACAACGTGTTAGCAAATATTACATTTACTCATATTATGGGTAATTTAGAAAGTTTGTTACAATTGATCATAAGATATATAACGGTTTTTTTGTTAACACTTTTGACATTGCATAAATTCCAGGGCACATGTGGCTGCAGCCTCTGTGGCTGAATAGTGGAGATTATGACTCTCATTACAGAGATAACGGGTTCGAAACCTCTGGGGACACAACTTTTCAAAGTTGTGAGACTTTCTCTAGTTAGGTTATAACATTGCAGGCCGACCTATATGTACAAAAAGAAAGATGATTTCGTGCTTCGGAAAGCATGTAAGTAAATCCGTTGGTCTCGATAACTATTTACCCAAAAGCCGCTAACACGAGCCATATCAGTGGCCTTTGGCAGCTGACCCTGACGCTAAGGTTTGTGTGGTCGGTTGTCGACCTTGCAACCCACACGATGAAGAAGAAGTGTATAAAATTGCAATTGATTTTATTTACTGCAATTGTTTTAGTCTGCGTGCAATAAATAAGTTAGCCCCCACATATTTATTTATTTGTTTAGTTTATAGGACTTGTAGACTGAAAGAGCACGACTCGTTCGACTAAGCTGTTCACTAAATATTAGCTTAATTTAAAGTCTGACGACCCTTTAGCTGCATTGAGACGTAATTTCTTTTGAACTTTTACTTGACAATGGATGTTTTTGAATGTTTAAAATCACGTAAACACTTCCAAACGAATGCACTTTTTTGTAGGAGTTGATTCTATTATGAAGGAGTTGATTTGTTTTTCTTTCGGATATTTTTATTAGTGCCTCTTGTAGCATTAAAAATAAAAGGCCAAAAGAACTACAATACACGAATGTAATTTAGATAAATAAAAGGTACTAAAAGCCAAATTTTGATTTAAAGAAACTTACCAAAATAAAAACTCAATTTAAATCACACAAAAAGAACAATTACAAAAACAGATACAAGGGAAAAAGATGTCCAACTTAACACTAAATAATTTAGAATTAAAAACCGAACAGAAAAATAACAAATCACATAACAATCCCAAAATTAGTATGAGACTCCTGTGATAGTGATGAAAATAGACCCCTACCTGTCTAGGGAATTATTGCGCAACAAAACTGTAGTTCAAGTATGGAGATTAACGTTAAGTGCCAAAAGTACAGCCTGGAATGGATGATGGTGGCGTGGAGAGCCGGTTTGAATTTAGGGAAAAAACTAGCAACTTACCAGTTTAAGGGTTTGTTTACAGGTTGAACCTAACTGAATCTAAAATGTACGTTAAAATAATACGTTAAAACAGGTACACTTCTAACAACACCGCACTCCCTGCCGAAGGTCCCGAGATCAACACATTGGCAACCCGTGCTACTGCAGCAACCTCCAATGAACCGATGCCAAGGTCCCTGATGATGCAACAAGACTGCAGCCAGGATTTATCACACGCGCGACCACAGCAGCAACCTAGGGTCCAGTGCACCGGTCCCCGACGTCACAGCCAGGACCGTCCCCTCTCGAGGCTGAGCTGGCTGCTCGAACCAGAAGCTTTATCTTCTAGGAAAACTGATAATAAGAGGTACTCCTCTGTTCCCTCACTGTCGAAGCTTTCAGAAATGGCAACAATAAGCTTTTGATATATTTATTACAACTCCTCCGAACTCCAAGAGCTTTTTAAAAACATTACTATTGAAATAGCAGAAAATTCTAAGTTATGCAGCACTCTCTCCACTGCTCAAAACCAAGTCCTGAAATTGAATAAAAAAAAAAAAAAACAAAAGCCTTTCAAAATCAAATTCAAAATTACAAATTAGCAAAAAAAAAATCTGAGAAAAACACGAAAAACGTTTCAAACACCGAAGCGTAACACAACGCTACAGTTATCCACTTTTTAACGAAAAAAGAAGGAAACCCGGAAGGAAATCTACAAAACCGACAAACAGTTAGACAGGAACCAAAGTAACAGAAGAAATACCATAATAAAAATTCGATATTAAAGCCTTAAAACGGAAAAAAAAAAACAAAAAAAACCTAAAGCCTTTCAAAATCAAATTCAAAATTGGAAATTAGAAAAAGAAAAAAAAACTGAGAAAAACACGAAAAAAGTTTCAAACACCGAAGCGTAACACAACGCTACACTCTCTAATAGTAGATTTTAGATTTTATGACAAGGGCATAACGAAATATTTTTGCGGCGAGGGCGCATTTGAATCCAGAGTGGAGTGAAGGATTCTAGAGTTGAATCCTGAGTGCAGTGAGGGATTCAAAATACATCGCCTGAAGAAACCATATTTGCGACCGAGTTATACATTTTCCTTTTCATCCCCCTCTATGAGAAAAAATATTATGAAATGCTTTTATTAACTGCGCCTGCTTTAACATTTTTAAATGTTAAAATGTAAACAATACGAAACACGAACTCATTTTGAGGGTTCCGTAATCAAACACCCGAAGGGGGGGGGGGTTAGGGGGGCGCAGCCGCCCGCAATAAAGTCGACCCAGAACGAATACACTTCGGTTAGGTTAGATTGTTGTCTGTTGCAGGCGGAGGGAGACGAGCGAGCGGAGCGAGCACCAATCCAAGCTACCTCTCCCCGCCCCGTAGTGGCCGTAGTTGGGGGGCTTCGATCCCATTCAGTCAGCTTCTGTCCGATCCTGTCGATCCCAATCAGTCTGCTGCTGTTGAGATAGCCATTGCCAATAGAGTACACTCCACAGAATGCCCTTCTGGTAACAACCGCACCCGCCGGCGGGGACGCGGTAGACCCAATCAAGTTCTGCATAATCCGGGAAGGCCCCGTCAGGGTCATTCCTCTCCCACTCGCTTATCGCCATGGCAATGTCCTATTGCCTATGTCCGTGGCCCCAAGTGGGCGCTCTTAGGCTGTTGCTATTAATTCTAGGAGTAAGAGCCTTCCCCTACCCTAAAAGTCCGGTTACGCTTGATACGTTGATTTTGCGACACAAGCATTAGGTCTATGTCAAAAAAAAAGTAGTTGGGGGGCGAGTTGCGAGCATTAAATAAAGATGGCGACACACTCCCTACTCGTCTCTGAACTGCGGGACGGGGTGAAATGTCTGGGATTATCGGGAGGCGATGAGTGACCGTTCTGTACCCAAAGGCGGACATAAATGCAAATTTTACTGCGAGTTTCCTGTCCAAGTTCCTTATTCTATTATCCTACTTTCCTATATTTCATAGTATTTTATGTGCTAAAAATCTTTCATAACGTGAGTGCTACAATAGGGGATCGGACTATTTTTTTAATTTATTTTATAAATCAAAACTTGTTAGTTTCTGCTATCGAACACTAAAATAAATTTTGCTCTATCTTTAAAATTGACCGAGTTATAAAGGTTTGAAATTCAAGATTAGACAGAGAGGCACATACCCACTTGTGACGTCATTTGTTAGTAACGCCATATAATCTCCATACAAAAAATCGTATTTGAAAGAGACCAGACATATTGAAACTATAAAATCACCGTAAATTCGTTTTTCAACCGATTCTGTTTTTTTCTTCGCGAATTGTCTGCTACTAATCTATATTTTAAAAATAATTAATAAAATATGGTAAATTCATAAAATATGGTGAACAGTCCGATCCCCTATTGTGTGTATTATGTCTTGATTATGTCACACATTCCAATTTGAAACTACACTCTTCAGAAGCTGGAAACTTATATTTAATTTGAAATTAACTGCAATTTACAGACACACGATGTTACTTAGTAAAGTTATGACACTTTAACACGTTGACGTAAAGTACGTATCTACTGTGAGTGTTCGTCAAAGCAATATCTGTCCTTTGTAATATTGTTATGAAACTCCTACGACGACTTCATAATGTTAACTACATTCTATACGGAACTGAAAAGGCCTTTGTAAAACTCAAACAACTTCTTTCTCGTTTAAAAGTTTCATCTAAAAGGGATATTGCTTTTCCTGCACTTGCGATATTATACACCTACTCTAACTAGACCCGTAAGAAACATGGCCTTCATACAATACTTCAGTACCTCAAGACTTACAATTATTGTTAACTAACTGTACTCGCGTTGTTTCCCGTATTTTCCCGTGGGAATTAGACTATTTCCTTTAAAAAACATCCTAAAAAAGTTAAATTTCCATTAGAGATGTGAGAGTGTGAGAGGTGATAAATTATTTTATAACAATTTAATTTTGTGTTTTATACTACAATGGTACAGTGAGTAAATAAATTAGCTGACACGATTTTAACGGATGGATTTACGCATGAAACGCTGACACTACGCATGAAATTGATCAACTTCCCTAAGAAACATAATCTGCCAGGCAAAAGAAAAAAATGCATCTTCTAATAGTACCAATAAATCGATCAGCTGTGAAAGGGCCAATTTTTTATCGTTTGATAGCCTGTTTCTTGGGGAGAGTAAGGTTGCTTTTCCACCAGAGATATGTTAGGATGTATTGCGAGGAATGTGTTTTTCAAGAACCAATAGAATCGCTTCATTTACCTTGCCTCGCTCAGGACAGCTCTGGCGAAGCGATTATATTGGTTCTTGAAAAACATATCCCTCGCAACGCATTCTCGCACATCTCTGGTGGAAAAGCAGCCTTGTGCAGTTTCATGAGTAGGTTCGTCCCTTAAAATAGTGTCGGCTAATTTATTTACACGCGCTGAAATTGATTAAAGCACTGTCAGCAAGCAAAACTCATACGTTTTTTTGCTTTTGTGATCGCTGACGACGCTGAAAGTCTGATTCGGAATGCGCCCACAACGAGTAAGTAAAATGACGCAATAACCTCGCGGTTGGTGGGTCAGCCCACGGAGGTATTTGTCTCCGTGAAACTGAACCACTTTAATTCCAGAAGTTCCACAAAATGTAAAAAAAAATCTCTTCATACAAACTGATCGAGTCTATTTGTATAAAAGTAAAAAAAATGCGAATTTAAAAAAGTTGTGGAACTTAAGTTACCTACCATCTGAGAGGTTTTGATTTATTACCTTACTTTACTTAATAATTTATCATTGTTCGTATTAGCACAAACA
Organism: Carpatolechia fugitivella; assembly: GCA_951230895.1. Lineage (NCBI taxonomy): Eukaryota > Metazoa > Arthropoda > Insecta > Lepidoptera > Gelechiidae > Carpatolechia > Carpatolechia fugitivella. The sequence continues at coordinate 5,641,058 of OX579660.1, forward strand.
CACGTATCTCTGTTTTTCAATTATTCGATCTTTTTTGCTCCATTGCGTCATTTTAATCTACAATCGGGAGAGAGAGAGAGATGGATGGTGAAATAAAGCCCTGGGTTTAGACGTAATCTGAAACTTTTTAGGGGCTTTTTACTTTGATTGAGATGGATGGATATGCGGCAAGACTTGTCTTGACAACCTTTTACACTGAGTTGGGAGAAATCTAGAATGTTCGGATCATAGGTTTCTGACGTGCGTCGTGCTATCGTCTTTTGTTATTCTGAGGTTCCATTTTAAGTAAAAACAATTTCTTCTGGTTTCGATAGATGGCGGAGTCGTAGCATTTTAGTGTCATTTGTTTTTTTTCAAAGTGATGTTTTGTTATAAATATGTAATGTAACTACATAATCTCTGACGATGCTGTAAACGCTCGTAAATTATGTGGAACGAGTACAAGTGTTTGCATCATAAACGTTTCTTTCTTTCTTAATGATGTTTATGGAAATGTGTTTCTATTTTATTGTTTGGGTGGCTGCCATATATACCTTTCGACGCATAAATACATATATATTTTAGAAATATAAATAAATTACATTATCATACTGCGATTCTTTGATAACTAAATTCAATATTATCGACTCCATCTAAGCTATGGCTAATGAGCCGTTTTCGTAGATATTATTGTAAAAAAATCTTAGATATGGGCTTACTACGTCACAACTTTGTATAAAATTTACTCAAGCGTGACGTCATACGCTATTTGAGCTCGATATATCTCCGTAATTTTTTGATTACGTGCAAAAAAAAAGAAAAAAAACTTTTCCAATACCTACCTACTTTTTAATAATCTATAAATTATTATTGTTACAGATAACGTTTTTTTAATAATCTACCTGAAAGACAAAATGTTATATTGCAGGGCAAGTTCCTCGGTGGGATGTACGTATATGATCCGTTAATGATTTATTGATTGAGTATAAAAAACTACTTAAAGTTTTGGAGAAGGTGAGGTACCTATTTTGCTAAGAAATATCCATACTTACGACTTGAAGTAGGTATGATGTAAGTATTTAATCTACATGTCCGCCTTTGTTCGATATTAGACAGATTCTGGATTTGACAAATTCATGATTCAACAACGCGGCAATGTTAGCTCGCTCACAAACCGTTGCGGACAATTTATCGAATTTATGGATTACGTAACATTATTATTGTCTTTCAAATATCAAATATTTACAGTTATTTAGACATTGTCGTACCAAAGGACAGGATCTAGTTATCTTCTTGAATTTAATTATTACCATACACGTGTAGAGCTTCAGATTCCCAGAACTCCATTGTACGAGTTGCATAATCAATGCGGATTGTCCTTCAGTTAGATCTGAATCTAACTGAAGCCATGAGATGAAATGAAATGAAAATGAATAGTTAAATAAAATTAAATGAATAGTTTATTAACTTTTGGATGTTTAGTTTCGTCATTACATTTTTACACAGTGAATTGGTTTACTGTTAATAATCTATTACTTAATGAAAAGAAAACTAAATGTATTAAATTCCCCAATGTGAAACCGGTAACTACAGATATATTTATAAAAGGACAGAAATTGGACCTTGTAGATTCGACTGTCTTTTTGGGCATTACTTTAGATGGGATTCTCATATAAATAAATTGTCGAACCGACTGAGTTCAGCAACGTTCGCAGTTAAAAAAATTAGAGCTCTTACCGACGCGACGTAGACACCGCTAGACTAGTCTACTTCAGTTACTTTCATAGTCTAATGACCTATGGCGTTCTATTGTGGGGTCACGCTGCGAATGCTAATAGTATATTTATTTTGCAGAAACGGGCTGTTCGTGCAATTTATAGATTAGGGCCTAGAGTGTCACTGAAGGAAAAGTTTAAAGAAATTAATATTCTGACATTTGTGTCTCAATATATCTATGACAATCTTGTGTATATAAAACGAAATATAAGTAATTTTCAGAAGCACAGTGATATACACCATTTTAATTCTAGAAATAAAGACAAGTTGGTTGCTTATGTCAGCCGACTACATAAAATTAGTAATTCTTTTAAAGGCAATAATATTTTATTTAAAAAAGGAAACGCAAAAGATGCGACGACTGTGGAGTTTCTTCGGTGAGCTCTTCTCCACAGATTCCGCCATTGTGTTAGTGAACTCACCCAAAAAAAATGTAATGACGGATCTAAGTGATGTAATAACATCCTATGGAAATAAATGATTTTGACTTTGACTTTGACACCTAGCCAGTACTTATCACAAAACATTATTATTATCGTAATAGATAACGTTAGAGTTCCTTGACTTGTTGATTTAGTGGCAAAGAAACAAGAATCTAACCAGCCATTTTTTAATTTACATCGTTTTTTTTTTGTACACCTTGTAAGGAGGCACTGACATGGCATGACTATTTTCCGCAGGTAACAAGCGGGACGAACAACGATTTAATATTCCTTCTGGAGCACGGAATCATCTTCAAATCAAATCAACGGCCCGTTACAGTCCAGTCATTTTTGTCATAATGTCCACGCTTGACAGGCGGGTTGGAGATGGCAGATTAAAAGGTTACTGTATCAGAGAGCGCTGCTGCCCGTTCCCTGTTCAATGTGCAGTCCCTAAGTCACCTCTTACGACACCCATGGGAAGAGTAGGGGTTGGTGACAAATGTATTCTACTCTGCCGTCACCACCGTCACCACCGTCACGACACGGAATTATCTTACCTTTCGGAAAATCAAGTTATTCACTGAATAATAAGATTTATGCAGCGTGCAATGTCCTAAACAAACTGTGGACAGTGATTTTTGATTTCGAACCAGGAACATTTTTATATAGATTAGAACCCTAGCTTACGGAGGCTGGTACCAGGAAATAAGATCAAAACAAACTTGTGATTGTTATCACTGCCTACGGCTCAGATTTAAATTTTTAACAAAAACTTCTACATAATACCCTGATACCATAACGAGAAGTAATAACAATACAGTAGACCGTCCAGTTTACTGACGTCGTGTGAACAGACTTATAAATGTGGATCGCATTACACGTGTTCTTGAAGATTTGGAGACACTAGGCAGCTGCAAAATGAGAATTTTTAACTTACGCTCTCTGGATGAACTGCGTCATTGTTAGTCACCAGTTTAGTTTTCAGTGTTCCCGGGGCTGATATAGCTGAAATAAAAAATAATAAGTTACTAAACGCCCAGGATTAAGACGACAAATAGATTCCACGAGTTACTCTTACGTTTCGTTGTCCGTCTGTCTGTCTGTCAAGTCTCTATTCTGCTGAACGCGTGAAGGTATCGCGTAAGTTTGTGGCCCAGCACGAAGAGTGTTGTAGAGGGTTATGTGGCAATAACCAGGGCACTTTCCGAAGAACAAAAGTTTTTTATATATTATATTAACTGTCAAGGAAAAATAGTAGAGAATAGTAGAAAAGCTTTAGAATGTACTATCGGGGATCAGGACATGAAGTAAAGAATTTTGCAGGAAAAAGACAAAATCGAAACAAGAAATCTAAATTTGAAAATGAATTTAAAATTAAAGATAAAACTGCCAGCAAGAAAGGTTGCCAGCCATAAAACAGGAAAGAGGACGAATGCCTCGTTACAAGTTGAAATTAATATCAAGTAAGGAGCATCTTATGAATAAGCTCCTTAAATCAAGATATATAAAAAAGGTAGAGTTGTAAAAAAATCGAGCTAGAACGTGTTAGCAAAATAAAACCTCTTGGGTGATAATAAGAATAATAAGAAATTTCGGGTGCAACGGCAACCTATGAAACTAAACGACGTATGTTCCACAAGTCTTTGAAATTCGCAAATGTTTTTTTTACTTTCATACTATTGGACTGATCAGCTGATCAGTTTGAAGTTTTTTTCTTTGAGATTTTGTGGAACTTCTGTAGTTTCATAGGCTGAGTCACCACCTGGATGGTTGCACGAGTCAGACTCGCATTTGTTTTTTTTTTTCTAACAAAATACAATGGGAGTACTAATTTATAATAAGATTCCAAAGGCTTTGAAAATTTTGAATATGAGACAGTTTAAGAAAAAACTTTATCTATGGTTGAATGAAAATTGAAAATGTTTGTTTGATGTACCTACTTATATTATATTTATTGTAATGTTAGCATGCTATTATGATTTTAGCAAAACATGAATGCACTTATTATGTAACATACCAGCCTTATACCATGTTTTACGCAAATAAAATAGTTTTATTTATTTTTTATCTAAATCTTATTATGAAATGCTGCTAGTGTGATGGGTACTTTTGGGCCAGGCAGGAATGACCCGGGGTGGGCTTTCCGAGTAGTTTTTGACTGTCAATAATATTTTTATATTTTTGTTGACGATCTTATGTTTGATTTGTAATTATTTCTAAAGTGTGGTAAGTAAGTAAAAACACTTTATTGCACACAAAAGGAATATAAAAACAATAAAACAAAAACATATAGTGTGGTCTATAAATGCTATGATGAAAGTAGAGAAAAAGGTTGGCAGTCGGCATTTTGAATCCCTGTGACGACCATTAGTGCTAATGGCTTTCATTGAGTGGACTTGACAAGCTCTGTGGGGTTTAGTGAGTTAAGCAAAAAAAAGTTAAACATAAAGATTATTGAGATTTCGATTCCAAGATTGTTCATTTACAGCTTCGACAAAAAAAATGGGTAATTTATCTTATTGGATTTACCAACATAAAAAATAGTGTAAATTTTTTCTTTTGAAAGTTTTTAAGATTAAACAAAAACTAAAAATTGTTTTGTATGTGTGTGTAATCTGTGTTCAGAATATTAAAGAATAACCAGCTAAGTTCTGAAATTAAAACGAACATAAAATCACGATTAATATTCTTTATAATTTCACCTTCTAGTCTATAAAAAAATTACCTGGCATTTCCGAGGGGCTATGCGCGCAGAATATCTTCCTCACTGTCCTGAAGAAGGTTTTGAAGTCCAGAGTGTAGGAGCCGTAGACCAGCGGGTCCATGCAGGAGTTGGAGACGGCCATGATGAAGAACAGATCCTGCACCCGCGCAGACAGCTTCAGAGCTGATTGCCGGTCTACCATGTACCTGTGATACAAAAAACAATCTTCTCCCTTAAATGCAAAATGCAAATTAGCTACCTAGGTAATAAACTGGTTCTAAAACATGAAAAGGTAAAAAAATATTGTCATATTATTATTTTTTATTTATTTTTCTACTCATCGCAGTTTATTTGGTGCGAATAGGATATTTCTAAGTTTTAATTATTATTTTTGTTTTTAATTTAGAATTCGGCTTTATGACTTTTTGGCGAAAATCTTCGACCGAGGTAGAAAAAAAAGTTATATTTTGAATAAAACTATTAAAAAAAGAAACAAATTTAAAAAAACGAAAATGTGGTATGTTGCCGTTTGGCAACAATATGTATTTAAGGGCAATATTGTTGTCCATAATGCATTAAAGGGTAATATAATAGTTTGCGAGGGACTCGAGCCTACTCTTAATTAGGTTTTTAGGCGTTAGTCGATCACGCTGTTGGCCCGGTGCGGGTTCGTCGACTTCACATACAACCTTAAAAATTTACAGGTATGTGAATGTTTCATCATGATGCTTTCCTAATTCAAACTGCGAAAACGTTGGAAAGTTGTTAGCTTTGAACTGGCGGCGGCCGGCGGTGACGACTGCAGAAGCAGAGACTAGCCATCTGATCCCAAACTAAGCAGAGCTTGCACTATGGGTATAGACAGCTGATATATATTATTTAAATATATTTAATACATACTTTTACAGATAAACAACATCCACACACAAGGCAAATACAAGTGCTCATCCCACGAATGTTTGCCCTAGGCGGGATTCGAACCCGCGAACCTGTGCTTTGAAGCAATTTAATCGCACTTTATATAAGTATAGGATCCACAATGATCTTACCATAAAGTCATAGTAGCATACGGCAGCCAGCAGCAAGCGAAGACAGTCACTATGGTGACGGTCATGCGCAGTGTCCTTCGCCTAGCTCGCGCCAGTGGCCTTTGATCCGACCGCCGCAAGTAGATTCTACTGTGGCTGGAAGGCGGACATTTCTCTGCAAAAGATGATTTTACATTAGAAAGGTGTAGTTCACATAGCAAAAGATCAAGTAATTGGTTATAAAAAGTTATTGGTTTATAAGTGTGCAAATCAAAGGGTTTGGTACTAGCAGTTCGCCCGTGGCTACGCTCGCGTTGACCTTTTCCCGTAAAAAGTATCCTATGTGTTAATTCAGGCTACAAACTATCACATTACCAATTCAGTAGTTAAGGCGGAACAAACATCCAAACATCCAAACATCTAAACATTCAAACATACAAACATCCAAACATTCGTGAACATCGAATCGTTCTGTCAGCAATTCCTTAGTAGTTAGTCGTATTATCAAGTAGCGGCGGCGTGAGCGTCTAGGCAAGTTTGTACTTTATCAATTAAACAAAATATTTATGTTTTCTTAACAAAATATTGCAAAAATTCACGACACTTGCCTACTGAAGCTGCTTACACTGCGCACTAGGTGTTTCGTGCGATATGCTAGCTCTATGGTACTTATGTATACTGTAATGTGAAAATACCTACATAGAAATAAACTGACAAAAAAAAATGTTCAATGTAAACAAGTACAAAAAGAAAGGAAAGCTAAATATATTCTCCGGCAAAAGAAAGCAAGTGTATCAACTGTCCATAACAATATAAAAATAAAATATATAAAATTGTTAGGTAGAATTTTTTTAGCAAAATTGTCTTGTGGCCTCGACTCGAAATTTCATAAGGGAATGTACGAGTAATCCCGTACGATATTTGCAATCCAGGTATTTGCGGGATTCCGCAGGATGTTGATAGACATTAAGACTAAAGTATTGTTTCTCTTATAAATAGGTTTACAAAGGGCTGAAAATTAAACGAGCCAGTGAAATAATTATTTAAGGCCGGGTTATTGCAAAAATTAGCAACTCAACGCGGTTTAGTTGAAAATTCAACCGACGACGCTTTACTGAAATAACGTTCAAATTATCGTGCGATTCTTCATGGTGGTTACGTCCAACACTGCGCAGGATTCGTGCGAAAAACTTGTTTTTCTTGAACTCTTTTGCTTATTAACAGAAAATGGAAGAGTTTATGAAAAATGTAATCGATTTAAAATCTAAGTCAATAATTGGCAAGTTATATTAATGAAAAAAAAAAAACTATGGTTATCGCATTAAATTACGAGATCAAGGACGTCAAACAAATTTTTTGCTGCTTTTTTAAAAAACTTGTGCTTCTTGTTTCTAAATTATTATAATGTATTTAAAAATTCTACTCAATTTAAAATTTAATTAAGAATATATTTTGTTATCATATATTTTTTTACATTTATAGAATCAGTAGAAGTGCTAGTATTTGATCGTCAAAGTAGCGACTATAGGCGCTACTTTCACATAACCCCGCCTTAATTACTAGCGATCCGCCCGCAGCTATGCTCGCGTTGCGTAAGATTTTCCGTAAAAAGTATCCTATGTGTTAATCTAGGTTACAAACTATCTCCATTCCAAATTTCATCCAAATCCGTTGGTACTTTACGCGTGAAAGCCGAACAAAAATCCAAGCATCTAAACATCCAAATATATTCACGTTTATAATATAAGTAGGATAGGATTTTTGGAGATTATGAAACACAATTCAATATCTGTTCAATATCGTGTTCTTGCCGACACGAAAGAAGAAGAAGAAGAACAGCCCGTTACAGTCCACTGCTGGACTATGAGCCTCCTCCACTTAAGTGGAGGGTTATGCCATAATCTCCACACAATTAAGAGTTATAAAATGATTTTCAACCCGCACCGCTAATTAATAAAATGTTCTTCCTGACGTTATAATTAGGACATCTAAAAATCTTCTCGCTAAGCGTGTCTCATACAACTCACTGATGTCAAATCCAAAATCATGTACCATTTGAAAAAAAAGTGAATGTTGTATAACCTATCTATGTGAAAGCAGAGTGGGCGAAAAGTACGGGTTACTCCCTGAGGGCACCGTTCCCCGAGGGCACCGTCCCGGAGGCCCACGGTTTCATATTTTTTCAAAAAAGTCGATTAAAAGTCGATCTCGCTTAAAAGTACTATCAGCAGAAAAAGTGCTAAAACTATTTTTATACTTAATACTCGACTTGTTATTAAAGATCAGGAATAAAATGATAACTTCTACTAGTTGCAAATAGGAGTATTGTTTGCTTCATTCGTATGCATGGTCACAGAATCATCACACATAGGTGGGTGTTGCATTAAAATTGTAACCAATGAACTGAGGTCCCTGGGACGTTATGAGCTACGAGTATTGGTGAAGGCAACACGTCCATCAATATGGTTCACAGAGGCGTGTGAATTTGTCAACTGCACTTCCAGGCTAGCTAGACGGAATATAAAACAACAGAGGAATGGACAAGTGAGAGGGGCGCGTGTGTCATAACTATGAGTAGGTCCGCATAGTTTTGTTTTGCAAAAACTATTCCTATTTTCTTTAGGTTAAGGTTTGTATTGGTATGCATCTTGTAGTACGCCATCTAGGTCAGAAGCGTTGAACTACGTGAAGAAAGTATAGAGTATATCTGACCTCATGCGAAAATATACTTTATTTGTTTAATGGTAGAGCTAGACTTTAGTCGATCACCTAATTAAGGCGCAGTTTCGCTACAAAAGGCGACCGTGTCGTATCAAACAAATTACTCGTATAAAAATGTAACTGGCTTCACATCACACTTCACAGTAATATGTACAGTTATTTATTTATTTATAAAATAAATGATGTTTTTTACGGGAAAAAATGTTATTCCCATGGGAAAATCTTATATACTCGTATTATATAACGCGAGCGTAGCCGCGCTCGGACAGCTAGTAGAAGAATTTTTAAGAAATAATAATAAGTATAAAGGTCTTTATGCGACCAATCGAAGCCAATGCCATTATTTTTGTAATTTTTGTGTTCGGTCAACTGTTTTGCAGAAGGTCTAACATGAAAACTGTTTGATCGTGATACGTCGTCGCCTAGAAGCGGAGTTATCTTCTCTTTCATTTATATATTGAAAAATTCATCTCGGAGATAAACATTTGATCACGTAAACGAATTTGCGGGCAGAGAGTAGCTATACCCGGGTTACTATAGGATGAGTTCTGACAGCTTCAAAATTCTTCATACGACGTTAACAACTTTTTTTTATAATATTCAGTTTAAAAACCATAATAGCTAAAAAATAAAAATAAAGTAACTTCACCTCTTATTTTATCATTAAACAGTATGTAATTTTACTTAATAAATAAACAAATAAACGAAATAATAATAACAAGTTTTTAAAATTTTATTCTGTCAGAGCTATTCTCAGATTAAAAGGTTACTGTATCAGAGAGCGCTGCTGCCCGTTCCCTGTTCAATGTGTAGTCCCTAAGTCGCCTCTTACAACACCCACGGGAAGAGTAGGGGTTGGTGACAAATGTATTCTACTCTGCCGTCACCACACAGCGGTTTAATCTGCGATCTCCAACCCGCCTGCCAAGCGTGGAGATTATGGCAAAACCCTCCACTTAAGTGGAGGAGGTTCATAGTCCAGCAGTGGACTGTAACGGGCCGTTGATTTGATTTGAGAGTTATTCTGTAGTATAGTATTCTATTAGCTGAACCTATAGTAACCCAAGTATAGTAAATAAACTCTGGCGCAACGTGCGACAGCGACACTGACAGGGACCGCCCACAACTTGATTAAACCCGTACGTAAACAACGAGACTCCATGACTATACCTATCTTTAAAAGAGATTGAATTTTGACGGCCCGTAGCCCAGTCGGTAGTATGCCTGACTTCGAAGCACAGTGTCGCAAGTTCGAATCCCGTTTAGGGCAAACATTCGTATGTTGAGCACTTGCGTTTGCTCGGGTCTGGGTGTTATTTATCTATAATATGCAACGTGTCAGCCCATGAAACTTAACAACTTTTGTTCCACAAGTTTCTAACATTCACAAAAAAATATATTTGAACTTTCATACAAACTGATCAGCTGGTGATGGTGGTGGTGGTGTAGGAATGGTGGCTGATGATAACCATCCAAAAGCTTTTTTGTTAGTAGCATCTACGAGTAAGCCTCCTAATATTATTTCAGTATAATATATTTTCATTGAAGCAAACTTTTCGACATGTGCATCCTGCCTGTCCTAACTTATGGTTCGCAAACTTGGTCACTCACTTATCAGCAAAAGTCCAAACTCAAGGTTTGCCAGAGAGCTATGGAACATAGCATCCTAGGTGTTAAACTGATAGATCGTATTAGGAACACTACCCTACGTTCTCACACTAAAATAGCTGACGTGGGCCGCAAAACTGCGAAACTAAAATGGGACTGGGCTGGGCACGTAAGCCGCATGCATCCAGAACGGTGGGCGAGAGTCGTCACGCAGTGGACTCCTCAAGACGGGAACCGACGTCGAGGCTGGCCCCGAAAAAGATGGCGAGACGAGTTAAACGCCTATCGACTGGACTGGTGGGAGCTTGCCCAGGACCGGGAGGAATGGCGGAACAATGGGGAGGCCTTTGCCCAGCAGGGGGACATTACAGGCTGATTATTATAATAATAATAATAATATTTTTATATTATTTTATTTTTATGCTTTTCTATTCTATTTTCCATTGAATATAACGTTCAGATGGTGAACTTGGAAGTGACGACTGTGGAGGAGTTCTCGGAGAATATTAACAAATTTGATATTTGCGGTCATTTGATAGTCGCTTCAGAATATTTACTGTGTCGTAGGCCGCCGAGAGATCGACAAACACAACGCCCGTCACCATTATCTTCTCAAAACCATCCTCAATAATGGTGTCGATTCGTCATACGCCCAACTAAACATTAGTCCTGTCACTTTCTATCATTTTTAATTGAAAAGGGACCGAAGATCATCGGTTTTGTTTTTGTCTTAGACTTCACGACTAACTGTAAATTTTAGTGGCTTTTTTTAATCGTCAAGGTGTTAGGTAGGCACTGAAACAAGACTAAATTTGACAGTTAGTCGTGAAGTCAAAGATAAAAACAAAATTGAAGATCTTCGGTCCCTTTTCAATTAAAAATGATGGAAAGTGACAGGACTAATTTTAGTTTAGTTTAGTTGGGCGTATGCCGAATCGATACCAATATGTAGCGTGAGCTTTGGTTGCATTTTTTTTTCAATTCAATTTTTATTAATAAGTGAAAAGTATGACAACGATAAGAAACATCCAATTAAAAATTGGTATGTTGACTGATTACTCCAATCACAATGTGTAGGATGTGCAAGTTTTTGGTGCTTTCAAAGGTTTTAAAAGTGCTTGACGTCTTGCACTGGATAAATCTATCTGTCGAAGATAAATAACTCGGTCTTCACGGGAGGTGACGCATCCAACATACTCTCACTATAATATATATACATACATGCACACTATAATATAATAAATGTGTAAATATATTGGATGTTTAGATGTTTGGATTTTTGCAAAAACAGTATAATGAATGACGGATCTAAGTGATGTAATAACATCTTATGGAAATAAAATATAATTTTTGACTTCTTTTTTTGAATTTGTTCTATCTTCACGCCTAAAGAACTAAAAGGATTTAAAAGTTTGGAATGGAGATGGTTTGTACTGTGGACTAACATATAGAAAAGAAAGAAAGAAAAAATGTTTATTTGCTGATACTTTTTACGGTAAAAAGATTTACTCCCACGGGAAAGTCTTACACAACGCGAGCGAAGCCGCGAACGGACAGCTAGTAAGGTCTTAATTAGATGTCTGACAGCTCTAAATTAAAGATTCTATACTATACTATTCTTTTTATTTATTTATTTATTTAGTATAGAAACAAACAGTCGCTTACATGTTATACACAGTACAATGATAAGATATTACAGCGTAGACCTATAGTTTCCTAAAGAATATTATAGTTATAATGAACATAAGGTTCAAGAATTAAAAATACACTAAAAGGAAATTAGTGCAGTAACATACCTGGGCTGATTGATAACTGGCCGAAATGACTAACTTAAAAAAATGATACGCAAAAAAAAATATTACATTATATTTTGGCATCTTTTTGAAAATAGAACGCCAAATTTGAATTTAATCGAACTGGTGGAATTTGTTTGATAGGACGTAGAACTTTCTCTGTCGTAAATTTTCTTAACAATGGAAAGAAACGAAATTCGTGCGGTGATAAAGTTTTACGTTTTAAAACAGAAAACAGCAACCCAGATTAAAACCAAGCTAGACAGTGTTTTAGGTAATTCTGCTCCTGCATTGAGTACAATTCACACCTGGGTAACTGATTTTAAACGTGGAAGACAGAGCTGCGAAGACGCCCACAGGTCTGGCCGTCCAAATGAAGTCACGAATCCGGACATGATCAAAAAAAATCACAAAATTGTATTGAATGATCGGCGCTTGAAGTTGCGAGAGATAGCAGAAATGGTGAGCGTTTCATCTGAACGCGTTTTTAATATTTTGCACCAACATTTGGGAATGAAAAAGCTTTGCGCGCGATGGGTGCCGCGTTTGCTCACTGTTGACCAAAAGCAACGTCGAGTGGACGATTCATCGGAGTGTTTGGCGCTGTTTAACCGAGATCCTAACGAGTTTTCGCGGCGTTATGTAACAGTCGATGAAACCTGGATACATCATTATACTCCCGAGACAAAAGAACAATCTAAGCAGTGGACTGAGAGCGGAAGACCTGTGCCGAAGAAAGCAAAAACGGTTTTGTCGGCCGGCAAAGTGATGGCGACTGTTTTTTGGGATGCTCGAGGGATTATTTTAGTGGATTATCTGCAAAAAGGAAAAACAATAAATGGAGAGTACTACGCAAGCTTGCTGCAAAAATTAAGTGAAGAAATCCAGAAAAAACGACCACATTTGGCCAAGAAAAAAGTTTTGTTCCACCATGACAACGCACCTGCACACACGTCAATGGTTGCAGTCGCCAAACTCCATGAATTGCGGTTCGAATTGCTACCGCATCCACCCTATTCCCCGGATCTGGCCTCGTGTGACTTCCACTTATTCCCAAACCTGAAGAAATGGTTAGGTTGCCAGAGATTTTCATCAAATGAAGAAGTCATTGTTGCCGTGGACGAGTATTTTGAGGGGTTGGAGAAAACATTTTATCAAACTGGTGTAACGGCATTGGAGAAGCGTTGGACTAAATGCATCGAGGTAGAAGGAAACTACGTTGAGAAATAAATTTATTTTAAATAGATTTTTAAAGTTTTTCTTTGTCGTTTCGGAAACTTATCAATCAGCCCTCGTAATGCATACGTAAACGGTATAAACGTACATAATAATGTAAAGGAATTGTGTGGTAAAGGGTGAGTAACTGTGTGTACAGTATGTGTATAGGGGTGTGTGTGCGTGTGTGTGTATGAGCAGTTTATTAAAAGTAAAAAATGATGGAATAAATTACACTCAAGTTTGAACTGTAACTTCGTAAATTAGCCCCATTGTTATAAATTAACTGAAAAGTTAAGAAAAGCAACTCAACATAATATGAAACGCTGAATTTATTTATCTTTTCCTTGTTTATTCTGTCTTCATAGAAAGGAGCTTGTGCTCGTGTGAACTCTCTTCTATGTTATTATCATACACAAAAAGCCGTTGTTTATTGATCTATTTCCATATTTATATTTTTTCACGAGCGTATGAAATTCAAAGGGAATGTAAAAACAATATGTTATTTTTTTACATCAGAAACATTGCGAGCATAATAAATGAAATAGGTACTTATAATCAAAGAAAAATGTTAACAAGCAAGGATATTTTGTGTTTCTCTTGATATTTTCGATACCCACTTGTGACGTCATTCGTTAGTAACGCCATATAATCTCCATACAAAAAATCGTTTTTGAAAGAGACAGACATATTGTAACTTTAAAAAATCACTGTAAATTAGTTTTTCAACCGATTCTGTTTTTTCTTCGCGAATTGTCTGCTACTGATTTATATTTTAAAAATAATTCATTAAATATGGTAGGAACAGTCCGATCCCCTATTGCCATTGAAAGAACAACGTTGGTCATTCAACGTTTTAATACGTAAAAACAATTTGAAAATTATCATCGTAACAATAATGTTTAAATAATTACAACATAAAGAAAAAAACTAACCCTCATAATTTTTTTCTTGTAATTTTTATAACAACATTAAAAGCCAAAACAATTTATTCAATTAATTTGTTTGTTTGTTTGTATATTTTACGCGCATGTTACGTATTGGTACCGACACACCAACGTATGATCCGGTATACAAGTACAAGTATCATTCAAAGTGCACACGCTACGCTATTGCCCAATTCGGATACGAAGCAGCCGACGCCGACGCAGCATTGCCCTGAAGCGTGGACGCAGCGTCACCAACACCGCGAGCGCCGTCGCGTCGATTCGATAGAAAGAAAAGAAAGAAAGAAAGAAAACTTATTTATTTGCACTGTTGTGACAGATTACACACTAAGATGTAGAAAGAGAGAAGGAAGCACAGGAAAAAGTAAACAGAAACAAGTAAAACCTTGTGCTTCCACACCACAGTATGCAGTAGGGCACAACAGTGAAAAAGGTCTCGACTCAGCTTATGTCTACCTCAGAATGAGCTAGAAGCTGTTTTTCAGTCGAGCCTGTTCGTTGACCAGATTCCAAGAAGAGGTGCCGATGGGATGACGATGTCCAGAATAAATTGTAGTATTAAACAGATAAACTTGACACTAACTACAAGAAACCATAATAAATTATATATATATAAGTATATATGTAATATATTTTATACAAAAGTTATAGTGTGATATATAAGTATTATAAAAATAGCTATATATTGGGTAACTGTAAACAGACTAATAAGACTAAATTGGAAGCCCTCGGTATCATACAAGTTTTTGATTTTCCAGGAGTATATTACGTAAGTGATTTCTAAATGAAGTTTTTGAAAGTGGTTTTCGCAGTGGAGGTGGCAAGTTGTTCCAACATTTAGAAGCCTGGTACCGAAAACTTCCTTCGAAAGCCCTAGTTTTATGAAATGGAGTAACTAGTATGAAACTGTCTGTCCTACGTGAATTATATGAATATGTAGCCTAAGTTAATTTAGCGTATAGGTATGATGGACTTTTAAATTTAATTAAAGAATGCATGAAATTTGCGAAATGTAGCTTTCTCCTAGACTCCATATTTAGAATTTCTAGTTTATTTAATAGAGGAGAAATATGCGATCGCGGGGGAATTCGATAAATGTATCGCATACAAGCATTTTGAACGCGTTGCACAATACGTTTTGAGCTTGACAGTAGACACGGGCCTATGACAATATCTCCATAGTTCAATCTAGATAGAATAAGAGATTCACACATTTTCAATCTAACATCCTCACTAAGCAAATCTCGAACTTTATACAAAACTTTTATGCGGAATAAACAACTTTTAGCAATATTTAGTACATGGTTTTCAAATCTCAGTCTGTTGTCTACAATGATGCCCAAGTTTCTGGTTTGAGAAACTAATTCTACCGGAGAGCCAAGTATTTCCACTTTTGGATCCTGGAGCTGTATGCTAGATATTTGCTTTTTAGAGCCCAGTATCATGAGTTTTGACTTGGTAGGATAGCCAGTGTAGTTCTAACAACGAACTCATTCGCACCTAGGTTAGTTAGTTTATAGGTCTTATAATGTTAAAGTTAATTATAAATTACGTTTTAAGTGATTCTAGTTTCTCTTTTGCACCCTCCATATGCAGCCTACGTAATTCGTATAATGCAAAAAGAAATACAAACTTTTGTGTCGAATTGATTACCTCTAATCTTTTTTGACCAGTAAATTTAAAATAGAGGAAATTTTTACCTCTCTCTGCCCTTTTAATTTAAATATTGAACCCATTTATCTCGCCAAACTAATTTAGTATTTGTGAAGTAATAATGAAATTACTCATATTAATTTCGTACATCAAAACTACGAGAAACAATGACAGCCAATTACCGTTGTTTATAACTCAATCATGTCTGAAATAATAGTTTAATGCTCCGGTAAATAAAGTCGGGAAACAAGCCCAACGAAACAATACTATAAATGTAAAAAAGTAAACAGAATAGACATTGGTAAAGCCAAGTTTACTTAACTTAAATAAATACGTAATTAAATTTTGACAAATTCTTCTAGATACGATTCTGAGACAAGGTATTCTTTTTAACAATATTATGAAATTTTGGATGTTTGGATGTTTGTTGCCGAATCATGCTTGAACCACCGGAGGGATCGGGATGAAACTTGGCACACATATAGGTTAGGTCCTGGAATAGGCTATAGGCTGCTTTTTACCGTGGGAAAACACTTTATTCCTACGGGAAAACTTATTAAACACGGGTAAAACCGCGGGCGGAAAACTAGTATTGTATAAATATCTTACCTGACATTTCTTTAGAGTTCTTTGAAATTTCGTAGAATATACAGGCGTAGCAAACAGTTATAATCAGCAGCGGCAAGAAGTACATTGCGCACAGGCAGAAGATGTTGTAAGCCAACTCCTGGGCTTGGCTCGAAAACGCTTCGAAAGCCACGCACTGCTGGAAATCTGGGTCCTTTGGATGACTCATCACTCTGAACACTAGACTCTGTAACAAAAAAATAACAAACATAAAAAAAAACTGGCAAAGTACGTGTCGGGCCCTGCAAAGTGTAGGGTTCCGTAGTTGTCTAATACTACTTAGATACCTGTTTAAAGGCAACGTTCATCAAAATAATTTTCTACGATATTTGTACCGAATTTCTTATTTGTACGTAGTGCAGCATTACTGCAGGTTTTTTAATAACCTTTTTGGTATGATTCTTTTTTCTTTTGGCCGGTTTTTATGTCACTTTTTCAAATTTCAAATTTGCTTGGTTTGACCTTTTTCTAAATTGATTATTGTTTTCCCAAGTGTCATCGGGTGATGATAGAAGCGATTTTTTCTTGAATCGATCTCCGAAACGTGAATCGCTTTGTTAGTAAATATTTTCAATTCAATCGGATTTTGCCAGATTGAAGAGTCTCGGGATCATTTCCATATTATAAATAAGCCTTGGAATACCATAAATATTAGGAGCCAGTTTGGACTAGCCGGTGTATTTCCGGCTTCTGCGACACACACACGAGGGTCCCTCCGTGCTTTCCACGATCTCTTGCTGTGGTTCCGGACACCTGAGGCCACCAGGCATTGGACGTGCCTGGATCCCTGCGTTGTGTGCGTCCGCACCCGTACCAGCTGAGTGCCGCAGACCCGCGCACCGGCGTTGGAGTCCCCCCTGGGATACGGCCCATCTCGCGGATTTTTTAGCTTGTTTTTGTATCAGTGTATTTTGTATGCGGATTTTGCCAAATTCTGTCTAAATTCTTTTCTAAATTCTAAAAAGGCCCTTTAGGTTTCTCTGGCCCTCCCTTTTTTGGTTCCCGTTTGGCAATTACTCTCCGTGGTACTCCGCGGTTTTTACACCTTCCTGCATCGATACACTCCCTCAACACAACACTAGTTCAGCGACACTATATCGACGGAGTCCCCTCAGGACCCGACTCTCGGCTCATCTTTTTGATACTTTGGCAATATCTAGGCCCTTTTTAAATTTCTATTATACCGTTCGGACAAATTTAACTAACTCTTTCTCTGTTCTCCTAAATTTCACGTTTCTATGATGGATGCACGGATTTAGATGCAATTTGGAATAGAGATAGTTTTGTACCTTGGATTAACAAATAGAATACTTACGGGAAAAATCTAATTTCCACGGGATAAATCTTATTTAATGCGAGCGTAGCTATAAAATAAATAAATACACTAGTAGTATCAATATACTAGTAGTATTGTATTAGTACTCAAGTAACATGTTTGAAATTGAAATTGCTTTATTTGTACACCATCTCATTACCATTAATACAAATTCTTAAAATTAATTTCCTCTATGTCCCGCCGCATGGGCATACAATATTTAAATGTAATAAAATAAAATAAAATAATTGAAATGTCATAAAAATAAAAGTGTAAACATTCATAATAACTAAACTTATTTGTCCATCGACTTATCATTTAAATATTCGTTCAAACTATAGTAACACTTATTTACTAGCAAATTATATAAACTATTTTTAAAAACTGGTAGACTTCCACATTCGCGCATTGTTGAAAGGCTTTCTTTATATTGTCATCATCATTATCACCATCATCATCATCATCATCATCATCACCAATAGCTCATATACTACCCCACCAAATTCGTGGTTTCATTATTTATTTCATAAAAAAGAAATCTGAATGAGAATGCCTCCAAAAAAGAATGAGAATGGCTCCAAAAAAGAATGAGACTGGCTCCAATTTCATACGTTTTATTTTTTTATACAGGGAGTTTCTAATAGATAAGTTTTTTTTTTTTTTCGCAAAACTTTATTTTATTTTATTATTTATTGTACACAATAAAGTTAACAGAAAATGATCACATAGAAAAACGGCATAACAGGCACTGCTTATTTCTAAAGAAATGTCTTACAGCAGACCTTGGAAGTGAGAATTTAGAAAAGAAGCGGATAGTAACGAGCACAACAATTGCAATTATTAATACTCGTATATACCTACACATACATACATGACAACTTTCTGATTGTCCCACGTATGGTAGGCATACGATCTTATTTCTTTTCTGTCAAATATATTTCAGAATACACACCTGTGGTAAGCTACATAGTAAAGCCACAAGCCATGCGATGTACAGCATCATCTTGCTTCTCTTTCTAGCTATCGGCAATCGAAGAGGATAGAGCACCGCGAAGAATCTGTAACAAATAAAAAGATAATTGAAAAAAAAAAATGTACTCGTGGACATTTCGCACACGGACATCTGATCGCATAAAACTAAGCAGAGCTTGTACTATGGGTATGAGACAGCTGATATACATTACATATATAGATAAATATATACTTAAATATAGATTAATAACATCCAGAAACAAGGAAAATAAAAGTCATCACAAGAATGTTTGCCCTGGAGGGGATTCAAACCCACGACCCTGTGCTTCGCGAGCCGTCAGCATGCTTTGGGTTACAGATATACCACATGATGTTATCAGCTTTGTGGTAGTTATTTGAATTGTGTTAAGCACACACGTCCGAATTTACTAGTACCTATATTATACGAACCCAATATGATTATTCAATAACACCTATTATAAGATCCGTAAGCACGTCTAGGAGCATAAATAGATTATGTACGGCTGATTAAGTACAATCAAATTAATACAAGAGCGTGTATGTGAAAAAAGGTTTTTTTTTTAAATTTTGGATACTGAAATGGCGCGTGATAATCACGGATACAAGCAGATAAATGATATAGTCTTCCATTGGATAACAGCTGGTTATAGGGGTCCTCACTCTGGTAGAAATAGCGATTAGTACGTCCAAAAAAAGTACAGCTGGCAGGTACTCTACTAATTTTTATCCTATTTTGCTACCTGAAATTCCATTACTTACAAACATAAACAGACAGACAGACAGACAGTGCTTCACCTACTCACGTTATATTCGCTTGTTATGATGCTTTAAATATTCCCCTCGACGAATATTCCCCTGGACGCATCAAATTTTTCAAATCAAGTTACACCAAACTATCTCACGATAATTTTAAACTGACTTCTGTATCTGCAGCAGCGTAACACATATTATTATTGCTTCCTACGAGACGTAGAGCACTAGTGCTACGTCTCGTAGTAGCACTAGCTACGAGGCGTAGCACTAGCTACGAAGTGTGTAGTTTGTATTTACCTGTCCTTGTTAGCCTAAGATACGAACTTAGGTCGTCCACCCTTCTGTTTTCCCTTCTGGATCAAAAGTATGTTTTATCAACAACGTAAAGAAATTGAATGCGCATGGGTTTCTTAATGAAATATAGTCAAGGCTATCCTTAATGTATTAAAACTTTGATTAATTTTTCGTGTTTTGTGTACATTTTATCCGGTAAACAGATGGTTGAAGCTTGACCTAGGATCACAGACCAAACAATAATAATACGTGTAATTATTGTCATAATAACGATTATTGCATTTCTTACCATCTTTTGTTACGCCTTTTTAGTTCTTGTACCAGCTGCCTTAAGACTAAAATGTTTTTAAAGTGAATGCAAACAAATAAATCTATTTATTCGATGCTTTTCATGAGTGTTCTCTCTATAGATTTTAGAGAAATACTCTCTGAGATAGAAGATGCGAGCGAAGCGTCTCCGTTTCAGCTTGACCAAAATGTCTGTCCATCTGTCGGACTGTTTGTTCTCACCTACAGTTCGCGTTTCTCAACCGATTCTCGTGAAATTTTGTGAGCAGGTTCGATAAATTAATACATTTTTTGTCGAGTCAGTTTATGAAAACGTTTTGAAAATACGGATTTATGAGGATTGATAACGTAAAAAAATCATAAATCAGTCATTTAAAAAAGTTATACACTCGCGAGGTCTACAGCTCACAGAGCCACGAGTAGTACACATTGAAGAGCTTTTAAGTGGTACGTTTTTCTTACTTTAGAGTATTAACTTTATAAAAATCGGTTATTTATCTACTACGTGTTTACTAAATAGCACAAAACTTTCTTTTCACTGTGAATTTTAATGAAACTAACTACTTTGTACACTAGTGTCTGTTAAAAAATATATGTGAGTTTTTCTCACCCTTTATGGATAGAACGTGACTTATTTCGTATGTCGCAAAGGTGAATACCTAACTTTTTATACAAAATGACCTGTTGCATTGAATCAGTCGAGTTGGAATTCACTTTGTATGAAAAATGTTCTAGAAGCGAAATGTATCGAAAATTTAAGTACGCTTCTCTTTAACTAACTTTTCATATTCAACATGAAATTCGAAAATAGAGTCTGAAACTTTTCTCCAAAAACAGTTTCTCCTTTGAATAATAGGGTAGTTGACTAAAAAAAATATTTAATAGTACATTGTTATACGAGGGGTGAAAGAACTTATTTAGTGTCGAGACGGGGTTTGGGGCCTGAGCGTAGTGAGGGCCCTAATTGTTCGATGCACTAAATAAGTCTTTAACTCGTGGTAAAAACACTGTGCTTTTCATTACGAATACAAGGAAAGTATAAATAAAAACACGCTAAACAAAAAGTGAGTGACTTCCAATCTCACCCTACAACTCGAGAAACAAAAGATAATCGGATTGTTGCTTTCCCGCCTAATTTTATTTATTTTTTGTGGCCGGGCCGGCCAGCTTTTGAGCCATTATTTTCCATATTTTCTATCATTGAAAAATGTTAAATATTTTGCCCAAATCTATTTTATTGAAATAGTTGAAAGTCAATTATAATAAAGTCATTTAAAAAATATAATATTCTTTAATTAACTCTTAACTTTATGTTATTTCAATTTAACATTGCGCTGTAATTAAGTGGCTGTATGGAAAGGTGGACCATAGTTCAATAGAATTAATGTGAAATTAGAACCAGTTTTTTTTTTAATAATTTGACAGCTGTCAGTTGAAAGCGATTCTACCTCGTGCTGAAAAGTATTACCTTCAATCCGCTCCTCAGGCAACTTCCGACCTACTTTCCGAGTATGAATAATGAAAAAAAATATTGTATAGGTACGAATTTTTTCTTTTGACCGGCAAAAAAATGACGACGATGTAGCAGCGCTTTGAAATTTCACGTGACGTCAAGTCTCGCTACAAACTTTAGCTAGAAATAACGTCAAGCTCCCAACTCGTTTTTTTTTTGATAAAGTAAAAAAGCGTTCTTCATTATTTGATAATTTAACTGAGTGACCTAATAGAAACGATTTATTTTTACCCAGGAAACATTCCTATAAGCTAACAAAACGTTTAATCAATGAATGTTTCTCAAAAAACTTCAATCTCACTCAATCTAAAGTATGATGTCACAGATGGAGTTTCTTCGGTGAGCTCTTCTCCACAGATTCCGCCATTGTGTTAGTGAACTCACCCATAAAAATGTAATGACGGATCTAAGTGATGTAATAACATCCTATGGAAATAAAATATTTTTTGACTTTTTGACTTTGATCAAAAAGTGTGCGATTTACGAGGCAAAATATGATAGCACAAGTATTTCTGAGCTTGCTTATAAAAGTGCGTGTTTAGTGCTTTTTTAATTTTTAGTCTCTTACCTGTCTAAAGAAATGCACACGAGGACGTTTGATGAAAGGTACAGACCAAAAGCCCGCAGTACTAGAAAGCACTTGCAGGCCAAGTTGCCCGCTAACCACGCATTGGTCATCTGCCAACCGATCTGAGGACAAAATAAAATCACTTAAAAAGTGTTTAAAATCATGCAAGAGACCCCTAATTTACAGATTATGACATAAAAAATGCCATAGACAATATTAGCACCTCATCAACGGCCCGTTACAGTCCACTGCTGGACTATTAGCCTCCTCCACTTAAGTTTTGAGAGGGTTTTGCCATAATCCCCACGCTTGGCAGGCGGGTTGGAGGTCGCAGATTAAAAGGTTACTGTATCAGAGAGCGCTGCTGCCCGTTCCCTGTTCAATGTGTAGTCCCTAAGTCGCCTCTTACGATACCCACGGGAAGAGTAGGGGTTGGTGACAAATGTATTCTACTCTGACGTCACTACACTGCCGTTAGCACCTCATTAGCTTTAAAATTATTAAAACTTTTCACCATAATAAGTCTCAGTATTGGTCTTTACTCGCCTATTCGAGCGTTGGAGGTGTAGTGGCTAGCGAGTTGTATTCCGTCCGGGAGACGCGGGCTCGATCCACACCACGTACCAATGTGATTTCAAATTTCGAATTCATATTTACGTTTATTCGACGCTCTTACGGTGATGGAAATCATCCTGATAAAACCTTGTGCGTGCAAAGAAATTCAAACCTTGTGTGTGAAGTTTAAGAAGAAGTGAAACATTACGAGACTTCGATATAAAAAGTGATAATTGAACAGCCGAGGCCGTGTCGTTGCCATGCACTCGGACCACCCAGTTTGGGATCATTACTTAAATAAGTATGAGGGGAACGTCACGTATAGAAATGGAGGTTTATAAATGAGATGTTAATGATGATGAGAATTCACACAACTTTATAATGACCTCAAACTGGGCAGTTAAAAGACAGACAGATTTAAATTATTTCTAAACTAAAGGTTATACATAATTGTCATCACTCTTACACATATTCCCTGGATGAAATTAGAAACACATCTACTGTAGTACAGGGGCGTGCACAGGGTTTAGGGCTAGGGTAGGCACTAGTAGGCAGGCAGGTATAATAAGGATAAAAAAGCACTTACCAAAAAATTTCATGAATTAGGTTATTACTGTATTGTGTTGACCGGCGACCGGTGGTGTGGTGTTTCCATGCAAAGTGATGTAATGTAAGTTTGGCCACCTCAAGTATCTAACCAGGTGATTGAATATTTTGAACAAGTCACACTAGAAGATACCCGAAATGGCCTTGAAAAAGGCCTTGGTTTTTTTTGTTATTAACTTTTTTGTTATAACGCACAATTGACAAAGTAAATTAACGGTATGATACTACAACTTTGTTTCTATTTATAAATTAAATCTACGCGCCTATCTTTGAGCAAATATTTTTGCAATACGTCATCGTAAAACGCAGGTGATCGTTTTACATCAATTAGGAGCTGTTTTTCAATAGAAATCATAGAAAGAGCTGCGAGTCTTTGTTGCCCCTGGTGGTTTTCGACTTTTCGTGCTTTTTGGCCGCGTTAGTAAAGTTATTCAAATCGACATAGCCGGCGTCGTTCCAAACGTTCAAAGAAGTGCAGAATAAAGTACACGGAAAACAAAACAAACTATTGGTGTGTACACAACCTGTTAGCCAGTTGAAAGTCTCGTAAGATTTAATTTGAAAATGACGAGTTGCATTACCCTTCCTTTGAGTTAAATGCAACTCGAGTACACACCTTCCTCTATGAACAATATTCGCCTTAGCTTCAAAATTACACGTTGCAAATCCACCTTTTTTCAGTTTAAACAAACACGGCCCGTCGGCACAAAGTTCACAGCGATTACTCATTGTTATTAAAGTAATTTACTAACACAAAAAGCACTAATTGCTCAAAAAACCAAAGAAAAACACAAAAACTTAAAAAATCACTGCGCGTCACAACAAGAAAGGTAAACAATATGGCGATTCCAAATTCCGCAATGAAAAAAGTGATTAAAATATTGTTTTTACCCAATTCAGCATTGCGCGCTTTATTCATAATGCGTCTTGAGACTATTAAAGCTTTAAAGCGACCGACGCCCCCACCGCTCGCGAGCTCGCGAAGCGTCGCGGCTCTGAGGTGGCTGAGAGTTGTGATTGGTCGTCGTATTTCTGTCGCCAACTTCGCGCCTGCGCACTGGCTGACATGCGCCTCGCGCGGCGCGCAATTTTTGGAACTCGGGAACGCTTTACATCGGTGCGTTAGAAGGGAATGACTTGTACTAAGATCTATTTACGCCACCGATGTTCCTTCGACGACGATTCGCCTTGTATAAGTCCAAGTCGAAAAAGCTGGGCTTTTCGGATTTGTATGGAGCAAAATCACGCACACTAACGCATTGACAAGTTTTGTGTTCGCACATAGGGCCTTTATAGCACACAGTCATATATTTTCTCTCACTACATGTAAGTAAACGTCAGTTGGAATAGGCAGTGCTTTTGGCGAACGTGAACAAAAGACGAGTGGAATTTGTTTAAGATAAGGATGTGTAAAATTAATATGGGTGTTATGGTAGTTAGTATGATAGTGTAGTGTAGTTAATTAATGTATATAATTGTGAAGGTATTTATCTGAAAATGACAGGGTAGGCAGTGCTTTTCTGCCTCTATGAAGTGCACGCCCCTGCTGTAGTATGCCTTAGACACAAAATCCTTGCCAAAATTATGAGGCTCAAATTTTTTGGACTTATTCTACTACTAGCGGTCCGCCCGAGGCTACGCTAGCGTTGTGTAAGATTTTCCCGAGGGAATAAAACTTTTTCCCGTAAAAAGTATTCTATGTGGTAATCCAGGGTAAAAACTATATCTATTCCAAATTTCATCCTAAACCGTTAAGTAGTTTTTGTGTGAAAGAGTAACAAACATCCATAGTTACATACATACATACATACTTTCCCATTTATAATAATTAGAAAGGGTTCCACTGAAAAAATCCAGACAAATCCTATACTTATCGTACCTATTTAGGATGAGCCCTAAGAAAGGTCTGGTCTGGTCTGGTTTTGTATTTCTTATTATTGATTTACTCTGAAATTGTTTAAAAATAAGTAACTACTGTTTTTAGTTAATTAGCTAGCCAGCTTATTAGCTTATTATGGTATCTATTTAAACATAAATAAACATTGGCCCCGATTCACACTGTCACGCTCTAATCCTTATTTTAAGTTAGTCTGTCCTTTTTACCTTTTAAAGATTGAAAAGGGACAGGAGATGGCCATTCTAATATTAGAGCTGTCAAACATCGAATTTGAACCTTATGGCCGTGTCGATTGCACAATTTTAGAGAGCACTTAAAACATGCGACTTAAAAATCTCTTAAACTGACAGCTATGCCTTTATTTTAGGTTATCATTCGTTTAAATTAATATCATTCGTTCATCACCTCTCTTTCATTGGTCATAAAAACGAAAAGGATAGCTGGAGTTTAAAATTAGAATTAGAGCATGACATCCCGAATCGAGACCATTTTTTTTTACACATTTGTGTTGTAGGTGTATCAGCTGTATGACACCCACAGTACAAGCTCTGCTTAGTATGGAGTCGGATGGCTGTGTGTGAGATGTCGTAATATATTTATTTGTTTTATTCAACGAATTGACTAATTGTACGAGTAGTTCGTTGGTTTTATTTTATTCATTTAGCTACAAAAAATCTTCGATGTTACAAAAAATACCTTTATTTTGACTCTACTTACTTATATTCTGCGTTAAGGTGTGCACATATTTATGGTTTTTGTAATTGTGCCGGAAAAACTGTCACAACCAATCCATTTACACGGTATTTCGCAAAGTGAATACAAATATTTGTAAATGTTAGAATCTAACTTTCCTTACACCTAACAAAAGTGTTTCGTAAAAAGGATGGTTTTCCTTATGCTTTGATCACGACGTACGAGTAGTAGCGAGCGAGAGAGTGTCTCGGTCGAGTGCTCGGTTGGTATGTTCTCTGAAGAGTGCTCGGTCGAGCGCACGGCCGAACATCATGGCGAGACAGTCACTCGGACCTCGTTGTTACATGACTGCCCAAAAAAGGAGTGTAATATCTTTAGGGTTCAGTTTCTTTATTCCACCGTAACTTCGAAATACCTGAACAGATTTGGACGTGTGGAGGGAGTGATCTTCTGCTTATCGTGCTTGCGAGAAGGTGTTTACAAGAAAAATGAGTGTAAACAACTACTCGGCAACTTTACTCTCTCGGCCGAGTAACAATTTTGCTGTATCGCCATTCTACTCGGTGCGACTTCTCGTATGCTGCCGTCAATCATGGGTGACGGCACGCATGCACCCGTCGTATGCTGCCATTTGGTTAGGTTTCCCGATCATTGAAAATCAAAATCAAAATTATTTTATTCGAATTAAGATTTTTACAAATAATTTTTCGACGTCAAAGCTATCATGGATGGCATTGTAATTGTATTTATTAATAACGATAATCATTCATAAATAAAATTAATGATTAAATGAACTTACCTGTCAGTGAAGTTTGATCATAATTATACGAAGGCTTCGTCCGAAGAGATTAGCATTATACACATGTAGTTGCGCCTAGCGACTCGCCATTCTTGCACTTTATTTTGGAGACAATCTTTGTTTACATTTTTTTTTTTTATGTAGGTAGGTTGTCTCACATTTTCTATATTCTGACCAACGGCCGACCCTCTGATTCATTTAGTTTAGATTATTCAGCCAATATTTCACAACCTAAATGGGTGGGATTAGAAACCTATAAAAGGGAGGGATGCTAATCTCTTCGGACGAAGCCTTCGTATAATTATGATCAAACTTCACTTACAGGTAAGTTCATTTAATCATTAATTATACTTCATGCTTCGTCCTCGAGATTAGCATTATACACATGTAGACTTTTAGAGCCTTCTGTTGTGAAATATGATGAAAGAAAAAATATTGTTCTCAGACAAATGTTTTACTTTCAATGTATGCAAATAATAATAATATTATTACATTTTAGTAAATTTAGTACTTATAACAATCTATGATTAACTTAAAATTAAAGTTTAAAGTAAATTACATAATTGTAGCATGGCAACATGCAGTTAAATCTCATTAATCATCAATGATATCATTAACAATTGCTCTTGCAAAGGAATCATCATTGCTGTCCTCCACATTACTATTCAAAGTTCTATTATAGAACCTAAAGAATGTGGCGGAGGAGCCGCTCCAGCCAGCAGTCCGGCGGATGGAGTCCAGGCTGACGCCGAGCCGGCGCGCGGCCGACGTGGCGGCGTGCCGCGTGCTGTGAGCGTATCACATCCATCCCACTTGCACCTAACATGCTTTTAATCCATCGGCTCAGCGTTTGCGACCCGACTGCTTTGTATGGTTTATTAATAGAAATAAAAAGACAATTGATATTATTGCGTAATGGTTTAGTTATATCTAAGTAAGCTAGTAAAGTTTTTACTGGGCATATTTCAGGCTTTTCTTCGAAAAAGGGGAGCGATAATATTGGTTGGGAGGAACCCAGACGTGATGTTTTAATTATATACGGAATTTTTATAATTATTTTATTGGGAAATATTTTGATATTATTAATATTAATTTTAGATAATGTTTGCACTCTGTGTGCAGTCAACAAAGCTAGTAATGTTACAAGTTTATAAGAAATTTGCTGAGCTGTGAGTACATTGTTCGGATATAAATTACTTAAATGATTTAATACGATAGATGTATCCCACGTTACTCGATATTTGGGTAATGGTGGCCGCAGACGAAATATGCCCTTAAAAAACCTTTTTATTCGATCATCTTCAGCAGTATGCGATCCCAAAACTAGATTTAAAGCTGATCTACACGTATTAAGAGAGCTATATTGGGCCCCACGTTCATACAGATTTGTTAAAAAAAAGATGACGTTTGGGACCGATGTAGCGAAAACATCCCAGTCATTTTCTTGACAAAATACAAACCACTTTTTCAAGTAAACATTATACTGTTTATGAGAATTTTCTGAAAGTGATGCCATCATTACATCGATCGCAGACGGGGGAATGCTTCTCTTCAGCCACGCTTGCCGGAGCAGACTCCTGCTGCCAGGGTAAGCCTGGTGTGAATGTGGCGACTGCTGTGAAAACGAGACAAAATCAAGCTATCATCTGGATTAAAAATTATGGGGGCGTATAACAAAAGACTTTGGAACAGTGGAAACCACGGCTGCGTGGGCCATAAAGGTACTACTACAATACCTTCAGCGCCGTCAGAGGCAATTTTTCGTAATACTTTAAGAATTACTGAAAACGGCGGAAAGGCATAAAAGAAGAAATCTGCCCAAGAGATCGTAAAAGCATTTACAGCAATCGCGTCAGGATCCCTATGCCACGATACAAATTTTAAGCATTTGGTATTTATTCGGGTGGCAAATAGGTCTATCTCAGGCAACCCGAACTTAGTCACTATTAGTCTGTACGCGCTCTCAGACAACTCCCACTCGATGTCCGGGTGCACGCGCCGTGACTCGGCGTCCGCCGCCGTCTTGTTATCTGCCGAGCGAATGTATGAAGCAAACACGTGCAATTTGCGACATTCACACCATTGCCATAGCTGCTTAGTAATCTCAGTTAGATGCGGAAATTGAATGCCTCCCATTCTATTGATATATGAGATTGCTGTCGTGTTATCAATACGAAGTAGTATCTGACAATTAGATAAATTTTTGGCAAAAACTTTAAGTCCTAAATAAGATGCCAGTATTTCTAAGTAATTAATGTGATTTTGACACTCAAGGTCACTCCACTGCCCACTAGCCGTCTGTTCTCCGCATGCCGCGCCCTACCCCGTTGTTGAGGCATCTGAGAAAATTTCAAGGTCATAACTATCCCGTTTGATAATACTGACCGACTCGTCAATGGCATTATACCACCAACGCAAGTCAGGTATTATTGATTCTGGAACGGTCATGTAAGATTCATAATTCTCGTCATCTTTAAGATTGAGATATTTGATACGTTCAAAGTATTTTGTGTACAGCCAACCGTAATCTATAGCTGGGCAAGCTGATACTAGTAAACCGACGAAGCGGGCCATTTCTCTAATTTTACAACGTTTTATTCGTAAAAAATTTTGAATTTCTTTTTTAATGCGGATTCGTTTTTCTTCGGGAAGTTTGACCTGAAAATTTTCTGAATCAATTATGTTCCCCAAAAATACACAGCTTGTTTTTGGTATAAAGCAGCTTTTTGCTTCGTTGATAATAAAACCCAGAGCTTTAAGAGTTTTTCTCGTTACATTAGTGTTAAAAAGACACTCTTCATAATTTCGACCAATTAATAAATAATCGTCTAAGTACACTGTGGACATTCGACCTGCAGAACGTAACAAACGTACTACCGGTTTCATAATCTTCGTGAATATATAGGGCGCTGTACTTAAACCAAATGGTAACACGTGAAATTCATAAAGATCTTCATTGAACATAAACCGAAGGTATTTCTTTGAATGTGGATGAATTTTAATCAAAAAGTATGCATCCTGAAGATCTATTTTTGTCATAAAACAGTCTTTTGTAATTAATTTTAAAGCAGTACGCAAGTCTTCTAATTTAAAATGTTGTGTATCAATAAATTTATTTAATTTTTTTAAATTCAAGATAAATCTCATTTTACCATTTGGCTTTGGAATTAAGAATATATTGGAAATAAATTGACCGGTACAAGGTTTACATTTAGAAACTGCGCCCGATATTAATAAATTATTAATAGTTTCTTGAAACTGAGCTCTTTCAGAAATTGAATAATTTCGGGCTTGTGGTGCACAAACCTGAGAGACCGGACATGAAAAATGGATTTTATAACCTTTGATGTAAGAAAGGATAGTAGGATCATTTGTTATTAAGGACCATTGTAAATAAAACTGCGACAATCTGCCGGCATAATTTACCAGGGCTAGCGGCGGGTGTTGCGCGGCGGAGCTCGACGCTGCGACGGCCTCGATGAGCTCGAGGGCGGATTCTTGGTCGTCGCCGACTCCCTCGTCCGTGGACCATCCGTCTGCCTGCGCGACGGAAATGGACTCTTCCAGTTTAAATTCTTGGATAATCCTGTAGGTGGTTTTTTAACCACAGACTGCATCTTCGTATTTGTGGTGGCCTTGAGCTCAGCGCCTGATTTAGTGATCGCTTTTGCGGTCTTTATTGTGTCGGCGAAGTTCTCGCCGAACAAGAAACTGTCCACTTTGGTGGTTTGTACCTGGTCCTTCATGTCCTTTTTTAATGTCGATAGTACAAAGTTTCGCCTTGTAACGGAATCTGTGTATTGACAGTCACATAATATTCTACTCGTATCCATGAGAAGTTTTATTAAACCGGTATCTTTTTCTTTAGACGAAAGTAGGCGTGTCAACGCCTGGCAAAGAGCGGTAATCGCGGAGGCTAGCTGTTTCTGTTTTATTTCGATAGCCTTATCTCGTTTTGCGACGGTTTCAGGGATGGCTGCTTTTATTTCAGCGTTTAAAACTGGCGCGTTGATCAACTTGCAGTTGCTTGGAGTCAGGTATTTTTCAATGAATTCTTTTTTAATCTCCTTCGTCAATCCGTTAGTTACGCAATGTTGTAATCTAACAGCTAAATCTTTCTGAATTTCACCACCAAAGGTATTAATAGAAGTAGGGTCATCACCAAGTATTTCTAAAATTGTACCATCTAACTCCTGTGTATCTTCAGCGCCTTCAACAAGAACAGTGTCAATGACCGGTTCACAAGCAGGTGCGCTCTCGTTGCAGGGTGGTGGTAACACTTCGCTAGTCTGCTCTGGTTGCTCTGAGCACACGAGGTCTATCGCGGAGTGAACTGGAATCGAAAATTCGATTTTCATATAACTGGAAAATTTTCAAAGTTAAGAAGCAGTCCTATTATACTGATCACATAACTTTTAACGGGTAGTGATAACTCCAAAGAGAAATACGCAAACCCAAGAAGGTATATACATACCTACACGCATACGTATGATGGTAAGAGACAGACCAAAGTACTGCCCGCAAACCAATAGCCGGTAAGAGACAGCCCAAAGTACTGCTCGCAATACCGAAAAAAAACACCAAACACGTAACACGTTAGTTACTAACCTTCAGATTGTTCAGGATCACGCCGTACATGCGGCAAGCTGCGTCGGGAGTCGGATGGACTCACGCTCCTCACGCGTGAGCCAAGGTGTGAGCGTGACCGCGAGCGCGACCGCGTGTATGAACGCGTCTTGGATCGTCGTCGTCGGCGTGATAGCGATCGCGAACGAGACCGCCCGTGACGCCTACGTTTGGCCGGTCGAGATTCCCGCAGTTTACGCTCCAACTTCCGTATTTTCTTTTCTAGGTAGTTGATATCTTCTTCATCCTCACGCGAACACTTCCTCTTCGGCATTTTCCAACACAAATCACCGAAAAATCCGAACGAATAGCACAACGAAATAACACCGTGCGTTCTTGGCGAAGCACTAAAACGCGAATGAATCAGAGGGTCGGCCGTTGGTCAGAATATAGAAAATGTGAGACAACCTACCTACATAAAAAAAAAAAAATGTAAACAAAGATTGTCTCCAAAATAAAGTGCAAGAATGGCGAGCCGCTAGGCGCAACTACATGTGTATAATGCTAATCTCGAGGACGAAGCATGAAGTATAATTGTTATTATTATGGTGAGGTCATACCTATACATAAGGTATCAGCGGAAACAACATGGCTAAAAATAGCAAAATATTGGTATGAACGAAATAAGATAATATGTTTTTTGTATTAATATTTACAAACCCAGGAATGTCTACACCCACACCATTTTCTCCGATTTCATCACAATGATCTACGGAAATAAATTTATTTACCGCGCAATAAATAGGGATTAAAAAGTAAAATTGTTTTGTTCCAAAAATATAACGGGATAACTTTCAAAACATTTCCAATGCTGATAATTTTTTTTGTTCAGAAATACTTCCCTTCCACGTGAACGAGTATCGTAAATTGTTACACTCCGTGCGTCGTAGTAGCAAAGGTCAGTAGTTAGTTTTTAGTTTTAATGCTACGATGACGCTACGAGGTAGTAACGTATTACTTAAGGTATTAAAAATTGGTTTAGTATAGTTTTGCGGCACTTTTATTTGAGTGCGCAACAAAGGTAACTTATAGTAAGTCCTGCAATAATCATTTTTCTGAAATAAAAGTGAAAGCTAATATTGGAGTTCAAGCATACCATTATTTTATTGTTATTGAATAAGTTTTGTTTTAATCTAAACCTAACATTTTGCACATTCGAGATGAATTTAAAAAGTTTTTGCGGTTCTTGTTATATTATTAAGGTAAGTAACTTTTATTAACAAAGTTCAATGAAATCTCATCGATAGTAATACGTTTCACCTATATTATTTATAATAATAATAATATATTGTTTTATTTTACTCTCCTACAGGGCTAGCATAACTTTAGCGCAGTGTCAGCCGGAATTGCGGCTACGGGTAAGAAATTACTAAACTTGATCGAAATTTTATGGAAATTCTGAAGTTGCGAGGATTTTCAGGAACCAGAAAACAATTATGATTTTAGCATAGTCCATTGTTAAGATAAAAATTGTCCTAACGTATTATTACACCTTCGTGAAAGCTTTTCAAGTTGTTAGTAACTGGGGGCTTAAGCCACGAACCCATAAGATTTGACTAATATTTGTGTATAGGAACGAGTATAAATTCTGTACCTAGTCTTGTTCGTTAAATTCCGAGATTTGTAATAGGTATAGTTTTAAGAATATTTTGAAATCAACAACGAATTGTGTTTCAACATGAAAATTCTATTAGGATAGCACTCGTATTGTGTTTGAAAATTTAGATTAATTTATTTAGTTACTCGTCACTTTGATGATAAAAAAAACCTTGGCTACTTAATTAAATTAATAAAACCCTCTAACTTGTCACAGTGCGAAGGGGCGGGGTTTTCTCCCGACACTTCTTTAAGTTACATTAAAACGAAAAACATATATATGTCATAAACATATATAGGCCAGTCAATATCGACATCAAACATCGCAAACGCGCATGTATCTACGATTTTTTATATGTTGTTAGGTTCCTTGAGAGTAGTTTACACCCAAGTTTGCAACCCTGAAAACCCTGTGCTACCCCCATGGTGCTCGAAAAACTGTGAAATTTTGGCAATTGTTTGAGTATTTTTCGAAAAAACTACCCTAAGGAAGCGTTTTTCAAGTATGTTTGCTATGTAATTTAATAAAGTTTACTAAATTTTCTACAATTTGAGTTTAACTCCAGCACTCTAGGTCCATTAGTTGCAGAGATACAGCTTGTCAAAGGTAGGCTATTTAAAAAAAAGTGTATATTTTGTGTTTGGGTCATATTCAAAGACACGTACTGGCTAAACTAACGGTCCTGGTGCTGCTTCAATTGTTCATCTGATTGTTTTGTGACGCAGACTCTTTGGAATATGGTAAAGGGATCAACATCAACTTTCTTGTTAAATACTTTCACAGAGGTGGTGACTGATGCCAAGGTCTTCACTTTGTTCTGGGTCAGCGTTTTTCACGGTTTTTCGAGGTTTTTGGGTAGCACAGGGTTTTCAGGATTGCAAACTTAATAAATAAAATATGTGGGGACATCTTCACACACGGCCATCTGATCCCAAACTAAGCAGAGCTTGTACTATGGATACCAGACAGCTGATATACATTACATAAATAGATAAATACATAATAGATAATACATATATAGATAAACAACAAGGCAAACTTGTGTTTACAAGTGCTCATCACACAAATGTTTGCCCTGGGCGGGATTCGAACCCGCGACCCTGTGCGTCGGAGGCAGATACACTACCACCTGGGCTACGGAGCCGTCAACTTGGGTGTTAACTACTCTCAAGGGACCTAACAACATATAAAAAAATCGTAGATACATGCGCATTTGCGATGTTTGTCCTTTTTTGTGTTGATATTGACTGGCCTAATATGTTTTCGAAATTGCAGAAGTAATTATATCCTACGTTGTTGGACGCACTCAATGACGAACAAATCGTCATTTTTCAAGTACATGTAGTAGACATGGAGTGAAAAAGTATTGAGAACCACCAAAAAACAAATTTAAATGGTTTATTAAATCAATTTCAATCAAAATTATGTAGTTAAAGATATAAACACAATAATTCACATATTTTGGTAACCTAATGAAAACTTATTGCTGTGTATACTCTTAAATAACATACGTGTCAGACTAATATTATAAAATGAGAAAATATATTTGGATGTTTAGATGTTTGGATGTTTGTTCCGCCTTCACGTTTAAAGTACTCAACGGATTTAGATGAAATTTGGAATGGAGATAGTTTGTAACCTGGATTAACACTTTTTATGGGAAATAGTCTTATACCAACGGAAAAATCATACACAACGCGAGCGTAGCCGCGGGAGGAATGCTAGTTTCATAACTTTGAGGGTAAGCCGGCTTAGCCTAAACTTAGCGTATTAGAACCATACAAGAACAAAAGTTGAACAAAAGTCGTATTAGTTCCTCGTTGTAGTCGTATTTACTGAGTTATTTTATAAAAATACTACTAATATTATAATATTCTTAGCTAAACTTATTCTGCTCTTCCAAATAAAAGCAACAAATAAACAACATCATTGTAGTAAATGGGGAGGGGGGATGTTCCGAGAGCCAATTTAAAAAAAATTGTTCATAAAATTTTGGTAGATGGCGTTAATTGACGATTCGTGGATCCGAAGAAATCCGGCGATAACTCGCCAGGGCCATAAAAAAAAAGAATCCACGAAGCACGCCTGGCGCTATCTATCGTCTTAGTTAGAACTATTATTCTTATTTTTTAAAGAGCTACCAGAAGATCCCTCATTAAGTAGCAGGTAGGAACAAACCTAAGGAACAAACAAAATACAGAAGCCCGCCAATCCAAATGCACCGGAATTTTGACAGTTACTTTTGACTTATTTGTGAACGACTTTGTGCTTTCTGTAAGTTAAAGTAGGAATAAACGACAAAAAATAATATTTTGTTTGGAGAAAGCACTTTAAATTCTCTTTGATAAACAAGTACGGTCATCACAAGCTACAAAAACAATAATTTCTAACTTTAATTCTTTTTAGGTAACTTTAGTTTGATTTAATTTGAATCAACTCCTTAAAACTAGGCAAAATTTTACCCTGAAAGTCATAACTGTTTTCATTAGAAAAGTTGAGCCAGTTTGAAGTATATAAAGTAAATATCTTCATTTAAAGTATGAACAATTAGTTTATATAAAGTACAAAATATATTAATAAAACATTAGAATATAATAAAAGAGGGTCTGGGTCAAATACTTTAAGAGCTTGCCCTAAAAATATAGTTATAGTTATTGGAGTAATTCCTTAGTTTTTTGTACAAAGTGGGTCAAGCGAGGCGAATAGATTAGTACGTAGCATGACATTTTGCTTGCCCCTCCCTAATACTCCCTATTTACATACAAATTTCAGTCTACAACAACGAGAGGACTATTACCTACTTACTTTATTACAATAATATTGCATAATGCATAAGTTATTGTGTTATTATTTTTTTATTGTGTAAATTTCCGATTTCTGTCACAAAAGGAATATGGCAAAAAATATTCAGCTTCTTTGTGTACATAAAAAATATGTTAGAAACACAGGGCGAACATGAATTTACTTAACACCATAATTGTGAGTTGTATACAATGATGTTCAATCAGATGATGATGATGATGATTAATAGACTCCTTTCCTTCGTCTATAATGTCGATAGCCTATCAA
Source organism: Carpatolechia fugitivella (assembly GCA_951230895.1). Classification (NCBI taxonomy): domain Eukaryota; kingdom Metazoa; phylum Arthropoda; class Insecta; order Lepidoptera; family Gelechiidae; genus Carpatolechia; species Carpatolechia fugitivella. The sequence goes on from OX579660.1 coordinate 5,677,100, forward strand.
TCTTAGATTTTATTTTCCCAATATGCTGACACCCCTGCTCTCTCCGAAGTGTCCATGTACTCTTCCAGATGTAATTAATTGCGATCTAGGCTCAAATTTTTAATTGGATATGTCGATCACTGTACAAGTTTCGAACAGAATCTTGATTTGATTTCTGATTTTGATCTAGTAACCACAGGTTCTTGGAAGTTCAAGCCAGTTAGAAGCTAGAAGTAATAAGTTTTATCCGTACGCCCTAAGTCAATATTTGAAGCGCACGCTTAGAGATTTTGTCCTGTGATATTTCAGTGCCCAATCGATATATTTTTATCTGATTGCGCAAAGTACAAGGTTTTTATGTTTAACATACAAAGACAAAAAGAAAGAAAGAAAGAAAAATAATTTATTGCCATAACAACATGAGCAGAATTACATTACATTAATCAAGACATCATTCAATCAATCAAGAGGAGACAAGACAGACAAAGAGACAAAACAAACCTCAAATATACTCCTTGTTCTTTGTCTAAAGGCAAGTATTTTGTTTCGTTCGCTCCAGTGTAGGCTCAGATTTCACGAAAAAGTGCGATCCTCTTATATCACAGAGTTGTGAAGATATAATAATCAAAAAAAGCTCAAAAGATGCGTATTCACGTCACGAGAGTTGTAAGGTGCAAAAAAAAATATTCGAGAAAGTCAAAAATTAAAAAAGTTATGGCCGAAATAGTGAAAAAAAAAATATTCCTAATTCGAAACGAAGAATGGTATTAAAAATTTGAGAAAAACTCCTCTGGACAATTTAATCAGCTATAATTTGAGCCTAAAACAAAGACGATCGGGTTAAGGGTTTGCCCTGTAGCCTAACCTTTTTGAAAAATGTCAAAAAATACTTATGCGCCACGGCGACAATTATTCAAACTTCGATACGCGTGTGGAAATTCTGCAATTTGTTTGTTCACAGGCGTTATGTCGAGGATACTTTATGTTAATCTAAGAATTAAATAATTATCATTCAACGATTGTAGTTTTATTTTGTAACCTTTTCCTTACCCCAACTTTCTCGTCACTCAGTCAGACAATATTTTTTCGAATTCCGTAGATTCATTTCCAATGTGCTCGATAGTGTGTGAGGCACGAAATCTGTGAATATTTTTCATCTGAGATAAAATTTAAACTGTAAAACTGAAAAAATAAAACTGTGATGCTGTAGGCTGTGTGATGATTGACTTAAAATTGTGTCCTTTTATCAAAGATTTCCGAAGCTCCTTCATTAGAAAGGCATTAGGTGGCTTCATAGTTTTAAGTGTCTCTTAAAAGCCTCATAAAATCAAATAAACCTCTTGAACCACGAATCTACCGAAAAGTATACCCTCATTTTGGCGATAACTACCTAAACGGGATCATTTTCTAAGATAAATTTATTTTAGTCTTTCCGCAAATAAAAAAAAATACTTTTTCATCTTCCTTCAATAAAGAGAAAAAACGACAAGGTCGTATGGTCGTTACCATACGTGTCACCTTGCGCTGAGCTATCGTCTTTTGTAACTCTGAGCCTTATATTCATTTTACCATTTATTGCACACATAAAATTTTAAAAACAATACACCTGCCTGCCGCTGCCTTTTATCACTATTTACTTTTTTTTTTTCAAAATCCGAACGTCGTTGCGACTAGGCGACACTTCATGTTAAAAGTATATTGACCTCATACACATAATAAAACCACCCAGGCTTTGTTTCATTTGTTTCGGCTCTAATTGCTGTTTTCAAACGAATTCATTAAAGGATCCCATGTTTTATTTTCCCGGCTTTTCATTCGCGGTTCTTCAGTAAATAAATTCAGTTATTCATCAGATGTTTTATTTTGTAATTTGCCCTTGATGAGAATGTTACCGCCAGATGCTAACTACTATATTAGCACAAATTACGTAAAGCCGCGGCGCGCGCATATTAGTCCAAGCATTTGTATAAATAAATAATATATATGCTCTTCAATCCAACTTTAACTTATTTAAAAAGATGTCGTAGCAAGTTTTTATTCCCAGTTTGTCGTTTTTTTCTCTTTACTGAAGGAAGATGAAAAAGTATTTTTTTTTATTTGCGGAAAGACTAAAATAAATTGAAAGTTATTGCTAAAATGAGGGTATACTTTTCGGTAGATTCGTGGTTCGATAGGTTTATTTGATTTTATGAGGCTTTTAAGAGACACTTAAAAATATTGCCTTTCTAATAAAGGAATTTAACTTTATAACAGTCTTCGTAGCCGAGTGCTCGAGATTTTGACGCTCATTACGAAGGTTCCAGGTTCGATTCTTTTTTTTTTCGAAACTTTTTTATATTTTTTTTATTGTACATACGCTGAAGTCTTGTCTCAGCCGCCGCCGCGCCGCTTTAAATCTACTGTGCCATCTTTTGCTCTGGCTTGGCTCTTTACAAAGTAGTTTTATATCTCTTAGGTAAGTAATTTCTATCTAGTAAAATCTTATTATTTTTTTCAGCCCTATGTCTATTTTTTCAATTAAAAATGCCAGTCCTAAGAAATTTATACAAAATATCTTCCGTATTAAAACTGTCATTTTGGACCCTCGTCTGTTACTTATTAAAGTTCATTAACATTTTAAGTAATGAGAGAGGTGGGGTCTAGCAATATTTTGTAGCGATTATTTTTTTGAACAGAACTCTCTTTTGCTCGTCAATATTTTGCGCCGTCAGGTCTGAGTGGTCTGACTAGAGGGCACTTAAATAAACTAACTATACCTGGAAGCTTGGTTAGAAAGTAAATTAAACATTACAAAATAAATTAACTTAGTGCTATTCAGGTATGAAATACCTAGATAAACATTGCTTAAACATACATCGTGAGCACGGAGACAGTGAGTAATAAAATTATGGCTTGTTTAAACATGAAAACCCCTAGTTAGAACCTGTACTTCAGGTAACAGTGCCGCAACCAGCAAGCGAGACTAATAGGCAGCCTTTTGGAAATGAAAATAGTACATTACAATACGAGGATCGTAGGTGGCAAATTGCAAGCGAGCTGACTTTTGTTAGCCCGAGCCGCAAGCGTAGGTTTATAATGCCACGAGTTTGTCATAACCGAAGATCCGTGTGTGGTACGACGTTTTTCAGTACACTTGCGAGGAACAGATACTAAATAGTTTAAATAGAAAGGTACCCTATAAAAACTAAGATAGTGCAGGTAAAATTATTATTCATGTAAGAGTAGTAAATACTAACTTTTATTATAACGTGCGCAGTTTCAGTTGATGTATTATTAACATTAAACGCGTGGCGACGCGTTTCATTCAGGCCGCAGCCTCGATGTTAGCGCAGCGGTGAGAGGAGCGAGTGACGAGAAATGTGTGAACTCCATACATTCTCACTATTTCTCACTGTGTTGGTCGGCTCGATGGCACCGGCTCGGCGAGCGGAGCGGCAGCGGTGGAAGAGCGGTTACTGACAACCGCTCGTAAAGAGACGTACAACGTAACATAAGAATATTTGTATTGTATTATAACATGTACCAATGAGTTCAACAACAGCTCATATACGACCCCTCGGAGGGGCTTGAGCCTACCCTGAATTAGGGCGACCCATGAGTATACTTGTATTACTAGTATTAGTTACAAAATTATGTTTAAAATAATATACGAAACAAAGTGTACGACTGAAAATAAATAAATTTAAATTACCGTTTCGTTGTAATATTTGTAAATAATATTTTATTTTATTTTATTTATTGGAGAAAAAACAGACAGAGACAGCAGCGCTTACATAGTAGATATTATAAAGAAATTATGTAGTAACAAAGATCTTTTAACACCACCTCCATACACAATTCTCGCTTAGATCTATGATATAACAATAAATGGTATAACACTGTTTGTTTCGCTTTCATGCTTAAACTACTGAACGGATTTAGATGAAATTTGGAATGGAGTAAGTTTATACCCTGGATTACACAGAATACTTTTTACGGGAAAAAGTCTTGTTCTCACGGGAAAACAATGTGAGCGTAGCCGCGGGCGGACAACTAGTAAATAATAAACAACGTTTATATTATTTGGTTAACTTTCTCTTACATAGACCTATTAGATTATTATTATCATTATAATCCTACTCACTACGTTATTCATAATTTACTGGAATTAATAATTAATAAGCAGAGAGCAGGTAAGTGGAAATTGAGATCGGAATCATCTTTCTTTTCGGACAATCAGATGATCCAGCCTGCAAAGTCCTAGCCAAACTTGGGAAAGTCTCATAAAGAGATTTTTGGTCGACAGTGTCCCCACCGGGAATCAAACCCGGACCCTCCGTAATGAGCGTCGAAATCTCGACCACTCGGCCACGGAGGCTAATTAAATCTTAAAAAACCTTGACCCAAGAATATGGAGTCTTTTGTGATCACATCTTCCTGTTTGTCACACTTGTGTAAACTGGTGCGACGATGAGTCGGGAGGGTTTCTTTGTTGTAAAAGCAGCATTCAGATTTTTAATAAACAAACGCGATTATATATTTATTTTAAAACTAGGTGTAAACTTATTAGGTGTTATTTTTAATATTTTTTCACCATATAAACCTTCACTGCGAACTTTCGCAAAAAATTCAAAACCAAAATTAGTCAAAACGGTCCAGCCATTTTCGAGTTTTAGCGATATAACGAACAACAATTTCCTTTTTGTATAGTATATTATTAAATAGATTAATTTTTCACCTAAAATTGCTAAAGAATAGATTGTTGCACCTTCTATCCAGATTTTTGCTTATATTCAAACGTCATTCAAATATAAATCTCATTACAATCAATCAGCTTATTGCAGTCCACTGCTGGACGTTGGCTTTCCCAAGGGCACGCTAAAGCGCACGATCACCCGCTTTCCTCATCCAGCCAGCACCAGCGACCTTCTTCAGGTCATCAGTCCACCTGGCAGAAGGGCGTTCCTCACTACGTTTCCCGAGACGTGGTCTCCATTCGAGAACCCGTCTGCTCCAACGCTCATCGGTTCTGCTCATTATAATAAAAATATAGAAATATTTACTACGTCTAGCAAGTATCTAAGCTTCTGTATAAGTAACTGGCGATGAGGCCCTAAATCAGGCATGCTTTCTACATAGAAGGTCTTGAATTGGGTTCCCGTGTTAATTAAAGTATCCATTTAGTCAGAATTCACGGTGGTAGGCTCTTCCCACTTCGCTCCTTTTTTCTTAAGTTACACCCAATAATAAAGTAATAAAACTAAATGACCGACCTTTTCGTCTAAATGTGTGTAACAGCCAGATAACTGCTAACTAATCCATCTTAATGAACATCTGATCTCAAGCTTAACTATTCTTCCAATCGACAATAACCATTGCAGATAAGGGTAGGCAGTTAACTGCGGAAACGGGAGCTCACCAACTAACTAACTAAGAGTAGGCAGGTTTTTTGGAATCGAAAAACAGATATCACACTAATATTATAAATGTCGACAACCAACCTCACGAACCCGGTCGGACACACGATGAAGAAGACTATAAATATAATTTGGATGTTAAGTAAGATGTTTGTTCCGCTTTCACGCCTAAACTACTGCACAGATTTGAATGAAATTTGGAATGGAGATAGTCTTATTCCCACGGAAAAAATCTTACACAACGTGCCACAAAAGCTAGTATTGCATAAAGTAGAAGTGAGGTTATGAGTCACAGTCAAGCCCAAGTCACACAGAGCGGGAGCGGCGCGGTCCAGGGCCTGGAAAGCGTGACAATGCTATACGCCGCGCCATACAAAGTCTCGCTTTCCCGGCCCCGGACCGCGCCGCTCCCGCTCTGTGTGGCCGAGGCTTTATTACTATAAAACTAATGAAAAAAAAATACAATTTGCGTTGTCCTCTTGTCCATCACTACCAACTCAAGTACTACTATTCCTGAAGCGTCATCTATCGACAGCGTCAAGTAATACTATTACTATGTATTTACAGGCCTGGATATCATATATTTATTACATTTTCTTCGTTATCTAGATTCTAAATTGGTCTAATTTTGTTAATTTACTTCAGTACAATAAAACGAATTTATAGATAGATTTTATTTTGTTATCGCTGACATTGAGGCCGCGGAGGCCCACATACGAGGATTGATAAGTTTCCGAAACGACAAAGAAAAACTTTAAAAATCTATTTAAAATAAATTTATTTCTCAACGTTGTTTCCTTCTACCTCGATGCATTTAGTCGAGCGCTTCTCCAACGCCGTTACACCAGTTTGATAAAATGTTTTCTCCAACCCCTCAAAATACTCGTCCACGGCAACAATGACTTCTTCATTTGATGAAAATCTCTGGCCACCTAACCATTTCTTCAGGTTTGGGAATAAGTGGAAGTCACACGGGGCCAGATCCGGGGAATAGGGTGGATGCGGTAGCAATTCGAACCGCAATTCATGGAGTTTGGCGACTGCAACCATTGACGTGTGTGCAGGTGCGTTGTCATGGTGGAACAAAACTTTTTTCTTGGCCAAATGTGGTTGAATTTTCTGGATTTCTTCACTTAATTTTTGCAGCAAGCTTGCGTAGTACTCTCCATTTATTGTTTTTCCTTTTTGCAGATAATCCACTAAAATAATCCCTCGAGCATCCCAAAAAACAGTCGCCATGACTTTGCCGGCCGACAAAACCGTTTTTGCTTTCTTCGGCGCAGGTCTTCCGCTCTCAGTCCACTGCTTAGATTGTTCTTTTGTCTCGGGAGTATAATGATGTATCCAGGTTTCATCGACTGTTACATAACGCCGCGAAAACTCGTTAGGATCTCAGTTAAACAGCGCCAAACACTCCGATGAATCGTCCACTCGACGTTGCTTTTGGTCAACAGTGAGCAAACGCGGCACCCATCGCGCGCAAAGCTTTTTCATTCCCAAATGTTGGTGCAAAATATTAAAAACGCGTTCAGATGAAATGCTCACCATCTCTGCTATCTCTCGCAACTTCAAGCGCCGATCATTCAATACAATTTTGTGAATTTTTTTGATCATGTCCGGATTCGTGACTTCATTTGGACGGCCAGACCTGTGGGCGTCTTCGCAGCTCTGTCTTCCACGTTTAAAATCAGTTACCCAGGTGTGAATTGTACTCAATGCAGGAGCAGAATTACCTAAAACACTGTCTAGCTTGGTTTTAATCTGGGTTGCTGTTTTCTGTTTTAAAACGTAAAACTTTATCACCGCACGAATTTCGTTTCTTTCCATTGTTAAGAAAATTTACGACAGAGAAAGTTCTACGTCCTATCAAACAAATTCCACCAGTTCGATTAAATTCAAATTTGGCGATCTATTTTCAAAAAGATGCCAAAATATAATGTAATATTTTTTTTTTGCGTATCATTTTTTTAAGTTCGTCGTTTCGGCCAGTTATCAATCAGCCCAGGTATCTCAGTCTCTTTTCAGGTCAATCGTATTACAATAAATCGAAAAATGTATGACAAAATGAAACGGAAAGAATGACGGACATACGAGCAAAATAAGTTTGTAGGAAATAGGGTTATGAGCCAAAGAAAACTTTATATTATTTTAAATAAATAATTGGTATATTATTTTATAACTTATTTAGCACTGGGAAGATATTACACGACCGTTACTAACGCAGTAGAAAATCCGAATGTGAACAGACAGAACTGCCAGACAGAACGAAAGATAATTTGGCGGTTCGTTCACTCATTCACTCACCTTCACTCATTTATACAATAACTGCTATAGTCAAATCAGATTTCATATTTACAACAGTTGAATTATAACTCATTTAAAATAAACATGAGCTAAGATTAATTTTTGTATAAATTAATAACCATAAATTCAACACGCGCCCTCAAAAATGAATCTTAGTTACAATACATACATAAAATTACAATACATAATTCACCTACGATATCCTATACGGTACTACGTATAATATATCTTCCAAGTGTATGCTGGGAAAAGTACATTATTATTATGGTCCAACATTTGTTGCAAGGATTAGGGAAAAACCCAGGAAAAACCTAATCAAACCATATGTATACAAATTGTGTTAACTTCATGATAATAATTTAAAAATATACAACAAAATTAAAAACAATAATTATTGTAAACCCATCTCAGCACGCATTCTTAGAAAAGTAATTGCAGGTAAGGGTTTCGTCAATGCATCCGCCAACTGTTTACCTGTGGGAATATAACATAATTTTATTACATTTTTCTCAATCTGCTCTCTGGAATAATGATATGTTATATCGATGTGTTTGGACCTCTTGTGATTAGTTGGGTTATTTGCGATACTCATGCATCCACTGTTATCTTCATAAATCACAATAGGACTAGAATTATTTACATACTACATGCCAGAGACTTAAGCCATAATGCCTCACGAATAGCTTCGAACAGAGCCATATACTCAGTCGATGAGACTTCAACAGACATTTGCCTCTTTGTACTCCAGGTAGTATAGTACAATTATCGAACAGTTTAAATAAGTACCTTGTAGTACTTTTTCTGTCGTTTGCATCGCTTCCACTCCAATCAGAGTCTACATACCCACATAAAATATTGCTATAATCACATCGTTTATAAATTAATTTTAAGTCAGTTGTTATCTGAGGACCCTTTTTAAACATTGCCATAATTTTTTATTATGTTTGTTTGTATACCTGCTTAATATATTAATACATGTGCTTAAATCTGGACGAGTACATATCATTATGTACGTCAAACATCCTATCACATTTCGACATTCATTTTGTCATCAGAATTTAAACTTTCATAATTTAGTTTATTTTCCAGGTGACGGGATTACAATCGTGCATTTAAAACTGTTTTAATGTATGCACTTTGATCTAATGTAATTTTATCATTGAATCGTGTAATTTTTATGCCTAGAAATAATTTTATTTCTTTTAAATCTGTCATTTCAAACTTACTCATTAAATAATTTTTGAAATCATTCATCGTTTGAATTTCAGCACACGCTATGACTAGATCACGAATTTACACTTCCATTATTCGACATATACATACATATATATGAGCTGGTACACCTATCAACAGACGAATTTGAAAACCTTTTTCTTTTAGAGATTGTTCGAAAACCTCAAACCAGCACCTTGCCACCTGCTTTAATCTGTATAGCACTTTATTCAAGACTAAACGCGCCTTGTACTTTTGTACCTTAAAGGTTTTCCAAATTTAGTATGTTTAATTGAAAATATCCAACAACAAACAACAACATTTTTATCTGACGGCCTTGGCACTAAAGTCCAAGTGTTGTTGATAAAAAGAGAGTTTTATTCATCCCTAATTACGGCCTCCCACTGAGTTATATCGTCTCGCGTTTTTATTTCCGCATTTAAGGTTGGTATCTTACATAAAATGGACTGAGCACATAGTAAGTAGTCATCATCACTCTCATAATAAGATATAGGGGGACGAGATTCAAGACTATCACTTTTCTTAAGTTCATTATTTGTATCCTGTGTCATCATCTTTCTCTCTCAGGAACTCTCAGTTCAAGGATTAACCGTGTCGTTTATTTTTGCGAAGTTTGTTAGAGCACTCGTGCCCATCAGATTTTTTACGTATCTGATTTATGTATTGTTAGAACACCCGACTTACCCGACTTGCCGGTTTTGAACACCGAGACTTTATTGACACTGATTTAGGCACAATATAGTTATCAGTTTTGTGACACTGATTTAGGCACAATGTAGTTATCAGTTTTGTGACACTGATTTAGGAACAACATAGTTATCAGTTTTGTGACATGATTTAGGCATAACATAGTTATCAGTTTTGTCATGGGAAATTGGAAAATTATTTCCTTCAGGCTTTTTTTTAAAAAAAGAGGCTTGAATTGCAAAAAAATAGTCTCGTCTGTGATTTCATCTCTAACAGTAACAAACCTTTCGCATTTAGGATTCCAAACTTTATACCCGTTTGGTTCGTATCCTACCAGTTTACCTTTCCATGAATTGTCATCAAATTTTGCCTTACTGGTTTTATCATGCACATAAACAGTTTATGTTGAACCGAACACTTTTAGATACTTTAACTGAAGTTTCCTATTGTGCTACAGCTCGAATGGTGTCTTGGATTGTAATAGGACTCTTGTGGCTGAACTGCTGATAATGCAGCTTCTCCTCTGAAAACTTTTTCTAATTTTGCGCCACTTAACATGGAACGAGCCTTTTCAGTAATGGTCCTAACCATACTTTCTGAAAAACCAATCTGCTGTGTTGTCTTTGTAACTGTCAAATGATATGTTATTCCCTTCTCAACACAGTATTTTTTATTTCAGTAGATAAGTATTCTCCACTGTTGTACAAATTGACAAGTTTAAAATTAAATCTAGCTTTAATTTTCGCAACGTAATCTTTAAAAGCTGAAAATAAATCAGATTTGTACGTTATTAGGTACACAGCACAGTAATGAGTAAATTGATCAACAAATAAAACAAAATAATTCTTATTATCAATAGTTGGAAGAGTTGTAGGTCCACAAACGTCGGAGTGAACAACATATAACGGTCGTGTATGGTCTCACTGCCACACAAACATTTTGTCAATGCTGCGACTTAATTAGGCCGCACGCGTATGTTTTCGTTATTATTAACTTTATATTATTAAGTACAATTTAGTGCGTCGACTACTGTCACACAGTAAACACTACTCAAGAAAGGAATTGCCATACTTACCGCCAAAAATACCAAAATACCTTACCTTAATTGCCATATTTACCTATTTTATACTTAGGTTTTTTTTTTTTAACTTCTATTTTACATACTTTTACTACTTTGGTGTTCTTTCTCTTTGACGTGCTCCGATCACATCTGCAAGTACTTACCGGCAGATCAACTACAACTACAGCACTTTTATTAAGTGTATAAGTCTAACTGGGTTTATACAGGTCGGTTAATGAGCTTTAACTTTAGACTGATTAAACGGAAGTCGCGCTTGTTTACCACTTATGCACGCTTCACACAAATCGTCACTACTTACAACGTTTTGAATTTGATTTACATCTTCAACCAACGTTTTAATTATTTATTTTATTTTTACTAATATGACCTAACCTTTGATGTCACAATTTATAAGTTTTTTTTTTTACTGTTGCATATTTTGGACATAAAATGAATCACTTTAGCACAGGTTACAAAATCTAACATCATTACATTGTTCAAAGACTTACCCTTCATCAATGTTTTACCATTTTTACAAATTTGGGCACCTTGTCCGTTTAATATGATCGTCATACCAGTCTTCTGCATCTTAGTAACCGAAAACAAGTTGTATGGTACTTCCGGGCAATACAACATCCTCCAGGGTTCCTTGAATGCCCAAGTTGCTTGTAACTTGAATTGCACTCCTTTTTGTAGCTGAAATATAAAAGCACTTTTTTTTTTTCTTAGCTATAGAAATTTTCAATGGAGGATTTTTAAAACGGCATATGTAATAAAAAGATCGTCCTTTTTTATGATGTAGTCAGATGTTCCAGAATCCAGTATAAAAGTCACTTCGTCTTCACGGGCATCTTCTTGGTAATCTCCAGTCAAGCAAAACCTGAATACTTTTAGCAATCCAGTTATTTTTCTCGCATGTGTGCATCGTATCACTGGATCTTCGTCAATAACTTTAATCACATCCATTTCGCTTAGCAATGCACGGATTAAACATTTCCAAACACTGTACTTTTCTCCGTTGAACGGTTTGATATTTCGTATGATTTTTGAATTCTCCATTCCGCACTTTTTCGTAAATATAACCGTCTGCCAATTCAAATGTTACGGTGATTATATACGTCAAAAAAACAACTGAAAAATAAATTCGCGCCACTGGGCCCATAACCTGTAGGAAATAGGGTTATGAGCCAAAGAAAACTTTATATTATTTTAAATAAATAATTGGTATATTATTTTATAACTTATTTAGCACTGGGAAGATATTACACGACCGTTACTAACGCAGTAGAAAATCCGAATGTGAACAGACAGAACTGCCAGACAGAACGAAAGATAATTTGGCGGTTCGTTCACTCATTCACTCACCTTCACTCATTTATACAATAACTGCTATAGTCAAATCAGATTTCATATTTACAACAGTTGAATTATAACTCATTTAAAATAAACATGAGCTAAGATTAATTTTTGTATAAATTAATAACCATAAATTCAACAAAGTTAAATTAAAGCTTGTGAAAAAAAGCATTGATCACGATAAACAAATAAAAACGTCCATGAAAATATATTGTAGTGCTCGGCGGAAATTAAAACGCTTGAATCCGCAGGTGAAACACAAAAACAACATAGTATTAAACTGGTACATTTGACCATTAGAGGTCATCATATCGTGTGGATTTTTTGACTCCTGCTATATTTTGCTGTACACAATACACAAAAAACATCTCAACAAAACAAAAACATGCATGTTTATCTATGGGTCCTCAACACAGATTGCCTATGAAATGTTTTGCGTTCCCGATGGAAGTTGGAATCCTCTGAAATATTTAAATATTATATAGGTAATTATATAAATATTATTATTTTAATATATTGATTTTAAATATTTTCTATGACAACCAAAAAGATAGTGTTTTGCAAAAATTAGAGTAAGTATACGGTTCGAATAGTACAATTTGTAGTACAAAATCAAATGTTGAGCTGAACTATAGAACTGATGATTACCACAATCATTTTGATCTTTGTCACATTTATTACAGAAAATACATCCTAGTAAATGTAGCCCAGGGAAAATTATCGCATTTTTTACGAACGATCCTACAATTAGGATTGTACATAGTACGAACCATGAAAATATAGTACAAGTACAGTACGGAGAATCTAACCCTGACAACATCCCCCGTGCGGACGAATCATTGACCAAAACAACCGATCCAATCAAACATCTTTGTCGAAACCGAAATATTTTGTCCGAAACATTGCAGAGCAGGAGGCGTCGTCGTTTCAAACATATGAGTATGTGTAGACGAATTTGTGTTAAGTGCAAACCAAAACATTCGCAGGAGACACAGCTTTAGGTCAACAACCGTCATAAATCGAAGAAACTCATGATAAGACATTCGCGATCCTGTCTTGTTACCAGTTTAGTACGCACTATACCTATAATATATGTTGTTTTTTGTTTTACTAGCGGATTCGTCACATCACATGCATAGAAACTACGGTCAATGAGGCTATAAAAATATGGCTTAAAAAACCCTTGCCATTAAGCGTATGCTTCTGAAAATGGTATCATTTCATGAGGATTCTTGATTTGTTTTTGTGTTGTGTAGGAAAAACGTATATTAATGTTATTTGTTTATGTTATTCAGTCTAACCAAGTTTAAATTGTTAAAGATACATTATGTAGGTATATATAATATGGTTGACAATAAATGCGACTCAGATTTTCTGCTGGCACAACAAACAGTTTATTTCCATTTCAATGGTCCGCATACGCCAAAATAAATGTACTACTGTCTTGCAGGAATTCGTGTCTGTAGATTACCTGAACTTTAGTTAAAGATTGACTCTAGAGTACCAATGAAGAAAAGCGTCGGCTGGCTTCCGTCTGGGAGACCACCGGCACTACATACCAATGTGATTTCGAATTTCGAATTCATATGTACGTTTATTCGACGCTCTTAAGTTGAAGGAAACATCGCGAATAAATCTACACACCCTTGACAAGTATAAGGTGGATCATCTGTACTGGGCCAGCGAAGTCGACTAAGGCCCAGGGTAGGCTCAAGCCCTTCGATGGGGACGTATTCATTTACGTCAGCTCATGCTGTTGATGATGAAAGTAGCAATAATAAATAGATATCTATCAAATAATTTATCATTTGCTGATCACACGTAGGGGGTTCTGAACGCCAGGTGATGTCTAAAATTAGCAACTCAATCAAATTAGTATTTTATTATACTCGTTTTAACATTTAGAGCTGTCCGCAAATTAGAACCCAAAAGTGTTTTTTAAATGGCACGTAATAGTTGATATTATACGATCTATGCCACCCCGCTAACATTATTAGTCGCCAAGTTATTATTTATAGCTATTCGCCTATAATTTCAACTGGCTTGTGTAATTTATTAACTACATTAACACATCTGCCATTTTATAGTTTTTATAACACCTTATATTTTTGAAGTTTATTTAATATATTTGTCACCAAAATATTAAATGGCTTCCAATTTTATTAGTTGTAAACACCTTATCACCTTTTAATTTTTGGGCACCCGGAAAATAATAAGCCTTTTTCTAATAATAGCGAGAACTCAACTAGCAGCAATGCATTATAAATACCGAACATGGGCGCACAATAACCTTGCAGTGTTCACCGTACCGTACATTGCGTAGCAGAAAAATAGTTTAACATTCCTGAACGTTATTGGTGTTGATATCCTTTACCTAGTTTTATCAGTAGACTGGATCCACAAATAAACTGAAATTCTCGTCGAGTCATCGCTAGCATCATTCATGTCATTGATTTAGTACAATATTCTGGACCAAAAATTACTACTCTTGTAAAAATGTCTTTGAGTTTTTTGAAATAGATTTTCAAATGATAAGGGTCTTTCCACGTCAGCTCATATCACGTTATGCTTATTTATTTTAGAAAGGGGAGCAACCAAAATGTTTGACCTCTGGGCTTCAATATGAACATAAAAATATTATTAAAATATTTACGGTTTTGAGTTTTCTGTAATAAGGATATCACATAAATGTTGGAATTTCAGTACATTGAAGCTAGAAATACCAAATTTACACATTTATGGCGTAGGCAAGCAATAAGAAGGGATTTTGGAAAACTCCCCCTCTAAGGGGGGAAAAAGGGGGATTCAAGTTTGTATGAAAGTCCGTCATTTTAAAAGTTGGGATCATGAAAATTTCGATTTAGACTGCGATTAATAAATCATTTGACACGTGTTTTAGCATTTTATCAAAATCCCGATTTTGAGGGGAAAAGTAGGGATTAAATGTTTGTATGGAAAGTCTGTCATTTCTAAAGGTTGGAACATGAAAATTTGGATTTAGGCTGAAATCAATAAAACATTTGGCACGTATTTTATAATTTCATCAAAATCCCTATTTGAGGGGAGTAGGGATTAAAGGTTTGTATGGAAGGTCTGTCATTTCTAAAGGTAGGAACTTGAAAATTTGGATTTAGGCAGAGATTATTAAATAATTTTACACATATTTTAACACTTTTTAGAAATCCCTATTTTAAAGGTAAAGTAGGGATAAATGTTGTCATGGAAAGTCTGTCATTTCTAATGGTAAGAACTTGAAAATTTGGATTAAGACTAAAATTAACAAATCATTTGACACAATATGTTTAAGCATTTTTTCGAAATCCCTTTTTTTAAGAGGAAAAAGGGATTAAATGTTTGTGTGGAAAGTCTGTCATTTCTAAAAGATAAGAACTTAAAAATTTTGATGCAGATGTTTTTGAAATCCCTATTTTAAAGGGGAAGCAGGGATTAAATGTTTATATAGTAAGTAAGTAAAACATAAAATGGATAGTCCGTCATTTTTAAAGGTAGGTAGGTGTTTTAGCATTTTATCAAATTCCGTATTTTGAGAGGGAAAGTTGGGATTAAAATGTTTGCATGGAAAGTCTGTCATTTCTAGAGGTAGGAACTTGAAAATTTGAAAAGAATTGAAGAATTTGAATTTGGCTAAGATTATATTTTAACACGTATTGAAGTATACTTTCGAAATCCCTATTTTATTGGGAATGTAGGGATTCATGGAAAGTATGTCATTTCTAAGGCAAGAACTTAAAAATTGTGATTTAGACTAAGAAAAAATAATCGTTTGACATGTTTCTCATTTTCTTGAAATCTCTATTTTGAAGGGGAAGTAGGGATAAAATTTTGCTATGGAAAGTTTGTCATTTCTAAAGGTAGGATATTGAAAATTTGGATTAAGACTGAGAATAATAAATAATTTGATACGTGTTTAAGCTTTTTACGAAATCCCCATTTTGAGAAGGAAGCAGGGATTAAATGTTTCTATGGAAAGTACAGTTCTTTAACTTTAGTTAGGAAATTGAAAATTTGGATTTAGGCTATGATTTTGGTAGAAGGGATCGGCCAAATTATGTCCCAATGACCACTGCGACCCGAGATGAATCTATTGTAGTCGAGAAACATGAAAATTTGGATTTAGGCTAAGATTAGTAAATGATTTGACACGTCTTTTAGGATTTTTTCGAAATCCTTATTTGAAAAGGGAAGTAGGGATTTTTTATGGGATTTAAATTTTGTATGTAATGTCAGCCATTTTTAAAGTAAGGAACTTAAAAAATTGTATAATAATACGACTGAATTATTCGGTTCAAGTTCCAAAATGTTTTTGAAATCTCCCCCCCCCCCCCTCCTTAGAGTAGGTATTTAAAAAATTATAAAAAACGAGCCATTTTGAAGTTAGTTAAAAATGTGTATTAATCTACCCGTGCGAAGCCGGGGCGGGCCGCTGGTCATTTTATATTTTACGTCTGGGCTTCTTGTTTCGTATTAATTCGTTTTTCGTTTCTATTCATGTAATAGTTTGGTTAAGTTAATAGTTTAGGCTAAGTTTAGACTAAATTAGGTTAAGACAACCGACCAAGTCGGCCTGAAAACCATAAAAGTATGGACCTGGCCTTTATTCTAGAAATTTATGTTAATCAAAGTTCGCAGAATGGGCTTATTTTCCTTTGCCTTTTTCATAAACTAAACATAAAAAACATTGACATGCCTGACTAGTGTTACCAGGCAAGGAAAAATCAACAGAAAAATATAAATAATAGATTACATAAAACGCTTTTTTTATTGAAAGTCTGTCGGTATTTATTACGCTTTTTATTCTAATTACTTTCGTCAGAATGTATTTGACAACACTAGTTTTTGCGTTATCAATCGATTGAAAGTCTTACAAAACATTATTTTTTTAATATTTATTTTGATACTCCCATATAGGCAGCTAAATTCATTATATATTATTTCAAAATGTATCGTGATTTTTTTGTGTGACTGTTCAAGGCTAAGCCCATTTTGTTGTGAGGGTATAACTCTTGGTAAAGAATCTTGATGATAAATATGTATTAGCTTATATACGACTCCTATGGCTGCCATCAAACAAGCGAAAAAATCCAATAAACGTTTTAAAAAAACTGGTAATATACATATTTGTCTTCTGTGTATGAATGAATAAGCGGTCCGCCCGCGGCAACGCTCGCGTTGTGTAAGATACGGAAAACCGTAGGAATAAAATTCTTTCCCGTAAAAAGTATCCTATGTGTTACAAATTATCTCCATTCCAAACATCCATATAATTTTAGCATCGTTTTCATTTATTTATATATTATTTGATAAAAATTCTCACAGCTTACAAATATAGGACATTATTACAAATTTAAAATGAAACATTTCAATAGCCAAATTAAGAGTAATTCACATATTAAAATAGTAATTAAGGACATAAAGTAACGAAACAGTCTATTTTTTTAGAATTGGCACTTTGACTAATTATGATGACAAAAGAATTACAAAATTTAAAACAAAGGAGGATAGCTTGTTAGCATAAGAGTCGACGAACGTCCGGAAGAACGTTCAGCAGATCGTCGGTCCACCTTGTGGGTGGCTGGTTTACCAACGCTGCGACTTCCGGTGCGTGATCACCACGCTTTGTCTTCCTTACTTTCGTGATTATACAAACTAAGATAAAACAACCACAAACCTCCAAAGGAATCACGATGAAGGTGACGATCATGTCGGCCACAGCGAGATGCGTCATCAGCAGGTTGACGCGTGATTTCCTCCTCCTGGATTTCACCAGCGACGCGAATACAGCAACGTTTCCCAGTGCACCAATCACCAATAAAGCTCCATAGATCCCGATGGTGAATCCGCGCTCACGCATCGCCACACCACTGTACTCCGTCACGTTGGTAGTTCTCACATTTTCACTGGGTGTCTCGTCCAAATTGAAATAATCCCAGAAAATCCGGTCCAAATCTGTCATCGTCGTAGATGAAACGCTTTGCAACATTTTTGATGGTTTACATTTATTTTTATCTTAAACTTTTCACTGTCACTTATTTTTAATTTTCTATAAACCACACCGCACCGTTTTAGAATTGTGCCAGGGGGTTTAAAATGTCTCATTAAATACCGAAAGCCAGTTTATTATCCAATAATGATCTGTTACTTATCCATTTCTTGCTTTACTATTGTATGTTGTTGAATTTGATAGGAAAGAGGCTGCGAGTGTTATAGAAACTATCAATTTAAAGATATATTTCGCAGAAGTGATCATTATTGATATTGTTAATTGAATGTCTAGTGAGTCATTATTGTTTTGCTATCACCTAGTAATCCACCACCACCACATAAACGTCGTTCCACCTACTATTTGCAACCATTACATTAATGAAAAGCACTATGATTATTTGTTTACTGTCACAATAATTTTTTTACACAAATTTTATACTATTATCTACCATGAAGAAACTTAAAATGCCTACTTTATTATTTACACTATTTTAATGCTTAGTTTTAAATAAATCTTATTAAAATTACATTTTAATTAAAACACTTTTCATGCATCAACTTAACACTACTTAAAACTAATACTTTATTTAAAACTTACTTGTGAAAGAGTTTCGCGTGGACCGACTACGTAGCGTGTGGCTACGAGATTGCTACGAGTGGCTACGAACACGTCCGCGCGGCGTAGCTCCGTAGCGGCCAGTGACAGATACAGCAACGAACTTATGATTATAATGCTAGAATGAAAGTCAAATCTATCTAAAACTCCCAGAAAATGTATAATTCAAATAAATCTAGCTCTGAACTCGTCTTGAATTTGTAAAGTAATGCAGAAATCAAACATTGCGAGAGTTCTTGAAAAACTTTTGCACCATTAAAAGCATTTTTTAAAATAACTATTTTTAACGTTGTTTGTTAGAAGTTGATATATTTACAAAACCTGAGTTTATAAGATCATCTTAATTAAGTATTAGAAGATATAAAAATTGTATTTCCTTCTTTTTGCACCTATATACCTATATTAGTATAGTATAAAATAGATAGTGTTAATTTCTTTCGATTACAGGCGAATTTCCCTATCAGATTTGATCAAACGCGTTCAAAGCAAATTGTTTGATTGATTTCACACATAACCGCAGCCGAGTGCAATTAAGTTTTCATAGATTTCCTAGCGTATAATACAAAATAGATCCGTAGTCCTACCGATAAGATCACGGGTAAATAAAATGCCCGTGGTTCAATAGGTAGGACCAAATAGTTGTACCATCATGGGCAATAAATAAGTGTGAATATGATTTTGGAATTCGGAAACACAATAGAACTTACATTTCGCATCGTATTAAAACTACAAGGAATGAGCGCAATGATAAAATAAGATCCAAAATATTGTAATCGAATTTATATTTTACTAAATATTTTTTCAACTTCATACCTGGCAACTATTTGTCGTAAGAGGTGATTTAGGGACTACACATTGAACAGGGAACGGGCAGCAGCGCTCTCTGATACAGTAGCCTTTTAATTTGCGATCTCCAACCCGCCTGCCAAGCGTGGAGATTATGGCAAAACCCTCCACTTAAGTGGAGAAGGCTCATAGTCCAGCAGCAGCAACTGTAACGGGCCGTTGATTTGATTTGATTCTATGGGTATAAAACAGCTGGTATTCATCTATAAAGAGATAAATATATATAAAGATAAACTAGACCCAGACACACGTGTCGTAAACACAAGTGTCTATCACATTAATGTTTGCCCTAGACGGGATACGAGCCCACGACTGCAAAGGACGTCATGTGGTGGTGATGGCGCGTGTTGTTTACTCAAACAGAGCCGTCAAAGCTAACGTAAACGTCCTTTTTTTAGTGCGGTGTTACCAAGAAATGATTTTAGAAAGACAAGCGTAAAGTCGGGATAAAATAGCTTCGTTCGGAATACAAGAGTTCTAGTCTACTCTACAATTGTTCGCTAATAACGTTATGTCAAAGAGAGCGACTGGCGTGAAAAATAAAACTGTTGGGGCGAGTGGAAACACTTAGTTACAACATGTTTTGTCTTGACAATCACATTGTTTGAAAATAATAATATTTTATTCTGGGTCTTCCTATCCATCTTTCGTTTTATATGAATTCAGGCAAGCGTTTACTTTTGGACTTGTACCTTTGAAAAAAATCACTTAGGTCAATTTTAAAATATATTTTTAGAGAAAAATACAGAAAAAAATAAAAGATTAAAAGAGGGAATAAGAATATTTCTACGATTTCAAAGTTTTGATGACCACAGGCGTCGCAACATAATATGCAGTTTACGCAGGTAAACGGGTGCGGGTGATGGTATAATTAAGCTATCACAATGTAACACGCTTTTTTATTTATAAAATTGGGTAATAAAAACGGGAAGATTTAATAATTAAGGTGTAAAGTTATGGTGTTAAAAATATATGATTACGATATGGAATTATTTTGTCGTAGACGAAGAAGCTTAATTATCGGTAAAGGTTACAATGAACTTATAAAGTGTTATACTTCTAATTAGAGTTCATTTATTTTTAACTTTTTAGTTCATTTTCTTAACAAATAATAAAAGCTTGTTTTTAAAAAAGGTTTTTTTTCTTTAATTTTATTTTTAACTTTTTAGTATGTTTAATTTGAGATTTACTACGACGTAGTTAGTAGCGCGTAGCAGCGTTTTTCCGTTATGTAGTCCGTAGTACGTGCACATAATAATGTGCTGCTTTGAGCACTTAAAGTTTATGTATTTTATTTATATATTTCATTTTTTTTGTTTGTAGTAGGGTAGAATAATATTAAAATTAGTTATGTAATCACTAGTTAGTTATTTGTAACATTTCTCATTCTATCCATTTCTTTTAATGCATCAACATTACAAGGTTTCTTCGAAGTCAACTTGGAGCAGTCAAGTTCTTCGATTCGAAGTCCTGCTAAAGACTTAACTCTGCTTAAAGCCACATAAGCTTGACCAGCAGCAAATAATTTAGAGCCTAGATAAATAACAGCATGATCTAAAGTAGTTCCCTGCATTTTGTGCACAGTTGAAGCCCAATGTTTATACACCCTCATACCATTCAGCCCTCGGCACGTGCTCACCTTGGCATTGGGTCATCCATCTAATCAATCAGACATATAATAATCCACATTCATAACAAACGGAACGAACTTTTTCCCAAATCTGTTGGAGTTGCATATTCACGCCAACTAAGATGCTCGTCAAAACGAATGAAATGAGCGCAAACTCAATCGGGTTGCGTTGTTTAATTACGGAGTTCCTATGAACACCTTCCAGCTCCATCATCAGACCCTGGTTACCATATAGTATCAAAGTACTCGACAAGACGAATCAAATGGGCTTAAACTCGATGGAGTTGCGTCGTTACGGAGTTCCTATGGCCACCTTCCAGCTCCATCATCAGACCCTGGTTACCATGTAGTATCAAAGTACTCGTCAAGATGAATCAAATGGGCAAAAACTCGGTGGGGTTGCGTCGTTTAATTACGGAGTTCCTATGGCCACCTTCCAGCTCCATCATCAGACTCTGGTTACCATTTAGTATCAAAGTATTCGTCAAGACCAATCCAACAAGCCCAACCATGACTATTTTATGTTGTGTATTTGTGGAGTTCCTGTGACCACCTTCCGGCTCCATCATGAGTCCTGGACATGAGACCCTGGACAGTCAACAGTGACCTTTATCAATAAAATTAAACAATAAACGTTGTGCTACAACGTAGTTTAGTCTATAGTTAATATTATTATGTCCCACGGGTAAGTACCGAGTGAACTACGGAATTGCGAGATAAACAAACATGTTTTGAATATTTGTGGTATATTTAGTAGTGATGTCATTTGTTATAAGCTTTTATTTAACTTGCAATGTTTTTGTATGTATGTTCGAGACAAATCTTGCAACTTAATTTTGAACCACTTCTCACTCAACTTATGACTGAAATTTTGTATATTTTTTCAGTTCTGAGACAAGATTGTCTGCTTATAAAGGAAACTCCTCAACGGTTAGTAATCGACTCGAAACTTTGAATTTATGGTAGTCTGCTTACAAGTATATTCCTCAGCGGTTTAAAAGCTTGTGTTTTAAAAGTATTTCTTTAAGTAAGTCTAGCTTAGCTACCTTGCTAGGCTACGGCTTTTGCTAAGTGAGGCTCTTTTTGTCTGGGTGTCGCAACACAGGGGTAATTTTATATGTTGTTTTTGTATTATCATATCTTTCTGTTGCATTATGTATGTACTATTATTTATGTATGTGTTCTGTGTTGTGATGTGATGTCCAACAAATAAATGTTTCTGATTTCTGATTTAAGAAAAATAATACCATAGAGAGTGTTCTGTCTTCTGTGGTAAGACGACTTGCGTGATACTTCCTGGCCGTGACACTACACAAAATAGACAGGCCACGCGCAAGAGCTTATTCCAAAAGTTCAAGAATGCTAATCTAATTCACCATTTCAGAATAAAAAAATGGACGGATGACATCATAAATATAGCTAAACATCGAATTTTAATCGGACACGTTGATTGCACAATTTTATGGCCGTCGGAAAGACTATGGCGGATGGAATGATATCAGACGTAAGTTTTTCTTATATTGACTCTTTCGAGATAAAACAGGTCGACTTAGTAATTGAAATTGACTTTTAAGAATAAAATAGAATAGAAACCACAATCCAATCAGTCAGCCAGTCTATCGCTAAAAACAAAAAAACGTGAACTAAAGTGGTCTAACAATTTCGATGAAAATTCTAGAAAGGACTTGAAAGCGATTTGTCATGGCGTTATTACTTAAGAAACATTAGTTTTTAGGAAGACGAGGATAAATTGAGTTAGTACTTTTAGACCACTTTATTTTGTCATGTAAATGAAAACTCTACTAGTGTCATTTTTTTTCTACTTGATGGTAGCAATGTTCGTTCTACCAGATATCTTATAAGTTTTGCAAGTGTTGGAAGTCCGTACCCGGCTTTTTTTACTATTCGTAGTTAGTGTTTTTGCTTCTTTAAACTTCACAATCTTAATGAAATGCACGAAGATGTTGCATGTTAATTATTTGGCTTAGGCCCGTGAATTCTATAAAGTATTGGCTCTTTAGAAGTGCCCATAAGGACTTCTTCATCGTTAAGGTTAATAATCAAACTCACAAACCCTGGTGTCAGTGTTTTAGAGCCGCTAAAGGTCTACTGTGACTACTACTTCTGCAGCCGGGGCCCATATTATGGCTAAGCGTGTCTTTCGAAGCACGGTATTGTAACATCGGGCCGCGATGGTCCGTGTCCTGGCCATGTAATTTGTTGCTGGCTGCATGATTTGTTTTAATTTGAATTTGTCTCTTTTTCAAATATTGGAAAAAGAGCGAATACATTTCGTACGGTCGCTACCCCGGTAGTATTTTTGTTTTTATTTTGACACTGTCTTTACCTAGGAGCCAAAGTGTGCGGCCAGTTTTTAGAATATGCGTAATATAAAAATAGTATTGTTCTTTTACAAAAACTATACCTTCATAATGTTTAGTCCTGGTTATGTTAAGACGGTCTTTCTCTAGTTTCACCAAATAAATCTTATTGTACAGATCGGAAAATTCCTTTTATTACAGCTGTTATAGTATCAATTATCTATATTTTTTGTATTTTTTTAAGATACGAGCCCAGACTCTCTATAATGGGAGTTGAAAGCACGACCTCTCGGCCACAGAGACTGTTAAATGTAGGAAAATAAACGTCACAATAAAAATAAAACTAAATCAGACGAGCGTAGCCAGTCACAGGATAAAAGCGAGCTCTAAATTACTTAGAGTCGAGGAAATGTTAGCTTGTACTATTTCCTGTTTGCTCCAACTTTTCAATTACGTTATATTTTGCTAAATTAAATAGTAAATTTGAAAGGAAATACAGAGTAGATAGAGGTATTTGTGACTTTTTTGGCAGTATTTCTCTACAAAAGAATGCTGCTTTTCAACATTGACGAAACAATTGTGAAATATTTAAAATTTAGTCTCAACATCCCAGTGCCTATTCCGGATAGCTCATCTTTTTACTGCTTTAATAAAAAGCATCAAATTTGTATTTAAATCCATGAGTAAAATACCAATTACATCTTAAAATACCAATTACAAATTACATCTTGAATTCAGTAAAGATTGGCAAACTAATAATGCTGTCAAACGTAAATTGAGGGGTTGTAAATCTAAAGGGTTTGTAACGAAAAATCAAAAGTCAACATTTTTACGAAAATACTATATAATGTGCCAAGCCTTACAATATCCGAATGGGTTTAGGTGCAAATCAAAAGTCAACATTTTTACGAAAATACTATCTATGTGCCAAGCCTTACAATATCCGAATGGGTTTAGGTGCAAATCAAAAATCAACATTTTTACGAAAATACAATCTATGTGCCAAGCCTTACAATATCCCTTTTCCCCCCTCGGATGTGTTCTTGTATTGACGTGTGCATGTTGCTAGTTAAAATTAATAATTAAAATATCAAAGTTAAATCGTATAAAGATTCGTAAAAAATAGGACCGCATAAGTGACACGGAGATCTAGAGTATACAACTGGAAGACACCGCTGAGTGAACGGGAGTGTGCGCGTGGAGCTGTTGTGTGAGTGACTTGAACTCGTTTCGCGGTGCGCGCATGCATGTGGCGCATGCACACAACCACAAAGTCTCGTACCGCGCCCAGACACACCAACGCTTCTAGCTTCTACTGCCCTGGTACCGCTCTGCTGCGAGCACGGCCTATGAAAATAGATGTGTGAGTGAACAAGTACTACCTGACTTACCTTCTTGTGCGCAAGCACAATACTGCATAGCCGCGTACTGCGCCGCCGCCACCGCCGCCCGAATGCTGACGCCTCAAGCCCATGCGGTCCTGGTACAGCATCTGACAACTGTGCCCCCGCGAGTTACTTTGCTTGTATTATTTATGAAGCCGACGAGGACTCCCTAATAATATTATATTGCATTACCAACAACGCTACGGCGAGCTGCCGATAACTCATGCTGCCCTGGTACTTCGACAACTTAAAATACTTTTGGAGCCATCTGTAACGGCGCGGTGGCCCAGCGGCGTGAGACAGTGAAAACCTCTATCATCCTCTGCTATCCTGGTAATAATTCGTTTATCCGTGCTTTTTGAATCTTGTGCACAATTATGCGCAAAATAAGACGCACCCCACCAAAAAAGGCTGCCACGACTAACAAGCCGGGATCGCCTACGCCCGCTATGGCTACTGATACCGCAAGCGAAAGCTCAAACATTACGTCGCAAACACCAGCGCAAAATGCCTCTGCAAGTAACATTCCGGCTACTTACCACACGCCTCTTCAGCTTGAGTATGAATCGGAACCAGATATCCGCCACTCTAGCACAAAAGTCAATAAAAACAAACGACGTGCCTATGGATCACCGCCCCATGTGCAGCAGGAAAAAAACATGGACGACTTCATGCAAGAAATGCGTGGTCTAATTAACTCGCTTTCTACTCATCAAGAACAACGTTTTCAGGACTTGAAGACTTCTTTGCTGGAACAAAATAAAGAAATCAAAGATAGTATAGACTTTTTGTCAGCAAAGTACGATGACGCTATGGATCAAATATGCACCCTGCAAAAAGAAAAAAAGGCAGATGAAAAGCGCATAGCTGCACTTGAAGAGAAAATCGATTTTCTAGAAAAGAGGTCTTGTTCTACTGTATTAGAGATTCGCAATGCTCCGCAACAAACATCCAGACAGAATAAGTATGAGGGAAAGGAAGAACTTAGCAATATAATGAAGAAAATAGGCATTGCAGTGAATGTGGAGATAAATGACTCGGATATAAAGGATATATTCAGAATCAAATCTTCAGACGATACAAAACCAACCATTATTGTAGACTTTTTAACGGCCACGAAAAAAGAGATAGTTTTCAAGGCAATAAAACATTTCAACAAGGGTAAACAGATAGATGACAAATTACATACTGGCTACCTTAGTATTGCTGGAGAGAGACAGCCCATCTATGTCTCCGAGAGTCTAACTAAAAAGACCTCAAATCTGTTCTTTAATGTGCGCAAATATGCCAAAAGTAAGAACTTTGCTTGCTGGACCCTGCGTGGCTCAATTTTCCTACGCAACAGCGAGGATAAAATTATATTAATCAAGTCTGAGCATGACCTTGAAAAAGTCAAGCAAAATGCATGACTACATTGTGTTGAATTTTTTATAACATACATGGAACTTGTTTTTCTGTATTCTGTTTTTTCTTTAACTTTATTATTTTTTTTTTGTTTTCTTTGTCAAAATAACTCAATCACTGTAATAGGTATAACTCACAAGCAAACCCACCACTACTCGAATAAATATTTGTATTTACTAGTACAGACACATACACACACACACCTCACAAACAACCAGTATCTACCACATATTTACACCAATACACAACAATCCCAATCATATCCATGGACATGCATAAATTCTATAATAAAAAATGGCTAATTTGGACTTAATACATGATATTGACAATACTACTCTTATAGATAGTTATCACGTCCTTAACTCGGAAACATGTCACTCATTACTTGGAGACACACAGAAATCATTTACAGTGCTAACGCAAAATATAAGGAGCATAAACAAAAACCTACACTACTTTAACCTGACTTTATCTAGAATGCGTGTAGCTCCTGATGTCATTGTTCTCACAGAATGTCGCCTAAATGAATACTCTCCAAATTATCTTCTAAATGATTACGAATATCACTGTTCCAAAACGTACTTAAATCAGAATGATGGGATTGTTGTTTTTACTAAAATAGGACTTAATGTACAAATTCATGAGCCTACTTTTTGTGATGCTAATTGTCTTATAGTGCAAATTAATGACAAGTATAACGTCATCGCTATCTACAGGTCCCCTTCGATAAAAAATATTGACAATTTTCTTATATCACTCGATCAAACTCTCCAACGCCTTCAAAATGATACTATTATTCTCACAGGAGATATAAACATTGACCTGATCCACAAAACACCAAAGGCAGAAGACTATTTGAATCTTCTTGCTCACTTTGGTCTCATCTGCGGCCACACTTTTCCAACCCATGATCGAACTTGCCTTGACCACATGTTCATAAAAGCAAATACCTCCTCTAAAGTACTCGTCTGCTGTACTGACATAACAGACCATGACACTGTAATAGGTTCTCTCAACCACGCCTCCACTTCTAGTTTTAACCTGGACAAAAAACGCTGTATCACTAAAATTGATTATGAGGGTCTAAAAAAAGATCTGACAAATACCAACTGGCATGATATACTTACTTGTGAAAATCCCGAACAGGCAGCTGTGATGTTAACTGAAACAATCCAAAATAAAATAAACACACACAAAATTACTAAATCAGTTTCTAACGCCGGGACAATATTAAAACCTTGGATGACATCTAGTTTGCTGAAATGTTCAAGAAAAAGAGATTACCTGCACATGCTTGCTCGCAAAAATCCAAATAATGAAAAAGTAAACGAAAAATATAAAAAATATAGGAATTTTTGCAATAACATTCTTCAAAATGTCAAAGATGAATATGATAAATGTCGCTTAATAGAATCTTTAGGGAACACCAAAGATACCTGGAACGCAGTTAACGAGATATGTAATATTAAACCCAGCAGGCGTACAAACACAGAGCTTCTTAACATAGATTCATCATCAGGTGAATCTCTGAACACTATTAATGAGTATTTCACGACAGTGGGTGATAGACTTGCAAACAATATTTTAAAAAACACTGACACGACTGAGTCTAAGCTAGCACAAGAATATAAAACAGCTAGTGGGGATTTGACTGGTTCCATGTTTTTTGTCCCAACTAATACTAATGAAATAATAAAAATAATTGACAGCCTCAAAATTAGCTCAGCTCCTGGGGAAGACAATATTAGCAACCATATCATAAAACGCAATAAGCTTACACTTGCCGAACCAATAACTCACATCTGCAACTTAAGTATGAGTAAAGGCATAGTTCCAAACATATTCAAAACGGCCTGTGTATGCCCTATTTACAAAGGAGGAGACAAAAAACAAGTGTCAAATTATAGACCCATCTCACTGCTGCCCACATTGTCTAAGATTCTTGAAAAAGTTGTGAATAAGAGACTTCTTAATTTTTTAGAATCAAAACATCTGTTATCAGACAATCAGTATGGCTTCAGACAAAAAATTTCTACTGAGGATGCTGCAATTTCTCTAGTCAACCTGGTTGTGAAAAAACTAGACCAAAAAAAGTGCTGTATCGGAGTTTTTCTCGACCTCGCAAAAGCGTTCGATACCGTTTCTCGAACAATATTGCTTAAGAAGTTGGAATCCATGGGTATACGAGGACTAACATTGTCCTGGTTTTCGTCCTACTTGTCAAACAGAAGACAAAAGGTCAAAATAGGAAATCACCTAAGCGAATCACGAGCTATAGATTTTGGTGTCCCGCAAGGCAGTGTTCTGGGCCCCACTCTCTTTTTGACATATATTAACGACCTCTGCAACCTAAATTTAAAAAACGCAAGTGTTTTCACCTATGCCGATGACACTGCTATTGTGTTCCATGGTAGTAACTGGATTGAAACTAGGAATACTGCAGAACAGGGACTTAATCAAGTAGCTAATTGGTTACAACGAAATCTATTAACGCTCAACGAAAACAAAACTAAATTCATAACTTTTAAAATTTCGAAACGTACAACTTCTAATATTGCAATTGATATCAGGGTTCATAAATGTGGTGACAGAAACCAGTGCACTTGTACTCCTCTTGAAGAAGTTGACCACATAAAATATCTTGGGGTAACTATTGACGAAAAACTCACCTGGTCTCCGCACATAGATGCAACCTCCGCTCGTTTAAGAAAGCTTCTTCATATTCTTTACAAGCTTAGACGGGTAGCCGATACAGATCTTATTAAATTGGTTTACACGTCTTTATGCGAGTCCGTCTTAAATTATTGTGTGATTATTTGGGGAGCAGCTCTAAAATCAAACCTTATCAAGCTAGAACGAGTGCAAAGAACAGTTCTCAAAGCAGCGTATAAAAAACCACGTCGGCATCCCACTAGCCTTCTCTACAAAGAATACCAAACTCTTACAGTCCGCCAACTTTTCATCCTGTCTGCAACGTTGAGGTTTCACAAAACAGCGCTGCAAACTAACGTTACCTCTACCAGATCTGCTCGTACCTTGAAGTGGAAAGCAAAGCCTACAAAAACCATATTTGCAAATAGGTCATTTGATCATACAGGGCAACATCTGTATAATAAAATCAATGCTAAACTTAACATAGCTCAACTAACTAGATTCCTCTGCAAAAAAACTGTAAAAAAATGGCTGCTTACCTTAAATTACACTGAAACAGAAGAGCTGTTGGGAATCCTTAAATAAAAACGAACACCGTAAACAAATAAATTTAACATTAAATAAACTATCTATTTACACATGCATCATATAAAAACACAAAGCCCTCTGCAAAATTATTACTACTCACCTACTCACTACTTATACTCTAAATAATAACGTCTATTTCGCACTAATTCAGTTCTATGTATACACACAGAAACACACCCCACACACATACAGCAAACACACGCACACACACACACTCACTCACGAACACACACACACATATTTATATATTTTTCTGTAACTACATTTAGTACTTACCTGACCTACAGCAACATGAATGTTATGTGATATAGTATACATTCCCAGGGAAGAGGCTGATATCCCACAACACAGGGAATCCTAGTGTGGGTATCAGTGCGCAACCTGGCTTATTGTCACTTTAATTGCCAATAAAGATTTTTGTATTTTTTGTATTTTTTTTTTTGATATCCGAATGGGTTTTGATAATTGGCACTTAGACCCTTTAGATTTGCAACCCTTCAATTAAAGATTTATTGAACCCAATTATAACTGCTTAATTATATCTATGTACGTACATAGAGGTCAATGAATATAGACTATTCATAAATTAAAGAAGAGATCACACCGGTGACGTGTTTTTTTGCGTCACTTTCTTCGGTATAATAATACGTTTTATTATGTCCTTATTTGAATCACCTAAAAATTCGTAAGTGCCATTTTGTGAAATACAATTTAAATAATAATTGAAAATGCCATTTGTTTAAGTGCCGTTAAGACGGGTGCCCGATTAAGAATACGTCAATCGTCTTATTTTTTTTCTTAATCTTTCTTTCATTTTTTCTTTATTTTCATATCTAAAGGTAAATTTCTAAAAGGACTGTGTCTTACACGCCGTAAGCCATTTAAGAATCATTCCACTTACCAATAAAGAAGTCAATTTTATTGATTTGATGTGATTTATGTATTAAATATGTAAATCGTTAGTATATTGTATTAATGGTAGTGGGTCTACTAACTACGTACCAATGTGTTTTCGAATTTTGATTTCATATCATGTGCATTATATGCGATGTTCTTACGTGAAAGAAAACATTGTAATAAAGCCTGCATAGTGCACACACCTGCGAAGAAATTCGAAGTGAAGTTTGCCAATCCGCATTGGGCTAACAAGGACGACTACTTTATGGCAGGATCGAGTCCGTCAGTAGTGCTGACAAAGGACACCAAATTTCAATATATTAATTATTAGGTTATTGAGTTAGTTAAGTGGTATGACTAGTCAAATAGCTTTGTGCAAATGGCTTACCTTAGCTAATAATAAAAATTATGATGATATTGAGAATTTTCTACATAATATTAGATAATAATCACTCACTCACACACACACACACACACACACGCACGCACGCATGCATAACTTAACAAGAAAAGACATGCAGTTTAATTTAGGATCCGTTGGAGGAGGGGGGCCTCCCGACACAGGCAATTAACTGCTTACTGGGAGTCTCCTTTGTCTAGCTATGTACAATGTTCTCGTTTATGAAATAAAGATTTTTGTATTTTTTTTTTAATGCAAAAGTAACTCTACTTGTATCTGTTCATCCTTTTTCACTGTTCTACGTGATAAAGCTTTAGGGACGTGAATTACAGGAAATGACGTTGTATTTGCGTTTACATATAATATAAATTACAGTACAGCTAGGTACACCATACTTCTGACACATTTGGTATTCACCTGTATTATAAATAATATATATACCTATCGGGGTTATTTTTTATTCAGTGCACAAACTTTAATATGTTGTTCAGACCATGAAACTGAAAAACTTTCTCCAAGAAACATGGGTCCGGAAATGAAAGAAAATTTTGTACCTCCCATACTAATTGCTGAGGAGTTGGCTGCGGCAGTTTGTACGGGAGATCGATTTTTTTTCTGTTCCGGACCTATATTTTTCGGAAAAGTTGTTAAGTTTCATGTTCTGAACGACATATTAAAGTTTGTGCACTGAATAAAAAATAACCCTGTATAGATAGGTAGACGTATTTTTTATGATGATACGTCACGTACTACGTAGAACATGAGTATTGATAGACGCCTTTACCATGTATTTACGATATTTTATGTTGACATAACACATATTACATATTTACCAAAAAGATCACACTAGAAAGAACCAATTTACGAAGTTCGCATTTTATTTTACAGAACCAACCATCCACCAAACCATCTTCCTAAAGAAATAACATAAAAAATAAAATAATAATATATTACATAAGAGCAAAATATGAACTTACTCTCGTCCATGGTAACTTTGGGTGGTTCGATCTCCTCTTTGACGATATATTTGTCAACCAAAGAAACAATTTGAATTATCTGAAAACAAGAACACCTAGTAAATGGCCAGACGTAACCAAAGATGCGACCCATTGGATCCTGTGTGGCACACCTCAGTTACTCCACATGATGTGATGGTACCGAACGCGCCATTAAGATGAGCGTGAGAAAGACAAGTAATAAATAGTAGTATTGCTTCGAGAAATGCACATTTGGCAACAATAAAAATTAAAACTGCCAGAGGTCTTTTGTCAGTAAGTAATAAACCGATATTTTTAAACGAAAATATCTAAACATCCCAGGAAGCGGCATCACAAGTCAGACGGTTCATAGTAAAATAAATAACCACTAAACAATAGGCAGATAAAGTTCAATGGTTTGGCTGTAGCACGTGTAGGAACATAGAGAAATCCTTATCGACCCAAAACTTTTACACCAAACAGATGTCAGACAAGACAAGATAATATTAAGATAAAAAGGGTGAAACTACCACTATGATTTGCTATGCAAAGTACAACTCTAAGTCCTAAGACAAAACTCAACTATGTCTTATGTTAAACGGGTTTCATCACTATATTATTCATATAAACAAAACCCTAATTGGTATAACTTAATCACAAAGATAATATTAAACGTGTTCCACCTACGGTGTAACACTGTGTATAAAAAATTACATATTATTAACAATATGTGTATGTGTCGTGGCCATATCGTAGAATTGATCACATCATGAAATTTTCGATCATTTTCACTGTCCATTGGCCACATCATGATGTGCCTTGGCCAGATCAATGATAAGAAATCGTTTGACGATATGTTCAACTAACACGCAGCTACTTCATGAAATGGTCAAGATTATTTGATCATATCGTAAAATTATTACATTTATTGCCGATAGAGGCACTGGAAGCACTTTGTTTATGTACCAAAATGGCGGCCGCGTTATTTCTCGCAGTGAAAAAGTGAATTATTCGTTATTAAAATGAGGAAGAAAAAGAGAGTTATGATGACAAAGTACTCTGAAAATGTCTGTCAGACTTAGAGAACAATAAGTACCAAACATAATTTAAATTCTGTTTAAATATTTCATGGACGCCCTATTTTCACGATATGGCCAATCGTGGACGACAAAATCGTGAAATGCACACGATTTAATGATCTGGTCAAATTTAGTTGGCCACATCATGAAATGCGACCATTTCATGAAATGATCGAAAATTTCATGATTTCTGTTCTTTTTCTGTTCGTTTTTCCCCTTCATTAGAATACTTTTGGCCTAGAAATCGAACAGAGGGTCAAGGAATACCGTTCTTCGGATTCTTCGATTTAAATTAGATTAAATTAAAAGTAAAGAAAAGAATAATAAACTAAAGTTTATAATTTAATTTATCTTGTGTTTTCCTCATCTCTCCTCTAAATAAGATAATCTATAATTTTTCTTAAATAAATAAATCTGCCCTTAAATTCACCTTAAGCCTTACTCTAAATTATAAATTCACTTGCATTAATAATAACCTTAATTTTGAATTAAAGACATTATCAAGATCTAGGTTAAAGCAACTATAATTTATTCAATAAAGTTGCTTAACCAAATATCTCATCCTTGCAAACATTACATGATAAAGAGAAGTTATCAAATATGAATTTTTGCCTGAAAGACTCTGCTAATACTTTAGTATACACTGCGCGGTGTCATTGAGAAATGAGCTCTGCAAACAAACAAAAGCGCTATAGCTGAGCTCACGAGTGGCCACTCACACACACAAATAAAACACAAACCAACTAAATGAATGCATTCTAAAATATAAGGAGGCAGCTACTGTTTTTGGGTCTGACTATATACGAGATACAGAATATAAAAATCATAAAAGTTACGTAACATAAAACAACAATGCGAGTCTCACTATCCTTGGCACAACCCAGAGGGCTACTTGCAAAGTCGGCTGGAATCACATGTGTTCCAGAAGGCGTAGCCGGGTGCACAGCAATACTCAAGTTTACAGAGAGCTGACACTTTAATCTACAAGGGAAATCGCTGACGTTGGCTCGTTATAACCTGCTTGCGGCTGGGTGGGATCATGTGTCCCAGAAAGCGTGGGTTGAGTTCAACGCGGAAACTCTTTTTGGGGTTATATGATAAAACTTCATTCACAGGAAGTCGCTGTGGTAGAGCTGGACACAGAAACTTTCTTTGAACCCTTTTCGTTTGCTTATTATTTTTAGCAAGGACATAAAGCAAAATCAAGTATTACAGAACTATCCACCAAGAAAATAATTACTAGACGATCACATAATAAATTATAACAATTATATCACAGCATAACTGACAGCCTGAGACTTCAGGCTCAGCATTGGGCCATCACAATAACCGTCGGGTTTTAAATGCATACTAAGTAGTACGCAGTAGTTACACCCCCTTTGCAAACACGATCCTTATTATAATTTAATCTTTTTAATAATCGTTTCCTCGTTTTTATGTCTGTGGCGATGTGGAAACCGCACCATGCCAAAGGGGAAAAAAAACAGAAGAGAAATGTCAAAAAATGACCTTGTCGCGCAAAAATTGTAAAGCAGATTGGTGGCTAATAATGACTACATACAATATCTCGTCTCTTTCTTATTTTATGCTTTTCTTGAATTTATCGGAGTAGCAAATGTGATTGATATGACACAACATTTTTTTTTTTAATATGAATTTAGAAAGTACCAAATATTAAAACTACGTGTGTTCGGAAAAACGAAACGAAATCATAGATATATTTTAATGAAAATAATTTGTTTATTTCATCTATAACAAGAAAAAAAAGACTTATTTTATAACTGAGATGTTATGATTTCTAAATCAATAATGGCCAATATAAATCTTCCGTTCACATACCATTATAGCTCATCCCATCCGCATTCCTTTTAAAAATAAGATAATATGTATTTTTCTGAAAGAAATGTTTATTTATATTCGTGCGCCTTTAGCATTTTATATATAGATTTATTGTTGTCAGTTCATTATGATAGATTCAAGGTTCATAACTTATATTTATAGACCGGATAACTCAACATTCATAATTTTAAATTCATCTGTCAATTTTTTTCTTTCTGCTCTCATGAAGCTCGTTTGTCTAACTAAAAAAACACAATAACACTTGATACTGGCGAAATCATTTTGGGAACGCCATTAATTTAAAAAATTGAATTGAATTATATTTAGAGACCCTTTTTCTATCACTATATTCTTGCTACTAATTTATACTTACGATAAAGTAAAACATCGCGATGAAACCTGCACACACTTGCGAAGAAATACAAAGGTTGTGTGTGAATTCGACCAAGTTGCACTGGGCCAGCGTGGTCGACTAAGGCCTAATTGGCTTAATTCAGGGTAGGTTCGAACCCCTCGGAGGGGACGTATAATAATGAGCTGTTGATGATACTTACAACTATATAGGAAAGGTCACAACAAAAACGGTAACTAACTATAGGTATATAATATATAACTAAAATTTATTATTATTTTGTTTAATATGATAAGTGGAGGAGTTCCTTGAGTGATGTTTACAAATCAAAGATATGATCGATAAATCAAAAGATAATTCCAAAAAGATAAAACAAATCTCTAAAAGTGCGTGTACTTCCAGTACACCTACCCTATGTCACAGAATTAATCCTATGTTGCGAAAAATGGACGCTAAGTAAAGGGTTTGATACGGAAAGATCAATCGTGGGCAACTTTGGGACTGGATAAGGAATGCGGGCATTCACCAACGCACCAAAGTGCTTGATGTACGGAGGAAGGTTGCAGGAGAAAGGATGACAGATGGAGCAAAAGAGTTCTTTTTTGGAGACCCAGAGCGAGACGAACTGTGGTGTTTAATAAAGAACACAAAGGAGTGCCATGAAAGAGGCATATATTAAACAGTAGACACAAATATGCTGATCAGAAGTGGAAAAAGTACTCCTTGACACCAAATATCTTGGACCAAAAATTCCTTCCGTGGGAGTAAAGAAGGGATCGTGCAGGCAGAAGACAAAGTTATTTGGCGTCAAGAAGTTTCCTTAATCATAATCAAACCAGAGAAATTCATTTCGGTTATCAAAGTTTATCTAAATCACCCTAATTCAAAGTAAGCTAGAGCCAAGGGGCTTGGGGCACCAAGGGTAATATGAGCTGTTGATGGTTGGTGATATGTTTTTTTTTATTTCTAAGATGAACATTTCATCGCAACAATAAAAAGAAGATAACTCCACTTCTAGGCGGCGTATCAAGATGAACCATACATCTGTATTTAAGTTTGACATTTAGCAATGCAACTGAAAGTGCATCCAAGTGCAATAGTTATTGCGTGATGCGCGAACAAACATACATAATTATATAAATAAAAATTGTAAAAATAATTGTTTTAGCTTCTTTCGGTCTTATAAAGACCCCTCTTATTATTTTTTCTGGGTGGGGGCTTATTGAAGTCTTACAAGATATTTATTTATCAAAGGAGTTCATGAAAATGGTTGTGATTACGAATTGGAAATGATTAAATCTTCAATCTACAAGTTTTAATCATATTATTATTGAACACTTTTATGTTTTCGCGGTTGTTAATATTAATAACATACATATTTTTCGGGTTATTACAACGATTTTGTATAATATAACAATGTATGTGTTGTTAGGGTTTATGTATTATTATAGCGCTGTTTATCACGGTCTTTTAGATATTTTAAGAGGTTTGTTAGGCCCTAAATATGAGTATAACAGTAAAGTTCCTATCCTATATCGTAATTCTGATACCATTTCCATCCAATCCGAGATAGTTTTACGAGCAAAATGCCCCACCCTTGGCTTATACGTCACTTTGGTTTGCCTCCCTCTAGCATTATTTGCGATGCGATACCTTAGGGAAACTTAAAGTCATGCTTAGCCCAGACAGACTATTATATGTGGTGTAATGGCTTGGCCCACTGCCTGACAAATGTGTTTTCGAATTCCAAAACATACGTACGTTAACTCGACGCTTTTACGATGAAGGAAATCATCATCGTGAGTAAACTTGCACGCTTCTGCGAAGATGTCCTGCAGTGGACGTCTTTCAGATGGGATGATGATGATGATGATGATCCACATTATTTTTTGTATAAACAACGATGTTGTCTTTATCTTGAACCAACAAACTTAACTACAGCGAGAACTTACGTACGCTTATTAAAATGCGATCCGACTTAAAAGAAACAAAACATTACTCTCGTAAAATGTTGTAACGAGTTGTTTGAAAAGTGAGGCAATATTTATTTTACTAAAAGTACAAGTAGCTATCCAAGGTAAGCGTTTTAAATATTACAAGTTTACAGATAGCCCATCATTGGGATATTTAATTATAGTAAAATAATGGAATGAAACGGATTAATCTTTATTTAATTTAGTAATGTATTGTAACGTAGGGTTACAGATAGGTAGGTAGGTAGAATAAAAAGAAAGAGGGTAAGTTCGATACCTGGAAATTTATTCTGTTCTACCTACCTATCTGTAACCCTACGTTACAGTGGCGCCCTTCTACGTGGTTTTCTGTTCTCCAATCTTTACATCCTGTCGTTTTGTTTCTTAGCACTGCACAGCGAGCCGTCTTCTTTTTGTGAGCGAAAAGGTGACCTACCCTACTGAACTGGTATGTACTTACCTGCTGTTACATTGTAAATTGTACTGTGTATTTAGTTCTAGTTTCTTCTGCAGTGTATTTAGTTGCTTAGTAGTGTGTAACTGTTATGTAGTCACCTACTTTAGTCTAAATTATACTGATTTATTTTCGTTGTAATTTTATTTTTTGAATTTTCTACCGTTAGCTGTAACGGTTATTTTTTATTTTTTATATTCAAAGGCCTACGTAACAGTTCGTAGGTAAGTAGTTAAATTTCTTCTTGCTTTTAATTCCTTTGCAATAGTACTTTTATTTTGCTTATTATATTTTTTGGTTTTCTTTTAATTTTATATTTTTTTTTGTTGATTTCATCACCTATTCGTATGTATTATATTTTTTTTGTAAAGATTAGTAGTGAGCTGCACTTCATATATTTTTTTTTGTCTGCTGTATTATTTTTGGTATTTATTTTATTTTGCTTTTACTGTTTTTTTTTACTGGGTCAATCTACCCTCTTGATTTTGCACATTTTTTTGTTTTGGTTTCGTTATTTGTTTTGTGTAATTATCAGATTTTTTTTGTTTCTTGTGTGCTTAACGGCTAAATATGTCAACTCACGCGGCTACTTATCCCATTAAGTACTTTTTGCTAAACAAGCATGAGCTACAGTATGAAGTGCTTATTCGTGGACTTGATCCTGCTTCTACCGTCATTGAGCTAAAAAAGCAAATTGTTAAAGCTGCTCCTATGCTGCCTAGTTCGGACATATGCGAGTCTGGCTTGGATGCTGACGAAGATATTGCTGGAGCTAACGTTTCTATTGTCGAACTCGGTGCGCGCGTAAAATCTCTTGAAGCAAAATTTGATGTAAATCTATGTGATCGTGCTCGTGCTTTAGCTGCGCATATTTATTATCGTTTAACGCGTATTGACTCATCTGATCCGACTATAGCTGTTTCTTATAAATCGGTCTCAAAGGAATTTTCGATGCTTTATGATCGTCTATATAAATTGAGTAAAAGTGTTACTTCGCGTTCTACCTCTAGTCAACCTGAAGTGTCTGTTACTAGTACCGCTGCTAACGTTCCGCCTATTGTTGTAAATTGTGATCATTCTCTTGATGCTAAGTGTCCTAAATTCGATGGTGAAGGCTGCGTGCGTGTTTTTTTAAGAAATGTTCGTGAGTACTGTCTTGCTAAAAATTTAACTCACAGTAAACTACTATCTAATGCTACTCAGTTCTTTACTGGTAATGCTATACATTGGTTCCGTAGCCACCAAGAATCATTTAAATCTTGGGAGCAACTTGAAAAACAGTTAATTGATGATTTTACTTTGTTTGATCATGATTATAGATTAATGAGGGAGATTACTAATAGAACACAGGGTGATTCGGAAAATATTGTTATCTATTTAGCTATTATGACTCAACTTTTCTCTCGTTTAATTGATCCTATTTCTGAGAAGGACCAATTGAAAATTTTGTTGCATAATATTCGTCCATGCTACGCAACTGTGTTAGCTGCTTGTCCTACAGGCATTGAGTCTATTTCTGCTTTAAGTTCAGTTTGTCGTAACTATGAGAAGATTCAGTGTTTAACTACCCAGTTTCATGAACCACCTCGAGTTTCTGAAAATACATTAGCTCCTGATTTGGCTTTTAAACAGTATTATTTTAATAATTATAATAATAATACAAGAAATAAATTTACAAATAAAGGTTTTAATAATTACAATAAATACAATGCTACCTACAATCAAAATAATAAAGGAAATTCTAGCTACAGTAAGTTTAACAGTTCTCATAACAATCAAGCTAGCTTCAGACAGAATTATACTGGTAATAATTTTAAGTCTCGTGATCCAATTTCTACACCGGGTCCATCTAATCCTTCTTTGAACAGATTGCCTGTTGCGTCTGTCAATAACAGTTCGTCTTTTTGTCCTCGCTGTCGTTCTAACGGGCATTCACTGCATGAATGCAAGGAAAATCGCTTTCCGATTTGCTTCAAGTGTGGTAAATTGAACGTTAAGTATCCACAATGTACTACTTGTAATCCTCCTATTTCAAAAAACTAGTTGCTGATGATTGTGGCAAGATGAGTGGTTCTGATGAGTCTACTTCTAAAAATAATAAATTTAATAAAGATGAATGGGATGATTGGCTTAAGACTATTAAATTTTTCTTCTCAAGTTACTCTGTTGCCTCAATCATTAATAACAAACCACCTAATGATATGCGTCCTTATGCTTCTATCAAAGTTCGTGACGATGATTATTTTGGGTTATTGGATTCTGGATCTGCTGTGTCAATTTTAGGCTGTAACTTTCATCAACATTTTGTCGATGCTGGTTTTAAACTTATGGAATGTGATCGACCCTTATCTTTTTCTGCTGCTGGTGGTCAGAAACTATCTGCTATTGGCTATATTGAACTTCCAATTGTATTTGAAGATCAGCTACGCATACTAAAATGCTACGTCATTCCATCTGTTCAATCTTCATGGATATTAGGTATTGACTTCTGGTCTAAATTTGAATTATTTCCTAAATTTATGAAATCTATTTCATTTTCTAATGCATCAAATTATGAGTTATCTGCTATTTCTGAAAACCCTAAAATGATTCATTCTTATGAAGAGTTGTCTGGTCATCAACGAACTGCAGCTGATAATATTATTGAACAATTTGGAGCTATTTCTACCAAAACTTGTGGTCTAGGTCGCACTACTTTAATTTCTCATCACATTGATACGGGCGATTCTCCACCTATCAGACAGCGTTATTATAGAATGTCTCCCGAGAAAATCCGCATTTTATGTGATGAGGTGGATGAAATGTTGCGTTTAGGCGTGATCGAGCCATGCGAAAGTCCTTGGTCTTCTCCTGTGCTTGTTATTGGAAAAAAAGATGGTACGCCAAGATTTTGCCTTGACAGTCGCAAACTTAATGCGGTCACTAAAAAGGATGCCTATAAGTTACCTTACATTGCTTCTATTCTGGACAATCTCAGGGATGCCAAGTACTTATCTAGCATCGATCTTTCTAAGGCTTTCTGGCAAATCCCTATTTCTGAGAATGATCGTGACAAAACGGCATTCTATATTCCTACACGTGGTACCTACAGGTTCGTCACAATGCCTTTTGGGTTAACTAACGCCCCTGCTACGCAACAAAGGCTTGTTGATAGTCTCTTCTACGGCCCAGAATTTGAAAATTCGGTTTTTGTTTTTGTCGACGATATTGTTATTGCTTCTCCTGATTTTGAATCCCACATTAGCTTGCTTTTAAAGGTTCATCAAAAACTAAAGATGGCCAATCTTTCTATTAATTTAGAGAAGTCATCGTTCTTTCGTCGTGAACTTAAGTATCTTGGGTATATCGTCAACGAAAAAGGTCTTCAAGTTGATCCTGAGAAGGTTGAAGCTATTTTAAACTTTCCTACTCCTACTAATAAAAAGGATGTTAAAAGGTTCCTAGGCACTGCATCGTGGTACCGAAGATTTGTGCCTAATTTTAGTTCTATTGCTGGACCTCTAAATAAGTTAACTTCTACTGGCAAGAAATCTCGCTCTTTTGAATGGTCGAAAGAAGCTGATGAATCTTTTATCAGACTTAAAGAGTATCTTATATCTGCTCCTATTCTCGCTTGCCCTGATTTTAATAAACCTTTTGAGGTTCATACGGACGCTAGCGACTATGGTGTTGGCGCTATGTTGACTCAAACTACAGACGGTGTCGAGCATCCTATTGCTTACATGAGCAAATCACTTTCGCCTCAGGAAAAGAACTACAGCATCACTGAGCGTGAAGCCTTAGCAGTGCTCGTTGCTTTGGAACACTGGAGGTGTTATTTGGATAATGGCCAGCAATTCACTGTCTTTACAGATCATTCTGCTCTTAAATGGTTCCTGAATCTTAATAACCCTACTGGTCGTCTAGCACGCTGGGGTATTCGTCTATCCGCTTTTAATCTTGTAATCAAACACCGTCGTGGTTCTGAGAACGTCATTCCAGATGCTTTATCTAGAGCTTGTCCTATTTTGAGTATTGATACTTGTCTCTACGATGTTGAGCAAACATCTGATGGTTGGTACCGTAATCTCTATCATGGTTGTCAAAACAACCCTACTTCTTTTCCTAACTACTTAGTTAAAGATAAACGTTTGTATCGCTTTATGAAGTCTAAGTGTTCATTACAGCAAGATTTTCAGTGGAAGGAGGTTATTCCTCTTGAAGCTAGGCATGAAGTTTTAATGCTTAACCATGCTGTACCTACCGCTGGACACTTTGGCATCATGAAGACTTACAGGCGTCTAGCTCAGTTCTACTATTGGCCGGGTATGTACGCAGACGTTGTGAAAGCCGTAACTTCCTGCGATACTTGTATCTCACATAAACATCCTACTCATGCTCCTTTGGGCCATATGGGCAATCCAAAAGTTTGTTCTCGGCCATTTCAAGTAATAAGTGTTGATCTTGTTGGGCCACTACCCCCAACAAGAAAACAAAACTGCTACATTCTCGTGGTAACCTGTTGTTTCAGTAAGTACTGCTTACTTTTTCCAATTAGGCGTGCCACAGCTGAAGTTGTGTCTCGTATTCTGGAGGAAGAAGTTCTATTGGTTCATGGTATACCATCCACTATCGTCATGGATAATGGTAAACAATTTGACAGTGTTACACTGAAACAAATGTTAGCCAAATACCACGTTCCTAACCTTCACTTCACTCCTAAATATAGTCCTCATATTAATACGGTTGAGCGCTATAATAAGACTATTATAACTGCGGTTTCTACTTTTATTGACGGTGATCAGCGAATTTGGGATCAACTTGTACCTAAAATTCAATTTGCCTTGAATTGCGCTATAAATGAGGTAACTGGATACTCTCCCTCATTTCTTGTCTACGG
Source organism: Carpatolechia fugitivella (assembly GCA_951230895.1). Taxonomy (NCBI): domain Eukaryota; kingdom Metazoa; phylum Arthropoda; class Insecta; order Lepidoptera; family Gelechiidae; genus Carpatolechia; species Carpatolechia fugitivella. The sequence goes on from OX579660.1 coordinate 5,719,410, forward strand.
TCGAGAGTTGATTACTTGTGGCTCTCTGTATATTAATTCAGAATTTGATGACGAGGTTATCTACCCGCCTCGTGATCCTTACGCTGAGAACCTTGGTGTTTTATCTAACATCTTTAATAAGGTGCAACTATCTTTACTAAATGCACATTCTAAAAACCGCACTTCGTTAACTTACGTAGGAGAACTGCTGAGTTCAACGTGGGTGATACAGTTTGGAAAAGGACATTTTATCAGAGCGACAAAAATAAATATTTTACCAAAAAACTAGCTCCTAAATTTACTAAGTGTAAGGTTATTGGTAAAAAATCGCCTTTGGTCTATGTTCTTGCTGACATGTCGGGAAAATCTCTAGGATCTTGGCATATCAAAGACATCAAATTAATTAACTATAAAGATTAGTTTCGTTATCACCGTTTTTTTTTAGTATCGCTGCTATTACTTGAATTTTTAACATCACTCTGTCTTTCGAAGAGTATTTCGCTTTTCTCTTGTAAAGTACTCTGGTTTTGAGTAATATTAGTTTTTATTTAAAGATATTAACTCTGTGCTAAGATGATGCATGTTAGATGAGGAATGGAAGTGGTATGAATGGATGTGAGGATGAATAATTGTGTTTCGGAAGATAGCTTTAGGTAGTCGGATTTTGCTTAGTGAGCAAGCAAAATCCTTCGCTTTTTGGCGGGGTACTGTAACGTGGTAGACGTTTATCTATAGGTAGAACTAACTATTTTAAACTTAATCTAAAAGTAATGATAAATTCTTAATTCTATTAACTTAATCTAACTATCTATTTTATTATAATTGTGCTACGTTCGTTTTCTGGAAAGGTTTGCAATATTTCATTTAAACTGCATAGATCACCGATTGTGTGCGGACCGGTTTGGATAGACGATATGCCGATCGAGGCGCGGCGGAGCTCGGTTCACTCACTCAGTCAATGAGACGCTAACAGATCGCTTTGAAGCACGGACGTACGCTCGCTTGGCTAAAAAAACCGTTACGTGTTAGTGCGTAATTGAACTTGGTAATTTTGTGGCTGTTTTTACCCGCTGGGGTTCAAGCTACCACTTCAGTTAATACTACTTCAATTTACTAAGTACTACAAGTTCTACTTCAATCTGCCTACTACTACTAACTACACCTTCACTGTGTGGAACGGATGTGCGGAATCAGTTGTCTGGGCTGGATCGAGTGTGCAAAGAAGATTGCTTCAACAACAGATACATAAGGCCAGTGCTATTGTTCTTCACTTCCTCTGTTAACACTCACGGATGTATTAGGGCGGAGAACAGAATAAATTTCCAGGTATCGAACTTACCCTCTTTCTTTTTATTCTACCTACCTACCTATCTGTAACCCTACGTTACAGTATTGTTTGTTCTAAATAAGTACTGTAGCCCATCAGCTGCCACACGCTGCTGGCCGTACGATGTAGAATAGAAGTATGGTAGCGTGGCAGGGAAACAGGGTCCAGTCCAGAATACAGCACACACGGTTTATTAGAAATTAACGTAACACTTAAAAAGCTTACTTTTAAATAAAAATCAATAAAATACAGTTACTAAAACTACCACAGTCTGATGATTTGAGGCAAAGAGTACTATAATGAGGGGGATTTGAGGTGGAATCAGGAAATTTTGATGAAAACGACAGAATCGAAACGGATGGTTTCGAAATTTGAAAATAAATTGAAAATGAATTATGAGACTGCCAGTACTTAAAAGTACCGAATTGCCAGAAAAAAAAGGTAGGATAGCAGTACTGCCACAGTACTACTACTATTTATTCCATTTGTTCGCAATCGGTACATTTTCTCACTATAGATATACTTTCTAGGAAGCATCGCTTCGGGTGTTTAAACACTTTGAAGTTTGCCTTATCATTCTTTTTATTTAATTTCTGTGATATTGATGCTTTTCATTGCGCCTTTTCTTTTTTCTTGGCTCATAATAATTCAAAATAAAAAATGTAAACAAAGAAATCTCATTTTCAAAGTGACGCTTCAGGGCTAGTTAACTTTTATTTAATAATTAATATAACTGAATATAGAATTATTAAACAATTGTAACTAATTATTAGTTTGTTTTTTAATATTAAAAAAGTTTTATCACTGATCAATAAACTAGTGCAGTCGAAGTGGCTAAGTTCTGGGCCGGAGTGATTTAATTTGTCATCGAAACGCAAATAAGAAGAATAAACTATGAGTATTAAAGTAGAAGTACAAATACAAAACAGAATTATTTATTGCACAAGGATAAATTAATACTGACATAGAGTATAAAACGAACAACAGGAGGCCGTTTCACGAAGCTACAAGTTACAAGTACAATTCGACGTACACTGCGTAGACGAATAGATAAAACGATAAGGGCCGAATTGGCTACGCAATGTATATCAAATTGTAACTCGTTACTAGTAACTTGTTGCTTCGTAAAACGGGGCCCAGGCGGTTTAAATAATTACCATAAACTACGTACTTTTTAATTCAATTTTTCATTTTCTGTAGAATCAGAGCTACAGCAACACATAAACAGATATCGTCTCAGCTCAAAATGTCCTTTTCTCAAAAAGTCCTTTTCTCAAAATGTCCTATTCTCAAAATGTCCTTTCTCAAAATGTCCTTTTCTCAAAAAGTCCTTTTCTCAAAATGTCCTTTTTTTCCCCAGACTCCTTTTTTTTTACTCCTACTTTTTTTCTCCATAACCGTATCCCTTAAAAGAACATAAGTTTGCTTATTAACATCTACTAGGGCGATAACAGGACAGCAAGAATTAAAACAAAGGTTTAATTAGGGATTTATATTTTTGAAAAGAACAAATAATTGGATAAAAAGAAAACAAAAACCTTCTATAAAAAATCATCAAAAAAAAACGTATAAAATTTAACATCTAAACAAATATTATATTATTACATAGGTTTAGCGTCAAATTTACATCGTTTTGTTCCCGCCTTGTAGAGATAATACCCGAGAAACTGAACAACTTTTTACGAAAAAAAAATCCTGCGACAAAAATAATTTTGTTCTCTCCATTTAAAGTGACTTCTTCCGACCGACCCATTTTGTATGGAGAGCACAAAAATATTTTTTTCACAGGAATTTATTTTTCGTGACAAGTTGTTCAGTTTGACGAGTACTATCACCACACGGCGAGAACAAAACGATGTAAATATCAGCTAGTATACGTAAATATTTTTTATTTATTTTTTGAAGAGAGAAAGGCGTAAAAATATAATTTTGTAAAAAAATTGTTGTAAAGTCAACTTGTTTGTTTGTAGAAGCTTCAGATATTTATTATATTTTCGGTCAAATACGACATCTCTTTGTCTTCTTTTGCTCCTCAAATTTTGGAAGATAGAGTTTTTCGTGTGACAATCCCAGTGCTTGCTTTTGGTATACGGCTGTTCAGTCTTTGATGCCACCCTTCAAGGGCATCCGTGGTACCTGCACAGCTCAGTATAGAGGGCGACATATTTGGGTACCACTGTTTCTCAAAATAATGTTTAAATTGTCTCATCACTGTGGTGTCCGGTCCTTTATCTAAAATGTACTGCCATGCAGCAGGTATCAGATAATCGGGAATTAGAGGAATCATAGAACATAGTCGCGTTACATTTCGCCCCTCTTTAGATGCATTCAACTTCAGTTTCTTTGATTTTCTCCAAATCGCATCATTATAATGGTGATAACAGCCTGTGACAGCAGTGTTAGGAAAAACTGCTGATGTTGCATTAAGTTGAGTCTGTTCGTAGTCGCATTTGAACGATTTCATTTGTACTCCTAGCTTTTCCTTCAATAAAGTAAATAGACGCATGTATGTTTGCTCACGTTTATCGGGCAATAGCGCGTAAATGACCGGCACTATGTTAGTAGACGATTCATTTGAATCGAGATCTAAGTGTATCACATAAAACTGGTAAAAAGGTGTTGGGGCTGATTTAAATGTACCATCAGCTAAGTACGCACCAGGCCTTCTTATAAGTTTCCTTGCAGTTTTGGTTGAGAAGATTAAAATTTTATCATGAATGCCATCTTCACAAACTAAAAAATTTTTAGCAAACACTTCTGGGATTTGAATACTTTCTGTATTAGTATGACTCAAAAAATCAGTATTTAGCCATTTTTTACGAGCTCGGTATAAAATATCTTTTTTGGAATTAAATGAAGGTATCAAATCTTGGTCACGAGGATACTTTAATCTAATTTTTTCCATTTCTTTTTCGTATATGTGTTGGATTGGTTCCAAAGTCTGACATACCTTCTTTTTTAAGTATGAAATTGTCTTGTTTACCGCGAGTATAACAGGATTAGGCAAACAAGTATGCTGAGATTCTCTCAAAATTTTTTTTCTGTCAATATTTAAGGTGATTGTTGCAGTACAAATTCTCCGGTTGATGCACCGCCATAAGCTGTTCCCATTTGCATTAATCGTTTTTTTCGTATGCTGATACCCATTACGGATCAAAGTACTGTTGCCTTTTTGATTAGTTATAAACTCAAATTCTTGATTCATTGTAAAATTTTGCACTTATTTGAAATAAAATTTGCTTGGACTTTAACCAACGACTTGTAAGTAAGTACACCAAAACAATTGTAATAGAACAGAACGAAAACCATAGACCCTTTTTCTTACTACCCACATTTCTAATAATAAAAGTATCGATGCGTTCAGGTACAAAAAAGCTTGTCGATTTGTTAACATATTTCCTGTCTGTATTAGATATAAGTACGTAGGTAATTAGTGATGTGCCGGTGGCAATATTGCTGGTAAGTTTGTAATTTGCCGGCAATGTTGCCAATGTTGCTATAGATAAAGATAGATAAACCACACAACTGGCGAGTAGGTGGGGGCGGGCATCGATACACATAAAGTCACTAGTTTTTAGATAAATCATAATCAAGACACTATTCACCGAATGTAAATATGACACTATTAGTATTTTTGTTTTTTATATTATCTCGCTAGACGAATGATTTTGTAGGGGCGGGCGTCCCGCCTGTTTTGTGGTTTATCTAAAATAGGGTTTTTCAAATAGAAAGTGGTATTTTGAGACGATTATCAATATAAAATATATTTGACCGAGCGAGCGTCTCCGCTTCAGCATGGTCAAAATTACTTTTGTATGTATGTCTGTCTGTCTGTTTCACTGGTACAGGTCGCGTAACGCGTTTCTCAACCGATTCTCGTGAAATTTTGTGAGCAGGTTCGATAAAAAATAAAAAAATAAAATAAAATAAAACTACATACTGTTTTAGCTTAGTAAATAAAACAAAATATACAAAGTACGACATACTGTTTTAGCATGAAATCAATAACGCAAAGGTAAAAAATATGTAAAAAAAAATGGCTGCCAACTTTTTTGTTTATGGACGGACCAATTTTGTTAAAGACAGTATTTTGACAAGAAAACAACAACATACAAGTTACCTATATTATGCGATTCATTTAAATATCGATTAAAATGAATCATCTACTGACATAGGTTGGTAGGTACTGTAAGGAGCGGCCTCCTTTGAGCGGACTGGCTGTTCGTTTAGTTCGATTGAGTTTAAAGATTTTGAAATACGAATGGTTCTTTTTTGTTGTTTTGACTCGGGACGTCAGCGTGTTACCGAGTTGACGGGTTTTTGTTCTAGAGTGAAAAAAACACATTAAATTCATTTACGTTTATTATACGCATTTCACTCAGATTAGCTAGCGCCCATCTGGCTACTGCCCCCCGCTTTTACTGTACATACATACATGCGTCTATTTACTTTATTGAAGGAAAAGCTAGGAGTACGAATGAAATAGTTCAAATATGACTACGAACAGGCTCTATTCAATGCAGCATCAGCAGTTTACGCTAAAATGATGCGATTTGGAGAAAATAAAAAAAAATAACTTGAATGCATCCAAAGAGGGGCGAAATATAACGCGACTATGTTCTATGATTCCCATAATTCCAGATTATTTGATACCTGCTGCATGGCAGTCCTTTTGAAATAAAGGTCCGGACCGGACACTACAGTGATGAGACAATTTAAACAATTTTTTGAGAAACAGTGGTACCCAAATATGTCGCCCTCTATACCGAGCTGTGCAAGTCAGCGACATAAGACCACGAATGCCCTTGAAGGGTGGCATCAAAGTCTGAATGGCCGCATACAAAAAAAGCCGAATTTGTATTATTTTTTGTTCAAATTAAAAAAGAGAGCAGACACTGGGACTGTCACATGAAAAATTCTTTGTTCCAAAATTTGAGGAGGAAAAGATTACAAAGAGACGTTGTAATAAATATCTGGAGCTTCTACAAACAAACAAGTTGACCTTGCAACATTTTTTTGTAAAATTAAATTTTTACGCCTTTCACTCTTCAAAAAACAAATCCGTTTTTTATAAAAATATTTACGTATACTAGCTGATATTTATATCGTAACCATTGCTCTATTTCTTGCTGTCCTGTTGTCGCCCTAGTAGATGTTGATAAGCAAACTTATATCTTTTAAGGGATACGGTTATGGAGAAAAAAAGTAGGAGTAAAAAAAAGGAGTCTGGGGAAAAAAAGGACATTTTGAGAAAAGGACATTTTGAGAAAGGACATTTTGAGAATTGGACATTTTGAGAAAAGGACTTTTTGAGAAAAGGACATTTTGAGAAAGGACATTTTGAGAATAGGACATTTTGAGAAAAGGACTTTTTGAGAAAAGGACATTTTGAGCTGAGACGACAGATATATAGATGGGCAGACAGATGTACAACGAAGGGATCTTTTTTTTATGTAAAATTGGTTCGCGTTTGACCACAGTCTCACCTGATGGAAAGTGATGACGAGGTCGAAGATGATACACGCTTACCCAAAAGATGCCTATTCACTCTTGCCTTGAATACACCAAGAAACCCTTGAAATATCCAAATATAAAAACGAATACAGTTATCTTTTGTAACCTAAACTACCACGCGATTCTGTGAAAAAAGAGCTAGAAGAAAAAAATCACTTGAGATATTTAAATCTAAAAAGAATTTAATTACTGTTATCTTTTGTGACCGAATTATATATAACATAAGACCACGCTCCTACGAGTATACTCTTAATTATTTCTCTGTACAATACTTAATTAAAACAAACTTCTTTATTATTATTTATTTGAACTTATTTTCTTTGGAAAATCATAGGGCGCTAAACGTTATTTTGTATACATTTTACTTTTTATGAAAAGCTAATTAACTAGATTGTTATTTTACGAGAATTATGTAAGTACTGAAATATTTCCAATATCCATGTAACGTTTCTGAATTTTGTATATAGATACATTTTGTAATAAATTGTGATGTCGTCTCTGGTATTCAACGTCGAGCAAAGGAATTTATTGATATAAATTCTCTACATATATCTATTTAATTAAGGTCATATTTAAGAAACTTTATAGAGGGATGAATCGCTTACCTTCTTAAACAAAAGTTTCTTGCTATTAAAAGTTTGTTTCATACCATAGTTTAGTACTATACCGATACGACTTAATTTATACATCCCCTAGTCAATAAGCCGTATCTAAGCGTCTTCATAATGGTTATACCGTTATGAATATGCGATGTTCGTTACCTTATAAGAGCTATAAATTAAAAGATCATAAAAAAATCCTACGGCTATAAACAAAAACATTGGAGTCATATATAGATATATTTTAAGTGGATAGTAAAGTTGGTACTAAAGTTAGAGGCACAGACTATATTGCATCATTCCATTATGTAGTATATCCGTTGCGAATAAGTACCTACATTATTAAGTATACTATACCAAGCACGTTTTATGAAAGTAAAATAATGGTGTCTTAAGTTTTTAAGGTTACGGTCTCGTGGTCTACTGGGTCAAAGTGTTCATAAAGCTGACCTCATAAAACCAGCCACCCTAATTCCGGTGGTTGTGAAAAGACAAAGCCCTACCGTAAAATTAAACACTTTAGGACTACCGATGCAGTCGCAGAATTAAAATAGTTCTACACATAGAACTATTTTAATACGCTTACGCGTACGCTTTTTTTTTGTTGAGCAACAGAGTTGGCCCCATAGTAAAAGTTGTATCACATGACTATTGTTATGTGGTTTAAAGAATAATGAGACTTTTCCTTACACCCTGTATTTTCGTATAGCGGGCACATATTATAAACACAAACAATATACAATACATCATAATCATTTACAAACCTTATATCGCCTATAGTAACATACTCCAAAAAAGTACTAAAATATCTGTGGTTAGGCCTAGATTATTTCCATTCAATAATAACTCAGATTATATAGGTAACAGACTTACGGAGTTTGTTAAAGTGGAACCATTAATGGTTAATTGGTTCGCCTAAGCGAGTCGATAATGGAATCGGCACGAGGTGGCTTTGAGGTATTATAGTATATGACCGTCTATCTAGCAGCCTCACCGTCGACTTTGATAGTTTTAACCATAGATTTAGTATACCCTATATACAAACTCTTTGGATAGTTAGGAATTAGTTTGAAATTGTGACCAAAGCTCAGATATTGTTTAATTGTGGTTAAAACCATCAAATTCGATGGTGAAACTACTAGGTAGTGTGGAGATTGTACTTCGTGTACAAACTCCGCGCTCTCTTCTTTTTTTATACTGATAGTTTTTAGTTATTGCTGGCACTCTGTTTTGCCATTTGATATGAAAGAAGTAAAGAACAAGAAATCAGTCATAAAATGACCAGCAGATATTGAAGATGTTAAAAAAGGAAAATTGAAAAAATAAAATATATGAATTGTATTAAAGATTTTGAAGCGATAATTTTGAGGCGAGTGTTCTACCAACCAACCCCTGGAGCTGCGACGCGAGAGTAGATAGACAGTCATCTAAGTATCTAAACAGTGGTTTACCCCTATATCTCAAAAAAACATCTTGTCTTTTAAACAATTAGAGCTGAGTGGACCAAAAAACAAATTGGCCCCATTCACACAGTTATGCTCTAATCCTAATTTTAAAATCCAGCTATCCTTTCCGTTTTTGTGACCAATAAAAGAGAGGAGATGAATTCAGATGAACGAATGATATTATTTTGAATGAACGATAACCTAAAATAAAAGTGTAGCTGTCAGATTTAGAGATTTTTAGGTCGCATGCTAAAGCGCTCTCTAAATTGTGCAATCGACGCGGCCAGAAGGTTCAAATTCGATGTTCGACAGCTCTAATATTAGAGTGGCCGTGTCTTGTCCCTTTTTAATCTTCAAAAGGTGAAAGGACGGACGAACTTAAACAAAAAATAAGAACGTGACATCACTGTCTGTCTGTGAATTAGCCTCATTGCCTCGCAGTACCCTAACCTAACGTGTCTGTAAGAAAACGGAATACCTTAAAATGTGACGGCACAAGATGCCAAAGTTTCACGAAATTAACTTACTCGTTGGAAGAATTAGATTGCAAACAACAACTTTGCTTTTTGGGGAGCTTCCCTTGATAAAACCTCTAAAAACCTCCAAATCCAAGTTAACTAATGCGAGAAGAATATTAAAGAATATTAAAAATTTAGAATGCATAAGTAAAATTGTATAAACTATTAATCATCAACGGCCCGTCACAGTCCACTGCTGAACTATGAGCCTCCTCCACTTAAGTGGAGGGTTTTCCCATAATCTCCACGCTTGGCAGGCGGGTTGGAGATCGCAGATTAAAAGGTTACTGTATCAGAGAGCGCTGCTGCCCGTTCCCTTTTCAATGTGTAGTCCCTAAGTCGCCTCCTACGACACCCACGGCAAGAGTAGGGGTTGGTGACAAATGTATTCTAATCTGCCGTCACCGCACGGCTAAACTATTAATAATGGACAAAATTGCATGCTATTAAAGAGAAAAATACTACTGTACTTTGCTATACCTTAACTGGGTTCATGGTAAATTAATAAAATAAATGTAGAGTAGATGGGGCTATAGCTCGAATAATGCATGTCAGTGCGACGCGTTGCATCTCTCCCGAGATAATTGGATTACTGTCCTACATGTACAGTGAAGTCGAGCGCAAGATATATTGACGCGTTTCCAAAGCACCACTAGTCCCGCCTCGCATAAAAGAAACAGTGTAGTAGGAAGTGCGACCATTACATTTTACCAACACTTGCATACGCGCATTACGGGCAATGTTATTGCTGATCTGGTCGTACGTAGCCAAATTGACATCCAACATGTAGGTAGACTATAGTACTCTCACAATTTTCACTGCCAGAAAATTATTGATTGTTGAAACAATACACCATGAAATTTACATTGTTTTGTTCCTGCCGTGTAGTGATAGTGCCCGTCAAACTGAACAACTTTTCACAAAAAAAAAATTCGTTCTCTCTTTTTTCTTCTCTCCATACAAAATGGGTCGGTCGGGATTTTCACTTTGTTTAGTTAGCAAAAATTTTTCTGTAGCAGGAATTTTTTTTCGCGAAAAGTTGATCAGTTTGACGGGAACTATCACTACACGACGGGAACAAAACGATGTAAATTTCATGGTGTATAGAAAGTTATCAATAATATGGAATTTGTCCTGATGTTCAGATTAGAACCGGTCCTTTATGTCAAAAAGTTCAAATCAAATCAAATCAAAAATTATTTATTTCCATAGGATGTTATTACATCGCTTGGATCCGTCATTACATTTTTTTGGGTGAGTTCACTACCACAATGGCGGAATCTGTAGAGATTCCGCCATTGTGGTAGTGCTCACCGAAGAAACTCCACAGTCATCGCATCTTTTGCATTTCCTTTTTTAAATAAAATATTGTTCGTGCCCATTGTCTGTTGTCAGCTGTCATCGGTCAATTCAATCTCCCTTATCACATCACATCACATTACACTAATATTATAAATGTGAAAATGTATTTGGATGTTTTACGAGAGTGTCTTATTCCCACGTAAAAATCTTACATAACACGAGCATAGCCGCGGGCAGATGGCAAGTATTTTGTTATAAAGGAGACCTTCCTTCGTCTATCGTAAGATGGCGTCGGTTATCTTGTCAGTCGGCAGCCGTCGTCGGCAAACAGGATGGAAGGACAAAGGTTTTTTAAATGGAAAAACGGTTTGTATTTTAAATGGATTGGTTTGTTTTTTATGTTTCATCGGTTAGTTTGGTATGGTTTTTTTTTCTTTCTTTCTTTTTTTTATATTAAAAGTGTGATATGATTAAACAACAAACATAATCTACTCGTACCTAATATTTTAGTTGTTTTTTTTTTCTTCTTATAGCAACCGTCTACCCATTTTTGGGGACATTTTGCCATTAGTTGTTAAAAGAATACCAGTCTAAAAATAAGGTGTTACTTAGATCCAAATATTGGGTAGGTTATACTACATTTAAGCATTACATTTTACTATATAACAAATTTATGGCATGACGATGAAAATAATAAGCGTTGCACTTCCTGTGAATTAACATGATTATTGACATTGCCTGAAGTCATAGATCTAGGAATTATGGATGTGACTTTTGGAGTGAACCCAAGTGAGTTGTTAATTTATTTAAAAATATAAATACATTAATGTAATTTTATTTGTGGAATGTATTCTTAACAATGATATAACCTACCCTAAAAATATTTGGTACTTATTTGTTAACACCCTATATAGGGTGATTATACTATAGTATTGTGGCCCAGCAGCCGCCACGAAGCTGATGAGCACCACACGAAGAATGTTGTAGAGGATAATAATATTAAGCGTGGCAAAAACCAGGGTTCAGTCCGAAGAAAAGGTATTTATTTATGTATTTATATAATTTATATTATAAAACTGGAAAAATAGTAACAAGGATAAGCTTTTCATTGTTGGAGATCAGGACATGAAGTGAAGAATTTGGCAGAAAAAAAACAGAATCGAAACGAAAGAAATCTAAATTTGAAAATGAATTTAAAATGAAAGATAAAACTGCCAGCAAGAAAGGTTGCCAGTCATAAAACAGGAAAGAGGACGAATGCCTCGTTACAGTATGATGTGGCAAGGTTACCGACATAGGATACTTTAATGATGTTACGGATATTCCGACTATTCGTTTAATTAAATGAACGAGTATTATGTCTTGTACGAGTATTATGAACGAACGAATATTGTTTCCCTATTTGTTAAGTTTATATTGTGGAAATAAAATTATAATTGAACCCAGCGTTCCCGTGCGCGTTTTTAATTTATGATTAACAGAATATTTACCTCATGTATTTCCCTTTCATCATCATCATCAACAGCTCATATAATATCCCCACTAAGGGGCTCGAGCCTACCCTGAATTAGGGCGGTTAGGCCTTAGTCGACCACGCTGGCCCAGTGCGGGTTGGTTGACTTAGCTAGGCTAGACTTTCGCAGGAGTGTGCAGGTTTCATCACGATGTTTTCCTTCACCGTAAGAATTCGAAATTCGAAAACACATTGGAGATCGAACCCGCATCTCCCACACATGTCCTTTTTACCGCAGTAAAATATTATCTTGTTTCTATGCTGATATCACTGCGGGCGCATTCCGAATCAGACTTTCAGCGCTGTTAGCGATCAGAAAAGCAAAAAAACGTATGAGTTTTGACAGCTGACAGTTATTCGGAACGCGATTACGGGTGTTTTAATCGATTTCAGCGCGTCTCGGAATGCAGGGTGTAATTAGTCAGTGGCCTTTGGCGGCTCTAACACGTTTGTGAGGTCTGTTTTCGACCTTACAACCCACATGATGGAGAAGAAAAAGGCTGCAGTCGGATTTGTTGTTTTTTTATTATTATTATTATAATAATAATTATTATTATTTACTTGTCTATTTTTCTCGGCTTACACCGGTATTTTTTCCGTTTACGGGCCTAGACCAAGTAAACGGAAATGTAGGTCTGTCAGTCTGTCATGTCTTCATCTATTTGGAGGAATTTGCGAACTATCCTGCAAGTGTTAAGAATCGCTGCTTTTTGAATTTGTATATAGGTATTAGGTTTCAGATCGATGAGCTTCAAACTATTGTGAATTTGTTTTGGGACTACACCGGTACCAGAGATTACTATCGGGACAATGTAGACTTTTTCCTGTTTCCAAATCCTGATGACTTCATCTTTAAGGTCAGTGTATTTGCTTATTTTCTCTGTTATTGATTTTTGCAGATTGTGAGTGTTTGGGACGGCGATATCAATAAGGTAAGTAATGTTATCTGTTTTATTTTGTAGGATTAAATTGGGACGGTTATAGTGTATTGTTTTACCTGTTAATACAGCGCGGTCGAAATAAAGCTTGTGTGTGTCATTTTCTAGGACAGGTTTGGGGTTGTAATTGTAGTACGGTATGAATGTGTTTGGTATGAGTGAGTGTTTGGTTGCGAGTCTTATTATTATTATTAGAATTCGTTTATTCGGTGCTCTTAAACGCTCTTTTTTATATTTTGGGGCTCGAGATTGACCTTTGGGGTCTTAACCCCCTTTTTTGGTTTTTCTTAAAAAAACGTCGTGAGGAAACCTGCACACTCCTGCGAAGAAATATAAAGGTTGTGTGTGAAGTCGACCAACCCGCACTGGGCCAGCGTGGTTGGCTTTAGCGGGTAGGATTAAACTTCTCGGTGGGGACGTAATATGAGCTGTTGATGGGGAGTTGTGGCATACCTTCTATTGACTTTGTAAAACATCAATATTCCTTCCTAATCCGGTTTCCTACCGCCTCTTTAATATAAATATTGGCCCATTACAGACGTCTACCAATTTAACTGTGTAATTAAAAGCGGCGCTAGTAGTCATATAAAATGGTAATTCAACCAATCACGACAGCTCTGAAAGTTGACATTTCCATACTAGCGACCTAAATTTTGGTCATTTCACAAAATAGATAATCTGTTTGTTTTAAAAAGGCTTGTCTAAGGCAAGGTAAAAGGGGGACCCCTCCCGGAGTGGGTTTAGTTACTAAAAATAATATTGTTGTGCGGAATTTCAATTACTGTTTTGTGTGCTACCGGCTTCAGGAAATTACTAGTTATGACATCATTACTAGTAATTTCATGTCACGAAATAGCTATAACACACCGAACCATTTCAGATTAATTTATGGTTATTGGAACCTGTAAAATTTATTACTTTAATTAATTTGAATTGATTTATTATCTTGCTGATATAAGTATTATAAAACGCAGTAATTGTTAAGAAGATATAATAGAAGCAGATGGGTGCGTTCATAAAATTTACAGAAATTAATAAATAGATTTTTATGTAAACATTAATAAAAAAAAATTAGGATACAATTTTAAGTAGATATACTTTAATCAATTAAATTTTTTTTTTATTTATTTCAACAGCATTTTGTATTTTTACTTGCGAGCAAAGTTTTTATTTCAACTTATTAGACAATACATAATACCTACTTTCACTTCATTTTACATTTTTAACATTTCAATCAATCAATCAGCCTATTGCAGTCCACTGCTGGACGTAGGCCTCCCCAAGGACGAGCCAAAGCGCACGATCACCCGCTTTCTTCATCCAGCCACCACCAGCGACATTTCTTAGGTCATCAGTCCGCCCCCCTGGCGTCCCACCACACTACGTTTCCCGAGACGTGGTCTCCATTTGAAAACCCGTCTGCTCCAACGCTCATCGGTTCTGCGACAGACGTGGCCAGCCCACCGCCACTTCAGCTTACTACACTTTTGGACGATATTAACTACCTTGTTTCTCTGCCGGATGATTTAAAATTTATTACACGCTAAATCACACTAACAAAAAAGAAAAAAAAAGAAAACATCATTAAAAAATTATCTATTTGTATATATTAATAAAAGTGAAAATATATTTTAATTAGTTGTTGGATGTTAGTTCCGCTTTCATGACGGATTTTAATGTTTGAAATGGAGATAATATGTACGTACCTTAAATTAACACATAGGATACTTTTTATGGGAAAGAGTCTTATTCCCATGGGAAATATCTTACACAACGCAAGCCGCGGGAGGAAAGCTAGTCATAAATAGTTACAATGATCATTAATGTACCACATTTTTACCACAACCATAGCAGTAAATACATACAAGGTAGCAAGTACTAGGCTTAGGAAATGAAAAGACAAAGTTAACTTAGTCTTTCATTGCTATAAACATCAAGCTTTATTGGCGGCTACGTTCTTTAAATTAATTATGATCAACAACTGATAATAGGTGCTTTAGAGTTTGTTACTCTTTTAAGTTCAGATATTGTACACTAACTCTTTTCTAAGAAAACAACCTCAATTTGACGCGTGTGGACCATTGAAGTAGAAACAAATTGTTTATTCGTTCTAGTGTCCACAGAAAATCAGAATGGCATTCATTGTCAACGATATACTCGTACTTAATGAATATTCATATTTGTCTGTTTGGTAAACAAAACTAGGTTAGATTAAATAAATCATTTAAACAAACAATTATTTATTCAGTTACATAGTACAAATATTTTTGTTCCTATTATTAATATTTATTAAAAAAAAGCAAAGAGCTGATACATTTATTTGTTTACGGTGTTAAATGTTAATATTTACATCTAGACCATGATTACGATGATCTATTTTTTATACACCATTTGCATTTTTTGTTAACAACGTCACATTTTTTATATATGGATAAGCAGCATTGTATTATGATTAACCTTGCAGTGACCCCGCTTTGTGCGTGCCTGATACATTGTATCATCAACAGCTCATATACGTCCCCACCGAGGGGCTCGAGCCTACCCTGAATTAGGGCGATTAGGCCTTAGTCGACTACGCTGCGCTGGTGGGCTGTGCGGGTTGGTCGACTACATATCATACGTCGATACATTGCATAGCAGAAAATAATAGTGTAGCATTCCTGAACATAGTTGTCGTCGATACCGTATATACCTATATATCGAATAGTAATCGGATTTACGATTAAATTGAAATTCTCGTCAATTAATTCTTATTATCATTCACGTCGTTGATTTACCACAAAAAATTAATGGACGCAAAAATCACTAGACTCTTGTAAGAATGTCTTTGAATTATTTATAATATATATATTTTTTTTAAACATCCATTTTTCTTTCCACATCAGCTCACGAATATCACAGACATCTATTTTTTGTATAAATTTTATTATATTTGTGAGGTTTTTTTTTTTAAATATTAAACGTCTTTCCACATCAGGTCACGAATATCACAGATATCGATTTTTTGTATAAATTTCATTATATTCGTGAGGTTATTAACCTGGGGAATAAGTCGAGAGTTGGACTCCAAAATATAGGTATTAATCGCTTAAATCCGACACTAACAAGCGGAAAGCCCAGAGCAATGATCTTCTGTAAATTAAAGAGAAACCGACTGATTAAGAGCTAAAGGTATCGGAAATAGAAACTTCAAATTGGAACAGTAGGTTGTTCTTAGGACATAGGCAAGCTAAGATGAGGTTTTTGGAAGTTTTATCACTTTCCGCATCCCACTACGCGATTCAAGCGTCGTCCTAGACACGCTCTCACAGATCCGGACGATGAGATCACCGTCGCGATTAAAGCTGCCATTGCGTGTAGGCCACACACTACTACAGAATGCCCTTCAGGTAGCAACCGCCCCCGCCGGCGGGGACGTGGAACTAATAGTAGAATTAATTCAGTAAGACCCGGTAGGGGTCATTCTTCTCCGACGCGCTTCTCGCCCTGGCAACGTTCTGGGCTGCGGTCCGAGCCCGTCTGAGGGCGCCCCCAGATACGTTGTCATAAAATTCCTAAGGGGTACGAGCCTTCTGCTCCCCCGCAAGTCCGCGCCCACTATATTACCACTCTGGTATAAATAGTGATTAGGTCCGTCAAAAAAAAAGTTTTATCCCTAGGGGAAAAAAAAGGGGGATTACAGTTTGTATGATACACTGTAGTTTTAAACAAAAAACACGCTGAGGAATTTTTGGGCATAATTACTAGAAATAAGAAGGAAAATCACTTTTAGCGGAGTAAATAAGCAAATTAATGCCCAATAGCAAAATATTTGGCCAATAACTTAACGATTGACACTTGTTATTGTCGACATTTTGAAAAATTATGTAAGTTTAACCCTGTGAAGATGATCTGTTGATTGAAATCGTATACCGTGGAATTTTTACAAGTGACTTATATAAGAACAAACACCAATATAAAATAGATACACAACATATCTTTGGTTAGAAGGTATTACGTCACTTTTTTTTTGTTCCTCGTTTTGTTCTGTTTATGTTTGATGTCAAGAATATGGTTTTTGTATTGTATAATAATTATTTTTTTCAACTCTTGAATATTAAAACCCAGACAACCTTTTCGCTACCATTAGTGCACCCTAAACTAGTTTTAGACTGAAATTGTTGGATTTACATACCTCACGCTCGCGTCCTCGAAGGGTTGGGCAGAGCTTTAATTGTTAGATTTAAAATGAATGAATGAATGAAAACACATGTCGTGATGATGATGTGCTTAATTCCGTCTAGTTATATTATACTGTGAATAATTTATACTTTATTTTATTTTTTTATTAGAAAAGGTAATTGAATAATGAATTTATTAAATTGTTTCAATTGATAAGATTGGCTGATTTTACTTGGAATAAAGTCAAAGGGCATGATTAAGCGGCTCACTTTATTCAAGTCCAATTAGATTCTTCCAGTAAGATTGCTTTTATTTTCTTATTTATTTATTGGGTTGCGTAAAGAGTTATAATTAAATTAGTCATTTAATTTGGAATATTTGTACAGATAAGCTTCAATTTCTAAACAAGTCAATGGTTCGACTTAGTGATTCTGAATTTAATGGTATAATCAATTTCTCGTTATAAACGGTGCAATGCTCTCTCTTCGTTTGTGTTACCGGAAAAGTGCAATCTTTGACAAAATCATTCGTCAGTGGAAAGGTAAAAATACTAAAGCGCCAAAGTACAACTTTAGAGGAGAGACGATTAACACCAAAAAGGCGTCGCTTTAGTCATTGGCCTAACGATCAGACTCAAAATTTTGGATGGTTAAAATGCCAAAAAAGTCCTCAGATTAACAAATCACCTAAACTAATCGACGCAAAAAAAATGCAATCGAACTGTATATATATATAACTCATTTTCGCCAATTTGGCGCTTTAGTACTTTTACCTTTCCACTGACGAATCTCTTAATCGGTATAAGCGATTCTACCTTCTTGGCCAAACGTAAAGTGAACCCATTGCTGATTATCATATATGGTTTTACCATTTCAGTAACTTCGGAGGCTTTAATACATTTAAAAAGTGTTTGTTATTCATCTTTATAAATTATACCTATCATACTAATTAGGTATAAAATAAAATGCCTAAATTAATATGATTGACACAACAGACTTGCCTATAATTTGGATTGACACATACTTCCTTTGTGGAGAAATACTACAATAACTTAAATAACTTCTTTGTTGACCAAAGATTTTTAAATTTCAAAACAAATAAACTCAAAGGAATATTTAAAACCATGTGAGATTAGCCACGGAAAGATAGCTAACTAGCGTAAAAGTCGAAAAACGTCATGAAAATGCGAAGATAAAAAAATCCATACTTTCTTCATCATTAGCATTTCAGTAGAAAGACGTCAACTTTTGGACAAGGACTTCCTTAAGAATATCCTCAGTGACCGGTTCTGAGCTGCCTGCATCAAGCGGCTTCCCGCGACCTTCACTAGATTGTCAGTCCACTTTCGTTCGGGGCTTACCAACGCTGCGTCTTTTGTTGCGTGATCACCAAACCTGTCCATACTTTCTTTGTCATAATAAGTAAGATAACACAATTGCAAACCTCTAAAGGAATCACGATGAAGGTGACGATCATGTCGGCCACAGCGAGATGCGTCATCAGCAGGTTGACGCGTGATTTCCTCCTCCTGGATTTCACCAGCGACGCGAACACAGCAACGTTTCCAAGCGCACCAATCACCAACAGGGCACCATAGATCCCGATGGTGAACCCGCGCTCGCGCATCGCCACACCACTCTCCTCCGTCACGTTGGAGGGTTTCACTATTTCACTGGGTATCACATCTGCACTAAAGTAGTCCCAGAAACTCTGGTCGAAATCCGACATCGTCGTAGAAGTGGCACTTTGCAACATTTTAAAAGATTCACATGTTTTTTTTGCTATTTACTCTAATAAGCTTCTACTGCCTTCTTTTATTATTAGTGTCGGCACGAAATTCGTGGTCAGCTTGACTAAGCAAGGACGTCGAATTTTAACTTCCAATGTAAAAAAAACGCTCTAGTTTATTTAACAATAGAGTTATCAATTATCCATTTTCTGGGCCATATTTTACTCTCATGCACCGTCACTTTGAAGAGAATGTTTCGTAGAAGTGATCATTGTTTTCTTGATGAAAGTTTACTCTAGTGAGTCATTTCATTATTGTTTTGCCATCACAGTGTACACAAGATAAATGTTCCACCCACTATTTGCAACCATTACGTTAATGAATAGCACTATGATTATTTGCTTTTATCACTTTTTATTTTAAACAATTTTATTTTACCATGTAACGATTGAAGGAGCTTTATTAATTTATTTGTTAAAGTTTACACTATTTTACTTTTAAGTTGAATTATACTAAATTACTATGAAACTATTATTATAACACACGATTTTTACTTGTAACTCAGAACTAATGTTTTGAGCAACTTCTAAAATATTTGTGAGGAAGTTTCGCGTAGCAACTAGCTCCGAGATTGCTACGAGCGGCTACGAACACGTCTGCGCGGTGTAGCTCCGTAGCAGCCAGTGACGGATGGATACGGCCACGAACTTCGTGAATGAAAATCTAAGCTAGAATGAAATCTACACTGACCGGACGGATGGTCTGATTTCAATAATTTTATATGTCATTTGATTCGTTTAACACTAAAGCTCTCTCTAGTTTTGTTTGCCCTATATTTGTTTGCATTTGCGTAACGCACAGATTAATTGCACCGAGCAAACAAAAAAAATATATTCTGATTATATTGGTTAGATTTAAAATTTATATATAGGTAGTCTAGATTTTAAACCATTCACTCGAGTAGAGCCTTAAAGGCTTATACTTGCACAAGTACAGTTGTGAGTGAAAATAATCCGTGAACTAAACTCGGCAAGTGGTAAGTAGGTAGTTCAGTTTCGTTTTTTTTACCACCATGATCACACTAATACTTATAAATAAATATAATACTTTATAAATGTGATGCATTTTGGATGTTAGTTCTGCTTTCACGGATTTGGATAAAATTTGGAATGGAGATGTTTTGGACCCTGGATTAATAACACATAGGCTACTTTTTAGGGGAAAAGTCATATTCCCATGGGAAAATCTTATACTAGGTGTCCAAAAAGGGTATTTGCACTTTTAAATATCAATACATCGTTTGTATAAAAATATTTTCTCATTGTCATGTTGATGCCGAAGATAACAAGTAAGAAATACTTAGTTGAGGCATCGCATTCATATTTTGTCTGCTTTATTTATTTTTATTTTTGTATTTCCATACTCTATGTTTTAGATTAAGTTTTTATTGAAATAAATTTTATCTTATCTTATCTATATTAATGAGGGTAGATAGCAAAAAAAAAATATTTATATATATATACGTGAAATTTATTGTAAATTTAGTTGAAATGGATTCGTATACCGGAGCTCAGCGCGCATTTTGTGTACGAGCTTATTATCAAATCAATAATTCGATAATAACAGCTCGCCGCTTACATCGCGCGCAGTTCAATTTACGGGACATTTCTTTATCTCCCAGTGCGAATATCATTAGAAAATGGATTAAGACATTTGAGGCTAGAGTGTCAAAATTGTAAGGGACGTCATTTGGACAGCATATTTTTTTCATCGTTAACTTTCCATTGTATGTTCTTTTTGCAAACAGTAATTAAATTATGAAATGATATGTATTTTTCATATATAATTTTTGGGTATAAACTGCCAAAACCCTTTTAGGACACCCGGTACAATGCGAGTTTATCCGCGGGCAGCTCGTAAGAAATAAAAAAAAGATATATATCTGATCCAGTGTAGATTTTATCTTTCTGATTTTATCACAAGAGCGTGTAACTTTGAAGTTACCCGAATGACTGAAATATTTAAATGTGACTGTAATTAGTCTCAAATTGCAACTAATATTATACATTTTCTATTTTCATTTTCACATCATATTTTCACTTACTTGCTTAAAAGCTTGATACGAATACTTTGAATTGAATAGGCATTATGTATGTACAGTCATGTTCGTAAGTGGAGGCAATCACTTTAAAACTTTAAAATAACTTTTTTTTAAATGTTATTGGTATTTTGATTTATTATTCATCGTATGCATTAAAGGTCGACAACCGACCTTACAAATCCTGGTTTTTGCTGTTACATATAAAATGTACATGATTTCATGCAAAAGTAATAATTTGCAAAAGAAGTCACAATGATGAAATTAAATTCAAAGTTGGTATAAAAACGTGGATGCAACTCTAGTAAATGTGGCTGTACCACTAAATGAAATACGTGCTATTTTTACATGATATGAAACATATTTTTTTAGGAAACTACATAGAAACAATGTGAGAAGAGCCATTTTATCATTTATCTAGAATTTCCTTACAAAGTGATATTAAATAACTCAGGTCTTGTAAGAATTTCATCAAAATTGTGCGAGGGTAAACGAATGATAGTACCTATATTAATTTTAGAAATACATATCTTTTAGGCCTAAGAAGCGATGGCGCGACGAACTAGATGCATTCGAACGGCAATGGATAAAAGTGGCCCAAGATCGAGATCAGTGGAGGGAGGAAAGAGAGGTCTTTGCCCGGCAGTGCGACAGATAAAAAGGGCTATTAAATAAAATATCTTTGCTACCTTGGACTATCTTAATAATAGGTATAGTCAAGAGACTTTTCACTGTAGTCGCCTCGGGTAGAAACGAATTCTTACACCAGTGGCTACAGGTGCAGACGCTATAACCTGACAAAGCCGGTACATCGTCTTTAACGTCTGAAGTTTGAAATTGGTACCCAAGGTAACTACTGCGGAAAACAATTTTTCCTCCACGGAAAAATCCTAAAAAAACACAGATCTTTCATGAAGAGTTTCAATAAGTAAGTGCTTATTATAGAACCTTCTTCTAGCTCTATCCGGTATATGCCTAAGTGTTTTGCTTTTTAATGTAGAAGTTCTTTCTTTTACTGCAATTATGTATACAATATAAAATAGATGGTAATAGAGCAATATTTACAAGAGGCTGAGTTTCTTGGATAACCTCGATATTCCTAAACTATTTGCGTGTGTAATTTATCTTAGCACGATAGTACCGTTTTGAATTTTAGAACAACCTGTATTATAGTGTAGTTATATAAATAAACGATGTTTATTAATGTTTATGAACACTTAAGATCCCGTTCATTATAGTGCCTGTTTATAATCTATCTTGCGTACACACACATCTACCTGCTGCATCCCATCATATTTTCTCTCACCAGGTTAACTAGCGGGTAGAGAACTCATTAACTGAGTTTATTTTACCCTTATCTATACCTTTACTTCTGTTTCGTGTGAAATTGTGTTTGTGTACAATAAATAAATAACAAAGCAATATTTTCTTTCTATCCATTTGGAGTGAACATTGTGTTACAATGTAGTTCCAATAAAGTGTTTTATTGTTAATACCTCCCACGGGTACAGTATTGAGCAAACTGTGGAAATGCGAGAGAAAATAAAGTGTCCGTCTGTTTTGTAGAGACCACGTTGGTCTAAATAAAATATATTGTTTGATTTTGAATCAAAGTATAATTACTTTATTGGACATAGACGAATAGACAGCACAGTACGGGAAACATTAAAAATATTTTATTGGCTTAACAACATTTTTATGTAAAACAGAAAAGTACAGAAGATACGAGTCCCTATAGGGTTTCTTCCGGCCGTTCTTCTCCACAGTTACCGTTTTCTTGAACGTCCAGATAATTTTAACGAATTGCTCCTGATTTCGGTCAGATTACATCTGTTAACGGAATATCTAATAAAAAGCATTTTATTCAAATTCATTTCTCGCTTTATAATTTAGTACCTGGGTGACCGAGCTTAGCTCGTGCCATCTGTTGGAAAACTTATGGACCACGAAAAAATATGTAAGAATTTTATATTTCTGTCATTTTTGTATTTAAATAACTAAATGAAAGAATACTAAAGTAAATAACTAATAAAAAAAGAAACATGAACAAAATAAAATTATAATTATGTGAATTCGAACCTCTGACCTTCGGTTTCATAAGCTCGCGATAACCCAACAGAGCTATCGTATCGTTGTAAACAGTGGCGAAATTACCTTTCTCTTTAAATTATACGGCGTACTAATTCTTTTAAACCTCACACGGGGAAATCCCGATTTACTAAAAATAAAACCTAGCTAGATCGTTTTATCGCCCCCTAAACCCCTATATGCAAAATTTCATCGAAATCGTTGCAGCAGTTTCCGAGATTCTTATTATATATATGTCGTGGCCATATCGTAGAATTGACCACATCATGAAATGGTCGCATTTCATGATGTGGGCAACTAAATTTGACCAGATAGTTAAATCGTGTGCATTTCACGATTTTGTCGTTCACGATTGGCCATATCGTGAAAATAGGGCGTCCATGAAATATTTAAAAAGAATCCAAATTATGTTTGGTACTTATTGTTCTCTAAGTCCGACAGACATTTTCAGAGTACTTTTTCATCATAACTCTTTTTTTCTTCCTCATTTTATTAACGAATTATTCACTTTTTCACTGCGAGAAATAACACGGCCGCCATGTTGGTACATAAACAAAGTGCTTCCAGCGCCTCTATCGGTAATAAATGTAATAATTTTACGATATGATCAAATAATCTTGCCCATTTCATGATGTAGCTGCGTTTTTAGTTGAACATACTGACAAATCATTTCTTATCATTGATCTGGCCAAGGCACATCATGATGTGGCCAATGGACAGTGAAATGATCGATTTCATGATGTGATCAATTCCACGATATGACCACGACATATTCGCAGATTCCGCCATTGTGTTAGTGAACTCACCCAAAAAAATGTAATGACGGATCTAAGTGATGTAATAACATCCTATGGAAATAAATTATTTTGACTTTGACTTTGACTTTGCACACCTACCTAGATAAAGGGTAACACAACTCAAAATACCTTTTTTTTCGGGAACAGCAAAAAACATTTTACTCTATTTCCATTTGACCGATTTAAAATATGGTTATATCATTTTGTATTTCTAAACTAAGATTTTTACACAGGTGTCTTTGGACTTAATGTACTTAGTTTTCGACGCAGAATCCGAATATCGCAATAACGTGATTTTGGATTATTTTAAGTTGTGTTACCCTTTATCTAGGTGAGCGAATATATATATATATATATATATGTATACAAGAATTGCTCGTTTAAAGTATTAGATTAGTTATTTATATTTTGATTATAAAAGAAACACCGTCGCGGTATTTTGTGATTATGAAATGGGGTGCTTTGATCATGGAACTGGGCGACTGACGTTCAGAGAGAAGTCGCGCTTTGCCGAATCTTAGTGTGAACTTAGCCACAAAGTAGGTAAAGCGGCGCGGGGCCCCAGAACTTAGCCAAGCACACTCAACCCGCATACCCCGGGTGTCGAATTTTCGTATTCGAGTCGGTTCGTGTCTTTGTTAAGATATATTTTTTATATGTTTTGTCTCGGTATTCCGTTAATTTATATTACCATATGATTATTTTGATTTATACTCGGCTACACACGTCATGAACTTATATAATACTATGTGATTTTTTATAAACGTAAAGAGTAAACCAACCTGAAATTTAATTCGAAAAAATATTGACGATTTCCAAAAAGATTTGTTATCTCGCGACTCGCTCTACAATTTTTTTGTGACGACGCGCTTCATAAATCTTTGAAATTATGTAAGACATGACGTTGACCTGACATTAGTCTTTCTAAATCTTCGTTAAGTCGCCATTTTTGACAACATGGACTCGGCTAAGAACGAATTGTACAAAGATTTCTGACGCGCGTCGCCGCTAAGCGATCGCCTTTTGTTCGGTGGAATTATACAAAATATTTGTCTCCGAATACAAAAATCAAAATTTTGACATTTCTAAGAGCAATCTTAGATTAGTTTTTGTATTTGAATCTATATATCTATACTAATATTATAAAGAGGAAAGCTTTGTATTTTTGTATGTTTGTAACGAATAAACTCAAAAACTCGAAATCGATTTTCAAAATTCTTTCACCATTAGAATGATAAATTAATTTGTCCCTGAGTAATATAAACAATATTTATTATTATAAAAAATAAGGGATCCTTGCTAAAACTTCAGTAACGTGAACCAAGGTGTACAAAAATTTGCTTAAAAATTTATTTCATCGCATACGTAGCGGAAACTATTGATGATAGAACAAAAAAAATGTTCTACTATGGTGTAGGGTAGGTGTAGGGTGGGTGTTGGGTAGATGTAGGGTAGGTGTAGGGTAGATGTTGATGTTAGGTAGGTGTAGGGTAGGTGTAGGGTAGGTGTAGGGTAGGTGTAGGGTAGGTGTTGAGTAGGTGTTGGGTACGTGTAGGGTAGGTGTAGAGTAGGGTAGAGGTGAAAATAGCAGGACAACGTCTGCCGGGTGAACTGGTTATCATTTAAATATAAATATAATAGTTATGTTTTCAGGGCTGAAAGTACAAGTCCTGTCATTAGTACCTAATTATCGCGTCGTCAGTAAAAAATGAGGGCCTGTTTGAGGGTTAGTTTTCGATTAATTAAGCCAAACAATTTGATTGATCACTACTACACTGTTACACTAGCTAGATATTCATGCATACACGCATGCGCTTACGTATTTGAAGTAACATCAGTGTACATGTAAAGGACGATATTATTTTTTGGTCAATATTATATACTTATTTAAAATATTTGCTAATCCAAACGTTTGCTTAGTAGGTACGTACATTTGTAGTTTTTTATATTAAGTAGCTTGTTTTTTTTCTTACAATAATCCTTATTTCTTGTAAAAAGTTATTAAGTAAAAATATGTTCATAAATCTTTTCCAAATCATTTTAAAAGAGCTTTCAGTTATCTTACAGATAAATTCAAACATAATTGGATTAAATATGACGAGTAGGCCATTGAGCGTACGAAAATATTAAGAAACGTCTAACTAGACTAATGAGTCTTGCTAGTGAGCAACTGCTATCGAAAATATGTTCAAATATGTTCACAAAAAAAAAAACACCATAGGGACTAGACGGATAAATAATATTGCAATACCTAGTATGAAGAGTAGTTTAAAGTCGGGCTTACCGCCTTCAAAATGAAACTTACATATTCGAACACTACCTACCTCTACCTACCCCTAACATACCCTAACCTCACCCTAATAAAATTCTTCTTTCCCTTTGCTTTTATTATCTTTTTTGTTCTGTTGTACTGTAGAGCGAGCCATGTGAAAACAGGATCGCGCGTGGAAATGTCCGTGTGGTACCAAAAATGTGCACAAGCAAACAAAGGGGATATGTGATCGATATATAAGTTCTATTATAATTTATCAATTTGTTTGTACACGTTTAATTTTGATGGCTGATAATGCTTCAGCCAGGATTTGTCTCCTCACGATAAAGCTATTTGACGCAACGGTTAGCATGAACATGAGACATTGCATTCAGGGCCGTCTGTTCACAAGAGTACTCCTCTGTAGCTTCAAAGCTGTTATATAAAAGAGGATTTTTAATTAAACTTTCATCTTTCAAAAGATAAATTTAAAAACACGCGAGCTTAGACTCGGGATAACAGCCAGTACTAATAATTGAATACCGGGAGCTTGTTAACTTGAACTGCTTCTTGCTTTAACTTTTCAATAACGTATCTATAGTACTTTGCTTGATAAAATACTTACTGGAGTTAAAAGCAGCTAGAGGGATAATGAGATTTCTTAAGTTTCCTATCATAGACTATCTGTCAATCTATGACCGGTAGTGCATTTATTTATTATATTTGGAAAGAACATCCTCTAGTGGTCTTATTAACTGAGTCTTAGGGCAATATTCCGAGAAGAAAGCTGAGCTAAGATTGTTCTTTGAAATACTAAAAGGCGAACCTACTTAAATTCTTCTTCAATCAATCAATCGATTTATCAGCCTATTGCCGTCTACTGCTGGGCGTAGGCCTCCCCAAGGGCACGCCAAAGTGCACGATCACCCGCTTTCCTCATCCAGCCACCACCAGCGACCTTCCTCATGTCATTAATCCACCTGGCGGGGGGCGTCCCACACTACGTTTCCCCAGAAGTGGTGTCTATTCGAGAACCCGTCTAATCCAACACTCATCGTTCGCAAATTGTTCTTAGCTTAGTCCAAGTCACTGAAGTCGGTGACTTTATACGAAACTGTAATTTTGATTTGTAATAATGATCGACACGACGTCGCGACACCTGCTATGCACCTAGGACGTAGGTGGAGCAGCGTGCTTAGACTGCCGTGCGCGTAAACCCGCCTCGTAGGTGCAATAATTTCCTATGTGACTGCTGCGGCCCCTACGTCGTAGGTGCGCTATTACCAAACGCGTATGCGGCCACCTACCACCTACGGGTGGGGGGCGCATGGCTGTATTATTGCGTTTTTCTTTCCAGCAGCCAAAGTGATATTCAAGTCCAGTCATCTGGTGAATGATTTTGCTATTAGCGTGTTGTCATCGATGGCATTATTATCGTGTATATTTTTACACGAATGCCCAAGAAAGGAGTGTAATGTAATGTGTAGGTTCATGTATGATGTAAGTATGTATGATTTATATGAGTTTCTTGTACCACCATAACTTCTAAATGCCTGAATAAATTTGGATGTGTGGGGTATCGTTAAAATCCTTACATCAGCCCGAGTGGCACTGGCAATTGTTTTTCTTCGGCGCAGTCTTTAATTCTTTATTTTTGGATGATTAATAATTCTGACACAAAATAACTGTCGAAGAAAAATTAAGGGTTACTTACTTTCTACTTCATCATCAACAGCGCGTACCTTCTACTTACTTAGTTTCTATTATATCTGGTACCGTAAAAGAAATTACATCCAGAATTCAAATTTTAAGTGTCAAAAAAAAACGTGAAAAAGAAGGTAAAATCATCAATAAATATGGCAGAAATTATTCATAAAGTAAAATAAGATCGCACCCCAGACGCGCTACTTCGTCACTTTCTTCGGTAATAATACGTTTTATTATGTCCTTATTTAAATACTTAATATCTCTTAATCCAAACGCGAAGGAATTTCGCCCACATTATGAGTACTTATTTTTTTATGAACATATATTAAAAGAAACGTCTAGTCTGTGTAGTGCTTTATGAAAAAGTAATATTGACGTAATGATCTCAAAGTGCTGAATTTACATGAGGCTATTTTGATGAGCTATGTTACTAACCAAATATAAATACAACGTTTTCACGGTTCTACGTGACAAACAGCAAAACAGCTTTGCAGTCACATCTAGATAAATCACAGGACAACTTTCTTGACACATTTGGTATACTTATTTTAGTTTATAAGAGTAAAAGTGAGAAGTTTCCACTATACTACTTATACGGGTACTTTCAGCCCATGATATTTATTCACGTTTTATAAGAATTTCTTTCAGGTAAATTGTTTTTGATGGTTTTTTTTCTGGTTTACTACATAATTTCAATTGTAGCGTTAATTAGTTAACTGCTGCAATATTATAGTTTTGTCAATACGTATATTTAATTACCAAAAAATTAAAATGTATAGGTAGGTACATAATGTTTACAACTTTATTTAAATAAAATAAACCATAACAGCTACAACTACTGCCTAATTACTTAAATCTACGTTATACAAAATAATAAATAAACTAAATCTAAAACTATTTACTATTACTTATAAGAACCCTTTCAAATCCTTGTACTTTGACTCTCGGCGCGTTTAACTATAGTAGGCCAAATTCGCGCATGCGCTGATCGAATCCCTATCAGGAGTGCGAACGCAAGGTCAAGATGCGGGGACTCTTTGACATTTCGTTTCCTACGAGAGGACGTCTCAGCTGTTCTTAACTACCCTTAAAAGAGCTAATTATTTAAAAATAATAATATAGTGCTAGTGTCGTGAATATCACTCTAGTGATTCCACCTCCACCCTTCCACCCTACTGCTAAGGGTTGGTTTGATTGTTGGCTGCGAGCTGAACTGAGCCGCTTGAGAGATTTGGCGATTCTTGGAAGACTTCTACCGGTTACCCTCCTGCTGCTGCGCTGCTGCCGATTGCCCCTAAGGCCAGTGTACTTACTCTTAACGGACAGTGAAACGAAAGTGCAATGCCACACCTAAAGTAATCTCTGGTTTAATTTCTTTTTCTGTAGCGCATAGAGCCTAGAATACCTAGGTACTCTAGGTTCTACCACTCTAAAACGTTACACAATGAAATATATTAAGAGACCAGTCGCCACAAACTGATACAGTGCAAGATAATCGTCATACTAAAAAAGTTGGAAATGTTAAGGCAACTACATAAATTGGGTTTCTTTTGTTTTTGAGACTCACTAAAAATCCGGGAAGGAATTCCGGTGAAAAATGATTCAGGATCGTGGGCTTAATGTACCCTACAATTTTAGGGAGACCTATATATAGGTACATATTTACAGGGTGGAATTTTTTACCGCTTCTACAGGGAATGTAGGTGTACTCGGGGGCTACGCGCCGCTTTATTTAGGTACTCTAAATAAATACTGAAAATAGGAAAATAATAAATATAAAAATAAAGAAATATTTCCTTTGAGTAAATTTTTCTTTCTTCAGTGTTTAGTCTACTACTTTCCTTCCAGGTGGCGTTGAAAATTTCCCCCCTGTACATACCTATAGATAGATGTATGTATTTTTATGATCATTCGTCACGTACTGCGTAGAACGTGAGTGTTGAAAACATCGCCATGTATCTTTACAATTTTCCTGCGAAACACACAGTAACATATTTTAGATATTTGACTGATACATGTGATAAGGTTATCACGCAGGTAACCAAAGAAAAAATATGCACAAAAAAATAATGAATTTTAAAACACGAATTCCGCTGCAAAGAATTTCATCAAACAGAATATACAGGAGTAGTAATAGTTCTTGTTTGATTATTCAAATTATCTTTCAAATTAAATGCTTGTCTTGGTTCTAAATATAGCCGGGGTTAAAGCTAGCAACCGACGACATTGGGATAAGAAAAGATTCTACGCATGTGGAGTTTCTTTGGTGAGTTCTGCTCCACAGAGTCAGAGTCATTGTATACTGAACTAACTCAAAAACATGTAATGATAAAATTAAGAGATGTAACATCTAAAGGAAAACGATGACGAAGACGAAGGAAACGCAAAAGATGCGACGACTGTGGAGTTTCTTCGGTGAGCTCTTCTCCACAGATTCCGCCATTGTGTTAGTGAACTCACCCAAAAAAATGTAATGACGGATCTAAGTGATGTAATAACATCCTATGGAAATAAATAATTTTGACTTTGACTTTGACAAGAGTTAATAAACTATTCATTTCATTGGGCAGACGATCTGCTCACTGACCTTAGTCTCTCCTTATCTTAGTGAAATTGCGTTCTTCTTCTTAGCGTGTTGATTTCTGTCATCATCAACAACGGCTCATATTCGTCCTCACTGAAGGGCTCGAGTCCAACCCTAAAATTAAGGCGATTAGGCCTTACTCGACCACCCTGGCCCAGTGCGGGTTGGTTGACTTCACACACAACCTTTAAATTTTTTCGCAGGAGTGCGCAGGTTTCATCACGATGTTTTCTTTCACCGTAAGAGCGTTGATTCATGTATACAACGGTTATATTATGTGTGGAACAGTACGCAGTAAATCAGCCATTTAAATTTAAAAAACTCGCGAGGTCTACAGCTCACAGAGCCACTAGTTTTTATTAGTACTATACAATTGTATTTTCTGTCATTGATGAACCTTTCCTTACTATTTTTAATGAGAAAGTAAGTAAAAGAAGATGCATTTATTGTGGGATGTTTCATTACTACACTTGTTAAAAATTCAAAGTGATGCGAGAGGTTTTGTTATTTTATGTTATTTGACTGATAAGTCCGAAGACGTTTTCAATTTATCTTTTTACTTTTCAATTCTTTTATCCAAATCTCTAAACTCTTCAGCATTATTGGTAGTCACTATATTTTCTTTGTTTTCTCTTTTTCTACGTCGAGCTAGAGGAAAGTCTCATTCAGTTGGAAGCCACTAAAACTCATGTTTGAAACTCACTAACAATGTGCGGCGGTGGGGTGGGAACAAGACACTAGGTATACTCAGGAAAAATCATTTAATATCTTTTTTAATGTCCGTCTATGTACATCAGAAAATCTAAATGTTTACGGCCAGCAACAGCCAAGGAGGCAAAGAGGTGTAGGTATGCACTCATACCTAACATCCCTCCCCCGGTGGAGGCGCCGGGTAGGAATCTTCAACAAGACACTAGGTATACTCAGGAAAAATAATTTAATATCTTTTTTAATGTCCGTCTATATACATCAGAAAATCTAAATGTTTACGGCCAGCAACAGCCAAGGAGGCAAAGAGGTGTAGGTATGCACTCATACCTAACATCCCTCCCCCGGTGGAGGCGCCGGGTAGGAATCTTCAACAAGACACTAGGTATACTCAGGAAAAATAATTTAATATCTTTTTTAATGTCCGTCTATATACATCAGAAAATCTAAATGTTTACGGCCAGCAACAGCCAAGGAGGCAAAGAGGTGTAGGTATGCACTCATACCTAACATCCCTCCCCCGGTGGAGGCGCCGGGTAGGAATCTTCAACAAGACACTAGGTATACTCAGGAAAAATCATTTAATATCTTTTTTAATGTCCGTCTATATACATCAGAAAACCGAATTAGAATCTGCTCTTTTACTCACGTCAAAACTTATTTTCTTAATCCAAAAATAATCTAAATGTTTACGGCCAGCAACAGCCAAGGAGGCAAAGAGGTGTAGGTATGCACTCATACCTAACACAATGATATTATAAGTAAAAAGGCGTAGATAGGTCACTTACAAGGCAAACGGTGTTTTAACATGGCACAAAACTTACACAAGGACGGCAAGTCTAAGCGTAAGTGCGAAAGAGACAAAACGACGCGTGATTAAGTTCAGGTTGGCTAATTAGCCAACTTTTGGTGTGCCGCTTTCTGAGCGCGTATGACTTATCTACGCCTCTTTACCTTGTATATCAATGTTCACTAACTAAAAACACCCATCGCCGCTTTACGTACTT
Organism: Carpatolechia fugitivella; assembly: GCA_951230895.1. Classification (NCBI taxonomy): domain Eukaryota; kingdom Metazoa; phylum Arthropoda; class Insecta; order Lepidoptera; family Gelechiidae; genus Carpatolechia; species Carpatolechia fugitivella. Next base: position 5,751,675 of record OX579660.1, read on the forward strand.
TGTGCTAAAAGCGAACTAAAATGTCTCTCTAATTTATCACGAAATGGTGAGTAAATAAACATTAAAGAAAATACAAAGCTCAGTATAGTACTGTAGTAGCACGTCTTATTTTTCTAGTAAAATATTTTTGTGCTCTCGAAGAAATAATATTTTTTACGCCTGTCTGCTGCGTATATCAGACGATAAAAATGGAGAGACTGTCTAAATATATTTGTCGACATTTTTATATTTAAAACGTAATAGTAGTACAAAAAATATTTAATAAGAACTTATTAATTTTTAGGGTCATCAATCATCAACAGCCCATGTAGAATACGGGACCGAGAGGCTCGAGCCTACCCTGAATTAGGATGATCAAGCCTTAGACAACCACGCTGGCCCGGTGCGGGTTGGTCGACTTCACACACAACCTTTGAATTTCTTCGCAGGAGGGTGCAGGTTTCTTCACGATGTTTTCCTTCACCGTAAGAGCGTCGAATAAACGTACGTACGTAACGTATATCAATTTGAAATTCAGAAACACATTGGAACGTGGTGGGGATCGAACTCGCGTCTCCCGAACGGAATACAGCGGCCCTAGCCACTACACCAACGACGCTTTTCTATTTCTTCTTTCGCTTTTCTTTTTCTATCTGCTTCTTCACTCTTCTATTTTTTTAGGCTAGTAAGTACATCACTTAAAAAATAATATTTTTGTCGAGTGATGATCAACTCCACCTGTCAGTTTTTTAAAAAGAGGCACTTCCCGAGTTTTCATCCATACGGATTTTTACATTTTATACCGTTTTCATTTAGATGTTTCTCAATCTTTTTATGCTTTCTTACAAATACTCGTAAATGAACTGTTTTGTTTTATTGTATCTGAAGCGCACTTATACCAGGTGTTACAAAACTACAAATAAAGCCGAAAGGTTGTGAATCTGCTCGTAAAACTGAACAACTTTCCCCAAAGAACATAGGTCGAAAAACGATTTAAAAAAATCGCATTCCCATACAAAATGTAGATGGTCTCCATACAAAATTTACGGGTTTTTTTGTAACACCGTGTATAGCTCTACAGAACTCGAGAACTGTAATATAAGATAAGCGGTAGTTTGAAAACAAAGGAGATAAGTGAGACGTCTGGTCTGCACTCTTATTACCCTGATCTGAGGTTTCTGATGTCTGCGCACGTTTTAGTAATTCTGATTTCAAATCAGCAGACTTCATTTTACTAAAGTTTGTTCTTTCAATAAACGTCAGTAACGACATTAGTTGAAGCTTTGAATGGATTATTGGACAAATAACTCAATCTGTGATTTGAATTTTATTACATATGCGCTTTTATTTGTTGAGAGTGACGGTGGTATTGGTAAAGGTGGAAAAATGGAAAATCACGGCACAGTTTCATAAAAAAATTGTTTTAGAGTTTTGAAATCATAATATTATGTAATGCAGTTAAAATAAATTCGATAGTCACGTGCGAACTTCACTCAAATCTCGTACGGCCATAGAAAAAAAAAACAGCGCCCAACATCGAATATTCGAGTGAAGTTCGTACAAACTTATCAAATTGTAATTGCATTGTAAGTGTATTTTACGTGGAACATTTTTACAGGAAAACAGAGTGGAAAACGGTAAGTGGAAATACAATAACAACTTAAAAGCAGCCTCATATCTAAGTCACACTGTGGCCGGAGCAGCAGCAGAGAGCGCGGCAGCCAGAAAGCGAGCAAAATACTCCGATCTCGAACGGAACTATATATTTGTTCCGTTCGCGGTAGAGACGGCGGGCAGTTGGGGAGGTGAAGCCAAAAGTTTTGCCGCCGAGATTGGCAGGCGGCTTAAGAATAGGGGATGTAACCCCTGCTCCTGGTGCAAAGGCTATCCATCGCTATTCAATGCGGGAATGCCGCCAGCGTAATGGGTACCTTTGCGCCGGGGACGTCTAGGGGCGGACTGTTCGAATAATTGTAGTAGTGTATTTGTTATTTTTTGTACATTGTCATTACTTCACTTAAAATATAAATAAAAAATATATTATAAAAGACATGTTTATTATAATATTACGTTTATTTTTCTTAATTTCTATAAAAATGTACATTTTATAGGTTAGCATAAATTAAAATTAAAATTTATGGCAAATTAACACATTTTACAACAGTCATAAATGTAAAAACAACCTTTTAGAACCTCGTAATGTCTATACCAAAAACAGTTTTAAGAAATGTACATTGTTTTATATATGTACCAATAACAATTCACAGAAAAATAATTTTCATATTATCACAAGTTTCGCAATTTCATTTATTTTAATTTAAATATTTTACTTTAAAGAACAAATAATAATAATAAAAATAAGCATTCAATGGATGAAAAAATTGATTGATAAAACATATTCTACTTTACATTTATAAAATCCTTCGCTTTAAAACACAATTTTAACTTATATTTTAATGACTAGTTGGACTAGACAATATTTTAGTAAAAATAAAAGATTTACATAATGTTTTACCTATGTTGCATATTTTTTCTGTCATTGAGAATTTTTAAGAATAAAAATGCAATTAGATCCTAAACCAACTGAACTGAAAAATATTTTTGACGATTTGATATTACTTTTGAATTGAAGCGTTCTAAATTCAAATGTTCATCTAATTCTTGCTTATTTCTTTGCGATATGTACTTGATAACATATGTACTTGATAACATTATTTATTTTTGACCGACAACATCGAAAGCAACAGCTGTCTAACTAACATCTAAGGTCCCTTGTTTTCACAATATCTTTTATGTTACCTTAACCTAATGTACTTTTGATAACCACATAGCTATTTGTTCACAAGGTCAAATAAATTATAAGTAATGCATTTTTTATTAGCACAGATAAATGAAATAAAATAGAAAAAATCAGACAAGTATCAGACATTCTATACCATATTAATATTATATTACAGAGATTATAAAGCCGGTTAGGGTGAAAATTTAGGTAAGAATATGACCGCAATTAAATACTACAATAAAAATCAACAGTTCATATCCAGTCCCTTTTTCATCTTGAAATAATTTTAGGATCAAATCATTATTAAAATAAATGTGGGAAATATTTTACTAAAATGAGTCATTTTATGCTTTCCGTAGAAATGGGCCAACGAAACAAGAATAAAAATTATATGCCATAACTTATGTTCTTACTTAAAAAATAATGTAAGAAATAATGTGAGAAAATTTTCTCGAAATTTTGTTTTCACTCAATTTCATCTTAACATTTTGGACCTTAGCCCTAACACGAATCTTCGAAAATTTCTTCTTTGAGGTCGGCTTTTAGTAAAAGTTATGTAGCCAGTAAAACACTAATCTATATAAACGATTATACATAAAAATAAATAAATATATATTTGGGGACATCTTCACACCCGGCCATTTGATCCCAAACTAAGCAGAGCTTGTACTACGGGTATCAGACAGCTGAAATACATTACATAAACAGATAAATACATACTTATATAGATAAAAGACAACCAGACATAAGGAAAACACAATTGCTGTTCGTTAATCTCGCTAAAACTCGAGAACAGCTGAACCGATTTGGCTAATTTTGGTTGGATTTGACGCAGAATGTGCACTTCGCAAAATGAGCACTCGGCGCAAAATGTGCGGTGCACTTCTTTTGTAATATACGAGTAGTGGAAGTCGGAAAGTTTATATGGTGCAAAACATGGAACATTACACCGGTGCGAAGTCGGGGCGGGTAGCAATTAATGAGTTACTTAAATAAATTATTCCACTGGCTATATTATTATGTAATTTCCAATTTAACAGCCCTTGTTGGTGTCAATTTCAATCAATTTGACCTAATAGGTGTTTTGATGTGGAACTACATCAACAGCTCATAATCCCACCGAGGGGCTCGAGCCTACCCTAAAATGTGTTTTCGAATTCATAATATGTACGTTTATTTGACGCTCTTACGGTGAAGGAAATCATCGTGACGAAACCTGCACACTCCTGCGAAGAAATTCAAAGGTTGTGTGTGAAGTCGACTAACCCGCACTGGGACAGCGTGGTCGACAAAGGCCTAATCACTCTAATTCAGAGTAGGCTCGAGCCCTTCGGTGGGGACGTATATGAGCTGTTGATGATGAACACAAGTTGAGGTTTTGCGGTACTTGGATAACACGTTGCGTTGTATTGAAAATAACTAAAACTATATCTGAACAAGTATTAAATTGACTCTGAATTTACTTAAAATAGCGAAATTATACTTAATCTTTTCCTGATATTAATAGGTACTAAAGTGATCAGCGTCGTTCTGGCATCGGGGACACTGATCTTCTAGCTTGAAGAGACTTGTCGTTGCAGAACTCCCTGATCTCCTTGATTGGCTTCATCAGGAATATAGGCACGTCATCATCCCGTTTCTGAAACAAAGAACGCAATGAGCGAATAATAATACTAGCTAAGCTATACAGCATGATTTTGCAATCCCTAGCAAAATTTAAATATGATGTTCAGACCATCATAAGCAACAACTTTTCCCAAGGAACATGGGTTGATAACCCTCAAAAAAATCGACTATTCATACAAAATACACAATCAACTTTACTAATTTGTATGCGATTTTTTTGGGGGCTTTCAACCCATGTTCCTTGGGAAAAGTTGTTGCTTGGTCTGAACATTATATAAAAATTTTGCTAAGGATTGCAAAATCATGCTTAATTTACTAGCTAAGCTGAGTTTTTTTTTACTTATTTAAAAAAGTAGTAGAACAAAAGTTGTTCAGTTTCATGGGCCGAGAGGTTTTGCTAACACGTTGTAGAACAGCCTGTGAAATATTTATCATCTACCTACATGAAATCTTGTTTAATTTGTCCAACAAAGCAATACACTGCTATTATAACATTAATTTTTCAAACCCTTGCTCTTTTCTCGCTATGAAAATATTTCAACGAAAGATGTTTCGGTTTTTCCTTTTTTGTTGTGTCAAAGCATACTTGATCCGCTCGGCTGAATAAATTGTGCGCTATCGTTTGGGGAAAAGAGGACATAAAGACTTATTCTGTAATTTTCGGAATACATTCAGCTTATAAAAGTATCGACTGAGAGGCTAGAGCCTACTTTTTTACTACTGCTAAAGAAACATAAGAAGGTCGCTTCACGCGTTCGATTTCTTTGTGACAATTTATCGCGAAATAACATCTTTCGGATGAGATAATGATAATGAAAGTTTCAAATCTGATGATGAAAGAAATATCTATTGATTTTTTTACAAATTGCAATCGCAGGTTAAATTAGGTACTTGCTTATTTGCCTACTGCTTCTAGATAAAAGGAAACTATAAAATATAATATATAAAATTGTTTTCATAGTATAGGAATAAAGGAAGATAAAATCGAGTGGCAAACGGTAGAATAACGGCAAATCTATAGAACCACCAAAGACCAAAGCAAATGTTTGTGAAGTTCACCCGTAGCACCTGCGACTCCGGTCACCCTCGCAGTGTCCACTCTACGTGGATTTATATAGAGCTGATATAACATGTTCGTCACTCCTTAATAATAGGGGATCGGACTGTTCACCATATTTTATGAATTTACCATATTTTATGAATTATTTTTAAAATATAGATTAGTAACAGACGATTCGCGAAAAAAAAACAGAATCGGTTGAAAAACGAATTTACAGTGATTTTTTAAAGTTTCAATATGTCTGTCTCTTTCAAAAACTATTTTTGTATGATGGAGATTATACGGCGTTACTAACAAATGACGTCACAAGTGGGTATGTGCCTCTCTGTCTAATCTTGAATTTCAAACCTTTATACTCGGTCAATTTTAAAAATAGAGCAAAAATACTTTTTTTTCGATAGCAGAAACTAAGAAGTTTGGAAAAAAAAAATAGTCCGATCCCCTATTGGTACCTCTTCTTAGTACCTACTCGAAAAATCCATTTAAAAAAATAATAATAAACAAAACTGCGATGATGACTGTCTGCCTGTCTGTCTGCCTTTTTCTTAAGAACTTTTTTGATTTGCATTTAATAAATAAGTACGGTCAGCTGTAAAGAAATCGGACCCAATGCGCTAATGCGCTAAACATTGTATATTTGGCAATCAAAACAAGTTTTGTTTTCGTTATTACATTTTAACCTTCATTTATCATCTTTATCATCAACAGCTCATATTTACGTCCCCAACGAGGACGTATTATCAGACCCATACAAATTACTGCAAAGAATTTCCACACTCTTTTCCTACCCTCATTTTATATCGCGACTCCACTAAATACGCTCTGTATGTCGGGTCCTCAAGTGTTTGACTTTTCCCTTCAAAGGGTCAGTGAGAAAAATATCAACCGGCGGTGGCCTTGAAGAAATCGCTACCTAAAAAAAGGTCTCCAATTATACATGATTCCATACAGTTTATTTCCGTACATACAGTTCCATGAGAAACGATAGAAATGATGAAACGATCCTCACTATTATAAGTTTCTACCGATTGTATTCGCTCTTTTCATCAAAAACTTAAAAATGTCTTATGAGAGAAGGGTCATAAAATGAAATAAAGGTTCCACATGGATATTGGAATCGTGACCCACATAAATCTCATGAACAACCAATACCACACTAAAGGTCGGGCCACACTTATCGACGGCGATCGACGGTTTGCCTATACAAAACGGGCATTTAGTATGGAATTCCTTTCGCATCTTTCGCAGCGTCCGATGCGAAAGGAGTTCTATACTAAATGCGCGTTTTTTATAGGCAAACCGTCGATCGCCGTCGATAAGTGTGGCCCGACTCTAAGTCAGTAAACGTTATGAACACTTCTGAATCTTGAACATTGTTCTTAGCAGAAACAAGGGAAATGGAAAAGTTAATCTGATAAATAGCCAACATAAAAGTTTTATCAAGTTCATTTCTTTGAAAAAAGACTCTTAGTTTTTATTATTTTGGTTCTTTCGTTAATAAGAAAGAAGTTGTAAGGATATATCTAACTTCATACAGTTTTTCTTTAATCAAAGAAAGTGCTGTTATATAATAACATTGTTATGTAATATTATGAACATTTTTTTTTTGTTGTTTTAATATTATGCGGTCTACGGTCTGGTTGAATTGTCATTGCCAAAAAATAATCATAAAAAATGAGTTAAACTGTAATAGCGGATCGGACTACTTTTTTTTAATTTTATAAATCCAAACTTCTTAGTTTCTGCTATCGAAAACTAAAATAACTTCTGCTCTATCTTTAAAATTGTCCGAGTTATAAAGGTTTGAAATTCAAGATTAGACAGAACCCATTTGTGACGTCATTTGTTAGTAACGCCATACAATCTCCATACAAAAAATCGTTTTTGAAAGAGACAGACTTTTTGAAACTTTAAAAAGTAAATTCGTTTTTCAACCGATTTTGTTTTTTTTCACGAATCGTCTGCTACTAATCTATATTTAAAAATAATTCATAAAATACTCGTATGGTAAATTGAGGAACAGTCCGATCCCTTATTGTGCTATTTTTGTGTTGCTGTTGTTGTTCTGTTGTTTTTTTGTTTTGTTTTGTGTGTACTGTTTTTGTTTTGTTTTTTGTGTTAAGAAAAATAAACTTGTTATTCTAATTCTAAAAAACAACACATCCAATAAATTACCAACCTGGAACAGAACTTCGCCTTCAAAATACGTTAGGTGGTGCTTCCTCGTGCGAATGAGGAGGCCGACTAGCTTGTCGTTGATCACAGTGTATATCTGTAACAAACAAACATATTTTGTATATATTAACTAGCTGATGATGATGATGATGATCTATAATATGACAGTTTTCGGCCATGGCGACCACTTCAACTCCTACTCAGTCTCTTGAATATTTTTTACTTATCATAGACATTAACTGGATATTAGCCGTGTGGTGACGGCAGAGTAGAAAACATTTGTCACCAACCCGTACTCTTCCCGTGGGTGTCGTAAGAGGCGACTTAGGGACTACACATTGAACAGGGAACGGGCAGCAGCGCTCTCTGATACAGTAACCTTTTAATCTGCGATCTCCAACCCGCCTGCCAAGCGTGGAGATTATGGCAAAACCCTCCACTTAAGTGGAGGAGGCTCATAGTCCAGCAGTGGACTGTAACGGGCCGTTGATGTTGATGTAATTGAATACCATTTTCTAGTGGCTCTTTAGCACTGACACTAGGGTTAGTGAGGTCGTTTGTTGACCTTACAACTCACACGATGAAGATGAAGAAGAAGATTTTCTAGAACTCTATTACTGCATACTCTGTTTGATATTTGCTCTTTTTACTCTCGTTTATTTCTTTTATTTCTCTTTTATAGTATTTGTTAAGACAAATTTAATGCAACCAAATACGCTAGGGCTATGTTGTGGAGATGAGTAGATGCTATTGGCCACTTTTCGGTTCTATCATAAGACCAACGTATGACGGTATGTATTACTTTTTCATGAGAGTTATAAAAATATTTCAAACATCTCATTCGGATGATATAAAATATCAAGTGGTTGAAAAATTATCTAAACCGGAAAGAATAATATACGATAAAAGCTTGTAAAATAGGACGAAGATCGAAAGGATGATGTTGAAACTAAACTTGGGTCAAAGCTTTGGTCGACCCTCGCGTAATAGAGTTTTCTCGAAGGCAAGGCTGTGGATACGTCCGGTTTGTAGATCGCTTAGTTAACACAGGTTAATAAATATAGGTTATATTAATATATAGATAAGGTTTTTATTGCTATGGGTATGATGGAACTTATATTATTTTAATGTTTACAAATTATTTACTTTAAAATGAGTTTTGTCAAGTTTCAGCACAGCAACTTTTCATTTATTAATTATTTGTTTTAATTTAAACTGTTTTACTTGATTGAAGGGCGCCCGCGGCGTTTGTGTAACCATAATTTATAAAAATACTAGCAGCCCGCCCCGGCTTCTACTAACGTCAAAAATAAAAATCCTATTCTTTACACTATGGATACTTTAACTTACATACATACAACCTACTCAAATCAAATGAAAATTATTGTCCTGCCATTTTTCCTACCTCTATCCTACCCTACACCTACTCTACAACTACTCAAATTATTTTTTCATACAAACCTTCTGACAATAACGAAAGAAAGATTTATCCAATTTGGTGCAGTCGTTTAGAAGTTATGCGCTTACAAACATTTCGGTGATTCACTTTTATTTATATGGAAGAGCTAGCTTTAACGAGTTTAGAAGACATTTTTAAATAAAGAACTTTCTTTCGATAAATACCTTAATTTGCCCGCATGGACAAAAAAAGAGGGCAACACGGGTACATTAGAATGTGTGCAAAACGAAAGTTTGAAATGTAACAAATGACGAATCTAAGGCGAGACGAATCATTGTAACAACGTCTTACTATGGAAAAATAGAATTTTGCCTTTGACGATGCTACTCGTAATATCGAAAGCGAATCCGGCTCGAAGGACCATTTAGCATCTGTAGGTGTTGTAGGCTGGTTTTGTAAATAGAAAGGCGCTGCATCTAAATCACCTGAATTAATTTATTATTTTTAAACACGGTTGTACTAAGATATTCAAAGCATGTCAAGTATTTCCAGATACAAGTTATAAATTGTTCTTAAAATAGAACTAATATTGGGGTTGCCAACATTTACTATCTACATAGTAAAGCTCTGTATATCTTCAAAGTCTGTGGCGCTCTACCAATCAAGAGCTAGTTTCTTGTAAAATCGCAGGCATTTTGTCTCTACATCAAAGTAATTTCATTCCTTTATGGCAACATTTATGCCATCCATGATAGCTTTGACGTCGAAAAATGATTTGTAAAAATCTTAATTCGAATAAAAAAAATTGACTTTGACTTTGATCCTCAATGAGAAATTCACGCACTGGAGTAGGTACTAAAAAGGCGTACATACATACTAATGTATTTATTGACTTTGCTTTGAAGTATACGCACTAGACGGACTAATTTGTTATACCTACCTAACTACCTATAAATCCTTTTCTAAATAGCTTTAAATTATTACAATGTTGAATCTAACGTCTTCACAGTCAACTGTAGTTCACACAATTAATAAGAAAAATAATTATTAGCTAAATTCATGTTTAGAAATACTGGTACTTTAATTTCACGTTAATTCGTCGCGCGTTGTTGTTTGTTTCTACACAATGAAAGAGCGCCGGTGCTATAGTGGCTAGGGCAGCTGTCTTCCGTTCGGGAGCCGCGGGATCGATCCTCACCTCGTACCAATGTGTTTTCGAATTGCGAATTCAATATGCGTTATTTGACGCTCTGACGGTGAAGGAAAACATCTTGAGGACACCTGCACACTCCTGCGAAGAAATTTAAAGGTTGGGCCAGCGTGGCCGATATGGCTTGATCGCCCTAACTCAGGGTAGGCTCGAGCCCCTCGGTGGGGACGCATATGAGTTGTTGATGATTGTAAGTACGATTAGGCGCGTTTTCACACAAAATATACTGGAGAGATTCGGGATAACGCAAAAACGCTTATTGCTCACGGTTCGGTAGCTTTTTGGTGTTGCGACTCCTTTAGGAATAGCGAAAACATGCATTGTAGCAAATGTGAATTAAACCTAAAAATATGTACTTTGAGTACCTTTATTTAACTTATGAAAAAAATATAGGTTTCCGAAATCATAATTGTAATTACCTATAGAATTCTTCATGGCCCATTGTCGATTTTATTATATTGGCGAGAGGCAATTAGTTCGAGTTTTGAAAATTTCACATTATAAGCCGGTATTATGAAACTTAGCAGACGTTATGAAACTAAGATGAAGATAATCAAAGAAATGGCTATGGCTATATATATACTCACCGGCACATCTAACCGCCCACCCTTGTATTTCGAGTTAATTTTAAACTACGCTTATTGTTATACATTACAATTGATTTATTGATAATTTTACGATAAATTAAACACACTTAAATAAACGTTAAATTAACTACTTTTTAACTAACATCAGCTGTAAGTTATAAAGAATCACGAATATTCCCTGAAATGAAGGGTGGGTGGTTAAATGTGCCGGTGATGTATATTATATAAACATCCGAAAAACGTTAGTTTTTTTATGATCGGCAAAAGTCATTTGCAAGACTTGATCCATCTTGTACGATCTGCGAAAATCTTCCTTATTTCGTAAGTGGTCTTTGGCATTCACGCATCAAACAAACCTAGTATTTATTGCGATTTCCCGGCCAAGTTCAAATTTAGAACGTATGGTAAGCGCATGGTGCATTTGAGGATTTATCGATGCCTAATAAGGAGTGGGGGCTCGCTGGAGTGACGTCCGGGAGCTGTTTTGTTTGTGTTGCTAATTACGCGCGAGTGAACCGGCGCACGCGCAGAAGTTAAATCTGTTTTGGGGATAGAAGTGATACGGTTGGTATTTTGAAGGCAACTAACAAAGTGTTTTCGCAGGGTGATTTATTAATTTATTTTTATGCTTTCAAACCCTTATTTATTGTTAAAGTTAGTCAAAGTAGTAATAAAGTGTTTTCATACGTGTTACCATTATTGTAGAAGATCCAGTAAAAAATACCAATGTTAATTAAAAAACATAATAATAACGAGCATGTATATTAACTGTTGGGAGCTCCGACTACTGAAAAATGCTGGCATGTGATAAATTTACACTGGCAGCTTTATTTTGTTCTAGAATCGTATTTTTAAACGTTTTCGAAACATGCCGGTTTTGAAAGGTGTTTTGACTCAGTTTAATCTGAGAAGCCCTTGAGAGACATGATCTAACATAGAACAAAAATAGATCATAAATAAATGTAAATTATATCTCCCTAAATAATTGTTTCTCTTTTGTACACAACCCCACCACTACCATAAGATTGTTGAACGAGGATGAGGGAAAGGGATAGCAAGTATGAGGTTTTGTCAGTTATAAAGAGGACGTGAAAGACGAAGGAAGAGAAGCCGACTTTAAAGTTATATGAAATAGGGAAAATATTTTGAATATAAGAAAACTAAAACCGTACAGGTGTTTTTGCACAAGGCCCGTCCCTCGAAAAGTAAGTTATAATAATAAAGAGACTTTAACTTCACAAATACAAATGTTCCAGTCATTATTGTGCAAAACTTGGCATCACACTAAATTATAATAATTTTCCTCGTAGGAATCATACCATAACTATACATCCACACAGTACATATTTTGTTTTTCTATTCTTTTTACATTTTCTTTATCGTCCTTGTGGAGTCGTTTTGTAAATAGAAACTAATGTAACACGCGCGTTTCTACGGAGAAGAGACATAGACACAAATAGACACAAAAAGAGTAAGCTTTTAAACCAAAAGAGAACGTAGACTGTCTTATGTTTCGGTTTTGTCCCTTTTTATTTTTGGCTTATGCTGTATCTGGTTGAGCAAGGATAGCAATAAACTTGAGCAAAAGCTTTAGATGAAAATGAAAATAAAACAACTCAGCAACAGGACCTTTTAAAATATCTCTATAATATATTACCAAAGGCCAAAATAAAATAAGTTACTAAAATCTCAGTACCTACAGAGTTTCACTTCTACAAAGGAAGTGTGTGGTCTTCTGCGTGCGCGCATTAGTAAACCGATTCCAAATTTAAATCTTGGCCGCGACGGGGTCGTGGCGGCCGAGACGCGGAATGTCATGACGTCACCTGCGCATGAGTCTTGGCACGCGGACATGTGGCTGGAAGAGCTGTTTGAGATACCGTTTTGGTCACATTTAACAATGATGATATGGTTTATGATTTTTTTATTTTCTTGTTGATACTGATTTTTTTTAAATATATTGATTTTTGTAAAATTATATCTGATAAACATATCTAATATTTTTTTATAAGTACGATTTTTTTTATGTAGGTATAAGTGGGTAGGATTTTAAAGCATTTTGTGTGTATCATAAATTTTAAAAATATTGCCTTTATTCTGTTTAGGTAAGATATTTATATCAAGTACTGATTTATTTTTCAAAATTCCTATGTTTCCAAATCATTGTTAAATATAAAAAGAAAAAAGGTGAAGGTGAAGATTTTCATCAAGAAAATAGTCGTCTAAAGTGTCAAAGTTATCACCATTTCGTTTTTTTTTCCTAATAGCTGCTCCTGCAACAGATCTTAACATTTTTTCAGTATCTAATGTTTTGACTACATACTTGTATGTAACACATCTGTCTGTTCGCTGATCTATTGCTTCCTATTTACAAGAACACTTGTTAGCTATGTAACCCGTTTGATGTTGACTTTATATACAACAAGTATCTAGGTATCAAAGTAACCTACTCAAACAAACCTACGCCAGAATGTTTTATTTGCAACACAAATACGATGACTTTCAGTATGTATGATGATGGCAATACAAGCGTGAAAACTACATTACCAATACTACAACTGATAAAAAAGCTATGAAAGTCAAACTGATAGAATTGATTTGCTGAATTCCTTATCGGTCGGCCAAACTCTATTAGATTATGTTGTTTTTTGTCTTTCTCTTTTGAGGAGTGTCATTTCAAATCGAGTATTTCCACCTTATCCGATTTTACAATAAATGGAAAAACCCTCTATGTGTTTTGTTATGTTATGTTATATAACTATATATATATATATATATATATACATTTTTCATTTCACCATAAAGATACTCATATTTCTGACAGTAGCACATTAAAGTTTATTAGGAAAATAATAGGAAAATACTACTCAATAGTTAGCTGTGTGGTGACGGCAGAGTAGAATACATTTGTCACCAACCCCTACTCTTCCCGTGGGTGTCGTAAGAGGCGACTTAGGGACTACACATTGAACAGGGTACGGGCAGCAGCGCTCTCTGATACAGTAACCTTTTAATCTGCGATCTCCAACCCGCCGGCCAAGCGTGGAGATTATGGCGAAACCCTCCACGTGGAGGAGGCTCATAGTCCAGCAGTGGACTGTAACGGGCCGTTGATAATTACTCAATAGTTTGAAAATAAGTCACTTTGTTCAGTACTACAGGAAATAAGTCTCTTTTAACCATATTTCATGATAAAACGACACAAAACAATGGTATTTTTCAACTCTTTATAATGTATGAAATGGAGATAAGTAAGTACCTATCTGTTTGCTAGGGAAAAGTGACTCAAGAATAATTTTTTACTTAATTCCAATACATAATTATTAGTATTGGAACTAAGTCGGTTTGTAAAAGAACAAAAATGATGTGAGCAAATGACATGGAAATAAGCGTTTTTGTTTTGAATACGTGAATTGGAAGTCAAGTTTAGAGAGGATTTAAGTGTTTTTGTAATCAATAATTTAGTATAGAGGTGCGAATGAATGCTAAAAATGGATTCCCATTACTTTTTTACTTTTTTTTCCCAACACTGGAAATAAGTTCTTTTGAAATGACGCTCCTCTTTTATAAATAATAATAATATATAATAATAAATAAATATGCTATATTTCACTCCCACAAAAGTAACTACAACTAATACAGTTAATCATCTCATCTTTCAATACGATATAATTTGTGGGAGTCAGGAGCCCAAACTAGGATACCCTGTGCTATGAACTCCTGGCTCCCCCCTCTCGGAAAAATAAGTACATTGGCCTCGATTCGGGATGTTATGCTCTAGTTCTAATTCTAAAGTCCAGCTATCCTTTTCGTTCTAGAGGTGATGAATGAATGATATTAATTTGAACGAATGATAACCTAAAATAAAAAAGTAGGTAGTCAAAGCTAATTTAAAATAGTAAGTAAAATTGAGTGAAAGGTGAGTAGATGCGGCTAAACCCTTCTGGCAATAAGGACTTGTATGAAGATGGCTGGAAGACTGGAAAAGATACTACAAGTCTATTGTCTTATGTAATCGGAGGGGAGGAAGGGAGAAAGGATGCTATAGGTATTGCTTTCTTCTATTGTTATTAGGTTTTCACGTTGTTTCTATTTTTTCAGTTTTATATTTGAAGATAATCAATAAATTAAAACAGTTGACGAATCTTTTGACAGCTACAATGTTTAGAAAAGAGCTTTTAAATCTTGTTGGCTAATGGAATTCTGAAAGTAGTTTAAAGACATTAAAATAAATACATGTGGAGACATAGTACGATACATACGCCTAAACTACTTAAATTTTAAATTTACAGAAAAATATAAGTATTAAGTACGTACTTATAAAACATTTAAAGTGGTTTTTTTTAATACTAGATTAAAATTATATATAGGTACATTCAGTAGAAATTGTTTCTTTATTTTACTATCCAAAAAGTAAGCACTATTTATTTTATTTTAATTAAGTCTCTTTGAATAAACAGAATGATCCTTATACCAGAATAGGAAATAACCCTAAGTGAGAATCATAATATATAATAATTAATAATAAAAGAATATAATAATTTAAAAATTATAACGTTCGATTTCAATCTTTTCCGTCTGAACTTCTTTTCTTTCCTCGATTTTTGTTTCATTGAAATTAAAAGGACCATTGCAAAAAGAATATGTACCGATAATTCCATTCACGTTCGTTTGAGTGATGCACCCTGTGGTTTCCCCAACAGGGACATAAATAGCAATCGGTACCCATTTATCTTTGTCACTAGCCATCCACACAAAATAATCATTGTTCTTGTAAAATTCCACCATGCTATATGTCCCACAAAGAGGATTCGTCATCACATTATAGCCTTTAATATTGAAAGTCATTATTGAAAATGGAACTCTGAAACTTTCAGGCAAGTACACTGTGAACTCGTAGTGATGTTCATCAAGACTTAAATCACCTTTGCATTTGAGGAACCAATGGTCTATGTCTTCTTTCATCACTTGAGTCACGTTGATAAGCCCATCGCAAAGGCTTGCGTTCTCAATCGAGGCCCAGTAGTCGGTCATAGCCCATTCTCCGAGCATTTCATCAAATTTATCAACCCTTTCTGTGAAATCAGAAACATCTAGACACTTTTTGATCAATGTGACGTAATCGATTTGCAGCAAAATAATTAGGAAGTATTTGTAATACTTTTTATACAACATCATTTAATTTCAATCGTTTGTTTTATAATTATTTAATTTACATATTCTTAATTTAATTGTTGCGTTGTAGATAGTTTTTACGATCAACATGCAACAATATTTCTTTTGTTGTTTGTTCTGCCATGTCTTTATTATGTAGACCCAAACAATTATTTTTTGACAATATGAGGACAATTAATTGTTTTGTTTTTCCTGTTTGTATTAATTTATTTTTGTAAATTCGTACATACTTCCTGTTCCAATTTTTTTATAATATCTCTGGGATCACAGCACCATGTGATTTTAAATGCACACAATAATATAGGTATGTACACATTTTTTTATTATTTTAAAGTGTCTCTAGGTAGACCACTAAATTGTGTCACTGTAAATGATTATATGAAGAAGAGGCCTCTGTATCGTTACAAGATAACACAATGTCCCCGATTCACGAATTCCTGCTCTAATCCTAATTTTAAAATCTAACTATCCTTTTTAGTCCGATGTCTTTGAGTCCGCACATTGTGTAGTGAACTCACCCAAAAAAATTAAATGACGAATCTGAGAGATGTAACAAAAGTTAATAAACTAAAAATTTCATTTCCGCTCTAAAATTGTGCAATCGCTGCTTAATGTTCAAATTCGATAATTGTCAGCTTTAATATTAAGATGTCAATCTTCTATACCTTTTTAATCTTTAAAAGGTGAAAAAAAAAGGATTAGAGCGCGCCATCGTGAATTGGCCCCATTATCAATATTTATCTTGAGAACAATTGATTGAGTCACAATAGAAGTTATTAATACTCTTTTAGCCTTTCGTCATCAGTTGTTTGTTAGTTATCTCATTTATAGGCCAGTTTATACTTTGACAAGTACAAGTGCGAGTTGTAAGTGCAAGTTGTCAAAACAAAAATTTCCTGTTGTCAAAAAGCATATTATTCCCTGTTGCCAAGGAAACACTTGCACTTGCAAAAATAGACCGGACTTCTATTTTTTGCAAGTGCGAGTGTTTCCTTGGCAACAGGGAAAACTTGCTACTTGTCGAAGTGTATTTAATAATTTCAGGTAATTAATAAAGTTTAGTAGTTAATATTTTTTATTTTTGAGATTATGTCAATGTGTTGCGGCAACATTGCCATCATGCTGAGTTAAATAGTCTGTACCCAGAGCCATAACATTGAATAATGAAGAAACTTGTTGCGATACTCCGTACCCAGAACCATAAAATTGTATTATAAAAAAACTTCAATTTGAAAACAAACGCACTATGGCCATATAAAACAGACATCTAGTGGAAAAATAAGAACTAAAATAATAATAATAAAAAAAACGTTCATTGAGTGCGTCATTCATCTCCAACGCGTTTTTCGCCCTGGCAACGTTCTGGGCCGTGCCTGTCTGAGGGCGCATAGCTTTTATAACAAAGTTGTGACATTATAAACCCTCGCCTACGGCTCGGGCTTACAAAAGTCACCCCGTTTGTAATTTGCCACCTACGGTCCTTGTATCGTAATGTTTCAAGTTAAAGTACATTACTTAAAAAAATTGTACCTAGTTTATTTATTGCCTACACACACTACGCCGAAGGGGCGCTGCTGTAAAGTATCCTTTCTGACAGCGCCCAAAATATTATGTTTAATTATTTCATTAAATACATACGTACATATTTTTTAAATACCAGTACAACAACGTACAATAAACGAACAATTGTTTTAATTAATTTCAGTATAAATGGATCTTGGGCGCTGTTAGGAAGCATCACACCGCGTGTGATAAATTTTTAGGAGTCTGAGCCTCTCAGAATGCCCTTCATATAGAAATACGAAAACTATTTCGAGATTTTATGGTTTTACACTATATTTTCATACTTTTAACGGAAAGAAATGGAAGAATCAATTAAAAAATTTAAAAAATCTATTGACCTGTTTTGACTTTGTGACTTATTATTACATTATTTAAAAATCTAAGTTTTTACAAAAACCTTGGACAAGGTAAGCTTTGTTTACATTCAACGATTTGACATTTCGTATTGGATAGATATTTAGAATGAATTCCGTATGACGACTAAACGATAAAACAGTCAAAATTAGTTTCTTAGAATAGTCTAAATCATCATTGAAAAATATCATACGCTAATAATTTATATAAGTATGTATTTATTTATTTACGTAATGTATATCAGCTGTCTGGTACCCATAGTACAAACTCTGCTTGATTTGGGATCAGATGGCCGTGTGTGAAGATGTCCCCACATTATTTGTTTATTTATATGGTTTTTCTTTGTAATGTTGACTAACAGTCAACAAAAATAGTCAAATTGTCGAGGACAAATTATAGGATAATTACTAGTGTACGCCGTGTGGCTGGTGACGGCAGAGTAGAATACATTTGTCACCAACCCCTACTCTTCCCGTGGGTGTTGTAAGAGGCGACTTAGGGACTATATATTGAACAGGGAACGGGCAGCAACGCTCTCTGATACAGTAACCTTTTAATCTGCGATTTCCAACCCGCCTGCCAAACGTGGAGATTATGGCAAAACCCTCCACTTAAGTGGAGGAGGTTCATAGTCCAGCAGTGGACTGTAACGGGCCGTTGATGATGTTGATGACTAGTTTAAGGGTCCACACACACTTTGATAAAACCGTAGAGTATTTCTAAATCAGGAAGATCAACGACCAGCTTTAATAAAATTTATGATTAAATTCTTAGCGTGTCTACTATAAAGTAGTCCTGTAGCTACGAGTGTGCTAATTTAAGCAGACAATATTTTACGGAAAAATAAAAACAGGAAATTTAAAACACCAATAGATATTCTGGCATCTTTTGATACTCTTAACGTACCAGAAAAAGAAATAACAGTAGAAAAAAATATTCTGCAATGTATAAGTATATTCTTAAGAGAATCGTCTTAATTCGTAGGAGTAGGTATCAAAATTCATTTCCTTCCCGCAAACTTGGAAAGTTATGTTAGCTCTGGGACAGTTGGTTAAAACTATTAAACATATTAATCAGAATTAATATAGTAACACCATGTAACTCATGTTTATGTGACACTTTGCTATTTATTTATATTAAAAATCATTTTGTAAGTCTTACAATTAACGTTACCTACTTATAATTTTATTATAGAACAGAGTAAATTTTAAATAAACTTCCACTTGATCGCGCACCTCACTAAGAAGGTACTAACAGAATAACAGCGCTGTGGCACGTTATCGGGCCCAGCATAATGCTGAGTTAGCACCTGTTTTGTCTTGCGGTACACAGACATTATCTTGTTGGATTGGCAATATAATATAGTTGTTTACTGAACTCTGTGTGTGTGTATTGCTAACATTAATAAACGTTTTTTTTTTTTTTCTTTCTTTCAATTATTCGAATTTTCACATTTCAGGGTACGTCCAGATCTGAGGAACGCGCGCATTGTTCCGTACGTTTTCGTACTGTATGCCTTAGTCAGAAGAAGTTTTTTTTTTTAAGATGACGGACTATGATCCTACTGCCCTGAGAATAATTATTGCAGCATCTGAAACGAACTGAGTGGATGAAATGGTGCGGGCACGAGGCGCGGGCGGGAGGAAGTAACTGCATGCAGCGCGCGGACCGCTCGTGCGCGTAGAATGCGCACAAGCGGCTCGCGGGGGCGGCGCAATAGCAGCCTGCAAACTCGAAATGCACAAGCGCAGCAACGGCGCTTTCGCGGCGCATAAATGTCAGATGTGAACGTACCCTAACATTTTATTTCTTCACTGACGTATTTGCTATATACCAAAGTGGTAATAGCAGGCGCATTAAACGACACATGGAAAGAGTATTAATTTTTTTTTTTTATTTAATAAAAATAGAAAACCCGACTGTTGAAAGTTTTAAACTTTCAAACTTAATTAATAAATGAACTGAAAAGATGCAAACAAGTTTTTATTTTGTTTTGAATGATCGTGGTTGATAGTGTTCACAATAGCAGTCGGAGGCATCCTTCTAAAGCAGTCGGGTAAACAATTGCTTGTCTACAGGTCTAAAGCTGCTGAAGTCAAGTATGAAGTTCATTGATTTCTCTTACCATATTATCAGCTAACCTTTACTATCAATTATTCCTCCGTGAAGTAATGTGATGTCAACGCCCTTTAATATTAGATTGGAGGGATCAAAGAGGAAACGTAATTTTCTATTATACACATAACTTCACAAGGTATTCTGTAATGCAAAGCATCTTTTGACACAATCTACTTCAACAGCTCATAATAAGAATATTTGTATTGTATTGTATTGTAATCCTACGTCCCCACCAGGGGGCTCGAGCCTACCCTAAATTTAAATAATCAGTCCTGCGTTCTGAGACCCGCTGAAATCGATTAAAGTACCCGTAATCGCGTTCCGAATCACTGTCAGTCATACATTTTTTTTCTTTTCTGATCGCTGACAGTGCTGAAAGTCTGATTCGGAAAGCTGCACAGGTCATAGTCAACCACGCCGGCCCAGTGCGGGTTGGTCTACTTCACAGACAACCTTTGCATTTCTTCGCAAATGTGTGCAGGTTTCATCACGATGTTTTTCTTCACCGTAATGGCTGGTTTACACGTATTAAGTTGTCAAGTAGCAACTAAATTTTAACTAAATTTTAAGTATGTGTTTACACGTCATTTTAGTAGTTAAGCTCTTTAGTTAGCCCAAGATGGACGATCAACAGCGAATTCAAATCTGTAATAAATATAATAAATAAAATAATAAAGTATAATAAAATATTTATTTTTATATAATTAATATTATATTATTATTTATTTTTTACATTATATTATTATTACTTTTAATGATTAATATTTAATATTAATGATATATTAATCATTAATGTTTTTATACCTATATAATAATATATTTTAAAATATATCCAAAAAATAAACATAAAACGCACTTAACTTCGCACTTCGCATTTAACTTAAAATTAACTAAATCGCGCCTTTCCAAACGTGTCAAGTGACAGGCCACGCCCACCAACTTACCCGAAAAATAGAAAAAGTTCTAATCTACTTGTTTACTTGCACACTAAATTTTAACTTGCAACTTACTACTAAATTCGCTGTTTACACGCATTAAGTTGCTTAAAATTAAGTTAAAATTTAGTTAACTACTAAACAACTTAATACGTGTAAACCAGTCATAAGAGCGACGAATAAATGTACATAATTCATATTATGAATTCGAAATTTGAAAACACATTGGTACGTGGTGGGATTCGATTTGTTGGGATCGACACAATAAATTGCTACACTGAACTCCCCAGCTAGGCTGTCGCGATCACACGGAGCTCCGCGCCGCTTTACCTACTTTGTGTAGCGATCCGTGTTTACCACGTGTATACCCCCTTGGAGGAAGAGCTTTTTGTATGAGAGCAGATGTAATGTTATAATTTGAAAACTAAAGGAAATATTTACTTACTGCGGTTTTGTTTTGAAAAATTTATTACCTACTTCCAAACCTTTAAAAAAATATTTTTTTATTTTTATTTCAGCCTGTAAAGAAAAGCTTTGTCCTATTTATTTAAGACAATTTTGTCTGAATCAAAAGTTTGATTTAAAATCCCTTGTAAAAAATGTAATCAAAATAACGACAAACTTTGTAAAAAATATGATGCCAAAAGCAAAGTGCGTGAAGGTAATTAGCGAAAAATCTTTTTTAACTACAGCAACATTTTCAGGTTTATCGTTAAACTAATTATGTTATGTACCGTGATATTCGTACAATAAAATACTGGTTTAGGAGTTTTTAAAAAGAAAGTGTATACAACTTTTACAAGCAAAGATGTATAAGTTTTATAACAACTAAAAAAAACATCCTCGTACAAGATAAATGTATGTAAGCATGCCAATTTATTTCACACATGAGATACTTTGATTGTCACATGGGAACTTTTTTCGTCATACCTGTATCTCTGCGAATATGTAAGATATTGACATAGGAGTTTTTGTAGAAGGTGGAGAACTTGATTTTCTACATTATGGTGTAAAAAAGTGATTTTCGTCCAAAGCGCCACATAAGAGGTCTCGATTTGGCAACTCAGTCGATTTTTTTTTTAATTATACATTGTGTTTCATTCGTTAATACCCTTTCCGAGAGTGGTCCAAAAATCTGAACAACTTTCATTCGCATAAAAAAATAATGAAAAAAGGGTCTGATTTTTAATTTTAAGCTTTTAACTAACTAACATTACACTGCTTTTTCTTTCAGACTTTCATATTTTGGGCACTTCATACAACTGTCGCATTTTAAATGCCAACTATCTAGTAAAGCGCGCGCAAAGCTTCTATCGCCCGCACCTACAACCTAGAAACCCCAGGGGTGTCCTCCGGCGGAGCCTTGGGTCCGGATTTTTCCTTTTACATTCTTGGACATTCAACTTATTTATCGTTCAAGGAAAGTGGCCGTTCAGGGAAGTGGCCTTAAGTGACCGGATCCCCTAAAATGCGTACGACTAAGTGTGCGCGAACTTTCTTTTTCGATACTCCAACTCGCCCCCTAACTGCGGGGTGGGGTGAGATGTTTGGGATTGACGGGGAACGGTTAGTGACCGTTCAGGTATTAATTTATTCTATGACTGTGTCAAGTCATACCCATCCGCACCCTCTTCGTTTCACCGAATTTGTGAGTGAGTTAAACAATTTGTCAATAATTAAATAATTATTTACAAAAAGCAAAAAAGAAAAAAAAGAAAAAGCAAATGCGGGTTTGATTTGATAAAAGATTTTCTTATTTGGTTCAAACTCCAGATAATTATATTGTTCACGTACCCATTATATATCAAACCCTATACTTATGGATTGAAGGATTCGCGTAAAGGTTCTCTCACCCGAACCTTTCAATTGCAAAATCTGATTGTAACTGTGTGTGAGAGACTGATGAGACCGTCCGTACAATAGCCGGGTATAACAAATGCTCGATTTTGTTGGATAAAAAGATCAATAGAGATTAGAAACCAAACGAGTTTAATAATTATAAAGCAGAAAATTAAAAATTTTGTCGATCTTGGACAGGACTCGAACCTGCATCTCCTTGGCCATTCAGGCCAGAAACAGGTGCATTACCAATTATGCCACCAAGCTCTGTGAAAGGTCGACGAAATCTTTCTGGTATATTGTATGTATTTAATGCACTCTGAGCAGTAAAAAGCAGTGAAAAATTTCGTCGACCTTTCACAGAGCTTGGTGATGCGCCTGTTTCTGGCCCGGATAGCCAAGGAGATGCAGGTTCGAGTCCTGTCCAAGATCGACAAAATTTTTAATTTTCTGTTTTATAATTATTAGATGTTTCGTTAACAGACGTTATCTGTAACAATGATAATCAATACTAAACGAGTTGATAAGATGAGAACATGCTAATAGACGTATTAGAAAACCACTTGCGTGATGTAATGGCGTCTTTAAAAAACAATATTATATTTTTTTATAGCACAGGCAGACAACGGGAAGGAAATTGTAAACTTTCCATTGTTTACGTCAACGAAGACAAGATAACGTGGACAACGGAAATATACCTGAATCCAGTTATTTTTGGCAAATCAGAGCAAGGAAAATTAAGAGGTTGTCAAAATGCTAAAAAATACCCGTCGAGAGTACCAGTTTGTACATCTCTGTCGAGTTGTTTAAAGCGTATTGAAGTAGGCGTAATTAAAAGTAAAAATAACACGTAACGTACTTGGTATAAAGCCCGTCAAAGATAAAACTATATAATTATAAATAAATAAATAAATAAATATGTGGGGACATATTCACACACGGCCATCTGATCCCAAACTAAGCAGAGCTTGTACTATGGGTACCAGACAGCTGATATACATTACTTAAATAGATAAATACATACTTATATAGATAAACAACAACCAGACACAAGGCAAACACAAGTGCTCATCACACGAATGTTTGCCCTGGGCGGGAGGCAGATACACTACCACCTGGGTTACAGAGCCGTCAATTAAAAATATAGTAGGAGTAACTAAACCCCTTTTCATTTACATTTTGTATGCAAATAGCTGTCATTCTACACAGATATCTCCGTGGTCAAGCAATAAAATGTTGGGTTTCCTATTACAGTGATTTCGGGTTGGAATCCCGGTCACGGACAACGGGTCAAACAAAAATCAATTTGTGAGACCGTTAGCAAAAAAGTTAAATAAGTTAAAGTTGAACACAACAGACTGCGGTTGGCCTGATTTTTCCTATGTTTATGTCTACTTTGTTATCGGTATTTGTTGGTACATAAAACCCACAATAACACGTGTTTCATTTTGATTGAAGTCAACGGAGGATAATGTGAGTTCTGAAGTCACTTTGATGTGCCTTTGGCAGTTTACGATTTAACATTCAACACACACACATTTAATTAAGGAGTAATTTCTGTTTTGTACTCGAGTTGTAGTTCAGAGAGACTGGCTCGGTACGCCCGTATAGGTACGGAATAAAGACTCTTTTGAGTAAATTATTACGCTTGTCGACTGTAGTTAGAAAGTGATCACACCCTGTAATGTGGTAGAATTTGTGGAGTTAATGACAGTTTATCAAATAATATTACCATTTTAAAATGTAATGTATGCTATAAGTTGTGTTGAGTGAGAATTATGTGTTTTACATAGAAGAGTGGTAGAGCGTTGTGGGTTCTTTTGTTCGAAGTCAAAGTCAAAGTCAAAATTATTTATTTCCATAGGATGTTATTACATCACTTAGATCCGTCATTAATTTTTTTCGAATCCCGGTGAATGTTTGACCACAGGGTCCCCTGTATTAAAATATTTTTTTCATCCTATCAATTCAAAAAGGAACGATTGGTTCACTCATAGTGCGCCCAAAGTAAGTTTTAGAAGCCCACGGGCAGGAAAGTGTTTTGAATTTGGAACATGAATATTTGCTTTGGCGGCTACAGATATGGAATACAAAATATTGTATGAAAAAGTTACTGGCCGGTAAGGGTGGCCTTTAGCCAAATAAAAAAAAAAAACTAATGGAAAATTCTCGAAGTACAGCTCTATGGCGGATCATCAATGATGCATTGTAAATTATTTCACAAAAAAGAATTCGTGTTTCGTATTATTAAATTTTAACACTTTAAATCAGGATTAATTAGTAAAGTAATCGTGAGTTGTAGCTAAAAGCATTTTATAATATTTTTTCTCATGGAGGGGGATGAAAAGTAGAATGTACAACTCGGTCGCAAATATTTTTTCCTTGGGCGATGTACTTTGAACCCTCACTGCACTCGGGATTCTACTTTAGAATCCTTCACTCCACTCTGGATTCAAAATATCGCCCTCGCCGTAAATATATTCTTTTGCGCCCTTGTCCTAAAATCTATTATTTTTAAATGGCTTCACTTCTTAATTGGACGTCGTCGTCATCATTGGCAAACAAATCTAAAGATGGTAGGTTTTGCTGTCAGTTTTGAGATTATTTATGACGTGACTAATGTTTTTACAACTGTAAGTCGAGTAATGAACTTAAGTCCAGTGACGAATGTAAGCCGTCAGTAAAAGGCAAACCTACATCTTAATCAAACTGTAAATCTACTGCCTACTCACATTTCCGTCTGCTGAGATTCTGACAGGCTCTAGATTAGACACCCCACATAAGGCGTATAAGCTAGTTAGTACTAGACTGTGTTAATTGGTGTCAGTTAGTCGTTTTAATAGGGTTCATCGTATAATACCGGCTAACGAGAATAATATGTCTGTGACTAGCTTGTGAAGATCTTTGTAAATAATTTTTAACATCGTCAAAAGTATACATATAAATAATTTGCGAAAATATTTGAAGCTTGATTCTCGAGCGTGAATTCAAATAAAACAGTCCACTGAAGTGATTTTTTTTAACGATACAGCAGTCATTCACCTTGATCTTCCGAAGTGAGATCTATGAACTTTCCATTTCACTATAATATTATAAACGTGAATAATATATATTTGGATGTTTGTATGTTTAGATGTTTAGATGTTTGTTCCGCCTTCACGCTTAAAGTACTCAACGGATTTGAACGAAATTTGGAATGAATATAGTTTGTAACCTAGATAACACATAGAATACTTTTTACGGGAAAATGTCTTATTCCTACGGGAAAATCTTACACAACGCGAGCGTAGCCGCGAGCAGAAAGCTAGTTTACAAAAAAAGTCAAGTGGCTAGTTATAAAAACCTTATCAAAGTTTTTTCGCAAAGAAACCGGGAATAAATTAGTTTCAGTAAGTTAATAACGGTTTTTTGCTACTGCTCTAAGAACTTGATTTTGTCCTGTTTTTTTATTTCTTCAAAGAAACGAAGGTACTTAAGTGCTTAGTACTTGATGATGGCCCCAGAATGTAAATATGAATTCGAAATTTGAAATTAAGTGGTAGGTGGTGGGTATCAAACCCGCGCCGCCCCGGACAGAAGACAGCGGCCCTAGGCACTACACCGCCAACGCTCTCGCTTCGATTTAAAATATTAGATGTTCGCAAATAGGCGAAATCTGTAAATTCAATATACTCTCTCGAGTTGGTAACGAAAATCATATTCTGTTGTCAATTTGTATAAAAGGAAGCCTTTTTCAAATTCAAATTTCGTTCGTTGATCGTTGAAATTTTATTAATTTTCTTATATTTTTATGCTTGGTATAAAAATCAATTCGATATTTTTTTAGGGGTTGGTCAATGAAACC
Organism: Carpatolechia fugitivella; assembly: GCA_951230895.1. Taxonomy (NCBI): domain Eukaryota; kingdom Metazoa; phylum Arthropoda; class Insecta; order Lepidoptera; family Gelechiidae; genus Carpatolechia; species Carpatolechia fugitivella. The sequence continues at coordinate 5,778,321 of OX579660.1, forward strand.
CTTATAAGATCACTCTATGTCCGTTTGTCACTGAGGTTTTTTTTAAATATTGGACTTGATTTGTGGACTTGAAAGTTTTCGCTATAGATATTATTTACCAACAAAATACAAAGTTTAGGAAGGAATCTTAAAAATGTTATTTTTTGCGTATTATGGAGCTGTTGTGGAGTGTGTTCACAAGTGAGTTGATAACATTTTATAGATTAGGCTATCGCTCTTTAATAATGATCTAAGTAAAAAAAAAACAAAAACAATTGTAATATATATTTGTTTTACAAACGAAACTTGTATGTATATGCCTTTTAATAATAGTGATATGCTGTAAGATTTTATCAACGACAACAACTATCAACCCGCGCTGCATGATGACCGTCGATAAAATAAACCGCGCGACATATAAAGTGACCGCCAATAGTATCTAAGTTTATACCGAGCGAAGATAAGAACTACGTTACTATTGGCGGTTACGTTTTATGTCGCGCGATTTATTTTATCTACGGTCGTCATGCAGCGGGGGCTGGAGGCCGTTTCACTAAGCTACAAGTTACAAATAACAAGTACAATTTGATGTACATTGCGTAGACAATAAGGGCTTACAGTTTAGGCACGTTGTTTGGGCAAAATAGCTACGCAGTGAATACTTATCAAATTGTAACTTGTTACTAGTAAATTGATGCTTCGTTGTTGGGGCCCAAGTAAAGAAAAATGGCGATTATTATTCTGAAACAAAGTATAAAATTAAATTATCTTATTCCTTTCTCCGCTAAAGGAAGTGAACTTGAAATTTCGGGGCCGGTGACTCGATACTTCCCATTATTTATCGTAGCGTAGCTTTATGTGTTCGATCGAGCACCTTTCCTGGAACTCCCTGAAGGTTTGATTAGGCGCTCGCCTAGATACCGCTGGCGTAGTTGTAAAATGCGGAAACAAATAGGTACTAAGCCGAGTTTGGCACGCGCAGTCTCGTTGTGAACAAGCAGCTGACAGCACAATTCTTCACGCACGTCCAATTTTATTCAATTGTGGCTTTTGTGTATTCACAATTCCGCTAATCCTCCGAGCTTGCATCCTTCCAAATTTTGGAAATACAATGTCAAGGTCGTGGCATGAAACCATTAACCGTACACACCTTCTTCTGTTTTCTCAATGTACTCATAATCCTTGTAAAGTATATTCTATTATTATATTTATTCTATGAATTTAATACTATATGCAAAAAAAACTGTAACAAAATGGCTTAAATGTAAATCATATGAGGAGACTACCTACCAAAATTACCTTATTTTAAATAATTGTTATTTTAAAAACTCTTTGATTAATTCTTACTTTATAAGCACTTACTAACCTGATTCCTAAGACACAGGTATTTACTTACTTAGTTTAGGAATCATATTGTTAACTCAGTAAATTGTTTTATATTAATGCTTACTTACAACTTAGTTTTTATTTTCTTATTGTGTAAATTGATGAAAATAATATTAATTATAAATTTTACTTAGTAGTCCTGTACAATGTTTATATTAGCCTAAGATTTCACAGAATAAATTTAGCTTTATCTTTATATTACTAGCTGTCTGTTCACTGCTACGCTTGCATTATGTAAGATTTTCCCGCAGGAATATGACATTTTCCCGTTAAAAGTATTCTATGTAGTAATCCAGGGTACAAACTATCTCCATTCTAAATTTCATCTACATCCGTTCAGTAGTTTAGGCGTGAGAGCGGAACAAACATCCAAACATCTAAACATCCAAATATATTTTCACATTTATAATATTAGTGTGATCAGCCTGTTTAAATGATTGTTTCGTTTTAGTGTTTTAACCGTAAAGTAATTAACAATTTTGTTCAAGGTGAAGAAAACCAAATTTGACAAAGTTTGGAGACAAAAGTTTCGTGTCTTTAATTGTTAGTTTTGTTATTACTCGTACAGTACCTACGACAAAACAAGCTATGAAACGTTTTGTAACAATGTGATTGATGTTTGACTTTCAGAAATCTTATTGAAGTTTGTTCTTTGTTTGTCCCATATGTGTTATATGCAATAAAGTGTTACTTACTTACTTACCATCGGTTCCTTAACCGCCGGGTAACGATCAATTTATTATTAATATTTCACAAATAATTATTTATTCAATAATTTATAAAACTCTATAGGGTCTTCTCGTCTTTTAAAATTATTTTAACTTTTTGATTAAAAAATTAAATTTTATTTATAAGTACCTCTCGCTTGGCGTGCGAGAGGTACCGGGATCGTTACCCGGCGCCTCCACCATCTTGTAGTGGTGGGGGTGTGAGGACAAATAAAATATGATTTATGGGGAAACATTGGTTTATTCTGGAGCGAATATTAAACAACTAGCAAACATGTCGAAGGGCTTCTCAAATTAGACTGAGTCAAAACACCCTTCAAAACCGACATGTTTCGAAATCGTTTGAAAATACAATTCTAGAACAAAATAAAGCTGCCAGTGTGCATTTATCACATGCCAGCATTTTTAAATAACAGAGTAAGGAGTGTAAGTATTGCTATACCTAGCATTCTAGAACAAAATAAAGCTACCAGTGTGCATTTATCACATGCCAGCATTTTTAAATAACAGAGTAAGGAGTGTAGGTATTGCTGTACCTAACACATTGCTTGAAACCAATAAACTTTTTTCAAGTAATTGTTATTAATATTTTTTACACTTTACTTTTATATAAAGCTACTTACCTGTTTAATTGAAAAAATAATAAGAAATTTAAAGTATTAATTTATAGTTTTGAGCAGCTCTGGATACTTTAATGGGAACCGATTTAAAATCAATTGCTGTGAATTAGTTTTAATTTCTGTGATCGAAGGTTTCACAACTTAGATGTCAAGATTACAAATTACTAACTCAATCTATTCTAAATTAATCAGTTTACAGATAAAAAGATGAGTTCTTGTTTAAACGTTACAATAAAAATATACATATATAATGCGTGTATGTTTATTTGTTTATGTTTGTTATTTTACATATTTATTCTAGACTTTTCTATGTAAAGTGCTTGAGCTTAAATTTCATACTTACATTTTCATTTTGAATTCGTGAAGCGACTCTCTCGTTCTACCTTTGTTATGAATATTACTCGGCAAATGACTCCAAAGATAAGGAAAACAGGCTCTAATTTATTCAAGAAGTTCGTTATTAATGCATGTTCTGTAATGTTTGCGACACAAAACGTTTATAAAAATACTAGCGATCCGCCCGCGGCTACGCTCGCTTTGAGTAAGACTTTTTCCCGTAAATTGTATACTTTGTGTTAATTCATAGTACAAGCTACCTCTATTCCAAATTTCATCCAAATCCGTTTTGTAGTTAAGGCGTGAAAGCGGAACAAACATCCAAACATCTAAACATCCAAATATATTTTCACATTTTATAAAATTGTTGTGATAAATTATCTTATTTCAAATGCTGCTGGAATATTATTTTGTTTTACAACTAATAAGTTTTTGTTTATTTAGCTGGAGCTTGTAACATAGTTGTCAACTAGCACAAGCTCCAGTGTTTAATATTCTGTGACATTGTAAAGTTACAAATAAAAAATTTCATTCTTTCTTTCTTTCTACAAGTATAAATGTAATAGTTTGAAACAAGTCTTGCAACTGAATTTTGAACCACTTCTTCTCAATTTACAATTTTGATATTTTCATAATAATAAATAATAAATATGTGGGGACGTCTTCACACAAGGCCATCTGATCCCAACTAAGCAGAGTTTGTACTATGGGAATCAGATAGCTGATATACATTACACAAATAGATAAATACATACTTATATAGATAAACAACAACCAGACACAAGGCAAACACAAGTGCTTATCACACAAATGTTGCCCTGGGCGGGATTCAAACCCGCGACCCTGTGCGTCGGAGGCAGATACACTACCACCTGGGCTACAGAGCCGTCAATTAAAAATATAGTAGGAATGCTTTTTCAATACTGATAACAATACATTAAAATTATAACCATAGTACAAGCTCTGTAAACTAAGGATTGAGATCAGATGGCCTGGTGTAAGATATACCCAGATATATTTTTTATTTATTAAAATGGTGATGCTGCAGCCTAAATTATCTCTTCTCAATGAAACTCCTTCAGTGATCGTAAAATTTTAATAGCTAAACGTAACCTTTCTTATGATCTTATGCCGGCAGCAGGATTATCTTATCATAAGGAATCTCCATAGTAGCCTTGACATGAATCTAATCTTCATGTAATCCTTAGCAGTTAAAAAGCTTGTGTTTAATAGGTATTTTTAATTAAAACCAAGGTTATTCGGTTAAGAAGATCTTATTTAAAATTATTCACGCGGCTAAAATCGCTCTGTTCTTCTTATTACAAGCACAGCGGTTGTGATGTGAAAGTGGGAGTAGCCTAAATCCGTTCAATAAAACTTTTTATTCCTACCAAACCGCAACCTTCTAGCCCCTATCAAGCGTCCTAAAAAAAGTAATTAAGAGGTCCGCAGTACACAATTCTGTCTGTGTGAAGTCCGTGTCATCGGTCTCTTTTTCTCCTTTTAATTATGACACACGGTTCAGCTGTTTCTGTGTGTTGAATCCTTTTAATGTTTTTCTGAAACGGAAGATAATAATGAAAAGTTCAATGGACTTACCGTAAACAGTTCTCCAAACAAAATGTATTTGGTAGCGGCTGCTAGTTCTTCAGGGAGTAAGCTTGGGCACGGCGTTTTTCCATAGTCGTGAATGATCTCACATAGCTCCTTCATCTCTGAGAAGACTCTTGCTTGGGCCTCCGCTCCTCGGAACTCTGTCATTGATCCAGGAATCGGTCTGAGAACAAAACATCATCATCATCATCAACAGCTCATTAAAATTCAAAATTCAAAATATTATTTATTTCCATAGGATGTTATTACATCATTTAGATCCGTCATTACATTTTTTTGGGTGAGTTCACTACGTCCACCAAGGGGCTTGATCCTATTCTGAATACGGAGACAAAACATACCTATATAATAGTTTTTTTTTTCTATTTAATTAAAAGCGTCGGTGGTTTAGTGGCTTAAACCGCTGCCTCTCATTCGAGAGACGCGGGTTCGAACCTCATCACGTACCAATGTGTTTTATAATTCGAATGCTAATACACGTTTAATTGACTTATGTTAAAATTGATTCAATTTCGTAGGTTATATTACGAATATCCCTCGTTAAGTCAACTCCGAATTATTCCACGTAGTGTATGGAAAATTGTAATAACAGGTATATATATTTTATACTCTTATATGTGCCAGTTAAGAACTATATGTCACACAAAAATGTTTATATAAACTTTATCCTTCCATGTTCACACTTATAGGACACGAGTTAAAAGCTTAGGATAAATCGCAAAACAAGCTACAAGCTGTCGTTATAATAAAAAAAAGTTTTCAGGAATAGATTATTACTGGGCGTTAAAATTACACAGAATCATCATCAACAGCTCATATACGTCCCCTCGGTGGGGCGAGCTCAAACCTACCCTGAACTAGGGAGATCAGGCCTTATTCGACATCGCTGGCCCAGTGCGGGTCGGTCGACTTCACACACAACCTTTGAATTTCTTCGCAGGAGTGTGTAAGTTTCATCACGATGTTTTCCTACACCGTAAGAGCGTCGAATAAATATGTGGGGACATCTAAATAAATATGTGGGGACATCTTCACACACGGCCATCTGAACCCAAACTAAGCAGAGCTTGTACTATGGGTACCAGACAGCTGATACACATTACATAAATAGATAAACAACAACCAGACACAAGACAAACACAAGTGCTCATCACACGAATGTTTGCCCTGGGCGGGATTCGAACCCGCGACCCTGTGCGTCAGAGGCAGATACACTACCACCTGGGCTACGGAGCCGAATAAACGTACATATGAATTTGAAATTCGAAAACACATTGGTACGTGGTGGGGATCGAACCCGCGTCTCCCGCATTAGACGGAAGGTAGCGGCCCCAGCCACTAGACCACCGACACGCTCTCCTACAACAAGCTACAGCCTGTCGTTGTAATAGAAACATAAACAAGTTTTCAGGAATAGATTTTTACTGCGTTTTAAAATTACACAGAATAAAATTATAATATTAGACAGGCTGGCCACTCGACTGACGATGCTCCAATAGAACATCAATAGGGGATCGGACAATTTTTTATTTTATTTTATAAATCCAAACTCCTTAGTTTCTGCTATCGAACACTAAAATAATTTTTGCTCTATCTTTAAAATTTACCGAGTTATAAAGGTTTGAAATTCAAGATTAGACAGAGAGGCACATACCCACTTGTGACGTCATTTGTTAGTAATGCCATATAATCTTCATACAAAAAATCGTTTTTGAAAGAGACAGACATATTGAAACTTTAAAAATCACTGTAAATTCGTTTTTCAACCGATTCTGTTTTTTTCTCCGCGAATCGTTTGCTACTAATCTATATTTTTAAAATAATTCATAAAATATGGTAAATTTAGGAACAGTCCGGTCCCCTATTCAATTATTATTGTAAGCAAAATTAAAAGCGCTACAAAAATTTTACCGCAGAAAAATAACTTATCCCATGAAAAAAGAAACTTGAGTTCATTAACTCTTGCTTGCCTTGTGTTTGAGTAAATTATTCCTGAAAAGTTTTTCCCGGGTCAACGTCCTGTGAAAAGTGTTAATAAGAGACCCGGGATGAAAATACATAAGTATTTCAAATATTCTGTTTATCGTTCGCTCACCTGATATTTAACGGTAAAGTGATTATTTTAACATCCTAAGTGTTTTAGGATTTTCAACAAATTTTATTCGAAGTTACGCGTGTCACATCTTTTATAAGGATAATTACAAACTTACTTTTACCCGCGATTTAGCTGGCGTAATCAAAGTTTTATCATCGAAATGAACTTATTTTTTCTTAATCTTGGCGGAGTGTCAAGTCTTCCATCAATACAACTTTACTGTGAAAAAGAAATCGTGCAGTAATTATTGTGTCATGCGTGTAAAAACATATACAGACAAGCAAAAGTTCTAAAGATATATTAAATATATATATATATATGCCGTGTCGCCTGCGCCTCTCAGCGATTGTTGATGGACATTTTTCGAAAACAGTACTCAGTGTTTGTGAATAGACTATTTCATAACTACCAACGACCTATGGCCTTCCGTATGTTGTGATAGTGTGGCTATTCGACTCCTGCAGGATTTTTGAAGAACTTTCGCCGGGCCCGGTGTGCGTTTTGCAATCTGAAGAAATCAGGTGAGTGTTGGCTAGCTAGACCCGCTACGCTATATATACTTATATTAAATTTTTATTTTGCTACTATAGCTCTCTTTCGTATGCGGGACGCGATTTGCGCAAACTCCCGTTCGTATACTGAGCACTTTAAACTCGAGACCGTCCGCTCGGCGTTTTTTGTACTCATAAACTTTTTTTTTGTTGTTTTGTTATTTTTTTTCCGTTCTTATCCCTTGCACGAGATAATTCTCTCTATTTTTAAAACAATACGGCTCAAAAGTTGCCTAAGGTCACCGCGTCACACGTCACCAATGTGGTGTCGTCAGCATACGACGGGATGTTTTCGCTTGGCACCATTTTTTTTTAATGTAAAATAGGTTCGCGTTTGACCACAGTCTCACCTGATGGAAAGTGATGACGAGGTCGAAGATGATACACGCTCACCCAAAAGATGCCTATTTACTCTTGCCTTGAATACACCAAGATTATAAGACTCCGGAAACACAGACGCCGGAAGAGCATTCCACTCTCGTGCCGTAGGTACGCACCAAAAAAGACGAAGCAAAACGTTTAGTGCGGACTACGGGAAATTCAACCACGTGAGGGTGGAAACGCCCCCGGCGGCGCCGCGTACTCCGGTGGCAGAAGGTGGAAGTTTTGTGGTGACACCAGCATACGAGGGGACCTTTAACATTTTTTTTTATTAGCAATATTAACGATACAACAGTTCAATAGCATTACAACATTAAACAGCTGCTTTCTTCACAAAAAGAGCAATTTTGGATTTTCGGTGAAACATGTGAAGTTTGCTGAAATTCATAGAATTTATGAATATTTAAATTTACAAAACATGCACGGTACTCGTATTCAAATACCAGTGCAAAATCAATCTTGCAATTTGGGAGGAATATTGCAAGTAAATCAATTTCTTAAGCTTGAATGTAACTACCAATTTTGCGATTAATTATTAATAACTAACACAAATTCATATTTATGATCAAAATGCTGAGACCAAAAAGGCAAAGGTCACCTTTGATTCGCCCTAGAAAACGCCCAGCGATCATTACAAACTTTTTCTAAAAAAAAACTCAGATAAATGAGGGTACATAAATTATTAATACGATGCATTTGTTTTTGACGTGTCGTACGTGGCTCTCAGATAAATGAACCAATCCGTTAAGTTTAGCAATATAATTTAAAACCATATTACGTTTTTTTCAAGGGATCAATTACATCAATACAATACAATACCAAATTAGAAATAGAGACTCGTCAAGTCGAGATTTCGCCGCTCATAACGGTGATTCCGAGTTCGATTCCCGATGGGGACACTGTCAAGCAAAATATCTTTGTAAGACTTTCATCAGTTTGGTTAGGACTTTGCAGGCTGAATCACTTGATTGTCCGAAAAGAAAGATGATTCCGTGCTTCGGAAGGCACGTTAAGCCGTTGGTCCCGGCTACTATCTAGTCGTTACACGAGCCATGTTAGTGGCCTTTGACGGCTATATAACACTGACACTAGGGTTTGTGAGGTCGGTTGTCGACCTTACAACGATGAAGAAGAAGATTACCAATATAATTGATTAACTTATAAGACCATAATAATAACTTTAGAAACTTATTACTCTACGAAGCCGAACAGCTGGGTGTAAGTTTAGCTAACAAAATTAGTAATATTAATGATCTATTTACCAAATTGTTGTTTGACTATAATTGATAGCCAGAATCAACTCCGAGACACTAAATCATCATTTTTTTCTTAACCAAACCTGGGGTTTTCTATTGACAGTGTCCCACCTCAAATTCAGAAATTCCAGGATGAAATTCGAATGCCGCTCGGTCACTGAGATAGTTATTTATTTATACAGGGTGTAAAAAAAAATAGCTGACACCATTTTAAAGGGTGATTGTAAAGGTTAATAGGAATCTAAATATCCATTTACTTCAACTGTTACTGCTAAAATATAATATATAATGCCATAGCATTAAGTTCGCCTTTGTACATCCCTTTTTGGTGCAATAAGTATATAAATTAATAAATCAATTGTAATCAGATAAGTAATGATATTAAAAAAAACACGACATTTCCATCAAAAAAATAAAACAGTTTCTGTGCGCAACAAAAAAACTGCAATACTTATGGACGCAGTTGATTAACTGCGTCCATAAGTATTGCAGTTTTTTTGTTTACGATTGCCTCCTCGATAATTACTTGTCAACTTTCTTGTTAATAATTATGCACTTTTATAGCCGTTATTACTGCTTATGTCAAAATAGCGAACGCGCACTCATCATCATCGTGTGGTGTCAGTGTTATAGAGCCGCCAAAGGCCACTGACTTGGCTCATGTAACGACTAGATAGTAGCCGGGACCAAACGTGCCTTACGAAACCAAACGCGCTCTAAAATTAAATAGAATTGACAAGTGCTATTTTGTAATTGATATAGGATGTCGAAAGATTTATTGTCTCTTTTCGTCCAATGTGTCTTTGGGAATGTAGTTCAGTTTCATGGGTAGGTTCATCCCTAAAAATAATGTCAGCTACACTTTATATAAGGAGTAAAAAAGTCCCCCATAGTAAATCGATCAAATGGCCGCGCAGTTTTGTATGAACAGGCCAATTTTTTTGTCGTTCTCTATCCCATGTTCCTTGGGGAAAGTTGTTCAGTTTATTGGACTGTCACTGTATGTATAATCCTTTAAACGAACATTTACTCATTCCACGGTGTTTCGTAGGTCGTTTGCTAACATCCGGTAATGGCGGATCATGTTTCCGTTTTAATGTAGTTTACTTACTTAAGTGTTTAGTGTATAATTCAGATAGTGTATTATTTGTTGAATTACACTGAACTATAAACTATAATAAGCTATTTGTGAGACAGTTGTCAGGCGGCTCCACGTAGCTTCAGTAATTTCGTTATCAAATTACTGCAGTCCTTCACCGTGCACAACTCTCTAGACTTCGAATTAGGGCTATGTCTGTGTTTATCAAACTAACACGTAACAAAATAATCTAATACTTGCGAAATCCTTATAGTGAAAAGCCATAAATAAAAATCGAATATAGCCTTCATCAGATTTTTAATCGAGTAGAATCTTAAAATACATAATAATTTAGATATAAGGTGCGCAAGTTTATTAAAAAAACAGGCAAAAATTAATTTGACGTCCTTGATCTTGTTATTTAAAGCGATAACCATGGGATATCGTTAGAATCCTTACATCAGCCCGAGTGACACTGGCTTTGTTTTTGTCAGGCCATGTTTTAAATTTTCAGATGATTATTTTAATGATTTCGCAGAGAAGTACCAGATACGTTAATAAAGTTGTACTCACTTTCCATACTCATCCTTTGAGAATGTGGGTTTCACATTCTTGTCGAAGCTCCCGCTGAAGGCGGTGACTTTTTGCAAGTCCGTGTGCGCCTGCGCTTTCGTGTCGAACGCCGAGATGAGGTCTGTCAGCGACGAGCTCTGGAAGGAGAGGAATCTGTTACCCTCCTTTTGCTTCGCGTAGTCGGGTAAGAATAACTTCAGTTGTGCTAAACAAGTAGACTTACTTGTCTAGTCTAGTAATACTTAATAAAGTATGGTAAGTTTAGAAAACACACAATTTAATAAGTCATCAACAGCTCATATACGTCCCCACCCAGGGGCTCATAAGTACTTCAATAAAATTAATTATCAAATTACACAATAATACAAAGCCGTGTTGTGACGGCAGAGTAGAAAACATTTGTCACCAACCCCTACTCTACCCGTGGGTGTCGTAAGAGGCGACTTAGGGACTACACATTGAACAGGGAACGGGCAGCAGCGCTCTCCGATACAGTAACCTTTTAATCTGCGATCTCCAACCCGCCTGCTAAGCGTGGAGATTATGGCAAAACCTCATAGTCCAGCAGAGGACTGTAAGGGCGTTTGCGCACTCATCCGTATCCGATTCTTATCCGGTCCGTTTTTGATCCGTAAAAAAAACGGACGGTAAATTCACGTCTAGCGTTTGCGCACTCATCCGTATCCGATCCGGTTTTCATTCGTATTCGAGACGATATTGCATGATATTGTCGTAGTGATGTGCTGAGTCGAGCTGACTGACTGAGCTGATCTCGACCATAATGCTATAGAAGCAAGAAGCGTTCAAGGTCAAAGTGTTAACACTTTACCACTGACTGATGAGCAGTTGACTGTACTCGAATATAGATTTCGGGTAATTACAGAATTCGAATACTAGGTTGATCTTTTTTAATTATATCTACTTATGTAATGTAGATCCCGCAATAAAGTCGCTCACGTTACTCGTATAGTTCGTTTCACGTAAGTAGAATCCTGGAGTCTCTTGTCTCGAGTGTGCATTCGATTATTTTTGTAACGAGTACCAAAATACTTGTTTATCAAAAAATAGTCAATTTGGCACATCACTAGCAGCGCGAGCTTTCCCCTGCCCGTACCTCACTCTTCATCCGTAAAAAAATCTTGTAGTGCACAAGCGTACGTACAATTTGTATGGCGGCAACTTCGATTCGGTTTTGATCCGTAAAAAAACCGATCCGGAGTGAGAATTTACGGATCGAAAACGAACCGGATGGGTGCGTAAGCGTCCATATAATTACTAGGATGGCCAAACCGGATCAGAAACGGATAAGTATCGAATGAGAATCGGATACGGATAAGTGCGCAAACGCCCTAACGGGCCGTTGATGTTGCTGATGACAAAGCCGGCAAGCGTGGTCGACGAAGATCTGATCGAACTTAAGGTAGGCTCTAGCCCCTTACGTCAGTCATGATGATAACAAAGAAGAACATATTAGACAAACAAATACATCATACAACCTAGAATTAGTGATTTGCACATTTTAACACAGTTTTTTTATTTCACCAGAATTTTGCAACGTCAGTACACCTACCTAAATTAAACAAATTTATAAAAAATAAATATATACATTTACCCGTTTAAAAAAAGCTTTAAGGACGGCTTTATGAAAAATATTTGTATTATACTAGAATGTTTGTGTTAGTATAAAGTAAACTATAATAAATCGAACTACGAAACTAGGTATATATCGACTATAAAAAATCGATATATAGTACCTATATACTTTTTTCGCAAAAGGAATTCCTAACCCATTTCGCGGTGCCGATTACTCTTTGTCAATATCAGTAAACTGAATTGAGATGACAGATAAAAAACATCATGTGGTTTCGAACAATATTACTGTCATTCTTTTCATTTTTCAACAGAAAAGGTAGCTCTGGTGTGTGAATGACGGAGATTTTATTTGACGAAGTCTCTTTGTGATAAAGATGTCTTATATGTTTTTGTTTTAACCCAGAAATTGTGCCAATTTTAGTAAAGATGTAATGTTTTTGTCAATTTTATATTTTTTATAAATTGTAAGTACAAATATAAAATAAAATAAACAGGTAGTGCACAAACAAACACGTTGTAAAATTTAAACGTACCTTTATGAGCTGTTGATTGATTGATTTATACTTTATTATATCTACTTGATATCTTTCCATTTTTTAAATTTAATTGGATGGGTGAAGTACATACCTATATATAGACTGACTACGTATATTCTCAGACTAGTATCAAAGTTTTGAAACTACCGAAGAGTAGCCGAAACCTCAAGTTTGAAGCTCTGTGGCTCTGACAGAAAAGCGATAAAGCTCCATTATCTAGCATGATTTGCGGTAACATAACTTTCAAAATTACTTATTCTACGTATTTTACTTTAGGCTACAAACGACCCTTTCCAATATAATAGACAACAAAGTTACAAAATCAAGTTGGTCAGTTGATTAATATCTTTGAACGTTCAGAGTGGGTAAGGGAAACAAAGCCAGTTGAGCAACCTCAAAAATCAACGTCTTCAGGTCAGAAGACCCATCACAACATTCTGATATTTCAAAGACAATGCTTTTTCTAAGAACAGCGAAAATGCAAAGACAGACCACCCAGCAGCGTCAAAAGTGATTCGAGCATGAATAGATATCGCCTTCGATAAAGGAAGTGCATACTTGACGTTACCGAGGTGCTTTTGTACGAAATATAGAACCCTTTCATAATGTTTAAACTTTGGTATAGGCGGTGATTATTATGAACATGCTTTTATTTTATTTTATTTCATGAATGTATTTTGATAGGATTAATATTGGCCTATTTTCTCTTGTATACTGGTTAAATATACGCCCACGGGAAAAACCGCACGAAGGCGAAACTAATGTAACAATTTATAATTGAAAACACAATTAGCGCTTATCCTACTTGGGGAAACTATTGATCAAACTACTTAAGTAGATAATATTATTACATCGTGCTATGCAAATAACGCAAAATCAATTTCAAATTACTATGAGACGAAATCCGATCCCACATAATTATCGTTTGTCTCTATAGGACTAATAGTTTTCGAGATATTATGACCATTTGAATTTTGACAGCTGTCATCTGAAATTAAGATCTCGTATGATTCTTCCCTGAAAAGTTTCCTGGAAGAAATTGCTACCTGACAATAAGGCCGCCTGTCAAACACTTCTGTTTGTGTTTTCAAGGTTTTGTATAGCTATATTTATTTTTTCGTGTTGCACACAAAGTATTTTTTATTCTATACACTAAAATAGTTTCATAAAAATGGTGGATCGAAATGGCAGATCAATAACTGCATACGAATAAATGGATCCTTTAGATAGTGGACCGAAGTGGCATAATATTAATATTATGTTACGCTTGGATATCTCACGAAGTGGATTCAGGAAGAGGGAGGTAATCAAACGCTTGCAAAGATTGTATCCAAAGATTGTGTCACATGTTAGGTCTCAACATTCATATAACCCAGTTCAGATAGAACTTTAAATATGTCTCCATTTAAAAAGCTTTAGCCTATCAGGCCGTAGTCAATCACGGTGGTCCAGTAATGTGGGTCGCTTGGCTTCACAGACTATTTTTTTTACACGTATGTGCTGGTTTTATCATGATGTTTTTCTTTATTACGCTCTTACGTCGATTATGCCTACAAATAAAGTCGCAATCCGAAAACACAATTTAAACCCGAAACAACACCATTCGCTATTGAAGATACTTACTACCATTTTACTTAATTATCGATATCAGGCTATGAAACCTCTTTTCTGACATAATTAGATTCATAAGAGCCATTTTGAAGAAAATAATCGCTAATTACACGTTTAATATCGTCTGCCCTAGTTAATTTTCTCATATTTACAAGGCTCTTTCTTTGTTCAAGGCAGACAAAATTGTTCTTATTATAATACCTACTTCACTTATTTCATAAAAGCTTTCTATTAAGATGGGTACTTAAGGAAACCTGATACATTTAGGTACAGAGGACAAAGGATATAGTCAGGCCAGGCCACTTGAAACGGTTTGAATTTTCTCAAGAGATTATTTATATTTTTATATAAAATTTTGTTTACATGTATAGTTTACCGAACTGCAAAATTATGCAAAATTTCATGACAAAGCATAAATAATTACCAGAGAAAACTTAATCCGTTTCAAGCAGCCTGGCCTGACTATATCCTTTGCCCTCTGTACCTAAATATTAAATTAAATTGTAATAATTACAAACAGAACGTTGCCTTGGTTGGGCCCTAATTCATGTGATTTAAATACTAAGGGTTTTTATTTAGAGGCATTTTCCTTTCAAGAGGGTTTACGTCCGCGTGTGTGCTATATAAGTAGTTTCATACTCACATACCTACTTGCTATAAGTATGTAGCACGCTTGACTAGAAAAAGCAAGTATGAAACGACAAGACACGTGGGGCTTGAGGGCCAGACAGGCACGCAAACGCGAAACCGCACAACAGGAGCGTTTTAAGAGGCATCTCTATCTCTAGATAGTATAAAACAAAGTCGCTCTCCGAGTCTTCCTGTATATACGCTAACTTCTCCTAAACCACGCAACGGATTGATGCGGATTTCACTAATGTACGACATGATTCATGAGGAAGATGTATAGTGCAAAACGTTCTAAATAAGTTTAAATATTGTAGAGAAAATTTAATGTTTTTCAATCAAGTCGTCAAAAAATTTATTTGCGTTAATATGGAGTATGCTGGCTAAATTAGGGAGCTTACACGGCGCAAGTAGCTTGCGCATGTTGAGGTACTTGCGCGAGTTATATGTATCGTAAACTTACCGTTCAAAAACATGTGCGGGTCTAGCGACTCGAGCATGTATCACAGCGAGCCACCCGCGCAACTAATCCGCGTGCTTGCGCATATAACTCACGCGTGTATGTAACACGCATCTTTACTAGCTCCAGCTACTAGAACCCTTAAAAATAATCGACCTAGCCACTAGATTCAAAATTTAATGATATTCAACCGCTCGCTCTCCCAAAAAGTCGCGTCTCGTTGTATTCATTATCACAGAGAAAATAAATATAAAACAATTTATAGGAAAGGTTCAGACAAAAAAAGTTAAGCTCTTTAAGTTCTACTATAAATTATATTTTAATTACCACTCTGGTATACGTAATAGTAAATCAGTTAGGAAAAATAAAAAATAAAAAAATCCATAGGATAAGTTCAGACAAAAAAGATAAGCTACATTTTACAATACACTTACGCGTTCACGGTTTATTTCTCGTTCACTTCAAATTCCATCGCCAAGTTTGCACACAATCATATTCAACAAAGTAAAACGGAACGCTTATCGAATTTCAAATCATACATTTAGTGGAATGTACACCTGTCTATAAACGATAAATCGTGTTTAGTACTCAGACCAATCATTAGTGTCTGATAATGTGGCAAAGTGATCGATCGGATTTGGCACCAGGTTGAATGATGGTGCTAAAATAAATTAAACGGAAATATACACAATGTAAACTGAAGCTAGTGATTCGAGAGAACGCGTCACTCTCGTCACAGACAGTTATAATATGCAGAGGGTAAATGAAGGATCTCTAAAAAAATATTTGGTACATTCAGCCCATGATAGCGATAGAACTTGGAAAACTCACCCTTCATATTTGACCTCGATATTTTTTCGGAAAATAGTATTATAAGCGATCGTTTTTTATTTCCGGTTTATTTACTAGGTTTAAGTTTTTCAAAATAATTATGTGTAAGAGAAAGTAATAGAAACATTTCTACAATTTGGAATCCAACTTTTGGAAATTCAACATTTTGGGAATTCAACTTTTTGCAAATTCATTAATTTTACAAATTTAACATTCCGGGATCTAACATTTTGGGAATTCAACATTCTTCAAATTCAACATTTTGGTAATGTACCATTTTGATAATTCAACATTTTGCAAACTCAACATTATGGTCCGGAAAGCCAGATTTTTTTAGTTCTAAAACTTTTTTTTTCTGTAAAGTCTTTTACTAAATGCACTCAATATCAATTTGTGGACACCTGTCATTAAGGGAGCAACTATAGACCTCTCGTCACCTTCAAAATGTATGCAGATAGCGGCTAAGCATTTCGGTGGTTTTGCTGGGCCACTCTTTGAGAATTCTAGTTGTTCTCATAATACCTACCTTTCAAAATCCTACTACAGACGTTAATAAAAAACACGGAAGAAATAATTAAAATCGTCGTTGAAAAACATCAAGGCATTTGGTACTCACAAAAAAAAACTGTTTAGATGGCAACCGGCAACAGCTGGTTAAAATTTTTAAAGCTCGTGAATAATAGCAAAACTGAGATTATATCAAAACATAAAACGAACTATTTCAGTAATTTCTTTCAGAGTAAGAAAAACTGCGTCTCGATCTTAATTCAAGGGTATTAATTTGTTCGGTCTTTCTTAAGACAACTTAGGACTGCAATTCCACCAGAGTTGTGCAAGGAAAAAATCAACCAATAGTATCACTTTCGTTTTCCTAGCCTCGCTCAGCTCAGCTCTGGTGGAGTGGTATAGGGCTAAGCGAAGGGAGGTTTTTCTACATACAAAACTGTCAAAACAAGCGATAAATGAGTGCGAAGGAATGTGTTGCGAGGGATGTGTGCAAGTGGCGCGTGTGACATTCGTTGTTCCTAAGTATGACAAGTCCAATATCTGAAATGAGTCCGCTACGCATATCCACACCGCTCATCTTCCTCGCATATCTCTGGTGGAAATGCTTACACATTTTGACAGCTCCGCTACATATCCTCGCACGGGTTATTTTCCTGGCACATCTCTGGTGGATATGCAGCCTAATTACCAAATTTGGGAATATACTTGTTGCGCTTTGCTTTGTCAAATTGACTATCGTAATGTGTGTTGTACAATAAAAAACTGCATTCGACTGTACAGTTCGATCTCCCAGAATCGACGCAGCCGGACTTGACGTTGCCCGAACTCGATGTTAACGGAATAATTCGTAACACCTACTATTTTTTTTTATTTTATGTTTATAGGATTACTACGAATGGTGTACGTGGAGCATTACTACAGGTAGAAACTCCGGAATGTTTCTCTAGCTAAGTTTTCAAATTTCAGAAATAGTTCCGAAGGTATTCCTTGAAAACTTCCAAAATGATGGCAACTTAGAAAGTTTTCAAAATTATTATTTTACTTAGAAAACAGCAAATGGGGGGATGCTTTGAATTTAAATTATACCTAAAATTTAAATTCAAAGTATGTTTAAGATAAATACTTAGACTTCGATTACAGTGAGCACAGGCCGGTTACTAAGAAAATCACAAATTTACCTTAGTAAACTAATAAAAATTAACAATTATTCAAAACTGTGTCAAAACATTATGCAGACAGGTTTATACCATCCTTCTTTTATTGAACATTTGTGTAATCTATCCTCCTCCTCCTATATAGAAGGAACGTAAAAATGGCAGGGCACTTCGGTCTTACAATACCATGGAATATTTAAAATCTTTCCTGCTGGTTTTATTAAACTTGTGCGCACAAATGAAACGATGATTTGTTTTTGTGGAATTTAGTCACGGATTACGATCGGATCGTCCGAAAAAAGACGGCTCTTACACGTGGTTAATTTTCCTTCAAAGTGATTTAACTAATAGAAGCTTGTTAAAAATTCCGAGTCGCAGATCATGATTGGTAATGGTAGAAAATTAAATGGGCTGGTCTGAAAATCAGCGCAACAGCCGCAACAGCAACAGCCCCGGCCGCAGCACACGCTGCTTTTTAGCATGGCAATCATTTCTCCAAGAGCAAGTTGGTAGAAAATCTCAAAATAGTGGTATAAAATAGTAAAAATTATCAGCTATTTTATACCGTCAATGGATATAGGAAAAACAGCCTTGGTCGTGCCACGAAGAACAACACAGACTTAGCCCTGTTTGACATCGCTCTGGAACACAACCCCACTCGGGTCAATAATAGGGTATGTTGGTTGCTTTCACCTACATATCCCGAGTTTGTGTAAATGGTATTTGTTCCAATCGTGAAGCTTTTTAATTTGTTCCTATGATTGTTGTGTTGTACTGTGTTTAGTGTCAAATAAAAGTTGTCTATGTCTATATTTAGTTCGCATTTGATTGTTCGATAGTTTTTATTCACAGGGAAACAAATTGATTGAATGATTCTTGGAATAAAAATGGTTGTTTGATTGGTGCGGAAATATAAACATTGCGTTTATTGAAATCGGATATTGCTGGCGGCAGGGAGAGTCAATTATGAATTTCCTTTCTAAGAACAACCCAATTAAAATTTATCAGCATCGCATTCGTCTTGAGAAGTGTTAAAACGGGGATTACCTTTTAAAATAAATAGTGTTCTACGATTCGAATTTCAATATCTTTCGTTACCCTGAGTAACAAAATAAAACGACAAGCAAAATTTTTTTAGCAGATATTGTATTACTATTGAAAGAAAGAAAATACGTTTATTAGTATTAGCAATACACACACAGTCCCTCGAGAGCATCGTCGGTGGTCTAGTGATTAGGGCTGCTGCTGCCTCCCCTCCGGGAGACGCGGGTTCGATCACCACCACGTACCAGTGTGATTTCGAATTTCAAATTCATATGTACGTTTATTCGACCCTCTTACGGTGAAGGAAAACATCGTGATGAAACATGCACACTCCTGCGAATAAATTCAAAGGTTGTGTGTGAAGTCGACCAACCCGCACTGGGCCAGCGTGGTCGACTAAAGCTTAATCGTTCTAATTCAGAGTAGGCTCAAGCCCCGGTGGGGACGTACATGAGCTGTTGATGATGATTGCACGGTTCAGAAATAAGATAGCATAGGAATATACCATACATCGCAAACTTTATGGGCGTACAGTACAGCCATAAGAAAAATAATTAAAACTGCTGCTGAGGACTCATAGAGATGCGACCTTATCTCAGATTAAAACTAATGCAAAACCCAACTTCCTGTCGTGTTTACAGCGCAGACGCTCTGCCATTTCACCAGATCTTGTAAAAAGTTATCATACTGTTCTTGCTGTCTGTAATATTCCGTAGTCCGTGACCGTAGCTTGTATTAATAAACACGGTTGCGCGTGAGGCCGGCTACGGCCACTCCGGCGCACGGCCAAGGTGCACGCACGTGACTCACACATCTGTCATTCACCTGTGCAAAGCGCGGGATTCTGTCTCATACGTCTCATTATGTATACATATTTCCTGGAAGCGCTCGTGGCTATTTAACCTTGTAACCTAAGGGATTACATAAGGTGCGCAAGTTTGTTTAAATTAATTGTGTCAGCATATATAGGTAAATTGCTGAAATATAAATGCGTAAGGAGTTCAGGAGGCTGCTCGGCTCTGTATTCCTTAGGGAAATTTATTCAGTTGGCTACTCCTAGATGTAACCATTAGTCTGTGCATAGTTTAAATTATAATAGCTAGTGACCTGCCCGGGATTTACGAATTGCAAAGAAGAGATCGATCGTCATTACTATCACTGTTAGTGCATAGAAATATGAAGAAAGAAGTATTTATTACTTACTAGCAGTTCGCCTGCGGCTACGCTCGTGTTGTGTAAGATTTTCTCACGGGAATAAGACTTTTTCCCGTAAAAAGAATCCCATGTGAAAATATGTTGTTAATCCAGGGTATAAACTATCTCCATTCCAATATTCATCCAAACATCTAAACATCCAAACATCCAAATGTATTTTTACATTATAATAACAGTGTAATTTGATGTAATGGTGTGATTATTTTTTAGAGTAAATAATAAATAGAATTAAAAGCAGAGATTTTAGATGTGGTGTGTGAGTTTATGTAGAACTTTTATATTATGCAAATAGACTCGCTCTCTATTCCAGTACTTCCCATACTCATCATCATCAGATACTAACAGCGTTTGGAGAGGAAGGGTAGCAGCCCAGCTGTGAGATAAATCGAAGCTATAAAAAAGAAGAAAGTTGACTATTTTTCTGTCCATTTTATTTTTTTGTTCTTTTTTTTTTCAATTCACACATGAGTCAGTTATATATAACTGGTCAGTCAGTTATATATAACTGACTCTTTCACTATTAAAAATATCATATAAAGAAAATAAGGCGAAAGGTACGTAAGAACTATTTACTTTGTGCTAATAGTCACCCATTCATAATTTCACCAGGCCCAACCGCCGTCATAATCGCAAGGAATACAATTTCACAGCTGTGCCACGAACGACTCATCTTTGCAATGCGTGAATCCGGGGCAGGTCGGTGGCTATTAATACCCTCGGCCTTGCGTCGGCACTTCGCTCATTAGCCCCATACGACCGGCAGTATGTTGACGCGTGATTCACCTTCCGAATTCGTATGAAGAAGAACAAACATTCTTCACAGACTTAGACCCGCTATTTTCAGGTGTCGGTATTGCCACCATTGTATTGGTAGTAAACATATGCGTCAGGTAAGCTCATTACGTCAAAGATTCTAATTTTAAATTCGCTGCATATGAGTCAGGTTTGTGTATTTAAAATTCAGTATTCGAGAATTTATGAGTTATTTCGGGTGAAGCATTGGAACTCCGACAAACTGTTGCAGCTTGTCGGATGTTTTGGTTGTGGTATACAAGGTCTTTGTAACGCTTTTATGGCGTGGAAAATATTGCTGAAAATGATGTCAATATTTTCTTGCTTTATTTGTGTAGCGTGTATCACCGTTTTTACAAACAATTTAACTATCCTATATTTTGATAGATCAACAGTTCTTTCTCACAGTATTTAGTACATAATGATATTTAGACAGTCGGTAAGCGAATTTTTTTTTGTAGCCTGAAAACCGGGTTTTCACAAATTAGATTATGTGGTAGTGTCACCAAAAAAATATATGCTATGTTCTCTTAACCAAACAAGAAAACTGTTATCTTCTTATGAAATCAGCTAACTAAATAAATATTGACTCACGAAATAGCTTTTTCTTGGAAATAAATCCAAGCAAAACGTATTTTGCTAAAGTTAATATCCCGGAAACTTTTCGTTTTAAAATCTTTATATAAAAATAAAAAAAACATCTCGCCATCGTCTCGTCGTCGCGCGTCTTTTGTTTACTTAAATTAGCAGAGCAGAATGTGTTCGTCTTTTTCAACGATTATTTTCGTATCCATAAACATATACGTCATAACATCACACTACTAGAATATTGTAAAGATAAGAGTTATTAACACTTTATGGCTTTGGAATAAAGTTCAGTTTTGCAATAGTATAAAATTAATTCGTTTAGGTCCAGTGTGGAAATTTTCTCACAATGTTTTCATTCACCGTGAAAACGTCGAATAACTTACTTGATATAATGAAAGAAAGAAAGAAAAAACATTTATTCGTATTGCTGTGTTAATAAGTAAAAAAATAATATTTTTAATACTAATGAGTCACAGCAGCGAAAAGGCACGACTCAGCATAACGCCAACCTCAGCAGAGGCAGGAGCTGTTATTCTGCCGCGCCCTAAGACGAGTAGAAAGATGATATGAAGTCGATATTCGCAAAAATTGGGATATGTTGGGGTTCAAACCAGTAGTGGTTGCAGCAGCTGAACCTTTTATACTACCGACGCTTTTTAGTAGCTTTTTACCCCAGGAATTTCTGGCAAAAACCTAATGTTTCAGGTCTCATCCGCGGGCAGTTAGCCTAAATTTCGTATCGCCTAAAGTACCTAATTTTTGTAATGATGCCAAAGCATGTCATTGTGATGCGTCTTTGTCTCATCTAGTCTACGCTTTTAAAACGCTTTAGAAATTAGGTTTCTAAATTTATGTATGTATTTTTTATTGTTTTCTTTTTTTTTGTATTAAGTATTTTTTGGAAGCGCTTGTGTCGTGGCACAGCTGTAGCTGTATTCTGAGTGATGGTCTGGCCAGATCTTGGATGCGTCTTCTTTTTTTTCATCGTTGGGTTGCAAAGTTAACAGTCAACCTCGGAAACCCTAGCATTATAGAGCCGAAAAGTGATATGGCTCGTGTCACGACTTCTTCTGTAAATAACATCACACAGTTTAACGTGTTCAGTTAATCTTTATTTTCTGACAATTAGGTGATTTGAGAAGAGCGTCGGTGGTCTAGTGGCTAGGGCCGCTGCCTCCCGTCCGGGAGACGCGGATTCGATCCCCACCATGTAGCAATGTGTTTTCGAATTTTGAATTCATTATGTACGTTTATTTAACGCTCTTACGGTGAAGGAAACCATTATGATGAAACCTGCACACTCCTGCGAAGAAATTCAAAGGTTGTGTGTGAAGTCGACCAACCCGCACTGGGCCAGCGTTGTCAACTAAGGCTTAATTGCCTTCATTCAGGGTAGACTCGAGCCCCTCGGTGGGGACGTATTGTGGAGCTGTTGATGAGCTGTAAAGTCTGAACCAAATTAGGGAAAGTCGGAGATTTTTTATTTGACAGTGTTTGGGTTTTGAAACCTCCCATGAGAGTCGAACACTCGACCGACGATGGCGGCTGATCACCAATTTAAGAAAAAATGGTGATCACCAAATTATATTAGTGTATTTATTTAGAGCATTTTCCAAGCTTTGAAAGACAAGGTAAGCCGTAGACTTTGACGATTCTTTCACAATTGTATCAAAATATTTTTTTCCTTTAATTATTTTTCTTGTAGAATTTGGTCTTTGTTTGGAGTAGGAGCAACTGTAATGCTAAACTCGCGGTTCACTGTACCGACACAACGACGAATTAGCCCTTTAATAAACTTCAGAAGTTTAATTCGTTGATTAGATAACACAAACTTCGTGTTTCTTGATAAAGCCAATGATATCTAGGAACTAGATAATATTTTAGAACAAATTGAATTTGTAACTTTAAAAGAATATTATTTATCTTACAACAAAGTTAAGGGAAATGGATTTGAATTAATCATGAAACTGCTTGTTATAACTTGGTGTTTTCAAGGCAAGAGTTCTGTTAATAGGCATCTTTTGTGTAACCATGTTCCATCTTCGACCTCATCGTCGTTTTCTCTGACAAAAGCGAACTGTGGTTAAAAGCGAATTGTAGTCAAAAGTGAACTCATTTACTATCTTTTTTTTCTGTTTTCTCTTTCTTTCAAACTGGGTAAGGTCAATGACCATACTGCCTGAAGGTCAGTGGCGGTAAATGTTGGAATTGGTCACATCTATAATAATAATAATAATAATAATTAAACCCTACACAAAGCAATAGTTGAACTAAATCTCCCGAAAACTACTTATATTAATATGCAAAAGGCAGTAATACTGGACACTTGCTCCATAGTCCGGCGATTCCTCAACAATGCAACAATCTTCCAAGCGCCCACTGAAATATCACCGGAATCAAGTCACTTGGCATAGCCCGTGCTTGGATCCGTAAAAACCGGCTTTGTGCTGAGAAAAGTAGTATTCTACAAAAACAAAATAATAATAATAATAACAATTCTTTATTGATCTACAAGTGCGTTACATGTGAGCTTGGAACCCTGTAGCCTGTGCTAGTTGGATAACTGTGTTACAGGCTACAGTGACTTCCCCTTATTTAATTAAAACATAATCTGGCACTAGTATAGTTTTACATAAACAGAAAAGCAGTAAGGCAAACAAGTAGCTTAAGATATAACTATTAAGACAGTCTAAGATCATTCTAGTTTCGAGTAATTTTTCAAATATACAATGAGTACATAAAATCCAGGGTGTGTGTGTGTGTGTGTGTGTGTGTGTGCAGGTGGGGGGTGTGAGTATACATGTAGCGATATATAATGTATGTCACCGTCGGATTGTGAATATCGTTAGTTTATAATCTGACTAGCGATATTATAAACAGTCGTAAAATTGTAAACAAACCAACCATTTCATTAGAAATAAAATATAGTAGAAAGAATACATAGCATGTACATTCCAATCTACTTGTAGGTATGTAACATCGTTTTGGCAACGGAAAATATTATTAATTCCTGTAGATTTTTAATATTATACAGATGAGTTCGTGGTCGTTTGCCCCGAGACCCGTTCGCCCGAACACGGGGGAAACGACTAATTATAAAAAAAGCGGCCAAGTGCGAGTTGGACTCGCCCATGAAGGGTTCCGTAGCAGCAAGTCGCGGTTTACGATTTACGATTTATGACGTATTAAAAAAAAACTACTTACTGGATCTCGTTCAAACTAATTTTCGTTGGAAGTTTCCATGGTAATGTACATAATATATTTTTTTTAGTCTTATCATTCTCTTATTTTAGAAGTTAGGGGGGGGGGGGGGACACATATTTTACCACTTTGGAAGTGTCTCTTGCGCAAACTATTCAGTTTAGAAAAAAATGGTATTAGAAACCTCAATATAATTTTTGAAGACCTATCCATAGATACCCCACACGTATGGGTTTGATGAAAAAATATATTTTGAGTTTCAGTTCTATGTATGGGGGGAACCCCCAAAATTTATTGTTTTTTTTTCTATTTTTGTATGAAAATCTTAATGCGGTTCACAGAATACATCTACTTGCCAAGTTTCAACAGTATAGTTTTTATAGTTTCCGAAAAAAGTGGCTGTGACATACGGACGGACAGACAGACATGACGAATCCATAAGGGTTCCGTTTTTTGCCATTTGGCTACGGAACCCTAAAAACGACATTTTTGACGTGGCGGTGGCGGCGCGGCGTTTCGCCCGAAGGTATTTTTTATTGCTGACTTTGTACAAACAGCATAAAATTGTGTTATAAATAAAAAAAGAAATTAGTTCGTTCAAATTATATTATATTAATAAGGAAACTAAGTACAGAAACTGGTATTTTTATGAGCAGTATACAAAGTAGTGTTAACCAAAATAACGACAACTTAGCGAAATTTTCGTCTTGAACATTTCTAAAATCTTAAAATAGGTATTTGATTTTTAATCGAACTGAGTAAGTACCTAGTCCATTTGTGTAAAAATTCAAAAAACGTTTTTGCGACTCTTGAGAAAATCGTGGAACGAAAGTGGTCCAGTATCATTAGGCTTAGTATTATCTTTCGATAGATTTGGGAGAGAGTACGGAGTTCACAATATGTAAGGTATGTAGGTATCTTATTTCCCGCTAATAGTGAGCACGTTGTACAGATAAAGAATCCGAACTTTCGTTAGTGACAATCGAAGTTATTTGCTAGAGGATTAATGAAAACTTTGGCGAAGTACCAAAATGCTGCGCGAGATTGCTACAAAATATTCGTTTATTATTCATGAAGTCGGGTTTCGATGTAAAAATGTCCAAAATCTGAGTAACTAATCTACAACGTTTTTATTCTACGACAATAATACTGATAGGTATTTAAATATATATTATACATTTAAATAGTTTTTTTTTATCTTTGGCTAAATTTCACATTTCGTAATGCAGATTAAAAAAGTAGGATGTGTGCCGGATGAGTAATTTAGGAATATCTCGAGGCAAACGAACTCGGGGCATAAAACATATTTGCATCTCTAGAAATTAATATGTCCGGTCCTGTTTTTGGGCTGGACAGGTGAAAATATGTTTTGTATGGCAGTAACAGAGTTATTGAAGCAAGTATGTCTTTAATCCCACTTTAGGGTGCACGAAGCGACGGTTGCTTATTTTTCTGGAGCGCAGTGAAGGAGTTTTTAATCTATGTGACTAGAGGTAGTATCCTATGAAAGATTTATCTAATGTTATTTGAAACCATAAGGTTTAACATTAAAATTTTGAATATTTATAGTTTGTTTTTTAAATAGTTATTAGTATGGTTTTACTCATTGGGTTACGTAGTACCTTCATTTGAAGGTTTTTAATGTCTCTTATATTTACGTTATAAACGATTACACCCTGTGATCAAACCCACATCCACTACACTACCACTTTGGTAGACCCCAAAACTGGAAATTTATAGACATGTAATTTTTCGGAAAAAATACATTGTCGTGATTGCTATTCATTTGGACCAAGAGCAAGGCTGTAAAATGTAAAGAAATAATTTACTGGTAAAGAAATATTACATCTGTTATAAATCAAAATCAAATCAACGGTCCGTTACAGTCCACTGCTGGACTATGAGCCTCCTCCACTTAAGTGAAGGGCTTTGCCATAATCCCCACGCTTGGCAGGCGGGTTGGAGATCGCAGATTAAAAGGTGCAGCATTACTGCAGGTTTTTTAATAACCTTTTTGGTATGATTCTTTTTTCTTTTGGCCGGTTTTTATGTCACATTTTCAAATTTCAAATTTTCTTGGTTTGACCTTTTTCTAAATTGTTTATTGTTTTCCCAAGTGTCATCGGGTGATGATAGGAGCGATTTTTTCTTGAATCGATCTCCAAAACGTGAATCGCTTTGTTAGTAAATATTCAATTCTATTCAATCGGATTTTGCCAGATTGAAGAGTCTCGGAATCATTTCCATATTATAAATAAGCCTTGGAATACCATAAATATTAGGAGCCAGTTTGGACTAGCCGGGTAAGTCTTGTGTTGTCTTCCTCCTGGTTTTTATCGACGCACTTTTCTCTTTCCTTGTCTTGGTTAGATGGCGATTATTTCTTTGTCAATCTTTACAGTGTATTTCCGGCTTCTGCGACACACACACGAGGGTCCCTCCGTGCTTTCCACGATCTCTTGCTGTGGTTCCGGACACCTGAGGCCACCGGGCATTGGACGTGCCTGGATCCCTGCGTTGTGTGCGTCCGCACCCGTACCAGCTGAGTGCCGCAGACCCGCGCACCGGCGTTGGAGTCCCCCCTGGGATACGGCCCATCTCGCGGATTTTTTAGCTTGTTTTTGTATCAGTGTATTTTGTATGCGGATTTTGCCAAATTCTGTCTAAATTCTTTTCAAAATTCTAAAAAGGCCCTTTAGGTTTCTCTGGCCCTCCCTTTTTTGGTTCCCGTTTGGCAATTACTCTCCGGGGTACTCCGCGGTCTTTACACCTTCCTGCATCGATACACTCTCTCAACACAACACTAGTTCAGCGACACTATATCGACGGAGTCCCCTCAGGACCCGGCTCTCGGCTCATTTTTTGATACTTTGGCAATATCTAGGCCCTTTTTAAATTCCTATTATACCGTTCGGACAAATTCAACTAAATCTTTCTTTGTGCACCTAAATTTCACGTTTCGCCTGTGGTTGTCAACCACAGGTTAGCTAGCTTTCTTTTTTAACGCTACAAAGGTTACTGTATCACAGAGCGCTGCTGCCCGTTCCCTGTTCAATGTGTAGTCCCTAAGTCACCTCTTACGACACCCACGGGAAGAGTAGGGGTTGGTGACAAATGTATTCTACTCTGCCGTCACCACACGGCGGATATAAATATGTTATAAATTACGAGTTATAATTTATATTTAATTGTCACAAATATTAAACAAATCATAAGCAGGTGCCTTTGAATTTTGAGAATAAATACAAATAATAATATATTGTAGAACATTATAAGTACACACTATGTATTGATTGATTTTAGGAAGTAGGAACAAATTTACTTAATTAGAGATTCGTTTTCAATTTACCGAATGTCAGTCGATTCGACAGATTAGGAACACTTCTAATTAAATTAGTTGAAACCGAATTCGGAATTTCGTTTATGCCTGGATCACACGGCACGAGTAGATGGGCTGGACAAGCAATATTATATGCCCAGACAGTTACAGTACTCGGCCTGGTAGTTGGAACAGGATATTTCGCCCTTCCAGGGTCGCGCAAACGGCAATGGAGACAGCGATGCTCTGATTATCGCTGCTGGACCGAAAGTGTAATCATTTGATTAGGCGTACCACCAAGGTCGTTGATGTAGTAACCGTCATACAACTCCGGAAATGGAAATGGACAAGACACATAGCTTGCATGAGTGCTGATAGGCGCTGAGTGATGGACCAAAAGAGTGCATTCATGGAGGCCAAGAGAGACTATGTGATTATGTTACCCAAAACGATGGGTGAACGACATCAAGAAATACGCTGGCGCTAACTGGATGCAGGTGGCAGAAGACATAATGTCATGGAGGGTGATGGAGGAGGACTATGTCCGAAAGGCTGATGATGATTTCGCCCTTAGACTCAGCCGAGCGCACTCGGCGATGTGGTCACGCACGCCGAGCACTCGGCCGAGTGCGCTGACTCGGCTATCCACTCGTACCGTGTAGTCCAAACATTAGTATACAGATTCACATTAGAGCTCATGGTTCACTGGTATCAAATTATAGTATAGAAAGAAATGGTTCCTCTACACGCAATTAAACATTTAAGTTTCAAATTCAATAAAGAAGTGTAAACGTTATATTTTATAATGTAATCGTATCGGTTTGTAAAAAAGTTAACTTGCTACCTATCTCAATGTACTTTACTCAAAATTTTAATGCTTCATTAATGTATAGGTATGTAATAAATTTTAATAAATTTGTCTAGTTTAAAAGTTACTTTTTATAAAATAGGCATTAGTAAATCTAAAAACTATATTTTTAATTACTAAGTACTTGAAAACAGTATTCTTATCTAAGTTTTAATTTATTTCTTGAAAAGAACAACCAAGTTTCCTTTATAATGTTAGGAGGTACAATAAAACATTTTGCGTAGGTAGTTCATACTAAAAGGAATTTTGGTCTAGTTTTGCCGAAAAATATTCCACATTACGAGAAAGCCTTTCATAGCGACACGTGGCAGTTTAATATCAACAACGGCTGAATGTTGGTAGGTAGGCAACGAATTTACTCGTAGTAGGTAGATAGGTATTATAATATAATATACTGGATATTTGGCGTGTAGCGTTGACCAAACTTAAAAACTTGAGTAGATTTAGCTATACAGGCTTACTACGAATTTGCGAAATGGTTGGATCTACGACCATTACTATGAAAATGTCAACTTTCAAAAGAGTCATGATTGGTTGAACGAAATGCTTTTTTGTATTGCTACTAGCGCCGGCATCCATTTTACAGATAAACTTGGTACGTCTGTAAACCATATCCGGTCCAATAATTTTTATTAAGGGTTTTAGATTTTTTCATGAGTTTTCTTGTAAATTCCCAAAACTTGAAATAAATCTACACAAACCTCCTCCTTTCAATAACCTTATTTTTTTTTTATTTATTCAATTTTGGGAATTTACACGAAAAAGACTTTTATAATAATCATTGGACCGGAAGTGGTTTCCCATGGCTCAAGCTATTTAGGTTTTTGGGCAACCGTACGCCGAAAACCCTGTTATGATCACCAACATCAGTCAGTCAGTCTCCTTTCATTATTATCTAACATCTTTAATACTTGTAGGTACAATCATCGAATCTGCCAAATCCTCATAATTGAGTAACCATAATGAATAATTAATTTGAAACT
Source organism: Carpatolechia fugitivella (assembly GCA_951230895.1). NCBI lineage: Eukaryota > Metazoa > Arthropoda > Insecta > Lepidoptera > Gelechiidae > Carpatolechia > Carpatolechia fugitivella. The sequence continues at coordinate 5,808,247 of OX579660.1, forward strand.
TGTGCCAATTTTTTGACAATCTATTTTAGTGACAACCGGGTTATCTACAGTGGTTTTAATACACTCAAGCACAGAATTAATACAGTGCTTAAGTATATAGAAATATTTTTTTTATATAGAAAAACTATTGACGCACTCTTTAGAATATAATGTACGAGTATCTTATTTTCGTATCTAAACTTCTAGCATTGTTTGTATCTTTAATAATATAATTATTGGTATTAGTTGTTTAACCTTTTCATATTTATTTTTTATTGCCGTTGTTCGTTTATTGTTTTTTTAAGATATTAAGTATTTTTTCAATAAGATTAAAGTAGGTATACAATTTATTTACTTAACCATTTATTGAAAATAAAATACAATTACATTTGGTTAACAACAGTTTTGCTTATTGACCGAGCGAGCGAAGCGAGCGAAGCGTCTCTGTTTCAGCTTGGCCAAATTTGCTTTTGTATGTCCATCTGTTTGTTTGTTTGTGGTTTGTTTGTTTGTTTGTTTCACTCTACAGGTCGCGTTTCTCAACCTATTCTCGTGAAATTTTGTGAGCAGGTTCGATAAATTAATCGATTTTTTTTGTCGAGTCAGTTTTTGGAACTTAAAAAAAAAGACGGAGTTATGGGGTTTGCCAGCTTACAAGGTCTACCGCCGAGGCTGTTATCCTCTACAGGTCACATTTCTAAACCAATAAAATAAAATATGATAAAATAAGATAAGGCAAAATAAAATAAAATAAAGTTTAAAAATAAAAAAAATCAAGGGGTTGGGAATGTTTGAAATATACAGACTCGCGAGGTCTACAGCTCACAGATAGTTTCTAAATAAATATCTTCTAGCAAACCCACGGAAGAGAGAGAGAGAGAGAGAGAGAGAAGAGATTAATTAACTCAGATAAAACGTAGGTACACAACGTTATGAAATACGTAATGTTTCGAAATATTTTTACTTTATGCCTGAATGTTTGTTTTTTAATAGGTAAATAGTATTATTTTTTTGTCAAATCCGCGTCAGGCGTCGGCTATATTCCCTCTTTGATTGATATACATCGCATTTGGGTCAATTTGGAAATAAAGTTATTCTTTTTGTGGGATTATAAATTTCTCCTTTAATCCCCTTGTTACTAGGTTGGTATTATAGAACAGAATGTAGTCGCGGAGGGATTAAGCAAGGGTGATGGAGTAAAAGGGATTGAGATTACCATTTTGGAGCAACCTGTAACAGTTCAATGAACTACTTTGAGGCCAAACGTTTATCTCTATAAACGTGACCTAACTCGTGTATCCAAATTTGGAATTTTCTTTCGTATACGGCAATATCAGCTTATAATTTAAGTCAGCTAGCATGATGATGTTTTTTATGGAAAATCTCTGATTGCATTTTTCAACCTCAATAGGGGATCAGACTACTTTTTTTTATTTTATAATTCCAAACTTCTTAGTTTCTGCTATCGAATACTAAAAGAATTTTTGCTCTATCTTTAAAATTGACCGAGTTATAAAGGTTTGAAATTCAAGATTAGACAGAGAGGCACATACCCACTTGTGACGTCATTTGTTAGTAACGCCATATAATCTCCATACAAAAAATCGTTTTTGAAAGAGACAGACATATTGAAACTTTAAAAAATCACTGTGAATTCGTTTTTCAACCGATTCTGTTTTTTCTAAGCGAATCGTCTGCTACTAATCTATATTTTAATAATAATTCATAAAATATGGTAAATTCATAAAATATGGTGAACAGTCCGAACCCCTTATTTGGCAGCTAAAATGCATAGGTATTGAAGTACTTTACCTGACTAATCATATGCAGAGTTTTAATTTGATTGGTTGTTACATCCATGAAGGTAAATAAAACTTTGTTTAAAGCTTTTAATTAAGTTATATTATTATATATTTACTAAAAATCATCGTCGTCAACAGCTCATATACGTCCCACGTACGTTACTAATATACTTTATTAAGTATGTATATTATTTATATATATATATGTTATACTTTATTACAAAAAAAGGAAAGAAAAAGCAGCAAGAAAATCTCATATATAATAAATAATATTATGCATACTAAATAAATTATTTTTAAAATGTTGTATGGTCATTAAATTTCCTAAGCTCACTCCCTAACCCCGTTATTTTCTCACACATAGGAAATGAGTTCTCTTATTGAACTAGATGAGAAAAGGGATGAGATGACGGTTTGTGAATATTAATAGTCACTATGAGTGGCATGAGCGTTATCGATTCGGCACCCTTCTGTAGGATGTTCTATATATGAGATCTTCTTCATTTTCATCATAATTCATACTTCATATTTTAGCGGCCAGAGCGTTTAGTCGTACATAGGGTTACAGAATTAATAAAATATATTGGGGAATGAGTTGGGAGTCCGCGACTCGCCGCCACCGCCGCGCGCTTTCAATCGTACATAGACCTACTCGTAATGTCCCTTTCAATATAATGTGTCAATAATGTAAACAAACCAATTTAAACACGATTCCTCCGTAATTACTTATATATGTCGTGGCCATATCGTAGAATTGACCACATCATGAAATTTCCGATCATTTCATGATGTGGGCAACTAAATTTGACCAGATCATTAAATCGTAAACATTTAACGATTTTGTCGTCCACGATTGGCCATATCGTGAAAATAGGGCGTCCATGAAATATTTAATAAGAATCTAAATTATGTTTGCTACTTATTGTTCTCTAAGTCCGACAGACATTTTCAGAGTACTTATTCATCATAAACTCTTTTTTCTTCCTCATTTTAATAACGAATTATTCACTTTTTCTCTGCGAGAAATAACGCAGCCGCCATGTTGGTACATAAACAAAGCACTTCTAGCGCCTCTATCGGCAATTAATGTAATAATTTTACGATATGATCAAATAATCTTGACCATTTCATAAAGTAGCTGCGTTTTAGTTGAACATATCGACAAACGATTTCTTATCATTGATCTGGCCAAGGCACATCATGATGTGGCCAATGGACAGTGAAAATTTCATGAAATGTGACCATTTCATGAAATGATCGAAGATTTCATGATGTGGTCAATTCTATGATATGGCCTCGACATATACATTTCGCCCCCTATTAAACTTCTTTATGATCGTTATTTCAAAATACTTGGCCGACAAAACTTTCAATAATTTGTAAAATTGCCATATTAATTATTTACTCATCAAAGTCTGGTTTGTCTTTGGAAAGTTAGTGTCAAAAAATTATATTGTTTACATTATTGCCGGGTTCTATTGAAAGGGACCTTACAGAGTACCTTAGCATCTCAGGTGTGGTGCGTCGCGCACACTTTTCTAGTGAATCGAGTAATGCCTGCCTACTATTTTAAAACGCGGCGGCCGGCGGTTGTACGGAGCGGCCAAGGAAGGTGTGATAGCATATTATAAGTGTAAGTGGTAGGTCCCAAGAAAATAATGATGATGATGATCTATCCGACCGATGTCGGCCATGGCGACCACGAAAATAATAGGGTTCATTCAGCCCACAATAAAATTCAGAATCATATTCCAACGGAATTGCTTTACAAATAACTCTTAAATTAAACATCCCTAACACAAAATTTACAGTTTTTCATCAAACCTCATGTCTAAGTATCATAATAACAAAAATATGTTATCGGTCTATCCATTCGGGAGCTAGAAACGAACGACAGACAATCACTTCAAAATTAAAATTAAAACCCTCCTTTTTCCTCCCTCGGGGGCAAAGAAATTGAGCTGGGGTTAAAAAAACTGCTGATTGGGTCAAACGTGCCTAAACTTAACAAGGCCGGATTAATATCGATGTGGATAATATACCGGAAGTGAAAACATAAAAATATAGGTTAAAACTGGAGCAAGAGTATCTGCTTAGGCCCGATTTCCACCAAAAAAGGAATAATCAATGAGGAGATGGTTTTGAATAATCAATCTTTCCTTATAGAAGCTAAGCGGAGAGGAGATGTGGAAATAACGAAATCTGATTAGTTATTCAAAACCATCTCCTCTCCTCTCCGCTTTGGTGGAAACCGGGCCTTATCTTTTCGTCAAACATCTTTTCCTTTTCCTTATTGCTTCGTGAATTGGATGCGTGTTAGTATTATAGCGGGTAGGACCATTGCCTCCCATTCGGAATGCGGCGATTCGAATCCACCACGTGTTATAATAATTGTTTGCTTCGATTTTCGAATTCCTGACTATGTATGGATTGTTTCAAACGATATTTTTCTTTGCTGTATGAATATTGAATAAAAGTACGTACATTTTGTTAATTGATGAGGTTTAATACATAACTTTTGTTATTGAATGCACTAAAAGTCAAGTAAAATGTGACCTCTGTTATAAAAGGCAGTCCAGTTACACCAACGATGCTCACTTGCAATGTCTTGTTTCTACCGGTTGTTCCAAGATCCAATCTGTCACTATTTTACAAACTAATTGTTAGATTTTTTGAATTCAGCATTATTTTCATTACCAATTAGAAACATAACTAATTTGTGCAGAGCCTTTAACGATTACTGTCTCAATTAAGCATGATTTTTAATTTAATGCAATATGTGCTAAATTTATTAAATGAACTTGCAAACAACAATATTATGCTATTAATCTAAACGTCCTCCGTTACTAGGTCTTATGCAGTCAAAGCTCCCAGGCAATTAACGATAGGCCTGACATTTTCACCTAATGGACTTTTGATTTCTGTCTAACTTTTCATTAGGTCCTTAAGGAATTCGATTCGATTTGTTTTTAAATATAATTATTAATTACCATGACCTAGCCCCTGGACTTTCCAATGCCTTCACCAAAAAATAATAACAAAAATAATAACAAAAATAATAATGTCACATCATAGAATTTTTATTAAAATTGACAAATGGGCCTCTACGTGTTGGCTTTGGCCCCACACACGCCTTCCAAAGGTCCAGGACACATTTGTCCTGAGATAAAGATACGTCAAACATCGGCCGATGTCGTCGTAAAAATTACCCTTTAAGGTGAACTAAAGAAGTTTCCCTGAGAAAACTAGTATTTTTTCTGCATTTAGAAACTTGATTTTTTTAAACAAACGCATTAGAATAATCCCATCAAAAGATTACCCCGTGTCATATTTCGCTAAACACACTTGTTTCAAATGAATGAACTTTCTGTACATCTGTTTTATTTTATTCTGTGACCGATGACCGTAGTAGAGTCAACAGCCATGACCCAGAGACCTTTCAAGTGCAAGTTGCATCGAAGTTTTATTGTATCAACAAAGGCAATACCTTTCTTATATCTCTAGCATTGTGAGTCACTACTGGTCTGCTTTGGTGTTCTTAAGGTTATCTTGTCACTTTTGGTCATATTGAACTGGCTGGTTTGATCAGTTCTGTCAACTGTTGTTATATACATACCTACCTTACCTACCTACTTCTACATACATAGAACCACGCTCTTATGTGATTAAGGGTAATCAGTCATGTGCAAAGTAGTCCTAACGTATAAGATCAAGCACTTCTTAAATTTACCAAAGTAATGCTTGAATTTGGGTAAACATAATTTGTTTTAAATAGGTAGGCAGTTTCATTTTATTCATCATCAACATCAACGGCCCGTTACAGTCCACTGCTGGACTATGAGCCTCCTCCACTTAAGTGGAGGGTTTTGCCATAATCTCCATGCTTGGCAGGCGGGTTGGAGATCTCAGATTAAAAGGTTACTGTATCAGAGAGCGCTGCTGCCCGTTCCCTGTTCAATGTGTAGTCCCTAAGTCGCCTCTTACGACACCCACGGGAAGAGTAGGGGTTGGTGACAAATGTATTCTACTCTGCCGTTACCGTTTATTAAATGTGAAATAATTTACTACTACGACTAATGTTTATGAACTGAAACAAACATAGAAAATATACTTATATCAAACAGGTTAGATGTTATTGAGTACTTTAATTTCATAAGCTACATTGCCAAAGTTCTTTTGGCCTTTATACTCGTCAAACAAAGGTTGGAAATTCTTGGCATTCCAAACGATATAATGTGTCTCGTCGTTTATGAAAAGAATTTTTAGGTCAAAAAAATACCTGACCAGAAAAAAAGCTTTTGAAATTTTATTTTATGTTTAGTACCAAATGCCTACGACATTTGTGTTAAAAACGTGACTGCGCGTAAACAAACATGCAGATATATAATACTAATTCAAGGTAGCATGCTCAGAAGCCTTACCCGTGACCGCTTCTGGATCGGATCATCTCCAGGAATCGTCAGAAAATTTCCACTCATCTTCACAACACAACACAAGACTTTGTACTCAACTCAAGAACTGAAGCCCAAAATAGCGCGCGAAATTCGAACGAGAAACTGAACGTGCGTACGCGGCGATGAGCTGTCTTGCAATGGTCTTCGCACTTTATGAATGAATGCGTGACGTTTTAAATAGCTCCCCACCATCCCTGTTTCAGACAATTTGTGACGTAATGTCTGCGTCACTTCACTATGCAGCGTGTCTGCATTCCATTGTTCCAAATTTAAGTTTCTTGGATTCTTGGAAGCTTCAGTTGTATTGAAGTTTTAAGAATTTCGTGAATTCTTGAAGAAACAAACCATTGTAAAATGAAACAAAAGTTTATGTTTTATGAGGGTATTTATGAAATCAAAGCGATTACTTCAGAGATAGTTAGGATTTTCAGTCTTATTTATCTCTCAAAGATTTCCTCAAAGCTTTGACGAAGCCGAATGTAATAGTTTCGTACTACATTATAAGTTTGGAGGCTCGAAACTTTTTAATACATTCAAAGGAAAAAGAGACAATTATCTTGAAAGTATCCAGGATAAACAAGTAAAAAGTTTTTATTCAAATTGCATTTTCGACGTAGGTTAGTTTCATATCCTCTTAAGAAGAAAGCTTATTATTATTGGTACAGTTTGAAATATATCAAATTACAATGGGACCACGGGTAAAAGCTCTTATTCATCACCATGATGAATGAATAAAAAAATAAGTAAAATTTTCACAATAAAAAGAATTGTTGACTGTGTTTATTTATCCTCATTTCTGCTACAAGGCTAGTTTTTTTTTTTATTGTAACCATTTAAAGTATGAAAGTAAATTGTACCTATTTGAAACTAGTTTTATAAAAAATTGGTTTTATTTGTGTTACCGCACATGTAGGGGTTTTCTTAACTTTTATATTACCTATATTGCTTTTTAGTAAGATAGACTAAATACTAACAGGATGCGGTCTATATTGAGATAAATCCGGCAGCGGCCGGATTTATCTTCAGTTATTATAGATCGCGGTGCCAAACTTTCCGTTCAAAACAAGAAAATAATAAAACGAAACCAGCTATATTTGAAATACGGATATTTATTTATTTTTTCATAAAAATTCTAATTTCAATAATGTGTTTAAACATGTAACATTTACATATATGCATTTATACAAAGATATATGCAATGTTTAGTGATTTTAATACTAAAGTTGGAGCGTAACAGACTTACAATGATGCCGATGCATGTGACAATCACATTTTACACTTAAAATTATATTTGCCAAGTATTGTCAAATGGTAAAGGTTTTATGTGTCAATAGTATTTTCTTTACAGCTTCCTTCACTGTGGTCTGTGCAATTCTTGTATGAGAAATCTCAAGATTATAAAGTTTTTATTTTTAGACGTTTTTTAGTTTTTGTTTTTTTTTTTGATACGGTTATACGAATACGAGTTATATCTGTGCTAATAGCTTTTCGACTTTAATGCTTATATCTTTAAGATGATTATGGAGGTATAAGTAAAAGTAAAAACACTTACACCTATAGATCCCGTTTGAAATAGCACTGACAATAGGTATTCTAAAGACAGTGAGGGAAGCTGTTTTAAATAACATTTTGATGAGATTACATTGAACACTGTGCGCTTCTCTTTACTCTAGCATGTATTGCAATATCTTCATAAACTGGGTACATAAGGACTAACACGGATGTTACTGATACAGGTATACATTAAAGTTTAAACATCGAACGTAATACTGATATTATTATATTGATTTGTTTATGTAGATATCACACCATCCCATCAAAACAGTTGCACTTCCATTCGCGTAGCAATGGACGTAGGTATGTATTACGAACCGTAGCTATTTACAAATGGATGATGGAGTGAATTTATTATCGTCATTGATTCTATTATTAAACGATTCGCTCGAAAAATTGTCTTCATGAACATTGAACTGATTGAAAATCTATCAAAGATGATTTAGTTTGACCATTAGCAAAATCAACTGTAATCTTTTTAATATAATACGAGGAAAATAATGCATTATTATAAATTTATTTTCAGAATTTTATAAATTTACTGTTTGTTTCAAATGGACAAATTGTCTAATTAATGGAATATTTAACCTTGAAATAGTACATTAGTTACATTAAAAAGAATACAGTAATGCTACTGAACCAAAACATTTTATTTTTATTTTTTTTGACAAGTATTGTTTTTTTTTTCTATTACGCTATAGTTATACAGATTCAGTCGACTTGGAAAATACAAATAATGAATAAAAAAATCTTTAGTAATTTAGTTAAGACGAGTAAATATATATTTATTATTATAGAGGTCCCAACCAAATGTAAAATATTTTGAATGGAGTATAGAATTTATTGGAAAATTGTTTTAGATTTAGTTTATAGAAATTGTATTCATCATTCAATTTTACTGTAATTATTTTGTCACAGAGCAATAGTATTATTATTATTTCAACATATTTTACATAAATATTTTGGGACCTAGAATTATTGAGATTTGGACTAGACAAACCACATTATCTATCTACAGATATGTAATCCATGATAAATGCTAATATTTAGAAAATCTAACTCCCGTGTTGTTAGGTGATGTGCTTTCTACACATCGTGTATATTTTCAAAACTACTCCGAAATTATAAATTCTTCAATTACAGTAGCTAAACTTTTATGCTAATTATTGCTTTTATTTCTTGGAACACACAAAATATCGCTCATGAAACTAAATACTGTTCTAACACAAAAAAACATTTTTTACTGTTTTAATCAATGTATAAAACTGTGTTATTATATACCTATAATATTCCTTCTGACGATAGTCGAATGGTTGAGAGTCAGAAGAATCCTTAAAAAATTGCCAATGCATTATCACATCACATCACATTATTATTTTTATAATTGTATTTTCTATTCTCGTGGTGAGCTATAATCTGGGTGTTCAGTTTCATGTGCGACTTGTCAATAAAACTATCCAAATACAGTCACAACTCGCAATTTCCAGTTTGCTCTCAAATTTAATGCAAGTGAATATTGTGTGATTGATTATTGTACTATTGGGCTTGACAGAATGGAAGAAGTTCAAAGTAACGAAAGAGCGAGGAAATAAAATTGATTTATGAGTAAGCAGGCGTCTTTATTATTAGATGTGGAATCATCTATTAAAACATCCAAATGCGAAATTTTGATTGCTTCAAATTTTAATGGTTGCGTTCGGGGTCATGCTACTGAAGATTAAAAAAAGATTTGATTTATTTGATCTGTAATGTAGGTTCTGATAATGGTTCTAAATATATTTTTGAGCTAATGGTACTGTTCCAGTATGCTGAGTAGATTTGAATATATACACACACTAAATTTATTTAAGTGACGATTATCAAACACCGTGTCTGAGTTTTGGGCTGTGAATGAAGTCATATTTGAATATCTTTTGAAATCAACAATTCGTTATTTCTGTCTGTCATAATAAATAGTAGCCTTAACAAATTATTATTTTTGAGCACTGACTGATTATAATTAACAGTCATTTCAAACATTTAAAAGGTAAATAGAAAAGTCCTCAAATATCATATTAAATTTAATTATTTTGCCTTGTTAAAAATTGGTTTACAAATAAATCCATCAGTGCCCTGTAAATGAAAAATGATTTGAATCTAAAATAGATTCAACAGTCAACAGTTGATGAGTTTTAAACATCTATAAAACAGATTTACATAAATATTCACGACAGTTTTGGTTTTATTAAATTTTTTAACAATATCACAATTTTCAATAATATACATAAAGACATAAGAGATTTTAGATTACACATTGAACAGGCCAAGCATATTAAAATTTAAAAGTAAGAGCAAAGTTTGTGATATAGGTATATTTAGTTTTTAAATAACATTTTTTATAGTTGGTATTTACAGTATGATACTGAAACGTATTACGTCGTCGATCACTCAAAACGGGACACAAAAGATGTAATAGATGACAAGACCGTAAATTTTAGAATAACTCATAGCTATATCTATATTAATTCCATTTTAGAACACTCATCTTCTAACGAACATGCTTACGACGCATAATCCTATACACCACGTAGTACAAAATAAAGTATTATAGTAACACAGTTCCCAACACCCAATAACATTATACCAGGTGATTCAGAAATCAGTCGTAGATGTTTGTGTATGGATAGGTATCATAAAACAGTTTATAATGGATACGAGTGTTGAATTATTGTAATTTCTTGTAAGCTTACCTATTTCTTGCTGCATTGTAATATTTGAGCCATAAAAAAAAACTTGCGCAGGAATAATTATAGTAAAATATTAAATTCGATTTGATTTCAAACCTTGTATAACCAACACAAATAAGCACGACTGATGCAGGAACCACAACGTTGACTGTTTAACACTTCACTAACTCGACAGAAGCAAAATATTGCAACGAAAATAGGAGAAATAAATTTACATAAGGCCATATATTATTTACTGTACATGTATAACGAGTAGATGATTAGCTAGTTAAATAATTACGCAGTAATATTAAGGGTTAAGGATTAATGCATCCGTATTTATGACAGTTTGGTCCATATAAACATTATTTATACATAGGTCTTTTGTCGCGTCCACTATTTTACGAATCCAGTAAAAAGAAAAGTAAGCTTACATTATTTAAAATAACTTACATAACCAAAAATCTGATTAATATAGGAAGTAACGTAGTTTAAAAAGACGATTTAAAATGTCTTATAGTTCTTTAATAAGGAAATAGTAGGTAATAAGGGTAAAAAAATAACTTAAGGTAACGTGCATGGTTTTACTGAACGCCTAAAGATGAGTGGACAATGCGGCGCTCGCCCACAGCCGCCTACGGTCAGTCTTTTCGGCTAATGTTTACGAATTTGTGCAAAATATTCTACTAGTCGCGTAACTTAACAGAGTAATTTTATTTACAAAACGAATCTCAACAACGAGATTTTTAAGAAACAAACGAACGAGCACTGACCGGGTACTGCCGGAGCGCCGAAAGTCGCCTCAGTGAAATGTTCCACGTCGGAAATTCTCCTTCACCGTCCTTGAAATGTTAAACTCTTAGTACCTCGAAGTACAGACGAATTCATTGGAGCCGCAGTCGCCGGCGACAGGGAAGATTCAAACCTCATATAATTACTGTGAGCTTTGCTGAGTTTGTGGCACGTTTGTTCTTCTTACAGACTTCACGCCGGTGGTTGGCCTGAACCGGTAAGTGCTTCCGACCTCATCTCTGACTTGAGCTTAACGAATTCTTTCGCTACCTCGTCGCTGTGCCTCTGGGACAGAATTCTGAGGATTGTCCAGCCAGTCTCGTCCATTTTAACTCTTGTGCCAAGCGGTACCCAGTCCGCCATAGATTTCTGATGGGAAAGAAAATTTTAATTAGAACTCTTTGTCATTGTCATCATATTCACTAGACTCAAAAAAGAACCACACTTAGTATCCCTCACTATACTTCCGTCTAGCACTCAGTATCCTACACTACACTACTTCTATCTAGCGCTGAGTATCTTACCTGTTCAGCGATTTCGGCTAGCCGCATGACAGCAACGCCGACCAACCGGTCCTCCCGCGCGAAGCAATAGTCCCTCACGCTAATGTGCAGCTCAAACAATTCCAGCTGCTCCGTTGCGCTTACCGTACTAAAAAATATATATATTGCAGTACAAAACTATCCATATTTATACCAAATTTCATTAAAATCGTTTCAGTTCAGACATACAAAATTACTTTTGCTGTATTTTATAACATTACATCCTTCATCCTGTGGGATGTAAGGTCGGCAACTAGCCTCGACCTTCATAAACCCTGGTGTCAGTGTTATAGATCCGCGAAAGGCCACTGACAATGGCTACAATATTAATAAGCAAGGATAAGATAAATTAAACAAAAAGGATCTTAGCCACGACTACGTTATCAAAAGTACAGATGATGATGAAGGACCTTTTTCTTGTTTATATATAAGGATCATCAAGACAGCTTAATGCACAGAAACTTCTGTTTTGAAACTATTGTATTATATTTTGATTATATTACTCATTTCATTGCATATCAAAGAAACCACTATAGTGGCTGACGTAGCCTTCAACACATTTTCGCGAGTATCGCGAGTATCTTGCTTGTGAACATCAGCTCAGTAATTTATTAACCTTTACTTTAGTATACAAAATTTACTTACAAATGGAAAGTCTCATTGAACTTTGGGGACCAGTTGTTCGATTTCGACTTGGTGGCGAACTTCCTCTTCCTATCCGCTAGATGGGGTCCGATGAGGTTGACCTCGATGAATGGCCTGAACATACCGCTCTGAATCACCCATTTCAGGGCGTTAGCTGCTACCACTACAAAAAGAAATAGATTGTGTTAATAAGATCATGTTCCCATCCCTAAAGGGGTGAGCAGATATTGAGTTAGCTACCAAGAAACGCACACTAAAACCACGTTTGGTTGGTTTGGCCTTTGGTGTTTAGTTTTAGTTTGGTGTTTGGCACTTTTGGGTTAAATTTCGGCTTATCCGCAACAAAGTACACCAATAATCTTAACGTAACTTTTCACATATTTTATTTTCGTTTACTGAAATAGTTATAATAATGTTAAAAAAACATAAAAATACTTTTCTTTTAATAAATAAAAAGAGATGGACTCGACATGGTTTTAGAATTCTAACTGCAGAGTTAGTTATTTTAGAATGTGATATCTTGAATCATGGTGCGAGCATTCTGATATTGAATGTTGTCGTCAGATACGCTCGTTCTATAAGAATATTTTACACGTTACATGTAAACACAGCTTTAAAAGTTCGGAAATTGAAATTTTTCGTACCTTTCACAGTGATCTTGTGTTCGCCAGTACCGGATTGAGTGAACAGGTCCACTTGCAGAGATACTTCACCCACAGACCCTTCTTCCGCCACTGCCGCATCTGTAACAGGATAATAATACTGTAATAGTATTTTATATAATTCTTTATCGTCTGATCTATGATCCTGTGGGTTGTAAGGTCGACAATTAACTTCAAAGACCCCGGTGACAGTGTTATAGTGCCACCAAAGGCAACTATCATGGCTCGTGTAATGACTAGACAGTAGCTGGGACCAACGGCTTAATGTGCCTTCCGAAGCACGGAATCATCTTTACTTTCGGACAATCATGTGGTTCTGTCTGCAATATCCTAACCAAATTTAGGAAAGTCTCACAAAGAGATATTTGCTTGACGTGTCCTTGCCGGAAATCCAACCCGGAACCTCCGTAATGAGCGTTGAAGCCTCGACTACTCGTCCATGGAGGCTGTTATAGTAATTAGCACGGACTAATCTTTTTCGGGTCGAATGACAGAGCACGGTCTGAAGTTGGAACTGCAATTTCAGATCGTGCTCTGTCTACCCCTCAAATATGCTCTCACGGCGCACTTAAGCAGTTGGTCCCCGAAATTTGTATACGGAAAATAGTTGTAAAAGGAACCACAATATAAAAGGCCTTTGGCGGCTCCATAGCTCTAATAAAATAGTCAAGGTTGGTGAGGGTAATAAACGCTACTGAAAGCGCAATTCTTGTAGACAACTTCTGGGGAGAGTCAATCTAGGTGTGCCAACGACTCGAAAAGAAGAAGAAGCCGTCAACCATACATACCAAAAACATACACGATCAGAAGAAAATTGTGTGCTTGCGCTTTAGTGATGAAATTTTTTGTTATAAACGTAGTAAATATTTCTTCTTGGCTTAGATCAAATAAACGGCCGGTCACTCGCCAATATTGAACAGAATTGCCTCTGATTAAATCTGATGAAAATATAAAATGTCGTAATCAAGATTAATAGAACGTATAAATTCTGTTAATGAATTTTGCCGTCTGTTCAAAATGCTTGGTAATAATATTAAAACGATGACAATTTATTCTAACTATAGAATATGCACCGTCGAAGAATTAAACTGGGCAAGATACTTTCACAAAGGAACAAACTAGTTAATTAAAGTCTGATCAATGACTGACGTTTCTCGTTGTTTTGAGGCGTGGTTTATTTTATCGACATGTGCGTGCTACTTTGTGTCAAGTACCTATATTACGCATTAACCTGTATTTTTTGTATGGGTAGATATCGTCTGGGCATTTTAATAACCAGTTCTGCTAGTCCTATTGTCATAGAGCTTTAAATTGATATCAATATTATAGAGTCTCTAATCCAGTTTGTAATGTGTATATTCTATATGCAGTCCATGATATGACGTAAAATCATGTTTAGGTTAACTGGGTTTGGAGTAAAATAATTCTGTATAATTATGATAAAAATAAGTGGTTCAAGAAAATATTTCAGGATCTTTTTGTTTGATCAGTGTAACTTAAATTCTTTTGGCATCATAAAGCCAAGTCCGCGCCCCTATACCACTCTGGTAGAAATAGCGATTAGTCCGTTCAAAAAAAAAATTGTCCAGCTGACTTAATGACGACTTTTACCTGACTTATTGATGATGGACTAGTTTGATAATATGCTGAACCTGTGAGTGAATTACTTGCCTTGATCTTGCTGACTCGTAACAAAGGTTCTTATCAGCGTATCCGTGGTTTGCGTATACAGACTGAGGGCGTATCTCAAGGACTGAAGCTCCGGGCTCTTTTCTAGGAACGTCTTCTTCAAACCGTTGCCTCCGGCGTGGAAGTAATTTTTGATCGTGTCTAATGCTGCGTCCAACACCGCACACTGCTTCGGAGTGAGACTCTTTTCGGCTGATAGGTGCTGTAAATAAAAATATCACTGCTATTTAAGAAATGCTCGACTAAATTCTCCCAAAACGATGAATAAGTCAAGCTGCTTAGACGCATGTAAAAAATAAAATAGTCAGATACACAAGCATCTAAAAACATTACTGTCTTCGCAATTAAGTAAAAATAAAGAACTTTAGTGTTAGATGCTGTATATTGTGATGAAATTCACGATGATTGTGTCATCTAACTACAAAATATGCGAAGAATCAGAGTGCACCGGACTATTTTATTAATAGCGTGCTATAATTTTCCTTTGTTAGTATTGCGTGCTTTGCCAAATGGCTTGAAAATTCCATGAGATATTTCAGTATTTTGTGCATTCAAATCAATATTGATTTTCATGGTCTAGAACAATTTTATGACCATAAAATAGATGTTTATGGACTTAAAACGTAAACTTTAATCATTAGTAGCGGTCTGCCTGCGGCTACGCTCGCGTTTTGTAAGATTTTCTCGTTAAAAGTATCCTACGTGTTAATCCAATTAACTAACTATCTCCATTCCAAATCCGTTGAGTACTTTAAGCGGAACAAACATTCAAACATCTAAACATCCAAATATATTTTGACATTTATAATATTATAGTGCAAGTGTGATATTTGTAAAAACATTCACAAATACGCGAGTGTTTCCGTGGATTTTTTGTTTATATTTTCATCTTATACAATGTAAGTATTTTAATTGATATGAACTCATTTCTATATCTCCAAGTGAACTGATGACCTGGTGGTGACTGGATGAGGAAAGCGGGTGATCGTGCGCATTGGCGTGCCCTTGGGGAGGCCTACGTCCAGCAGTGGACTGCAATAGGCTGATTGATTGAAATTAATTTGATTGTTTTCCGTATATTACGGAAGCCTACGATGACCACTACCCTGGACATTTTATTCGTTGTATTTTGTTTTCTACCCATAATTTTTATATTACCTCTTTAGAGATATCCATGACCCCGGATAATGCGTGTTTGACGTCTTGCTTTCCCACCGTACTCTTGAACAACTGCGTCATGTCTTCGATCTTCGCGTTCGCTGCTAGATTCTTCGCGTTGTTCGTTAAATTCTTCAGCATCATCTGGTAAAAGGAAAACGTTACTTTAGAAAAAGTATATTTTTAGGTTTATCAATTTTAGTCTGGTCTGTCATTTTGTTTTAAACTTTAAGCTTTGTTTAAGAAAGATGACTCACAAATAGATTATGGTGGGTTACCTTTTCCGGATTAGTAAACTCACCGTCTTGTCAGTCATAGGAGGTAGCACCACAGTCTTTTCTAATATCTTCATGACGATCTTCCACAGCTCCTTCAGCAGTCGTTTCAGTACAGTCTTCTCGCAGCTCTCGGCATACATCGTCAGCGAGCCATCCTGTAAATACAAAATGTGTTGTGAAGCTCAATATAATTTCATGTGATTTCTGCTTGACTGCTTTAACCAATTACTTAAGTTCAGACAAAACAAAAGTTTTGTCAGTATACATTGTATGTAGACACCTACCTACATACTAAGACTCAGGCTCAGGTGAAAACACGTTCACCTGAGCCCGTTTCATATCTTTGATAAATGGGTGGTAAGCGGCCTTTCTTTGTCCTTCTTTTTATTTATATTTTTTAATTTATCTATGAAAACAGTTCAACTGTCGGTAACAAGGATACAGAGTTTTAAGTCGTTGAAAATCCAAAAAATCCCGTAGATCAGTATGAAAGTAGGGTTGACAAAAGAGAAAATTATGCGTGGTCGTAATTAGAAAGAGAGCTTTCACTTTTATTGTATTACCATACCTAATTTGCAATCGAGATTTTTCGTGTCTTTTGTTTGTATCGCTCAACGACATCACCGTTGGGAAAATGGGGCATAGTTGGGCCAAGCAAGTTTATGTATGATAAGTTCTTCATGAAGATTATTTGCCACCGGAGCACTCACCAAGATATCCATGAGCGGTCGAAGCACCTCGTCAGCCTCGTGATGCGCAGGCGGCTGCGGTTGACCAGGACCTCCTCCACCACCGACCTTCTGAAGCAAATCTCCCAGCTCCTTCACACTGGCAGTGATACGGCCTTCCAAACTGAAAGAACGAAAACGGTCGATCGTGAAGTAAGTGTTTGTACACTGTATTAAATATTCTTCAACCACTCGACTAAAGATCTGTTCACCCCTCACAGATAAGAGCATGAAATTGTGTTATGACTGACTATGACTATGTATTCTTAATCAAGCAAATTAAAACAAATGTTTGTTCTTGTTAGCTGCAGGACAAAAGTCACATAAAACCCTTTTAAAAACATCTTCATGATTTTTTTTTTCCTGTTAGTCATATACTTGCTTATATAATTGCAGTTAATAATAATTCTTAAAGTTTGTGCTTGCATATTCGATAATGGTCCTGTTTACGAGAATTATAATGTTTTAACTTTTTAACCATTAACTTAGTTTTGATTTTACTAACTATAACCACTGAAAGAAGACTCAATAAGGTAATTAATTTACCTGTCAGCAAACTTAGAGGCAAGGTCATCAAGAGTCCCATTCAAACTCTGTTGTAGATCGTGCAAGATATCCGCAGCATCTCGTTCCAACCTAGTTCCACCCATAGCTTCGAACATCTTTTCTAGTTGGACTCGCAGTTGTTGGATGTTGTTCATAAGAATACACGCCTGAAATTGTATACACATAGCCATTATTAAAAAACAAATTATTTCATCAAAGCTTGAATGTTACAACCTGCATTAAAATGCAAGCGTTGTTATTTTCACGTACCACTCTTTCCTCTTTCAAATGCTCTGGGAACTCTTGCTTCACGATGTCTGCATACGCTACTAGCACCTTCACGATCGTTTTCGCGAACCTCTTCATATACCGCTTCCAGATCTCAGGGTCTGGACATTCCAGCTTGGAGACCACGTCGAAGCATTGGGTAAGTTGAGTGAACACGTCCACAACTGAGTTACTGAAGAGAGCGTGTTCACTGGATTTTTGGAACTGTGGACAATGTGGTCATCGAATTAATGAGGGTTTGGCTTTATGTACGATTATTAAGGAATTAATAGCTGAGTCAGAAGATAAAAGGATCAAACGTTTTTTAAATCTGGAACCTTTGTATATAAAGTAAATTTGAAGTTATACCTGCCGCCGCCGTCAGGAGATTTACGAGTGTTTCTAATTACTGCGTTTTGTTACAAAATAACTCACCCCATCTCTTTTATCCCTGTTGAATGCTCCGTTTAGGTATTCCAATGAAACGTCATCATTCTCGTTAAGCCATTGCATCACAAAAGGTTCGAACCACGCAGGATACTCCGGAACTGCACCACAGTATGGTGGCACGTCTTTCACGTAGTTAGTATACAACCATTTCACCTAAGAAAAGGAAAGAATATGCATTAAGTGTAGTAATCTTAATAATTAAAATTGATTCGTTGAAATTTATTTGTTATGTTAAAGAAAAAAAAAACACGTATATAAAGAATAACAACAGATCAAAGCTGCACCCTTGGAGAACACATTGTATTAATTTCTCCAAAAAGAGCGAATATTTATAGATTTGAGCCGTAAATCGTCAAGAAAACTGCAAACTAAATTATCAATGGCCTTACCTTGAAGTGTAGATTCATGTAAGCGGAAGACTTGCAGAGACGTTGCTGTTCATGTTCCTCCAACGCGTATTTCATGTCCACGGCAAATAATGACCACATTGTTGCTGCAGAAAGCTGTGAAAATCAAAACATATTAAATAATAAAATTGCAAATCTAGCTAACAACAGAACATTTAATTTGCAAAAATATTGTTACATTAAGTTACAAGTCGTTATTATAAATAACAGCACGGGGTAACGTCACGCTTTGCTAATTGCCTTGATTTTCCATTTAAGTTACGATTTTGACATTTAATAATGATTTGACTATACTACTATCCGAAAAGTAAAATTATTTAGTTTATTTCGTAAACTGTTGGTTCTAGCCTTTAATATAAGTATTCGTTTGTAGGCGATTCAATTAATTATAGACACGAGGGTTTGAGAGGTCGGTAAACAACTTTACAACACACGCAATAAAAAAGAATAGAGAAGACCACTCTTGTATTTGGCTCTGTGTCAGATTTAGAATCTGTGTCTTCCTGAGTCAATGACAAGGCTCGTAAATTTAGTGTTAAATATTCTCCATTACCTGTCCAATATTCAGCTCCTGCGGAAATTGGTTGAGAACAGGAGCATAGCTATTCCTGTCCTCTTCTATCACAGATACGATCAGAGCAATAAGTTTGTGCCAGAAGTCTACTGAGTCCAGTTGTGGTCCATGGTCTGAGGGATCGCGTTTGGCCTCGTTGGGATCCACCTAAAAGGAAATCAGTTTTGTGAGAAAACCTCTATTCATGGCAGAATTTTGTTACAAACATTTCAGTTCAAATATGAGATGTTACATATTTATTTGTACTGATGGAAATATTCAGCCAAACGCAGAAGTTATTGATGAATGATCTTAGTGACATCACTGCTAAAGTAATATATTTATATAAGACAACGTAAATATATAGGTAAAGGTTGTATTGATCATATTTTAAAATTAAATCAGTAACTAAACTTGAAGTGATTGGATTAAATTGCGTTAGAAGAAACAAGTTAGTTAACAATTTTTCATAGATCATTAACCCCAAACTTTTGTTTAACTTTTCGCAATTTTGTCAGAGGCGTTTCAGGAAATTTATTTTACAACGACAGTGATTTATGAAATAAGTTTCCAAACTAAATAAATAAAATAGAATTAGTAAATTGACTCAGGTGTTAATAAGCAAGGTCGTTAAGAATTATTCTTTATTAATTTAATCTGTGGGTAGTAAAAACAAAAACAAAATAAAAAAATGAACGTCGGTGGAGTAGGAGCGTCGGTGTATTGGTTAAGGCCGCTGCTTCCCGTCTGGGAGGCGCGGGTTCGAGCCCCACCACGTACCAATGTGTTTTCGAATTTTCAATTCAATATTCGACGCTCTTATACGGTGAAGGAAAACATCGAGATAACCTGCCACACCTGCGAAGAAATTCACAGGTTGTGTGTGAAGTCGACCGCTGGGCACTGGGCCAGCGTGGTCGTCTACGGCCTAATCTTTAGAGTAAGCTTGAGCCCCTCGGTGGGGAGCTGCAATGATGATGAAAAACAAAATTAGTAACCTGGAATTCTCTATTGTAGAGTTCATAGCAATTTTCGAAAAGGAATTGATATGTTGATCTAAGGCATGCCTTCACGCAGTCTTTGACTACCGTGCTGGCTCGGGGCGGGCTGCTTAGTTCTTGGACCTGTAATCAAATAATATTTATTATACAATAAGTTGCTGATAAACATATTTCACTGAAAAACTTTTTGTTACAAATTTCAACACGTTGAGCGCCACGGGCCGTTGATTTGATTTTTTATTTTATTTTGAGCGCAAAATATTTTTTTTTTCTTACAGGGTGTATCCAAAAGGATACACATGGCGTTCAACGACTTAATAGAAGTGTTAGAAACCAGATCTGATCACACGAAAGAAGGCATTTTAGTAAATGGTCGAAATTTAGTAGGTACTAACTACATATTAAAATAATAAATAAAATAATAAGATAATAATAAATAATAATATAAAATGATCTCATCGAGCCCTCGTTCAATGTCAATTAAAATATATAATTGTATTCCCAATGATATAAACAATATTTAATTCAGAAATGTTACTATAATTAGGAAATAATTCTTTGAAGAGAATAAACAGTAAATTAACTAAAATTAAATTTATTAGAATATTTGTATTGGCCTGTGGCATTTATGTAGAGCTCTCTTCAGAATTATATTGCTGTGTCCTAACAGGATGTCACAATTATTATGCGAAGATCTGTGTATACCTATATAATGCACTTAACAAATTGTGATACTGCAATAAATATTATTATTATATTTTTGAGATAGAATATTACTAGAGATATAAGAGGAAGCTACTTACTTTCATCCTAAAGAACGTGATGCTGGTGAGAAGGTCAACAGTAGACTTGAGGTCCATGAGCTTCTCTGCGCTGGAAGCGGGAAAGTTGTTGCGGTACATCGACAGGTCGATTCGCAGCGAGTTATGCAGCTGATCCAGCAGCTTGACAAACTTCTCTTTCTGTAAAAAAATAAACCTGTAGTGAAAGTTAAGACGATTTTTTGTGTGATACATAAAACTGCTATAATACGTAGGCAAACCGAAGACGCGTTTTATTTTTTAATAGATACTGAGCTACTTTGATTTAAAATTGATATCAGCTGATCCTACATTTGAGACAGGACTGTCGTAAAAATGTTAATGCCCTTCATCTTATAAAGTAAGCTCACGACGTAATCAGACTTTTTTTATGACCTTGGGTCTGTTATCTTAATTAAGTTGATAACGTCAACAAAGTACACACAATCAGTTTGTCATTTTGTGTAATTCTATGGGGGTAATTTATTATTCACTACGACGACGAATTATAATGTACATGAAACTAAATGGTACAGAAAAACTTAACCAATGATAAAGAGGGAGGACTATAATATTCATTATAATCACAACGACGCAATTATTTTGCAACTAAACCAGAATGTAGTTAATTATTTTACAAAAAAACCACAGGTGCTAATGAACTTACAAAAAAAAATTAATTACGAATCTAAGTCATGTAAAATCATCCTATGCAATTATTTTTATTTGTTGAACTTTTAAGCGTTTTAACGTGAAAATTTAAAAAAGATTGCTTGAAAATAATAAGTTAAAGGCTAACTCACCCCAAAATTGGAAGCTGCGAATCGATCAGAGGCTGAAACAGCGGAAGAAGCTGTAGTGTGAGCGTAATACGCGTTGATGTTAGCAAGTAATGTGGACATGACTGCCGGCACTCCTGCGCACAGGTACTTCGTTGACAGGCAGTGGAAGTGTCTGCAAATATAAATATACGTTAGAGCAGTGATAGATAAAGATTCGGCGAAAACCTAAAGTCATTATAAGTACTTCTAAAACCTTTTATAAGTTAGGAGGGTTAAACTAAGTCAATTACGTATTGCCAGCAGTATTATTAAAAAAAAAAAATTGGGATAATGATAATAATTTCAAAACTAGTGGACGTAATCTTTCCGCATCTTACGCTAATAACTCACTCGTTTACTTGGTTTTATTTACAATTAATTAGTTTGTCGAAAATCAAATACGTAATTGGATTTTTAACTTCTTTATTTACTTAGAAATACTTCTTTTTTATTCTTCAGCAACGCAAGGCAACGCTAAGCAAATTGTTTAGTCTGCGAGTTTGTTTGTTTAGTGTCGTCTTACAACTTACGAGGGCGCACCGTCCCAAAGTAATGGCGAAGCCTGGAATAAAAAGGCTAATAAACCTGTGGGATTGTTTTTAACTAAAGCAAAGTGAAAATACTTGTCTGAGACGTGATAGGCTGTACGTAAGAAAAAGAAAAGATGACCTCAGCGCTAAACAGAAACAGAAATAGATTATCAGTCGTCAAAATAGAAAAAAACTATTACAAATTTGTCTCACTAGTGAGTAAGTGAAGTGAGACTACTTTATGACAACTTTACAAACAAAGTGACAAAATATTAGTTAAATATTATTTATAAATAAAGTTCGGTTAACGTTTTGCAACTGTTTGCCTTTCTGTGCTGACGACTGTACAGAAACCTCACTTTTTACTTATGTACGTTTTAAAGATGGCTAAAACTACGTTGTAAAATTTACAAAATCTATGATTATTGTTCTGCTACTGGTTACTCAGGGGTAGTCTGTTATTTTCTCCACAATTTCTGTCCATTGTACAATGAGGATAGTTGATTACCTTAATAAAGAAAATAAAATAAAATATGATCAACAATCATTCATGCTCAAAATCAAGCTCTATAACATGTAGATCATGAACTATTGTTTTTATCGTTACTATACAAAGAAGTAATAGCATTTGTGTACACACAATCACGTCTAATATAGGCTCATTGCGTTGCGTGTGAAGCCGTAATTAACATTAGCCATCACAAAAGGCCACTGATAACATTACTCAACTCACCATGTTTGTTCTAGTGTACTATGATATCAATACTACATTCGATATGGGTAATTGTAGAGTTTTCTGTGTTGCTATAATTTTTAAATATTTAGTTTAATTGTAATTTAGTTTAATTGTAATTTAGTTTAATTGTAATTTAGTTTAATTGTAATTTAGTTTAATTGTAATTTAGTTTAGATGTTTGTTTTGTTGCAGATGAGGATGATAAGAATACAAGTAACAAGTAATACAAATCGTTTTTGATGTTTTTGAGATTCATTTACTCACCACCTTTGGAGACTTAGATCTCAATTTAAATATAATATGTTAATTTTATAGTAACCTGTAGGTCCATAAACATAATATAAGTTTTCTCCGACACGCTCGAAAATGTGATCATTACTGCCAAAAAACAATACGCAAAGTGACTCATTTTTGGACGAAACATTGCTCCATACAAAACAGCGGCAAGTAATGTGCCCTCAAATGGCCTAGGCCGGCAAAGTAACTTTCGTCTAGAAATTTCAATGTTTTCAAGTCTTTTTACAGTATTCTCTTATGTTCTAAATTCAAATTTTATATGAATCGTACACGAATCGTAGTGATTAGAGTTGGCTGTATGCCCTGTATGACACTGACACAGAACAAAAAAAGAAAAGCGCGCAATATGGCGGTTTGTAATTTTCATCTCTTAATTTTATCGTACTATCTTGTTACTTATTATTCATGATGGAGTTAACTTATCATTGAATTAGGGAAATATTAAAACAATTAATGGTTTAAGTAGTCGAAGTAGAGGTTAAAGTAATAAAGGTTAGAACTTACAAGTTTAGTACGATACGAGTAGACATCCAAATCCAAGGTTCGTTAATTTTTTTAGTATTTTATAATTTTCTCGCATATTTCAGAGAAAAGCACTATACAGGCCTCGGCCGCAATAACTCTTGCTGGACTCTTTAAACGTGCCCTCGTCCAACAATAACTAATTTTGTGGCCGCGGCAGTAATGTACTATTAATTGTAAACATGCAATTTATAAGACTGTTTGTTTCTAAACAAATTTAAAAAATGCAATGCTAGGGGTGCTCTTTGTATTCCTACTAATTGCAAATGCATTTACTTGCTGCAGATTTTTTTGCTTTTGGTTGTTCAATTTTTATTTTTCTTTCAGATTTTATTTATTCGATTAGAAAACTTAGGTATTTAAATACATACAATATAAACAAAGAAAATAAATCACTGTAGATCTCAATATAGAAAATGTAAACCTATCAAAAAGTGTAAGACTAAACATTGGCCCAGATTCATACAGTCAAGCTCTAATCCTAATTTTAAAATCCAGCTATTCTTTTAGTTTTTATGACCAATGAAAGAAAGGAGATGAATTCAGATGAACGAATGATATTATTTTGACTGAACGATAACCTAAAATAAAAGCGTAGCTGTCAGATTAAGAGATTTTTAAGTCGCATGTTTTAAGTGCTCTCTAAAATTGTGCAATCGACGCGGCCATAAGGTTCAAATTCGATGTTTGACAGCTCTAATATAAGAATTCTTGTCCCTTTTTAATCTTTAAAAGGTGAAAAGGACGGACGAACTTTAATTAAGAATAAGAGCGTGACAGTGAGAATTATTATTGTAGATTTATTTATGCACTCTGAGCATTAAAATAAAACAATGAGGAATTTCATCGATCTTTCATAGAATTAAAATAAAATGATCCGTATTGCGATGTTAGGTTAGGTATTCAAGATCGTTAGCTCGACTGTGATTGTTGCTTTGATGTTTAATATAAATAATGTCATCGACATAATAACAATTTAAAGGCTCTTTCCGTTTATACAAAGATTGAAAGATTTCAAAATATTACTTTCAGTGCTTAATTACTAGTCATCGCGCCCTAATGCCACTTTACGTGCTATGCAGTATAGTTTGAACAACTTACGTCATGGCCTGATAGATCGCTTCAATGCCGTATCTCATGGCGAACTCGTCGACGATTTCCTCAGGGTTTTCATTGAAGTAGATCTTCCAGGCGTCGTCACCCCTCGCAGCTGGTAATGTCACCGCCCCGCCATTTTCTTCGCAGAGGTAGTGGAACAGGTTCTCGTGCAAGCAAGTGTACTGAGAACGAAAGGGCAAAATTACGTTTTAAATCTCAATATCAAATATCAAAACAAGTACCGATGAGTCGGTTTACTAGGTTTATCGTATCGTGAGTTGAATATAGCATAATTCACATCATCAACAATCATATACAATGTTTAATTGAATCAGAATCGTATTTAAAAATGGTTAATGTTGTAATTTGATCTACGTTACGAATAAAGAGTACGGGCGAAAATTTTATAACCGAGTATCGAACAAAATTGAGTCAGAACTTTTAGTTGGCACGAAATAAATTGAATTTCAGTCGAACATCAAACAATAATAAAACTCGGGAGACTTTTGCTCCCGTGGGTGTGTGAATTTGATAATTTACTTACACCTAATTTACTTTCATTTATTTTTTAAATTTTACACGATACATTTGAATTCGCTTGAGAAATTAGAGTGCAGGCCTAAAATAAATTGGGTGTAAGTTCCGTTAGAGAGTAGAGGAGCTTAGAGCGTGGCGACGTAACACGAGCATGACAAGAGAGTGTGACGGATTGTGACAGTGATTAATTCATGACGTATGCTTGCGTATCCATTACGGAGCATCCCTGAGAGGCTTTGACGGTGTTACGTGTAACGGATAACCATCTATGCATTACAGACATGTCAGCGTGGAAAATCTGAAAGAAATTATCACTACCAAGCAGACTGTCATCGATGAAAACTGAGATGAATTGAAGAGACAAAACATCCATTATGGATAATAGTGAGTAGAAAAAAAAGGCGATAAATTAAACACTGACGAAGAAATTTATCACATAATTACTAATTATTCTTTGCCTCAATTCACTCTTCGTTTAAGTGCCATGATGAAAAATTTCGATTGCAATTTAAATTCGAAAATTATGATAGATAATTTAATATTCACATAAGGTACAAGGTACATAATTACTCGTTAGCGGTCCGTCGCACGCGCGGCTACGCTCGCATTGTGTAATATTTTCCAGTGGGAATAAGACTTTTTCCCGTAAAAAGTATCCTATAATGTTAATCTAGGTCACAAACTATCTCCATTCCAAATTTCATCTAAATCCGTTGAGTACCTACTTTAAGCGTGAAGGCGGAACAAACATCCAAACATCTAAACATCCAAATATATTTTCACATTTATAATATTATTAGTGTGAAGTGTGATGCGATGTGGTGTGATTAATAATTGCTGTTAAAACAATTTATTTTTGGCGGTTATCGTCTGTTAGCTGAGTGTACCTATAGGTTTGTTACGAGGCATTCGTCCTCTTTCCTGTTTTATAACTGGCAACCTTACTTGCTGGCAGTTCTATTTCGATTTTGTCTTTTTTCTGCCGGGGCGGTTGAAAAAAAGGCTTAAATAGACTTTTTTTTCAGTTTTATAGCAATTAACTCATCGACGACTTTTTTCAAAACTGACTTATTAATCGCTAATGTATACCGAAGTGGTAATTACCGGGCACGAACTAACACCCTCGCAACTCATCAACAAATACTATATTTTCAAGACTCGGATCTAATACTTATTAAACCTCGTATGCGTAAAAGTTGCTTGGCGTTTTGTGACTAGATTTCATATTTGATACTTTGGTCTATCACCACATCACCACATCCATTCCTGGAAACATGTTAGGTGTTGACACATAATAAACAAGTTCTGGGGATAAGCTGAGCAGCAATAAATCTTTTTGAGGCAAGAGTAGTGGCGGTGATCAATACGCTTCAATATTTCCGTTTCATACCTATTTTGTTTGCGTCAGAACTTTTTTGGTCATGATTGATTTACAGCGAAATACGTTTTGCCGAAGAGTTTGTATGTTTTCGTTTTGGAGTAATTTATTTGTTGATTTAAGAAATTAATTGATACGTTAGTAGAATATGATTCATTATTTTAAAGTCATTTCTTAGTTGGAAATGGTTAATAGCAGTTTAATCCTAACATTTTTACTAATAATCTTCTTCGTCCTAGCGTTTTTCCGGCCTAGTGCTGGGGTTCGCTTTCCTGCTCAATGTTCTCCACTTTGCCCGGTCTTCGGCATCCTTAGGTGTGAGATTGTTCTCTTCCATATCCGCTTTCACGACGTCCGACGTTATTTTACTAATAATCGAGGGTAAAAATATCCAGAGTGATATGCAATTAATATAAGCAAAACATGATTGTTAGGTATTTTTTAACAACTGTTACTATACCATGTTTTAAGCAAATAAATAATACATTTTCTATTCATATTTCATTCATCTATCTTAAATTATAAAACTACCACCACATTTAAAACTTAAGAATCGACCTTAATATTCGTTAAGAATTTATGTACATATTTTCGTGTTAGACTTATTATAATTTTTCACATATTGTTGTCATATTCCTATTAAATCTGCAAATTATTTTACGTAGCGTCAAAGCGCTTTTATCTTATTCATATATAATTCAAACTTCGAACGTCGTCGAGGCGATTTTCTTATTCAAAGCGAAACCTTAATTTTGTGATAAGTTTATACTTCATAAACACAAAAGTATGTTTATTGGCTTGTCTTTTACAGCAACAGATCGATGCGACGTTTATAAGGCGTTGTTTATTAGCCAGAGTGTGAATTAGGCAGTTTTTTTCATAAGGAAGCAAATATTCTTCCTATAGCAACAAATTCCAGATTAAACTATATTTATTCCATACTACAATCATTTATTTTATACTACAAGAATAACATTTTTGCGAAACTTTAAAACAGGACTTTCGTAGTATGATTGTAAAAAATTTGGTAAAAACAGAATATGAAATTATCAAAAAAAATGCATGAATTACTTTTACACTATGGTAAGTAATTAATTTTAATGTCACAAGAAAACAAAATGGCGGCGTAGCCAAGAGCGGCACTTTTAAATCCATACAAAAAATAACAGTTGTTTATTCTTTCAAAGCAGCGCAAAGGATTAATTAATCAGCCTTTGAAAGAAAATAACTGTTCATTTGCGAATCACTAATTAACTTTCCGACGACGTCGTTATTGTTTTGATTTATTCTCGCTATATTCCGGTTTTATTCAGCGAACTAATTGTGCTGGTTCAAAATTGCTTAAATACTTTTTTTTTAAGTAAGGATCATAATAAAAGGATGAAGAATTGAGGTAGGTAGGTTATAGAAATTATCTATTCACTATCAAGCATCCGTTTTGCTATAATTATTACAAAAATATCAAGATGTCTCGTACATTTCTAAAGAGGTTGACACAGGTGTCTGTTTTTTTTACCATGGAAGTTACCACGACCACTAGAAGTCTAAATAAATAAATAAGTTTATTGGTTAGGTATAGATCAATTATTTTATAGAAAGCGGTTGTCAAGCCCAACCAAAGCAGTGATTTATTATTTATAGTCGCAAAAAGTCTGGCAATAATAATATGGTCAGACTTTACTCATATAAGCCCAGAAACTAACAATAACAATATTCGCCGTACTTTTTATAAGAAATATCGAAGTTAATCGTGAGCCAGGAACATTTGTAAGTACAAGGAAAACGACTTAAGAAAAGTGTCCGAAAACTCCGGAAATATCTGCAAAAAAGTTTGATAAAATTTTGTGGAAATGTCCGCCGCAGTCTTCAATAAAACGATAAAATTCTGTATTTTATTGTTTTAAGCGAATATAGGAAAGTTGGTCGGACAGCCTTCAATACCAAAAGGCGTTTTGGTAAAGACTTGATATAGCGTTGTTATTTACTTTAATAAAATACATATTTAGCATATTTGGAACAAATCTGCCTGATGGACCCACTTAGGTACAATAAAAAATTGGATAGTCAAATTTTTGTTAAATCTTATACAAAGAAAATACGAAATAAATAACCCACAGATAAAAACATGGTATTGCATAATAGCTACTGTAATTCTACTACCCTTTAAAAGTTACATTTTGAAGATATTTAATAATACAAGACGTAGACAGATGACTTAAGTACAATAAATCGTAAATAAATAAATGATTATAACTATATCAAGTCTGTCATTCACAGTTCTAAACACGACATTAAATAAAAATATAAATAAATTATTAATTAAAAAATCAGATAGCAGAAATAAAAACAAATTCTAAAAAAAAAGTAAAAAGATTGTTATTTCCTATGCCTCTAATGAAAACAAAACACAAACAGTACCAATTTTCCCGAATGGCAGACATCTTATCCAAACTTCATGTTTCATTTGCATAATTTGCGTGGATTCAAAATATTTTGAAGTCTGTTAATTAATAAGGTCCCAAATGGTAATAAAAATGACGTATCATTCAATAATATAATAAGGTCCCATAATAAATCACGAGGAGACAAATTGGTTTCTATGAAACCCTTATAACTTATGCTAATATCAAAATGTACAAGATAGAATAAAAATCACAAGAAATGTTTCAGAAATTAGCAATGTTTCTGGTACTTTAGCAGATAGGGTTTATTTAAAAAATTAAAGCAAATTATTCTACACAGAATTAAGTAAATAAGTATTTACAAAATTGATCAAAACGTATTTCAAGTATACGTTTGACATCAAATCAAAATGTCGATCAGCACTGTGTATCTTGTTTCACAATAATGTTATAGGTAATAATTGTGATGATACTTCTACAAACTGATACTTATACAAACCGGGGTAGCCCAAACTATTCAAAGAATTTACATAGAAGAAACATATAACGTTAACATAGGCGGGTTTCTAAACGATCTGTTTGGCAAGGAAGGTATGAATGGATAATCGGAAGGGATGGATTATGGAAATACGGGGTCATAAACTACCTGGGAAGGTACCTGGCTAACAGTTCAGAGGCTTAGGACGTCTGCTAGGTGAAGCGTGCGTCCGGGACAAATAGGGTCACTGAAGTCTGGGCAGCTTCACGCATTACCAACTTCTTCTAAATGGTTTGTGACGTCACCAACTGACTTAAAATACCCTAATGTTAGAGTTATTGAGTGATCTAACTCTTCTGGTTGGGTCATGTAACGACTATTTCAGTAGTTAAATAACATTCCTTCCAAAGCATTTTCAGGCAATCAGATATTTCAGCCTAAATTTTGAAAATTATCGCAAAGAAAATATTCTTTTTGACTGTATTTTCGCCCGGATCCGAAGTCAGAAAATATGGATTGAGAACAGAACGTTTTACACACTGCCATGAACGCTTTATTTTAATACGAGAATGATTTCCAACTATACTTTAATTATCCGTCCAGATGATTTAAACTAAATTGCTAAGTTATTCTAGCCCGGGATCGGGATAAGTGGAAGGAGGCGAGGGAGGCCTTTGCCCTACAGTGGGACACCTCAGGCTAATAATATATAAATAATATAATATATTCTATCCAAAACTATCTTTTATTTAGGTATAGACATTAGATATTCAGACAAGACAACTTTTATTTGTTAAATTATAACAATATTACAAATGTAAGTGCTACAAACAAACAAAACATGTAATATGAAACATGTGTTTGTAATTATACAAATCATGTAAGTGCCACTACAAATTTACAGAAATATATCAACATCTACGGCACGTTACAGGCCACTGCTGCACTATGAGCCAGAAATATATGAAGAAGCAATATTAAACTAACTATACAGTTAAAATACTTTAGCTTAAAGGGCTCTTACAGTTTCCCCTATTAAACAGCTATTTAAAAAGTAGGTTAAATATTTGAGTTAAGGGGCTGTAATTTTATGTATTAGTAACGCAAGGCACGCATTTTGAACATTAATTTTCCCATTTCCCCTAAATTAGGCATTTAATTAAGTTTTTTGAGAAAAACCAATTTTTATAATAAGGAACTGATTGTGCGTTTTTTATGCCTTGTATTAAACAATAAAAAAAGTTTTATATTTATTGTTCATGAATGCTGGGTCAAAATGTTTTAAAATTTAAAAAAGTAAAAATAATATTGGTAGCTTTAGGCTAAAAACAGCAAAAAATATAAATCCTTTAGTAAATTGAAAAGCGACAGGTGAGAAACTGTGGGTTGAAAGGAAGGTATCATAAAATATTTTCCGAGTTTTTTACTACGCAACTTTTAATATATTTTCCCTAACAAGACTCAAGGCCATTTACTGACTTCGAACGCGTTTGTTAGTAGATTCAGGGTTGTTTCTGAACGCCGCAGTTGATTGAATGAGGTCTTATATCCAGAGACCTTTTGGGGATCTGAGTAAAATATGACTAAAATAAATTATGTTCTAAACCACGCGCGCGTTACAGCTGAGATAAGCTCGCGCTTAACTTCACATTATTATAGCAGGTCTTAGCAGCGCTGCGCACAGCGACGTTTATAGCATTGAAATTTAGATTGCCTATCGTGACTCTGTTTATTTACATTGAAGCAGGATATTCATTATTCTGGTGTTTTTGAAAATCAAGATCTTAAGAGCGTTGGGTGTCATAACGCAAGCCCAACTTAATAACTTTTTTATATATTTTCAAAATACATCCGAGAATTACATCTAAAGTTGTTTGCGTGAGTTGGCAACTCGGGCAAACTAGAATTCAACATAGGCCAACCAACGCAAAATAAAGTTTCATTCCGATTACGAAATAAATGTGTTTACTACTGTAATCGAAAGTTTGGCGGTAAAGGCAATTGTAGTCCTGGTATAATTAAGTTGTGATATAAACCCAAAAATTCCGTAATGAGCGGCATAATCTTGACCACTTGGCCAGGGAGGCTGTAGACGCATCGTTATTAAATGTAAAACCTAAAATTGACATCATGAGTTTTTAAGATGATACATAAAGTAGAAAAGGCCAACATTTTTGGGCATTTAGTGTACCACTGGCAAAAAAGAAATATATTAATAATATTAAAATGTTGTGCTATTTAATTTGTTAGTAACGCACAAACATCTACTGTCACTCTCAATCAGATGTGACCGAGGTCAAACCACGGAGACAATTTGTCTCCGTGAGTCAAACACTAACCTATTTACTAAAAAAATAAAATAATACAAAATGTGCGATTTCATACAATAACTCATTATTTCTCGACAAGCCTTTATTGAGTAAGCTACGCGGAAAACTAGGTTTTAAACTGATGATAGTATAAGAGCCATAACAGCGTAAGTTTTTAATTATTTCGCCCCAGTAAGCTTTGTACCACAACTTGCGATGAATAATAGCTTTCGGGCGACGCAATTTTCTAGAAGTTTGCTTAATAGTTTTATACCGGTTTATATTTTTATAACTTTGCAGCCTTAAAAAATATTGAAATAATAATTAAAATCTTTATAAAAATTGACAAACGGGCCTCCACGTGTTGGCTTTGGCCCCAAGCGCGCCTTTCAAAGGTCTGGGACACAAGTGTCCTGAAATAATGGTACGTCAAACATAATAATATATAATATAAAATATGTACTCGGAGGAAAAGGGGTAAGTACCACTTTTTCTCATTTTCGCTTTGTGTGTAGCTAGTGTACTATTAGGAAGGTAATTAAATAATTAAAACTATAATTTTTTTAGTATTCCTTTTTTTATAATTCATGAAGTTTCACTACACAAAAGTCAACCGGTAGGTTAAAATGTATAGTTAAGTATAGTTAGGTATCTAATAATTGTGTAAAACAAAATGGTCTTGGGTGAGTTACAATCCCAGACTAAAGGTAACGATAGTCCCAATTCAGCTGAATTTCAAAACATGTACCCAATTTGTTCGGCAGTAGCGAAGCTTACTAGCCTACACCGGATCCGATTGTCCTGAATTTATCAACATAATGATACTAAATCAAGTTTACAATTTGATTAGCAACACCACTCGTACGGTTCTCTTATTTAATCATATTACCAACAAGTTTAACACCACACACACACACCACCACTACACACCAATACACACAATAAAATTATTAATGTGAAAATATATTTAATAAAGTACTAAACGGATTTGGATGAAATTTGGAACGGAGATAGTTTGTACCCCGAATTAACTCATAGGATACTTTTTACGTTGTCACGTTTTTTTTTATCTTTCTCCAACTGGAAAATATTACACAACGCGAGCGTAGCCGCGAGCGGACAGATAGTTATAACATTCCTAAACGTAGTAACATTCCTAAACGTAGTAACATTCCTAAACGTAGTAACATTCCTAAACGTAGTAACATTCCTAAACGTAGTAACATTCCTAAACGTAGTAACATTCCTAAACGTAGTAACATTCCTAAACGTAGTAACATTCCTAAACGTAGTAACATTCCTAAACGTAGTAACATTCCTAAACGTAGTAACATTCCTAAACGTAGTAACATTCCTAAACGTAGGATGTAAGCTGAATGTCCCATGTTTTTTTTTGTCCCACAATCCACTAATAACTTATAAGTTGACTAAAACACTACTTCTATAACTAGTGGCTCTGTGAGCTGTAGACCTCGCGAGTCTGTATATATCTTCCCAAAATTTTTTTTCTCGACAAACATTCCCAACCCCTTGATTTTTTTTATTTTTAAACTTTATTTTATTTTTATTTATTTTTAAACTTAATTTTATTTTATTTTCTCTTATCTTATTTTATTTTATTGGTTAAGAAATGTGACCTGTAGAGGAAAACAGCCTCGGCGGTAGACCTTGTAAGCTGGCAACCCCCATAACTCCGTCATTTTTTAAAATTTCCAAAAACTGACTTGACAAAAAAATTCGCTTAATTTATCGAACCTGCTCACAAAATTTCACGAGAATCGGTTGAGAAACGCGACCTGTAGAGTGAAACAAACAAACAAACCACAAACAAACAAACAGATGGACATACAAAAGCAAATTTGGCCAAGATGAAACAGAGATGCTTCGCTCGCTTCGCTTGCTCGGTCAATTAGTAATAAATAGATAGGAATTGAACCTAATGGCCTAGCTTGTACGTCATTTTGTTCCAGTCTAAGTCCTAAACTCCGTTAGACCTTGCTATACTCGGTCGGCTTCGAAGTCTAGCTACTAAGTGGTCCGAAGTGAAGTTTTCGCCTTGCCTGTGGCGTTTGAAAATAATAATGGGTATCTATGTCAACTTGAGTTCAACGCGAAGTTGCTCGACTAGTTATTCCGACCGTGGAACAAGTCTACTAAAACTATTCAGAAATCTCAAAAATATATTTCGTTTATATGTACCGACGGATGGGTTCGATCGCCACCACCTCGGACCAGAGCCTACCACGTACCAATGTGTTTTCGAATTTCAAATTCATATGTACGTTTGTTCGACGCTCTTACGGTGAAGGAAAATATTGTGAGGAAACCTGCACACTCCTGCGAAAATAATTAAGGTTGTGTGTGAAGTTAACCAACCCGAACTGGGCCAGCGTGGTCGACCAAGGCTTAATCGCCCTACTCAGGGTAGGCTCGAGCCCCTCGGTGGAGACGTATATGAGCTGTTGATGATGTTGATGATGATGTACCGACTGACAGAGTTAATCTGATATTCAGTTTTATCGGCTAAGCCACCAAACAAATTGTCTGAGAAGTAAAATATCTTCGCACCCGCCGTTGCTAATAAGGGTTTTTAAGGTCGATCATTAACCTTATAATAAATACGATATGATGATGATTAAAACAGCAGTTTCCAGTTTGAGTTCGAAAGAAAAAAGAAAACTAGCTCTATTGTAATAATTTTGGCGATTAACAGCAATTCACATCAGACTTAAGATTAACCGCAAATTTAAACCTTCCTAGAAGTTACTTTAATTTGCACAAGTTAAGTAAGTAAGCTTGAGTAAGCGATTAATTAGAGTAGATACTTTCCTCTTCACTCTCCTTTGCCACATCAAAGGAATTAGGGATACGAGGCCTTTTATTTCATTAGAATTTGTGTTTGGACTAGAAACAATTAGGGAATGCAACGATTGGGAAATAAGCTATTTGCTTAATTAATATCTATAGGTATATTGGTTCATGGTCAAAACAGATCGAAGAAACCTCCGGTGAGCGAGACTGACTCGCACTTGGTCAGTTTTTGTTATATTCTATTCCTTCAAAGAAGAAAGTGCGAAACAAGATTTATTTTCCGAAGCAAAATCGCTGAAGCTAGTAGATTTTTTGTCCATGAGCATAATAGATCTAATTCTTTTTTAGAAGGCGCTTCGTACAAAGCTTGCCTGATATTGTCATTTCAGCGGAACCATTCATCACTTTTTCTTTACGTGTTGAACATGAAAGGCAAAATAAAGTAAAAAACATACAAATTAAATATTATTTAAAGAAGTCAAAAATTAATATGGCCGATTCCTTTTAAATAAATATAAATATTTAAAATAGGGGATCGGACTGTTCACCATATTTTATGAATTATTTTTAAAACATAGATTAGTAACAGTCGATTCGCGAATAAAAAAACAGAATCGGTTGAAAAACGAATTTACAGTGATTTTTTAAAGTTTCAATATGTCTGTCTCTTTCAAAAACGATTTTTTGTATGGAGATTATATGGCGTTACTAACAAATGACGTCACAAATGGGTATGCGCCTCTCTGTCTAATCTTGAATTTCAAACCTACTCGGTCAATTTTAAAGATAGAGCAAAAATTCTTTTAGTGTTCGATAGCAGAAACTAAGAATTTTTGATTTATAAAATTAAAAAAAAGTAGTCCGATCCTCTAATTGTATACTACCTTATCCTTTGTGGTTTAGTTAGCCCTGGTTTCAAAGTTGCTACCAAATCACTTCTAACTAAGCTCATCATCATCATCACATCATACGAGTTGTAAGGTCGATGACCGACACCGCAAAACCTAAGAAATCTTAGAGAAACCCCAACCACGACAAAATTTTTGGCGTGTTTTAAAAAGCGTGAAAAACGCTTAGTCACTCACTAAGAATCTAAGTACTTTTAGCCTCGATCAAAAAAGATTAGCATAATGTCAACATTAAGTAGACCCGGGAGCGATTGCATTAGTTAAAAGCTATTCTAACCAAAGATACCAAAGATTATATCAGTAACTTTAACATAAAGGTAAAGATGGTTCATCTTATTAACCTCTCAACGTTTTCCTCCATTACCATGCCCCAAAGAGCGACCCGTAGTGACGTCATCGCTGATTACACCCACTATTGTCACTGGGGTAAGAGGGACCATTTCCTCTCCCATTCTAATGAATGAATTAACTAGGGAAAGACAATTATGGGCTCGTGATATTTAATTGGGTGAAGGAAGGCTTTTGGCAAGCCATTTTTGTTTGAGTACCTACTCACTGAAATGCTTTAGTATGCTTTACGTAAAATTGTTAAAAAAGTACTTTTTTCAACTAGTAGAAGTCTAGTAGAAGCGTTAAAAAGCGCAAGACCAGGTTTATTCAATTTTTGAAGAATATGGCGTTTCCTTTGTGATTTCGCCAGTGTCAAGTTTATTTACACTCTGCTCATTTTAAGGCTTCTGGAAAATAGTGTCAGAGGCCACTTCTTTGTGAGTGTCAACTGAGACATCATCGTTTTCTGTGTTCAAGTACTTTTAAATTTTGGAACACTAGCGTAAGTATTTTTTTCTCAAATGGGGATAAAGGTAAAACATTATGTAGTAGTAGTACTAATAGTAGGTATGTAATTAAAAAACTGGCCAAGCACGTGTCGGACCACGCAAAGTGTAGGGTTTCGTAGTTGCCTAACAAAAGAATAGCTAAAGAGAAACTTAAAAAGAAACGTACCTATAACCTATTATATAGGTAGTACCTATATTTAAAAAAGTGTGATCAAATTACGACAAAGGCCTTACTTATGACTCCTAACAAAGGTCCTAATACGAGTAAATACCGGTTCAGTAATCAATATAGTAATCATGGTCATCAGTATAACCAA
This sequence comes from Carpatolechia fugitivella, assembly GCA_951230895.1. Taxonomy (NCBI): domain Eukaryota; kingdom Metazoa; phylum Arthropoda; class Insecta; order Lepidoptera; family Gelechiidae; genus Carpatolechia; species Carpatolechia fugitivella. Next base: position 5,845,242 of record OX579660.1, read on the forward strand.
AGAATTTTGTAGAATATCTTTGAATAATAGATATAAAAAAAATGCGGTATATTATATTGTTTTCATTTCTATCAATTATCGTGTCGCATTAGAACGTGGGATTTGAACACGCGTCTCCCGAACGGAAGGAAGCGGCCCTAACCACCGACGCTGTTTTATAGAACTTTAATAGATTTAGTTTCCTGTTAATGACGGTCACTATTCTCATCGGGTTCGGGTATGGGGAACCACTATGGGATCACAAAGAGAATCTTATCTTCCATATTAATTAATGAAGTAGCATTATACCTATATAGATAGGGATTTCAGTTATAGAGTCAAAACACAAGGGTTTTACTTCTGTTTACTCCTTTTCCATGTTTATAAGGGGAAAATGAAACATTTATTAACTCAATTCAAAAACAACGGAGGAAAGGGTTGTGCTTGAATTGAATAAGCAATTTTCAAAATCATGTCACATAAGTAAAATGTAACTTTTACTGTGTGTATTACGAAAACATAGTTTTTTTTTATTGTTGATAGTTGATTTTCTTTTGTTCTCAGTAGATCCATTGTCCAGATCCATCATGGATCTATTTATATGTTCTTCACATTAGATCCAGCTAGACTAATGATAGATTTTATTTCATCAACACCAAGGAGCTCGAGCCTATACTGATTTAAGGCAATCAGGCCTTAGTCTAGCACGCTGGCCAAGTGTGGATTGGTCTACTTCATAAACATCCTTTGAACACGAAGAAATTCGCAGGTATCCTCATAATGTTTTCCTCCATTCAAAATTTAAAAATACATTGGTACGAGGTGGGATCAAACCCGCGTCTCCAAGATGGAAGGTAGCGGTTCTAGCCGCTATACCACCAACGATTAATTGATTGTTATTTAAATTCGAAGAATTAGCATTACTTCCATCCACATTTAATCAAAGTAAACGTTTTGGTGGATAAAATCACAATAAAAATGCAAATTTGTTCATTACATTAATTAACCGTACGGCAAACTCATTGAAAATCTCGTCAAATGAAGGTAGTCCCTTTGTTATCAGCCTAGTTATTCAAATAAAGGTTTTAGTTACAAGGTTTTTAAGGTACGACTGAGAGATTTATAATATCATTTTCGTTTAAATTTCTACCTTTTATGACACTAAAATCATGTACGAACCTAATTTATAACTAGAGGCTCTGTGAGCTGTAGAACTCGCGAGTATTTTTTTCTTTTTTATGGCTGTTTTATGATTTTTTTCTCTCAAAACTTGGTATTTTTTTTTTAATTTACAAAAACTGACACTACAAAAATTCTATTAATTTATCGAACCTGCTCACAAAATTTAACGAGAATCGGTTGAGAAACGCGACCTGGAGAACAAACAGACCGAGGGACACACAAAAGCAATTTTGACCTAGCTGAAACGGAGGCGCTTAGCTCGTGCTTCGCCCTCGTTTGGTCAATAATTTGATAAAATATAAATTCCATTAATAAAAAAGGAAACGCAAAAGATGCGACGACTGTGGAGTTTCTTCGGTGAGCTCTTCTCCACAAATTCCGCCATTGTGTTAGTGAACTCACCCAAAAAAAATGTAATGACGGATCTAAGTGATGTAATAACATCCTATGGAAATAAATAATTTTTACTTTGACTTTGACATTCTCTGTTTCAATACTGATAAGAATTGCTGCTCAAAAAACATCTAGATAATAATTTTATCGAATGAGTTGTATAATCAATGACATAATTTTATTTACATATTATTTAGTATATTTAATTTTCAGTACATCAACATTTTATGAACAATTTATCCTTTCTCTAAATCTCTCTATCTCCTTATCACACTTGCTTTAAGTTTTACATCCGTAAGCAATAAGTGAGCGTATATATAACTATCTATAGGTAAGGCAGTAATTTTTGTAGCTAAGACACCTAACTATACTAACAATAGTTTTTTACTTGATGTGTGAAAATTTATGAGGACTATAACTCAACTAGACATAAAATACTATAAGATATACTACCTAGCTGGAGGACTTCAGAGTATTCTTATAACAAGAATATATTGCGGAAATATTATATAGGTACAACGTAGTCTAAAGTGTTGAAGTAATATAAAAATCCATGTATTTATTTTACCTACTTACGTACTTTTTATTTTTGCGTTCTGTGTACGTACAAGCTTAGTACTTAGAACCTTTCTAAATATTAACACATTAATCACTGTTCATTTTAGTTCATTTTATCATAGAAATTATCTAATGTCAAAGTTTGTATTACATGTAATCAGCTCTCCGATAGACTGATCCGCCCCAATATACAGAGTGTAACTAACAGCGCTCCGTAGCATATACACATACAGTGCATTTAATATATCTGCCAAAAAGTTTAGTAATGTAAAATGTAACAAAAGATTCGGGTTTCTTTTATTTTTTTCGACACAATGTATCACACCAGCAGCGAGCTTAAGCACCGCTGCAAGCCTTATGCGCGCTCATCACATTACACTAAATCTTAAAGTAAGTTGGTTACGTTTTCAAACCTAAAGTACTATTGGTTTTGGATGAAATTTGTAAATAGTGTGTACCCTGAATTAACTCATAGGATTCTTTCACGGGAAAAAGTCTTATCCTCATGGAGGTAGCCACGGGTGGACATAATCTAAATATAATAATATAGCTGTTACAATTTTTTCACTCTAATATAGTTGTTATGATTAATATATTACTAGTATGTAGTGAAACAAAAATTATCCTTAGGGAAAAATATTTCGGAGTAATGTGTCAAAATTAGCTAGAACTCTGATTGGACTCTGGGGTCATTGTTTGTTGTTTTTGTATTATCATATCTTTCTGTTGTATTATGTACTATTCTTTATGTATGTATTCTGTGTTGTGATGCCCTACAAATAAATGTTTCTGATTTCTGATTTCTGAACTCTATCAATTATGTACACCTGCTACAGCCTGTAATTTATTTCATGTTAACCTAGTTCTCAGTAAATAACAATTTATTGGAAATTAGGCTCTAATTACTCTTCTTTAGTGGTCAATTTGGGTCAATGTGTCCCTAAAGATAGTTCAGTGGACAATCGCGAAGAAAAGAAAATTGCAACTGGGTTTAGTAAAACAAAGTGCTTGAGCTAATTGATTGAATAGGTCTGTAACCGGGTGAAATTGCCCTAGAATACTTTCAATTAGGCACAGAATTAGGTAAAAACAAATACATTACTTGTATTCAGTCACACAGAGAACACATTTCTCATCTGTTAGTTCAAATTTTCTAGAAGTATCTATTTTTTTTTACTTTACAACAAGAAACGACATGATTATTTTATTCTTTATTATTGTTTTTAAAATAAATAGGACTATTTTTTGAGTAGACAAAATATAGTGGTTGTTAAAAGTTGATTGATAAATAATTTATTAGTTTGCAAATGCATAATTAGTAATAATTTGCTTATTTAAAGGACGATTTTCATCTACCTTAGAAATATAACCCACACAATGTCCTAGATTCAGGTTGTCATGCTCTAATTATAAAATCCAGCTACCCTTTTCGTTTTTATGACGAATGAAAGAGAGGTGATGAACAAATGATATTAATTTGAACGAATGATAACCTAAAATAAGGGCATAGCTGTCAGTTTAAGAGATTTTTAAGTGGCATGTTTTAAGTGCTCGTGCATTCGACACGGCCATAAGGTTCAAATTCGATGTTTGACAGCTCTAATATTAGAATGGCCATCTCCTGTCCCTTTTCAATCTTTAAAAGGTAAAAAGGACAGACTAACTTAAATTAAGGATTAGAGCGTGACAGTGTGAATCGGGGCCAATATTGATATTTATATTTCTATTATGTTCTATCCTATTTGTCTGCTACTACTTCAATTTTTAGCACTGATAAACTAAAACGACTATTTATCATAAGTAAAAACAATAAAGACAGTAGTCAAATTCTTTTATAGTCAATCAAATGAGTGCAATCTCGCTATTCTTACGTCTTGAAATTATAGCCAGCAAAATTTAGGGTTCCCCAGAGAAACCTTAACGCGGTATGCGGAACACATTACACTCATAGCACTTCCTTTTACAGTTTGTTACTTCAGAAACAAAGAGAAGAGTCAAGACTTCACAATTTCTTTCTAAGAAAGTCAAAAATAAAACTTAGCCCGGCCAAATACGAGTTGAACTAGCTAACAGATAGTTTCGTAATACCTATTACCATACCGCCTTTCATTTATCTAAGCATACCGCTTTGTACGAGTATGATATTCAATCTTGACGTATTGTAGTCAACATGGTTATTTTATTTACGTTTTGAAAAGGAAGTAGATAGCTTAAAAATAAAAGGAAATCGCCTTGAACTTCATATAGTTTGATTAATCTTTAATCTAAACACACATGGTGCACTGCTAGATTTTAATTACAGGCAATATGCCTAAAAGTTTCCTATCCCTAACCGCTTTCGTTTGTACAATCGGCAACAGCATCGATTACATTTTCAGCGTTATTAAACATTCACATTCGTATGTTAGTTTGGTACACGGCCTTTCGTTGCAAACTGTACATAATTACAGGAAAAGGGTCGTGACGTCACGCGACCGACTTTTAATTGCGTTACTTTTCACGAGATGGAATTTTCATACTTTTACCTATTACATGTACAGTCAGCATAAAGGAAAATAATTAAAAGAACAATTAAGCAATTTTTCTAATAAACAATGGAATAAAGAGATTTGCACGCTTTTCTGGAGAAAATAAAGTAGTATATATAGTGAAAAAAAATAATTAACGGGACAAATATTAGGTGACTTATTTTGGCGTCTTCTAGAAGATTCTTTTTGGGTCACTGAGCCATCGTAGTAAGTACAATTAACTGTGGGTAACGAAAGACTGTTAATAGGAGTTTGTTTGGGACCGTGATGGATGGAAAATAGAGGGGGAGGCCTTTGCCCAGCAGTGGGAAAGCGCTGGACTTAACTGTGGTATTGATCAGTTTTAATGAGAGTTAGCGTAGGGTTAATAATGTTTTTTGTTATTCTCCCTTGTAAAACAGTATTTTAAACAGCAGCTATTATTATCAGTATTATGTCAATCTACTACAAATTTATAAAGATAGTTAAGATAATAATTCATTTGTCAGAAATATTTCTGACATAGAAAAGGTGTTCAGTTAGTAAATAATAGCACAACATGTCTCGCCTGATGAAGGCATACCAATATTTAAAAAATACCTACTAATAAGCAGATATAAAGGCAAGTTTATAAGGTTTATTAATTTTATCACGGCCCATGCACAAATTAGGTACATATTTTATTATTACATTCATTAAAACATTGAAAGAGGTAAGTAAGTTATTAACAATGTCAAAAATGCAAGATATCAAAATAAAAAATATCACAAATAAAAACATGTTTGTCATAATTACTATCATAAATTACCCTTCAGTAAAATAAGTAAGCCAGCCTGACTATTAATGGTTTTAGTATGAGTCTTCCTTCAAGCATAATTTGCACTACTACCACTTCCAGTAGTTATAGTGCGGCGTGGTTACGCCACACCTTTTACAAAGTATGTGAACTTCTTTTTTTTCCATCTTACATATTTTTAACTAGCTAACTATACTTATTATAAAAGCCTTTTTATCAAGGACTTATTATAAAGGACTCTTTCGCCTAGGAAAATAATCCGTCTTCCTAAGAAAGGTAGGCTTAACGACTACGTTACACCACTCATCAAATCGTATTGTGTGGAGGTTGATAACTGACTCTGCGAATCCTGGTCTTATAAATATTGAGCCACCAATGTCTTCGTAATGTGGCTCATGTAACGTTTATTACTTATTAATATTACTTATTACTATTATTATTAGTAATACTATAGATAGATAGTAGCCGGGACCAACCGCTTCGTGCTTCTGAAACACGGAATCATCTTACTTTTTGAACAATCTGGTGATTCAGCATGCAAAAGTATTTTTTGTATGACCACAATATCCCCTCCGGGGTTCAAACTCAGAACGTCCGTATGAGAGCTGAATGCTCTACCGATTACAGAGGCTGTTTTTTTTTACATTTACAGTCAACAAGTAGAGCGTTGGTGGTCTAGTGGCTAGGGCCGCTGCCTCCCGTCCGGGAGACGCGGGTTCAATCCCAACCACGTACCAATGTGTTTTCGAATTTCGAATCCATATGTACGTTTATTCGACGCTCTTACGGTAAAGGAAAACATCGTGATGAAACTTGCACACTCCTGCGAAGAAATTCAAAGGTTGTGTGTGAAGTCGACGGTACTGGGCCACTAAGGCCTAATCGCCCTAATTCAGGGTAGGCTCGAGCCCCTCGGTGGGGACGAATATGAGCTGTTGATGAAGTAAAATTCTAATTTCTCTAGATAAACCAATCAATGTTAAGTGGTAGCGCAGGGTCGTAATTGCGCAACCGAATGTACAAGTTTAAAAGTAAACAGACCCTGCGTAAAAGTTGAGTGTTATTTTAATGTTCTTCCCCTTCATATAGAGCTAGGTTTGGGATTGTAAAGCGGATATTATTTGAGGATAACGGCACATTTTCTCCACATTTCATGAGAATAAAAGCTATTTACCAAAACCAAAAAAGCCAATTTTCTAGACCGAACGGTTCTATTTACGTTTTGCGTTTTGCGACTCTTGTGGTTCTTGGTTTGAAATTCTAAGCTTTTTAACTTAAAGGTAATTAGATTTTACAATGGGAGTTTTATTAATAGAAGAAACGTGTATGTTTAAATGGACTAAAGTTTATTTCTACCTGAATGTAATGAGAATATCAATTCAACTCATGCAACAGAATTAATTTAGTACTACCGCACCGAACCGAATAGCCACTAGGCTATTCTGTACGGTTATGTTGGCTAGTGCCAATGGGCACTTGTGACAGGTTGTATGGAGTGGCCTTGGCCAGCACACACACCACCACACCTTGCACCCACCTTGCGCACCTTGGTGTGAGAAGAGAAGAAGAAGAAAGAAAAACCATTTATTTCAATTTTACCACACTACACAATAAAGAACATCGAGAGATAAAGAGTACAATTGTAACGACAGTATTTAAAATAGTACTTCCATGTGCAATGTGACGCAATATTAAAAAAGGCTAGCGACTCAGCAAAATGTCTATCTCTAGAGAGATAAACGCTGGTTTTGTATCGCCCCTAATATTTTTCCGTCGACCGGATCCCCAAGAGGAGCAGGCGCGCAATACTACTGATCTAGACCTCCGAGTCTCGAGGTTCTAGAAGAAAGAAGGTGTGCTCAAACGTTCAACAGGCCAGTCAACCATAACAAAAACTGTTCAATTTAGGCTTGACAGACACGCTTGAAAGGTCTAAACAAACGTTGGAAAGTGAAACTCCATTATCGTATCTGATTTCAACAAGTGTGCCCTCAAACTAATTGGTATTCACCACGAATGCACGGAACAAAGTCAAAGGGCAAGCGAAGATTCCCCAAGAAAATTACTCAGATTATTCGCCCCATTTCACAGCTTAAATCAGTATGTAAAGCTTTATTACGTCACTTTCCAGCCAGTGGTGTAGGTGGGTGCTAAAACAAATATTTTACTTGATGAATTTAGAATGTTTTATATCTTTCTACCGGTTGCCTGGAAGAAATTGCTACCTGAGCAATAAGGCCGCCAATTGTAATATTTTTACTTCTGTAATTACTGTATGTTTCTGTCTGTGTGCAATAAAGTATATTTTATTCATTCATTCATCTTTTTTCAAGCGTAGATGAAAAAGAAATAAATACTTATCCCTTATAGAGGCAAAAAATGCATATAGGCAATGTAACCACAAAAAACCTACTTTGTGATGCAACTATCGGCACTCAGGACGTTTTTAATTTGATTAAAAATAGCAACCAGCATTTATACACTCAAGTTTCTGATGACTTCGGCTTCTTTAGTGAATTAAAAACTACACTCGTCAAAAATGTCTAGGGATTTAATATTTTTTATAGTAAACCGTTTAATTTGACGGCCCCGTAGCCTAGTTAGTATTAGTAGCAGCCTGAGCCATGGCCCTTTCAATCACTGCAGCACACATGTGCGTGCATGCATAGGTACTTCATTTTTTTTTTGTTTCCTTTATGTGTATCTTTTTTCTTAAATGTATGTACATGTGTTATGTAGATTTTTGAATAAAACTTTTTATCTATCTATCTATCTAGTACGCCTGCCTACTGAATCCCGCCCAGAGCACTAATTCATGTGATGAGCACTTGTGTTTGCCTTGTATCTGGATGTTGTTTATCTATAAATATATGTACAAGCTGAGTGCGGTTCTTTTAATTTGACGTCGCGGCACATTCCAGTAGCACTAATGATTACCATTACATATTGTTTATTTAGTTTCTTGGTTTCTTTGCTTATTGAATTCTTTCTCGAAATTATTTCTTAATTTTAATAATAAGTAACTTTTGTATAATTTAAGTTCCATGCGTGGCTTTATATGTGGTATCCTATGATTGGCGGACAAGTGCTATACTTCATTCTAAATGTTAAATGTAATATTGTTAAGCTGTTGGATATCCTAATAAATAAAAATAAAATAAATATATATTTTATTTATTATCATTGTTTGTGTTGTGGCGTAAAAATATTAAATGTTTCTTTCTTTTCTATTTATGTATTTAAGTAATGTAGCTGTCTGTCACCCATAGTACAGGCTTTGCTTAGTTTGGGTACAGATGGCCGTGTGTGAGATGTCCCCACATATTTTTATTTTTATTAGTGTCAATGCTTTTTTTTTTAATTCTTAAAGATTAAAGACTGTTTTATTAAGATACTCCTACAGTACAAAGACATAAACTGTTTAATTTTTTATTTATTTTTTTAACTTTTTTTGAGTGTATCCTCATAATTTCATGAACATAAAAATCTGTCTATTTAATTTATTTAACACGAACTCAATGTCCAAAAATTGTCGTAATTTTTGACTTGCTGTATCTATATTACTTTATCTGACCGGAACTCCCAAAACGCACAATTTGCTTAAATAACCGCTTTTAAAGAAAATTACTGTAATATTTCTTTACGAGGCTAATTTGAAAGGGCATTTTAAATTTTCCAATGCTCAGTGTTTGGGTAGAATTTTTTATGAGCTTCAGTCATTAGATGGAAGTGGACTGAAAGGAGGAAGTTAATAAAGCAGGATAAAAGCTAATAAAATGAACTTAATTACTCGTGCTTTTTAGTGTGCAGGAAACATATTTTTAAAGTTGTTTACATTAAGATCTATGTGACAATGGCTTTATAAAAAAGTTTGAAGTCAAAGTCAAAATAATTTATTTCCATAGGATGTTATTACATCACTTAGATCCGTCATTACATTTTTTTGGGTGAGTTCACTAACACAATGGCGGAATCTGTGGAGAAGAGCTCACCGAAGAAACTCCACAGAGTTTGTGAACAGATACTAAGACAATTTATTATAATATGTATGTATTCATTCAAAATTGTCGTCAAAATTGTAGGTCTGAATATTCACAAATATAATATATAATAGCTAGCTATCATTATTTGATTATTCAATTAGGTACTTTATGTTTCTGTATCTCTTTCAGCAAACAATTATGTTCATAATAAGGAAAATAGGATTGTTAGTCTAACTTTAAGTTACACTGTAGTTCTAACGATAGCAAGAAATTTGTATTCAAAGGTAGGTTTGTGATAATGCTGAAACTACCTGGTATATTCTATTTTTCCTATCAAGACTTCATTCGTTATACGTTAAAATTAATAGGTAGGTAGGTTGGGTATTACAGAGTTCAAACAATAATCGTTTGTATACTAAATACTGTTGTTGTTCTAATGTTGTTTAAACTAAGAAACTAGTTATTAGTTTGAGTTAAAGAATCGCGATAGTGATTTTTTTATTAACTAGAAGTTACAGTAAAAATATAAATTGGCTGTAAATTCCTATTAAGCTTGTTTGCCTTTATATAAATAATAATATCTTATTCATCGTCCTACAGATTCATCGTCATCATTGGCTTTATTGTTTTTGTTACAGACGATTAAAAATAAAAATAATTTTATATATATTTTTAATTATTGTTGCAATTCTGCGATTTTTTATGTTTTTTTCTTTTAGTGAAGTAAAAAAATATTTGATTTGATTCAATAAAAGATTAACAACAGTAATATTTTCGAAAAAAAAAACGATTACATCTGTGTTATACACTCTTGTTGTATATATTATATTTATTATATATATTATATAGGTTACAACCCTTGTGCTCGACAGCTCAAACTAAAGGGTCGCGTTACGGTCTTACAATAGTACCACTTCAACTGACTTCTGCTCATTTGCGAACTTCCCTGTAGTTAGGACCATTCTCAAGAGGATGGAAAAGTTTTCAACTAATGCCTGACTTTCAGCTACCAAAGTCAATCTAGTATTACCTCCCATAGCTTTGAAGATAAACTGAACCTCTGATCACAGCCATGCAGAATCTGTGCACGTACGACAAATATCAAAGTTTCTAGAATGCTACTTTCTACGCTTGTAACAGGAAAATATTTTGAAGTAAATATAGAAATAAAGATATCCTAATGATAATGTCATAGATTGGACGCTTTTTTGTAAAAAAATATATAAAATGATGCGACTCATAGATAGAAGTTTTAGATAATACGTAGTCAACTGTGAAAAAATAAATGTATTATGGGGATGATGTCATCGGCGACAACCAGGTTCAAAATAAAGAATACATTTATAATACTTTTTATTTAATATTCTAACGTTTGGTTAAATTTCAAAAATTCTTACATCTTTCATAATTATCCCTGTGAGCTTTAAAGATAGCTTGATCTCTCCAAAACAAATTTTTCGACTCTCAATCCAAACTTAAGTTAATGAAATATGAGCATGAAACATTTTCACAAGTAAATTTTTCCCATTACAAAGCACAAGGCTCTTTAAAATATGAAATGAGAGGGAACAGAACAAGTTTTAATAACATTGGATCTCGAGAGCGCTGGTGCGTGAGCTGGTATTATGCTCCACAAAAATGGAATTATGATTCTTCGTGGTAATTTTATCTTGCAGCTAAGTAGGTTGGTTATTTGAGGAAAAATTAAGCATCTGAGAGAAATAAATCGATTTTACACCAAAAACCGTGCTGCGTACTGGAATAGCATTCCTGGGTTTTTGTGAATTATATTTTGATTTCAAATATCTGTTTAGTCAAGCCATGCGGAATGAACTGCTAACTAGAGATTTTTATATGGAATTATATCTGATAAGAATAAATGCTGTAATATAAGATCTTTTAAAACAGATGGATCAACAGACTTTTGAGAAATGCGATTCATCATTAAATAGAACGTTTGATAGGACAAAAAATGTTAAATCATACTATATAATTAGGTCAAAAATTACATTCGATAATTAGAAGAAGCATGTACCAAACTTGACTAGTTTAATTATAAAATGTATTCAATTTCTTTATTAGTTAACTTAACTAACTTTATTGATTTTGTACATTTTCGTAATAAAGCGTGCTTGCAAATTTTATGGTTAAAATAAGTAGGTAGAGTAGGTGTAACTAACAACAAGTTAGCTAGACCATTAGGCAATATTTATGAGGTTGAACGTGCAGCACGGAACAGCTGCTATTTTGTTCAAAATTTCCTTTATAAAACACAAATTTTCTATTAAAATAGTAGTAAAACTTAGGTTACAAAACACACTGACAACATATTAACAAAGTAGAAAAGTAAAATTTATTTTTTAGGAATGACATTAGGTAATACAGGTAAAAATTAACATATTAGGACAAAAATATAACCAAATTGTGCACCCCACTTGCTTAAATTTGCTTTAACTTATGTACCTATAATTAGAACCTTCATCATAAAATTACATGTCTTTCTTTCTCAATCTTTTTCAATCTTCTTTTCAATAGATAATACAATAAGAAGAAGAAAATAATATCTAAAATCTGTTTAACTATTTCAATATAAAACTACGTCAGTACTATATTAATTCTGTAGTAAAACCTTCCCAAGTCTACTTTTGGCTAAAGCATTCACTAAAGCTATACATATCTACAACAGAGCAGGTAGTTTCAAAGTTTTAGACTAAGAGACAAAGGAACGGACCGATAAACTTTAACAAACCCTTAGGCATATTTCAGACAACATTCTAAAGTTCGATCGTGAATAAACTTTACAGAATTATACTTGCACATTACCAGGACACAACAGGAGAGATAAACTTTCTGCGTAAATATTTCCTTCTTAACACCTTCCTAATCTATTTGAAGTTATATTGCATTCCTTCAGTTTGGAAATCCGCTGAACGTGTTCAAGTTAGTTCGGTTCGAGGCGACGGAAATAGATTCTTATTGGATTTTTGGAGTGATCTTTTGACTCTTTAACTTCTATTGCATTTTTTACAACTGAGGTATGCTAAAACTTTTCAAAAGAAGTATTTTTCTTGTCTTGCTAGTTCCACTAGATTGTAGTTTTCTAACATTGTGATACGTTTCAATTTTTTACTGACGAAAAAGATATATTAAACGGAACTACTTGCGATGTATTTGATCTTTCATAGTCACTGAAATTTAGAATTAACAGCTTGAAATGATTCTATCACCTAAAGTCATTTAACAAAATTATGTTCAGAATCAAATTAATACGCAAGCTTCTTACGTTCACAATGGGTCAGCACATTTCCTTATTTAGTCTGTTACGGCTAATGAAATTACTTGTACTCTTACTACTGGCGCAAAAGGATTACGCAATCAATATTCGGATTGGACCAATTTCATTTGGCGTTCACGCCTAAAACAAAGTCGGATTAGGACTGCCAATTATTTTATTCAACCCATTACCAAGGTAAGCCCACGTTCTTCTTCGTCCTAGCGTTTTCCCGGCCTAGTGCTGTGGTCCGCTTTCCTACTCAATCTTCTCCACTTTGTCCGGTCTTTGGCATCCTTAGGTGTTAGATTGTTCTCTTCCATATCCACTTTCACGACGTCCAGCCAGCGCTTTTTAGGCCTGCCACGTGATCTAGGGCCCTGGCCTGTGAGGTCGAGGCATCTTTTTCCTATATAGTCTGACGGTCTGCGGCTTATATGGCCATACCATCGGAAGAAAGGTAAGCCCACGTTACTCAAAAAATATATCTCGAGACTTTAGGATACCTACTAGATATTATTATTGCCAAGGATTCTTAAAAATTATAATAAAATAATATATGAGTCTTAATATGTACCTATAGGTATATATAATTCTTCTGTACCATGTGTTTGTCACCTAACTCCTCCTAAAAGGCTGGACCGATTTAGATTAAATTTTGTGTGTATATTTCAATGGATTCCTGGATGGTTTGAAAACACAATTGGACCCGGTAGGTGGCGCTGCTTTGATAAGTGTAGGGTAGGTGTAGGGTAGGTGTAGGGTAGATATTGGTTAGGTGCAGGGTAGGTGTAGAGTAGGGTAGAGGTAGGAAAAATGGCAGGACAACATCTGCCGGGTCAGCTAGTATATATTGACGTTTGCAAAATGTTGCCACCTTTGTTGGATAAAAATAAGTTCAGAAATATTCAATAAATACAGATAAGACCAAGCTTATTTGTAAAAACAAATCTGTTTATCAATTTATTTTCCTTAAGTTGAAAATATGTAGATGCGAAAATAAGTTAGCAGCAAGTACCTATGCATACCACGAAAGCCTGAAAAGGTTTCTGGAAGTTTGAATGGGATATGCTCTGAATAGAATTTGCAGTGACCAAATCCGAGCAGAGTCTACCACAAGGTAACTTGTTAATGTTACTGTCAAGAGAATATCTTGAATACATTCAGTCAGAAGCTAAAGTTACAGTACAAACTATTTTGCATTTAATTCGCTTCACTTCACTTATAATATGCTTAAGTTTGAGTTGGGGCAGTCTTTACGTGAAGATATTTAAGCAAAACTGGAAGTCCAACTTGTAAATTATACATGCAACACGCTAGCAGTTGAATAAAACAAAGTAATTTACATTAAAAATCACACCGCAGTGCCTCGGGAAAGAAATTATACTTTTGCATTAGCTAGCAGTTTCGTTTAGTTAGCCAGCCAGCAAACTTTGCACATTTATCCCGAAAAGTTGTCCCATTCAGTTCCCGCATCTGGGCATAGACGTTTCCTCCCTTACAAACGCTCTACAGACCTGATTATTTGTTCGACAAAATTGAGCTCAAGTCCGATTTTAGACATCGATTAAAGTTACTAATAAAATTCAGATGAAAAATACAAAGAAGTTTTTGTTGGTTTCTTGTTCATTAAAGTTCAAACTCATTTTAATGGTATTTCGTAATTTCATCTCATATAAAAAATTATGTAGGCAGTTTAATATTTGCAATACACTTTCAGTGAAAGAAATTAATCTAACAAAATTATTTCCATGATTACTTCGCACATAGTAAGAAGTAGTCTAACGAAGTTGCAGTAGAAGTAGTGGCGGAAACAGCCGCTAATGGTCTGCAGTTCCATTCGTCTAGCCGGTAATTGTGAGAAACAACAATGTGATTACTAAACCTGGCTTACGTCCAAGGGGCATGATGCCAATGTCCTCGACAACCTGTTGACTTGCCATATGAACTGTCGCAATAACAGCAAAAGAACAAAGAGTAGAAGCAAATATAACGTTAAGTAAGCTTCGTTTTATAGCTGCCCGCTTACGATGCGTAGATACCCCAATAGTTTTGCTGAGTAGCGCCGTGATGAAAACTCGGCGTTTCCTTACGCTTTTATAGAACAACAAACATTTTAGCATCGGCAAATGGGATGTAATGCAAGTAATATATTTTTACGGTTGTTTCTTCCATGGTTAGATGTCGACATAAATCTGTTAGAGTTTGACCTTAATAAATATTCCACGGGGAACTTTCAAGAAGTATACCGGAAAATGTTTGACTTCTTGTTGTTATTTTTTTATACGCTAAGATTATTATGATTAGATATAGATAACCCGCAATGATAACAACACTGATTCAGTATTTTGCGTCCAAAAATTAGTGAGTTTAACCGAATTCGTCTGTATAACCTAAAATCACCTGTAAAACATTATGTTAGCACATACCTGGACGTGGTAGGGAGCCACTTTCTCTTCGCCCTTGATTTCTACGTTGATATGCAATCTGATGGCTCCAGAAACTGCTGATTTGTCCGTCCTTTTCTCTAAGTTATACCACACGTCCATCTCGCCCGAAAGAGTTCGAACCTGTGAATAAAATAAATTTATGAATTGAAGAAGTTGTAAAAATAATGTGATAGGATAAACCTATAAATAACTTTGTTTCCTATGATATTATCACTATTAATATAAATGAAGATAAAATAAGACACCAACTTGTTGATGCAAAAAGAAAACTAGATCTTCGTAGATTTCAACAAAGAAAAGAAAGCATTACATTGTGTTATTCGTTGAAAAATAAAGTTAAAACAAATCAAACTAGGATTTTCAAGCTTAGCTTTTATTATAATATATATTTGATTTTGATTTACCTCGATTATTGTCTGGCCTAGGAAGTCATCGGATTCTCGCGTCAATTTTTGTCTGAGCTTCGACTTTAAATCATTATCTTCATCCCATACTCGAACCTTGATCCGATCTGATGAATTGTGACATTCGCTGAAAAAATAAAAAACGTTTAAACAAGCATAAAAAATACAAACCTAGAAAACATATGCCCACATTTTTAATACAGAAACCTCATCGAGGACAAATCAGCAATTAATTATTATTTCAAGTTCTAAAGTATCGTATAATGAATACAAAGAATGGGCTGAAAATCATAAGAATGCTATATTCATCAACATCAACGGCCCGTTACAGTCCACTGCTGAACTATGAGCCTCCTCCACTTAAGTGGAGGGTTTTACCATAATCTCCACGCTTGGCAGGCGGGTTGGAGATCGCAGATTAAAAGGTTACTGTATCAGAGAGCGCTGCTGCCCGTTCTCTGGTCAATGTGTAGTCCCTAAGTCGCCTCTTACGACACCCACGGGAAGAGTAGGGGTTGGTGACAAATGTATTCTACTCTGTCGTCACCACACGGCCAAGAATGCTATATTAATACTTACAAATAGAACTTCTCATTCCAAACAGGATTCAGTTCTTGAGGCATTGTTCTCGTCCGCTTCTTTACTTTGCTAACTTGAACTGTGACGTAGGGGTCCGATGTTCCGCTTTTGTCCTTCGCGATCAAACCTTGGGCACAAATAACTGCCCGAAGAGGGCATAATTAGTTACATACTTCACACGCTTACTGAACTGAAAGTCATCCAGAATCTACATCAAAAATTCCTAATAAAATATTTCAATGCTCAAACAGGCTTATACGGGTACAATCCAGAAGAAAAGTAATTGCCGGCCAATCTATAAACGACCTGATCTTTCGCCTGAATGAACTCTAAGAAACATCTTCTGGCAAATCTACCGTACATAATATACTCTTACAATTTCACTTTTGATAAAAATGTAAAGATATAGCTTACCTACATAACCACACAACTTATTCTATTATTATTACTGTAAGCTAAGCAGTTACCTTGTTAGTCGCCTCGAGTGAATACTTACCAAAATAATTTCCATAATTTTAAACAAACCTTGTGAATCGTACAAACGGGATAATTTGTGAGACAGGTTGGGGTCGAAGAAGAAGACGCTAGCTTCAAATCTACCAAACTTTCTATCTATGACCAAATTCGATTTCTAAAACTCGAATATAGCGACTACATTATCGCAAACTTCTAATGCAAACTTCGACCAAGAAGAAAGTTTCAAAGAAGAAGTGTAAAGATATGCTCGGGAATCAAATCTAAAGGTACCGGAATTTTCACGAATCGGTAAGTTATTGACAGTAAAAGTGGAAAGGTAAGAAGGAACTCGATATTCGAAAATTGGATGGGGTCATTCTTCATGCTGCATTTTGATCTAATTTCTCATTCATAACTGTGTTTTCAGCATCAATTTAAATGATCACGTTGCTCTGAAATGTCAAGTTATATTAATCATACTCTCGCATTGAGTGCATACAAAACAGGCTTTTGACAAACCATTCGAAACGTTCACAATTTAATGTTCAATATTCGTGAAATCATGCAATTTGTGTCAATTTAGCAAACGTACTGCTCAATTAAGGGTCCGTTGTGTGTTATTTTTGTGTCGGCAACAAGAAATAAATGTGCGTGAACTTTTGTAAAATTATTGTTGTTTATCAAGTGTTCTGGATAGATTCGTGGAATTTCCTTGTGTTATGTTCAAACCAAACTACGATTTGTTTGAAAGTGATAAGAGCAGTGCATTGACCGTGGTAGGACTGGGTTAGTATTGAAGTAAGATATGCATTAGTATATTTTTTGACATCTGCTTGTAATTAGTTTAATTTTGTTTTATTCAAGATGCAATAAATGCTATAATGATCAAACTCCTCAATTTTGAACATGGTATGATAGAGTAATATTGCATTAAGAATAATGTTTTTAAAATTGTGTCACACATTTCAAGTTCCTTCGAGGTTAAATAGCGTATACAAGTAAATAAATCAAACTTTACCCTCTGATAAAACATGTGTCACTCATTGTATAGTTTCTCATTTAAAAGCTTTTATAGATTTGTCAATACTCAAAATTTTATAACATAAAAGGAAAGAAGGAAAGTTTACAAGCAAATATCAAAATAATAAGTTAGAAGTCAGGCGAAGAGACTGTCTAATAGAGCCAAAACTGCGAACGTGCGGTTCGTAGCCGCAAAAGACCGCCGCAAACCTGTAATGGCGATCTTGCACGACCATTTCGAGGTTCCCTCTATCGTGATTTGCTCGGCTTGTTCGAGACTGTCTATGTGAGTGTCTGGATCGACGTTAAAAGTCCGCCTGGCCGCCACATGAAACGAAAGATTGAAAACTATTTAGTCGTGTCCTCGCGCTGGCGCTTCTAGAAGATTCTTCGCTGCTGCTGGTCTGCTGTGATTGGCTGGTGTCCTGTTAAGAGGTCATGGTAAGTGTTGCATTCGAACCTGTGATAGCAATCTTCGCGCTCCATTTTGAGGTGCCATCCAGTACTGACTGCTTCACAGTGCTCATGTGCTGTGCGTGTGGCTCTCCTTCCATGCTGAACACCTGTCTGTTATACATATATTGATGTCAGCCATCTTACGTTGTGCATTTATTAATGTTTAGAACACAAAAAAAAATCCACAAGTCTTTGCGTTAAGTGCAAGGAAACATTTTTATTATTTGTCTAATAAAGTGTTAATATAAAGAAATTTAATAATATTTTCAATTTAATGTCAACAAAATATTTTCTTATTCAGAAAACTTACCGAAAAACGATCCAATTCTGAAGCCATTTTATATCGCTCAGCGGAATTGAATCCAATTTTTAAAGCAATATATTACCCTCCCGTGCAGGTCAATATGAAATTTTATGTAAGATAGTAAAAGTGATAAATCAGAATACCTGAGTATCCGGTCGCAGAGCTATTCTGGAGGAACTTATAAAGTATGAATTCAAAGATAAGAAATATTGAATACCTTATCAGTTCAAAGATTTCTGGTTTGTCTCTTTCTCGTTGTTTCATCCGTTCTTTCATGGCTGTGATGATGGAGTTGGCTTTGTCCTCTGCGCCATGCTTGGAAGACTTTTCAGCCGCCCCTGCGAAGCACACTATTCAGGCGGTGCCATACTGTTCGTGGCTGCAGCGGGATGCGCCAGGATGGCCCCCCCGCCCCGCGTTCACGCCCGCCACGACCTCTCTAAGCCTAGACCCAGCCAGATCAAGACTACAACTCAGAAATTCCCGTGCAAAGTTCGACGTGACGTCAGATCTGACCAAGTCGGTGACGTCGAGCGGCGCTAGCCGGAGCCGGCTTGAACACGACGCCTCCCTCAGCAAATCGAATACAATCCAACGCATTACTTAAACGCTGTGTAACTTCGTCTTAAGCGGATTGTTGATTGACTATTTACCAACAAGCCGCCAAACCTTTGATGCAATCAGCGTTTGGATTGTATTCTGAAACAAAGCACCCTTTGTATTGTATGTATTAGTAGTGTTTGTTTGTTAACACCTTCGTTTGACATTCAACAATACCCGTATCAAATTCTGACTGTACGAGTATATAACATAAACTAGTCACTGATCAATTGTATTATAATAATAATAACACGTCCTAGGGGATAGAAAAGTGAAAAATAAAGACAGTGAAATAAACGGATAAGTGGAAGTCTATAAAACAAAGTTTAGGAAAGAAAGAAACTAAGGGACCACATATAATATCGAAGTGGACAGACATTGGATGGCGTGCACACATTGCTAACAGGCACATCTTTACAATAATGTGATTTTTGTTGGTTGAGCGTTCGTGTTAACAAAACTCATAGACAGAACTTGCAAACGGACGTGTGTAAAAAGTGTGGAATGTAAGGTAGGGTAGATAAATTTGAAAGAAGTAATACAATTTATTTAATAAGGGCTTTAATTAGTTTCGGCGCTGGGCGGGGCGACCCGAAAGGAACGGGGAAACGGGACCGAAATCCCAAACTACGTGATCTTTCGTCTACACTTCTTCAACATTAATATAGTTTAAATAGTCCTATAAACGAATAATAAACATAATCATTTAAATTAATATAATATAGACATTATACATAGATGTAAAAAGATAAGGTTACAAATCTGATAATGTTTAGTTAAAATAACACTTGAAATATATATTAATAAGAAGATTCCATCAATAAAGTGCAGGGAAAAGTAACATAAACTAAATCATCTACATAATAAATAATAATATACTAAAACAAGTGATACCGACCGATACCACGTAAAGTGGGTCAAGGGCTGGAGGAAGAAGACTTCCTAAAAAAGTTATCTATAACCAATAGAATAGAAATGTAATTGAAATAATAATAAATACTTGTTTAGAAGTGTAGACTAAGAGAGATGAATACGGCGGCGTGCAGTCGATAATTCTAAAATTGGAGTTGTAGCCGGAATAGCGCCCGAACGACTGCTCGCCTTAATGATCGTGCAAATGTATGACCAAATTCTACCTATGGGAATATTAATTTAGAAAATATCTTTGTTAATTGTAAAATTGTCAGCCATGCACACTGATAAAGCGATTGTAAAATTGAATTCAAAGGGTAACATGCTTATTATATGAGGTCAGAGAAAAGATAGAAAGAAATACAAAAATAAATACGACAACAAAAGATACGACGACATTGATGAAAAAGTTTTTAAAGGTTGCGCCCTAGTGAATCTTGTGGGGTTGATTCAACTATTAGCTAATAATTTTGCTTCTATTATTATTGATGGTACCGATAAGTGTATTAGTGATAAACTTTTAACCATAGATATAGCGACCGACGACACATGCAAAAACTTTACTCGTGCACAAAAATCTAAGTATAATACTTTTTTCTACAACATTTCGGGTGTCAAACTACTTATTCTAGTCATTGTGTAAAAGGTCAACATTCCATCAAGGAGAGAATTTTTTATACCGGGGTATATAGTTTTACATCTATTTTATTTTTAAAGCCTTTTTAAAAACATAAACTTAAAAAAAAACTCACTAAAATAGCAAAGCCTAACCAGAATAATACAAAGCTTACGTAAATTGTCTGAAGTTACAAATGTTAACCTTAATCAATAAAATTAATTTCAAGGCTTTGATTCTAGCCAACGGCACAGAAGAGATCTTGTCGGTAAGAGTGACCCGTCAAGAGGCGCTTGACTTCTCTTGAGATTAATAAGGGCCTTATGCGCTTGCCAGCCATGACAGAACCTAGAGATTTTTCAACCAATCCTTAGCATGAAGTGGCGACCTTTGAAATTTTGAAACTAGATTAGTCTACCTAAACTTTTTGAAATAAGTAGAACACAAGTTATGGGTCAACGAAATTAATACATAATTCAATAAATTTTATTAATTTATGTTCTACTTACTTGATTTTGACTCGGAAGAAGTTCATTTCTTTTAATTATAAAGTGGTGATGATAACAATCTTAATAAAGATTTCGTGCTATTTATTCTGAAATGAACTTATCTGTTTTATCAAATTAGAAACTTACTCTAAACCCCACTTACTCTGTAGACAGTCGGCATTGAGCAAATCTTTGCACTTTTCGTGACACTTGACACCACATTCAGTACACCTTACACCTTGCCTTGCGATGCCCCACAATAGTCCTTCACACTCGTAGCAATACGTCGGCGAAGTAGCCGTCCATAAAACAAAATTGTGCGGCGTCGTCGACGATATCGGGTAGATGAGAGCTTGCAGCGTCTTCTTGTATACGTGCATTTTCTGGAATTATACTTAGCCACTTAGATAGGTCCTTTACTGGATTTGTTTCGCTACATCATACATTACTTCAAACATTAATCTGTCAATTTCACATCAATTCATAAGAATAAATCTTATTTTTTATAAGAAACGGTAAGTAAGAATAGAATTAATACCTTTAAATCGACAACATAGTTTTACGGTTACATAACGTTAGTGACATTGGCCCCGATTCACACTGTCACGCTCTAATCCTTAATTTAAGTTAGTCTGTCCTTTTTACCTTTTAAAGATTGAAAAGGGACAGGAGATGGCCATTCTAATATTAGAGCTGTCAGACATCGAATTTGAACCTTATGGCCGTGTCGATTGCACAATTTTAGAGAGCACTTAAAACATGCGACTAAAAATTCTCTTAAACTGACATCTATGCCCTTATTTTAGGTTATCATTCGTTCAAATTAATATCATTCGTTCTTCACCTCTCTTTCATTGGTCATAAAAACGAAAAGGATAGCTGGATTTTAAAATTAGAATTAGAGCATGACATCCCGAATCGAGGCCAATGTAGATATAAGAACTGATGAATTGAATAAGAACACTTACCAGTTCTTCGTCGTTTAGGGTGGCACGGTGAACAGCAGACGTCAAACCTGCATTCCTTTTTGTGGCAGCCATGGTCTGAACAAAAATGTTTACGTGAATAAAATACCCATCAACATGATTACATTTTGTCGGTTTTTCGACCAAAAGCTGCTTCTGAACTTTTATGACCTTCTAAAGGTAAGCTTTAACTCAAACTGTTAGTGTTGACTACAAAAGTTAATGAATTTCAAACAAAACTGATTCAAATTTTAAAGTGTTAGTATCTACACATGCCTGATCAAGCTGTTCTTTAAGCTTTTTGTATTTACAGTTTTCGCATCTACAGTATCGAAACAGAACATAATTTGTTTTAAGTAATTCATAATAAAAATGTCGTAACTAGATATATAAAGTTTGCTTTGCAGGTATGATGTTTATGTGGATTCCAGAAAAGAACAAAAATATGTGATGTAGAAAATCTTGATGTGCAAATGTTGAAAAAAAAAAGCACTGTGTTCCTATTAAAAATTCAAACATTATTGTTATAAGAGCTATCTGCCGTATAACAAAATTATGTTTACAATTCGTGATGATAATCCTCAAAATAAATTAATGTTTGCTGTGATGTCGAACGTCGAAGCCTTGCATTGAAAACAAAATTATTTTGCAAGCACGTGCATGTTTCCTGTTCAGAATTCAACTTCAATTTTGATCGTAGACCAATGCAGTTTAATGAAATCATAACAGCGTCGTACACCTCTATCAATTTGTTTTGGTACATATGCCTTTCACATCCAAAATACAATTTGAATGGTATCAAAAGGAGATACATGCAGAGGCGTCATTAAAGCAAGCAAACTATATACCGTCAAAAAAAAGGAAATTCAGTGAAAGGAAAACGGGATTCACATTAAAATGTAGCTCTAAGAAGTTCCTGATTTCTTTTCACTGACGTTCCAAAGTAACATGCATAGAAAAATATATGTTATCGGGAGAATAATACCTTGAGAACCTGCAGGTCCATGGTAAGGGGGTAAAATGCAATGACATTATTAATATTTATCAGGAAAAAGTGTTTAGGCGTCTAAGGGTTCGGCTGTCCGGTGACCCTAAACTGAATTGTAGGTTAGGCCATCTAAAGGAAGGCCTAGGCATGGAAAGTAAGGAAATACATTATAACAGGTAATACAGACATCAAAGAAGATAGAAGGGTGTTAGTTTTTTTTTTTTCAGAACAATCAGTGAGGGGTTTTTATAAACATTAAAAATGTAATTTTAAAAGAACACACTCCTCATTAATTGTTCAATATACACATAATATTATAGATAGTATCCGTAGAGAAGAAAACATTGATTACGCGCCTAATATTTACTACAATTTTGCAGATATGCATACTACAAATTAGAGAAGCATACAATTATTCACAGGGCCGGTTTTAGGGTGGTCCTAAGGAACAGGTTATATAGTATAAGTTCTCATATATTTTTCATAGTGGATCGGTAAGAGGAAAAATTTTTCTAAACTGACTAAGGAGTAGTTGGATTCGTAATTTGTAATACTTAAAAAAAAATCAGTACCCACCCATTTTTATCTTTTTAAAAAAATTGCCCAGACTGCACTCAAGACTTGTTTAAATTCTGCACATCGCACAGAATCTGCATAATTTATCAAGTTTCCAATTTGGTCTCTACTGCTGAATACACCCTGAAATCGGCACTGGCGAGCTGTATACATTTACGACCAGTTTCAAATATCCACCTTTCGCGTACAAAGGGAATAGCTGATAATTCCCTTGAGCAACCCTCCAGACAAAGATATTGAAACCAGCCAAAGAAAAAAAAGAACAAAGTTCCATCGGATCCAATATTGAATTCTATATTGTTCGAGTAGAGTCAGATTTATACTTACAAGTTCAGACACCAGAGGGATAGACTTTCTTCTTGGCCGGATGTCAGGCATGCTGTCGATGTTGCTGTAGAATGGATTGTCTCCAGGGTGCCTATAGAAGGATCAAATAGTAATAAATTATTTGAACAAGATAAATAGAAAGCACGAGTATTCAATAAATATAAGGACAAACTTTTTGGCCCATTTCATTGTACTTTTATAATCACATACCCATTTCCTCTTCCGCCTTGTTCGTTGAAACCACCGGAACCATTCTAAAAAAAAAAAAAAAAAACAATTAAAAAAAGAACACAAAAAAATAAAAAAAACGCTAATATTTATTAAAATAAAAACAACAACAATAACAATTAATAATAATCAACAATATTTTTCTAGTGCTCTGATCAATTTCCGTCTCATTTTATAGTATTTTTTATTGAAGATTTTTTATATCAAAATTCTCGAGACTACTTTCACTAATGAGTATATAACCATAACGGAATTTGTCAAAGCGTACAATTAACAATAATGCACCCTAAAAAATGGAGAATAAATAAGATTATCGTACATTTTTAAAATCAATCAAACATATCTGTTTATCCCTTGAAACAATTATTTCGTATGACTCCAAGCATGAATAATGTTACTGAGTTGAATCGTGTTTAATTGTTTTGCACTGTCTCTTATACAAATTATTTAAAGTTTTTTAACCGGCTATGTCTTTGTAATAATAATTATAATAGTATACACTACACAATACCGTTCAACATCTATATTTTTCCACTAAATATTTTAGTACGTAAAGTGCCAGCTATCTTTTATAATGTATAAGTGTAAATATCTATACGATAATTCCTAAGCAGTGTGATTTATATTATGATGTATTCACGTTTTACATATCGTGTAGCATGAGCTATATTTTAGCATCTCCATAAAAAAACATCGTCCGTCGTAGTGTTTTCTTTACTTCTTCTTTTGTTTTGCAATAAAGTATTTGTTGTTTCATTCTTATATTTAGAAAGCAAAAACGTTTACTTCTAATATTTGAGGCTTCAAATCAGCACGACCTTGAACTTAATTAACTAGATAAATTATTTTCTTCTACTAAATTGATAGGCAAGAATCAACAGGTACACAAATCACGGCGATGTTTCTTTATGTGATTATATCTTTCAGCATAAAGGAACATTTTCTTTTGTATTTTTATGATATGAATGGAATGATATGACGGTGAACTTTTAGAGCTGAATGAGCTTTGTACGTTAAAATGTTCCCCAAGCTAACTGATATTTATATTTCGTAATGTAATGTGTAGGCATTATGATTGATTTTGATGCTTACATCATAAAGTTATATACTTAAGCAACAAACACATTATTATAATACTGAGTAAGTAATCATATTAGTTTTATTATGAGTAATGTTTCATCGAGTATATTATATAGCAGGTATATCTTCCTTAAAAATTCTATGTATATTCTTTCTGAATATTTTTCAAGCTTCATACAAAAGTCGTACTAAATAGAAAGTTCTTACCATTACATTGCGCAGGTTAAATCTAATTATTGCCTCAATGAAATAGACAGAGCGCAAATAGGTAAATAGTATATTGTATATTACGAGCACCTATATTTATTTTATTTTAAGTGTTTGAAAAATGTAGTGTGATTTGTGTGAATTACTATTAACATCACAACCACGGTATAGTAAATTCTGAGTGTAACATAGCAAAAATGTTTTGATCAATCAATGATGAATTAGTTAAAACCTGATTGTATAATTCGTATTTTCTGATCCATCCATTTTTCGAAAACGGAATATTATTAATATTACAATGCATGTTTAATGTTCTGTTTGGAAGAAGTTCAATTAGTTAATACTTAATAGTTTTCTATTAATACACACCCTACAGCTATTCCTATTCATTTAATAATTGAAAAGCGGGTTATTTAACTTCTGCAACGCCATTGAGTATATATATAGTAGTTTAACTGTCAAAACAGAGTCATTAATGATCACGAACATCATAATTAGGTTTAACTCTTAACTCTAATTTCGTGAAACTTTTGCATAAGATAACTTACACCTGCGCTGACTTTGTCCTTCTCGGTGGAGGGCGTAGTAGCAGCAGGAGATTCTGCTGTCTTCTCATCAGCTTTGCGATCTTTTAGTGCCTTCAGAAGCTTCCATTTACTTCCAACACCACCAGCAGCAGCGTCTTGTTGTTGAATTGCACCTTGGACGGGAGCTTGTACAGGTCTCTGTAGCTCTTGTGGTAGGTCATAATCTTCATCTAACTCGTCACCGCTCTGCACAGGACTGTCTGGTCCTGAGGTTTCTCCTGAACCAGAATCTTCAAATGATTTAGCTTCTTCTTCATATTCTTCTTCAGGACAGACCTCAATAGATTCAGTCAAGTCTGGAAACGTTGTTATATTCTTCCAAGTGTCTTTTGTTGGAGTTTCATCACATTTTTGTTTCACATTTGCTGTTTTTAATTTTAACTCTCTTAAAACTAAGCCCATTTTTTCTTTTAAATTGTCATTAGGTTCTTCAAGTAATTCAAATTCTGGTTCTTCTGCTAGTGTGTCATGACGATCTTGTTCAAGTTGAGACTGGTGTTCCATCTCTTCCAGTTTCCGAAGCTCGTAGCAATACCATTCATCTTCTGAATCAATACTATCTTCTGTACTTTGTCTTCTCGACGACACTCTTGAGCCACTTCTCCAGGAATGTGTACTTCTACTATCATCGTCATCATGTTTACTTGGTATTTCCAGGCTTTGTTGATGACGTGGCTGAAATTTACTTTGTTGTAAGCCACGCGAGCTCTGAACAGAGGGACTTCTTTCTGAAAAAGTTGGTGTTTCTGCTAGAACTGTACTGTTTATTATTTCAGGAGGGCTTTGTTTGCGTACTTTTTTATCCTTTTGAGTAACTGTTGCAAACTCATCTTTTGACTTTTCCTGCGGTTCAAGTTCAGTTTTAGGAGGAGAAGTATCGTCAATTTGCTCATCAGATACTGACGTTGACTTTCGTAAGCGATATTTTCCTAAAGCTCTTGAAACAGCAAATTCCTGAGAGCTGCCATTGTAAGAATTAGTTTCATTGAGACCCTCATCAGATGTCGTAGACGCTTTTTTAACATCACCAATAGTGGCAAAGAGTGAAGCTGGTGATTGAACTTCCTCTTTATTTTCGTCTTCGAACAAATCAACATTTGAAATGTCGGTATCAATATCTAACTTTTCTATTTCGTTGATATTATCTTTTGTTAATTGACTTACACGTGCAAAATGGAAGTCAATATCATCACTTTTGTCACGTGGAATATTTGATGAAGAAGCTACTTTTCCGAATTTGTTTTCCATGTCTTCAAGTTCACCTTCAGTTTCTTCTGGAAATTCCAATCCTTGTTGTTGTCTTTCTTGGATCATTTGTTGTTGCCCTATTATTTCTTGATTGTTCACTTTCCTTTGCTTTGGTTTTAGAGGAACTTTTGCAAAAACATTATTTTCATGAGCAGAATCGGAAAATACACTATCACTGTCTTCTGACTGAGCACTAGATCGACCTCCAGACCATTCGGTTTCTGATGTTTCTGGGTCTGAAAGAGACTGATGAGTAGCTTGTTGTTTTCGTCGAGCTTTTTGAAGTAGACCAGACATAGATGCAACTAAATGATATTTCTTTTTTCTTCTTTGAGCTGATAATAATCTTTCTTTCAGAGATTTTTCTTGTTGCTGCTGGTCTACTGTATCTACTCCAGATGGCAAAGAATGTGACCTGTGTTTTTTTGGTAAGTGAATTTCTGGTAACCAATGGCTTACAGAAGACATGGCAGATTTTAAGGACGAAGTTCGCTTTGGCTTTTTGACTTGTTTATCTTGTTGTCCTTTTTTTAAATTACTAGAAATTGATAAATACCCTGATTCAGATACTAATACTCCGCCCGAATCTCCATATGGCTCCTTTCTCAGGTGTTCTGGAGCCATTGGTTTATCATATTCTTGATTCTCATACATAATATTACCATTTCGTTGATCGTACTGCTGTTGTTTAAAATATTCTTGTTGAAGCTGGTTCTGGAATTGCTTTCTTTCCGTAATACTTAGTGAATGTGATTTTAAACTGGATGTTTCCATCGAGCTAGTTGGTGATCTACTACCTCCACCTTGCCAAGAAAGTTGATCCTCCAATGAAGTTCGCTTAGGTGAATCATATCTACTTGATGTAGGGTAGTACGATAAGGCATCAGTAAGATTACCTTGCGGGTAAGCCTGTCTATGCCCAGTTTTAAAACCATTTTGGAAAAATTGGGGATCGTTTGCTCCCATTGTATTTGCTCGAGTTAGTGGTCTTCTAGCATTGACAACAGTTTGGGCATGGTAACTAGGTTCTGGTGGATACGAATCAGGTACGGGCCTTGCAACAGATTCAGGAATTTCGTTTCTATCTAATAATTCGGAAAAACTCCTATCTTCTGATAACATCCCTCTAGGCGTACTATAAACAGTCGTGAATATAGGTTGTCTATTGCCGGCTACAGAATATATCGAAGGTGCTTCATTTCCATAGTAAAAATCTGTAATACTGCTAATTTGTGTAGCTTGACCAGCAATTGAAAAAGGAATATCACTCTTCAAGAATGCGCTGTTAACTTTTTCTTGTAATTTACTCAATTCTCTAGCGCTCAATTCTTTATGTATAGTAACGTGACCGAGTTTTTGTAAATTATAATCACTTTTTATACTTTTGCTTTCATATTGGTAGGAATCTACTAGAGTTTCTAAATATGGTTTTGAATCTATTTCGTAGGTCATTCTTTGAATAGTTTGTGGTGACGATATCCTTACTTTGTGAGATTCATGACTACCGTGTGTTCGCCCAGTTTTAGGAGAGCCCGGACTTTTCTCTAAACTAGACCATCCACTCATTGATGACAGCCCTGAGTCAGATTTGGCCGCCACTATATTAGTGGTGTCTCTTTTGACATGTTTTGGTGAAGTTTTTGGAGATTTAGGTGATCGAGGACTTAATCGCATGCTCTCGCCGGGAAGATTGCTAGTCGACAATCTTGATTGATGAGCTTTTAAGGCATCGTTATTATTTTTGATAGAAGCAAATAAGTCGACTCCATTAGGAGGCGCAGGTGGCGGTGGACTGGGAGATTTGGTTAATCTGTTTTCCTCGTAGTTCAAATCAATTCTATTATCAGCGGACCCATTATAAATTTCATGAACGGACAATGGAGATTGTTGCGCCGAGCTCGTTTTATAGATATCTGTTAATGGTTGTGAAGAACTTTTACTAGAATAATAACTTTGTCTTGAATCTGATAATTGATAAGTCGAGCTGTATTCAAACCTATCTCTTGATAGGGCGCTAGGTGATTTATTGGCCTTTGCGGCGTTTATTTCAGCATTAGCTACTGCCGAACTGTAGGCTAAGCGACCAGTAACGGTCGTGTAGGGTTCTGTCGTTGTTCTTTCAGGTACAAATTTCCTTCTTGGTGAAACTGTGGACGCCAAATAATCCATGGTTCTGTCAGTGTCGGTTCTTTCTGTTAATGACAATCTGGATGGTGACTTTTCTCGTACAGACTCTTTGGGCATCGTTAACATAAAATCATCAAAACTTTTTATCATATCGTTCATGCCCCAATTTTCACTACCCGAGTATACATTTTTTAATTGCTCATTGATAATATTTCCATCCTCAACAAGAGTTTTTGCTTCTATATCTCTCTCATGCTTTGCTTTAGATTCAGGACTAAGGAGCCTAGTTTTCAAGTCTTTTAACTCTCTTGAATCTTTGTGTAATTGGGTTGTTAACCTATCTAATTCATGTAATTTATCTACTGTGATTTGATCTATTGTACTTAATGTAGATAAATGCACCATGTCTCTTTCGCTAATTCCAGGTCCTCCTTGTAATCCACAATAATCTTTATAATCTGTTGCACTATATATTTGATTTGATCTTCCTGGTATAACCTCTATTTCCGTTTCCTCGGGTGCTTCCCAAATCATATCTAACTGCGATGCCGGTCTAGAGGCCTCTTCAATTACTAGATCATCTCGATAGGCCTGATTTAAGCTTTTATAAAAAGCTTCATTAGATTCCATTGCTTCATCTTGAGGGTCAAGCAATATGGAGCTTCTGCCAATATCCAAGCCTTCTTCTATACCATCTTCGATTGTACCGTTCCCTAATATTTCTCTGATTACTTCTAGCCGACTCATTGGATCTCTCGATGAAGTGCGACAAGTATAGAAGTCAAGTAAGGTAGATATGACACCCTGTTGGTCTGCCAGGAGCGTCTCGAGCCTTTCGAGGCGCTCCCACATCCTGACATACTCCTGGCTGAGCAGATCAAGGGCTCGCCAGGCATACTTGAGTTCCGTTTCGAGGATGTTAAGGCGAGTGCCAAGACGTTCCATGTAGTCCGCGATGATATAGTCACCGGAGTATGGGGGCAAGTCAGCCGGCAGGGCAAGGGAGCCGCATATCGACCCGTCCATATCGACCTCGACAGCCCCACTCCCACCGGCCTCGCTTTCCTCCATCCCGCCGCAGACGCTTCCCCCAGCATTGTCGTGAATATCGCGCATCATCTTCGGATCGGATAGAGGGTTTCACGTAACATTTTTCACTATGAGTCATCCCATATCGTTTTATTTCTCACACTTTTCACACAAAACTGTCCTTTATTGTTTATTGTTCTTTGCATTATCATTTTATCACTTTTTTTCTGCACGCATGGTCTTTAAGTTGTCTTTTTTTAACTCTATTTATAATCGTTCACTTTAAAAGTATACTTTGTACTTCGACGGAATGAAATTAATAATTTTGCATAAAAAATATACTTTCATTTACACTTAACACTTTACTGTAACAGAATAATCAACGTTAAATTCTGTTCTAAACCACTGGTTTGGACATAAGGTTGCTTATGTGCACACCAGTGAAAGAAAAATGAGAGAGGAAAGGGGAAACCTCATAAAAACATGTAAACACGCTACTTTGATTTGTTACTCAAGATTAAGAAATTCAATCTACTCTTACTTTGATTTGTCAGTAAAGAAGAAGAAAATCAAGATAAAAATGAAGAAATCTATGTATGTAGTAGAATAATAGTTGACATGCTTTGATTTGAGGCAGCTAAGCGGTTCATGTTCGATCCCACGTGAGTTTAACTCAGAGGTGGAAGGTCTGCCCGACAGGGAAAGGAAATGGGACGATTGAGGGGAAATGAGTGCCGGGTCTAACCACCGCTTCGCTTAGATGAACCTTGGGACTATTAGGGGAGTCAAAATGTAAAAGCTGTGACGACTGTTATGAAAAAGCAAGTTGGTACATTTCAAAGTAGGTTTCAATTATAAATTCTGATTAACCTAGGTTAAATAAACGTCAAAACTAATTCGAGAAACATATCTCATTTGAAGTCTAGGGTATTCAACATTAATTTCTTATTGCCTTAAATTTATAAGACGCGCTGCAGCACACTGCACTGCTGAACAAAACTAGTCTCCTTAAAATCTATGACCCAAATTTCACATAAGATAAACGAGGCAAGTAAGCCTAGAATGTCTATGCCTCAAGCAACCGCCTCTAACCTAATACAACGGTCGTGACCGGCGCACGAACAAGGTATGCTTTTGATGTTAACAGATTCTGGAATATCTCGTGTTGCATATTTGTAATGCCGCTGGCTTTATGAAGAATTTGCCGCTAGTGCTTCAAAATTAACACATGAAAGCGGAAAAATAGCTAAAAAATTTAATGCGTGAAGGAAAGACGATAAGTGCACTTGTATGGCCTATTCTTGTACTTTAAGTTTATGGTTGTATTTAAAATACGTACGTGAATAATTTAAATGTTTCTGTCTTATAGAATCTGCGAAAATTTTATGCCTACAGTGAAATACGATTATCATAATAAAATGTAAGTACCATTTTTTTAAACCCTGAAAATCGGATTACTGTATAAGAAATTATTATAGTAACAGTCAAGATTATTGTTATCCACACAAAATAATATAGACAGTTTTTGAACAAAAGGCTCTTCAAACGTGATATTTTAATAAGATTACGTAAATCTCCATCCAAGGTGTCATGGGTCTTCATGCGTAAAATAGAAAACCTAAGTGTTACAAAAAGTCGCTGGATAAAATATCGTAGAATTTGTCTACACCCATGCTTAACATTTGTGAGTAGGTTGGCAATTCATCACAGGTTTAAAATTTACTTAGCATTCTGACTCATAAATCGTATTTGCTTATTATGTTTGTGTGATCCCTTCGTGTGAACTCCACGTTGACCAACAACTTACACGTACAGATGACCAAGCTCTCCGTGTCAATAGATATACTTGTTTATCTATCCAGTTAGGTCTGTAAACACGGTGGAAGGCTGAGAGTAAACACAGCACATTATAGTATAGTTATTATAGACAATAACGTCTTATCGGGGCCACCAAATGTTTTGATTCCTGACTACAGTCGAACACATCTAAGCGCTGTGACAGGGCACTCTTTGCCCTTGCGATTAGGTTGCTTGTTGTACGTAAAATGAAAATTTGAGTGTGGCGAACTGTATTAAGTCCCAGCGTATCGGTTTTCGATAAACCTCTTTAGCTTAGCGACAGTTGGGACCCAAAGTAATCCTTAAATGCTCTCCATCTTTTGCATGGGTCGATTTGTTTGTCGATCATTTTGATTAAAAAAATTATTAGGTCATTTATTTTTAAGGTATTAAGATATTTTTAAACTGATTCAAGTATAATCTTCGAGTTCTTTTTATTTTAGCTCAGATCTGGAATTTTCGAACAAAGTTATATATAGGGCTTCAAAGTTAGTGGTTAGACAGAGAGATCCGATGTGTAATGCGACGTAATTTACACGCGGGCCATACATCCGCCATAGAAAATTTTGTTTTCGCAAGAGGGACAAAATTGTTTAATAATGTTGTATATAGTTTGTTTATTTTTTCGATCCATTCCGATTCTGTATTGACTATCAGTATTCTATTTTTGTATACTTTGAGGCGAACTATGAAAAAAACAATATTTTTTATGCATATTCCCGCATTTATATCCAACCTGCTGCTATCGGCATACAGTTTATATTCAATAAGTTAGCAAACTATTTGCCCAAAGCTTAGCAAAGGCTTTAATAAGCTTAAAATTACCGCGAACGTTCTAAGACGTTGCAAAGTAATCGCCAGCCGATTGTCTTGCGGCTCACGACACCGAAACTAAATTTGTGGCAATGAGCAACCTAGAACATAAAGTTCTACTCCAGATCTCCGATTGAAACTGTTGGAGGACGGCCAAAACCAACCCGGAGTTCCCTCCACTTTGCTTCCACTAATTGGATTTGTAGCCACTTTATGTAAAGTTTAAAGGTTTTTTTTGTTTTACTTGAGAAGTGTGGAAAAGAATTTCGTTGTTCGCCGTTTGAAGCCCTTTCTAATCAAAGGTTCTATAACCGCTGTAGGCTTAGTATGATCATGTTGAAATGGGTATTTATTTTTAATTGGTACCTATTCAGAAAATAAAGAATACCTTGTTATTTGTAGCGAACAAAAAAATACAAGTAGGATATACAGAAGTAATACTAAATATAGTATAAATAAAAAAAATATAATTTGTTCTTCATAATAGGCGCACTTATTAAGATGTATATAAGATGTATTTTGTGTATAATGCATGTAAGATGACACACAATTTTTGTTGGTGAATTAAATACTTGGTAGATTATTAATACAATAGTCTTAGTTGCGACTTCAGGAGGCATCAGTGCCTACTTTTTCACTTGAGAGCAAAAGTCTCAAAGGCAGACGTGATGTCATCAAAAATACGTAAAAGTCTTGTTTGCAATCTTTAGTAATGCCTCAAAATGTAATAAGCGTTTTTTGTTAAATTATAGTCGGCTTTTGTCGGAGTGGCACTCTATATGTAGCGTAAAAAACATCATACAGTATGTCTCTCCTATCATCATTGTAATAATTTCGTCTCTATTATCATATTTGAGGCCCGGTTTCCACCATAGCAGAGAGGAGAGGAGATGTATATAACCAATCAGATGTAAATAACGTTTCGTTATTGAAGCTAAGCGGAGAGGAGATGTGGAAATAACGAAATCTGATTGGTTATTCAAACACATCTCTTCTCCTCTCCGCTTATAATGTAGGAATAAAGCCAAACGTCATGATGATATATTTTCAACATACGATAAAAAATTAGCATATTCTTACACTTTCTCCTTACTCTACCTATAATTTCAGTAACTTACAAGCTTGGCTTGCTTTGCTTGCTTGGCTTGATATTGAAAAAGGATTAAGTATTGTTTCCGGCACAAAATTACATTTAAAATGAATCTCAGACCCTACTCAACGAGTAAAATTAACTCCAACCGATACACATGACGTGAAATATAAGGGGATGGCGTAAGGTAAACTAAACAATATTCTACCTGCGGCGATACAGGATCCCTCTGGGCCTGGTGGTCACGCATAAATTCTTCAGCTACCCTCACCCTGGTGTCGGGTTATTTACGAGATCGTCTCCAAAGTAATTTGCGCCGAGAGTCAGGATAATTTATGTCAAATTATAGGAAACTTCATTTTGGGTGGCAAACTGGTTCAAGAAACGTCTAGGTGGAGAGTTACGAGAACACTTAACTTTGATACATACGCAGTAAGATTGATATAATTCTACCGTACCAACCAATTTAAAGTAAGACTGAGAGAAAAGATAAAAGCGATACACTAAATGGAAACCTCCAACTAATAGGCGACGACATGGTAGACCTTGAATTAAGCAGTTTTAAATCTAGCGCAGCAAAGCTCTCGACGGAGAAAGGTGGAACGAAAGGTTGAGAGGTGTTTGCACAGCTATGGAACAACATAGCCAAAGTAAATAAGTCAAAAATCTACAAACTACTCATTTCTATACCAGTCATATTCGTAAGTAGCTATATCAACCTCCCATTCGATTAACGAAAAACATTTGCAGGAAAATACGGCCGATGTTCCGCCAGACCGGAACGGCGAATCAGCATGACAATAAAATAAATCCGACTCGTGGCAGCTTTCGGCCGAATTGTGGCAAGCCGGACGGATTGCCCATTATTGGTACCTCTACCTTACTAGTTAGTTGTATTTCGTGGGCGGCGGTGTGGACCGGTCGTTGTGGATATCCTTGGGGGCCTTACCCAGCAGTGCACGTCTTTCGGCCAAGATGATGATAAAGCTATCTGTACGATGAAATAGTTCAAAAATCTTCTATTTTTAGGGTTTTTTTTTGGTAAGGTTTTGTGCCTTAAAGGAAAAACGTAACCTCGTACGAGTAAGATCTATCCCGTGTCCACTTGTCCGTCTGTCACAGAGGTTTTTTTTTCAAAGACGAAGAAACGAAGAAACTAGGGTATGACGTTAGATTTTTTTTTTCTACTAGTAACTATCAGAATTATTTTTTTTCATAGAAATAATCATAATAAAAAGTAGTACATTTTTCATCCTTGTGACAGGATTTAGACCCACGGTTTTGTTCGCTGTTCAAGCCAAAAACGTGGATAACAAATGCAGTTTTCTGTTCCGAAGAACTTATCTAGATAAACCAGATTTGATAATTGCTAAAAAAATAATTTAATAATTATTATATTAGTAAAGACGACGGCCCAAGACCGGGTGACATGCAAAATGCTGCAACGACAGAGGGCTAGGCCCCCTTAATAATGATGATGACGATACAAAGAGCGGTTTCTTTTGAGTTTTAAAGAATCTACCGTAGCCCCACAAACATAATCTGCGTTGTTACAAAAACTGTTAATAATTGATAGAATTCAAGTTAAAACGGTGACAATAAGATTTAATAATAAACATTAAAGTTTCAATTTTGAAATATCTATCACAAATAAAAAAAAAAAAAAATATATTTCAATTATTGTTGACGCCCCAATAAAACGCTTATGTACAACATACCTACACATTTCCACATTGAAGCCGCAAGCTAACTGGTTTCTGTACAAGAGGCGGCAGTTTGGAAATTAATTTGTATCGATCACATAGAAGAATTTGCTGTGTCACAATATAACAATCTGCGCGAAGTAAACTAACAATAAATCAATATTTTTCACTTTGTATGTAATTTCCCTGTTCTTTTAGCTGAGAACAGCTGTTGGCATGCTTTCAACTCCAGATGTTTTACTCAGCTGCGGTTAACCACCGACTGGTAATGAATAAACGAAGTTTTTGGAATTTTCGTATTTTGTTAAATTGAAGAGAAAATTATATTTTTGCAGCAAGACCTATAAAATCGAGATTTAATGTTTATAAAAAACAAAATTTATCAAAAATAATATAATTTCGATATTTTTTCACATTTTGTTTACTTTTTAGCCTTTTTTTTAATAACCCTTCTTAGTTGTCCCACTGCTGGACAAAAAAGGGGGGCCCTTTTCCTTCCATTGGTTGGGCCACTTTTGGTATACAAGAACTTAAAGAAATTAACCTATAAATAAGTAAAAAATAATAAAAAGTTCAAGTACCTACTACAAGTACACTAGATTAAAATGTCCCCGGCCATTTCGCTATCTGGCGCAACACGCCCATTCAAAAGCCTAGGCAATACTCGCAGCAAAATCTAGATAGCGTGCTAAACTTTGACAGACGATAATACTGTTTGAAACTACCTATTCAAAGTCAAATCGAATGAATTAATTACTCAGCTAGTTAAGCTAAGTTTACACTGAAACTTCCAGTAACGAACACAAGCTAACGAACGCAAATGTAATATAATAAATAGTTTGTTATAACAATACAGATTGCAAATTGGATCAGTTAGTAAAGTGAATTTTATTTTAAATAGTTTTCGCCGTCCAACTCTTTAGTAATAATAATTTTCTTGGCAGTTTGTACTGAAATCTATTACTGAACGGTGCTAGCTTCGATGTTTAGGCTATTTTCTTCCGAAAGCAATCTTTACGTTGGCTATATAATGGAACGTCGGTGGTCTATAACAGACCATCGTTAATGCTTCCTAAACGAAAAGTCACGGGTTTAATCTTTACCAAATGGTAATGACTCTTCTTATATAAATAAATATAAACATAATATGTTTATTTATTTATTAATAATATTATTATTTTCAAAACTTACTCTGTTAAAATTACAGCCTCCGTGGCCGAGTGGTCGAGATTTCGACGCCCATTACGGAGGTTCCGGGTTTGATCCCCGGTGGGGACACTGTCAAAAATCTCTTTGTGACACTTTTCCCAGTTTCGTTAGGACATTGCAGGTTGAATCACCTGATTGTCCGAAAAGAAAGATGATTCCGTGCTTCGGAAGGCACGTTAAGCCGTTGGTCCCGGCTACTATCTAGTCGTTACCTGAGCCAAGTCAGTGGCCTTTGGCGGCTCTATATCACGGACGCCGATCTTACAACCCACACGATTATGATGATGATGATCATCTGCCAAACTATAATATAGTTTGAAGGCAGCAAAAATTGTTCCCTCTAATTTAGTAACTGACTATACCTTAGATACAATGGAGTATTTGACTGTATTATCAAGTTAACAACCACTTGTTTTCTTTTAAACTAAAAAAGTAAAGATAAATAACACTTCAGAAAGTACACAAACGACCACTGCATCGCGTAACGTCATAGAAAGTAACTGTTTCGTCATTTCATAGAGGATTAAATCGAGGCTTTTACAATAAAAAGAAACAGGATATCTATAAAGCCATCTGCATAATCAAATTAAATAAAATATTTTAATTAGAGTAGAGAAGAGCTGCTCAATGAGAACTTGATAATAATATTTAAATCATTCTATTACAAGACGTGCCTCTACACATATTGTAGATATAAGCTACGCTCGTAGCCATAAGCTACGCCGTAGCACTTACTGTATTTTTATGACACCGAAAGTAGTAAACTAACTTCATCTGTGACGTCATAAATCAGTACAGACACCTCCGGAATTATTATTCAGCCGTAATAAAAACGCTGTATCTGCGTTGATTTGTTTTGACAGACGACGGGTTTCGTACTTATTCGGTGATTTACAATCTGAGTAGGAACGTTGCGTTTTGCCAAGTAATGTCGCTGAGACCATCTGTTGGTTTGATGCCACCTGTGTCCACTCTTACGGAGATAATAACGCTTCGTGCGCTTTGTAAAGAAATGGGTTTACAGACATGTTTATTTGTTAAATGTATATTTTAGGGGACATGGAATTTTAAGGATTACTTCAGATGGTGTTTTAGACTAATGCAAGATTGCAATATAGTGACAAACAATATATCTTTAACTATAATAATAGGTAAATCAAAAATAGGTAAATCAAACAGATGGGGTGCATGTGTAACCCATCATCAATAAAATATTTTCAATGATTTCAATAACAACATTTTAAACTGCGAACCGCACCTTCGTGATTAATATTATTACACAAAATGAATCGAATAATTCCAGTTTGATAGCATTTACTGAAAATCGGAAACCTTTAAAAGTAATAAAATAGTAGTGTGAAATATGAAAAACCGGTCATGAATGAAGAGGCGTGGGCGGGGTTTGTATATCGCTGACGCTGGGACTTGATTGTGCTTTCAGTTATGTGACTAGTTTGCAACTGTCCGAGTGCCATGTTTAAACAGATGTTACGCAGAAAAACGGGGTGGTACTTTTGCTAGCATAACTAAAAAAGCATGGGAAGCTTTTTATGAAGAGATTTAATAAAACACAATGACGTTTAACTTGAGCTTTTCTTGAAAAAAATAAACTAAATCAGTGAGCGGATTCATCAACAGC
The DNA here is from genome assembly GCA_951230895.1 of Carpatolechia fugitivella. Classification (NCBI taxonomy): domain Eukaryota; kingdom Metazoa; phylum Arthropoda; class Insecta; order Lepidoptera; family Gelechiidae; genus Carpatolechia; species Carpatolechia fugitivella. Next base: position 5,883,851 of record OX579660.1, read on the forward strand.
TGATATACGTTACAACCGAGGGGCTTAAGCCTATCCTGAGCGATCAAGCATTAGTCGACGACGCTGACCCAGTGCGAGTTGGTTCGGATTAGTAGACTTCAATATTACAATCATTGAATTACTTCGCAAACAAGCGTACACAGTTTTCAGAGTATCCGGAAAATAATAATAAAAGACAGTATTGCATATCCACAAAATGCCGCTATTTTTACGCCTTTAAAAATTGCAATATCGTTGCTTTTTAAATGGCACTCGACATATTAAATGAATTTTCATTTTATTCATTGGCACAATACAATTTTCACAGATATTCATGACGGAACATAAAAGTAGGTTAATAGGTAGATATTGATTTTTAATTATAGCAGCGTGCATAATTTAACTAAATATGCGATTGAACAAGAATGTAATTCCTTTATCTGAAATCGCTTTGTAGAACTTGAATGTAACGTACTTTACTTACTTGATATTAATATTTTATTGATATTTGATATTTTATTGTTTGGTTTTAAAATCATTTTCCACTTGCTACGATACCAAGTTTCTTTTTGTGGTGACGTCAAGCTTGTAGTCGGCTTAATGTTTTCAGCGTTGTCCTGCATGCCACTGAAATGGCGTCTGACTTTGTTATTTACAAACATTGAATCATAAGCGATAGTTGTGGTTTTTTCGAAGCACAAATAAACTATTTTGCGACAACTCCAGACAACTACCTACTTTTTTCAAATAAATGAATTGTTAGAATAAATCGTAGACCACAGACATTTTAAAATCCTTTGAACCTAGATTCTACCAACATGAGTGAAATTTTCAAATACTTCACAAGGTCCAAAGGATTTTTAAGGGTCGTTAACCCCAACCTGCGCTGTCAATTCCCAGAGCCCCATGTCGACCCTTCAGACCCTTCTATTTGCTGACACAGATCCCAGAAGCTTTTACAACATCTTATAGATGGAATAACATCCGAAATACGAGTGATGACTAAAAAATTATGTATCATTTATCAAAACAAAATGTTTCAGTATATAAACTTTATCATCCAATCATAATATTAGTTAAATAAATAAATAAATAAGCAGCAAAACTAAACAACGATCGAAAACTCATTTATGCATCAAAAAGAAGGGATGTGTCTGAGTGTGTTGTGTCACACCCTTGTGTTATCTTTATGGAACCTTCCAAGTTGCAACTTCATGCAGAGACCGCATAGCTGTACCACACTGTACCTATATAACAGTTATTCTAGTTACAAACTCCGCTCACGTAAGAAATGTACATAAAACCCGTAAAAAACCTTAATCTGCTGGATAAGTTGGTGCAAGCGAGGAAGTTGAGTCGAAACTCTTGTCGCTGAATATAAGAAAGTAATGGCGCGGGTTTTTAAAAAACGAAATGTTGCTGTATTGACTAAAGTTGTGTTGATTCTGTTTCTGCTCTGATGTGCAAAAGAAGAAAAATTTGAAATAATGGCGACGATCTTTTGCGCTATTTTCAGGTTGATTAAAAAGTGTGTCTCGTATAACAAAAAACAGTCTATTTTTTCTTATTTGTACAGGTTGGCAGTATCGTTTGGTAACAACATCCAACTGCGATCTTTTATTAGACCATCGAACTAGCAGTACAGAAACTTTAGATAGACCAACATCGATCGTTTTATATCTGGCTGACTCAGAGATGGCGATAACAAACACGTAATGGATGTAATAAAAGCTATTGAATTGGAAAAGGCCAAATTGAAATAAAGTACTATTGTTAGAAATGTAGGTACTCAACAGATAAAAAGAGTTTGGGCGGTTTACCTAAAAATGGTTATTCAAGTGGAGAGGATACGTTTTATGTCATGATAATATTGTTAACAGAATATTTCAATATTGTATTACATGTATTTAACACATTCTTTACGGAATTAAAAACCTGTTTTATGTAGTAAAAAGTAATCTTATTACGGCAGTTTTTAAAATGCAAAACAATCATACAAGCAAAAGCGGGAAGTGGAAAAAGTAGACGCGGAATTTTCGACAGGAAAAAAATGAGTGAACCAACAAATTGCGAAGAACCGACTCTTGAAAGACAAGAAACGAGGTCAACAAGAATCACTGAATGTAGGGAAGGGCAATAAGATAAATGAAGATTTTTATACGAAGGTTTCACGAGACTCAAAATTGAGGATGCTTGCAAAGTAAATTCTTTTCAAAGATTTTTTATTTCGCTTCTTCGTTTGTTGCTTTCTTTTTATTGAAGGTCATTTGGTCTATTCTTGTTAAAGCTATTGCTGAGTTTGACTTATTATTTACCATTTAAGAAAGCTATGTTTCTTTCTTGGAAAACTTGCATTAATTCGAACTTCCTTTTAACTTTTTGTTAACAAATTACGATTCAAAATTCAAAAAGTTTTTGAAAACGAAACTTTAGACAAAGAACGCGAGAATTAAAAGACTATTAAAGCAAAAAAAAAACGTCAAATTACATTTTAACTTGTATGGTCGTCGGCTAACCAGTTAAACTGAATTGGTCCTAATGAATGAAAGGAATGTAGGTCAACCCGTATAGATTCGTGTTTGAAATATCGTGCCGATGTTGGACACAATCGCACTTCAGAATCGCATTCACGTGTTACATTTATTATTGATACTTCGATAACATTAAGAGCCTATCCCTCAAAACCGTTAATATATTCAAAAAAGTACGTTTCATGTTCAAGTATCAAAGGATTTGGCACACAATTAGTAAGTTGAACAAGGTTTAATTTCACTTGGCAGAGATGTTCGGGCCCTTTGTGTCCCCTGGTCCCGACGTTATCGTGCACGTTGTTTTCCGCCGCAGCAATTTCATAAATTAAGCTCTTGGTCGTGAGTGCGACGACGGTAATATTGCGTGGAACTTGATTTATATCGTCGTGTACATCGCACGTCGTTATCAAAGCGTGCAGGAGTTAGGCGATCACTAAACTTGTGCGTTTACCGTAGGAAGGAATGCCTCATTGATTAAAATGGCATCATCATCGTCATCACGGCACATTTACGTCCCTACTGAGGGACTCGAGCTTACTCTGAATTAAGGCGATTGGGCTTGCCCAGTGCGGGTTGGTCGAATTCACACACAACCTTCGAATTTACTTGAAGAAAAGTGCAGGTTTTCTCACGATGATTTTTTTTATTTTACCGTATTGAATAAATGTACATAATGAATTTAGATTTCAATATCAAAGAATCAAAATAAAAAATATTTATTTCCATAGGATGTTATTACATCATTTATATCAGTCATTACATTTTTTTGGGTGAGTTCACTAACACAATGGCAGCTATTTCGAAACACATTGGTACTTGGTGGGGATCGAATTAAAATGTACATGTAACAAATATGTACCGTATTTTTTAAACCGGGCAGTGAAGATCATTTAGCTAAATAAATTAGCAAAGGACAGAAACACTTACTAAATCATATCAAACTGGAATAGTTTAGATTTTAATTAGTCCCAATTCAGATACAAATATCATTGTATCGTCAATGTTGAGGCAGCACCCTTTGTGGTATCGTGGTATCACATTGCATATTACGGGTGACAATATTCGCATTTACGTATAATTAGTTATTAAGTCAGTTCTTTTTTATTTGTACCCTTTTGATGTGCATTGAGTTTGAATAAGCTTATTTCCTTTCTTTCTTTCATTGTATGTTAGTAATGAGTAAATGAGTCAGACAAGAAACTTTCCCAGTCAATTTTGTTTAGATTCAGATTATCCAGAACTGGGGCGAGAAAATGGGTCGTATCTTAATTGTAAATAAAACGAGGGCTTGATAAATAGAAGATTGCATTACTCCTAGCGTCTGGTTGATATTAGGAGGACAGAGATCAGAGCGTAGAATAGTTAACGTAAGGGTTTTGTAAAGGAGATTAAATAGGTGGATGTAATTTTGTGAACTTCTCGTACATCAGTCGTCTATAGTAAGTATTTATCACTTATAATTTACCATTATTTTTTTCAAGTGGTGATAGGATTTACTTTTGTAGTAATAAAAGAGATTGTAAAATCTCTATAATGGTCAAAATAAATATATTATATTTATACCAACAAAGCAATAAATTAATATTAAATCTAAGGTTTTTTTTGCCAAAAGCAAATAGTGTTATTTTATCTTGATTAATCACTTGTATCACCTGTTAAAAGAATCACGCTAACCGTTTTAACGCTATCATCAGCAAACTCACAACGTCAGCGTGTGCTTTCTATACCTTAGGTATTTATATTTTTAAAACTTTCTCTATTAGCCTAGTTACCTTGATTAAAATAACACAGTTTGACAAAAAACTTGTCTTAATCCGTTTTAAAACTAAACTGCAATGGACGTTAAAGTCTTAACACGTGTCGTCGCGTGGCTAACAGCGTTGACCAGTTTTTATGCGTAAATTTATCATGCGATGTGAAAGCTTAAGAGCAAGTGCTACACACGCAAAGTAAAAGTAAGCATCCACTACTAAGCCTTTTTGTTTCGCTCTGTTCATTTGGGTCACGGCTGCTTTTTCTGTGTTATTTTTGTATTCTCTTCCAGCTTCAGCGGTTTAATATTATAAGCTTCATTTGAATTCTCGCTGAATTGGTATACAGTTAATAGGATATAATAAAAGAATTGAATTTTATGTAGATTTGAAACCTAGTTCAAATTGAAGGAAATATGCAACTTTGTGACATAAAAAAGCGTTTATGACCCGAACTTGGATTTGGACTTGAAGAGATGCAAATGCAAGTGCAAGGTTAACATCATATTTAATTTCTCGCACATGTAATCTCTATATCTAAATCTTTAGAATAATTAATTTTGTAAGTTTAAAACGAAGCGAAAATATCACTCTCACTTTGCCCATAGACGTAATATATACCTATATAATGTCATCCATATTACAATTTGTCGAGTATTCGTCGTAAACAATTTCAACTTCAATATCATAAAAACGCCTAAAGTATTTTATTATTTGATTGTCCTGGCTTTTCAAGTAATAACCAGTTATTTAATGTCAGCACTTCAACTTTCACGCTCTTCTTATCTCTAATTTAATTTATTACAATTACATGCAAGCAATTTGTACTTATAACTAGGTCGTCGTTGACGCCAGTTATTAGGTCAGGTCAACGTGTTGCCTATAATGATGTAATGCTTCCATACAATGTTTTGTTTATGCTGCGTTAAAAGCAAATTCGTAAGATGACACGCATGTTTGAACAAAAGCAAATGGAACGATTGAACGTCACTATACTGGTTCACAAATTCAAAACAGAATTAGTAAACATTTAGTCATTATTTTATTATTTAAATTAGTCGAATACGAAACACGTTAGTCAACTATATTTTAAACAATAGCTCAGTTTTTAATTGGTATTTGGTTGTTAAAACAAATTAAGATTACTACAATCAAAAAGAAAACTGTACACGTCTAAAGAAGCATTAAAAGTCTTTCACCAAATATATACCTAGGTGTACCATGCAAAAATGACAGTTACCGTCATTTAGACACACGCTTCAGTCAGATTTTTCTCGTTAGTAAAGAAAGGTTTTTAAAGGAAGTGGGGGCATTGTGAGGCAACTGAGCAGACCCGCCTATCTCTAATGAGGCGCAGGCCGTGTCAGAGTGATGCGATTTGCCACGACCTCGATTTAAAAACAAAATAAAGACTAGTTAATGCTGGCTGAATTCTAAATCAAAGATTTTACTGCAAATAGGCTGCCATTTGTAAAAAAGAAATAAAAAACAAAAGCTGGCTGAATTCTAAATCTAAGATTTTACCACAAATAGGTTGCCTTTTGTAAAAAATAAATAAAAAACTAAAGCTGGCTGAATTCTAAATCTAAGATTTTACCGCAAATAGGTTGCCTTTTGTAAAAAATAAATAAAAAACTAAAGCTGGCTGAATTCTAAATCTAAGATTTCAAATTAACCCCAAAGAAGTGGTTATTTGAAAAAAAAAAAAAATTAAAGACTCATGCTGGCTCATTCTAGATCAAGGGTTTTGTTTTGGCTTTTTAAAAAGGTACTTTATATCACCTGGGGTATAAAGTTATTTTCTTTAAAAAAAAAAGTACATTACGACTCGCATTATCTAGGACAAAATGCGGTGATGTATCATAGAGAAAACCACAAGAAAACATCCAATTCGATTCCAATTCATGAGTGCACAAAAAGAAGTCTAGAAATTAATGGACGTCTATCAAGCTTCGTTAGATAAAAGGTCATCTGTATACTGTCCAATGAAGTTTGAATGTCAGACGACAACCCCTATTAGATGTTTGGTTTTGACGTCTATAGATTAAACCAGTCTTACTATTCCTTACCTATTTCTACAAATTATGAAAGACAGGTTACGTGTAAGATGCATTCACGTGTCGTATGATTATAGGTATAGATATAGATAGTACATACTTAAATGTATTAGCATAAGTTACTCAATCATAAGATATATCAATCATAAGATTGAGAGCCAAAAATCTGCCAACTAACTGCATGCAGTTTGGCAGATTGCATTGTTTTGCCATTAGTTTTTGTATTATTAATAAACTAATTAAATAAATAAAAAAAATAAGAATCATGAAGGAGTTCCAAACAAACTGAAAATCCATATTTTTAGGTAGCTAGTTTTTTATCTCACTGACAAAAAGCCTCAATTTGCTATGACAGGCACCCTGATTCTGTGCTGATATGAACTAGTCTTTGTTATAATACGTCCAAGTTATCTCGCCAATGGCCACTAGATCTACCTCGCTATAAAATCCTTTGTCAGTTTTGCACAATATGTTACCGAAATCCAGTTTCTTTCTTCCATCTATATTTCCGTCTGACATAAACAAAGCTTTACTGAGCCCAAATATGAATGAAAAGACATGCCGTACTTATTTCAATAACAGCGACTGTGAGATATCCTCATAGAGCTTTCCAAGTTGGAATAAAAAGTAAGAAATTCCAATAAGCCAGTGTAGTTTTTTGTTCTCTCTTTAATGAAATTCTTATGCATGAAATTACAGCAGTTTAATTCACTCTGCTTTTTTATTGTGTTCAATGGACGGGATATTGGCATTTTCGGGCAAGGTCGACGAATAATACGCTTTTATTGGTATCGTTTCCATGGCATATGGTAGCAATGTGTTATATTTGTACACCGTTATATATTCTTTTCTTTTTAGTATCGTAGTTTTGTAGTTAAAATTGATAATTCCATCTTTTATATAAAAAATATTAGTATTTTTTTAATTAAAAAAAGTGTTAAATACATTGTTTATGATTAAAAAAATATTTTGTTCGGTGAAGTGCCCATCCGTTTCCTTTTACCCAGTAGGCATCGATCCTAACCCCTTTAACCAAAAATATTTTAGTTCATACTACAGTATCAGAAAATTTCCAACCAAAAACTTGGAATTAAATTTCACGTCACGTCAATTCTACGCTTTACTGTACACACTTGCCCTCGCATCCTTATCTCCATGCAATTAACCTACGCACGACGAAACAAACGTGCCACAATAGGACTAATTGTCCGAGGACGACGAAGCATTAATTACATGGACCTTTAAGATTCGATCATCAATCATGTCGCCCTGCCCCGTTTCCCAAATCCGAAGGCCTAGTGGGCCCATTAGTGTCACTTTGATCTTCCTACAACAGATCAGCTCCGTCAAGATTGCAAAGAAAAAAAAATAGATAAGAAAGTTAAGAATTTAAGGAGATTAATTCGCAAAAGTTGGATGGCCAGCACTTAGTATAATCTAAGAGGCGTCGCGCAACGCGATGGCATTAAAAAGTTTGATTCAATAGTCTTCAAAGTTTGATCTAAAATTACATTTTAATTCTGAAACTGGAAATACGTTTATCTTTACTTATTGGAAAGTTAAATACTCGTATTAAGGTAACAAATTAGAAATATTACATCTTTTATTTTAACAACCAATGAACGACTTCTAATTTACTGAAATATAAACGTAAATTCAACTCTTGTATTAAATTAACAAAGCATCAACTTTGTAAAGCATGCAAACAGTAGAATAAAGGCCTTACAAAATTTTGTTGACGTGTTGACTTGTGCGCCTTAGCGCGATGAATATACAATTTATGAGTATAGTTTGATAAACAGACTTCTTTTTCATCAAGGTTTATTTCATTCAACTTTTATGGGTAATAAAAAGATGATGTACCACGCTCAATCTAAAAGCAAGAGGAAAAAAAACGAAAAATATTATTTTAAAAAATATGTGAAAGACTCGGAAGTAAAAATATTATCTTGATTGATATACCCTTAGATATGAGACTGCAAAAATTCTGTAATTATTGAATAGAAAATGAATTATACGGGAGGTTGTTTTGCTATAAACTTTAAATAGGTGTTTAGTATGTTACCAAGTTAGCCTTATTCAATCAATCAGCCTATTGCAGTCCACTGCTGGACGTAGGCTTCCCTGCACGCCAAAGTGCACGATCACCCGCTTTCCTCATCCAGCCAACAGCGACCTTCCTCAGGACATCAATCCACCTGGCAGGGGGACGTCCCACACTAGTTTGCCGAGACGTGGTCTCCATTCGAGAACCCATCTGCTCCAGCGCTCATCGGTTCTACGACAGACGTGTCCAGCCCACTGCCACTCCAGCTTGTTTTTCTTCTGGACAATATCTACTACTTTGATTCTCTGCTTTATTATTTTAAAATTAAAATAAAATTAGCGTAATTGAAACAGTTTTCGTATATCTTTTGCAGCGCTTAACATTCATAATGATTTTTCTTTAGCTTCTAAATTTTCATTGACGTTAAAGTATTTACATGACCTAAATACATATTCAGTTCTTCGTTTTCATTTAAATTAGAGATCTCTCTAGGTAACGAGAAGATTGATTAATATTTAACTAATACACGTAATGTATTCTGACGTGACAGAACCACTTCAAAATTGATAATTTTATTTGGGAAAATCGTTTTTGAGTTTTTGTTTTGGTGTATCATGATAAGTTAAGTTAGTTAAACTGAGAGATAAACATAACATGGTCTATCGTTTCCTTAAACTGTATGTAACTTTATTTCATTGTGCATTTTATATAATTAAAATATAATATATTTTTTTTAAGATATTATTTTGATTTAATCAAATGACTCGTATATTTTCTGTTACGAAACTAACTATATTATTTAATATTGTCGTACAAAATATTGAAAAAAGCATCAATATTTTTATGAAGCTTTCGTTAACGATATCAAAAATTCTCCAGTTTAAAATTACTAAGCCCACTAATGAAAATGAAATATCAGGAAAAGTGGAATGCAAAATTGTTCCCAAGAGAAGCCAATCACATTAATTCACAATTATATTTCGTTTACCGAATGTAATTTCTGGTTTCCTAATGTTTTCTTTAATAATTTTACGCTTATTACAGGTGATACAGGTTTTGTTTATAACGAGTTTGATTGGGTTTAAAAATAAACATGATTGCTTTCCTCTAACAATTTTTAATGAAGTCAATCGCTGCGTAGCTTAACTGTAGCAGTGTCTACAAAACGCCTACGAGAGTGCTACGAGAAGTAGCGTATTTACGTACGTTATTCAAAAGCAAAGAAAACTACTAAATCCAAATTTGATTGATTTAAGCAACAATGACCCATATTTCTCAGTAGGGTTTTAACTAATTCGGAAGGGTCCTGAAATATAAATAGCTGTTCTGTTTTGGTGGTTTGTATGCGGAGGAACAAGGATTTAAGCCAATTTCGAGGCGGATGGTTACCAAAAGTTTCGGTCGTAATGCCTCTTTTCGCATAAACAGAACTTTGGGCTGATTCCCGGGGTTCATAAGCAGGACAGGAACTGATAATTTATGAATAATGTGAAAGAAACAGCTTCAATATTTCATAAAGGCAACGAGTTCTTCAAATTGAAATTTTTCGGGCTCAATTCTGTGCTAGAACTTATGACCTATTTTCTGTTTTCGTTACCATCTTATATATAGATAATGCTTCAATCCCCAAAGGGTTGAGCAGAGCTTTAGTTAGCTCCCAAAGAGCACAGACTAAAACCACGTTTGGTAATATGTTTGCGTAAAGATTCGGCGTATACCTCAGGGTAGGCTCGAGCCCCTCGGTGGGGACGTATATGAGCTGTTGATGATATACCTTAACAAACCATAATGGTTATAATAATTTCAATTACTTAATCTGATTAGCATACTCCAAATTTCCACATAAGGGCGACAAATTTGTACTCTTGAGAATTTTGTTCACCTTGGATGATATGAGAACATTTTGGTTACATAATCAAGGTGAAAAGAGACCTGAATGTATTGTATATCCGTACACCACTTCAATTATGAAATGGGACATGAATAAGCTTATGGAAGAAGGGAGCTCACAATAAGGGTGTTTTACACGGAACTTTTCCTATCAAAATTTCCAAGGAAAACTCATATCCTCAAGCGTACTGGAAGCAAAAAATTTTGGGTGAAAAGACAGCCTTTTAGTTAACGTCTACTGGTTCAAGCTTGAATGCAGCGCATTAGGTTTTAAGCTTATCATAATTAAATATAAACCTTATAAATATTTATCTTTAAAGACAGTAAAACAAACAATCTATCAGAACTGTTTGTTTCATAACTAGGTTACCAGAATTTATTCAATTATTTAAGTTACACAGCACATCATCGGAAAATATAGGAAAGGATAAAAGGAAACGAGGATAATGAGCAAAGGATGTGAAGAATGCAATAACGACAGGCGTCGAGCTAAAATAATCCAATTCACCGGAGTACCTAATACACAGCACAATCACTTATATACAGGATATGAAATAGGCTTCTAAGAGCGCTAGGCGTCTCAAAGCTGATACGGAGAAGCTGAGTTGGAGCAACTGGGTTCACTAGTTCACCAGGACAAATCCATCCGTTACACAGCACATCACTATTACAGGATATGATTGAGGGTTTGATAATGTGGCATTGCTGGCACGTGACTGGCTTTAGATTGCCGAATACAATCGCTCTAGTCGGATCACTCGGTTATGGCGCGTGGGGAGTTACCGAGCGCGACGAGGCTACTGTCTCGGTTCCAACGCTTCACTGAGGCAGTTTTAGCACAGCACTATGATATGAATGAGGGATGTTCGCGCGTGTTGTGAGCGCGAGAGGAAGCGACGCGGCCGGCCGGGCTAAGGGCGCCCGGTGCACTGCTGCGCGCGCCGCGGCCGACGCTCGATACGGCGCCGCGCCCTCTACAATCTACACCCTATTGCCACCTGTACGCTCAGTCACAACACCACGCCATGGGCTTGGACTCGATAAACAGAACGTTTCACGTGAAACACCATTGGGTTGCCAATGGAGTTCCATTACACACGGGGAAAACGAACTAAGGTTGAATGCCTTTACGACTGTACAACATAAACTGAAGGCGTTCGATTCCACGCCTCGCAAAATGGATCTGAAAATTTCAGTTCTCTGCGCGTACGACTGCACTACTTCAGCCTTTTGATTCCAGGATAAATTAAGAATTTCGTTTGTTTATGAATACGGCATATGAAACATTACTGAAGCACTTAAGGTAGCTTAGATAACTCCTGAAACAACCATCAGCCGCGGGAAGTTTTGAGCTAAGCCGGGTGGTGAAATTCTCTAGACTAAATTATTATTCTAAGAAACTTAGCTTTTATCATGCCATAAAGTGCTCCATAAAACGTCGAATCACCAATAAATTGAAATAAGTAAAAGTTAATATAGCTAATAAGCAAACAAGACACGAGGTTTATCGAGATCTGAAAACTGAATCTATGAAACAACTGAAATATAAAGTGACTGTTTTAAATGAAAATAAATACTAAAGCTAGTCCCAATTTAAAGAAGAATTATATCCAGCAACGGGCTGGTAATAAACTGATAATTTCTGTCGTGTATAATATGTGTGGTCGAATTCTGTAAAAGTACAGGTTTGAGCCAGAGTTCTTTTGGCAATAAATGTACAGATTTTTAGATGAACAAACTTTAGAACCATCGGTCTCAAAGCTTCATTTTTCTCACCTTCTTGTAGATCTATACAAATCTATACAAATAGATACATTTGGGAAGGATATATCAAGGAAGCGCCAAATAAAGTTTGCTTGCTCTATTTTTTCGCCACAACATTCCGTAATTCGCACGGCGGAGTTTCTGTATCATCGCCATCTGATCATCTGATAGCAGTTTCACATATTTTTTCTATAAGCTTCGCAGGTAGATTAAGAGATAACCTAAACGCAATTTTTATTATCCTTTCTTTCTACTGATAATTCCAAAAGGGCACACTACTATTTTATTTTATGAACTTTGGTTGTCACTTTTAACCTATCATCATTATCACGTAGGATAACTATATATGCCCTATTTATTTTTCAAGGGTTGTTAACGACACGCGTCAGATCCACTTTATGTTAACTGGCCGTTGTCGGCTGTGAAATGACCTTGGTAGTGATAATTTTGCTAACTTAGTGTAGGTGGAATGATCAAAGATTGGCTGATCGGCGTTACACCTCATATTAATATTCTCATGTATACGCGTTTTCGGTCATAATCATGGTAACAAAATTTTATCACTATACTTTACCGTATACAATTTTTATGTTATGTTTGAAAGCACCTACTATGTGAGACATTCATTGTAATATATGAAATGTTGATTATTTATCGATAATCTACTCTTCTTAAAAAGTTAAATGTGAGATTCAGATTTTTGTCATAATCTTAAATACTTAGAAACGACTTTTTTTTCATGGAATGACCAGATTAAGATATAAATTGCCTGTAAAAAAATGCTATAAAACAATAAGGCCGCCTTGTACAGTTTTTATTTCTTTCGAGATTATTGTAAATGTTTTTAAACATAAACATAAAATTTTTGTGTTCAAAGTAAAATTTTACAGTATCTGTTTTTGTTATTATACCAATGATAAAAGATGTTTGTGCTATAAAGTGCATTCATTCGACCTGCTTCTCGCTTTTACCACGGTAGTATTTATTATTGGTATAGCTTTTTAGCACAAAACCCTCGTCTTTTTACCATTTTTGTCACAAATCTCCACCTTTTGACAAGTCTGTAATAGGTTATCGCTTCACCCACACTAATGAACAGATAAAGGTAGTATAATCGTGTTTCAGCATAAACAGACGCTTTGAAACAACCCTTGTCAAAAAGTGGTACCTTCGTCATTCCAACTCCTCCATTCTAATTTCAGCCAGTCAATAATACTGGCGATAACAATGATCGAGTAATAAAGACCTTTGTCAAATACAAAGTTGTATCTACTAGGTTGAGTACTTTGTTTTACTAACAAAAAGTAAACTCAAATGGAGTTAAAACGGATTTGATAAATATCGCAAGAGTGGTCGTTCAATTTGTAAGTTTTTTTTTTTTTTTTTTTTAAACTGTAAACTTTGATTCCTTATTGATCACTTGACTCGACCATTTTACGTATACAAAAAAGTAGTTGAACAAAAGTTCCATACCTGAAATTCATACCTACCTTACGGGTTTTAACTACGACTAAAACAAATAAAAATTAATGAACTTACACAAAAAAGTGCAACTACCTATCGCATCTCAGCCTTACTTACTTAGGCAACTTACTACAATAGTTTCTAGTTTGGAGTCAATAAGTGGTGTTCCATGTTACTCCGCTAAACAGGATGCTAGCAAGTTAAACTAAACTAAACGCTTCCGTCTTGGTAAAATAGTCCATTGTGATTGGTTGAAAATTTGGAAGATTCAGGGAAGGAAACCGAGTCTTTACAAGATTGACAGAGGACGGAAAGGTTTACACGAAAAGGATTTTACTATTATACCAATTGGGTTGAAAAGAAATAGCCAATGGCAAAAAATACGTATTAGAATCTATGACTATTGCAAATAATAATATTCCACTATTATCTTTAGGTGACGGTAGAGTAGAATACATTTGTCACCAAACCCTACTCTTCAAGTGGGTGTCCTAAGAGGCGACTTAGGGACTACACATTGAACAGGGAACGGGCAGCAGCGCTCTCTGATACAGTAACCTTTTAATCTGCGATCTCCAACCCGCGTGGAGATTATGGCTAAACCCTCCACTTAAGTGGAGGAGGCTCATAGTTCAGCAGTGGACTGTAACGGGCCGTTGTTATTGGTTGATATTGATTATCTTTATTATTATTTCTTTGGTTTTCAAGGCGTTTATTTTCAATATTTGAAAAAACTGGCACAAAATTACTAAGTACTTACAATCAATGAGATTCAGCTCTTCTTTGCAAAGTTTACTGAACTGGAAAATTACAAACAGGATTAGGGAAGTTGATTATTTGTTCTGCGCTGTACAAAACGTATTACTAAGTGCACGAAAGCAAAATTCGTCCCCCTTAATGATGAATTATACGCCAAAAATTATTAATAAAGGTAATAACTGACTGTGAAAGATTATGTTAATTCAAATTAAAAACTATGGTCAAATTATTGATTTAGCCTCTTCTCTTGACTAATGGTTGCTTGAAAGAAATTTCTTAAAGTGATAAGGCCACTCATTATCTTTTATTATGATTTTATTTTTGTGTTTGCTTTCATGTTCATTAAATAATTCTTGTATTTGAAATGATTTGGGTTTTAAAACTTAAACGAGAGGATAACGTAAATATATTTAATTTTAGAAGGTACCCGGAATCGCCGGACCAAGGAGACGCATTGCGGAAGTAGGTCATCGTATTATTGGTCACCTCACCCTTTATTTATTTATTTATCACAAAAAATCTAAACAAGACAAGTAACATGACAAGTAACATGTTTTATTCTTCAGTTATTAAAAGACTTTTTTGCTTTAAAACCTGCCATCCATTAATTTTAGCATTTAGTTGATGATTTTAGTTAATTGAAAATATTTATATCGAGATAAAACAAAAAAATTTGACAGAACAGAACATTGTTCAAGTAGAATTTTTCAACTTTCAAAAATTCATCCTCCATTTTGACCTAGTTCTAACCTTCGCAACATAGCTGCGAAGCACGGCTACATACAAATGCGAATTATTTACAATGTAGTAAATGGATACTTTGATACAAACCATGAAATAGATACTTATTTCATCTGAAATTGTTGAGTAACGATATTAATACCTTTATCGTTTTCCATGACCAAATCTCGCATGCTATGAGGTCATAAAGGGTTTCGTGATCGTCTGTGTTTTAACGAATTTTTAGATTTATTTCATCCTACGAACGCTGACCCTTACAAAAATGTTATCAAAACTATATTTTTTCATGGAATGGCATTAATCGTTGTTTAGACATTATAAGGCTAATAAAGTAAAAGCGATACAATAAGCTTAAAAAGAATGTCTATGCATAAGCCGTGTCACCTTATCGAACTATTTTTTAACAAGGTAGAGGTTTTCAATTTGTGTTTTTTTTTCTGTACTTAGTACAAGTAATAATTTTTTAGTATTTTAAGTAGAAAACGCTTTACACACATACACACACACTCACACAAAACACACACCATTACACTAAATCACCGCCCGCACACCCGCTAAACACAAACCGCCGCACACTAAACCCGTTGTTCCGCTTACACTAAATCTGATAGATATACGAGGATTGTTGTACGGGTGGTAGAGATAACGATAATTCATATTAATCAATTTATGAAAACATGGTATTAATTTACTTGCAGATAGTGTAAGTGTTTGGAGTGGTCGAGTTTGCACTTTAATTGCACTGCAGATAATTGACTACCATTTCCATGCACTACAAAAACACAACGATCAGATAAGATAAAAATGTCTTTATTCGAAGTAAGATTTAGCAAAGTATTTTTTTGACGTACAAAATGAAATATTTACTTAGCACAACAGCCCTCTCAGGCTGCTTCATAATATTTATGTTATAATACGACATAATTGAAACTTTTTTATCTTTTATTATCTTAATACCATTTGATCCTATTCAATCCTCTTCAATATCCACCTCTTTGAGCCCATTAAACACTGCAGGCGTGTGATAAAGTGTTTTCCTGTCTGCCATCTAACGGCTTCCGTACGGAGCTAATCCCCCAAGTCGAGCCAGATCGATGTGACGACAGAATAGAATTCTATCATCACTTTTTAACGGCACTGTAATAGATAAAAAAAAACTTTATAATATGATTTACGGTTGAGTAGACAAAATAATTATGTGCACATTCAGATGTCAGGTTTGAGGTTAACCGGCCGGACTATGACTTCTGTGCCTTTAGAAGTCATAAAAACGAGTCTGGCTAAACTCTCTATTATAATATAAATTCATATTTAGCTTTCTCGTTTGTATGGTCTCAACACCGTACATATTTTTATGCAGACGCGGCAGCCTACTTTCGGCCACGCGCTGCAGTGTTCTTTAAATACTAAAATCGTTAAAATAACTTTTGAGTGCATAAACATCTCGCGAACTAGCAACACCTCAAGGAAAGAATCGCATAATTATAATAGTTTTTATATTAACTTTACATTATACAAATTTTACTACGTTTGTGTGATCTTTCTCTTCGCGGCGCTCCACAACAACTAGCAGCCTTACAGCCTGCTGGATCTACACACAATTCAAATGTGCGGGTCTCACTTGACTCGTAAACCGTTGTTGGTACTTATGGTATAAATAAAATAATTGCTCTATATCCAAAAAGAGCTTAAAAATGTTTAAACAATTCTAGAACCAATATGGGTTTCATCTTTCTTCCATTACTAAACGACGAACGTTGAATCGGAAAATCGTTCTTTGAATCGGTTCGCAGTTGTTAATTTTGAATCAGTGCGCACCTCAGCACCCCTTTTGCTTAAAGAATTCAGGCCACAAATCCTTTTAATCCATTTCTTGTTGTTCGTTTCATACATATCTTTATTAAATATATAAGAATAGGGGTGGAAATACGATAAATAACATTTGGAATAAACGGTTTTTTTTATTTATCGATGTAATGACCGAAAAACCTATAACGTCGTCGAAATATTGAGAAAATTGTTTTTCTTTGTCAAACCTGACCTCAGGCAGTCCGTACTACATTCATCACTTACTAATCCGATAGTCTGATGCGTATAAAACCACTAAAAATGTATACGAATACTAATAAATACAATAAATATATTTAATTTAAATATTTTGTAAACTAGAAGCATCAGTACGGTGCGCCATTTTCTTTTTTGAGGTATTTTTAATTTAAAACGTGACGGCCTGCACTAATCGACTCTCTTACAATACAATGTCCGGAGGGGCAGGCATTTTCTTTTTATCATGTGGATTGTAAGGTCCGATCTCACAAACCTTAATGTGTGATTTTTTTATAAATGGCTTAACGTCTTAATTGTACGTATTTTTACACTCAACACAAACGAAAAGATTTTCCGGTATAGAAACTTTTTGAAGGTTTATTGGAGTATGAGTTATAAATTCTGTGACTAAAACTTCATGCTTCATTTTTCAGATTAAGAAGTGATTGCACATCAGATAAACAACCATTGTCAGTTATTGCTAAACTTTAGTCTGATTGTTGATATTCATATTTACTTTTAATTTCTTTATTTGTGTTGTTCAACCTTTATAACACAAAAAGGTAGGTATAACCTTACCAAAAATTTCACGGCCACATATTTATCTTTACAGAATAATAAACTGTACATCAACCGAGCCTAGCGTCCTATATCGATATAATTCCTAATTCAAATTCACTTCATGTCGCGTCTGCGAGCCGTATCATCTGCTCTATATTTTATCACAAACGTTCCACATTCTTGCCATTTGCACTTTGTTCTTTTTATTTATTATTTGTTCCGCTCATACGCCTTGTTAAATACAGTATAGGTCTTTTGAGCCTCATAAATCTTTACACTGATTTGTGAAAGATTTAAATATATTATTTGTGTCGAAGCAATATATACACCCGCTCTTATGTGCTCTACTAACTAAAACCTATCAAAAATAAAAATTAGTTCATAGACAGATTTTCTAATTTCTATAAACTAATAGCGTCTAAAAATTCATGTTATTACTTGAATAGAAAAAGTACGTACTTAGAGATTATTACAAAAAAATTGCATAAACGAAAAACACATGAATACAACAAAATTACAACATAAGTGTAGATGTAGGTAAGCTTACCGTTACGAGTACATAGCAATATGTGTTTGTTTGCCCGCGGCTACTCAACATACATACTCATACCTACTTTTACATTTAATATTAGTAAGAAGACCCATATAAAAGTAACAAACCACAATCTATTCTTATTAGTAAACTTTAAATTGTCTACCTAATAGGTTATACTTTCGTACCTTGCACAGTGTTACGTTAGGTATTAGGTATTCTTAGTCTGTGCCTCAAAATACCCTGTCTGAACTAACCCCGTTAGATAATCGATAATGGTTCTTAAGAAACACGATGCTAGTTTCGTGACCAGTGAATCGTGTCGTCTCTTAATGTTTAATAAATTATGTAATAAGTAAATCTTCTGACAATTCAATAAATTTTATTTCAGACAAGCTCCATTCAAAGAAGAAAATCGAAGATTTTTTAAAGCTAAGCTAAAATTACACAGATGAAAAAATCATTCTTTTCCTCGGTGGAATTATAAAATAGCATGGTTTCAGTCGTGGTTGTAATGATTTCCTAAAAAATATTTTATCATCCGGTAAATATTATATTGTTTTCACTATTTTCTACCTTTTTAACTTTAATCTTAAGACTTGTGAAAATAAAATAAAAAATTGGACTCGTAACTTAATGAAACTCCCTGAGAAACAGTCGTATCACATTTTATTTAATCAAATACCTAAATTAAAAGAATCAGTTGAATATCAAACGAACCTAAATCAAACAATCAAAATTGAAAGAAAACATGGCGGATACAATTTTGAAATTGAAACGGTACGCCATTTTTGTGTGTCGGTCGACCGACTGGTTTTGATATTTGTAGTAGATATTTACTGAATGCCGTCACTGAGTGAATGGTGGAATGGTTTTGGCAAAGCTGTTTGTGCAACAAGTGCTAGCCAGATGTGCTATGGAGTTGGCTACACTATTCCTGCCAGCTGTGCCAAGTCAAGACCACCCCAACTATAGTTATGGTATTATTTTTGCAAAGTCAACAGACTAGTATGGGGCTTCGCACGGAATTTGGACGTCTGCCAACTTGGAAAATAACGACGTCAATAACCTTTGCTCAAATTGCTGATAGATCTATTAATTTGATTTAAGATGAATAAATGATTAAGGGCACATTTTGGAACTCAGACCATATAGGTATAGACAGATATATTAAGAGTGTAAAGAGTGAAACTACAAGAGAATTAATATTGCATAATTATAGTAGTGAAAGAGGTTTCAAGAGAGGAATTTTCCAACATTCTTTTTATTTCTTTTATACGTCAAAAGTGCAACCTACTGTGTAAATTTTATAATATTAGTATACGCATATGATTTCTTTGGTGTGTATATACCTATATATTATACATATCACCGTTAGATTGTGAACGCCGTTAGTTTATAATCTTACTCGCGATATTATAAACTTACGGAAAATTGTGAACTGAAACCAACCATTTACAATCAAACGTATTATTTTTCGTTAGTTTATAATCTATCAATGTCAAATCGTCAAATTTTCCGTAAGTTTATAAATAGCGAGTCAGATTATAAACTAACGGCGTTCGTAATCTTACGGTGAAATAATAGTAGATATGAGCATTATAGGGGTATAGGCTGTTATGGACTTTTTGGTACGACAAAACTTAAATGATTTCAATTTTCAAGGTATATCAGGTTACGTTGTAACACAAGACGTTTATAGTCGCTGTCAACGTCTTTGTAAACGCTTGTGACGTTTACGACGTCGTTCCGTTGACACGCGCCAGTTCCGGTCAGACGAATAGGATCGCACTAAATTGCGTAGATAAAACGGAACGAAATGTAAACAAAGGCCAGCAAAGGCTTTGTATCGAAATCTTCGTGGTGCCTTTGTCCTTTGGGTTTAATTGCTTTTGTTGGAAATAAAACACATATTTTATGTTGAAAATAAAAAAAGTGTACTCAGTTCAAAAACTGCAACCCACTCCGAGCATTTGGAATGCTGAATGAAAGAGTTTTTTTTTAGTGTTACTTTTTTTAGTTTGTGTTACAATAGAGGCTACATAGAAAAACTCTCTTCTCGTTAATGTAAAAATCTAATTTAAAGCAAATAATAATAATAATAGATAACAAAATATTCGTCTAGTCCATGTTTTATAGGTCAAGAAACACTATAATTCTTAGAAAATTATACAAGAACTAGTAATACTTCAACATTTATCAAGTTAAACGTAGTGTTTATTCACAAAGCAATGATAAAACAAAGCAAAGCTTCCAGCAATTGCTTTGAGAAATACAGCAAATTAATTAGACAATGACCGGAGTCGAGCATCCGGTGATCGCGTGCCGTGACAGGAGCATGGCTCACTAAGGAAACCACAGATCTGGAAACTTGAGTTTTGTTAGTTAACCTATTCTTGAATAACATCATTCAAAAGAAGAAGATATCTGGATCGTAGCAAGTGGATGTGGTCTTTGCTTACCTACCGGGAAAGAGACGTGATTTGTTATGTATGTGAAAGAATCACTTTTACTTCTTCATCGTGTGGGTTGTGAGGTCAGCAAGTGATCTTACTGACCCTGTTTCGGAATCACTAAAGGCTATCACTATAGGCTACTTGTACAGTAACCTTTTAATCTACGATCTCCAACCCGCCTGCCAAGCGTGGAGATTATGGCAAAACCCTCCACTTAAGTGGAGGAGGCTCATAGTCCAGCTGTAACGGGCCGTTGATTTGATTTGAAAGGCTATTGGAATAGCTCGTAGTAAGAACTATTTACGCAGATAGTTAGTGGCTGGGACCCATGGTTTAATGTGTCTTCTTACATCCGAGTGCTCAAGCAATATCCTAACCAAATTAGAAAAAGTCATAAAGATATTGTTGTTCGACAGCTTCCCCACCGGAATACGAACTCGGAACTTCTATAGTGAAAGGCGTGTGTTCAACTGCTGGGCTACGGAGGATGTTTAAAAGAACAACAAGTCAATATCTCAAGTATCCGCTACAAATATTTTATTTTAGTTTTTTCATGTTTCACTTTATAATGTTGGTATTCATGAATATTTCACGTGTCTGATGGTTCAAATAATTCCTATTAAATCTGAAAATTAATATTTATGAGCAGAAGTGCGCGTTTAAACATTTATGAAGTTATTTCGTTGCTGAATATTTTTAGTATGTACCCTACTTATTCTGGTTATCAATAAACCAACGTTTGAGTTTTTCGTAGCCTCTTGCTACGTAATTTCGTAGCACTTGTCTACGTTATTATCATATTGTGTGGGTTGTGAGTTAAAAGGACGACGGCTGCTCACAAATGCTGGTGTCAGAATTAGTAAGCAAAAATCTTCTGATATGAGTTATTCAACTACTTATATTCCTTCTGTAGAAAAAAGACAAGATTTTTTAGTGTCCCCAACTCAACGGTACTTGAGTAATCAAGAAACTCTACCTATCTAGCCAAACGAAATTACCCAAAGAACTTATTACTGCCATATTCAATACCTACTTAATTTTTTCTTGAACCTAAACAAAAATCAAAAGATGCCTACGAAATTTTCAAAGTATCATATTACTATTTGCGTTTACACGTAATCTAACCAATCCGAAGTAATTTCGGCAAGAAAAACAAACAACGTGATAGCACGTGGTTAATTCGTCCAAGCACGTAGGATAATCTGACAGCTCATTCTGCCGTAGTCATCCCGTATGCGGATTTGTTTGCCTCTTGTATTACATATTTAAAAAGATATTTTGGCCGGAAAGACTTTTTACTTTGTATATGTTTATAACTTTTACAGCGTTGTTGATTTATTTCAAAATTGTGCCATATCAAACGTTGTAAAGAAATGTATTGGATTTATTTAAACCTATGCTTGCAGTATAGTTTTAGTTGTAGATTGAGTATTGTCAGAGTTAAGATAGAGATTACATTAACATAGCCCGCTTCTAAAATTTTTATTATATAATGTACATATTTACATGCAGTGCTAATCTTGCATCTAAGCTTAACGTTTTTTGCATAACTACAACGTGTGTAATCAGAATTTTCATACAAACAGTCCTGTTTTGAAATTTCAGAAGAGTTCTAAAATAGAAGTTTAACAATTCCGCAATCTGAACAACCGTCCAAGAGATGTTGCGTCATTTAAGTAATTATTCGTAGTTATTAACACCATCCACTGTAAACAAGATTATTTATAGTTAAAAAAATAACTATTTCACTTAGAATTTTGTATCCTTTAGGAATAACAATACAAAAGTTTTTTTAACAATTTTATACTTTTTTGAGGAAGTTAAATTATTTTCACACCCACATTTAAACTTTAAAAGGTTGTAATATCTTCAAGAAAATGTTCGTAAATTGCCATTATCTTTGAACTTTGCCCAATCAAATTGGGGGCGGCCGTTCGTGGGTCATTCTCATAAAAGTAACTCTTAATTACGCCCTAACCTTGCTAGGTACTTGGCATTCTCGTGTTTTTTGAGAATCCTTTTTGATTGAAACAGCTATGTTCCATATAAGAACGTAGTGAAAATAAATAAAACTAAAAAAGAAAGAAAAAGAAATTATTATTCTAACGTTTCACATTCTACATAAACCGGTATTGTCCATGGTTACTTTGCAAAATCTACTTTTTCCTTTTGTTCGGGAGGAACATATCAAAATTAAAGATTTGGTTTTACATTTAATCTTTTAATTAATTAAAAGACCTAGATGCGAGTGCATTGTATGAAGTAGTGAATGAGAAAAAAGACAGGTAGCCCGCGCCGGTATTTATATAAATCTTAACGCCTGATGCAACAAATAAGCAAACATAGTAATGCATTTTTATCATTTAAAATCGACAGGCACTATAAAATAATAATTAAAGTAATAAGCAAGTTATTTTATTTAATATATAATTTTATATAAAACTAATGCCCAGCGGTGGGCCTAAAGTGTAGGCCGCAACACCTTTTTAATATTTTTTCTTCTTAATTTGTTTATCCAATATCAAACAATACCTTATTAGCACCATATGTTTAGCAATATTAAAAAAAAAACATTTGGTCTGGACTTAAGAGATCCTGCATCTACACGTTAATTTACATTAGAAAAAACACACAAACAGACTACTTGAATTTAATCAAAACATCAATAGGTTTACTTATCACAACAAGAAAGCTCTTCGAAACACTTATTCTATCTAACTACTGAAACAGAAAAGGGTTTAGTATAGATAGTTCATTCTCAGGCAAATAATTATCTGAAGCCAAACACCTAATTACACTTGCTCACGATATCTACGAGAATACCTCATTACATTCTCGTACAAAAAGGGGAAAATAGGTCAGCAATTAAATCACACATTCATTCATTCATTCACACATGTGTATAATTTCGCATTACATAACATGAATAATTTAAATGAGTTTGGTTCGATACATGAACAATATGTGCTTTTGAATTACTCCAATTTCGTGGCATATTATAATAGCACATTACACGCTCCAAAAATTTTTAATTAACTAAATTATGTCTGACTTGTTGAGTTCATTCCATTGTTAAAATTGTTTATGTGAAAATATGGGCATATCATTAACTGATCATCATTAACTGAACTGAAAAATCTGACTGTACGTGCTAAGTATAAACTACCAGTAGTGGACCAAAACGAAATAGTTTCATAATATTTGCTTTATGCTTCCTATCCTTTTAAATATTATATTTTATATAATGTAAAAGTAACTTCCTTTCAGTCTGTCCTCATCATGGCCCAACGGTAAAATTGATAAAATTGGATAAATAAGTACTTATATGAGAAACTAAAAAGTGTAACACCGTTACTAATTCTATCATTCCTACGAGATAATTATTAAGCCCGAATAACAGTTAATTTATCCTTATATGTATTTTGTTAATGAAGTTCATATTAATTTAAATTATAATAATTTCACGTTTATCAACTTTAAATCAATGTTTACGAGGGCTGATTGATAAGTTTCCGAAACGACAAAGAAAAACTTTAAAAATCTATTTAAAATAAATTTATTTCTCAACGTAGTTTCCTTCTACCTCGATGCATTTAGTCCAGCGCTTCTCCAATGCCGTTACACCAGTTTGATAAAATGTTTTCTCCAACCTCTCAAAATACTCGTCCACGGCAACAATGACTTCTTCATTTGATGAAAATCTCTGGCCACCTAACCATTTCTTCAGGTTTGGGAATAAGTGGAAGTCACACGGGGCCAGATCCGGGGAATAGGGTGGATGCGGTAGCAATTCGAACCGCAATTCATGGAGTTTGGCGACTGCAACCATTGACGTGTGTGCAGGTGCGTTGTCATGGTGGAACAAAACTTTTTTCTTGGCCAAATGTGGTCGTTTTTTCTGGATTTCTTCACTTAATTTTTGCAGCAAGCTTGCGTAGTACTCTCCATTTATTGTTTTTCCTTTTTGCAGATAATCCACTAAAATAATCCCTCGAGCATCAGAAAACAGTCGCCATCACTTTGCCGGCCGACAAAACCGTTTTTGCTTTCTTCGGCGCAGGTCTTCCGCTCTCAGTCCACTGCTTAGGTTGTTCTTTTGTCTCGGGAGTATAATGATGTATCCAGGTTTCATCGACTGTTACATAACGCCGCGAAAACTCGTTAGGATCTCGGTTAAACAGCGCCAAACACTCCGATGAATCGTCCACTCGACGTTGCTTTTGGTCAACAGTGAGCAAACGCGGCACCCATCGCGCGCAAAGCTTTTTCATTCCCAAATGTTGGTGCAAAATATTTAAAACGCGTTCTGATGAAATGCTCACCATCTCTGCTATCTCTCGCAACTTCAAGCGCCGATCATTCAATACAATTTTGTGAATTTTTTTGATCATGTCCGGATTCGTGACTTCATTTGGACGGCCAGACCTGTAGGCGTCTTCGCAGCTCTGTCTTCCACGTTTAAAATCAGTTACCCAGGTGTGAATTGTACTCAATGCAGGAGCAGAATTACCTAAAACACTGTCTAGCTTGGTTTTAATCTGGGTTGCTGTTTTCTGTTTTAAAACGTAAAACTTTATCACGACACGAATTTCGTTTCTTTCCATTGTTAAGAAAATTTACGACAGAGAAAGTTCTACGTCCTATCAAACAAATTCCACCAGTTCGATTAAATTCAAATTTGGCGTTCTATTTTCAAAAAGATGCCAAAATATAATGTTTTTTTTTTTTTTCGTATCATTTTTTTAAGTTCGTCGTTTCGGCCAGTTATCAATCAGCCCAGGTATATGTAATTCCCATATCTACTCCCACTCAACACCCAGAAAACCGTCAAATTCCACAGATACACAAAAATAGGCTGTTTTAGTACAGTAATAACATGAAGGCAGCCGAGTTCTACCAAGAATGGTTGGCTACAGTGTAATTAAAATTTTAGGGCCTCGAACCCGACGGAAATTCTTGAAATTTCCCAGGGTATCTGCAGGGTTGATGTGATGTTCAACGAATCAAAAGTCTGAAGGAGTCTGTTGAATTGTAACGTAATTTTGAATATTTTGTTAATTTTACGTGTTAAGTACCTTTACAACCGAGTCTCACACTCCAGTAGAAGAAAAAGGAACTATTTTTACATGTTTTATAACCTACTTCTAACAGTAACAATAGTTAAACACTTAAAGTATCAGTTCTTTTTAAAATGAAACTTTAACAATATTTAGGGCAACTGTTTCAAAGCTTCGCTAAGTTTTGGAATGTGATTGACAACCCTTGGCTGGGCCAACAACTTGAAGAATGACCTCAAATTCCAAAATTTCCGCTACTCTTCGAAAGTATTTATCCTACTGGAAAGCTGTCAAAGTTCTACATTTTATTAGTGGGACTAAACATCAAGGTTCAAGCAGAAACTCATAATTTTCTTTATTTAGCTTATCTGTTTGTCTGTAAATATTTCATGATGTACAAATTAAAATTATCATTTGTGCTGTCTACCCAATATCCCGTGGATAAAATCTAGCTAACAAAATCAGTGGAGAGTAACGTCACGTTTATTTTAATGTTCAGCTCTGGTGATGAAGCTTCTCTTAATGAGGTAGTAAGCCGTGGCTTTGTGTTAGGCAGTCGCGTTTTAATGAGACATTTAGAATTGTATTTTTTTAATATTTGCCCTAATAACAAATAAATTTCCAATAGAGGGTAGGCTCGATCCTTTCGATGGAAACATATATGAGCTGACAGTAAATACAGAAACGATGATGATGGTATTTTATTACATTGTTCATAACATAACGTTATTAACAACTTGATAGATGCTATCTGTTTCAGTAGAATTGTTATTTTGTAGTCGGTTAATGTGTAGATAAGTGAATTTAGCGAGGTGTATTATGTGCAAAAAACGTTATTTTGTGGAAACAAAAATTCTCCCTACACAATATTTAAAACTCAACTTATCAAAATATATCCCCGGCTAGGAGTCAAATCCAAGCTCTTATGTGACACACTGCTAGTTTGTAGGAAAAATTTTTTTCACCAAAAACTAAATTTTTACAGAAATCCAAAAGAACATTAAGCATTATTAGTATTACTACCAATTGGTCTATTTATCAACCAAAACTTCCGTATATGAAACCTATTCAATCTGTCAGTCTGTCCGTTAACTAGAAGGCAGCAATTTGCCGGTAGCGAGGCTTTGCAGTTACATGTCACACTTTCCGATCGGCTGGCTAGGTTCCGGATTTCGGACAATATGGCGACGACCCGGAATCTGGAATACAATGGCGGCTTGTGGTGCTACTGCGGTCTCCTGACAGACTAAGCCCGACATTATTATTCAGAATTGTGAACATTTTTATGGAAAACTTATAGGGGTATTTTTCATTTTTATGTGTGTGTTTGTATGAATACACACACACTAAACATTGATTCTTACTGTGTCGACGCAATTTTTGTACCACATATCACATCATATCAGTTATTTATTTGATAATATTAAATTACATGTCAAACATTAAATTAAATAAAATACAATGTATTATAATATTTTAGTAGCTAGATTCTCATAATTGAGATCTTTTTCTGAATAAAAATATAAATTTATTTTTAAAAGGTATTTTTATTTAAAGGTATTTTATTATTCAGTCTCTTTTAAATTTAAATTTAGTCTCTAGTGTAAATAAAAAAAAAACTACGAAATTACTTACACACGACATTGGAATGCACAAAAGTTATAGTTTGAATTCTCTTTTATAAAAGTTTTCCTTTGTAAGAATTGAGAATAAGTGAACACAATTGAACGATTTGAAAATATCAGAGAGTTTTGCTTCTAATAAAAATTATAAAGCAGAAAATGCAAAATTTTGTCGATATTGGAGCTGTAAATGCAATCCGAGTATTAAAAACGTAAAAAGCAGTGTCAAATTTCGTCGACATTTCAAAGAGCTTGGTGGCATAATTAGTAATACGCCTGTTTTTGGCCCGGATAGCCAAGGAGATGCGGGTTCGAGTCCTGTCCAAGATCGACAATTTTTTTATTTTCTGCTTTATAATAATTATTAGATATTTCGTTAACAGACGTAAACTGTAACAATAATAATCTATAACTTTGCTTCTACAAAGTTTTTCAACAAATTACCCATTGAACGCGTTTTTTAATGTTTCTAGGTTACATAAAGAGATCCTGTATTAGGTCAATACTAATAATAATTTTGTATTATTAAGTCAAATATTATATAACTATTTATTTACTTCCTAATAAATCGTTTTAACAACTAATATTTTCATTAATTTATAGGTATATCTTTATGCTAGAAGTTTCGCTTAAGGTTTACAAAATTGTAATGTTCGCTATGTATTAATCCCACGTTTCCTTTGTCGAGTCGTAAGTGTGTGTAGTAAAGCATAATATCTACTGTTATGACAAACGATCCTCACTTTCAACGAAAACAAACCCTTATTATGCTTGTATAATCACATAGATCAAAGAACACAAGACTGTTTTATGTATTTGGGTGAAATAATACAGTACTGTTTGTAATTCTAACATGAAGCCCAGGGATGTTCCGACTGTGTGACAATATCTACTGCAATACGTCAGTCTGTCTCGGTAGCCTGGAAGTCTTATGTCAAGATATTGGATAGATATACAATGTGGGTATGTTTGCATACGCTTACAGCATGTATGTATATAAATCAAGCTATATGTACGTTATATTATCTAATTATCCTTTTTTTTATGTAAAATAGGTTCACGTTTGACCACAGTCTCACCTGATGGTAAGTGATGACGAGGTCGAAGATGCACGCTCACCCAAAAGATGCCTATTTATTCTTGTCTTGAATACACCAAGATTATAAGACTCCTGAAACACAGACGCCGAAAGAGCATTCCACTCTCGTGCCGTAGGTACGCACCAAAAAAGACGAAGCAAAACGTTTAGTGCGGACTACGGGAAATTCAACCACGTGAGGGTGGAGACGCCCCCGGCGGCGCCGCGTACTCCGGTGGCAGAAGGTGGATAGCGGATAAGATCGTGAAGTGCCTGGGCACACTCTCCATTTTTTTAATTTTTATTTATTTATTTATTATTAGTGACACTTCACAGCACTTAAACACATCTTAAATAAGTGACATTAAAATTATACATAGCCAATAACGAAGATCACATATTACATTTTATCAAGGGTAGGGAGAAAGATTTTTTTTTATTCGATACAAAGAAAGAAAAGAAAGAAAAAGAGGGACCTTTATAAAAGTGATTCTATATAAAATTCATAGTAATATATACATAGTAATATGTTTCGGGGTGTGGGGGGTAAGTATAAAGGTGTATGTGCTGTGTATGTGGAGGGTGATTGTGTAGTGAGTGTAAGGATGTAAGAGAGGGAGGCCAGCTCCATGACCTTGTAAAATACCGAGAGGCTGGCATCCTTCCGCATCTTCACTCTCGTAGCTTTTTAATTTACTTATAAATATAAGTTAATGCCTCTGTGTAATAAATAAGCTTTTAACAGATTTTTTATTTTTCTATTGTACCAGCTACATCACAGCAAAGTCGAGAGAATTTGAAAAACAAATTCATTTTCATAGTATATTGATAAGAATGAGCGCAAATGTAGTCCAGACAAAAACAAAATAAACTTGTGGCACAAAATAAATTAAAATTTAAGTAAAAAAGATAAAAGGGAAAGATCTAATAAAACGATAAAAAACAAGTACCGACGCGACGACTAGGAAATCAATTAAAACCAATATTTTTGTAATAATTTACACAATGTTCGTGTACCATAGCTTTTAAATATAAGATGGAAATCTTCATTATCTCTATCTACTTGAATTCACGACCACTTCAACATCAATAAACTAGCAATAGTTTGTTCTAAGGGTCTGTTAGTTTATCAGATACTTGGATCGCCATTCCCGTCTGGGTTGTTATATTGTTAAGACGTGTAAATCTACTGTCACGTCTTTGCACCATTGATTGCGTCATTGTGATATCTGCTTTATGTGGTTCTATCCGAGGTCCCTGTCGGTTTGGATACGTCTGTATCTTAGGTACACTTATTTTCACAATATGATAGTTAACTCTTTCACCTCATTCATACATTTAAAAAAAAATATAAATGTTGTACTTCATCATATTTTTATTACGCTTTAACTTCAGGTATAATTTTTTAATTATGTCTTTCTATTTATATATGTATCAGGTTTTTACTAACAATACTAACACCTACTGTAACTCTATGTGTCACCTATACAAATAAAATTGGCTTAAGAAAAATGCATATATGTATCTACTCGAGCTAGGAGGGAGACCTGATGACCTGAAATACAGACTTTTGTTCAGTTTAGGCATCAGGCTTCCCACAATACTTAATATTTTTATGCATTTTTTTTTATTAGATTCAAGTTCAATGTACTCAATTGTATTGTATTGTGGTGAGCAAATAAACTTTATTATTACTCGTATATTATTAAGATCAAATTAGAAAATTCCTTTTGTCAAACAGGATTAAAACAAAGATGTATTCCTCTTGACTATTTCTAATTCCTTATTCTGTTTTTAATTTCATTTGGTCCAAATAATAGTTAATCCTGTATGACAAAATGTAATTCTCCATCTTTATTCTAACATGAGGTTAAAGAATTTCCAACACGCACGATTTTATAGCTACAAAATAGATTCTGTTACGGTGTTTCATCGACTTGTATGTATAGTTTTTCGACTTCATTCATTATTTACTATAATTCCATTTGTCTATTGTTTGTTATGCAATGGCTTCCCTTTCTTTATTCAGTATCAAACAAGCGTACAAAGTCAATTAGCACTAACACAGAGGCTCGACCCAGTTCTGTGCTGGTTGTTATAGATTTTTCGGTAGTCGGGTTACTCCGATTGTTTATTTATAAGCCAACTAACCGACACGCGCGTCGCTGTATCGATAAGTTTTTGTTCCTATATCATTTTTGTTTCAAAGATGTACTTATACATTTGTGCCATTTGTAAAAGGTGGCCGATTTGTGTCATCTTAGTACAATTCGGCCAATCAAGATGTGTAGTAATTTAAACAGAAAAAGTTGATTGTTTCGGTCGAATGATAGTTGTAGATTGATCAGGAAGTTAACTAGGGATATCCCCATAATCATAAATGTGTCTAATTACTACAACTTTCTTTTCGGTGGTTATGTGAATACATGTTATTAAAAGTAAGTTTCTTGTTATTAATAGTTAAATAAAATTATTTTCTCAGCTAATGTTTTATGTACCCACTGTTTTTATTTCAATTTCACAACGATAACAATAACATTATACGCAATTAATGTTAATTAAATACGAGTATTTCTCCGATCCCAAATGATGGGATAAGGGCAAGCGAATGATGAAGTAAATTTAAAGTGATAAAAGCAGATCAATATGGATTTCAAAAAGATAAGTCAACTACGCTTGCAACTTTTAATCTGATAAATGAGATTCTACACGAACTAAACGCAAATCAACTAGTAACAGTTTTATATTTCGATATGTCAAAAGCCTTTGACTTCGTTTCTCATAAATTGCTTTTGTCTAAGTTAGAGCAATATGGTGTGAGAGGTCCTACATATAATTGGATTAAATCATATTTGGAAAATAGAACTCAAACAGTTGAGATAACCCGATTGGACTCGAAAATGGTTTCTCAATCATACAAATCTGATTGTAAACGCATTCTGTCTGGGGTACCCCAAGGTAGTGTGCTGGGACCACTTCTTTTTTTAATTTATATCAATGACATAATGGAAATAACGAAATATAGAAGTATTTTATTTGCAGATGACATCACTATTATAATATCAACCAAAAGGTCCCTAGATTTGACATATCACGAATTAGAAATTAACAAAGTTTTAAAAATGACAACTACATGGCTTAATAAGAATAATTTAAATGTTAATATTAAGAAAACTAATTATATGAATTTTAACAATCTAGATATATCGGTTAGACTTGATAATAATACAATAATACAAAAGACAGAATGTGCTACATTCCTAGGCATCAAAATTGACAAGTTTTTAACCTGGAAAGAGCATGTAACTTATATTTGTAACAAAATAAATAGATTTTCTTATGCACTTTATAAATTAACCAAAGTTGCAAATAAGGATGCAGCTATAACCACATACTTTGCATACATAGAATCAGTCCTTCGTTACGGTATTGTTATTTGGGGAGGTGGCTCTGATGTCAATAAAGCATTTATCGCTCAAAAAAAGTGTATAAGAGCAATAGTGGGGGCAGCACCTGATTCTTCATGTAAACCCTTATTTACTATGCTTAAGATTCTTCCCCTTCCTTGCATTTATATACTGGAATTAGCTGTATTTACAAAACAAAATATATCGCTCTTTACTAGGACCCAAGATTTGACATCTAGAAATGTAAGAAACAAAGATGCGTTAGTGTTTGATGTTGTACCAAAAAGTGCTAGATTCAGGAAAAATTGTTATGCAATGTGCAAAGCTATTTATAATAAAATACCACAGGTTTTTAAACATAACACGGTAAAAAGATTTAAGAAAATAGTTAAAGAATGGCTGCAAAAACATAATTTTTATTCAGTAAAAGAATTTCTGGAGCATCAGAACAAGATATGTGGACATTGTAAAGATTTTTTAGAATAAGTTTTAAAATATTGTTTGCATGCTTTAATATTTAGGCTAGATATGTGACACTTAAACAACTATTTGTAACATCTTTAAACAACCATATCTTTAGCAAATAAAAAGTTTGAGTTTGAGTTTGAGTTTGATGAAGTACGAGTATTTCTAGCAAGCAATTTGTATTTTCTTAAAAGTTTAATTATTTCGGGCTTCTTGTAATTCGTTTGCTTGTGATGATTTACTTTTTATTTTTTAAGAAAAAAGTAACGTCTCTTTGTTTGTTTATTTCTGAAAACTGAAGCCGTCCTTTACGGTAGAGAAAATGAACCGGACAAAGTCCTTAGGGAGACGGTAAAAGCTTTAAACTTGAAAATAAACCAATATAAAACAAAACCTTAGCGTTAGAAAAATGCTACAAAAGAAGTTTGATATAAAAGACGGAAGCAGAAAGTCGTATCCTATTTTCAAAATATTAAAACTTCAGAAATTCTTTCAGCCATTTCTTCAACGGAACAAATTCTTATCAATCTTGTTTGTTTCCTATTTACGCCAGAATTCCGTCTGTTTGCTTCGCTAGAATGACAAAATAACAAATGGGTATGGACGTCAGTGCAAATCCGTCTTATCAGGCGCCGCGAGCGCTCGCCAATTTGCAAAAGGGCGCAGAGCGTGCTATATTCTTTGCCGATCTCCAACACCAAACTGATAGGGTCATCAAGAGAAGCTAGATTTGACAGCTGTCAAACTCATCAGCAATAAAATTGAAACTATAGTTGGGTTATTATAGGATGAGTTCTGACAGCTTCTAAATTCTTCATACGACGTTAACAACTTTTTTTATAATATTCAGTTTAAAAACCATAATATCTAATAATTAAAAATAAAGTAACTTCACCTCTTATTTTATCATTAAACAGTATGTAATTTTACTTAATAAATAAATAAATAAACGAAATAATTTTGAAAATTTTAATCTGTCTGAGCTCATCCTACAGTAACCCAACTATAGTTTATATTTGTACAAAGAAGAAACAATAATATGAGAGGTCTTTCTTTATATATTTGAGCAATAAAAGCCAAAATAATTATATTTAGAAATGCATGAAATTAAATATAGTTTTCACAGTTGTACTACTCTTACTTTTTTTTTTAAGTCTATATCAGAGAAAGCTAGTAGGAATTAAAACAGCATTTTTGTTTTGTTCGGTCTAGTCGCTATTTATTTTTTACCAGAGTGGTAATATAGCGGGCGCGGACTTGCGGGGGAGCGGAAGGAATATATAACAACGTATCTGGGGGCGCCAACAGACGGGCACGGACCTCGGCCCAGAACGTTACCAGGGCGAAAAACGCGTCGGAGAAGAATGACCCTTACCGGGCCTTACTGAATTAACCGTACGATTAGATCCGCGAACCCGCCGGCGGGTGCGATTTCTACCTGAAGAGAAATTTAAAAAATAAAGAAAGCACCGGAAAATCAACTCTATCCAGTGAGTCAAAAAAACATCAAAACTACCTTCTCTTCGTGGCCATACTCTAGGCAGTATGAAAAACGACACGTTTTGTTTACCTCTGCCGCAACGGTTGTCAAAATACCTGAGTGAATTTGTGCGAGGTATATGAAATATTGTTTTTTTTTCAATAACTCATATTGAATCCTTTGTAAAAATTCAATTTTTTACTTTCAACCGATAAAGGCCTGTTATGTATATGATTGATTTACTTTTTCGCAACAAAATGATTAAAATTCATATGTGTTATTAATCAAGTCCATAGTAAAATGGAGAAAGAAAAAAATACATAGTAATTTAATCAAAATTAACGACATTTTTTCTATCTTGACAGGCATTATAAGCTACAAATTATAATACTTAATTACAAAAACATCCAATTAAAACTCAGAGAAAAAAGCAACCGCTATTCATTTTAATTTCTAAATTACTGAAGTTGGAGTTAAAAGCAACAAAAATAGAGTTAACTAGAAGAGGGTTATAGTAGTTAACGTGCTAATGTACTGCAGCAGCGGAAAGTTGGTACTAATGGCGCCCCTAACTCGATTAGGATGCCGTAGGGTACGTATTATGCACATCTACATGGCTAACACAAAAACAGCATCTTTCTGTACCAATATTTCCTCTGTATAATGACCCGAGCTCATCTTATAGATTATTATATAGGTATATGTCGTGGCCATAAAGTAGAATTGACCACATCATGAATTTTTCGATCATTTCATGAAATTTTCACTGTCCATTGGCCACATCATGATGTGCCTTGGCCAGATCAATGATAAGAAATCGTTTGTCGATATGTTCAACTAAACACGTAGCTACTTCATGAAATGGTCAAGATTATTTGATCATATCGTAAAATTATTACATTAATTGCCGATAGAGGCACTGGAAGCGCTTTGTTTATGTACCAACATGGCGGCCGCGTTATTTCTCGCAGTGAAAAAATGAATAATTTGTTAAGAAAAAAGAGTTTATGCTAAAAACGTACTCTGAAAATGTCTGTCAGACTTAGAGAACAATAAATACCAAACATAATTTAGATTCTTATTAAATATTTCATGGACGCCTATTTTCACGATATGGCCAATCGTGAATGACAAAATCGTGAAATGTTCACGATTTAATGATCTGGTCAAATTAAGTTGGCCACATCATGAAATGCGACCATTTCATGAAATGATCGAAAATTTCATGATGTGGTCAATTCTACGATATGGCCACGACATATACATCTCATAAAATATATAAAATCACATTCTTATTTGCTTTCCTATTTTATCGTTAAGTTATCCTTGTCTCTTTTACTGGATTACAAAGCAAAATAATAAACCTAGCACAAACCCTTAATATTTCTATTTACGCCATAGCGATTTCCGTAAATTCATTTCTTTTATTATTCACGCAATGGACATCGCATGAACTATATTCTTATTTCGTAATATCGGCGATAACAAAATGCCGAAGTCAAGACGTCTGCGAGCTATGCATATAAAGACGTACTTATGAGAAATACTCCGACGCCGCCCTTCCACACATACTGTACTGGCTCTGTCTAAACAACTATGAGATATGTGAATCACGTTGTCCTGGAAAATTGATTCAATAAATGAGACTTCACGCTAGCCATTTGTGCAAGCTATTGCACTAGCCAGCCAAGACGGTGCTGCAAAATTCCTGGAAAAATCGGCGATTTACAGATAAAACTACGAGTTTATACGGTATGGCAAAACGATTACTCAACCTAAAAAAATACTATACTATA
Organism: Carpatolechia fugitivella; assembly: GCA_951230895.1. Lineage (NCBI taxonomy): Eukaryota > Metazoa > Arthropoda > Insecta > Lepidoptera > Gelechiidae > Carpatolechia > Carpatolechia fugitivella. The sequence continues at coordinate 5,919,334 of OX579660.1, forward strand.
CAGTGAGGTAGATGTGTTACTAGCGCGCAAAAAAGAAAAAGTAATCGCGTGGTAGCAGCAAAATGCTTGCCTGCCAGCATTAAAAAGGAATCAAATTTGAACACCGAACAGTATGAATATACGTCATCTTTGCTAAATTTTCATTGGGTACGATATAAAATTTATAAAAAACCTTTCGATAGAAAGCTTTGATTTAAAAATATTGTTTTTTAAATACAAGCTTTAAATGTTTATCAAAAGCGTTGAGAAGTTTCTTCAAAGGACTTTGAAGCACCACAAGGACGCCCAGCTCAATTACGTTGTACATATAGTTCAAAGTTTTAAAGCGATGGTTTTTGCTTTTAAAGTTTGTGTAACAGTACTTAGATACTGAAAAAAACTTTAGCCAATGTGTTATAACGAGAAACTAAATAAATGACGTCAAAGGAACTAAAGACGATGGATGAGAGACTGATTTGCTGACTGACTGACAGATTATCGCAGACTAGAAACTGGACAGCAGGCTTTTCATAAAACGTAGCCAAGCAGCAAGAAGTGTTTTTTAGAAATACCATCCCTTACCGGGGAGAAAGAGGCCAAAATAAGCGTAAAACCTCATCATTATTACAAAATTCACGCTGAAAATCAGGCTGAGTACTTGCATTATTGAAATAGAATATAACGTACTCTATTACACACAAGAAAAAATGCACATAATGTAAATACCTATTTAAATAACTTGCGTAGCCATTTGACTTCGAATTTCAAATAAAATGTTAGTCAATTGTTTTTGTTAATAGTAGTTTGTTTGTAAGCCACTTGTTTTGTGTAAGCAGTAACAAAAATATATTTATATATATAAATTATTTAAATTTAATTGTTTTGATTATTTTTTAAGTACCTGAATAAAGATTTTACATAATAAGGTGAGCAGTAACAAAACTTTTGTGTTTTGCAGATAAAAGTAGAGTTGAAATACAAAAGCTTGCAGAAACCTAACTGAGAAAACTAAGCACATAAGCTCTTCGTCCTCCATTGCTCAGACCAGTCCATTACACGTCAATTCGAGTCACGTCTGACACATAGACGGGTGTCGGCTAATGTTCTTGAACTCTCTCATCCGTCGTGTCTAATTAAAACTAGTTAAAACCTCTAAGATTGTTTTAAACAGGTAGCTTTAGTATGTTTGGTGTAAGTAACGATTTGAAGATGCACAGTAAAGTCATTCTTGTATTGATTAACAAAACGTTAGGATGAAATGAAACTGCAAAAACAAGAAAAGGATAGTCAGTACTGAAAATTACATTTATTTTGAAGTAAAAAGTAGCTATTAGGTATATAAAAGTAAAAATAGTTGCCTTGCTAAATAATTAGGATTAGATTTAAATTAAGATATATTTAAGCCTTTTACGTTTCGATCGAAGAGATTTTAATAAGTTTTAATTTTTAATGAATGGAGTTAAAACAAAGTTAAATTATGGAACTATTTTATTTATTTATTTTATAACGCAATACGTTCGCCAGTGATAACTGCATTATAGCTAAGTGTTAAATTAAAAGCACCATTTCGAATATATGTGATAGTAGCCCAAGATATTCTACCTTCAAGCTTCGTAATCCGTGTTAGCTATTAGTAGCTTAAAGTTTAGGCACTAAATTCTTAATCATTTACTTATATAGTTAACTAACCTTGTATACCGAGATAAGGACCGAGACTATTAACCTAAGTTGAATAATCAAAACACTTAAACACTTTACAAAATTATAAATAACTTAGATGACATATTACTAAATTTCACCCCTGAGAAAACATGAAAAATTGGCTAAAGAAATACGAGTATAAGCCGAAATGAGACATCTCTTGTGGATAAGTTGTTTGTTATCATCATCTTCAACCAAAAAATCTAGAAGTTATTTTTTATATTTATCGCACTTTTGACTGCTGTAAAATCAATCTAAGACCGAAATCTAATATTTGGTATCTCAATCTTTATCGTCGTAATCAATCAAACAAAAAAATAAGATTTCAAAAGTAAAAGAAAACGATTTCGAATTCAAATACCGAATTAAAACTTTCGAAAAAAAACAAAAATGTCTCTTTTCACCTTTGGTTAATGGCCAGCAATTCAGCATAGGACAATAAAAGATTAAAAAAGGTGAGCTAAAATCCGCTCTGAAACCAGCAACCCGCAATAGACGCCGAGCAGTATTTCAACGGGGTAAAGGGAAAAGAGCAAATTGTGCGGATGTCAAAGCTCCATGCACAAAGGTTGCAAAGTTATTGCTCACCGGTGTGGGCCATTGTCCGAGCAGGACGTCAGGTGTCCCGGCATTCGGACGACTGGATAGAACGGAACCGTCCACGGAAGGAGATATTCCGTTGAGGAAATATTTTTACCATTTTGGTATGTACATATTTTAAACAAGCATTCCAACCTAAAAGTCTTTATAAGCATTCCAAATATTTTCTATTGGTTTTGATGAATACGTTGGCAACCTCGGAGCCAGATCAATCAGAACTAGCAAGTCGTTCAACAGGCAGCCATCTTTTTAGCTCATAATTTTATAAATACACAAATATTATTTATTTCCCAAGTGTAGACAGACAACTTTTAAATTTAATACGTTTTTCCATTTATTTCCATAAAACACTGCGCGCTGCCTGAATCACAGATGCATCCGGTAGCAGAGTCAGTAAAGTTGCGTGTTTGCCTCCAAAAATGCATATGTCCCGTGTTTTAATACCCTTTTGTATAAATTGCACGTGTTAATTTAAATAAATAAGAAGAATTTACTTTTTATTTACTGATCCAGTAGCAATATAAACTGTTGGGAAAAGGTTTATTTAATTAACGGACGAGGTTTTGTTGATAAAATATTGTTGAAAATAACAGATTGAAGAAAATAAACTCAAATATTCAATTAGACTTTACTTTACCGTTGATAGTCAAATGAGTAAAACTCAATAAATAAGACACCATATATTCGGAACTAAGAAAAATATTAACACAACCAATGTCCATATATCATTAAACAGTGTAGTAAATAATAAGCAAAGCCTCAATCCGAGGATTGTCTTGGCTGAACAGCTGTGTCCCGATTGTGAGACTTGGAGTTCCAAGGGCACTGCATTGGACGTAGCAGTTTTATTCTCTATTCGCAAAGTTGAACGGAAAAGTCTAGTTGGTTTTATCTTATTCACTTATCTCCGAGTAAAATCTGTCAAAGATTATAGAGCTACTTTCTTTATCCCACGCCTCGCTTTATTCTCTAGGTAGATATTTCTTATAACGTAGTATGGGACGCCCCCCTGCCAGGTGGTGGTGGTTGTGGCTAGATGAGGAAAGCGGGTGATCGTGCGCTTTGGCGTGCCCTTGGGGAGGCCTACGTCCAGCAGTGGACTGCAATAGGCTGATTGAATGAGATATTTCTTATAACATTAATGTCAATAATAGGGCTAATTTGCATTTTATCTTTATGATTAAAATTTAAAAGGCTACCTTCGCTATTATTTTTGAAAGTAAAATTTCGTTTCATTTAAAGATACTTATAGGTATGGGGGAACGTAACTAGCATGAACAAAGTTACGCCTATATTCTCATCTCTATTTCCACAATACAACCTTACATGTTGATTAAAGCTCACTATAGACCGAGGATACGAGCAAAATCCATTCGAAACAGCGAGAGTTATGAGGCCCGCAAACACGAACCCTCCATTTTGTCAGGATTTGAATGATGCTTCAACACCGATAAAGTTTTATGCAAAGACATATCAGCATGCGATACCTATCGCAGCTTGCAATCCGTGAATAATAAACAGGCAACCAATATTAGTTTACAAAACACATATTATTATACATATTTAGTATGTAAATTTTTTCGTTCTTTTTACCATGACCACTGTCTAAAGTAAGTAATTATAATTCATATTTGGCTACCGGTTTCATAAGAAGATTCACTATTATTTTCTCACAAGTTCCTATTCACAAGATAAATCTAAAAGGTGTTTTTTCAACTACAAGTACCTATTTCGGTACACATTTATCATAAATCTGAATGTAACTGTAGTAAAGAGAATAAAAGACAAATATCAAAAGAAAAACTAAAAGCAAATATAAAACTCGTATCTACAGTAAAATTTAGTTAGCATTTAACACTGTGTAGTGTTACGATCGTGATTCAATTAGAATTATCTGATTGAACATTGGCTTTTGAATTCCAAGCACTTATTAGTCGAAGGTTATTAATTAAGTTTTGAAATGAGGCAGCAATTTTAAAAAGAATGAACTTAAAAAATAATAATTGAATAATAAAACGAAAATAAGAAGCATTCTTCTTTATTTAGTATTGCTTGAATGTTTTTTGAAGAATTAAATAAGCAATAATTTTCGCAAATATCGAGGGAGTTTTTAAGGCAAAGTTTTTCACACAAAAACTTGTTTTCGGTCCCAGATAACTTATAAAAAAAGTTTAAAAAGTTCAGTTTGTATTTTACTATACATATTGTGACACATTCGAGCTTCAAAGTGTAAACTGAAATGAAAAGTTAGGTACGATAATGGTGACAAACCTCAACTGGTATTCTACGTAATCCATATTTTCAAAGTTTATTTCGTCCAAATAGCATACAGATAAAATAAACTGATGGCATATAATCAGAAAGAATAAAACTAAGAAGAAATAAATAAATGAAGACCTCAATAACCCAGATCCAGTCAATCTCACTAGCCAAACTATTGGTTTGTGCTCGAAGCTAGCATTATGATCCTCACAAATCCACTGAATGGCCACTGTATTACGTACTGCATATTACTATACGACTGCTTCAGGAAGCTCGCCCAGTTCTTCCTAATATATACGTCAAAGTTATAGGAATTTGTCAGTATATTACAAGAACCATTCCGACACTTAAAGGGGCGATTTGTATTCAGTCGCGTTACATTTGAGCCTGAAAGAATCTCGTGCTGATGATAAGTCAAACGAATTACTCAATATAAACCCATGTATACGGCGTCTTCCTCATAGAAGAAACGACCTTCGGGTTACGCAATAAAGATTACTTTGATGTTTTATCACTGTTTCTTGAATCCTTCGCCTCTGGAAAATGGTGTCACTAGGTAAGTGTAGATTGGGAGTGGCAATTTTCTTCAAAGCTTACTTTATACATCTGAGATAATCTTTTTAACCTCTGCTCTATATATTTTCACATCTGCTCGTTGTTCTCCAACTCGTACTTAACAGCAATGTACAAAGAACATCATAAATTCTGTGAAATTCCAAATTCAAGTCTTACTCTTACCTATTTAATCTATTATATATTTATCCTTCTGTGAAGATAACTTTCAGATGTCAGAAATTGTAACTTCATTAAGTTTTGAATCATTGATGCGACGAACAAGCCCAATCGCTTTAAGTTATACCTATAAATCGATTCATTATATTACCCGCATGAGTTTAATAGACAATTTCTCTAAGGTATTACGTATGACCTAATTCAATGTCACGATGCAACTTTTGTCCTACGAAGACCTCAATTTATTACTCTGGCGTTCAATTTAATCCGATCTATTCTTGGACAATTACGTTTCTAAGCTCAGATTTTGATAAATTAGTTTCGAATGACTCAACAAGGCTCCTCACTCGTGATGTAAGGTTTGCGTAAATCAACAACTTAATTTTGTGGTTGGTTAGATGGGTTTTGGCGTTTGCTAAAGATTCTAGTTTTAATGACTATTACATATTCTAGTTTTTTCTCCGATTACTTGATAAGGATGTTTAAGGGTCAGTTCCCACCGAAACGTGACGCGACGCGACGAGGCGCACACTTTTTAAGATAGCAATACAGTTTTTGACTTTATTTACTGCACAAAAAGGTAAACATTTATTTGAGATAATTCGTAAACGAACTGCGCCGCGTGGCGTATCAACATCGTCAGCATCAACGGCCCGATTGTAAAAAAAACATGAATTTAAATTACCTTAACAATTACATATTACTTTACATTTATTTATTTATTTTATATTACATTAAATAAGACTTTACATTGCCTCTGCAACTTAGTATTTTATAGCTAAAGTGAATAGTTTAAGAAAATTAAAGAGCGCATCTCTGTCGTTACTTCATTACTTGGAAGCAAAACTTACCAAAATATTTCAAAATTCAAAACAATCTGAATTCAATTTTGAAGGAAGCAAAATACAAAGCTAGTATAGAATTGAATTATCCCATCTTCAAATAAATCCCACAACAATCCAAAACGTGGATCTCGAATAATTCCTTGAAAGAAGCAAACTTTCTAAAATATTTCAGGCATCTGAAAGACTAGCGTTTTGTTGGTAATGAGAATTTTAATCACGCTTTGAAAGTGGATACAGAAATGTACGCTTTGCTTTGTACACTTTCAACCAAGTGATAAAGATTGCATTACAGAGAGTGACTGAGTTAATTGCATAATCTCTGTGCATTTTGTAGGAGCTTTGTTTTAAAATATTTGGCTGCTTTAAGTTTTTGACGCAACCGTTTTGTAAGTTGCTCATTTGATTTGGTCCACGTTTTTTATTTAAGCAAAGTAGGGAAAGTACAAGAATGTATAGAAAAAAAACATCTATTTTTATTTTTAAAACATATTTCAGTTTCTTTGCTTTAGACTACTTCTTTAAAGGTATATCTGGAACCCGAATTTTTATGTTCATTCATCATCATCATCATCATCATCATCAATCATAATATTCATTACAAAAATAAAAATATACAGAACGAGAAACAAAACAAAACTAGATAAATTAAAAATAAATACTCAAAACACTTAAAACTTGAAATGGATTTACAAAGTTGAAGCATTCAATTAGAATTGTAAATATTATTTTAACAAAAATCAAGTTAATTTAAAAAGCATCTTAAAAGACGAAGAAACTTCAGAATTCCAAATTTAAACAACAACAACTCACGCCCGAAATAAGGAACGTTCTAGACTTTCAAAATAATTAAATTCAATTTTCATCAAGGAACAAACGCAAAGTACCGAAACCACATAATTGCACTGGCACTCGGGACGTAAACGGGAAGAGAATGCACTTTTATTGCGCGGGAGTCGAAACTAGGTCAGGGGTAGGATGAGATCAAACTGCGAGATATGTGGTACAAAAGGAGGGCAGACATCAAGCAAGGACATTGAATTTTTGGAGCAACAAACATTAAATCAAGTCTCCTTTTTGTGTTAAGATATTGAGGTACGTAAAAACATTTTGTAAAATAGATATTTTAATTTACTGTCATTATAAGAACGTCGTGTAAAGGTTACTACTCTGTTAATGGTATGGTTTTTATTATCAAAATGTCACAAAATACAATGTCAAATTTAAAACAAAAATACAATGTCAGAAAAAAAATTAAAATTAAAACAATAACAAAAACAATAAGAAACCTTAGTCAAATAAGCCACCCCGAACAGCCCCTCGACCAAACGTACCCAAGATGCTCGCAGCATTGCCACGCTGAACAGCTAGGGAGATCTGCTGCATCAGGAAGAAGCCGGAACGAGGATCCTTACCCCTCTCCCTCAACCGACGGCCAATCTCCCCCACGAGACATCTAGCCTCCGAGCACCACGGACCCGCGGTCTCGACAGCAAATGGCGCAAAATCATACACTGATTCCAGTAAATGGTATGGTTGGTAGGTTTTTATTCACATAAGCTACAATGAACTACAAATGAAACCAAAACAATGCAATTATTTAAATTTTAATAAAAAAAAATATGATCGATTATTTTCGTCATTATTATTATAGATAACTGCCACATCTGCGGTCTCAGCAAACAATGAATTCAGTCCAGTAAACCCAGAACTAGAAACTGTTTCCCCGCGCTATATTGCTAATGATTTGTGGTATGATCCCCGTAAAGTTTAAATTTAAAACAACCAATTTGTTGTAAGATATAAATGTAAGCAGGCAACAAGACGGCTGCAGAAAAAAATCAGTGTGTTGTGTATTAAGATCAGAGTTATCATTAAAATATAATAAAGTAAAAAATAAAAGTTTTTTCCACCTTATTGATCTTCTGAAGCAATACTCTGCAGAAATATATTTCATTATTTATCTTTTTTTTTTTTTCTTTTTTTAAGGTTACCCATTAACCATTGCAGAATTCTTATAATCTATAAGTAAGTTTTTAATTACCACTATTTGAGGTTCAAAATGCAAAAGCTTGATTAAAACAGTAGTCATACTCGTAGTTCTCAACCAAACAGGGTAGGTCAGCTACTAAAAAAAGAAAGAAGAAAATAGCAATATCTTGCTTTCTATTTATCTTCCAGTCGCTTTATTATTATTCATTGACTAAGATGGTGTTTGTTTTTAATTTTATACATAAACTTTTCTCATAAATCCTTCTAGAGTGTTGAGGTCGCTTAAGATTGCGAGACAACAGAGTTCTCGAGAAAGACCCCCATTCAATTTGCCTTGTGCCATATTTCACTATGGTGTGCTATTAAAACAAAGTTGTTTTAAAATTTAAAATGAGTAAATGTGGTATTTTTTACCGTTATTCAGATTAGGCGCAACCGGGCTCAACCCCTACGGTGCACGGTGGGTGGTTGGTAACACAACAAAAAAAACATCAAAGGCGGTGATGATTCATGCTCTAATTAATTGCAATTGAAATTTTAGTTGACATCAAAGGAATTTACTTATCGGCTCAATAATTCTAAAACTTGTATGTGTAAAGTCAGTTATCGACGTTACAAGAACAACCCACAAGATAATGATTTTAAATAAATGCAATAACAAATAAATATGTGGGGACATCTAATACACAAATCATAAAAAGAACTCAAATTGTAATAACATTTTAGTTTATAGTCACATTAAATTACTTATTGGAGTTACATCACAAGAATCTAAAGCCTATTGCTTAACAGACGAATTAAAAAACAAGTCGGTTAAACTGTCCCTTTAAAAACTTTCACTTTTCTGTTTTTTTTTCATATATTAAAAGTTGATTAAAATTTTTATTATTCCTTGATTCTGATAAGTATTATATTTATTTTATTGATTGGCAGTAACACAGTGCAAACGTTCTCGACCTCAACATATATTATAAAACCGTATTGTTATTTTATACTAATAAATGTATTTTAACTCTAAAAGCTCTTCATAAGTTCTAAACTAAGTTTCACCTTCCATAATTTGTTAATCTTAGCTATTTAAGCTCTAGGATCTAGTAGCTTAAATGGCTTCAGTTGCAGCTAGCTATTCAGACTAAAGCCTTGGAAGCCTGAGAAACTGCTAATATTTCGTATTATGATTTATCTTCATTTACCCCTTTTCTAGAGGGTCAAGCATATTCCAAGATAATCTTCAATAAAGGCGAAACAAAAAATCATCATTCTATTGCTAAATTCATTTTGTTAAAACATTAAAAAAACTCTTTTTACTAATTGTGTTGCACAATCCACCAAAACTTTTCCGGTAGCCCAGATGCACCTACCAACATAACTTGTATAAACTGGGGATGTTTGGACACCGGTGTAATTAAAATACTACCCCAGTTTTTGAAATTAAATTAGCACGAACAAAACTAAACGGATGCAAATTTGTTCTTTATTTTCTTCCTGCAATTAAAGCTGGTTTTACTTTGATAAAGCAAAGTGCTTCTGTATTTGCATTTAAAAGATGTGGTCTACTTTGTTTTTTAACGAAGCGTAAGTACAGGTAGTTAGCGCATTTTATGGGCTAAAAAAAGTGATTGGCTTTGTTAAGCGAACTAATGTGACCAATAACAAAATCAAATAGTTGCTCTAACAAAAAAACTATTTGACCATATACTGCACTTATTATACCACATTTGAGTTACTACTGAAGTAATATGATATAATTGGGTGTGGTAAGAGGCGACTTAGGGACTACAAATTGAACAGGGAACGGGCAGCAGCGCTCTCTGATACAGTAACCTTTTAATCTGCGATCTCCAACCCGCCTGCCAAGCGTGGAGATTATGGAAAAACCCTCCACTTAAGCGAAGGAGGCTAATAGTCCAACAGTGGACTGTAACGGGTCGTTGATGAATATGATATAATAATACGCGATGGTTAAATATGAGTTAAACGACATGCAGAGTTGTGAATAAGATATCCTGTGTAAGACGAAGTGTAGAAGACAGAGCACAGAAGCAGATTTGGTCAGTCGCAAGACGGAACAAGTACTAGGAAGAAGTAGATTTCTGAAGTAATCAAAATAAGATGTACTGCTAAAGTACGCAAAAATACAAAAGAAACCAATTCTTGGTCTTTAGTATATCTTAATTTCCTTAGAATGCATTAGGGGCCATTCGAACACCACACACAAATAACACTCCCTTGTTTTCATGTTGCCTACAAAACTCATCCGTCTTTGCATGCCGGACATAGTTTCAAAACGAATCGAAATGACGGATGACATTTTAGATTATTAAAATCAAAGAAATTGCATCTCTTATCAATGGTTAAAATAAACTCATGGTTTTAAATTCAATTTATAAGAATAAAAAAGTCTTAGTTCGCCTCTTCGCTTCTCCATTGTAGAGTAATAAGTAATATTTTATCGGAAAAGTAATAACAGTTATAAGTACGTTGTAATAATAGATTATAGGTATTAATATTATTTCACGCTCACACATGAAACATAAATTACAGATAGAGTTAATGTTCAATAATAATTATTTCGTAGTATTTTTTAGTTCTTTGGCACTACAAAAAAAAAGAGACAGTAAACACTATTGTTGATTTTTTTCCTATTTACAAAATAATAGTATTAACACTTAGCACATAAATATACTACGTGTAACCAATTTTCCATTAAGGCTGAGCTGAAAACAGTCAAAACCTTGAAATAGTGGAAATGGTTTATTCTATAATAAGTCAGACCTTGAATTTATCAGTTGTCGGATCGAAGCAGTGGAAACACGCTTACATGGCTGTGAACTCTATTATCGGAATGGGTGAATGTAAATAGGCTATTTGTCACAGGAAACTGGAGAGCCAAGGCGCGATTAAGTGATTCCATTTTGTATTGAATCGTTTGTGATATGATCTGTTCACATTATCATAGCTGATAGAAATTATTACAAGCGTATAAACTAACAAAACGTTAATAGACCAATAAACCAACATACCAAGAAATAGCTCTGTCCTTCTGCGGTTTCTTTAGTTAAGTTTTCAAGGTTTCCCGTAATGAAACTTATGTAACTCCGGAATTTTTCTTTATCTGTGTGAAAGACCTTGGCAATTACATTATATTATATTGTTACGCTTATAAAGTACGAGTAGCATGACAAGAGAAATAAAAATGCTTCTACGAGTGTAATAGTCGACTTCTGCGCTTTTTCTGTCGACAAACAATGAAGTTTATTTAATTTTTTTCAAAAGAAACACTTCTTTTTTGGCACAGGGGTAAAATTAGAGATTTAAGGAAAATTCATATTCTTATCTCCAAACAATAATTTGTAACCTACCTACCCATTTCCCTTTAAAACAAAATAACCCAGACATAATTGCTACTTCAGCAAAATTTAATTACAGGCACGAGAAAATGATACCAGCTGGAATTAAAGCAATATGATATTGAGTTTGAGGTTTTTTGATTAATGGTTCCCCGCTTTTGTTCCATACTCGCAGAAGGCCGCGAAAGAGCTCCCGAACCACAAGGACAAATGCTGTCAAATTGCTTTATCTTTTTAAGAGCTTATGCCAGATTTTTAAAAGTTTTGCGTAACTTGTTAGCCTTATTTATGTTGATTTGTTAGATAATATCGTTAAAATATATAATATAATAACAACAATATAATATAATGTAATATTGTAACAACTTATGTATACCATGTAGTTGGCAAATAAATATATTATTATTAATATTGATTGGTGGTCTACCGTTTTTAAGATGTCAAAAAACCTTTAATTTGACATAGAGCGATGATAGTAGTAAAATACAACTTGTCTTATGTTCCTTTTCTAAAATATTTAATTTATTGTATGAATGTTTACGCTAAGATTCTCATTTATCTGATTTACAATACCCATGTCTTTGAATAGGTACAATATTGTCTATTTTAATACCACAAATTATAATGAGTATTAGTAAAGAAATGTCTAGAATGCGTCTACCCTTGTAAACTCTTAATCTAGCCGTATACAAGGCTTTGCAATTTAGTTCTTAGTAAAAGCATTCAATGTTTTTTTTTTTCATTTCTATATCGGTGTGGTAAGCAATTAACTTTAGCAATAGCGTTAATCCACTTCTAGGAATTGGTTTCATTCGCTATTAATTTCGCTGGTCTGCTTCTGAACGAATTTGCTTTCCAAATAAAGCTGCAGTTAAAAACGGAGTAATCAACATTCAAGGTTATTATATTTTTCATTTTATGTTGTTTTTAGATTGGATTTTAAATTATTAAACTGCTAAATGGTTATAGAAAAATATTAACATTTGACATGTAAGATACAAAGCTTTAAGAAGTAAAATAAAATATATTATGTAATTACCCGCCAGATTTTCACATTTGAAGAATTTGAATTGTTTAACTTTTAACGTTTATTAGTTTTCAGAGTTAGCGGGTTCAAAAGGGCTTGCAAAAAGGCTGAAATTCTTATAAAAATAATAAAAGAAACTAGGTCTTTCTTCAAATTTTCAGAAATCAGTAACATTTTCGTATCCGTAACTTTGATTAAATAAAAACATAGTCTTGTATAATTGAAAGGGCAGGTAATCTAATTTGGATATTATTAGCCCTTCCACGAAATTCTACATGAGTACCACGTGTTTCAATTCGAAGTATTTTCGGTTGAATACCAACCACAATAGGTACCATACGATGTTATAGGTACGTTAATTTTATATATCACAATTTTAATGAAATCCTTTAAATGGCCCTAAAGGGTCCATAATTATATCTCCTAAATTATCTGCTAATAAAATCTTGTGTTTACCATTGTGGAACGCAATAAAGTATTGAGTAAATTCTTTAGTATTTGCACCTGCGCATCATTCGTCTAATCGATAGTATGCGGCGTGCGCGATATTGTAATGTAACATTCCTTTGTCTGCGGTGCTTATAGTCGCCTGCATCCCTGCGTCAATACGTCTTGACAGCCGCATACAAGTGGATATTTTTTCCGTCAATAAGTCATGACAGTCATCTTCTTCTTCATAGTGTGGGTTGTAAGGTCAAAACCGACCTCACTAACCCTGGTTACAGTGTTACAGGGGTCACTAAAGAGGCTCGTATAACGACTACTACCGTAAATAGCAGTTACCCTGACGGCTTAACGTGCCTTCCAAAGCATAGAATCATCTAATATAATCATAAATATTTATTTTTCGCCACAAATTTTGCGTAAGTCAGTATGTTACTCATTACAAGTATTATGTTTATAGTTTTGTTCAATTTGTGGGAGACTGAAGCCTCAGCTAAGCCGAGGTCTGTATTATAGGACTCTAAGTCTCCCGCTCGGATCACAGAAGCTCATATGTACTATTATTTACTACTAATAAAACATTGAATATAAGAATGGTAAGTAAAAGTTTGTCTACGTAAGTACATTGTTCATATTCTAAAGCTAGATTATTCAAGTTGAGTTATTTTAATATTGATAGTAAGCTTTCTGTTTGTGTGAATAATCATTTGTTTTCTGTGTGTGCAATAAAGTACTACTACATCTCTGGTGCAATTTAGATTTAAGTTCATACTGTGACGTACAACAGTAATTGGTGCTACGTAGCGTAGTTTCCAAACGTGAAAGCGTCTAATGTCTTTACGGCTAGAATACCACTAGCTCGTAATTGCATTTTTCGCATTGTACCCTCTTCATCGAGGGTGCTGGTAGCAGAGCTGCTTAATCGTAGCCACGCCTGCTCGGTTCGCGTACATCTCTAGTCTACTCTTTTTATCTTTCTTTTCGGACAATCAGGTAATTCGGCCTGCAATATCCTAACCAAACTGGAGCAAGTCTGACAAAGAAATTTTGTTTGACAACATTCCCACTGGGATTCAAATCCGGAACTTCTGTAATGAGAGTCAAACGCTCAACCACTCGGTTACGAAAATACATCATCATTTCCATTCATGGTAGGTATTTGATTTGAGCGTTTCCAAACCGCATTTTGCTATACTGCAACGTTCCATACTAGTTCATGCATTTATAAACTCGTATGTCACGTGCACAGACCGCATCCCGTTTATTTGAGTAACATGCAGTCGGAGAAAAGGCATTTGTGCGTAAAAAAGAACTTCAGGATTGAACGAGTGACTAAAACGCGACTATTTTACTGTTTTCGGGTCTAGGGAGACTTTAAATTTTTCTTCCTAATACTTTTTCATACTGGTTTCAATTACAAGCTTTTCAGCTGTTTACTTTTCCGCGTATTTAAAAAAACATACTAGGGTTAGATTGTTTAGATATTTAAACATTTGTAAAAAATTACCAAAACCATTCTCTCTTGTCTAAACATGCGAGTCATGAGAGATGGTCCTTTGAGAAACTATGGGAAACAAAAGACAAAAAATACTTCCAACATAAAATCTCCAATCGTATTATCTCCAAACATTCTATCTTATTAGTTTGTGTAACTACAACAGAAAATATTAATGGTACAAAAAATATATATAATAAATCGTGCTGTGTAATCCCAGTTTTTGTCATTCATTTCAGAAAGGCGACCACACCTATTCATAGAACTAAAAGAAACAAGAGAGAGAAAGAACTTTTTTGCGACATCACCTAAAACATTGTGCCATTGCGGCAAAATTAATACTCAGTATCTGGGGTACTATTAACTTAATATTCGAAGCTATTATAAACCACAATATTACATTAGAGAAACATTAAGTATGATGCCTCTAGCGCAGCTCTTCTCCGATTTTATGATCCAAGGAGATAATTCTAGTAATAAAAAGGCACTAAAGTTAGTACTTCAAATAAGTTCATACCAGAAACATGAATGTAAACATAAGGGCAAAGTTCTTTCAGTTCTTCAGCCATCCAGACTGAAGAGGTGACATAAAACAATAATAGAGCGAAGTTTAAAAATGTTTACGTACTAATCAAGCATAATTTGTTTGATTAGATACTTCACTGAACACTACACATGAAAAACAAAAAAAAAACAAAACAAGTCAAGAAGAAAAAAGTACAGATCGGCGGTTTTATTGAAAAGATAACGATTTCTTCTAGGCAACCTTTTTTATCTTCAAGAGACAATTGAAATAGAAGAGAAGCGTCTTTAAACATTTCGTATGAAAATTCTTTGGCGCGTAAGTTGTAACTTGGCTTATGCTCTGGCGTGCGCAAAAAATCTAGGACATTCAGGGCTCGCAGTGGCACCTAGCTCAATTTTGCTTGTCGTAAATGCCAGTTATAAAACTCCAAGAACATTTTCTATGCATTTCCAAGGAGACTTTTAAATTTACGGTGCATTGTCGCCTGCGAAGATACGTTGACAATTTAGTTTTATTGAAAAAAATAAAATAAGCAAATACTTTCTTTATCAAGGGCAAACTATTCAAACATTTACTTTGTAATTTTGTTAAAAATAGTCTACGTAATCCATTTCGAATTACTATTCTACATTTCAATAAGACAGTGATGATTAACAAAGTTCACTATGTTTGAAATAAAAACCATCAAAAGGCAACCCCAAAAATAACACAGACTACAAAAAAAAAACATTTTTAAAAGCTCCTCATTTCTCTCAAGTTGAGTGATTAAAGCGCGCACTCGCAAGAGGAACTCACATAATTTTGCCTCGGTTTTGTCGGGCCTTCCTGCGTTTTACTTCGCTATTCCTGACTTCGCCTCACTACCACCGACTTCCCCTACTATCCCTACCTATCCTGTCTTCCTCTCCAGTCTCTAAGTAAACTGCCCCTTGTGGTTGAAGAAGCAAATTTATGTATAAACGCTGAACAGATTTTAAAAGAGTTTTCTTTTAAGAGTTACTTGCCTGGAAGTTATGATTTGAAAAGTTTGAAAATGTTTTGATACAAAGCTAGCTGACTTTTATGCTGGTGCTGGAAAATATAACCAGATTTCCTGAATGCAATGTCTCGAAAGGTAAAGAAAATTAAAGTAAATTATAATGTTTGTCAATATAAGTAAATAATCAATGCTCTTTGCCTGAACTAAGAACCAACCCACTGGGCCGCCGCCATCTTAGATTATTACATTATTAACGTTGCGTTGCTGTCTAATACCTATGTCGTCGACAAAAAAATGGCAGCTGTATAAGATTTTTGACATTTTATTTGCTACTTGACGTAATAACAACGAGTTTAGTTTTAGGGTTAAGTTAACTTGCCACCTTTGTCTTGCAAGTGTCGTAGTAGTACAGTATTCTATTATTATTTTTTTATTTTGTTCTACAAAAAGACGTTGGACATTTCAAACAATAAACTAAGATGTCCCACTTTCTTTAATAGCTTTTAAAACTCTGAACCATCAGTGTTCCGGATCTCTCGAGTTATAAAACTAAGATAAACGTTCTTTATTGAAAACCAATATGGCCGCGATACTGCTAGATGGGGATGACAATGTCTCCTCATAACGTTGTATTATGTTATGGACATTTGAGGACTTAGTTTCTGATAGTTTTCCGGTAAATATGAGGTATATGGATGGATATGGTAAGACTGGTTCCCTGTTCACAAGATGAATAAAAAATATGTTAGAATTTTCTTACATTTACTAGTGTATTTCATTTTGTGTATTAACAATATGTATTTTCACCATTTTAAACTATGCACCTAATAGATTCGATTAGATTATTTATTCCTCAAACAAAATATATTGTATTGGAATGTGATACAGTAAATGAATAAATTAGTAAATTATTTATAAAATCAATGAATAATAATAGCTGATCAATAAAAATCTGTTTCTCTGTTTGTGTTTCTGTTAGTTGGCTAGGTTTCTGTTAGTTGTATATTTAGAGGCTCAGGATCAAGATGGTTGATGAAAGAGGAGTTTGCCCACCAGTGCAGTGGGACACGCTACATAAAAAAACTTGTGTGTGTTGTACACCCAAGTTAGAAGATTTTTAAGTATAGACTTAGCTGTCTTATTTATATCAACAGCTTAGTAATATACTTACTAATCTTTGTACACAATATGGGTCATCATCATATCCCCATTATCAGAAACCGTTAAGACCGTTTGAAAGGAATATTATCGTTCATGCTCATAGAAAGCTATTTGGGGTTATTCGACAGAAATAAATTGGGTCCTATGTGAAAAGGCTGTATAGCTTGATGGACGATTCAAAAGTCGCTAAAGTACTCGATGTGAGGGGTGGCAACGATTGGCACAAGGTTATTTTGTGACCCATGATGAAAAAAAGGGTACTAAGACTATGGAGTCCGACTGTAGGGTAGGGTATTAGCTATTATGCAAAATCTGAACTATTAACTTATTAATTTCTTTCGCTTTTTAGCTGTGTATTACAATAACAAATTAATTAGGTACAAAATACAGAGACTTAAATGCATTATTCAGACAGAGAGGTACTTTGAGATATTTTTTTTTAAAATAAGGTTAACAGCAAAGTGTAGGTACAATCACTTTTGGACAGTACAATTTATCCAAGTATTATAACCTAGTAAAAAAATTGTGATATAGGTAACCAAAATTATTATACTCGGAAGGATAACAAGGAAAAAAAAAATGAGAGACGTAGATGTACTATAACGTAGAATTTGTACTTAATTAGCCTAACAAAACATTATTGTTAGCCGAATATTCGGAACATCTCCTTAGTAACCACTAAGGAGATGTTCCCGGGTAGCGACTTGGTAACAAGGAGGGTTTTCTCAGAAGGTCAAAGAAAATTCCGAATGGGGATAAGATTTGAAACAAAAAAAACAAGTCATTTACTGGGGTATTTTCTAAATAATGTAATGTCGACAAAACCATCCATTTTGTTTCAAAAGTTTTACCTACTTTTCTAATGTACAATAAACCTACTAAGTGCTGGTACTTAGTAGTCACAAACTCAAAAGTTCAACCAACCAAGACATCGGCCTAAAAAAAGATAATGAAGTAGATAACCTTCATAAAATAACTCTTATTAGATATATATATAAATATCGGATAGTTGTGGCTAAGTTTTTTGGAGAAAACAAAATTAAGACACCCCCAAAAAAATTTTTGTACACTAGTATGAGCAAAAATAGTCGAGATAGAGCATAAAATTCAACTAGTTGAGCAATCTAGTTGAACAGTGGGGAAGAAGGGAATTTTATATAGTACTTCTTCAGTCTTCCAAATTAAAATAAATTTATGGCGACTATTGCTGATTTTACGAAAATAAAAGTTTTTTTTTTTTCGACATACTTTATATTAATTTAATGGAATGGAGAATAATAAAGTATTTTTTTTACAAAATGAGAATTTAGTTTTTACGTTATTTACTTCACATAAATACCTATTTTGTGGAACTAATATATCATTTCAGTTTTTCGTGTGTGTAAGAATCTTTCATGATGAATGAATAAACAGCGTAGTGTAAGATATTTGGACCATTTTTTATCAAAGTCGTGTTACTTATTTGTCTTGGAATTCTATTACAAGTATTGGATGATTTCATAAGTAAAATTAGGGCTTGATTTTCGAGTTCTTCTCTACTCCAAAAACAAAAGAAATACGTTTTTACCGAAATCTATTTCCGAGGTTTTCACTCGAGGCGACGCAATGGTTTTTTCGTAGTATTTTTTGTGGTTTAAATTTCTAAGAACGACGCTTTAAAAGAATATTTTGACGGCAAGTTTTACTATTAGCTAATTACCTTATATTATTATCCTGAAAAGTCTTTGACTTTTTTTAAATAGGTCCTTATTATTTGCATATACCTACATATCCTACTAATATTATAAATGCGAAAGTTTGGATGTTTGAATGTTTGTTGCCGAATCACGCTTAAATCACTGAACGGATCGGGATGAAACTTGGCACACATATAGGTTGGGTCTTGGAATAGGACATAGGCTACTTTTTACCGCGGGAAAACACTTCTTTTTTACGGGAAAACTCATTAAACGTGGGTGAAACCGCGGGCGGAAAGCTAGTTATATATATATTTTTAAATATAACTATATTCGAACCTAGAACTTTTGGTCGATAGTCAGACGCTTTGCAAGACCACGAAGACTGTTATAGCTCCGTATAATATCCATCGTGTTTCCATTAACTATCATTACATTATGAATGAAGGCAACGCGCGAGCATCAATTTGTACCCTCAGCGGGATCCTTACGTCGCCTTGTTATTTCCGTGTTAAGATTGCCCGGACAGGGTCAAGGAGATTGTGAAAAAATAATGTTAACCAATACCGCTTTTTGGAGTTCCGGAACGTTACAGAAATATATTACTGTCGAATCTATAGATTTAATGTTTGTAGACAAATCAAAGTAGTTTATCACTTGTTTGGTGACGGCAGAGTAGAATACATTTGTCACCAACTCCCTCTTCCCGTGGGTGTCGTAAGAGGCGACTTAGGGACTACACATTGAACAGGGAACGGGCAGAAGCGCTCTCTAAGACAGTAACCTTTTAATCTGCGATCTCCAACCCGCCTGCCAAGCGTGGAGATTATGGCAAAACCCTCCACTTAAGTGGAGGAGGCTCATAGTCCAGCAGTGGACTGTAACGGGTCGTTGATGTTATCACTTGCTCAAGTTTGCAATTAAAAATGTGTGTGGTTTAATTACGCATTAGATTTAATTGGTTGGGCTGTATTGGAAAGTTACTACATTTCAAGGAGAGAAAGTATTTTTAGTAGCTGGTAGCAACTAGATGACAACACCTGTAAATAGCACTTAGTGGCGTGCAAATAGTATTGTTGGTGATGTTAGTAATTTTTGATGATGATGATGATGATGATAATAGACAACTACGAGTTTAAAATCTTCTATACGTATGCTAGTACTCAATACACCACCGAGGCTCATACTGTATGTTTATTTAACGCTCTAACGGTCAAAGAGAATATCGAGATGAAACCTGCACATTCCTGTAAAGAAATTGAAAGATTGTGTGTAAAGTTGACCAACTCGCCCTAGGCCAGCGTGATCGACTAAAGCATATAGGTTTAAGCAGTTGTCTTAAAGTCAAAAAACGTGGCCCTATCACCTCTTAACTAACAGAGTGGTATCTGTGTGGAATAAACTACCACAGGATATTGTCTCCGCACCATCAATAAACGCTTTTAAAAACAGACTGGACAATTGGTGTAAAATTAATAATAACTGTGACATTATGGTCACTTAAACAGTGCGCTAATTTAATTTAAATTGAAAAAAAACATACAATATTATAATAATTAATAAATAAATAATAACGAACACTGTATAGGACCTATCGGCAAAATATGCTGCCTGTCCTTAATATAATAATAATAATAAAGCAGCAATATAGGTATAATCCGATAAACAAACAAACACATCTCTTGGGCCACTATCGAAATCTCCTTATCCCGTCACTTGATACGAGGATTGTTTGCACCAGCAGTGTTCCCCCGATAAAACCACTTACATTACACTTGTGACGGGGAAGGCCGACTGCTGGATTATGTTTCATTAGGTTGTTTTTTTTTTTATTTTTGAGATTCGTCGACTTTTTAACGGTTTGGGTTCTTGCCTGAGCAAAAGGGCATGTTCAAACTTAAACTAATGTATTTTTAGACATTAAAATGTGTACGTTTGTGTGACGCTTTTAAACTTACGCTGCAAACATTTTAAAAGAATCAGTCTAATACTTTAAACGAGTAATTCTTTTATATATCTATCTATATATAGGTATAGGATAATAAAAATCTCTAAAACGACTGCAATTATTTCGATGAAATTTAGCATATAGGGGGTTTCGGGGGTTATAAATCGATCTAGATACGTTTTATTTTTAGTAAAACGGGATTTCCCCATGTTTTCTGATTTAAAAGAATTGGTACGCAATGTCATTAAAATAGAAAGGTAATTTGCCACCGTTCATAAAACCACAATAGGGGATCGGACTACTTTTTTTTTATTTTATAAATGTAAACTTCTTAGTTACTGCTAACGAACACTAAATGAATTTTTTCTCTATCTTTAAAATTGACCGAGTTATAAAGGTTTGAAATTCAAGATTAGACAGAGAGACACATACCCACTTATGACGTCATTTGTTAGTAACGCCATATAATCTCCATACAAAAAATCGTTTTTGAAAGAGACAGACATATTGAAACTTTTAAAAATCACTGTAAATTCGTTTTTCAACCGATTCTGATGTTTTCTTCGCAAATCATCTGCGACTAATCTATATTTTAAAAATAATTCATAAAATATGGTAAGGAACAGTCCGATCCCCTATTACAGTCGAGAAACGGCAAATCTGCAAAGCCTATTTTGATTTGAGTCTTGAGTTCGAATCTCGACAGATTTTTTTTTGTTCATGTTTGTTTTTTTATTTGTTATTTACTTTTTATTCATTTATTTGGTTATTTAAATACAAAAATTAAAAAAAAACTTATATATTTTTCCGTGGTCCGAAAGTTTTCCAACACATGGCACGAACAAGCTCGGTCGCTCAGGTACTTGTCCTTAATTAAGGTAGTGTTAAAAATTTAAACTTAAGGGTCCATGCCAACTCGCAGTTTTTGAAGGCCGTAGGCTCGTAACGGTGCAAGCAGAAAATTCCAGAAAACATACATATTAAACTTGGATATAATATATAACCTTTATTTCGCGCATACTGATTTTTATGAAAAATATTAAATACTATACCAAAAACGCCATTAAAGTCGAGCTGTTCCTATTGTTAAATTCGCTACTGCTTCTAAACTAAAACAGACGCGGACACGGTTCTTACGAGATATTATTGGCAATTCATTTATCTTTCATCCGTGCAAAACAAAATTTTAATCATAAGTAGTTCAAGAAAAAAACATGAAAAAAACGAGTTTTTCGCACGATTCCTGCGCAGTGTCGGACGTAACTATAAACGTGAAGCATCGCACGCTAATATAAACGTTATTTCTGTAGTGCGTCGGTTGAACTTTCAACTAAAGCGCGTTGAGTTGCTAATTTTGCCATTGTATGCCCCTTAAACACATGGCTACTATTTGTGTGCATTTGGTTGCTATAAATGCTTCAAGCTACATCTCTTAAAAATAGAATTTATAGCTCAGTAAAGTTTGCCAGCTATAAATAGTCCAAAAAACATTTTCCATTTGTTGTATACAAAGTACTGTTTGGATCGAGATTTCAGAACAAATAAAGTATAGGTTACAAAGATAGATATGTAGGTCAGTATTATTCGAATCCTATATTCGAAACATATTCAAGCGAGCAACGTTGGTTTCTCCGGTACATTTACTGCATCGTAGCAACTATTGTTTTCGTAGCACATCGCTACGAACTTGCTACGATCCTCACGGAATGGAGATTGCGAGGGAGAATGGCTGTTCGTCCGCGTTGATTTTCCAATAACAAAACATACAGAATTCCACAAAAGCGAAAGATGTTTATACTTTACAATTTTAAATATTGAACGTAAATAATAAAAATTCGAAGAGAAAAATTTCAGCATTAAAATTATTTGAATTAAAGCCTTAAATTTTTATGCTTATTTTATTTTGTATTTCATTAGAAAGGGTTGTTCCCACTTCCATCGCAATATCAGATAAATGTATATTGGACACCAGGGTTGGGGAAGGTTTGATAAATTAAATTCTTTTAGGGAGCCGACGGAGCGATACGAAAGGTTCCGATTTTATTACTCTCCTTATCGTATGAATACAATAAATTGTTTCTAAGACTTGATATTTCTAAAAAAAAAAACTTATTGCAACAACATGCGTTTGCTGTTGAAAGCTTTTAATTTATTTTTTGTCTAGTCTTTGTTTATCAGCTGGGCAAAGTTAAATAATAATAATAACAATAATAAGTGGGGATATCTCACACGGATAGTTTTGAGGAAATTTGTAGTAATAAGAGCGTTCTTACATTAAAGAAAGCTTGGGGTCATAATATAAAATTAATCACCTAAAATAAAATAATTAATAAGTGTAATTGAATGACCTAACTGCTAAGTAGTTGATTCTCGTGGGATGTTTGAACCCAAAAGAAACAGAAGACAATCTAAGTTCATTTTTAAACTAAGTTTATTCTTTTATTTCAGTTATCTTTAAAATACAATCTATAAAAATGAAAGGTACCAATACCTTTGAGAGTTTCGTATAACACCACACGACACAATTGACAACTATTTTCTTCTGAACTACGTTCTATTGTTTTTTTATGCTTCAATATTGTGTTAAGTTTTTGTTTTCCTTTTAGAAATAATAAACAATCAAAGTTTTTCGTCTGCAAAGTTTTGTGTAGAATCAAATCTTTCAAATTGTATAAATAAACAAACATGACTACCCATTCTTACTTCTACTCTGTCATTTATTATTTCTGTGTGTGCAATAAAGTATATTCATTCATTCATTCATTCAAATAAAAGTTATACCTATTTCACCTTATTATGTTTACGTATTTTATGGTTGTAATTTATTTCACTAGTATAATAATATTCACAATTGATTGTTAGCAATAATACAAAACGACGCGACGCCATCTATTGCGTATTTTAGTTACAAGATAACGCCCTCTATATCCTGCTGAGTACTAACAGCGGGAAATGGTGCAACGGCTCCCCTCCATATGAAAAGTATAAATACGAGGAGACTAGGGATACGAGCTTCTTGTTGAATTTGGTGTCTGGAGCCAAGCTGATTGGTTATAAAGATTTTGCTGAGAGGATTTGCAAAGTTTACTCTTAATTCTGTTTATTCTAGTTTGAATATGTTATTAAGTTCAAAGTGAATAAGGTTAATTTATAATAAAGTGATTTCTGTTCTAATCCTTGTGGTTTACTTTTAGAGCAGATAATATGATGTAGCATAGATTTGTTAGGCACAAGAGTCTAGTTACCCTTTTTTGAAGGAGCCAGTTGTTTTGTTTTTTCAGATTACCGTCATTAGCTAACATTAGTTTACTGCTGGATTGATAGGTCTTTTCAGGTATTTTTATACAGTCACTTCATAGCAATTTTAATTTTTAACTCATACATTAGTAACAGCTTCGGGTTTGGTTTACTCCCGGTTTTAATCTACAAAAATAGTCGCTATTATGAGCCAAGTCAGGAGTAATTTGGTGGTTTGTAAGGACCTACACAATATGACGATTTTAACGATGATAATAAAGATTCACACAATAGGTAATATTTACATTTTTTTTAAATTCATTAATCGAAATATATCAAGTTCCAGATAGTCACATTAAAAATAACTTTTAAAATATCTTGCTCAGAGACAAAGTTATAAGACTTCAAAGGTGGTTAGACAGAGAGGTCCGACGTGACATGTGACGTCATATGTCACGCGGGCCACACAACCGCCATAGAAAATTTTGTTTGCGTAAGAGGGACAGATAATATATTTGTTTAATAATGTTGTATGTATAGGTAATTTGTTTTCGATCAATTTCGATTCTGTTTTGACAGTCAGTATTCTATTTTTGTACCTTCAGATGAACTATGAAAAAAAACTAATATTTTATTCATGCATATTCCCTATTAGGTATCTTATCTTCATATTTCTTTATATATGATCCAAAACCTAAACTGCTTTTGAAACATGCTTTGTTCATATTATTTATTCAAGTGTGGTGTTAGTGAAGAAGAGACGAAATGCGATTACACGGAACGCGTGCTTCCGGTCATGCTCGGGATGGCAATGTATTATTCACTGAGCGCCGGCGTTTACTAACTTAAACCCAGCATATCGATCGAACGAAGGGTTAAAGCACTTTTAAAACCATTCTAATAGCTAAATAATAACGTATTTGAAGTAAAATTAAAGATGCAAGAACGTCACAAACTTAAATAAAAATATTGTGGATTTGTAAAAATAAAACGTATGATGTATTTAACGTTGTTAAAGCTACGAGTAACAAGCATAGATTTAGTATAAGCATAACCAAACCTGATCCTTTGTTTAACCATAAGCAGTGATTTCCTGATAAACTGTAAGATTTTCGATGCACAATGGTCTGTCAAGTCTTTATGCAGTAGAATCATTAAATGGCTTAGTTTAAACTATAGCGGTCCGCCCGCGGCTACGCTCGCGTTGTGTATTATTTACCCGTGGGAATAAGACTTTTTCCCGTAAAAAGTATCCTATGTGTTGATTCAGGTTAAAAATTATCTCCATTCCAAATTTCAACCAAATCCGTTAAGTACTTTAAGCGTGAAAGCGGAACAAACATCAAAATATATTTTCCATGAAGGAAGAAAAAATTTTACGCGCCCGCCCTCATGGAGTAGTAATCAAAACGTACCGGCTGTGATACAAATTTGTAACTCACACACACATTCACACTTTTCTTTCAAATTACTAGACTACACAAAATGGTTAATTGTGCGGTGAAATTGTGCCGAAACCATGCCGCAAGCAACACTTCAAAGCTTTCTGGCATCACATTTTTCTGGTAAGTAATAAAGTGATAGAGTTAAAAGACAAACCCTGTCTCCCGCTCCCACCCCTCTGAGCGGCCGCATAGGTTTCGATACAAAATAGGCATGAATACTACTCCATGGGGGCGCGTAAAATTTTTTCTTCCTTCATGATATTTTCACTTTTGTAAATTAGTGTGTGTGTGTGTTGTCGATGGCGGTTCAGCGCGGGAATGCAGCTAGTGTCATGGGCACCTTCGCGCCGGGAGTGTCAAGGGGCGGGCTATTTGACTAAGATGTCATCATGTAATGTAATTTAATTGTAAGGTTGATGTATATTTTTGTATTTTTTTTGTGTAAATATTAAAGAATATATTTTTTTTGTGTGATTATTGTAAGTACAAATGCGGCTCCTTAATGGTTTGGTGTGAACTGTTACTCTTGAGGCTGATATTGCAGGAAAACAGAAAAACATCACAAATTTACCAAGTAACGAATTCAACCGAGTGACTACACAATATATTGTCAATATTAAAAAAACACAGAAATAGTACCTTGTGATGCCATAAACACAACGAATGACGAAAGATTCAAAACAAAACCTCACAAAGAAAGAGGGCTCTCGACCTCAGAGTAACAAAAGACGATCGCTTCGCTCCCCAGCCTAGGGAGCCGACGACGCGCGTCAGAAATCTTTGCTCTCAAAGTCAAAGTCAAAATAATTTATTTCCATGGGATGTTATTACATCACTTAGATCCGTCATTACATTTGTTTCTAACTTTTTTCATTTCTCGACTAACAGGGTAAAGATAAAGATGACAAGGCAGCGCTAAATGAATTAACCAACGATTCAAAGCTGGTATTCCGAACGCGCCCGAAATAGCAAGCATTGGGCTAATGAGAAACGCAAAATTTTGAGTAGTTTCGGTAGTTTCCACGCAAACATTACTCGAACGCGTGCGCTATGGCGTCTGAATTTTGGTGACATTGCTGCAGTGTAGTGGAATTTATATGCATTCAGTAACATTAAGTCTTTATGATGATTCAAAATATAGAAGAGAATAGAATATACTACACCACTACATAACACTACTTAAATGGTAGGTAGCTACCTACTCCTATTGTTAGCTGATAAGAACATTATAAAAAAAGATAAGTCAGATTATGTTACTCTCAGTAGAAAAGAGTGAATTTTCTTCCTACTGTTTTTCTTCACAGTGAGAACATACTTTCATGCGTACCAAATATAGACAAACTTGCGTCCTTTGTATTGCATCTTGGAAAAGTAATTTAGCCTTTAATGTTTTTTTTTTTGCAGCTGAATGTAATTCTTTAGACTAATTATAACATCCCAACGAAAATATCTAGAGGCTTAGATTGACTTTAAAGGCCGCGGAGGTCAACGGTTTAGATATTTCTTAGGGTCGCTGATAAAAATGGCTAGCCTTAGAAAAAAATATCTCCGTTTTTCGAATTTACATATCAATGCTACTGCTTACAACAATACTGATTCTATTTAGAGAGAAATGGGTACTAGATTTTTTTGTACAAAGGCACTGAGAGGTCCCAGGGCGCTGACAAAGCTCCTAAAATATATTTCTTGACCTCTATCAATATTCACGACGTTAAGATAAAGATGTAATTTAAACTTTTTTTTAAATTATGGTGCCGAAACGTGGACGCTCACTAAGCATAATAATATGCAAAAAATTAAGGTAGCGCAAAGAGCAATGGAGAGTTCTATGTTGGGTCTCTCTCGTTGATCGTGTTCCAAACGTTGAAATTCGACGAAAAACAAAGGTCGCAGACGTAGGCAAACGCATCACGAGATTGAGATGGAGATGGGCAAGACCAAGTGTCCTGTAGACTAGATGACAGCCGGTGGACCAAAGCAGTCACAGAGTGGTGGCCAAGGGAAACAATAAGGCCAGTGGGCAGACCAACAGCCCAATGGTCCGATGACATTGCCAAACTGGCAGGATCAGGCTGGATGCGGATGGCACAGGACCGTGAGGAGTGGCGCAGTCGAGAAGAGGCCTACCCAGCAGTGGATGGATGTGGGCCGAAAATGATGATGATGATGATGAAAATTATGGCTCTTATTGAACAGACATCATACTCGTAATTTTTTTTTAGAAAATACAGTTATTAGAAGTATGTTCGATAAGTCAAAAATATTTTCATCAACTTTTAGAAAAGGATAAAAAAGTCAAACTTAAAGACAAAATTGATTATTTATACTTATAGATTTACATAACACAACCTCATTAAAGAAATGCACGTACTCAATCTCAATGTACAACTAATTCAAAGTGACGGCATACCCCTTAACAAGGATAGAGTTATCTGACAAAGTTCCGTGATTATGGTCCTTAACTTTACACCATCAAGAGCTAAATGAGAGAAGGATGAAGATAAATAGGGCAACCTTAATAACGCCTAAATTAGCAGGCTACGCGTACAATCATTTTTAAATTTGTCACAAATTCCAGGCACCCCGAACTTAAAATAGGTCTAACCACTTATGTATCACAAGAAAGGAATATTGTTGAAGAATATCACATAGTAAAACATTAGTTTGGAGATCTATGGAAGCCATTTGATAAAGTAGAGTGTGCAGGATTGGTTGTTGTGGGTACAATTTGAGAAGACTTGCAAAATTAGGTGATGACGAGCAAAACTTTCGCGTCGGTGGTCTAGTAGTTAGGGCCACTGCCTCCCGTTCGGGAGACGTGGGTTCGATCCTCACCACGTACCAATGTGTTTTCAAATTTCGAATTCATATGTACGTTTATTCGACGCTCTTACGGTGGAAGAAAACATCGTGATGTAACCTGCACACTCCTGCGAAGAAATTCTAAGGTTGTGTGTGATGTCGACCAACCCGCACTGGGCTAGCGTGATTGACTAAGGCCTAATCACTCTAAATCAGGGTAGGCTCGAGCCCCTCAGTTGGGCCGTATATGAGCTGTTGATGAGCAAAACTTTTAGATTTTTACCACAAAGAAGTCTGTGTCGTAACACATACGAGGAGGGATCAAAAAGTAGTGAGAACGACATACTCCTTGGTAAGAAAAAAAATACTTGCAGGCATAGCTCAGATACATATTTGTAATATTAATAAAGAAAATAAATCTTCGATTCTCTTTTGTTTTTTTCTGAATGTAGTCATTTGTTTGCTTCGTGTCGGAACGTGTTCTCGAAAATGGAGAAAAACGAAGTGCGAGCCGTTATTAAATACCTCTGTTTAAAAAAGTTAATGACTCAAGAGATTCATTGCGATTTGGAGGCAACATTAGGAGAGTCTGCTCCGCCGTATTCTACTGTAGTATACGCCTTATATTATACTTTTACCGCGACATGCATTTTATATGTCTAGCTGCAACATTGTGACACACGTAGCTGATTTAGCAATAAGTAAAATTAAGTATTTTATAATTGATTTATTGTCTCTCTCTTGTTCGAACCGTCGTGAATACAAGACGTTTCACAAAATGATTTGTTTTAATTAACTGCACCAACCACCCTTACCACGACACATATCACACTACTGTCGCAAGGTGGGCTTCTCAATTTCGAGTAGGGAGAACGAGCACGGAAGACGAACATCGTTGCGGCCGTCTATCGACGTCAGTCACCCAAGAAAATGTTGCGAAAGTCGAGAAAATTGTATTGAGCGATCGAAGAGTTACCATCCGATACTTAATTCAAGAAACGGGCATTTCATATGAAAGTATTCAATCCATATAAAAATTAAAAATAATAAAAATTTTCTTTATTATATAAATAAAAAAAATATTTCTTTATTATATAAAAAACACTTATTTTGGAAAAGTGGGGCAAGTGTCTCCCAAAAGGCTTATCGCCTGTGTCGGGAGGCACCGCTCTTCATAGAAACTAACATAATTTAAGTTAATGTTACGACAAGTTCATACAGATGGAAAAAGAGGTAAGTATAATTAAGATAAGTTTAGTTTAGGTCTAAAATAGTTTTAAACTCACATTATTAGATTATAGGTTCAACTTACATTCCTTCCTACAATCTAAGTCCAAGTTTAAGTAGGTACATATTAATTAGAAATAGATTAATTCAGTTCAGTTAGACATGCCGAGTTATTCTAAGTCTAAGCGGTATACTCATGGTTTATCATACTTTCCTACTTACAATCTAAGTCTATGTTTAAGTAGGTACATAATAGCTAGAAATAATTTAGTTTAGTCAGCCATGCCAAGTTATTCAGAGTCTAAACGGGTGTGTGTGTGTGTACTGTATAGGATAACCCGATCCCAAGGCGTAGTTGCCGTAGGGCTAACCACTCGGCAGCTCTTCTCCACTCCTCACTCTCTTACACATACTCACCCCCACTCACACACTGTGTGCGTGTACATTTAATATCATTACACTGTCCACTAACCAGTCAGCAGCCTCTCCACTGCTTGTTAGTGTGTGTGTGAGTGAGTTTGTGTGTGTGTGAATGAGGATGTGTATGTATAAGAGAGGAGTGGAGAAGAGCTGCCGAGTGGTTAGCCCTACGGCAACTACGCCTTGGGATCGGGTTACTGTATACAGTTTAATATCATCATACTGTCCACTAACCAGTCAGCAGCCTCTCCACTGCTTACTTGTGTGCGTGTGTGTGAGTGATTTTGTTAAAAAAGTGAAGTGAAGCCTACCCAATTGTTTGATGGTTAGGCACTAACCTACCAGCAGTTCCTCCAGTTCTTCGTATGACTTGGGTTCAAGCCATGTTAGAATCACCTTACTACAATCATAGCAATTTTTAGTGTAAATGTCTAAGTCCTTATTTAGAAGATTGTAAATCTTAGGAGATCTTATGTAGCATTGCCTACTCGCGAAAACAGTTTTTGTGGGAGGTACTTTTGCTACAATAAACCTCCTTCTTCTAGTTAGGATTTTCGGGTCAAAATGGATAGTCTTATGCATTCTTGTGACCATATTATAGATGTAAAGTTTTCTGATAGACATAAGTTTTGTTATTTTATATAGATCTTTGGTAGGGAATCTGCGCTTTTTAAAGTACATGACCTTTATTAGGCATCGCTGTGCTCGTTCTACAGCAAGAAATTTGTTTTTTGTGGCACCACCCCAGACTGAGATACAATAAATCATAATGGATTGCGCTAGTGCTAAATAAATTTCCTTGAGAAGATCTCTAGGGTTTTTGGGATTAGTTTCTCTCGGCACAACATATCTCAAAGTTTTATAAATCCAGATGAGCTTTCTGATCCTTGAGGTTACGTATTCAAGGTGGGGATGCCATGATAGACGTTGGTCAAGGACAATCCCAAGGTATTTTGTTTGTGCAACTTTCGAGATAGTGGGACAAGAGCAGGAAAAGGAACATTGGTTTACACTTGAGGCAGTACTACAATTGTGAATTTGAATTTTAAAATCTTGAGTGGGTTGACCATCATTATAGATACTGAAGCTGATGTAATTAGTTTTTTCTGTGTTAAGGGTTAAACATTATCTTTTAGCCAACTATAGATTGCCTTCAAGCCCTGTTCAGCATCCGACTTAATGCTATCCCAGGTATCGCCAGTGAACACGACGGCAGTGTCATCAGCGTAAGCAAAGAGTTTCGCGTTCTTAACCTTCATGTTACATAGGTCATTGATGTAAATTAAGAATAATGTGGGGCCAAGAACGCTACCCTGAGGCACACCATATGTCACCACGCCATATTCACTCATCATATTCAGTCAAGTAGTTGGTCATTAGAAGTAAAGGAGTTCCTCTGATACCTACTAATTCCAGTTTTTGTATGAGAATGGGGAGAGAGACAGTATCGAACGCCTTTTTAAGATCTAAGAATACTGACAGACTTTTTTTCTTTTGATCGAGCTGTTCTATGATCAGTGAACTGAGTGCTGATACAGCATCCTCAGTCGATCTACCGTGCCGGAAACCAAATTGACGCTCTGATAAAATGTTAAAATTATCTAGGAATTTCAGTAGTCTTTTATTAATTAGTTTTTCAAAGATTTTAGAGAACGCGGGCAGAACTGAAATCGGTCTGTAATTGCTAATAATGTCTCTGTCCCCACTCTTATACACCGGGGTTACAATCGATTGCTTGAGTGCAGAGGGGAAAACACCCGTTTCAAACGATAGATTGACTGCATGGGTCAAAACTGGTATAAGATCTTGTGAAAAGAATTTGTGATACCATCCCACCCAGGAGCACTATCTGATTTTAGGTTTACAATTATACTGTTTACTTCATCTGGGTCTGTTGGGAGGAGAACAAAAGAGTGTGGATTAGATGGGAGATTACGTAAGAAGGCATCAGTTCCACCAGAGGTAGGTGCTATATTTTGAGCAAGTTTTTTTCCAATATTAATGAAGTAATTATTTACATGTTCTGCTGATAATTCAGGGGAAGATTTTAAATTTAGTAGTTCAATGTTTTTGTTATTTTGCAAACTATTGTATGTGATATTTTTAATATTTTTCCATAATAATTTATTGTTTTTGGTAGATTTGGCCAAAACTTCTCTTTCATAGTCTCTTTTTAGTTTTTTAATAAGTTTGTTACAATAATTCCTATATCTATTGTAGATAATTTTAAGAGTTTGATTGAAAGGGTCCTTACATATTTTTTCCCGAAGCTTATTGCGATGTCTTATACATCGTAGGATGCCTGGGGTAATCCACGGTTTAATTATACAAAATTTTGATGGAATATTTTTAATAGTAGTGTTGTCATTTAAAATCCGAGTTATAGTATAAATTAAACGATTTATCACCTCATTAGGATCATCACAAAAAAGTAATTCTGGAAGATTGGCCTTCTTAAGCTGCTCGAGTGCCTGCTCAAAATTTACTGTTTTTTTTGTTTGCCTAGCCGAGTACGGATTTTTTGATTTGGAGAGGCACAAAAATGTCGTTAAGTGATCGGTTATTGTCGTCGTATTGAAACAATCTTTGAATATGAGAAAAGTTTCCGCAAGATGGGTGCCGAGAATGTTAACCGACAGTCAGAAACAAAATCGACTTGACATTTGGAAGATATTGTTGGACAAGTTTCAAGAAGATTCTGAGAACTTTTTGTTTCGTTTCGTAACAATGGACGAAACATGGGTCCATCATTTTGATCCTGAGACAAAACAGCAATCTTCGCAATGGAAACGGCCATCATCACCGACCCCGAAGAAGTTTCGTGCCGTGGCATCGGCTGGCAAGGTTATGGCCTCAATATTTTGGGACTCAGAAGGGATATTGTTGATTGATTACCTGGAGCGTGGAACCACTATTACAGGCCAATATTATGCAGCTTTAATTCCCAAGTTGAGGAATGCCATCAAAGAGAAAAGGAGAGGGAAACTTCGAAGGGGCGTGCTGTTTCATCACGACAACGTGACCGCGCACAGGTCGGCAATTGCGATGGCTGCCATTCAGCAAGCTGGCTTCGAATTGGTTGACCACCCCCCTTATTCACCAGATCTGGCGCCTAGCGATTTTTATCTGTTCCCCAAATTGAAAGAATACTTAAGGGGAAACAGGTACGAAGACGATAACAAGATGATGGTTGCCGTGGAGAGCTTTTTGCAGGACCAAGATAAAACTTTTTTTTTAAAGGGATTGAAGCCTTGGAAAAGCGCTGGACTCGGTGTGTAGAGAGACTCGGACACTATGTAGAAAAATAATTTATTAAGTTATCAATAGTCATTATATTCTATTTCATTCTCACTACTTTTTGATCCCTCCTTGTAATTATTATCAGTTTATTTCGCCATAAGCATAATGAGTAACAGGTTTTCACGAAAGGAGATCTACTATAGGTATCAAAAATCTTGTAAAGCTATGATACAAAATTAAAATTCTGTCGATTGGCACATTTTTATGTACCCTAATAATTATTCTCATAAACTTGTCAGTTTTTCGATTCACGTAAGCTTCTTAGAACTTAGTTAGCTATGTTGAGAATCTAGAGGCCAATAATTCAAAACACATACTTATTTATATCATTTTTGGACAGCAGCCAACCTTCGCTGAAAGCTCTGCGGCATTAGGTACTCATATTTTACGCCCCTTGGATTTGTAAGCTTAATACAAGTAAACAGAAACTACGGTTCATTCTAAAGTTTAAGAAGAGGCAAGCATGTGGAACAGAATGATAATTTAAATACGTATATGAAACTACCTATAGCGGTATATATATATCTAAATAGACTTATTTTTTATAATATAGACAGCAGAAGTTTCCTTCATAAAGTACAGTAGAACAAAATGTGTCATCGCTTCTTATTTTTGTATGTTTTGTGCAAATGCCTACTGCGTAAGTATATAAAAATAGACACTTAATCTTCTAATGCTTTCGAAATATCGTTAATATAAAACGAAACTAAACTTACTTTTTTAGAAGTTCCTTTTAAAAAACCATTTCTTTAAAGGAGCAACTGGTTTTGCTCTTTTATGAAAAGGCGTAATGCAAAGCAATTTAAAAATATAACGTTTGATATCTTAATTTTAAAATTTAGTCAGACTCTTGGGTTAAGTGGAGGTTTTTACTTACATGTGAAGTAATCCAGTTATACCTCTATACAACAGTCTTAAGAGCGTCGGTGGTCTAGTGGTTCGGACCGCTGTCTTCCGTCTGGGATACACCACCACGTATGTACCAATGTGTATTCGAATTTTCATATGTACGTTTTTTCGACGCTTTTACGGTGAAGGAAAACATCGTGATGAAACCTACACACTCATGCGAAGAAATTCAAAGGTTACAAAACCTTTGTCAACCAATCCGCACTGGGCCAGCGTAGTTGACAAAGGCCTAATTGCTTTAATTTAGGGTATGCTCGAGCTCTTCGGTGGGGACGTATATGAGCTATTGATGATGACAACAGTCTAGACTAATGACTAATATTATTGATATATAATATTTTGTTTACTTTATTTTCTATAGTAGAATTAAAATGTTATATATTTTAACAAAGTAGAACCTAAAAGATACACTTTCTTTAAACCGTGTTTAAGTTATAAATTAAATTGCAATTTAGAAGTCAGTTTAAAGCTACCAATGCCACGCCCACGAAGTTTTCAATCTAGTTTTATTAATAAATCGGTTCTGGGGTAAAAAAAGTAGCCGTCTAATCAATTTATGTCGTCAGTATCAAACAAAGTCAAACATGAAGAGCAACGTAACTATAACTCCATCTAAAATAACTCTTACATATGGAAATAAAAAACGAAAATCTCCCACTTTTCTTTGAAGTTCGTCCTTCATTATTACCTATACGGTTCGACCGACAACTCTTTCATCAGCTTCGTAACGCCAGATTTCGTGATGATTAAATAAAAAAATTAAAGCCATACATCAGAGCCCCTGGACCCCAGGTCCTCATATCCTGGCTATTCCGCCGCGGGGCGGGGTCGCTTCTATTGATTTTGTCCCGGACCCGCGCCTCCCCTCACGCATCTCACAACTGTTGCTTGAGCCACAGAGTATTCTCCTACACTCGTAGTTTGAGAAACTCGGCTTAGGTCGTTCACCTTAACTCGGAAGCGATCTTCTTTACTTGCAAGTAGGTGTTATGCATAACAAGAAATGTCTCGGAACTAGAAAATTGTGTAGTCTTTCTCTATCGTTATCGTTTTGGAGAAGGTGCAGTATTGTATTTATTATAATAACAATAATTCTCATATATACCACACACAAGTTAACCCTTTTTTTGTAGTTACTTTAATTAGTAGTTAGCTAACAATAAAATCATCCCCATCACAATCTTATTGCAAAGACGTCCACCGCTAGCAAAACCCTCTGCGACACGATTGCGGTCGCATCTAGCGACTTCTCGTGACCGTCCGCTGTAATACGAATAAACGTACAAGATATAAAATATAAACCAATTCTAAATACACCAAAAAATAAAGTGTATAATCTTATGCGATCAAGTTAACTTGGCACTTCGCGCATATGGGTCGTCTTAGAAGCGAAATGTCAAGTTAACTTGGCCGGATAGTACACTGCCGTTTTCAACGTAGCCGTCCCGTGTAGCCGTCCTTCGTAAGCTCTGGAGAGCACTCTAAACTTGCACGCTGGATGTAGATATTGGGGTATCTTATGTTATAATCAAGTACAAGATTTTTCTTCACGTACTTAGATTTTACTTCTGGAAAGATAAACGAAGGTCGGCCTTGTTTTTTTTATTTTCTAGTAAAATTCTAATCTTAGGCTAAAAAAAAGGTCTTCGATTTTCATTAGAATAAATATTAGAAGTTATTATAAAAAAAGAAGTTAGTATAAATATTACAAGAATAAACTTCTAAGAATATGTCATAAAAACAAGATAGTGTTAAAATTAAGATGGTTTTATCTTGGAAGCCAAGACACAAATATAGATAGGTAGTTAATATTATCAATCACATTACTTACATACGAACGACCATTTCCTATCCCAGTCGTAACAAAAATGAAAGTGAGGTCAGTCTTAACAATATTGTGTCAAAAAAGAAAACATTATTTAAGTTGATACGGGTAAATAATGTATTTTAGGGACATTTAATTTGGAGTATTACGATAGGAATTGTTTCCATTAAGATCCGATGTTACATCAACATCATCAACATCAACGGCCTATTACAGTCCACAAGATCAATGATACATAGTCTAGTCCTATATTAAGAGTAGGTTTCACTTCAAAGCTTCCAGCTCCATTACCTTTTCTCGCCTTTTTCCTTGGACCTGTCACAGTTCCATAAAACTTGGTGATTTAGACTGAAAGTGGAGTCTAATGCAGCGTGATATTAATTTAATTTTTCAAATAGAAAAGTTTCCGAATGAAACGTTGGAGTAGGTCAAGCGATTTGTTTTCCTTTAAAATTTCTTTTATTGCCGAAGTTTCTTTGAATCACTTCGAACCGGTTTTGACAGGCCCATAAAAGTGAAGAAATTAAAGATTTTTGTATTTTTTTTTTTCGTAATATTGTAGACTTAAGAGTTTTGATTTATGCTCTGTATTGAGAGCGTGAGATTTGTAATAATATTTGCAAAGAAGGTAGCTTACCATACTGTTTAAACTGTAGATTGTGTTGTTTAGAGATGTATTCATTCTTTGCAGATTTGAACTCATGTTGTTTTTACATCTTGTGTTTGCCTGTCAGTTTTGCAATTTGACGCATTCTTATTCCAGCCGCTGCACCATACGGGCCGCAAGGGTACCATCTGTCTCGATTTGCTAGCTAATTGAGTGTTTCCCTCTATATACTGAGGAGGAACGTCTTATGAATTATCAGCCCTATCTTTTTACAATCAATGAAGATTTTTTTATACGCGAATAAACACTGGTGTTTATACGTTCCATCTTTGATTTAATATTGATGCTCCACAAACACCATAATATTAGTGTGATGTGATAGGTATCACATCACACTAATATTATAAATGTGAAAATATATTTGGGTGTTTAGATGTTTGGATGTTTATTCCGCTTTCACGCCTAAACTACTGAACGGATTTAGACGAAATTTTGAATGAAGATAGTCTGTAACCTGGATTAACACATCGAATACTTTTTTCCGGGAAAAGTCTTATTACCACGGGAAAATCTTACATAGCGCGAGCGTAGCCGGCGGGCCGCTAGTATACAATAAAACTTTTAAAAAACTTGTAAGCGTTTTGTATTGTTATTATTAGTTTTTATAGTAAAGGATCGTCGTTAATATTAATTTGCTAGGAAATTGGCTGTACCATTTAACACGCTCCAGTCCACCTCAGCGATCCAATTCGTTAAGAGTTAATTAACTATTTCATTAACTTAGCAGCATTAACTTAGTAAAATGCGAAACATATTAAGTCATTTGTGTGAAATTAATTGATTCTTTATTCGAATTTATTCTGGAAAATATACTGGCTGGTAAAATGTGTAATACAACGAAGGTAGTTTATAAAGGAGGAAGGTTGTTGGACAGATTTGTGTGCTGGTGTAGCTCAATATGGCAGCTTCACATTATCCGTTTCAGACCATTAATAAATTGGGATACCTAACCAGTAAACAGAAATGGTATTGATGTCTAAATCAATCGATTTTATGATAAACTGGATTAAAATTAATTGTATTTGTCAGAACAAACACAGCACAGCCTCCATAGCTGAGTGGTCGAGCGTTCAACTCTCATTACGGAAGTTCCGGGATCTAGTCCCGACCGGACAGTGTCCCCTTCGACCAAAACATATTTTCTCTAGTTTGGTTAGGACATTGCTGAATCAGCCGATTGTCTGGATAGTATACCTATGAAGGGAAATGACAGAGGTTTTTTAACTGGCATAATTTGGTAATGCGCCTGTTTCTGGCCCGGATAGCCAAGGAGAAGCAGGTTCGAGTCCTGTCCAAGATCGACAAAAATTTTCAATTTTTTATTTTATAATTATTAGATGTTTCGTTAACAGACGTGATCTGTAACAATAATAATGTATATTATAACGGAACTTGTAGAGTTTAAACAGAATAGTCGATTGTATGTAAACCGAGTATAATATAATGTAATCGATTCAGCTGAGGATCGATACAAAACGTTTTAAAAACCGGTCGGCTAACCCATTTAGACTGAAGTGACGTGTGACAGGCAGCTGGCCGTTTGTGTAGGCAAATGTGGCCATTTACACCGCCCATGTGTTAGCTTATCATATTAAACATGTCCGAATAAGCCTATACTGATGTCCTTGTAAAAAGTATTGGATAACGCAAAATGGAAGGCGGGACTGGATGATTTTTGATAAGGGTGCTATATTGGTGCAAGAGGATAAGTTTCACAAGCTAACATCGTTGTCAGGATTTTAACAGCTTACCATACTCGTGGTCTCTGTCAAAAAAGGATCTCCACAGCAGCTCACTTAACTTACTAACAAATAAACTAGTGCTTTCCAATTCCCAATATTCTGTCCGACCGTGAACTCTATGAAAAAACAAATTATATCAAAAAGTCAACGAGGTTCATTGTGAATAATCTACAGCATGATTTTGTAATCCCTATCAAAATTCAAATATGATGTTCAGACCATCATAAGCAACAACTTTTCTCAAGGAACAAAAAAATTTCGACCTCAAAAAGTTGATTTTATATTTTGTATGAAAAGTTGTTTTTTTTTGTGGGGGTTTTCAACCCATGTTCCTTGGGAAAAGTTGTTGCTTATGATGGTCTGAACATCATATTTAAATTTTGCTAGGGATTACAAAATCATGCTGTATTTGATCAAATTATGGTACGATGTAGTAACAAACAGCAGAAATGCTAGAAACGGTAGGCACTTGAATAGCTAACATCAAAAATTATGTAAGATCTACATTGGACAGATTATTTTTGTGCTGCGAGCTACGAATATTGTAATGTTAAATGCGTAAGCTGAACCGTGACTGAAGAAAAAGACACGAGATCATAATACTTTACAATAGAGTTCCAACCATAGGGTTAATAGGATCTTTATCTTCATCATTTATGTTGATTATTTTTTACTCCCATGGCGTTTACTTTAAAATGAAACTTTTTATTATTTTATAAAATGTTGCAAGGTATTCTAATGGTTTATAAAAGTTATAGTAAGTACTGAAAGTTAAACAAGCTTACCGAAGAGCTTTTTGTGACACAAAACCCAAACGAGGTGGACTATTACACCCGTTGAACTTAAAAATTTTGCGCTAAGTAAAAAAAGAGTTATTTTTTTAGTGAATAAAGGCGGAAAA
The DNA here is from genome assembly GCA_951230895.1 of Carpatolechia fugitivella. Taxonomy (NCBI): domain Eukaryota; kingdom Metazoa; phylum Arthropoda; class Insecta; order Lepidoptera; family Gelechiidae; genus Carpatolechia; species Carpatolechia fugitivella. The sequence continues at coordinate 5,958,523 of OX579660.1, forward strand.
CGTGGAGGAGCAATTTTAAAAACATTAGAATTTAAGGCATGGTGAAAAGCCGTGAGCAAGAGAGGAAAAAACCGCGCGCGGTGTTTTTACAAAAAGCCAAGTCTTTTACAGTATTTACACTCTTTGTTAAGAGGGCAGAGAAGTGCCTGTCTTCTGGGCGACCTTTATCACTTTGCTAAAACACAACCTTGACCGAAGACGTTTACACTTTCTCTTCAATTTTATTGATGGAGTATTTCTTTTACCTTAAGAAATGTGCTCACTTAAATAAGGATACGGTATAAATAATCGTCGTAATCGATGTCTATCGTTAAATAGAATATTAAGAAAAATAATTTTACGGCCGATTTACAGTTTGACAAGTAGCAAGTGCGAGTTGTAAGTGCAAGTTGCAACTAAAAATAGAAGACCGGTCTATTTTTTGCAAGTGTGAGTGTTTCCTTGGAAACAGGAAATAATATGCTTTTTGACAACAGGAAGATATGAAACTTCTGTTTTGACAACTCGCACTTGCAACTCGCACTTGTACTTGTCAGAACTGGCCTTTACACGTAAAAGTAACGTGCGAACTGAGTATTTACATCAGAAAAATCACATTTGACTAGCAATACCAAAAGTTTTGTTGGTGCTAGTCAAATCGCTTTCTAGTTTACATTACATCTTTTGTTCATGCTTTGTGCAAGCAGGTAATAGAACAAAACACCCTTATTATTTGTTTTATGTTCTTAACAAAAGATTTATGTAGTCTGTATAAGCTTTCACCTCAATGGATAAACTAGACGTATTCTAGCATTTGCGTTTATCTCCTAGCTAGCGCGAGGTAGGGGCTTAGTTAAATTCCTTCCTGGTTCTATTACCTACTGGAAACTGCAAGAAACGTGCTATAGTAGTATTTGCTAGCGACGTGCAAGTTTTCACCCGAGCGTGCACAGCTAAGAGAAGTTAGGTTTTAATTAAATTTATCAAAACATTTAAACCCGAGGCTCTCATTTGCATGTTATAAAATTATAAATAGCAAGATATTACCGTCTTCTTAAAGATATCACTTAAGAGGGTTACCGATCGCATATCAGCGCCACTTCAAGAAAAATCTCAATTTCGATAAAACAAAATATATTAAGAATCTGGTCAGACATAAAGCCGTTTTTGCCTGGCTGTATGATAATGTAAGTATGTGGTCAATTGCTTTTTTTATTGACAAGTCTAATAAAATAATCTTCATTGGGGAAATATACGCTAAAATGACTTGGCCAATTTTAACCAGCACGCTGCAACTAACTAAAGTTAGGAACTTAAAAATAATGTAGGAAATAAATATGTTTTTACTGCACCACTACCGATGCAGTGAGGTGAGAGGTGCATTTTCACTGCACTTTATCAAGATGCAGCTTTGTTTACTGTTAATTTGCACTGCAGATAAAAAAGAATGGAATTTGCGGTTAGAACGTAAATGCTACTAAACAGAGGTAAGAAAGTAACATGTTTGCTTGTTTTGCTTGATTTTGCGCGCACACCATTGTCTAATATAGTTATGTCACCATCATATTATTATACTGCTATCGAGTATGTATTTCCTCTTTATTTAATTGTGTTATATCTTAGCGAGAAATGTTTAAGGAGATAATGTTATATCCATGTACTAACTACCTGTATTTGTTCAAATTACTGTATACGCTATCAGCTGTTGTTTCTCCATAATAAATAAATAAAATAAATAAACATTAACTGCAAACTTGCAATAAAAACTGAACGGTGCCGTGTTATTTTACTGGTTTTGGCTCCCGCTCTGTGTGGCCGAGGCAACTAATTTCAAGCAGACCAGAAAATCCTGAAGCCCAAGTCACACAGAGCGGGAGCCCCGCGGTCCGGGGCCGGGAATGCAGGACGTTGCTACACCGCGCCATACAAAGTCCTGCTTCTCCGGCCCTGGACCGCGCCACTCCCGCCCTGTGTGGCCGAGGCTTTAACTAAAGAACGGGAAAGCCTGACACCTCGTTGAACTGAGCAACGATACCTGCTATTAAAATGCCATAAAGTAGGTCATTAAGGAAACTTCGAAGTGCTCTTAAATTTAGTCATAAAGCCAATACTTTAACTGTCGCAAGCGCAGCATGCAGCTAATCACATTTAATTGTTAGAAAACGAGTTCTTAAACACCTGTTGTGTCTTCTTTCTCAATTGATTTTGCACACAAACATATTTGCTTCAGCTTTTTATAAAAGTATCTTACTCGTAAACTTAAAGTATATACCTATAATTACTCATGATCATATACCTTACGGACTGGCCACAGAATGGAACCACTTTTTGTCAAGATAAAAAGCAAGCTAGAGCTAGCCCGTCGTCGCTTCAAACAACGATCTAACATAGTTCTATAGTCAGCTCTGTTTTGCCAATAAAAAGGCAGTTAGTGCACCTAATATTTTTTTAGAGGAAAAGCACATGACTGGTTAACAAGTTATTTAAAAAATCGGAATCAATGTACAGAAATAGCTAAAATCACATTAAATAAAAATGTTCTAGTAAAGGAAAATTTTAGGTCTGATTTTAGAGTTAATAAAAGTGGAGTTCCCCAAGGCAGCATCCTTGGACCATTGCTATTTCTTATTTATATAAATGATCTTCCAAATGCAACATCACACAAAATTATTTTATTTGCTGATACTACTCTTATAATAAAGTGCCAGGATAAAGAATGTTATGAAGACACGGTGAATAAGGCATTTAAAGACGTCATAGATTGGTTTCAAATAAATAACTTGCAGTTTAATATGGACAAAACTAATATGATTCAATTTACAAATTATAATTCAAATCCACCTATAATACAAATTAAACATAATGATAATATAATTAATAACTCTGACAACGTAAAATTTCTAGGACTAATTATTGACAAACATTTAAACTGGAAAGGACATATAAATTTAGTTTGCAACAAATTGGGACGATTTGTGTATGCATTGAAGCGTTTGAGACAAACGATTTCAATAGAGGCAGCATTAACTGCCTATCATGGCTATGTCTCATCTGTGCTTGGTTATGGCCTTACATTGTGGGGAAATTCTGTGGATGTGGCCAGAGCATTTATATTGCAAAAGAAACGTATTCGCTCCATTTGCAATGCCAAATTTCAAGATAGCTGTAAACCACTATTTAAGAGACTGAACATTTTGCCATTGCCATGTTTATATATTAGAGATATTTGTTGTTTCGTAAAACCGTTTAAAGAACAATTCAAAACAATTTCTGAAATATCAATTAGAACACAAAGGACAAATTATAAAAACCTATTATATCAGCCTCCGTGTCATAATTCTACCTATAAGAAAAATGTATATAATATGAGTATTGTAATATATAATAATTTACCTGACTATATTAAAATATTAGATGGACACAAGTTTAAACATTCATTGACTGTATGGTTGACTGAAAAAGGGTTTTATAGTATTAACGAATATTTGGATAGTAAGAACATAAGATGACGATTAAAGAAATATAGTATAAGCAGTAATTGTAAATTTTTTAAATGTATTTGCATGCATGGCGAAATTTAAATAGGACAAACATATATATAAACATAGTAAAAATTTGCATGCCAGCTTGCTGGCTTCATATGTTGAAACAAATGTATTTTTAAATTAAGACCCAGTTTATACACATATTGATGCAAATAAATTTTTCTTTCTTTCTTTCTTTATTTCTATCCCAGAACGGTAAAGAAGCGTTTTTACTCTTTTTCTCAATGTGCTCTGAAAAAATTCGTGGAAAGTGGTTGGCCTCTTTATGATCTGTCAGCTAAATAAAGATATCCCGAGTTCATGATTATAACAAAGAATACCGATACATAATATTCTACCTAGATATTTTTAATTAACTTATTTGACAAACTCCTCCTTTTTTGAATAATTTTATTGAAAAATCGGTTTGTCATTTCGTTGATAATCAATATGAACACACAGATAGCTACAACCAGGGGTGTTTTTGTCATTATTCACCTTTTATATTCATGTTTTCTCTGACGGCGTTATTCATCTTAACCTAAGCTTAACTGGAGCAAACAATTGCACTAAAGCACTAGAGCAAGCTCAGAGCAAAACATCTCCCTTATAATCAGCTTTACTGTAACAAATTATTATTCAGTCGTGGCCGGGTCACGCTCCGGTAGACTTGCCCCCCGGGAGCCGCTACTGAGAGCTAGCTACTCGGAATTAGTCCAGACTATCTAAGAAAGGTCTTATTGGACCACTACTGGTTAGTCTTAAGTTCTTGGGGAGTAAAATTGAAATTATTCGACGTGTGAGGTTATTAGGACAGCTTTACTTTGGGAACATTTTTGTACGTTTAAGAGACAAAACAAATTAGTAAAGCTAGCAGTTACAGATAAGCAAATAGTTTAACTTCACATTGTAGAAATATTTATAATAGAAGATACTCATAAACTTTTGACGGAGATTATATCTATAGTACATAAAAATAAATTGGGGAGTTAATTAATCAGCAATGATATAACAACGTTTTATTCACTATGATTTCAAAAGATGAAAGTTACGAAAACTGTCTTGTCATATCTTACGTATAATGTTTCGCGCTACATAGATGCAATGAAAATCTTTACTCATAGGTTTGAGCTTTACCTTAAAATTAGTTATTTCATCTGTCACTGCAAATGCTGTAAATTATGGGTCGTCATTGCCCGCAGCTAGTAATTCGTCCATCCGATACAACTTCACCGTGATATCACACGCATCGTACATTTTAGTCGTTATTCACGCGAAAACCCACAAATTCCACAATTACGGGTTTGGTACAAAATTATGCTAACATCTGTAATTCATGGCTCAACCGGATTCAACTCTAATGCACTGTGATAAACGGCACGGTACTGTAACGACTCTCCTGCAGAGAGCCGCCACGTAAAATATAAAAGACACTTTTATAAAACGATAACTTTTTAATAAATCACAAATTACAGAACTTGTACTGAGGGACATACAATCGTCCGCACACGACGGCGGACGGCAGGTGAGAACGTCAAATCTCTACGGCCCAGCCCGTTGAAGTTACTATCGCTCTCTTTCTAAACCGAATAGTTAAAAAGAGAACGAATATATTATAAAAATTATACTATCGCCAGTATCAAACTACATGGCACTCAGACCAACGAGGCCCGATGCTACAACTACCCCCGGTCTCCTCTGTAAAAATTTTTTTGGTTGAAGACCCAAAAAATTTTTTGCAAGTTACAATCTACAATGACGTCAGACGTAACACGAGAAACAGCTTTACAAACAGCATAGCGAGAAACATACTCCAAAGCAACAATAACAAATCTATTGCCCTGAGAAGAAATTCGAAAGGGACCAACAACATCGACACCAACCTTTTACACACACCAACTTTTTACACAGGAATTTAAGTTAGTAATTTAAAAAATAGCAACCTCATGATTTCTAGTGACAAGTTATACAGGTATATAAAATAGGTAATAATGTATCGGGAAAAAATATATATCTAGATTATGACTGATTGGTTGATGAACTGCCTGATATTGTTACAATATTCTTATCTATCATCATCGTCGTCATGTTATTTTTGTAGATAAATGAAACAGATGACGATCGCGACAATGGGGTTGATATGAAACGGCAGCCACACAGTAAAATATTTTAGAATTGCTTCGTTTTATGTATTTTTTAAGGCAAGTTACAATAACTCAACAGTTGTTTCCCAAGAACCTGCTTTTTAATATGAAGCTTTTATTACATATTGTTAATTGAGTTTTTCTAAAGTACAAAAATCACAAATTGTCCTGTATTTTCATAGCACCATAAACCTTTACTTACCCAACCAGTAAAATATATCTCACAGTTTGCTTTCATGCAGTAACAAAGGCCCAGTTACACCATGTCATGCATAAGAAATAACGAGCTTGGGTTCTGGTCCTGTTTTGCACGTTTTACATTCTTGTCAACGCAATGGGGTTGTTATGGTGAAGACAAGGGGAATTGTATTAGTTTGTATGTGCATGGCGAGATGAAAGAGCAAGAGAATTCAAATGAAAATGTATTGTGAGAGAGATAATATTTGTAGCATTGTGGAACACAAATATTATTTAGATGGGAATTAAATAGCAAAAGAACAGTCTACTTTGAAGGAAGGATTTCAAAATAGACTGATAAAAACGCACTTAACGGGTTAAGTACCTACGAAAAACAAAATATTGAAACAACACTAAACTGTTGTGATACACAATAAAAAATATTAAATATTACTTCAAATGGAAAATACGTTTCTATCCTACTTATCTATCACAATATGCAATAAACTCTGTTGTTTTAAAATTACAATCTGATCCTTTTTCACTCTTGATATTTAACGCTGATAAAAACAATAAAGTTTTTTTATGATGTTCTGTTACCGCAGCAAATTTTCTGCGTTTTTTACGCCTAATACGCTGCCGTAAGCGTAAAAGGTACGTTTTGACACAAACAGTAATAAAATTCACAAAACGCTTTTACAACCGGTGTCATCGTAAATTTCTGTTTGTTGTCACCGGCCCTCTGATAAGCTAAACAAACCCTGAATGAATTAAATAAACCCAACAGCAGTTATGAAAAAGATTAGACCAAAAAAAGTACTATTTATGATCACTAAACTTTCATTTGAAAGTACTAATTTCAGTGCATTTTGATTTCGTGAACATAATATTATAGTTTTTTTTAACAGCTATATTTTTTATCAAAATTTTAATATTATAACTGCAGTCGATTTGAAAGGAAGAGCTAATTAAAATTATGTCAAAGTTACACCATTGATAATCTTACAGCACCTGTTCTTTGGTTCAGGGTCAAATCGAAACGGACAAACAAAGACATTTTTATTTATAGATGAAACCCTTTTTATTGAGCGTAGTCGGTTAAATACAGTGTACGGTACGTACGTGTATATTTTTTGTGAAAATCTCCATGTTGATTAAAATTTCACTTTGACCGCGCGAGGCTGTAACTGTGTTACGAATATTTAAGCCGTGTAGTTGAAGGATTCTCCTTGTTTGTACAAACAATACAATTTTATACAAATCAGACGGTTTTAAATTTTAGGTCTGTTTTACCACACGTCGTCATTTCGAGTTACATAATATTGCAGAAACAAAAAGATGCAGAGACATTTATATTATTCAAACTCAAAATATAAATTAATTTAGAGTATAATTATTACTAGAAGTAGCTCATTAATTTAAACGACTACCCGACTTTTTACCCTAATTTTAGTCATACGTATCTTTGTTAATTCCCTTACTAAAATTATTGTCTTTTTATTTAAATTTGTTGGGTGGTGAAATTAGCTGGCACACAATGAAGATGAAAAATTTTAAAATTTTGTACAGTACCACTTCTTGTCTGTGATTCTGTTGTGTATTTCTTGTGTGCAATAAAGTATTAGCACGGGGTTTTAGAACCAATTGACATGATGCGTGCAGACGGAAAGAGACCCGACGACGCGATGACGGTGTGTCGTTGATCCCGTGGAAAGTGGCCAGGTGTCTGGTTTGGGACGCCACCGTGGATGGATGCGATATTGGACATGACAGTAAATTACGTACGTCTTGTAATCGGCCTTTTATTAATGCTATTGGAGATTAATTCTGATATCTCGAGTTATTGGGTTCTGTTTTTATGACATGAGATTTCCTGCAGTATTGTCTAGATTTCCCTTTTATGCTTTTTATCTTTAGTACTAATTCATGACGATAATTTTTTGCCTTTATTTTTAGATTTCTAAACTTTGTCTAGTTTTCATGATCTACGAGTATAAACTTGTACGTTACCAACTCATCATTCATTTATCGATCAGCTGTGATTCCATGCATGTGATAGAAGGTCCCCTCTGCGAGAGGCATAACTCCACTCTCTCTTTGAGAGAGAGACTCCACTGCTGTATAAAGCGATCAGGCTACGACTTCAATATCCTATATTCATAAAAAAAAGTTGATTAGCGCAGAAGCAATGAAACATTTAAAAAGTCCCAGTTGATTACGCTATTAGCGCTTTGTGCTAAAATTTACGTGAGAGAGCAAAGCTATAACACCAAAGAGAATTACAAATATGAGACAAACATCTGCGTAGCTTTCACGTCCTTCGTCCCGCAATGTCCCACGAGTAACATTCCTAGCGTCTGTAATTATTCCTGACCTATTAAAACGTGGTGGTCTATATGAACTGTTGAATAAGAGTGGGTGGGAGTTGAATAATGATGAATTGTCCTGAATACAGTAATGCATCATCACTGATACATACATGCATATTCATATTAAAAACTTCTTCGCTGCGCTCCGTATAATATAGATCGGCAATGGTTTTACTAAAAAGAAATAGTCATTTGTAAAAGCCTCGAGTTAAATAAGGACACACAATAATAATTATTGTCCTTATCTTCGTAGCTGTTCGGGTATGGTAGCGATCGTCTTTTGTTTCTCTGAAGGTTTGGTAGATAATATATATATTTTTTACATTTATTTCGAATTTCTACCAAACAAATGTTAAATTTTACAAAAAGGTTTGATAGGCTCGCTTTCTTCCAAGGCGACGCGCATCAAAAATCTTTAGTATTTTTATTAGTGCTCAGAATGTGACTATCCTTTAAACCTGGGTTATTACTTAGCAAGAGAACAAAAACTAATAGATACGTAGACAAAATCATAGGAAGAAAACGGTAGTGACTTACAATTATAACATACAAATGCCCCTTGCTACATGGACTTCGGCATATAGATAGAATTATGCAAATAAACATTATTTAAAACAACACTGGAACAGAGTGTAGTTCAGACAAAGAGAAAGCTTGGTCACGCGTCTCCTGGCAATGGCAATACGAAGCCGTACTCGTGAGCAATACTGATCAGCTTCGAGCTACACCAATCGACCGGTATGAAAATGTACGAAACAAACAGTACTTGCAGTTACAGTACTTGAGCAGTGTTTCAAGTATGCCAACGATGCAACGTCTGTCGTAGTTACATAAAATAATTTAAATTAAATATCTGTGGTAATAGAACTTGTAGCAAATATAGAATTGTGCGAGGTATTATATTTGCTTCCTAGGTCTGCTGTAAGACATTTGTTTAGAAATACGTAGTACCTGTTGTTTATTTCTACCTTGTAATTGTATTCTTTAATGTGTTTGTATACAATATGCAAATAATATAAAAGATATTATCCCGCGTAAGTGTGATAAAAGTAGAATTTACATCAATTCACAAAGTAGATGTACTATAAAATTGCTTTTTATTGTTACTTTGTAAAGAAATTACTTGTTTTGTTTTTTAAAAATATATGAAAGGGCGAAAAATTCAAATGCTACAAGAATTCTAAAAATGAAATAAAAAAGTTTCATGGAATATCTAGTTATTCCATTAAGAGTACAGTTTTGTCTGTTTTAGATTATTCAAAACTTTGTACCGCTAAAAACTGTTAAATATGATGCTAAAATCAACTTTTTAGCAACATATTACTTTTTTATAACTTTAACAATATGTGAGATGATCGTTTATTGTACAAAGTGTGTCCTTTACACCTATTTTTATTATTTCCTTATTTTTCTTTTCTTTTTTATACCCCCAATTTTGACATGAAATTAATATTGTGTTTAATGAAAGTCCAAATCAAGTGAAATTGTTCCAATTCTATAGAGCAACTTTAAACTTAGCGATAACAATCGTAAACTAAACGTAGAAACTAACATTGAACACATAACACCTAACACATTTGCCATGCTAGAAAGCCGTTTAGATTTCAATAACGCGCTAACAAGTCAAGTTCGAGTCGTAACTAAGTCGTAAGCGCAACTTAGTGTGGCCAACTTGACAAAGTTATATTATAATGGGTATATTATACGTGTTTCATGAGTGTAGTGAAATTTTTATTCGTAAATACTATGAAATCGGTTTATTTCATAATTGGATTATTCTGTAGGACCGTATTAGAGTTGTGAAGCCGCTTGAGGCCTTTGACATGAATCATGGTAAAAAAAAATCCGTTACCTAACCTAACCTTACCAAAATGAGGACTAGTTCACAAATAATGTTATTATAAAAGTTGATGTAGTCGTAAACCTATACCGTCTTTACCCAGGGGTTTGGGCCTACCAAGAGTGAATTGATCCATTGAACACACACTTTGAATTTCCTTGCAGTTGTGGGCAGATTTCCTTTCGATGACAAATCAAGGATAAATCATTATAAATTAGTTTTTATATACTATAAACTTATAGATTTATACAGTCATTATTAAAAAAGAAAAAAACAAGCTCTAAATCCACAACTAACTACACTAACTGCTATTTGCGGCTCAAAAGCTGTTCAAATGCAGTTGGTCTATAAAAGACACATTACAGTTGCATGCAAGAGGCAGGTATTACATGGCAACAAGTATGTAATTAACTATACTTCGTGAAAATATAGCAATTTATTTTCAAACTGACCTAATAACAAATGTTGACTCATTAGCTATTCATATACCTAGCCATTGTTAGCATTAAAATAGGAGTTATTAAATATTGTCGGACGATAAGTCCATATGTTTAACAAGTTATCGAAGATAAAACACTTTGTTATGACGTAATTTATATAACATACCTAACCTACTCGCTATCTGAAAACACATCATGCAAGTATGCATAAGAAAGTCATGCAACATCAAAGTAAAACGTGCTACCAAGTTAATGTTTTATGTCTAGCAATATAATATGCCTAACCTAACATAGGAATGTTAAATTAATTAATAATTACCAGTCACTCTACAAAGATAAGAATGTCCAGACATGTGTCTTGTATTTAACTCTGATCTATGAAATCCTTTATGCAGAAGCCGTCCAGAATGTCTTATCCAAGCAATAAGCAAGTCACGTTACTCGTACATAGCATAATTGCCTTTAGGTATAATGTCACGAAGATAATGTTTATAATAATGTTATATTTTGAAATTACTTGTTTCATGCGTACATCCTTAGCTCATATCTTTACTGAATAGTTCAAGCAGTTTGAGTCAAATTATATATTATATATTTATAAGCCTCAGTTGACACGATTCAGTTTGGATTGGCTGACTTGACAAACAGTTTTTATCAGTTTTTACCGTTTAGATCGCTCGCATAAATTATTTTTGATTTCAAAATACAGCGATATTGTAAAATAGTTACATTATTTTAATAATTTTAACAACATCAACATCAACAGCCTGTTACAGTCCACTGCTGGACTATGAGCCTCCTCCACTTAAGTGGAGGGTTTTGCCATATTCTCCACGCTTAGCGCTTGGCAGGCGGGTTGGAGATCGCAGATTAAAAGGTTACTGTATCAGAGAGCGCTGCTGCCCGTTTCCTGTTCAACATAAAGGTAAATAATGTATTGCATTATAAAAATTTATATGGGTATAGTTTTTTAATAGTATTGTAGAGAAGTAGAGTTTAATATGTAAGATTTTTACGTACCTAACTTCTAGTAATTTCGCTTAATTTGATCGAAACGAAAATTGTAAAATCAATCCCATCGTTTTCGAGAATTTAAAGTAGTCCAATTAATTGGTTTTGAACATAGTCGCAAATACCGTACTAATACGAAACAGATACGATGTTAAATTTTGGTTGAACGGACTACTAGGAGAACATAGAACTAACGATTGCGCAGTACAATTAACCGCTTTCAGTTCGAACCAACACAGTTGGTGTGGTAATTATCGCCTCACTCCCAGTCTCGGTTTACTACCAAGGGGATTACAGTAACTACTTGCCAAATAAATTGGCTTCTCTCAAGTTAGCGCGAATCACTTTGAATAATAAGAAATATTGGACGAACGAAAATCTGTTTGTGAGACTATCTCCGGGAAGTTGCTGGCTGGATCACCTGATTGTGAGACTATCTCCGGGAAGTTGCTGGCTGGATCACCTGATTGTGAGACTATCTCCGGGAAGTTGCTGGCTGGATCACCTGATTGTGAGACTATCTCCGGGAAGTTGCTGGCTGGATCACCTGATTGTGAGACTATCTCCGGGAAGTTGCTGGATGGATCACCTTTTTGTGAGACTATCTCCGGGAAGTTGCTGGCTGGATCACCTGATTGTGAGACTATCTCCGGAAAGTTGCTGGCTGGATCACCTGTTTTTGAGACTATCTCCGGGAAGTTGCTGGCTGGATCACCTGATTGCCCGAAAAGTTATGATGATGATGATTTTGATGATGATGAGCTCTTGCTCAATTGCTTGTTTCAATTCTCATTTTGGCGCTGATGTGCTCGAATGTGACTAACGAAGCCTATCTTTTGGTTAAAGGTAGACACATGGCCCGAATAGTAAGGTGATTTGGTTCCGGCTAATGACTATGGCAAATAGTCATAATAAGTCCTGTTAGAGGATTTTGGCTGCTCAATAACTCCAGGACTTGTAGTCGGTCATTGACTTTATCACGAGGTCAGTTTCAGGCGGTCGTAAAGCCTAACTTCAGAGCTGCAACTGCAAATGTAGTTTAGCGAGAATATACCTCGATTTCAATACAAAGCTATTTGTATCGATGCAACTTCACGTACTAGAGGTATGGGGGTCAGCGTAGCTAAATGAAGACTAATGTCATTATTCTCTGAAGTTGCGGCGTTTCAACTTCAGAGCGAACTAACAAGTACAATATTACAAATAGGTACCAGCATACGCTTGACGCAAGATAGGTTTATAGTGTGCGGTAGTTTAAAATTTATCAATTCTAATATAAAGCTTCCAACGTTCAAAGTAGGTACCTTAAGTACCTACCTAAGTACATAGTAGTATTATTTTAAACAAGTTAGCCTATAAAATAGAACATCGCATAAAATTTATCCTAGAAGTTTACCGTGAAGCAAAAAATATACTCCAAGTGCTATCATAAAGTTAATTCTTATTAAGGAAAAAAACATGATATTTCAGAACAAAATCTTGGAAAAACGGGTTGTTGCTTACTTATTAAACAGCAATTGGTAAGCAAGTTCTTATTTCCTGGTCTCACTCGAAACACGAGACCCACATATCAATTCAACATGGCCGCGTTTAGCGCAGCTCTAATTGATTCGATGCATATCGCGCTGGAGAACGTAAATCAAGCCGATAGCTTGATTGGTACGAGTAGCTAGATGAATAGCTTGCCGAGACAAAATGCAAATAATGCAATACGAGCTAAAATAATGCAAGAGATATTACTTTAAGTTTTCTTAACTAAAATATATTAAATATATTACTAAATATATTTTCCTAAATATGTCGTATTTTTTTTTTATTATCAAGACCGCAACTAACTTTGGCGTTTTTTTAAATAATAAAAACATATAAAAGACTGTAAAAATAATATCACAAAAAACTAAGGTCTACTAAACAATATCATTAGTAGTAAGTTTGAAGTTATACAATTTTTATTTCAATTTAAAATAAATGAAAATATATTTTCTATTAAAAACTAATATAACCACCACAACTACCACTATTATTATTAACCTTTTCAATTTTACAGTCTAGATGAATTTTGAAAGAAAATTACAATTGAAATAATCCTATATAAAACCTCCCATCGCGTATTTATTTAAAAAATCTCTAATAACGACATACATCTATAATAAACTCTACTCAAACCGACGCGAATGATATAATTCAAGAAAGGAATTTTAGGGCCTCTTTTCCTCGTTCCAAATAGACAAAATTATAAATGGTAATTGTTGTACAGGTAATTAAATTTAAACATAGATTAACGGCATCTTACGGCCTCTTCATTACCGTGTTTAGTGAAGGGGACGCGTTGATTAATACGCAGCTGTAGGCTGTTGGCCGGATACAAGGAACGAAGGCATTACGTTCTTGACGGCTTGATAAATGACGTCAAGCTTTTTTTACGTTGTAACAGGACATTAGCAATTCATTTGACGATTTCGATAAACCAAAACTAAATATTTTTCCCATTTCTATTTTCTAACAAATACAGGGTTATTTTTAATCTGTGTACATATTTTAGTATGGTATACAGACGGGCATATAATTTTTCTCAAGGAAAGGAACCTCCTTTACAAATAGTGCGAAATTAATTTTATAGGACAATTTAAGGTTGAAATTTGTATACCGTATTTCTTGGAAAAGATTTTTGTATATGAAGGTCCGACTATTTAAATAAGCGTTCTGATAAAAGAAATCTGTATTCGCTGGCAAAGTAATGAAAGGGAATAGCCAAAAGAGTGACCACTAACCTAATCACATGAAATTGATTATCAGAAAATACGTGAGATATGTCTAAAGCTTGGCACGAAACTGGACCCAGAAGGAAAGAGCAAGAAAATATGTGCTGTTGTAATGATAATACCTGTATATATAGGTAGGTGCCAGCCAAGAACAAATATCCAGAAGAAATAGCAAGGTAAGAAAAAATATCATCACAAACCTTTAAATTAATACACCTTCTAATTTTATAAAAGTAAAGTTCTATTTTAACTTAGTATTTTTCGTGCTTACCGCAGTTCATAAACTCGCAGTTAATACGATTATAAAAGTGAGTATCCACGCCGGGACAAAAATAAAAACGTCCTAGTACGTTGGTTAATATCACAATATGGTAAAGTGCCTGTTATTAACTCGTATACAAATGTTGGGATTACCTTTGCTAATGACCGGGTTTGTTATGTATACTCACGCATGTTCTGTATGGCATTGATTTATGTAATTAAGCACCTTATTTAGTACTTCAATTTATGGGTGATTTACCTGGGCTGATTGATAACTGGCCGAAACGACGAACTTAAAAAAATGATACGCAAAAAAAAAATTACATTATATTTTGGCATCTTTTTGAAAATAGAACGCCAAAGAATTTAATAGAACTGGTGGAATTTGTTTGATAGGACGTAGAACTTTCTCTGTCGTAAATTTTCTTAACAATGGAAAGAAACGAAAATCGTGCGGTGATAAAGTTTTACGTTTTAAAACAGAAAACAGCAACCCAGATTAAAACCAAGCTAGACAGTGTTTTAGGTAATTCTGCTCCTGCATTGAGTACAATTCACACCTGGGTAACCGATTTTAAACGTGGAAGACAGAGCTGCGAAGACGCCCACAGGTCTGGCCATCCAAATGAAGTCACGAATCCGGACATGATCAAAAAAATTCACAAAATTGTATTGAATGATCGGCGCTTGAAGTTGCGAGAGATAGCAGAGATGGTGAGCATTTCATCTGAACGCGTTTTTAATATTTTGCACCAACATTTGGGAATGAAAAAGCTTTGCGCGCGATGGGTGCCGCGTTTGCTCACTGTTGACCAAAAGCAACGTCGAGTGGACGATTCATCGGAGTGTTTGGCGCTGTTTAACCGAGATCCTAACGAGTTTTCGCGGCGTTATGTAACAGTCGATGAAACCTGGATACATCATTATACTCCCGAGACAAAAGAACAATCTAAGCAGTGGACTGAGAGCGGAAGACCTGCGCCGAAGAAAGCAAACGGTTTTGTCGGCCGGCAAAGTGATGGCGACTATTTTTTGGGATGCTCGAGGGATTATTTTAGTGGATTATCTGCAAAAAGGAAAAACAATAAATGGAGAGTACTACGCAAGCTTGCTGCAAAAATTAAGTGAAGAAATCCAGAAAAAACGACCACATTTGGCCAAGAAAAAAGTTTTGTTCCACCATGACAACGCACCTGCACACACGTCAATGGTTGCAGTCGCCAAACTCCATGAATTGTGGTTCGAATTGCTACCGCATCCACCCTATTCCCCGGATCTGGCCCCGTGTGACTTCCACTTATTCCCAAACCTGAAGAAATGGTTAGGTGGCCAGAGATTTTCATCAAATGAAGAAGTCATTGTTGCCGTGGACGAGTATTTTGAGGGGTTGGAGAAAACATTTTATCAAACTGGTGTAACGGCATTGGAGAAGCGCTGGACTAAATGAATCGAGGTAGAAGGAAACTACGTTGAGAAATAAATTTATTAAAAATAGATTTTTAAAGTTTTTCTTTGTCGTTTCGGCTTAATTTCATTCAAACTGCGTCAATGTAAGTATAAACACTTAATTTCACACAACATAAATATTGTTGTACTGTACAGGTTAAAGTACAGGTATAAAGAGAAAAGAAGCATTAGAGAAAGGTTTTGAAAATTCTAGAATTCATGTGAAAAACACAGCAAGTACTTTAAATGGAGTATAAATTAGATCGCTCATTTTATTCTTAAAGTAAGAAGTGAGTCGAGAGTAATAGATAGTTGCATCATAATGTATAAAATTATTATAACAGGTATGTTCTATCCTCAGAGGAATAAGCGAAGCGACGCGCGTCATTAATCTTTGGTTCAATCGTGTTGATTTATATTGAAGAGAGGTGTGAATTAAACAGCAGTGTCGAGCTTAGACTGGGATTTAATAATGTTTTCACATTTACCTACAATCCCCTCATCAAAACATAAAAGATAAAACAACAAGTGATAAAGTATTCTATCGCAGAGTTTCATACTGTATGCTATTTAAAGAGAATATAAAGTGTACAAGGTATACCACCTATCTTAGTTGGTTACAACTTTATTTCGAATAAAAGTTAATACACATTGAGATTACTCTCCTTGTTTTAATAATAATAAATAAAGATATCAGATTCCCTTTGGGAGTGTAGGTTCGTAACCTGCCGGCTGCGCCGCCATGTTGATTTATATTGAAGAGAGGTGTGAATCAAACAACAGTGTCGAGCTTAGACTGAGATTTAATAATGTTTTCACATTTACCTACAAATCGATGCATGTGACCAAAAAATAATAATATGTTGACAGAAAAAAACTTGAAATCAGAATCAGCTGGTTTGTGAAATAGTTCGAATTGTAAACCTCTACAACCTATATAGTTCGGTAGTCATTTTATTTATGCTCGAAATTTAAATTTTAAAGTGCAGCGAGTGGCAACCACTCTCTCGCACCTGCTGCGGCTTGTTACTTCGATTTTAAGCCTTTGCACATTGGCTTAGGAAGGTAAATCCTTTAGCTTTGGCCTGTTTTCAGCTGCGTAATACTTAGTCTAGTCATAGTATAGGGTAATTTAAAATAATATTAGCATCCATCTAGATTATTTTTTTATTACTTTGGTGAGACTGTTATTAGGGTTCCGTAGTCAACAAGGAACCCTGATAATTTCGCCATATCCGTCTGCCTGTCTGTCTGTCTGTCTCAGAGACTTAGTACTAGAAGTCTGTAATTTGGCATGAATATACATACGAGTATTAATCACGCCGACAAAGCTGTAGAATAAAATCATTAAAAAAGTATGTTTCCTCTGGTACATTTAAAGTGGGGGGGTTATTTTTTTTTCTTAACGTGTTCTCTTTGTGTGAGTTGTTTTTGGATAGGTTTTTTAAAAATAATGAGGGTTTGCAAAAACAATTTTTCGATGCTAGTGATCGTTTCAGAAATATTTCGTTTTAAAGTGCTCATATTTGTTAGAGTCAAGTGTTTTGATGAACGTGAGTGTATTGAACAGGTACCTAAGTAGTATAGGACAACTATGGAACCCTACACTTTGTGTGGCCAGACACGTGCTTGGCCGTTTATGTTATAAGTAGGTACTTGTTGAGTTATAACTCATAAATAGGTATAGTCTTATCTTACTCGCTTACTTGTTCACTTTTATTCAAATTGTTTTTCTTTTTTTTCTTTTTACTCAATTCAAGGAAAAACTCGCTCGCGTATAACAATTTTTTACTGTGTTTTCCTTACAAATACAATATCGAAGGTTTTTAAAGATATCATTTGAAATACCTCGTTATTTTCTTAGAAAAATCTCGTTTTCGATAGATAGAATGAGGTCAATCTCAAAAGCTAGACGAAACCGATCGTAATGGCCTCATCTCGCACAATGACGTCACAACAATGGCGGTTAATTTTGCATGGCTTATTCGTGACGCTGCGTTTTCCGGAATAAAAGGTCCCTCTACACTAGTGGTTTGTCAGCGAAGCGTGCTAACAGGGCTGTCATTGCTGAATACATTCGGTTATTACAATGCTACTGAGAAAATATCGCGGGACGCCCCTACTGCCGAGCACATAACTATCGCACTTGCAATTAAAAGTTAAAAAAAAAATTGGCAACAGATCTCGTTACGCTGATTCTGAATGTGCCCGTAGTTTGAATTTATGTCAGTTTCTAATATTTAGATGCCTACCTACCAATACCATAATTACCATACGTGGAACAGGATTACCAGGTTCGAGTCCTGTCTAAGGCCGTTTTTTTTAATATGTACGAATTTTTTTTCAAAAATTAGCGTTTGATGACTCAGTATAAATAAAAAACAAATCACATTCCTCTCAGTATTCTACAAAGCAATTAAAGTTAAATTTTCTGGCTTATAATTTTGCAGAAAAGCCGTTAAAAGCATCGCCGTATCATGTCGCTGCATCACGCAGTATTACGCCCTAGCAACACGCACGCCCCACAATAATCCCAAAGCTTAAAATAATACGGGAGTAAAATAGCTCCTGCTACGTTTGTTTGAACTTAGAATAGACAATTAATTCTGCTTCGTAGAGAAAAGACATTTACATTACAAGTGTGTACGTATGCCGTTTATTGCTTGGCTGCAACGACGCCTAATGCAAACTTGAAGCAGATGTGCTAAAAGCATAATCGTTGTAGTCAAGTAATCTTCATCTGCATAGAAGCCTGGAAAAAACTTCATTAATTTGTGTTTATGAGCTCATTTAACTTTTATTTACAAACAAGTAAAATTACATAACTGAGCAACTAGCGCTTCAAACAGTAAATCTTAATGTAAGTTTTGCACATTTCGAAAAAACCTATTCTCGGCTCCATAATTCTGAAACTAAGGTTTTTGTGATCGGCTGCTGACTTCACAACCTACTTAATACAATAACGAACAAAAAATAGCCGTAAACAAGGTCATAGGAGTACCAATTGCTGTTTTCTACAGCTTTTGTCGTCAACACCCGAGTTTTCAATCTCCCTCACTACAGCGTTTTCGGACATAACATGGTCCTGTGTTTTGTCGATAAGCCCGGGAGCGCGTTGTATGCAAATTACTAAACGAAGCGTGTTTCCACACACAGGGAATTCCTGCTAACTTGGCCCTCGCCTATCATTATGTTTTGACAGCAGAATTTTGCCTGTACTAACAATAATGATAAACTTGAGGTTCATAAAATTGTCGCCATCTTGTTCCACTGGCAGCTCGCCAAGTTGTTGGCTAACTCCAGAGGGTGTTGGAAGTAATCTCGGATGAATAAGAGTCTGTTAATGTTTTATCTGTTAACACAAATGGTTCTCTTTTGTGTTAAAAATTGTTATGGTAAGTATTCCCTAGATTCTCCGACCCTAGTCTAAACAGTATAAAGTAATAACAAAAAGTAATAAAAGTAACACAAAACGTATGAAAATGTTACACTCATATACCAATTTAAGCGCGATAATCTTAGTTATACGACGCAAATGAAAATAAAAAGGTGGTAGTGGCCGTAAACTCTCACTAGCGATAAGAGTAGTAACTTTAGTAACGACTTTATTCAGCTGAAATCATGAAATGTGAGGAAAATTTAAAACAGCGTAGTGACGGAACGAACACGGGCTGTATTTATTTAAAGTATTGCGCATAATAAATATTTGATTTCAACGTATGACTTTTAAAGTTCCATGATATTAAATATGAAATGAAGTATTATTAAATCGTATTTATGGTCGGTATTCAAACTATTTCAAGTTGATTGATATACGTACAACATCAACGGCCTGTTACAGTCCACTGCTGGACTATGAGCCTCCTCCACTTAAGTGGAGGGTTTTGTCAATCTCCACGCTTGGCAGGTGGGTTTGGAGATCGCAGATTAAAAGGTTACTGTATCAGAGAGCGCTGGCTGCTGCCCGTTCCCTGTTCAATGTGTAGTCCCTAAGTCGCCTCTTACGACACCCACGGGAAGAGTAGGGGTTGGTGACAAATGTATTCTACTCTGACATCACCACACGGTTTGATATACGTATAACTTATCACATAAATAAAAATCGATCTAATATTCATATAAAATAATAAGACAGAACGAAGAACAATTGTATACTAAATAATAATAAAATGTAACACAAAATAAACTAAATCTAAAAAAATATGACCTGCTTGCTAGTCAGACATCTTAACATTGCAATTATTTAACTATCCAAAAAAGGCCGTGCTTATATTTCGCATAAAGTCTACGGTAATGAAGTATTTTATTTTGTATTATATTTCTCCTAAGAAATGTACAGTCTGACATTGTTTCCTGTTTTCCGCTTCAAGCAATGTTTACAGACACAACACTATTACCTTGAACCGTGCTCACAGAACGTAGGAGCAAAGGACGCCGACGCTAACGATGCAATACGTGGTTTGAAACAAGAATTTCATTACACCAAGCACACCAATCATACAGGGTCTCAACATTTTAAAATTTTAATTTAGTAACTAATTTAGTCATATCCATTAAACAGTTTAACTTCTAGGTTTTAATTTATTACTCAACACTTCCAAAGATACATACTTATGAACTAATTTCAATTTTATTTTTCACAAAAGATTGGGCTAGTTGGATTTACGATAAGTTACGTATGTTTCCTAAATAAATGAAAAAAAATCCTAAGTTACTATTATGGGATACTTATTATAAAAGCTTATTATACCAACTTATTCTTCGTATTCTATTTCTTCCTTTTTCTTTTTCCAAGAATTTTATTTTACTCATGTGTTTCATTAACTTCTCATGGTCTACGAGATTATTCATTAGACCCTGTCTGAAGCCCGCACCATTGTTTTGCTGTGAGTAAGGTTTAGATTTCTACAGAGTCTAGACTTTAGTAATTTCGCATAATTTTTAAAAATATTAGCATAGAAACAAAACATGCTGAGGTAATCTGCTATGTATTGTCTCCATCCCTTTTGTTCATACAAAATAGTGTTTATCTTTGCTGGACCAACAAAGGCGGTACAGTAAATTGTATGATAATACGAGTATGCAGTAATATCATTGTAATATGCAATATTTTTGTAAGCCGCTTAGTGACGACGCCAAGCCGTTTGATTCAAAAAACCATAGATCGTATTTTTGAACAAAAAAAATGTTTAACGTTGCTGTTAAAAGAAATGTGCTTTGATAAAATTTCCACAAATTGATTATTTGATACATCGGTGGTGTAGAGGCTAGGACCGTTATTTTTCCTCTGGGAGACGCGAGTTCGATCCCCACCACGTACCAATGTTTATTCAAATTTTGAATTCATTATGTACGTTTATACGACGCTCTTACGGTGAAGGAAATTATCGTGATGAAACCTGCATATTCCTGCGAAGAAATTCAAAGGTTGTGTGTGAAGTCGACCAATTCGCCAGTGCCCAGTGGCCAGCGTGATCGAGTAAGGCCTGTTTGCTCTAACTCAGGGTAGGCTCGAGCCCCTCGGTGAGGACGTATAGAAGCTGTTGATGATTTTTTGTCACAATTTGAAAAAGGAATCTTATTTTTAGTTACGGCAGTATTGACTTGCACGTACAATATTAAGAAAGTTTGCAAACAGCAGACTAATTACCGGCAGGTGTTACCTGAGTAGCCGATTTCAATGTTCAGAACATTCTAAGTCACATAAATTACGTCTACATACAGTTTTGTGGCTAAGTTACTTTATTAATAAGAACAGTGAATTACGGCCTTAGTTACTTTATGTATTGAAACAAGTAAAATTATAAGTTCAAATATGGATCAATAAAAACATGACGTTAGCTTACACTATACTAATACTGATTTGCTACGCCGCCGCCGTTGCGCTTACGACGACGTCATAGATTATTTTGTTAATAATCTATTTGATAAGTTCAGGAATACATATAATAATACTTAAATTGTAAAGAAAAAGTATTATTTTATTATATTATTATCATCATCATTGGCCTTACACGTCTATAGGTATTTAGACGATTTAAACAATGTGTGCACTGAAGCATCTCCAAATTCTCCAAGTCATAGTCCAAAAAAGAAGGGTGACCGAATCGAATTTACAACAATAAAACAAGTCAAACCATGTACAATAGGGGATCGGACTGCTCACCATATTTTAAGAATTTACCATGATTTTATGAATTATTTTTAAAATATAGATTAGTAGCAGACGATTCGCGAAGAAAAAAACAGAATCGGTCGAAAAACTAATTTACAGTGATTTTTTGAAGTTTCAATATTTCTGTCTCTTTCAAAAACGATTTTTTGTATGGAGATTATATGGCGTTACTAACAAATGACTTCACAAGTGGGTATGTGCCTCTCTGTAGACAGAGTCTTGAATTTCAAACCTTTATAACTCGGTCAATTTTAAAGATAGAGCAAAAAATCTTTTGGTGTTCGATAGCAGAAACTAAGAAATTTGGATTTATAAAATAAAAAAAAAATAGTCCATTCCCTTATTTCAAGAACAACCTACGTCATAAGTCATTCGAACTTCATTCATCTCATGTGACCCCTTTTTCAATGTTCATGACGTGTATTTGAATTTAAAAATGTACTTCCTCTAACCAAGAAAGATCTGTCCGTCTTTTAAGTTTCGTCTGTGCAGAAATAAAAATAATATTTTCCTTACGATGTGGGTAGATTTGTAAAAGCTGCTTTGTACAGTAAATACTACAAGCATAACGCTATGTTGTATTTGCAAGGGGTCTTTATGCGACCTTTGCACAGGGCCCTAGGCCAACACCGCTAATAACTTTGACCTTTACGGGTGATGTGACATTAAGAAGCTTATACACGCTTTGAAGGCGTACTTACATTCCAACAAGTGCTTTTGGAATAATCCGCGGATTTAAGTAAAAAAATATGACATAAGGAAGATGAAAATTATGGAAATGTTACCTTAGTATTTTTCATGAACTGATTTTTCTATTTGAGAGCGTCGGTGGTCTTATGGTTAGGGCCGCTGCCTCGATCCCCACCACGTACCAATGTGTTTTCAAATTTCAAATTCATATGTGCGTTTATTCGAGGCTCTTACGGTGAAGGAAAACATCGTGATGAAACCTGCACACTCCTGCGAAGAAATTCAAAGTGTGTGAATTTGACCAACCCGCAATGGGCCAGCGTGGCCGACTAAGGCCTAATCGCTGTAATTCAGAGTAGGCTCGAGCCCGTCGGTGGGGACGTATATGAGCTGTTGATGATTTTTCTATCTTATTTTGTTATATACGATGTTTTTTCTTACACCATGAGATTACCATAATAAACGTACAACAAAAAATCCTTTATCGCATCACAAAAGGATAACAGCACAATAGTTTGACAAATCAAAGGATCGAACGGGGAGAAAGGACATTCGGAAGGGATCTTTCAAAGGACAATATCAAAATGACATAGAAAAATTTACCAAAAGGCTTAATAAAAACAACAATATAAATCAAATGCGACTTGTTTGAGCTATTTTTAGAACGATGTGACATTATACAAATTGAATAAAGATATTTCACTTATTCGTATTTGCAAACTTTAAACCAATAGTTGTTTAAACCGACGACCCTACAAAATTAAACTCAAAGCAATAATTGGAATTGTCACCGCGTCCCTCCACAACTTTTATAAAAGCAATCAGTTTGAAATCTATTTTTTATTTATTTAACTGTCCACTTTAATTCTCTTTAGCTCTTTGTCCAGAAAAAGTAACTGTATTTCTTTTAATATTTTAAACTCTTTAAAGACAGACATTAAAAAAATACTATTTATTAACGCCTAAGTTAATGGTAAGCGCTAGAGGCTCTGTGTTATATTTGTATTCTGTTTAATTACTATTGTTACGTTCTGGCTACGTCATAGTGACGTTATACTCGTAGAGGTATTAATTAAGAATGTTATTTCGTTCTTTAAAAGACACTTTAAGCACATTAAAGCCAGTATTCTAGGCTAGCCGTTTTTCGACTTCGAAACTCTGATATCAAGGCCAGCTAATATGTTTCTGCCTTTGAACGTATTGTTTCTTTTTTTATTACAAGAAAAATGAATTGCTTGCTATGCATTGTAAACGAATACCAATATCAGTTTTATTATGCTTACTTGTAACGTTATTACTTAACTACAATATATTATATCATTGAAGGAATTAGTATTTAAACTTGGTATTTACGTATACCCCCAGATAATGTTTTATGAAGTTTTAATTTTTAATTACACTTTTTTGCAAATAATTAGAACTCAACATTCACTTTCAAAGAAAGAAAGAAAAACATTTGCCCAAAAACATAACGACATTATTTGATTATGTGTTTCCTGTGAGTTATACTTATAATAAAGACAAGACACGTCCATTAATTTTGGCGCTAACGCCTCTGTTCCTTCAGGGCTAGGGTCTCAATTAGCAACTTACTCTAAACTATGTGGCCTCGGAGATGTTATATACCTAGACGACACTAAAACCGAGCGGGAAATAGTACGTGACTTGTATTTGTGTAATATTTTACTTACTAAAAGTCCCTACAAAGCCAGGTCCACGTTGGCATCATTTGACCAATCATTTCATCTTTACAGACGGTTTTACTGACGCGGAGACTTTCCCCAGTTTGGTTAAGGCATCGTAGGCATCACCTGATTGTCCGAAAAGAAAGATGATTCCGGGCTACGGAATGCACGCTAAGCCGTTGGTCCCGGCTACTGTCTGGTCGTTACACGAGCCATGGTAGTGGCTTTTGTTGGCTCTATTATAATAGGGTTTGTGAGGTCGGTTGTCGACCTTAAACCTACACGAGGAAGAAAACTGAAGCGCATCATGATCGCTAGTTTAAATGTTCACAATGTATCACAAGTTTAGAATCGGTTTTAATTAGTTACTTGTTATTTTACTGTGTGGTTAGCAAGACAAGAGTAGAAAACTCATCAGAATAATAGTGTATGTAAAATAAATCATATTAATTGGATAACATTGTTGATAACACATACTCGCTCTTACCTTCCGTTAATTGTTTTAGTTTTGCACTGAGAAATAAGTTCTCTAACAACATAGTTATTTAGTTACTACGTACACCTACACTTCACTTCTAAACTCTGACAACAGGAGAACTGTCTATTTATTTATCTTTGTCTACACTTACCATTATTTTATTGTTACATTCTTTTAGAACTATGTTTCAGCTAATGACTGTTTTTAATCTAAGGTAAATGGTAAGCTCGTTAATGTTTATACCTTTGGGGATTAAAGTTTGACTGTTTTTTTTTGTAGTTGTTGCGTAACTTTATTTATCTACATGTTTTTTTTACAATGGAATAATATACGAGTATTTAGAATATTCCCGAACTGCCGTAAGAAAAGCTTACATGGAACCCAAAAATCATATTACACTCGCTTAAAACGAGAGCCATCTCTGTTTACCTAAATAAACATTGCAAGAAAAATGTACAGACCATCTGAAACGCTGAGAATCAAGTTCATGGCCACGTTACCGCGCAAGATTTCTCTTGACAATATTTCTTCATAGCACTGAGTGATATAAAGGTAACATAAGGACAGTCCTCGACCCTATTCT
Source organism: Carpatolechia fugitivella (assembly GCA_951230895.1). Taxonomy (NCBI): domain Eukaryota; kingdom Metazoa; phylum Arthropoda; class Insecta; order Lepidoptera; family Gelechiidae; genus Carpatolechia; species Carpatolechia fugitivella. The sequence continues at coordinate 5,984,087 of OX579660.1, forward strand.
CGTAAAAATGGAAGATGGTTTATTGTTACCTGATTTTTCGTCCTCACCTGGGTTCCATATAGATGCATGATAATAAATACAAATAATAAAAAGAACCCTTACGCCACATACCAAAGGCTTCATTTCTGTTCTCGTTTTCGGGAAAATTTGCAAGTAAATTTATGCTTTAGATACTGAACATTCAAGGTTAATGGATACAAAATTTGTTGTAATCATTATTATTTATGTATTACATAAGCTACCTTATATAATAAGGATTTAAAGTATGTACTGTCCTTTTATCATACCTACTATTTATGCTGAATCTTTAAGACTATAGTCGCTACTTTAACAACAAGACTTCTATACACTCTATTATACCTTATACCTATATCTTTGGTTCAGAATATTCTTGTGTGAAATAAAGCCTAAAAATAATTTTAGGTCAAATTGTGTAGTGTCTAGTTGAAAAAAAAAACCGCTAATCCGTGTAATAATATACCTAGACTTATTACGTATTAATAGCTAATACTTGCATTCTGACATCATTCTAAGGAAATTAAGTGCAGTTATATCATATGCTCCATTTAAAATAGATTAGTTCTGTCACAAAGTACCAGCACAAGGTAACATTTGCAATAGTCATGAAAATTTACTGCTGAATTTGCAATTGCATTGAAGCCGGTGGCTGTACAGCTAGATATAGCCTTTGCCTCATCCAATTCAATCCCTTGACAGATGCAATTTGGCTGCGCATATTTGCACGATCCTGCAAGTCCAAGCAATGATATTTGGTTGAGGGTCGCAAGTGTTGAATACGAGATCTGCGCATTGTTAAAAGGTCCATATGAATTTATATTTCCGTCTGTAAGGTATTATACCTTGTGAATTTAAATTTTTGCTGTTTATTTGGACAGTAAATAAAGATAAAAATAATTAATGTTTTGGTTTTTAATGAAAACATACAGCGGACTAATATTTTATTGATCTGCGTCAAAGAATGGTAGTTCCTTTACAATGCTAGTTTTAAAGTTACGTTTAGAGTTAAATTTAATTAAGTATATATAATATACATACGAGTACCTACATGTAAAATGCATACACTTTTCGAAAAATACATCTTATTGTTTTTTTGAAAGACAAAAAGTTCTTTTTATTTTAGATAGATAGATAGATAGATAACTCATTTATTTGCCAACAAACAGTACACATAACAAAATTACATACAAAGAAGTACACATACTTAAAGCTTACCTACCACAATGCGATGCAATTGTATGTATACTGTGCTGGCAAAAAGGTTCTGACTCAGCAAAATGTCGCAGCCAGGCTACGACACTGATCATTCTGCCAGAACCCAGGGTACAGTCGGCGCTCAATTCTCAACTACAACAGTTTTAATTAAAGCTAGCCTCAAGGCTGCCAGTGGCTACAGCTACGCTTCAACAAATTCCTTGTAAAAACGCAAAAGCTATTATCATAAGACTCGAGCCAATTTTGCGTAATGTCGAAAATTACCACTTTTTTATTTTTGCATTATTTTTTAGGCAGTTAATTTAGAAGCGATTAAGCTTTTTTAATGTTAGAAAGTAATGATAAACCAGGCACTTCACGCACCGCATCTCTTTAAACGCATACTTAAACATTTATGAGGCTACAAACTTTATGATATTGTCCCCGTTAAATGTTCACAGAGAGTATTAAACTTTTTTTTACCAGCACTGAAAAAAATTGTAACCAACTAATTAACAAAAGATAAAAAAAGCTTTTGACCTTCCACCAAGGCGCTCTAAACTACCCTGCATACTGGCCAACTGCCTAAACGTTTGGTGTGGGTTTGTCAAATGTTTTTTTTTACTTTGCAAATATTCTAGTCCGCACACTTCCAATTTTGGTGGGGACCTATATTAACTGATAGATAACAAAAACAACAACACATCAAAGCGTTTGAATGAAAAAAAAAACTTTTCCAAAGAACATTACTTAACACAATATCTCGAAAAGCTTTTTAAACCGAATGCAAGTAGAGAGTCGTGCAAGGCAACTTTCACGATTCTTCATTCCAAGAAAAGCACACAGAAGATGTATTGTGTAATTTCAAGGATATTTCAGTGTACATCTGTCTTTATAAATTCTGAACAACATTAGGTGTGAGAAAATGTTTTAAGTATTGTTTTTTTTTTTACTTTTGATATAAGACGAAAATAATTATGGAAAAATAATACTACGTATTAAAATACTACTACAAACTAATGTTTATGCCGATATCTAACGGTGTAAGTAAGCTTAACTAAAATTCGCATCCAACACAGACACTTGAATTTATAATCTTGACTTAAATGCAGAATCTAATAATTTTGAATGCATTGCTGTGTTTTTGTCACACTTGGAATAGTAAATTACTACAACAACAGCAATGACTATCACATGCAATATTTTAATAAGTGTAAAGCTCACTTTAGTTTTCATTATTATGATGTTTTTTAAGGTAACATCATACTTTTGCAAACTCTTTCTCTCTCTCTATCTAAAGAAGTGAAGAAACATCTTGCAGTCTGTCACATACTCGTAAAACAAGTTATCTACGGGTCCGCACAGAAACACAAAGATACGATATTTCAACCAAAAAAACTGAGTATAAAAATCATGAAAAAAATAAATGCGTTTACACCTTGACGTAGGCCGACTACAGCTTAGGCAGAAGCTACGGTTGTTACTTCCCAGTATAAGCTGAGACTCCAACACGTGTTCAATATTAGTATCTCGAATCCATTTTATAGTGGTTTTGTTAGTGTCTTGATTGTACGAGGTATCAGATAGGTAGACGGTCTAGACTTTAGTGCCGTACGTGGATCTTGGTGTACCTGACTCTTTGTTTTAGGGATCAGTTAGGAAGTCATTCATTACTATACTATAACTTGTGTTAGTAAAATAATATTTAAAGCAAGTAATTTGAAATCAAGTAAAAAAAAGTCTGCGCCGCGGTAAATCTTATTTGAATGAAAACAGGCAAACGTATTGTTTTAAATAGAAGCAATTATGCCACACAATTAATCATAATATTTTGATAGGTACTCGTATCTAAGTACTGTCTATAGGTATATTGTTATTTTATTCCATCAGAGTTTTATCTTTATGTAAGCTGTTTTTTTTACAAGTGCAAATAAAGATTTCTTCGTCCACCATATCTAAAATTGAAAAAAGATGGATACAAAACCATAAAGATCTTTTTAACTCCCTACCTTGTATTGGTAGAATTTTATCTACACTTCGGCAACCAGCGAACCTTTTCCGGTCATAAAATTGCAAAAGTAAATACCTGGACAGAAACGTATAGGATTGTAAATAGCTAGCCGGGATTTGCGATATACTCGTACTACGCCAATTTTGATTGTGAATGTGATAGGAATATAGAACCTGGCTTTCTTTCTTGACCAGATTGAACAAAACGAGAATGTAAAAACAGGCCAAGTGCGTGTCGGACCACGCATAAAGTAGGGTTCCGTAGTCATTTTTGACACCGCGCTGTTTCGCATTTCTTGCATCATCATCATCTCCATCTCGGCTACTTAATCTAGGGGATTTGACGAGAATACTGGTATTCACACAGAGCGACTGCCATCTGAACTCCGCAACCCAGAGCGGAAACCAGGACCAAACCTAGATTAGGTTTACATGCCTTTCAAAGCACGGAAAACGGTCGTGTTTTTTTTACCACTACCGGTCACCCATTCATAGCCTGGCTATGGCGATGGGTGCTTAACATTGGAGATCGCAATGAATAAGCACTAACAACTGGAGCAACCGGATTGCATGATTCACTAATAATAATTTGACAAATCTTCTTGGACAAATGGTTTTGATTAGTGAAAATCACATGTTGATATACGGACTCTAATATGGGTTTAATAGGCAATTTTAGAATTTAAATTTCCTACTTGCCACTTAAGTCAGTTAGAATAAAGATGGAAAAAAATACAACTGAACAACCACAAACATCATTACATAATTCCTTCGAGCAGAAAAAAAAACGCGCTCCCGCCCTGCGCAGCAGGGCCGCCGCGTTGGTCTGTGCATAATTCAGACCGACCGCAAAAATAACTTTGTAATGCCATACGTTTGCGATATATTTATATGGAAAACCAAGTTACTAATGTCTCTGCTCAAAAATTGTATCTACATAAATGTAATTTAATGGCCGACTTTACGTCTTGCCTCAAATATATATATAAACTAATCTGAGGCCCTCAAGCGAGTGTTCAGTGCTCAAGCGTCTGCCCGCTTTCGCGGGTTCTACACTCGAGTACCTCCCCCTCCGCACCGCACCGCACCGCGCACCTCGGCCGCGCCCATTTCATTTTATCTGTCGCCGCGCGAGTTTCTTTCTAGTTCTTAGTAGGTGATTTATTTATTCTTCCCTGGATATTATTTTAAATGATTAATCTACATTCAGTACTAACAGTAAAGAATGTAAAAAAACTTTATAGTTACTGTTCTTTTGGAAAAAAAGTATATATTTTTATTTTATTTATAATTTCAAAAGTATTCATCACAAGATACCCGAAACAATTTTAATTAAGAGTTTTCGCGCTAGTTTATTTACGTGAGTGATTTGAAGTTTATAGGTCCAAGACTTTAGAAATTACAGGGGGGGGGGGGGGGACACCGCGTTAACGACTTTGGCGTGCTATATCTCACATATGGTAAAGCTGATAAAAAAATGTTGTACGGAAACCCAACTTTATTTTTAAAGACAATTTCAACGATACCCCACAAGGGGGTGTGCTCAAAAAAAAAAATTTACCCCCACTTTACATGTATGGAGAGGTACCCTTAAAAAGGGGTAATTTTAACTTTTTGTATTTTTAAAATTGAGATCTATATTCAAAGTATCGTCGAACCAAGTAACATGTAAATCGGTTCATAAACGTAGAAGATATTGTGCTGTGACAGACTGGGACGGACAGACAGACGGACTGAACGATCTTATAAGGGTTCCTTGTCGGACTACGGAACCCTAAAAAGGTGTTATATTTAGAAACTATTAACATTTTTTTAATTAATTAACTCTTTTAAATAAAATCCATCTTTTTTAATGTATGAAAAACTACTTTTCTTTATCTAAAGTTTGCCAAGAATAAATAGTAGTAGTCATAGTTTTCCTATCTCTAATACAAACCCTTATTCGCTCACTTTACTTTCTCCATTGGAGGATAAATCCAAATTTTCAGGGGTCCCTTCTAATGGAACCTAATAATTAGGATATTACGCAACGCTTTAGGCTTCGTTAACTTGAAGGTTCAGTACAAAACTAATTTCTATTTCCAACCGACTTCATGTGTAGTATAATACTGTGTAACTTTATTCAAAATTTCAGTTTATAACAACTAAAAACTTTTACTGAAAAATAACCTGAATGATATTAATTCAGCAATACCATCCAATTTTCCTAACAACAATTTTAATTTCAAGGCAAATTGACATGCGTAGCTATTGACTACGAACAGCTACGAAATGCTACGAATTTCGTAGTAAATCCAAGCTACAGAAACATAAAATTGAATTTGTTTGAAACGTATGAACGAAATTTGTACCAGGCGTTGATTTCGGAGTAAATGAGTTATGTATTTTTAGACTTATGTAAACCTTACTTAAGTTTGTTTTATCATGTCCAATGAAAAGATCTCTCAATTTTCATTTTGGATATTCTGCACTTTCTCTCTTTCTATTTATTAAATATTTAGGTATGTAATTCTTTGTATATTAAATCTAATTATTAGGGCTAAAAGCTTCATAAAGAATACAAATGGAGCTATTTTTAAAGGTCAATCATTTTACGTACTAACTTATTTCCAGACATTCCTGGTATAATTTATTTAACAAAGAGGCGTGGGCGGTGGCAGCTCAGAAATATGTGATTGAAATACTGGAAAATCACTATATAAACATTTTTTTGGTACCTACCTAATTTAATAGAAATGCTGCTTTTACATAAGTTTCAAAAAAAATTGTTAACCTAAAAAAAAATATCAGGCCGTAATGGTCTGCCGTAGAACCAAATATTGCTGAGTCCAAAAGTGGAGATCGTCTAATAAAAAAAATTGTGTGGGATATCATACGACTAGGAAAATATCTACGAAGAATGACAACATTTCAGCAAGCACTTGCACATAATATTTCTGCTTGGGCCGACTTGGATCTGTAATCTGTTTTAGGACTTCTACGTCTCCGCCTGGACAGTTTATATCAAAGTTACATAGTTTTGTTTCATCAAACATAGTCGTACGAGTACCAGAAGGTAATCAAAGCAGTTGTGTTACAAATGTTATTTCGCTCAACAAAACTTAAGCGCTCAGTTCGCTAGTGGTTTCCTTTATAAATCTCAAGCAACAGTAAAGTTTCTCAACTTCAATTCGGCTTCCGTCTTACCTTCACCGTTTGTTTAAATGTACAGCGGTAATAAATGTACAAGAAAATACTACAAAAAATACAACAAGAAAATCCCTGAAGAAGATCCTCGTACAGGATTGAAACGTTAGGAGACAAAATTTCCATTTTTACGTGAGTGTTTCCGTTTTAAATAAATAATAATGTATATGTCGTGGCCATATCGTAGAATTGACCACATCATGAATTTTTCGATCATTTCATGAAATGGTCACATTTCATGAAATTTTCACTGTCTATTGGCCACATCATGATGTGCCTTGGCCAGATCAATGATAAGAAATCGTTTGTCGATATGTTTAACTAAAACGCAGCTACTTCATGAAATGGTCAAGATTATTTGATCATATCGTAAAATTATTATATTAATTGCTGATAGAGGCGCTGGAAGTGCTTTGTTTATGTATCAACATGGCAGCCGCGTTATTTCTCGCAGTGAAAAACTGAATAATTCATTATTAAAATGAGAAAGAAAAAAGAGTTTATGATGAAAATGTACTCTGAAAATGCGTGTCGGACTTAAAGAACAATAATTACCAAACATAATTTAGATTCTTATTAAATATTTCGTGGACGCCCTATTTTCACGATATGGCCAATCGTGGACGACAAAATCGTTAAATGTTCACGATTTAATGATCTGGTCAAATTTTGTTGCCCACATCCATTGTATCCATGTAACCATTTCATGAAATGATCGAAAATTTCATGATGTGGCCAATTCTAAAATATGGCCACGACATATACAAATCACGTATCGATCAATAATTAGATACTACAAAAGCAGACAAATAGTAAAATAAAGTTGGAACTGTTATAATATTTAGAACAAAATAATGTGTTGTGACTATTTAAAATTAAAATATTATAGTTTATTCGGAAAGTCAAAAACAAAAGCAACTAACCAACCACTAACGGTTTTGATCATCAAATCGTTTTATACAAAAAACACGGTAACGAAATGAAAATAAAATTACTTCTTCTAAATTGAGCTGGTACAGTTAAATACGTTTTGCATTCTCAATTACAATGACTAAGCAAAATATCTACCTTCTCTTTAAATTATTGTAATAAATATGAGCTTAAATTATGTATCATATAAAAGGCGGTAGAGAAAGCTGTGAAAAATTACCCATATTTCACGAATGCGACAGTAAAATAGGCTTCCCTCACGAAAAACATGAAATATTACTCGCAAACACTGAAATGCTTCCAGTTTCAGTCTGGAATTTTCGCTAAGTGTACTGGGCGCATGAATACATGCATTGTGTTAATACGTGGATATAAATAATATGCATTTATATACATTACATTATGTAATCATTGTGGTCTTGTTAGTTATTTAACTCTTTGTTAATTTAAAGTCAAGCCGATATACATTTACGTTGTACATTTGCGTTGCGTTGATGATATTTGACAAAGGAATAAAAAAAATTGCGAACTTGCGATGCTTTCACAGTTTGATATACCCAACCTACCTACCTTCTGGATGAAAAATATAGGATGATTTTCTACTGTTTTAAACTGTTACATTTTTATTTAGGAGTAATTGCATGAAATTAAAAAAGTTTCGCGTCAGGCAGCTTTTGAAACTAAGCAAGTTTTATTAATACTCGTTGTCTTTGGAATATTTACTCGTAAACTTTCGTCTATAATTTAACTTTAAGTTTTGTTTTTATTTATTTATTTAACTATTTATTGTACACATTTATTGTACACATTTTTATTATTAAGAAATAATAAAATAAGGTTTTTACGAAGTTTTAGTTCTACCATCTGCTTTTTATTATCAACTTTTGAATTAATCCTTAATATTATTCAAATGTTCTTGACTTCTAAAAGTCTAAAATAGAAATGTTCTAATAATATCTACATTAAAAGTTTTTGGTGCGAATAGATTTACATTTTTATTAAGGTTGTAGTTAAGCCTCAACTTTAAGACTTAAACGTTCTTAATTATTTTATTTAGATCTCTTATATTTAAATATAGATAAGATGATAATTTTTCTCGCTTAGACACATTACGTTACGTTTAATTCTTACGCTCATTCTATTCAAATGCTTGTAAAGTTATACTGAATACAAAATATTTGGTCCTCGTAACAACGTATCTCAAACTCATGAATTGGGCGCAGCGAGTGGAGCTAAAAACTCTGACCACAGAGTACATTTGTATGCAGCCTTTTCGGCAGAGATTAGTTGAAACTGAGCGCTGCGCAATGTGTAGAACAAACTAACAAGAAGTTTTTTTTTAAACAAAATTAGTTGCACAGAAACTCATTCTTCCATGTACCGAATAAAATAAATGAACATCTATTAACATAATAAATGCTGAGCTGTGATTACTATTCAAACTTTTTTGAGAATCAGCAAAGGATTAACTAATTTAAAATTAAATTATAACTACCTACTTAATTGTACCGTCAAAAACTTAAGTTTATGTTTTTATTATTTAACGTCATTCTATAGGTATATGCGACTAATTTTCATGCAACTCATGTATCTAAGTTAGCATAAAAAATATATTTTTTAATTTATATGAGTATAGGCGTTCTTTTGTAAAAATAGATTAAAAAAATATGTTTAATGTCACGGCAACCGCGATTGTTCAAGAAGTCATTCGGTCGTGTTTGGTTTCAATTCGACCATTTAACTAAATCAGACCTTCTCGGGTATCAAGACCCGACAAATGAAAGAGAACGTTAATTTTCCGAGAAAAATGAATAATTCACGAGTCATGGCGATTGTTTTAAATTTCAAATTTGTGAAAAGAAACGGCTTAGATATTCACGGATCTCTTGTTCCGTTAAATGCGTAATACTGCGTTTTGCAATTACTGGGGCAATATAAACAAACCTCAAAGTGAATTATGCGTCCATGTGCTAATGTTTTTACTATTAAAAGATTCTTTATTTTGAGTGTTTAGTTTTAAAGTAGCAACTGGTTAAAAATGTATCATTTTATATCGTGAGGTTTTTATCAGAGGAATAAAAGGAGGACGCTTTAGAACACGAAGCGTCGCGCTCCAGATATCTTTGAGGTTTTCACCTGGCAGAACTTTATTAGAATGACACAAACAAAGGTGGCACACGCATACCTTTATAGTAACACCACCTATACTGAGTAACCTGCAATTACCTTGTCAATATTTTTACCACTATTATTGTTCTTTTTACTCGTAATTCTACTTATACAAAATTCATTTAACACCACTACTATTTGTTACACCTACACTATATTCTTCTTCGGCCATCCGAGTATTACAACTGGGGAACTGGTGACCTGAAGCACAGAGTCACGTCTATTTCAGGCACCAGTCTTCACATGTAACCGCCTCTATTAGTAATTTTACTGAATCTTTTATTTGTACATTAGTCGTAAAGTTGTTTGTGAAGAATGAAACTTGTTTATTATTATTATTTAAATTACTACATTCATTTAAATCTCTACCTATACTTAAATTATTCGATTAGTCCCTCAATTCCCTCGGTAAAAGTCCATTATTCCACACTTCGGAATGAGGTTACTAGGACAACAAAACAGCGCAGACCATTTACCTTAACAAGCAATGTTTGCCCAAGTTAATTAAAGTAACTATGGAAATGGGATCATATTGTACCTACTAATGATGATTTTGATGCGATGCCAACTTCATTACTTCAAGCATCCAGATCGTAGTTTCCCTGGGTGACCACTTGGTAGACTGTACAAAGCGCCTACACGTTTTGTACAAAACGCCGCCGCTACAAGACATTTCTAAATTCTATCTGGAAATCTTTGCGGCTTTCTTATACCAATTTAGTTCTAATGTTGGGTTGCAATATTAAAACATTTTGTAGGTTTTATAAATTTTTGGAAATGCTTTTTATCAATCGTCAAAAAAGTGCCTCACAAACCTAAAATTAAATTTATTTTGTTTGGTAATAAAGCCTCGTAATAGTTTATTTTTATTATTTAAACTTCTCAAAACTTAATAGCCTAGCAGCTCTTACGTTACATTTTAGTGCTTATAAAGAAGTTTCTGCAGACTTTTATTATCTGGAGTAATTTTCTCGTCTCATAGAGAAACCTCATTAAGGCGGTAAATCTGGTATGCACTAATTACTAGCGTGTTAACCTTATGTTGGCAGGTCACTTAAATGTGGGAGTGGTTTTAATCCGTTCTCTGACTCTGAATTAAGATGGGGTACACGCTTAAGATGAGAGCGGGGAATAATAATTCTCGAATTATTTCCTTAATCAGAGGGAATGGAGATGCTGTGGATATGATTTATGAAAAATTGTGAACCTGTGTGTAAGAATATTAATTTAGCGAAGTGAACTAATAAGCAGTAGATAAGCAGGTAGACAGGCAGGTAGTGTGAAGTTGACCAACCCGCACTGGGCCAGCGTGGTCGACTAAGGCCTAATCGCCGTAATTCAGGGTAGGTTCGAGCCCCTTGGTGGGGACGCATATGAGCTGTTGAAGAAGCAGGTAGACTAATATGAAGACGATCTAAATTTGGGGTTATAGGAGAATGAAAGGCATATGTTTAGTTGCTCAGCTGTTGTCGTTACAATGAAAATGCCACAATTTTCTTGACTTTAGTATTTATAAACTTTATAATATAACTTAATGACGAATTTTGGTCATCAGAATAGCTGCAGTTCAAGTATACGTGAGAAAAACTTGATTATCACGATGACAGCCACTTCATGTTTTTTTATTAGCACAATCCCCTTTCAACATTTTTTTTTATAATCCGACTAACTTTTAACCCTTAGACCAAACGTTTCAGCAGCTCTTAAGGGCTGGAAGGTTTCGTGAAATATTTCAGCATTTTCTATTAGCGGGTCTCACCGAGCGTCAAATGGATCACTCTGAAGAGGGGGGACTCTGTAGGGGGAGACGGGACTGAGGGTATATAATATAGACAGGTAATTCCTATTTCTGACAGGATTAGGACGCGATCTGCGGAAGCAATCGTTGATAAAAAATGTACCACAAAACACTTGAATAATGTCGTTTTCACGTGGAGTAGTATTGTGGTGTTTTTGTAAATTGTAGTTTAATATTAATGAGGACTATTCACGAGACCATATGGCTTTCTGAAGCCACTCACAATCTTGTTTAAAAGTGTAAGTGTATAGATTAAACTGTTGACAACATTTTTTTTTAGTTTTTATTGCGTACATTGCCTTTATTAGCTTCAATTATTTTACTGAAGACAACAAGTACTTATTATTATGAACAGCTCATATACGTTCCCACCAAGGGGCTCGAGCCTACCCAGAATGAAGGCGATCTAATCTAAACTAGTACTTATTATACTATTTATTTTAATTATTAAAACTGAATACGTAATAATGTTTTATTTATCACGTTTAGTGTTTTCTTTTATATGTACAACACTAGTAAGATGTACTTAGGGTTTTCTTTTACGATTATGACTTTCGTTCACGTACGTGTTGTAAAAAGGATTTTTTATGTAACACAAAATGGTGTTATTTTCTTCAAAAAATCATATTTCTTTTTTATAAAAATTATTCGCTTGATATTTGAACTCTGATACAAAACCGCAAAGGGTAAGTTGTACCGAGCCTATAAAACAACTACGATAATATTTTCAAAACTAAACATTTTAGTAAATAGAATTAAACAAATAGCACTTTTGGCTCTCGACCAGGATTCTTCTCCAAATATTAAAGATAAAACGTAAAAACAAAAAAAAGTCACACCTATAGGTAGACTCAACCAAGCTACACAATTAACCCTGTGGATATTGACAATCTTCTTGTCACGACAAACTATCTATTAACGAAAGCACTTCCCTACCTACCGACAATGATCTAATTGAATTAACAGATCGAAATCAGGAAGGAGAGCAATATCTCTAAGTGGCTAAAATTACGACAGTAGTCAGTAAATTGACCACTGTCTCTGAACTGGGGAGAACAATAAATTTTTATGACAAAGGTGAAAATTCAATGGCAGATACATCAATTTTGCTTAAACCACGAACGGTTCTTTTAGTTTATGTAAAATTCATCTATCATAAACAACTTATATACGTCCCCACCGAGGGGCTCGAGCATAACCTACAGTGAAATTTTAACTCCGAATAGTAGGAATATACGTCATCTTTACTAAAATATCATTGGATACAATTTGTTATTAAGCAGGAAGAAATAGTAAGTGCAACACCAACAAGTGCCTTCTAAGATATTTCAGCAGGCCCCTGAAATACATCAACCACAAATATATTTACAACTAGCGGCCCGCCTGCGGCTACACCCACGTTTTGAAAGATTTTCCCGTAAACAGTATCCTATGTGTTAATCCAAGTTACAAACTATCTCCATTCCAAATTTCATCCAAATCCGTTGAGTACTTTATGCGTGAAGGCGGAACAAACAACTAAACGTCTAAACAACCAAATACATTTATAATATTAGTGTGATAGAAAGTCTAAGCTTCAAAAGGACAAATCCAGATATTTATCAGACAAATCCATAGCTTAAGCTAAGCTTACTTAGCAGCAGGTGAGCCGTGACTCATTATTTTTATCTTTTTATCTTTTCCGGACCTTTACTTAACAAACAAGTTACCTAAGCACCAGACGTTACAAAGTTTAATCCTGGGAATGACACTAGAAATGGAAATCATGGTAAAATATTCAGGCAAAATTAAAAGTCACTTGTTTATTATAAACACACAAACAGACATAAGAAAGAATATACTGAGTCGTTTCTCGAAATGTATATTTATTAGATCTACTGCCATTAAAAGTGTTTGTCTGTCAGATCGCCAAGGAAGTGGTGTCATTGCCTTCCATCACAAAGTAAGTAAAACAGCGCGTGTACTTTCATTCACGAGGCGTCTGTTCTTCCAATTTTAAATCCATTAGGTTCATTTATTCAATCCTTGGAAGGGAAATATAGTGAGGAAAAGTTAACAAACCTATTAACAAAAAGATCTAAAGACTAGTCTGTGTTTTGACATTAGCATTAAACATGGTCATGTCTCTCTTTTCTGTGAATTTACGGTCTAGGTACAAAAAAGGATACTTTATAAATTAAACTCGGTCATGTGGTTAAATAATTAGGGACGGCATCTCTGTAAATTTATTGGACGGGTTAAGTAGTACATACGTAAACGTTGCGCGTGTGAAAATTATTACAATCTTCATTCAAATTTTATCTACTTAAGTATATTTTTCAGCTGTCTACCCTACAGGCACTGACTAGTTTAGGATCAGTGGTCGTGTGTGAAATTTATGTTTATGATATAACATTAGACCCTAATCTCCAAAGAAAGCAGCATCCTAACCCGTTAAATAAACGCCTTAACTAACCCAAAAAATATTACATAAGACGTAACCTACATTATATAGATGTTAATTAAACTGAAATTTACAATTAGAACACGCATAAATTATTTTCTCCTCCTTGCTACGCTTACGCCATTCAATTTCTTATTCAATTGTGGTTCATTTGATCAACAATTCAAAATTAATTGCAAAGTGTTTTGTCGTATTACTGGAATTTTAACCTCCTACGAGAACATGTGCACAACATTCTAGACGCCTACTTAAAATACCTAAAGTTTTATTGCCATTAAAGGAGCTTTTACTTGCGTAATAAAAGCTTTAAACTGTTGGAAAGAGATTTAATTTACTTCCGACAGCTTAAGCAAGTTCCAGTTAAAATTTAATTGGAAATTCGTTTGAAAGAATATTTTAAAATACTTTTGTTCTGATGCTAACAGTTTATTAAAATTCAATAATGTTAAACAACTGTGGTATGTTACCACCCGCGACTTTAATTACGTGTTTTTTTTTTTTAAATAGAAATGATAATATGTTTAAAAGGAATATTTACTTCTCTAGACAATTCTAAAAATGTCAAGTTGCATCAAATATAAAATACTATAACTACTCGTACTTCTATAAAATTAAATTTTCGGAGCGTTTGTACATACATTTATCACTACAATGCTAACGAGTTTAATACTACGCAAGTTACTGTACTACACAAAGCGGCAAAACCAATTTAAAGCTCGGTTATTCAAAATTCAACTCTAGTCTCTGAACACTACGATGCATTCCAACTGCAAACTCAATCCAATCTAAACTAGTCCCTAACTCGACGGAGTAAGATTGAAGAAGTTTGTGCTGTTTATGCGGTGATTTATTTCGGTTTCCTTAACGCTTTCATTGCTGGCTTGACAGTTAAACCAGATACTGAAACATTAACAATATTTATTTCTAAATTAAGATATCGGGCCTTAAGTAGTCCTAACCGATCTGAATAGATCGTCAATTCAATAACAATTCATTCAAATACATTTTTCTGTTATAATATTAATTAAGTATGATGATAACTACGTCTAAAAAATTTTATTTAAAAACAACCACAGACAGCTGAGTAAATAAATAAATATACAAGAGTTTTTTTTCATAACGTCGTAAAATAAAAGTTATTTCGTTTTTTTAAAAGCTTTTTTATGTTCATTTTTTACGCGTCAGTTTGATTAACACACTAACAGTTTATATTCAACGCACTTTACTACGACTAAATCGTAGCAAAGCAGCTACAATGTTAACGACAGCAGTTGTTACGTATGAATAATCGACGATATTTAGCGTTCGATTTTCCGTCTATCACTGTTCCCAGTCAATTTGTAATTACGTGAACCTAACATAGCCAGCATTGAAAGGGCAACCAAAATGTGTATATTTTTTCATATGAGTGACACTAACAACGACTCAGAATGACACTAATTTGAACATAGGTGGACCTCAGATTAGTTAAAAACTAACTGTAGACTGTATGTAGACTTAACATTATTACAACATTTTTGAGAAAATTATGCTTTTTATAATACATGTTTAACTTATTATATAAAAGATTACACAGCGCATAACAAGCGTAAGGTAAATCTTTTTAATTGAAGCAAATAAACCAAAAAAAAAACAGTAACATTAACATTAACAGCACCTTTTCACAAAACAACTTATTTCCAGCAGCATTCACCTCACAATGATTTTCAAACCCAATCACCCAGAAAACTGAAGCAATTTGAACAAAACTCATCTAACTATGATCCTGCAGACATAACAGCGCTCAAGCCAATCAGGACAAGGTAGAACGAACTTCACAAATTAAAACTTCAACTTCAGGCTCCAACCATGAAACGATCTTAAATTTGTGGTACAAAATGTGTTATCGTGAGTGCAGGACGATACCACTAACGAGTTAAGTTTTTCAGAAACGGATAAAAATGACGAACGAACAACAACAAACTGTGAAATTCTAAAAGTTTTCTTAACTACAAGTTGCTGCTATTGAACAAGCTAATAAGATAGGTGAATAGTTGGCCCATTTTCACTCTCTTTAATGGCCTAAATAGTCCATGAAGTTAGTTAGACTCACCCCGTAAAGTGGCCATTTCTAACCGGGAAAATACGAAATCGCCCGCCAATCCTGATCGAAAATATCTTAAATGGCGTTTGAGTGATTTTGATTTAGCACTGTCGAATGTAAATACTAAATAGTCATATTAGATAGGAAAGGGTGCATAGTTCTTATGAATAAATGTGAAATTTTAACTATTACACATACACGTCATACTAGCGCAAACAATTCATCGTTACATTTATAGATCTACATTCTACAATCACACTAATATTATAAATGTAAAAATATATTTGAATGTTTAGATGTTTGGATGTTTGTTCCGCTTTCACGCCTTAATTACTAAACAGATTGATGGAATAGAGATAGTTTGTACCCTGGATTAACACATAGGATACTTTTTACGGAAAAAGTCTTATTCCCACGGGAAAATCTTATATAACGCGAGCGTAGCCGCGGGCGGAAAACTAGTCATTAAAATAGTCTAAAAATATATTTTACAAATTTTCTAACAATACACGGTGTCACTTGTCCAGTAATTAAACACCTACACGAGACGGTAGTAATAACGACTTCCGACTTAAAATTTAATACTAAAATTGCTGTAAATGGAATACTAAATTAAAATCTCATCAGGCCACAACTCTAAGTCATTAAAGCCGATGTTTCAAGCTAGTCCGTCACAGAGAATTTTTAGTTGGATGAAATTTTTAATAACGGAGGGATAGTGGCTAACATTTTATCAGAAGGGAACTTAGTCTGCTAGATAGTAACTTTGCTCATATGCTGTCATTTACTCCAGGTCTGTAGCATTTTCCCTGTTTGACCCATTTTTCAATACACTGTTTTAAAGTAAGTTTTATAAGACAAAGAAGTTCTAACGAATATAATATAAGGTTAACTGGCAAAGAACTATGTCCCTGAAAATACAAAATAATATGTAGGTAGGTAAATGTAGGAGTAAAATTATCGAAATATTTAAAATGCGTTTAGATAGCTCATGAGGCTGTATTATTGCAAAAAATCTGGAAAATATCTACGCGAGATTCACAGTTTTCAGTAAAATATGTTACATGATAAATAGAAAATATACTGTACAGTAATGAAGTACGAGAAGGTAAAATTTACCATAACTTTATCACCTCAGCCCCCGCTGCATGACAACCATCGATAAAATAAACTGCGCGACAAATAAAGTGACCGCCAATAGTATCTAAGTTTATATCGCGCAAAGATAAGAACTGCGTTACTATTGGCGGTTACGTTTTATGTCGCGCGGTTTATTTAATCTACGGTCGTCATGCAGTAGGGGCTGAAGTACTAAGTAAACGAGTAACTTCATGACCTTTACTAAAACAAAATGTCGCAATTACGCGCAAAATAAAAACATTTAATCCCAACCTAATTCCACTTTGGAGTTGAATTGTAAACAATACCTAAATTATAATGGCGGCCCGTATTTTTTATTTAAGGTCTGTTTGATCCGGCAGCTAAGCCTAAACCAACAGGCTGCGGCTACCTGCCCTTAAGAGTGTTGGATACAGTGAACATTTGTACAGAGTTTTTACTGGTAACATTTATCTTTTTTCTCACCTCTACTTCCAAACAAGATTGGATTTGAAAGACAAATGGTTTTGTGGCAAGGGCTGGAATTACGTGGAAAAACTCCCAAAGGAATACGACATAATTAACCGTTCATTTCCAGAAAATACTTCTTAGGAATATTATAATTCATCATCACCATCATCATTTTAGCCGGAAGACGTCCACTGCTGAATATAGGCCTCCTCCAAGGTTTCCACCGTGAACGGTCCTGCGCTACTTGCATCCACCGGCGCCCAGCAACTTTCACCAACCTTGTGGTGGACAGATGAGTTCCCACAAGGGAGGCCGTCCAACACTACGCCTTCCGGCCTACCAGCTTATTATAATGTAACATCTTGAGAATACTTGCATAGAAATTAATATTTTCTATCTTCTTTAGTATCTAGTTAACAGTTAAGAGAACGTTACTTCAATAAGCTTAAAATTAGGCCACTAACGTTTTTATTTCTCTTAAAATTTTTAATTGCTTTCCTGATCAAATAAATAAAACAAAAGTTTAATCGATTGCTTTTCAAGAAAATGATTATGTTCTCTTTCTGCAAAACTTATTAGGTAAAGGTACAGAGCTTGAAAGAGGTCGGTTTTCCTTTCAATATTTATCCATTAGTCTCAGATAAAATGTTATAAAAATGGATGAATGGATATGAAAATGGTTTGAAAGTGACAGCTCTGGATTGCGATTTGTGACGGATGAAAATTGGATAGAAGCAAAGAATTTATTTATTTATGATAGAAATCTATTTATGACAACGAAAATGTAAAATAAATACCCATTTTTTTACACTTTCAAACATATTTATTGCTTCGGCCTTACTGCTATGATTGAACACTTGGCTTTGGCCTTATTTCTTGAAGATTATGAAAGAAATTCAATCAGACGAGGCTGTATGGTCGAATGATCTTTGCCTGCCAGTATGTAATGTACGGCGAAGAAAAAAAAATCTATTTTAGTATACCTAGAGTAGGTAGTTCTATATTTTGCTGTTTTCTTACTGTATTTTTTTTTGTTTTCTACTCTCAAAGAAAAGTACTTGTAGTATGTCATCCCCACTGAGTAATTCGAGCCTGAATTAGGGCGATTAGGCCTTAGTCGACCACGCTGGCCCCGTGCGGGTTGTAGTATGAAAACTACTTTAAATGTTGAACTAGGAAAGCTCACTAAGAAAATTCACATTCAATTCAATACTAGTTTCAACTAGAATTAACTCACATTCCCGTTTCAGGTTTCACCAGATTTAGCTAGAATAGAATGTTCAGAATGGAAATTCATACTAGAACGTATGAGAAGCATTCGTTGGACGTTTTTATACCGTCTCGTAAAAACGTATGCGTCCGAGAAATCGAGGCGAATATTGAAAAGCGTAGGGTTCTATCACCAGTTAAGGCTAAATACGTTTTAGAGGCGATTTGTTATATTTCAGCTATTCAATTGTATGCCCTATTGTCACATAAACACTGCAATGTGGGGGCTGTAACAATTTTACTTAACTATACTGAAAAAAGAAAGTAGTTATTAGAGGAGATGATGCCACGTTCAGATTTAGTGCAGAGAGGCCTAAATCCAGCCGATACCTAATCCGATGATGACATCTGAACACTCTAGTTTATACAAGTTCATATTTATTTTTTTTGCTCTAAAGTTTATATTTGTCCATTTCTAAACTAATAAAAACAAAAGAGTTCATATGAGTAAGATTTTTAGCTGCTGTTCCTCCCTATTAACTAAAATACATTTTGATATAGTTTTGTTTTGTACCCGCAAGCACTGGTCTATATCTATAAGTACCTGCGATCTATATTGAACTCTCAATATCAAATTAATCTAAGCCAAGCACGCCAAGCAATTGACTCAGTCAATGGACACGTATTGCATCTTCATTATAGGTGTTCCAATTAATTAGCTAATCATAGCTAACAAACACCTACTACATGGGAACCACAAGTTAGCGATATGCTCTGGTTTTGCACATTTCATTACTCTCATGTCGTTTTCGGTTTTTCCATGGGAATTCGGGAACGAGTTATTTTCCTGCTGTAAAAATTGTTTAGCACTCTCTGAAATATAAATATTATCTATGTAAATCAAGTGCCGAACTATTGTAGATCCATCGATGCTGCGTGAGCGTGTACTAATTAAATTGACTAAAAAATGATGTTATCAGTATGACCTATAGTATGGATTATTGTTAGAATTGCACAATATTTGTATAAGTTAGCCAATGTGGGCTTCTAAACAGAAGTGCCTTTCTTAATTACATGTTTTTTTTTGTCCATATATTTCTCAGAAACTAGAAATAGGATTGCAACAATTCTTTTTTACTGGAAAATTTATTTTAACTTAAAAAACGGTGTAAGTTTCATCAAAATTGGTTTAACAATTTTCAAAGTTATTACATAATTTAAAGTTCCAATGTTAGATGAGAGCTCTTACAAACGAAGGATAATCTGACTAAAGTGCTAGATTGTACAAATCTGAGCTTAATGTAAAACATGGAGTAATCTCGGTGCATATGTAAGGTAGTTTAATGTTATGTAAACGGCAGGTTTCCGCTTAGTTATAATGGTTCCTTTAATCATTCTTGTTTTAGTTCTGAAATGTTATTTTAATTGTGATTATTTTAATCATTTATTGTTTAATCGGTCGCTGTTCAGATAATGAAGAATTAAAGGCCTTAAGATACCCTTAGAAAACTTTGCGGGCTTAACATGAATTGGGACTCTACACAACAATGTAAATACGCAATTGCCCATTATTTTATGGTTTGGCCTTTTGCGTTCTTAGTCATGTGCATCGTAATCAACCATTGAACTTCGCAGGCAGTGTTTTCCTTAACTGTAAGACGGTCAAATAAATTTACAGATACATATAGATTTTAGAATTCTAAATTCGTTCAAACGACAGGCTCAAACCGCGGCTTCACAAAAAGCAGGCAGTGATACTAACGCTACATATAAGTTATTCCAAAATAAAAGTATCTGAAATCCTGTGCAATATATCAAGAAAGGGCTTGCGGGATCCCATTACAGGAGCGACGATAATATCGGGCACAATACTCGCTCCTAGACTACACAGCGCGGGCGCCGCGCCGTTACGCGCCGAATAACTTACGTGGACCAGGCTAACTTATAACAAGTTTATTTTAAAGAAAAACCCTACATCTCGACGGAAGTTTTAGAGAATATATTAGTTTTAACAAAAGAATGGTCTCCTGTCTCGAATAAATGAAAAAGAAGAGCACGTGAACTTAGGAATGCTACCTAACCTTATTTGTATTTTTTGCCGCAGTAGGAAAATACCTAATCGCTTTAGTTTAGGGTAGACTCGAGCCCCGCGGTGGGGACGTACATGAGCTGTTGATGAAGTAAGAAAAAAAACAGAGGAAGTTACACTCTAATCTTTAATTTAAATTCGTCCGCCCTTTTCACCTCATCAATCAATGTTAAGAAAAGAAAGATGATTCCGTACTTCGGAAGGCACGTTAAGCCGTTGGTCCCGGCTACTATCTAGTCGTTACACGAGCCAAGTCAGTGACCTTTGGCCAAACACTGACGCCAGGTCGGTTTTCGACCTTACACCCCAGACGATGATGTTGATGAATCAATGATTAAAAAGGGACATCATATGGAAATTGGAAATAAAGAGATGAGTTTTTACATCAATATATGGACAAACTAACATTAGAGCTGTCAAACATTTGAACCTACTCGTATATGGATGCGTCGTCGCCGTCGATAGCACAACTTTGGACAGAACCTAACGATATCCGAACCCTTACTTAATTTGACAGCTGCAATCGTATTTTAAGTTTTCATTCATTCAAAAGTATATCATTCATCTCCTGTCTTTCATTGTACATAAAAAGGATAGCCGAATTTTAAAATTAGAATTTGATCATGACTTCCCAAATCAGGGCCTATGTCCTTTCACAAAAACGTTCAATCCTTATAAAATTGAATACCGTTACTTTTTACTCGTGAATTTGTAAGTTCCACAAATTCTATTCTTTATTTAATAACTTATTTATCCTCTCTTTACAGGACTTGATATTACCATTTTTTAACTTGTAAGTATTTTAAAGCTTCTGTAAACAACACTAAGTTTCAATAGCTTCTGAACAACAATTTAAAACTAACGCAACTTCAACATTATAGTTCTATTACGGTACTTTGTAGTTAGTATAAAGCTTTCTCATGTAAGAAAATACTTTGGTATAAAAAGATCTTTTGTAAGAACAACGCTAGAGAGAATTGCTATCTTTTTCTTAATTAAAATATTGTTTTTGTAAAGAAATCTTTGTAGTGGGTACGGAGTTAAGATATATTAGCTGTGTGCCCGTGGCTGCGCTCGCGTTGTGTAGGTAGATTGTATCCTATATGTTAATTTAGGGTACAAACTATCTCTTTTCCCATCCAAATTTCTTTCTATGCTTTAAGCGTGAAAGCGAAACAATTAACCAAACATCTTAACATACTTTTATAATATTAGTGTGATGTGATGTCAAAGCAATACTGCAACTCAAAAAATATAAAATCTATACCTGCCTCTCCTAATCCCAAACATATTCTCAAGCTGTAAGTAAAGTTAATTTCTCGGAAAAAAGAATAAAATAAAACTTATAGATCGTTGGCGTATACAAAAAATATTTGAAACAAAAAGCGGACGGTAGATTGAAGAAGTAAAAACAAACCTACACAAACAAACCGAGTGACCCTTTGTCAAGTCGTAACTAAAAGTGCAACTACCTACATTGTGGAGCGAGAGACCTCTCTCTCCTAAAACAACGCATTCTAAAACCCTACAACTCAAAGGCACCAAGCCTAGAGGGTCTCCATTTAAAAAAAATAGAAGAATAGTGATGTTTTGACCGGTTTGGTGCACCAAGCCTAATAGTGATGTTTTGACCGGTTTGGTACACCAAGCCTATGTCTTTCGTCAACGATATTTAGTTAGAACTTGTACAAAAGCAATAATCTGAATTTAATATTTTAGTAATTGTTACTTTTATGTATAAAACACTTATGAATGTGTGTGAATGTTTACTATTTTGAAATTTAAGAAGAATATAAATAACTATCTAATCTCTAAAACAAGGTAAAAGAACTAGAATCAAAATCAGTTTAGTGTGATTGCGTAGAGATTGTAGTCATCAGTTATACACTGAAAAAATGAAAAATACAAATTGCAAAAAATTTGGTACGGATTGAGTATTGCCAGTTAATAGGTAACTGGTAACTTTTTTCACACTCATTCCTATTATTATTACTACGACCACATAAATAAAAACGACGCAGCTGTTGCAAGAAACAAAATACAACTAAAACAAAAACTCCCAACGCAGGCTCCGTGTGAATCTACCGCACTTCACTCCGCAAAAACAAAATACATACATAGTACCGATTACCATGATCCCATAATCTGGGTTCCGTGTCGCAAATAAACAACGAGGACAAACCCATTTGAATGGCCCCCGCGAATGACGCGCAGAATTTTTCTTTTGTATCAAAACTCATTTTTAGAATAGACCCGTCATGTCGCAAAGGGTTGGGTTTTCATTCTTATTCAGACTGCATTTTTATTATTAAAATATTCCGGTTGAATTTAGATTTTGGTTAGACTGCGGTAAAATTTTGTCGTTTTATCACTTCTTTTGTGAAATTGCTTCTGGTGTTAAAATTTGTTGGAAATACTGCAGGGGGAGTAAAATGCAACAGTTCTGTTAATTCGGTTGACATATATCCAATTGAAGGGACATGCCTTTGCCTACTTGTCACTGAAAGGTATTTTTAGCCGAAGTTATTGTAGAGAGAAGAGATATCAATCATCCATTACACCAAAATTATAGGTGTACTCCCGGATAAGAAGAAGGATAAGCTTCGTGAACCATATTCGATGACAATGAGCTAAAAACGGAGCTTAAAGCAGGTATCGTAGACAAAATTGGTCAGGAGCTCATCATCATTAGATAAGTTTAACGCCCTAGACCACATTTAGAAGGTTTTATTTAAAATCAGATAGATAATCTTTATTAAAACTATGATGAATTAATAATAAAGTCGTACGCAAACCAATTTTGTACGAATTCTTTTATCTAACTATTCATATTTACTTGAAACACACACAAGCAAAATTCATTGCTTACAACTGTAGTAACATGAAATACAAAACCACGGGAGCTTTCACAAGATGAATTGCATTTTGCTCGAAATTAAAATGAATGTATTCTTACAAATAAAGTTAACGAGAACCTTGTAGTCAATTAATTATAACAAACATTAATTTTATCTCGTAGAATATTCATGGCTTTAAGAAAGAAGTGTAGGGCTATTTACAATTTTTCTTAGAAAAAAATACTGAAAAGATTAAAGTCATCTAATGTATTGCTAATTGACGATGGTTATATTATACATGTCATCAACATCATCAACGGCCCGTTACAGTCCACTTAAGTGGAGGGTTTGCCATAATCTCCACGCTTGGCAGGCGGGTTGGAGATCGCAGATTAAAAGGTTACTGTATCAGAGAGCGCTGCTGCCCGTTCCCTGTTCAAAGTCAAAGTCAAAGTCAAAATAATTTATTTCCATAGGATGTTATTACATCACTTAGATCCGTCATTACATTTTTTTGGGTGAGTTCACTAACACAATGGCGGAATCTGTGGAGAAGAGCTCAATGATGTTCAATGTGTAGTCCCTAAGTCGCCTCTTACGACACCCACGGGAAGAGTAGGGGTTGGTGACAAATGTATTCTACTCTGCCGTCGTCACCATACGGCTATTATACATGTGTATAAATGCAATTTGATAATAAATACACTAAAATGTACGTATTCAACAAACAGACAGAAAAGCATTGCAATAATTCAAAGAAAAGTCGAATGTATCAGTTGCACAACATTGCCAGTTCCCATCCGCTTCTCGCAAAGGCGGCCTTTAAACTACAGCTCCACTTTATATCGCAAAGAAAAGATAAAAGAAAACTATCAAAGGGAAGAGAAATAACCAACGAGAGAAGCGAAAAAGAAATAAGTGAAGGAGATGAAATTAATTGTGGAAGCATTTCCCTGTCAGCGGCTCCTTTGTAGCACCGACACGCGTCCAATATTGTTTCATTAGTCTGTGAGGTTTGCGGTCGGGACGATGGGTGAAGGAAGCGGCTAGACAGAGGAAGGATGTTTCTTCAAGGTATTTCTGACTTGTTGAACGAGGAAAAAAATAACAAAATAATAATAATAATTTTATTTAAAAAAATATATATTTTTATTTTGGACTATCATAATCACAGAACTCTTAGTCCTACAGGGTGAATAGAGCTATAGCTGGGTGAACAAAATAATGTTTTTTTTTTTATTATTATAATCAAATAATGGGATTCTTAAATGTAATGCGAGCTTATAAAATTTGAATATTGTAGCCGTTAAGTTTAAGCCTGTTGAAACAAAAAGTACAATTATATTTTTGTTCCGAAAAAATAGAATATTCGAAGATGTATTTTTGTAATAGAATTTTAATCGCGGGCGATGTTTTATACTTTCAAAAGAGTTCCTCCAAATAAGCTAAAGTAGAAAAATAATAAGAAGAACAAAGACTAATATTAAACAATATAAAGTTAATATGAAGATATCAGTAAAATTAATCGTGCTTTAGGGAAATCTTTATTATAGTCTAGGAGCAAATACATTTACATTCCAGTGACTCTCACAAAGATTATTATCAGAAAATTAGTTTCGGAAAATAGTCGTATCAAGTGAAAATAGTACTACTTTACATTAAACACAGTTTGGATTCTTGTTCAAATACTCCAAAAGTACCATCGTTATTAAAATGTCAAATAATTTGTTCAAAGAACTATAATGTTTGGAAGACGGCCACAAGGAAATCGTAACCATTTGACTTTTAGAGCGTTTAAATGTGTTTAAATATTTGTTCTTGACGGGGTTAACTATTATAAATTTACAACACTAGTAGTTCTTTACTTTATGTATTATACTTTATTTACATAAAGTGCTTTTTAAACAGTTTAGATAGGTATATACATCAATAGTAAGTATGGCTATAAAAGTTTTACCTTAGTATGTGCAACTAGAGTCTCGAACTAGAGTATCTAAACGGTTTTTTTTTCTGTTTGTCCACATTGTTTTGTAAGGTTGTAACAAGCGAAATAGAAGCAAAACTAATTTAGTTTCGTTAGTATCTAAGCCTCGTCTATCCTACCGCAATTAATCCGTTCCAAGCTAACTCCTTTGCCAATAAACGGTAACTCTGGAATAAATTCCTCTTCAGCGATAAATTGTAAATCGAATAGCAAATAAACCTACATTGCTCGCTCGACTCAAGCGCATAGGACTTCCACCCTTTTACAACAGGTAATGTATGATGATTTCGACGAAGAGAGAGGCTTCCTTTGAGTAAGGTCCGTGGCTTTGGCACAGAAGCTCCAGCTGCAAATGGCTTTTAAATGGAACTGTACGTGTTTTATTTACTGCAATGCTTTTTTTCTGACTGTACACGTAGCTATGTAAAGCAGCGCGGATGAATATGTTAACTGCCAAAAAGATTTAAGAGGCAGCACGTCAATATTTTAATTGGGTCAAAGTGTCGATGTTATTTGGACAGTTTTAAAGTAAACATATGGAAAGTCATAATGCGTACAATCGCAATATTTTGGAAATGCTCGAAATCAGGGCTCGTTCATTTGTTTGTTTTAATATTAAAACGTAACACGAAAATAATTGAAAGTTTTAAAAGAATAGTTACCATATTTAGTTACTTTCAACACCATCATTATCAAACCTTTGTTTTTCATAATTATCATCATTAACAACTCATGTACGTCCCCACCGAGGGGCTCGAGTACACCCACCTTTATTTTTGTGATGACTTGATTATTTATTACAACGCCATTTACTTTTCCCAATCCATGACATATTTTAATAGAGCAGTAGTCAACAGGTGATCGATGTGCACTAAAACCAAATTATTCATGAATGCATTCTTCAAACAATTTATTCTGAATTGAATACACTATTGAATATTAATAGTAATGCAATTCACAGTGAATCGAAGTCGGAAAAAAAACATAAATTGTACATACTGCAAAACGTTTGTCAAAATATTTATACCAAGTTCGAATGCTGGGGATATTGATATGTCCAGATGTTACAAGTATCACGCACTCCATAAATGTTTATTACTCACATACTAATACTTGGAGAACAAAAAACAAACGCTTGTCTTATTAAAGTCTTATTTGATAGACAGGTAGACACCCACCAGCTAGTATATAATGCAGATACTAGTGTTGGCAAACTATCGACGGGCCTATCGATAGTATCGCCAGCTCGAAACATGGCAATACTATTAACGAGAGTAATAGTACTTTTGCTCATTAATAAGAAACTTCTTCTGAAAAGCAATATTTATGGTTAGTGATACTATCGATTTTTTTAGTAACAATCGTATTGATATTAAAAAACTATGGATAGTCCAAAATAGTCGATACTTCTGAGAAAACTATAATTTATCGTTGCTATAAATGAAGGTACACAAACATTTCCTAGCGCAATCTGTTTGTAATCACTAAGTGTCCTTATTTATTTTTTAATATTTATACAGGGAACGGGCAGCAGCGCTCTCTGATACAGTAACCTTTTAGTCTGCGATCTCCAACCCGCCTGCCAAGCGTGGAGATTATGGCAAAACCCTCCACTTAAGTGGAGGAGGCTCATAGTCCAGCAGTGGACTGTGACGGGCTGTTGATAACACAGTTTTCAACTAGCACAAGCTCCAGGGTTTAATATTCTGTGACATTGTAAAGTTACAAATTAAAAAAAATCTTATCTTCTTATTATATTATATTTATACTAACCCTATTTATACTAAAATAGATAAAAATAACAATAATTTACAACAGTATATTTTTTTTTTTTATTTGATGTTTTTGATCTTAGTATGCAAATAATATTTGTATTTTCCTTTATTTGGGTTAAAAACAGTGCACAATACATATAATATACCAAGATACAAAAAAGAACAATGATTGTGGCACCAACACCATTAACCACGAATTATTTTTAAATATCTCCTGGCTTTTACTACACCTCTGTTTTCTTTATAAGTATCCTCTCCCCAAAGGTTGCCTGGAAGAGCACCTAATTAACCTGTACCTAACTGCTTGTATGTTACTTTGTGTACAATAAAGTGTATTTACTTACTTACTTTACTATCGATAGTCCTATCGATCAGCAACACTAGCAGATACTAGCTTTGAAAAGATCAAGAACGATCAAATTGAATATTGCCTTAATCTCCTCACATTTCTTGGGTAATTCCAGTTTACTTAGTAAAAAACATACCGCGTAAGGAGTTTTAAAGATAAATGTTGGTCTAAATGTCCTCCCAACTGAAACAAAGAGTCGTTTAAATTGATGTATTTCAGTTTCAATCCATTTGTTACAAACATAGCTAATGGTAAAGGGGCTCTATCTTACCTAGGTTATATTTTGAGTGTAATATAAAGACATAGACAACTTTTATTTAAGAATTAAATAAAGCGAATTAATAGTTTAATTTTAAACGAAACTTTCCGACTCAGATTCCAATCGATTGTGTATTTTTTTAGACAACGCAACTTAATTATTGTCATCATCAATCAATCAATCAGCCTATTGCAGTCCACTGCTGGACGTAGGCCTCCCCAAGGGAACGCCAAAGCGCACGATCACCCGCTTTCCTCATCCAGCCACCACCAGCGACCTTCCTCAGGTCATCAGTCCACCTGGCAGGGGGCGTCCCACACTATGTTTCCCGAGACGCGGTCTCCATTCAAAAACCCGTCTGCTCCAACGCTCATCGGTTCTGCGACAGACATGGCCAGCCCACTGCCACTTCAGCTTGCTACATTTCTGGACGTCAATCCCGTGAGGTACATGATAAATAATTATTGTACAAAAATTAAACTAACTTATTATTGCAATATTGAACAATTTACACTCACAGCCAATTCTTAAAAAACTTCTTCTTGTTAATTTAATATTATACTTATTACCTGCATGTGTATTTGCACGTTAAATTTAAGGGCTGTTAACAAAACAAACACTTAACTATTTTAGCTAGCCGCATGTTAGCTTGTAGATTTTAGATAAATTCGGCCATAAATTACTTCGAGAGTGGAAATGCAAACGTACGTTTGGCGCTACCTATATTTTAGAAATGTCCATATAGAGCTGTGTAAGTACCCACTGAATATTCATGTTCTGGAATTTGAGTGGCTTTAAAATTTGCCATGATATTATGGTAAGTTCTTAGATGTTTTATTATCTACTAGCTGTCTTGCCCGCGGCTATGCTCATTGCTCGCGTTGTTTACAATTTTCCCGTGGGAATTAGACTTTTCCTGTACACATTCCATGTTTTAATCCAAGGTACAAACTATCTGCATTCCAAATTTCATCCAAATCCGTTCAGTAGTTAGGACGTGAAAGCGGAACAAACATCGAAACGTCTTTCACGTTTATAATATTAGTGTGATATTAATAGCTCCTTGAGACTGAAAACCTGATATTTCGTAAAACCTAGATGGTCGTCTCATATAAAATAAGATCTCTATTCACTACATAGGAACATATTCTTTGATAAATACCAGCAACTATATTTTAATTTAAAACAGTGAGTTGAGAAACTTCAGAAAGTGCTTCATGAATTTTCCTTCGTACTTATTTCGTGAAAAAAATGAATTATTAAAGTTCATAAATATTGCATTGCATTTTATGAAAGTTAAGGAGTCAGTGACACTGCATGAATGAACCTCGGGTGCCTTATTAACCTTCACCTTCACTCCAAACAAGGTTGATTCTCACTAAACCAGTAGCTTTTTTAGAAATGGCTGAATTTTGATGTATTTTACATTTTCAACCCTATATCTTCAGCAATTTATAAAAATTGAAACGGTATCTATTATAATAAAACGATTGAAATAATGGACATTAATACTTATTTATTTCAATAAATCTGTGCACGACAAAGAGCGAAAATTCAACAACAGGTGACATAAGAAAATTGACAACTGATATAGGAGGGAAAAACAAAAGGTTGCGTTCATAAACACAAGTACAAGTGTGGGTTCCAAAACTAAGAAGTGATACTAAAATTATTTAATACTTTAACAGAATCAACAAAAACATTCTACCTATATATAATTATCAAACCTGTTCACAAAATTTCACGAGAATCGGTTGAGAAATACGTTTATTTCCGCTGTGCACGTTGGGCTAGAAACCATCTGTAGAGGAGAACAACCGGACATCCTATGAACCTACGAAAGCATTTTGCCCAAGCTCAAACGAAGACGCTGCGCACGCGCTTCGCACTCGCTCGGTCAATAAGTTAATATAGCAGTTAGTTACTTTATTAAGGCTACTTATAGAATTTTCGTGAGAAAGGAAAAGGACAAAACTATGGAGAAAAGAGGGATGTTGAAAACTTTGTGATGTACCTAAGTACTCTTTATAAATAGCTATAAAAACAATATAATGATGACTTTACTTACAAAAGGAAAATGATAAAATAAGCAAGACATTTTAATCACAAGTGTAACAGAATCAACACATTTAAGATATTTGTTTGAACTAAGTAAGTCTATGAATATGACAAAGACTAAGTTAGATTTGAGGTAATTAAGATAATAAATGATAATAACTTAATTACCAACACGTGAAGTCTGTTTTATATGAGACTAACTTCTACTACTAAGGCTTATTGCTACGAATATTTAGCTACGCTCATTATTTTTATAAGATATTTACTTTTTAATACATCTTAAGTCGCCCTAATTCAGGCTAAGCCTCGAGCCTCTCAGTGGGGATGTATATGAGCTGTTGATGATGATGACTGTACCTAAACTTAGAATGTTCTGTCAAGAGAAGGTTAATTGATCTACTTAGTTACTCGTCTGAATAGCTTATTTAACTGTAGTAGAGTTATGTATACAAGTAAAATAGATGTGCGCACTGCGCACCGTACGTGAGTATAAATTTTCCCATGGGATTAAGATTACTTCTCGCTGTTAAAATTCATCATTGACCGAGCGAGCGCGAAGCGTCTCCGTTTCAACTTGGCCAAAATTGCTTTTATATGTCTATCTGTCCATCTGTCTGTTTGTTCCACTCTAAAGGTCGCGTTTCTTAACCGATTCTCGTGAAATTTTGTAAGCAGGTTAAAAAAATAATCAATTTTTTTTGGTGAGTCAGTTTTTGGAAATTTTTTAAAATGACGCAGTTATGAGGGTTAAAAACGTAAAAAATCATATCAGCCATTTAAAAAAATATTACATTTTAAAAATTACTGCCACTAGTTATCTAATACCAAAATCTCAATGTTCGTTGAAATTGGCTTAGAAATCGATTTATTTGAAAACCAAAATATCATACATTTATTAGGTTAATGTTAGTTAAATAACAAAAGATTGTATTTGATTTTTATAAAACAACTAGGTAGGTTTGATTTAAATCTGATTCAATTTACCTATTAAATAAAACCAAAAAATAACCATCAAGTTTGTTCCGCCAACCCATACATATTCAATTTTTTTCCCTTTAACTCGAAAAAATACGCTAGCGTTCGAAAACTAAAATCCAATTCTTAAAACAGAAGCGCAGCTAAATCAATCAAAATGCGGAATTGAATTGAATTCACCGGAATATTTGCAGTGTGTTCGCAACATCGCCATTGAATAGTAACGGCGCATCCCGAAAATAGTTAAAATAAAATGCTTTAATATTCCTACAGGGAGACTCTAGGAACAAGGGGAGACTACTGGTAGGTGTCATTTTGCATGATCATCGGTAAAAGCTGAAGAACTCAAGATCCTAAAAATAAAAAAGGATCATTATTAAAAAGTGTTTTTGATTTCCAAAATATTATAACATTTATTTAGTATTTAGGCTCTTTGTAAAGAAAACAAAAAAATATTGGTGGTAGGTGGAATTGGGCCAACGTGGTCCATAATACATTATTTTCAAAATTGAAAAATGCTTGAATGAATGAATGAATATATTTCCTTTACTCTTTTTTTTGCTTGAGTTCCTCTGTAAGTAATAAAACAATTAAAAGCGACAATTATGTGTCTTATTTCAGGTATACCTATATAAATAGCTAGTAACTATGTCTCCTAAGGAAGCAAAGATAAAAAAATACAGGTCAATGCAGTATATATATTTCCATCATCTTTCTAGAATACAGAACTGTAAATCACGTCCTGCTTGTGCAATGGAGGACGCAATATTGAACGAGCAACTGAAATTGATAAAGTAGCACGAGTTTCTTTAAGAATGGATGGCTTTTGCTTTTAATCTAGATTGAAAATGATAAAAATGCTTTCGATCATCAGCATCGTGGATTTTAAGATCAACGACCGACCCACAAAGCCTAGTGTCGGAGTTATTAAGTTAATTTATAACGACAATTTCCGTAAAAGCCGAACCCACAAAAGCAGTAATAATCAAAAATATTAGTCAATCAAAAAAAACATGCGGGTTTGCCTAAACCAAACTACCTATATGCTTAGTCTCACAAAGTTTTTATTTTATAGAGTTCCAACCGGGATACGAACCTCGAACCCCCTAATCGAGAACCTATAGCTTGAACAAAGGTTTTTTACATCACGAAATTCCTTTAACGCTAGAAATAAGTTTATTTCACTAACTAAACATTTACTGATTCTATGCAAACAAATGTTATAAAAACCACCATTTAGTTAACTTGCAACATGTTTGTTTAGCACTAATGAACAAATAGAACTGAAATCAATACATAGCAGAAATGAAAAACAACAAATGAAATACAAACATGGACATTTCAAAACACGAACGTACTTACTACTTCGTTCGCAGTTGGGAAAACGACGTCGTGAGATAGACATCGCTCCAAATTCTCACATTTATATCTGTCAATCTTGTAATTTATGTTCGAGGGTACAAAATTATACGTTTTAAAGTTTACAAACTGAAAACTAAAGTAAAAGTGCTCAGAGAATTGTAATTTTTGAATAAACAGGGGTGATTTACTTAGAATTTGATAAATATTAGGTAGGTAGTTTAGATTATGCCGATAACCCCTGACAACATATTACGGCAACATTGTTCGGTGTCCTTTCAAACAAGATGTAAAACATGTTGTTTGAAAGGTATTTTAGGATTTTGCTTGCTTTTGCATCTATTACAAACATAGATTTAGTATTAGAATTTTTTTTATTATAATAATTATAAAGCGAAAAAAATACAGGTTGGTTTGATTATAAACTTCTTGAAAATATTACCGTCCTTTTAGGGTAGTTGGATAAAAATTGAGAACTCCTTTATTAAAAAGCCGTAAATAAAATATGAAGATACAATTTCAATTTAGAAGTACACACACACATACACATACACTTCTATCTTTTGAATAAGTACAACCAGGTCTATCTTGTAGTCATTCTATTTATTTATTATTTTTATTTTTACTTTTTTTTGTCTGTATTGTATCATGTCTTCGTAACAGAAGAGCGTCATCAGTCCCTATAGTACAGGTTAAAATACTGACTGATGTTTTCGACATTGTTTAGACAATAAGAGTACAATTGCTTAAATCTCAATGTAACATTTTATATGTAGCAGATAGATATTGTGTTGTACCTGAATAAATTTATTGCTATTATTATTAATTTCAATTATTGTAACGATTTTTGTTACAAGTGAAGTGACCCTACTTCACTTGTAACAGAAATCGTGCATTCAGTGTTTATTTATTAATTTGTAAAAAAAACTTTGCTAACAGACTATTTAAATTTCTCTTTAAAGAAACAAACCACCCAGACTTTCTTATCAACTTCCAAAATAACTTATCAACCTAATTCCTTCCATCTCGGTAAATAAACTTGAATATTATCTAAACATAAAGGCCAGTGACTAAGCGTAATAATAATTAACTCAATAATTACCAGAATCTTCACCCTCGGAATACTAAAGCCTTAATGTATGTAGGATCACTGGAATTTCTTCGGTCCCTATTTATCTTATCTATCTCACTTCACTTAGCTCTTTAGCTTGAGTTGCCAGAGATTTCGTACTGAATTTCTTGAAATTACATATTTATAATATCTTTCTTGTCTTTCTTTGTTTGTCTTTTGTCTTTTCTTTGTCTTTTCTGTGTCTTTCTTGTCTTTTTTTTTGTCCATCTTTATGGACAAAAGCTTTTAATCTTTAATGTCATAAAATTTGATGACCCCATAGCCTAGTTGGTATATAGTACCTGCCTGCGAAGCACAGGGTCGCGGGTTCGAATCCCGCCCAAGGCAAACATTCGTGTGATGAGCACTTGTGTTTGCCTTGTGTCTGGGTGTTGTTTATCTATATAAGTATGTATTTATATATTTAAGTATTGTATATCAGCTGTCTGATACTTATAGTACGAGCTCTGCTTAGCTTAGGATCAGATGGCCGTGTGTGAGATGTCCCCACATGTTTATTTATTTATTTGGCCAGTAATGAAACGTATAAAATAAGACTGGAATAATGGCGTTCGGAAATGTTTATACAAGAAAAACAAAATATTAATACGAGTAATTACACCTAACAAGTCAGCAAGAAAGGTAAAAGAATATTGTTTTGTTACCCGAATACTTGTAAAAACAAGCTGAAAATGTAGAAAGATTTGAAAAGAAAAACATTTTGTCCTAATAATTTTGATTAGACTTACCTACTTGTTTTGTAGAACCTATATTACTTTTTCGGTGATGAATCTTAAAAGCATAGATTAATTTATGTCATATCTTTCTTTTAGCATTTATTTCTTTTTGTAACTACTTAATTTTATTTTTAATATTATGTCATCTCATTGCTCAATAACTACTTACACCATTGGTAATTCATTTTAGCCAACGCTATTCTATATTTCCTTTCCATGTTTTTCCACTTGAATCTAGCAACACTATCAGGTCTTCAGAAAGCAGGAAACTGGAACACGTAATACAATTACGTCCGATGCCTGATGAAATTTGAATAGCAGTCGCGAAAAAATTACATTTCCAGCTCCTACTGTATCCTTGTCTTGAATAAGACATTGAAACATTGAAATATTTGCAATATCTTTCTCATCTGCAAATTCCGTTGCTGAAAGTATTATTTGGATATCTTTTCACATATTTTTAAAAAGTATTCAGGTTATCCTTAAACCTGCACCAGCTAGTGCAGAAATAGTAGAGCTAAGGTCGTAGGTAAGTAAACGCTAGATACAGTTAGAGAGTAGGTTTATTTAAAAGAAGAGAAGAGGGGAAAGGTTAGATACAAAACGAAGTGGTAAATAGGTTCCTATAACAAACAAAGTAAATTCAAATAAATATTCTCAGTTCAACGAGAGCAATGATGTGATGCTTTTCCGAAGTAAATTTACTTACCCAGAAAGGGAACGTAACACTATTTTAAAACTGCTAGCAAAGCTAGTCCAAAGCTGCACTACAAACACTAAAGATGAAAGATTGATGTTGTAGCCACCAAGGCTCTAGATGAACTGAGACAAAAAGCCAAAAATAGAACACAGAAATTCAAACAATTTCAAATTAGAACATCAAAGAAAGAATATCGGACAGACAGACCGTCAATAAAAAGATTTTAAGAAAGAAGGAAACATGACATCGTCACAAACCCTTTACTTTCCAAGACTGAAAAAAATACCGAAAAAAAACTTCCTATTTGCTGTTAGTTGATGGCGGAGGTATAGAAGGTTAAAATATTTTCATCTTTATCTGACCCAAAGCTCGTAAGAAAATATTTTGTGTATCATGGTCTAATAATTGAAAAAAAAACAGAAGGGACTGGCCAGTTAAAAGACACAGAATAATTTGATCTACGCACTCTACAGCCACTATTGTCCTACAATAAAAATAACAATACTGGTAAATTATATAGGTATATAACATACACAGAACATATATTATAACCTCTTTTATATGTTCTGTGTGTACCTGGGCTGATTGATAACTGGCCGAAACGACGAACTTAAAAAAATGATACGCAAAAAAAAAAAAAACATTATTTTTTGGCATCTTTTTGAAAATAGAACGCCAAATTTGAATTTAATCGAACTGGTGGAATTTGTTTGATAGGACGTAGAACTTTCTCTGTCGTAAATTTTCTTAACAATGGAAAGAAACGAAATTCGTGTCGTGATAAAGTTTTACGTTTTAAAACAGAAAACAGCAACCCAGATTAAAACCAAGCTAGACAGTGTTTTAGGTAATTCTGCTCCTGCATTGAGTACAATTCACACCTGGGTAACTGATTTTAAACGTGGAAGACAGAGCTGCGAAGACGCCCACAGGTCTGGCCGTCCAAATGAAGTCACGAATCCGGACATGATCAAAAAAATTCACAAAATTGTATTGAATGATCGGCGCTTGAAGATGCGAGAGATAGCAGAGATGGTGAGCATTTCATCTGAACGCGTTTTTAATATTTTGCACCAACATTTGGGAATGAAAAAGCTTTGCGCGCGATGGGTGCCGCGTTTGCTCCCTGTTGACCAAAAGCAACGTCGAGTGGACGATTCATCGGAGTGTTTGGCGCTGGTTAACCGAGATCCTAACGAGTTTTCGCGGCGTTATGTAACAGTCGATGAAACCTGGATACATCATTATACTCCCGAGACAAAAGAACAATCTAAGCAGTGGACTGAGAGCGCCGAAGAAAGCAAAAACGGTTTTGTCGGCCGGCAAAGTGATGGCGACTGTTTTTTGGGATGCTCGAGGGATTATTTTAGTGGATTATCTGCAAAAAGGAAAAACAATAAATGGAGAGTACTACGCAAGCTTGCTGCAAAAATTAAGTGAAGAAATCCAGAAAAAACGACCACATTTGGCCAAGAAAAAAGTTTTGTTCCACCATGACAACGCACCTGCACACACGTCAATGGTTGCAGTCGCCAAACTCCATGAATTGCGGTTCGAATTGCTACCGCATCCACCCTATTCCCCGGATCTGGCCCCGTGTGACTTCCACTTATTCCCAAACCTGAAGAAATGGTTAGGTGGCCAGAGATTTTCATCAAATGAAGAAGTCATTGTTGCCGTGGACGAGTATTTTGAGGGGTTGGAGAAAACATTTTATCAAACTGGTGTAACGGCATTGGAGAAGCGCTGGACTAAATGCATCGAGGTAGAAGGAAACTACGTTGAGAAATAAATTTATTTTAAATAGATTTTTAAAGTTTTTCTTTGTCGTTTCGGAAACTTATCAATCAGCCCTCGTACATACCACCATAAAAAGCGTATAATAATCTCAGAGGAAATAAAAGACGATCGCTTCGCTCCCTTAGAGGCGACGCGCATCAGAAATCTTTGATAATAATACGAGTAGGTGGGTGTCAAACTGTAACAACCCAAGTAATAACAAGATCGTTTAAAGTTTATTATACACGATAATGTTATAAATATTTTTGGAATAATAAGTTAACTTGAAACGTCTTTATATAAAAAAGTTTACGAATATCGTTAATTCTTGTTAACATTTTCTTTTTATTATGTAATATCACATAAAATTATTTTCCCTACTCTTGCATTATTTGTAATTGCTGTGCTCTTATCGCCATCTATCGATTTCACTCACGTACTTCTCACAACTGGGCGACTAAGAGCTGAAAACGCCACCGTTGTAGCAAGGTTTTCACAGCTTTCACATTTCTGTTCATTCTATTATTTTTGGAAAGATGGCGCTTTTGACCAATGTGAAGAGTAGGTATTCGTAGTATACAACAAGATTTATTGTCGACAATTCCAAGTGATAAATAACAGTTAAAAAAACACGATTATGGTGATGTCCTCAAATATACTTTAAATTATGCTTCTCAAATCAAACTGTAATAAATTCAAATTTTATGTAGGCAAGTATTAATAATAATAAATATTTATTGGAACAATAGTTTTACATTTAGTAAGGTGCCCGATAATAACTACGTTAGTCAAAGACTGTGTTGTAGCAGTTAACGCCCACCTTCGTGATCATACAGTAGTAGGTATCAGCGTTATATAGCAATGTTATTGTTTATTAATTCCCAATTCAGATTAGTTATTTACTATCAATACGGCCAATAGCAACTTCTCTATTTCTTGATTTAGGTTTCTTAATCCTAACCCGCATATCAATTCATTACAATGCTCTACATATTTCCTGTATTAGTCAAATTCGCAAGCCAGTTCATTCACACAATATCACAATGTTTCTAAATTGTCTGTATGTATTATCGTTTTTCTTTACTACAGTGTAAACAACCCGTGATTATAAATAGTAAAACAATTCATATTATAAACTATCAAGCGATCGCTGGACATTTTGTATGCAAAACATTTGCGCACTGCTTTGCCAAACAATTAACAAAGGAGAAACAATACCCGTTCAGTTACTATATGCGTTTCGTAGAAGCCACATCGATCTCTATCATTAATTTTCATAATCCTAATTAAATTTAACAATCTAGGTGTGTTTATAAACGAATCAGTTCAATAAGTTTGTAAAAATGTTAAATGGGTCAATGTGAGACATGGGAATCAAAGCAAACAGAAGGAAATGAATCGAAACACGTTTTTTGTATTCTTCTCTGTTCTTCTCACTGTGACTTTTCAGGTAAGTTTTTAACGGGTATTGCCACAATTATGCAAAAATGCTCAAAAGTCATTATTTTATTATCCACAGGATGATTTTACATCACTTATGTTTGTTACTACATTTGAATTTATATGAGGTAAATAGGGTAAGTGTTTTAATATGACATTATATCAAAAACTTTAGGCTTACGGTGGCTCTCTCTCAAAAGCTAATCGATTACGTATAAGTTGTGTTCACACAAAACCATTCGTTTCTTCATTTCACAACTTGTATTGGTAAATATTAAGGCACTTCTGCGGTCATTCTAACATCACACCTGCTTTCATAGTTATTGAGTATTTAAGAAATTCTAATCGAACAATGACTTGACTTTCTATGAACAATGATGAACATGTTTTTTTATTCGTCTCTTGGTTCACGTGAATAACGACAGCGTATAATTTTAGCTGAAGTATAGTTCCGGATACATGTGGCGTATAAAGAATCCATTGCGAGCAATTTTTATTATTTTTTTATTATGAAACAGTGTAATGTGATTTTGTATTGCTTAGTTTCATGCTTGTTGAATTCGAATCTAATCACTGGAAGGTTCTATATAAAGGTTAATATGGTGAAATGTTCATTTTGTTATTATAACGTATATAATTTGGTATTAGTTTATTAA
Organism: Carpatolechia fugitivella; assembly: GCA_951230895.1. Taxonomy (NCBI): domain Eukaryota; kingdom Metazoa; phylum Arthropoda; class Insecta; order Lepidoptera; family Gelechiidae; genus Carpatolechia; species Carpatolechia fugitivella. The sequence goes on from OX579660.1 coordinate 6,022,804, forward strand.
AAATTTCTTATCTGATATTTAAATCAGTTAAATTATTCTAACAATTATCGGGGAAATAGATGTCAAATAGTGTCAAAATCATGCACCTAATTTTGTGAATATTCTGTTGTTAGGCATTGAGTGTCATCTAATTAGAGTAATAATCAACCTTACACAAATTGGTAAATTAGAATAGATAGTGTTTATGAGCTGATTTCGGAACAAATAAATTGGTATCTCATTATCATCTACGCAGCCGGAAGACGTCTACTGCTGAACATAGGCATAGGTTTCCGACGTGAACGGCACTGCTGTGGTAAACAAATATCTATTATTTTTATACCGCTGTTGGGATTATTAACATATCTTATTAAAAACAGTTTTTTCATTTGCTGTTATAATACGCTTTGTTTTTTGTAAAAGAAGAAAGATGTTATTAATCCATATGATATGCTTACGGAAACATTTCATCAAATATTGTGAAAAATATCAAGTGATGTTCGATAATCCATACCATACCAGACCATTATTATAAGAGTAGAGTAACAGATCAAATTAGAAGTAATGTATGGTTTTATTTTATATTATAATATGTTTACATGCTATTATAATTAACCTGCGTGGTTTTAAAGTAAGGTTTCTTGAAAGTTCTTAAAGGGTAGAAATTATTGCAATCTAAAAGTATCGGACCTATTACATGTCTGCTTCTTAGGAAGTATATTACAGGAAATAGTTTTCACTCAACGGGTGAACCATGGAGAAAAATGTCCCGTTGTCAACTCAAGGTGAACTTATAGGTGAGTTCATGTTTGTTACAGACTACCGACTTCCAAGACAACCTCATCAATGGGTACAGGGCGCTGATAGCGGACATCCAGGTCCGCACGCAGAAGTCGCGTGAGGACATGGACACGTTGGTCTCCCAGATCAAACTCCTCATGAAGAACGAGGCGGACAAAGCGATCAACTACATGACAGTCTATCTTGAACAGATCTCTTTGTATTTCCAGGTGAAAATTTATATTCTTCTTCTTCTCCAGTATTAACTTCGCCTACCGTTGGGCATATGCCTCTCCATTTTTGCTCCGCTCGAAATTTAGTTTTTTGATCCATAAAAGACCCACCACGTGGTTTTTTCCATCGTCAGAATCTAGATGGTGGCCTGCTCACAACTCTTCTACCCAGGTGAAAAGGACTTATTGCTTTCTTGATTTTTTTTGTTGATAATTTAAATGTGACCCTCATTTTCTTTACGAAGTGAAAACTGACCACAAACTGAAATATCTGTAAAGAGTCAACAAAAACATGATTAAGTAGCCAAGTTTTGCAACAAAACCACTGTGGACTTAGGTACTCAGAAGTGTTTTCATTTAAGCTTGTTGATAGACTAAAGGAGACTCACTGAAATAGGTCAAAAGTTCATATACATTAGCAATACTAGCTGTGTAACTCTCTCACTATCTTCTAACTAAACATCGAATTCCGGCTCACACAGCTATTTCTAACTCGGCCTGACTATCCATAACACAATCATATCCTTATCACCCAACGACATAGGGCATTCTCCCTCCTCAACAAACTGAATCGATGGTAAAATTGCTTTTAGTATTTGATTTGTTCAGCAACTTTGTCTTCTAGGTAATCATCCATGATCGCAAACCTCGCAATGGGACCTACTGCAAGGAGAGCATCGTCAAACTCCTCGGAGAAAACCTTCAGTTGGCAGATGAGAACGTCACCTTATGTCTGGCTCTTGGATATCAAAGGGTGCAGCGGTTACCAGGTAAGGATCTGTAATAATATCCTACTTGTTTGTGATAGTTGTTGGTTTTTCCACGGGACAAATTCTCAAAATGGAAACTGACAAATGGTAAAATGACATAATTTCAAGTTATTATAATATAGAATCTTCAAAAACATGCTGGATGAATCGTAAGAACTGAAAGGAAAATATCTTGTAGGGCTAATCTGAAGTTGTTGCAAAAACAGGGTAATTTAGTGCTTAGAGGTAATACATTTTCTTTGTTTTCTTAATCCAAGGTTAGAATATTAGTTTTGGGGTTTAAAAAGGAGGCAAAAAGTTATGTCTTACCATGAGCAGCAGCTGGTATCTTAAGATAAGATTTATTTTGTACACCTACTTGGATACGTTATGCTCGACTAATAAATAGCAACGTCCAGATATACAAAATGAAGCTGTAGTGTCAACTTATGTAATTTTAATCTATTTCCAACAAAATCAAAAGAATACAAATTGAAACATGGCCTTGTTTCTGAACCTCTAACAAAACATTCAAATTCCAAATCAGTTTATTTAGTCAAAACATACTGATTTCAGACAATTTCTATTGATATATAACATAGCACAAGATCTGTTAATTTCTAAACCTTCATCAACAAAACTATTTACTACAAAACACTACACTAAATAGTCAATGTTTACTCGTATAGCAAATACTGCCAAGGAATTCATAATATCCTTCCATCCTGTTTTCGTTGAAGCAGTCTGTTTGTTTGCGGAACAAGACTATTGTGAGTCTACATCGACTACATAGAGACCATTTTATTTTGGGTCACTCTTCCTTGTTGATGTTATAGTGTGGCGTTTAAGCATGTATTCAAAACATTGTGGACGTGGAGTATGCAAATCATAATAAGCCTGTTATCTCTTGACACAGTTAAGCAGATCTTGGTAATGCTGAGCTAATACTAGGAAAATGTTCCTAAAATAGAGACTTCACATTCTGGGAACTTAATGCGATGACTTTTATTATAAAGCCATCAACAGCTCTTATACGTCCTTATCGAGGAGCTTGAGCTTACCCAGAAGTAGGGGTGGGCCTTTAGTCGATCATGTTAGCCAAGTGTGGGATAGTCGGTCAACTTCACACACAACACTTTTTAATTTCTTCGCAGAATTGTGGAGGTTTCCTCACGATAAATATGGTAAAATTTTATCACTGAATAGAGATAGACTAGATATTTATAAACTGGTAAAGGGATGTTCAGATCTAGACAGTTTGGGCACTCGGATAAAAAAAAGCTGTTACTTCAATGTAAATAATATCAATAACCTTGCTCTTGCAGAAAAATTACAAGTCCACTTCGAAACACTGGAAAACTTGAAGAAATATTCAGCTTCCAAATTGTTCGAGTGTCAAAAGCAGCAACAAGTCGGTGGCAACTGTTCACACGAGAGTCAAGACCTAGAGAGGACAGTCGTAAGTATTAAAACCTGGTAGTTCTAAGCTTCTATATGAACGTCCTTCCAAAAGACTGGTTATGAAAAGGCTAGAAGTCAACTACGATTACGGAAACAAACACTAGACAAGATGTTGAAAGTTTTTAAAACGTCAAAGGTGAAATATATAAAAAACTTTACGACCTTAACATTTTATAATTGAGGATGATTTCAAAAACATTTCTCAGAAAAATATACATTTCTAAACATCAAGGAACATAAACTTACAAGTAAATGGGAATCGTAGAACACGAAAATTACTTTCTATTCAAATTGTATTATATTTGTGTTATTTAATTAAAAATGAAAATGTTTATTCGTTCTAGAGCGCCTACTTAGTACATTTAAATGTCACTTATTTAATTTATCATAATGTATTCCAATTATCGTCAAATGTGAAAGTCTTACTTTATTTAATATAATTTATGCGGAACCACTTACCGTACCTGCATGTAATTGTTTTTTAAAAACCAACTTGCTCCGATAAGCCGAGGAGTTTCACGGAAATTTTTCCTTTAGCATAAATAAAATGGAAAAACAACGAAACGAATATTTTTTGCATCGAATACCAAAAACAAAGCATTCTTTTTTTACTTTTCTAATAATCTAAACAGACTTGTAGAAATAACGAGGCACAGAGAATTAAAAAACTGATCTGACAATATTATAGGTATACACATTAGCGATTGCTGGGAACAGATGTTATTATGGTAGGAGAACTGAATACCTAGTACCATACGCAAAGCCCATGAAAGTGAACTACTTTTGTTTAAGAACTTATTTAAATTTGCATTATCGTCTAGTAAAGGTAAACGAGTTACAACTTATTGCAAAAGTATGCCAGCCAGAATAATTATTGAGCAAAATTTTTAAACAATATTTCGCTAGGTAATTGCTTCGACGTCGAGTTCTAAGATAGCGTTCAATTCATACTAATAATATTCTAGATTTGAATGTATTCTACCATTTTTTTTTGTTTACAGTTCTTATATGAAACATCACCATTCCCTGTTGTCATGGCCGAAATAGCCATACACGGTTTCAAAGAAGTGTCTGATCTCAGCGTGTGCCTAAAGGACATCATATCCAGGATGATGACACACTCAGTCAAGGTTATAGGCGACTTCAACAGGTGCATCCACAACATAGAAATGCCAAAACTCAAATATCTACTCAAATTCATGAAGAAGTATGCTTGATGAGTGACTGTGCGTTTGTTATGGTAACTCGTAATATGTTTTGATAACTTTCATGATACTTTGATGTGAATGTGCTATGAGAGGTTTCGTTTTCTGTAGTTTCCTATTGTGCTGATGTTAGAACTGGTATTTATAAATGAAAATGAAACTGTTCTTTCTATGTATAATATATTTGGTACTGCTAGTGTTTTAGGTATCTAGCAACATATAAACAGCAACATATTACTAAATTATATCTTTACATGATTCTTTGGCACAACATACTGGTACATGTTCTAGAAAACAAAATTTTTTGATAAACTATCTGATATTTCTATTTTTTTTTTTCAAAAGTTTTTTGTCACTTTTCAAGCGCTGATATTCATCATCAGCAGCTTATATACGTCCCCACCGAGGAGCTCGAGCCTACCCTTAATTAGGGTGATCAGATTGGTCGACGCTGGCATATTGTGGGTTTCCTCACATCGCCAATATTTCTAGTAATAAATCGAAGTTTTTCTATAGTTAACACTGGCCGTAAAAATGAACCTGCTCAAATGTACTAAAGATAAGTGCGAGGTTTCTAGTCCAGCAGCAGGTGACGTATTTTATGAGGAAAATAAACTGAAGTATCAATTTGACTTATCTTTCTTGGCACATCGTCACTTGCCCATTGGAACAGTTCACATCTTTATAGCTGACTGGCATTTCAGTTCTAAGTGCTTTCATAAACTTTAAAAGTGTTAATTATTTTTAGTTCACTGGTTTCTGATATATCAAATATAATTCTCTGAATAGGGGATCGAACTGTTCCTAAATTTACCATATTTTAATAATTAAAAAAACAGAATCGGTTGAAAAACGAATTTACAGTGATTTTTTAAAGTTTCAATATGTCTGTCTCTTTACATGGCGTTACTAACAAATGACGTCACAAGCGGGTATGTGCCTCTCTGTCTAATCTTGAATTACAAACCTTTATAACTCGGTCAATTTTAAAGATAGAGCAAAAATTATTTTAGTGTTCGATAGCAAAAACGAAGATGTTTGGATTTATAAAATAAAAAAAAGTAGTCCGATCCCCTATTGGTGCGTCAGCATAGCTTCAAATTTTTGCAGGCTGGCACAGCGGTTTATTATTGGTAAATAATGAAATAATTATATGAGAAATGTTATAGAAAGATACAAAACACAAATATATTTATTTGAATAAACCTTGGACGAATGAGTAAACGTGTGAATGTGTCAATTAAAGGTATAGATGTAAATAACAAAAACAGTATCAAAAGAAAGAGTTTTGAAATGTTTACGTAATGTAGTTACGTCGTACTTTACATATTTTATTACTATCCTTACAGTAAATACAAAATTATTATTATTTTAAATTATAATAATACCTAATCTATTATTTTTGTGTAATTTATTAGGAGAAATTAAAGCATTACTTTAGTATAAACTTGTCTCTTGATTGTTTAAATGAAAATAATATTCAGTAGTCTAAGATAAAAACTAAATGAAATATCGAGAAATGCTAAAATGAAGGATGCTACTGCAATCAGAAGTTATAGCTTTTAATTTATTGATCAACCATTTATTATGATTTAGTGCCATTAATGTACCAGTTTTGATTTATGAAACTAATGAGATAGTACGGGATCTTAGCCTATCAATATAATGTATTTGTGACCGCTGAAAAATTAATTTTTTTTAATAAATAAGTTAGCTTATAAAATATTGTAATAGTGTTTTATTTTTAGTACGTACGATTGACTTTTTATTTACGTTTGCCCTCACACAGTGTTTACAGTATATGAATCAACCACCAACATAATATAGATATTTATAGATATTTTTGCCTCTCTCAAGAATTCTCACATCATCGTCTGGACAAAATATATCTTTGAATATCTTTGAAAGGCAAAAACAAACCTCTAGAATATCGCTTGATATTCCGGTTCACTTCACACACATAATAAAATGATCCACTTTCAACAGAAACATATTAACGAATTCGTATATTGAATCATATTGCTTTACACGTATTATTCAATAAGAAATCGTTACACAACATGACGTATCATACATGTGAAAAAGTCATCATACACGTGTGTGTGTGTATGTGTGTGTGTGTGTGTGTGTGTATGTGTGTGTATGTAAATTATATAATTAACAATATTAACCTTTTTAACTCGAACTCGTAACATTAAAGTTGCTTGGCTTTATGGGAAACAGAAGAGAAAAAAAAGGGATGCATTTGCCCACGGAGTACTACTTATCACCTTTTTCAAATAAGCTAAGACAACTAATTTTTTGAACAAACATGGAGGGTCTTTTGTCAGCATCTGACAATAGCGGACGTGTCTTCGTTTTATTTTATTTATTTTAGTTTATTGAAGTGTTTAGTGTACAATTTCGATAGTGCATTATCCAGTGAATGTTTTTTTGGTTATCCAGGGAATATAAACTTTAATAAAACAATTGAATCGCTTACACTTTGCTGACATTTTTAGATGATGCCAAGAGAACTGAGCCCAATTAAACGAACAATCATCCAAGGATATATCTTAAACCTACAAATATCACTCGACACTGGCGAAATACGTCTATAATAAGATGTGTCGCCATTAGTTAGGAAGAAGAAAAAAAAAACTAATTTATTCTCCAGCATAATCTTCCTTGAAATTGATAAAACGTGACAAAATTGGAAACCGCGGGGCAGATATTTCAAACAAAATGTTGATAGAATTTATTAATTATAAATCCTTCAGATGAAGATGAGAAAACCGATGATTTTTCTTCAGGCGACCCTAGTTCGGAAAGGATAGTATTCCCTTCGAGAGAATATTATGCTTATCAACAACAGAAAGATTTTATAACTAAAATACAAATTAATAATAAACTATACTTGAAATTTAATATCATCCAAAAAAACGTTTTGAAAATTGAATGAGGTGATTTTGATTATACTCGTATTCTAATTAGTTCAACATTTATAAGTTTTAGGTAAGTTAATATAATAAAAGGTCCTTGAATACAGGCACAGAATATTTACTATCTATGATACACATTATAAATAATAGTTGCTATATCTGTTATACTCATACAGGAATAATAAATCGCTAAAAGTTTTGATATACCATAGCAAACAGATAAGACAACCTATCACACTCTCATAAAATTGCAAGCGATTCCGGTTTATCTAAAACTATCTGTAACACTCATTTATTGGCAAACAAAGTTAGTGCTTCAGTAATTACAGACCAATCTGCGTTATAATCCCGCACATTACTTGTAATAGGATTCAGAACCACTCACCAGTACTATTAAGACATCAGCCGAACAAGGTTGGTATTTGAGAAGCCGGCTAAATCGCAAAGTCCTTTGCGCCATCGTCAGTGGGCCAACAGGCCTGGACGTGTGGATAAGCGGCGAGGGCGGCGGGTGAAAAGGCGGGGTTGACGCCGCGGGCATATTCCTCCTAACAGTCTCTAAAGGAACAGTCCGGGCCACCAAAGTGTCACTACCCACAGAATTAGCACTACCACTGAATATGTTCATCAAATCGCCGATGGATCCGCCTCCGCTTGAGCCGGCGCTACAGCGGAGTTTGTCCAGGTCGGTCAAGCTCGACCCACGCCGGACGCGAAGACGCGAACCAGACATTCCCGCCAACGTGGCTATGTTCATGCGACTGGGAGGCTTAGGCTCAACGCGCACGTCGGCCTCGCTTATCGCCTGAACTTTGCGTCTTCGCAACATTTTCAGTCACAACTCAACACTTCGACGTCTTCACTACCACTGACACACCTGATGCTGCTTTGCATAGATACGTGCGCGTTCACAATCAATAGGGCCACGGTCGCCCGCAGGATATCGCTATCGCGTCCTCGCGTGCTTCCGCCGCCATCGCTTGCGCAACGTTCTCAAACCCTGAGTTCGATGAGCATTTCAAATTTCGAATTGTAAAGACATTTTCGCAGTCAGTTATTTTCCGGCGTGGGTTCTTGTTTAAGGGTGCGTACGGTACAGAGTCTGTTCGCTGACTGAGATGCGTACTATGGTGCGTGTATGGATGGAGCAACTCAGCTGAACTAATGAGGTGATCGGGTTCAAAGGAGACTCCATGGGTGGCGGCCACTTAGCTACGAGACGATATCCATAGTTAGTGTCCATATCTATTTAAATGCAAAAAACTTCTAAGAAAACATTCTCGGCTTTTCATTAAAAGCTCGGAATAAAGTTTTCTCGCAAAAAATATGTTAAGTTCGTCGTCGTTTACAAAACTATGTATTTGATTGCGTTAATAAATCGAAATGTTTAGGTAATTCTTAAAGGTATCTTTTTCACTTCTAGAGACGCCAATCATAACCAAAAAGCTTTCCTTTCCTGTTTACTTTGTATTGCAAATATTTGTATCAAATCAATAAACTACGCCCAAGAGCGCCGTTACTCTAAACTGAAACAATAACGATGTCACCGAAAGAAATTTTTATTTCATATTTTAAGGACATATATGTATACGATGGCGTATTTTATTTATTTCGTGAAATATTTTTTGTGACAAATATATAAAAGACATTTTAATTTTGTTATGAATATAACCTTTAGAAACTTTACTGTTTCGTGTGTTATTAATTCAAGAATTTTATACGCATAATTTTTAACTCTTTTTTGTTTTTCAATTAAAAACAAAAACATTTTACGTGAAACATCAAGGCCGACGCAAAAATGAAAATATGTTCTATAACCAAAAATATACTAAAAATATCTATTATTTTCCTGTACAACAAACACGGTTTTTTTTTTTTTCACTTTGAATCTTTTAAAAAGACTGTAAACGCTTGTTAAATTTCGGGAAAGATTCGTGATTTCGTATGCAATACCAACATTAAACGAGAATTATGTAGATGAGCAAATTCTAATTCGCAAATAACTTCTTTATATTTTGTGATTTTATATTCGGTAAGCTTTGATGTCGTGGGAATTAAATATTTATTTGTCTAGACTCTCTATTTGGTTATCTGTTTTTTAAGATCCCCTGAAAGCTTACCTATCTATAAAAATATGATAACCAATGGACAAGTAGTTTCACAATAAGCTTATTTTCATGCCATCTATTCAAGAACTAACGATTGGTTCGCACATAAGTGCGTCCAAAAAAGGTCTTAGAAGCCTACGGGCAGGAAATTGTTTTGAATTTGAAAAATGAATAGGTATTTGTTTATATCTGCGGTTACAGATATGGAATACAAAATACTGTATGAAAAAAGTTACTGGCCGGTAAGGCGGGTGGCCTTCAGCCAAATAAAAAAAAACTAATGGAAAATTAAATTCCCGAACTACGGCCGGCCCTCATCACTCTGGTCTTCAACCGGCGCGGCGGATCGTCAATGGTGCGTTGTAAATTATTTAAAAAAATGATTTCGTGTTATGTATATTGTTTAAATTTTAATACAAGCAGGGAAAGCAGTGATTATCATTTGTTTCTCGAGTTGTAGGGTTTTGTTTACAATGAGTTCATCTGATTCAGATATGGAAGTCACTCATTTTTTCTTTAGCTGATTCGTGTTTTCATTTTTACTTTCCTTGTATTCGTAATGAAAAGCACTGTGTTTACCTCTGGTTAAAGACTTATTTAGTGCCTCGAACTATTAGGGCCTTCGCTACGCTCTGGCCCCAAACCCCGTCTCGGCGCTAAATAAGTTACTTTCACCCTTCGTATAACAATGTATTATTGCGTCCTTGTCATAAAACCTACTATTTTTTTTTTCCAAAAAGGAAATTTTGATACGTCTTTACCTGAAATATGTAGATCATAGTAGATCATCTGTTACCTACAATAATAATCCTTACTAATTTATGAAAATATATTCAAATAGGGCTGGCTACCTTAATCGAAATTTGACTAATCTAACCTCTTTGTATAAATTAACAAGCTCAAGAAATGTTGGCATCTATCTCTATCTTATTATAAAGAAAGGCAACCTTTATTTTTGTTCCCTAAATGTACCTACTATTACTGTAGAAAGCAAAACATTACTTAAGAAAATTAATTAAAACATCTCAAAAAGGTCCTTACAAGAGTTCTTTGAGATTCAAATATTTACATAAAATTTGTTAGAAAGTCAGTTAAATTAATTAATTTATCACTTTAATATTTACTTTCATTGTATAACAGACTGGTTTAAGAAGTTTATTCAAAAAATCTTTTAACAAAGTGTTTCGACAAACAAGCAAACATAGCTCAAAACTAAAAACTATTATAATAAAAAATCTAAAATATCAAATAACTTACTGAAACGGAAAATAATATTGAATTCACTGTCACCCATAACAAAACACAAAAATATCAAATTTACTGTAATTATAAAAAAAAATGTACTAAAGAATTTATGAAAGAAATAAGAAAATACTTATATAAATGAGTATTTTCTTTTTTAAAATTACCTAATTCTATCATATTTTAAGAAAGTGATTATTATTCATGAAGCAAACACGGTCACATTAATGTTTTAAGATTTTCGTGGTATAACTGTGACGGTGGTAACAAACCCGAAAATTGTGATGTTAGTGTCACGGTCACATAGTTTACATGCGTTGTATATATGCAATACTTCTCCCAGGAGTTAAACCTTTATTAGTTTTTCTCTCTTTCTCTGTGTATTATCACAAATAATAATATAGTACTAGCTACTAAAGCTATAACCTATTTCATCGACACAAGTCCTTCTGGCGAACCAAGGTCAGCCTATTAAGGAGTCAGCACTCCAATATAACAGCTTTTTCCCATTCTCTCAGCGGTAGGCCGTGTAACAGACTATGTACTGCATAAATGTAGGTTGAAACAGCTAACTCTCCTGCTAAAGTACTCTCTTTGAGAGGATTGTTTATATCGTAAATATTCAAAAGATAAGACTGAGATTAAAAAATATAAGCTTGTCTTCGAAGCTCTTTTTTTTATTAACGTTGTTTTTTATACATTATTTTATTAACATCAATAGCAACAACTTTGCGTAAAAAATTTTGATTTACGATTGGGTTGAGGCCTTTGGGTCATTTTAGGTTTACGTTAGCTTTCTTTGTCATATATTATTTATATATTTTGTAGTTGCTGTAGAGAAATGACTTCTATAGTGCTTTATTGCTCCGTAAACTGTTAACGACTGAAACTCAGTAGGAGACCCACCATGGTTCCTAGCTAGATAAATTTACACTATCAGGCAATAAACGTTTAATGTATGAATTTTCATTAATAATTATGTACATACGTTATAAGATTTATGAAAATTGTAATGCTTAATTGATTTATAATATTTTCTAAGTTACAAAGAATTCACGCCTGGCATTGGTTAAAATATGGGTAACACAATCCGAAGTGGTTTTTTTGATAACTGAACAAGATAACAACTAAATTAAAGCTCAAACTTGAACTTTTTAAATTATAAGCTGTTTAAGAAACCTTATATTTTTAAACTGTTACAACATTTACTCTATTGAAATTTTTCTTGGTATTTTATTTAGCCCCAAAATTCAAAAAATTCAAAATTCAAAAATTATTTATTTCCATAGGATGTTATTACAAGAACTTTCAGTCAAGAACTTTAGACAAATATATTATTTGCTCGCTTATTCTTTATGGAACCTAATAAACCCGATTGCTACTAGATTTTAGGGTGTATGTTCAATTAATATGAAAGTCAAATTTTGTGGCAAAACAATTTGTCAATACCATCTTATAGTTAGACTTTGATGAGTAATAAATTAATATGGCAGTTTTACAAATTATTGAAAGTTTTGCCGTCCGAGTATTTTTTATTAAAATAACTATCATCAAGAAGTTAATAGGGGGCGAAATGATTGTAAGAAGAATGTATGGTTCCTTGAAAAGTGAATATGATCAGGATCGATACTCAAATGTAAGTAATTACGGAGTAATCGTGTTTAAATTTGTTTGTTTACATTATTGCCGGATTCTATAGAAAGGGACTTTAGTAAAATTACGATTGAAGTATTTGTAATTTCCAAGGCAAGTTCGAGCAAATTACTTGTTAAGATGAGTGACTGTAGCGTCTGTGGAGAGATAGGAGACCAACTGAGCTAAACCCTCAATTAAACAGAGTACTGTCGCTCAGAAATTGAACTTCAGATAGAAATGGTACGAAAGTACACTCGAAAACATATAACATGAAAAATAAAATTGTAAGGAAATTAATTTATTGTAAGTATTATATGTAAAAGATTAGTCATCAGAACTGTCATCTTCAAATAATAGTCACAGTTGGAAAACCTTAGCATTTCAGTATATAAAGAGCTTCTGAAGCAGTCCAAAAAAAGTGGTGGCATTAACCGATATCGGTTCGGATTATTTTTATTATGAGCTTCAAATTAATTTTCCTCACCATAAAACCAAAACAAGTCCATTTTATGGATCTCAGCTACATGTCTCGAATACCAAATTCTAACTTCAACGTTATTGAATATGAAATTATGAGTATTAGTGTGACATCACCTCTATTTTTCAATTTTATTGTTTTTCTGTGGTAAAGGCAAATGGTTTATACCCCACCCCGCAGTGCTGTTAGATAGATCGTTAAGTTATGGAATAGGATCCTGCAGGGCGACACACCAAGGTTATCGCCTTTCCCCGCTTTTGACCAGTTCAATGGCTTTTATACAACTTAAAACGTTTTTAAACGATATCACTGAAAATTATTGAGGAAAAAACATCAAGTTTATTGTTATAAAAGAGGGTTAGAATACGAAAACAAAAGATCAAGTAAAATACAATATGTATAATACAGTCAAATTTTTTTTTGTTGACTGTACAAACAATGTTTATTTAACTGATCTTAAAATATTCAATGGAGGATCCAGAATTTAATTAGTGTTGTATTCAGTAATTTAAAACATAATAATAGATTTTAAATTACTGTAGATAAACAACAGAAACATAATATCCGATACGGTTATTTGGTTTTTGTGAACTTCTTAAAGATCATTTACATGTTCCTATAATGATTATAGTTTGAGCCAGTGCAAAACTTTTCACGTTTTTTTTTTCGAAACATCGTAATTTGTTTTGCTGAAAAACACTTGTCAATAAAATTAACGGATTCCACTTACCTTGGTTCCAATAAATGCACGCTAATATTTATTCTCCATTTGATGTAAAAGAAACACACTTCTTATAAATATTCAGAAAAAGTATAAGTTGATGTTAATAGCAGAAATAAATGTAAGTTGTTTGTTAAATAACACAAATTATTATCACTCTAATAAAATAAATAAATGAACTAATAAACAAACAACTAAACCGACAACCGATATAACTTAATAATAATTGTAATTTGAAACAAACGCGAAGTTAAAAATTATAAAAGTAAAATGTAATAAATTTTTAGAAAAGGATATTTTAAAAGAAAAATCGAATCAAATCAGTTGAAAAAAAATATTGACACAATTCATTTCGAAATTAAATTTATAACAATATTCAGAATATGAAAATGTTTATATAAATATATTAAAATTTCTGCTTTTATCATCTAAAAGCAAAAAGACTCACGTTCAGCTGATTCACGATCATGTTGTAGGCGCGATGCCACCTCTGCCTCGGCGTCAGCTTCGGCTGCTCCGGGTGGAAGTCCAGCGGCTCCTCCTGTTGCCTAGCCTCTTCATGAAAAACACTGTCTTGGTATTGTTCATCAGTCTCAGTAAACTGTTGCTCTTCTTGGTCAATCGTTTCTTGGTCTTGAAACGACTCGTTTTGGTCATACTGTCGTTCGTCCTGATAATCAGGACCTTGGTCATCGTATGGTTGGTCTTCGTCAGGGTACGATTCTTCTTCGGGTACCTCGTGGAAAGTCGTTCTGTCCACTTGAAATGACACTTTTGACTTGTCCGTGGGTAGCTCTGTAAATAAACAACTTTATTAATTTATTTCAGATAGTAAAAAAATAATATTTAAAACAGAAGATCAAATTAATTTTACCTTGTTCTAATGTAGTAGGAACAACATGTGACTGCAAATCTTCTTGATGAAACGATGATTGTGAAGGTTTTCGATCAATTATTGACGGCGCCTGACTGTGGTAGCTATCCACCGACGGCTTTCTAGCTTGAATCACAGTCCTCGTAGGCGAAGTCTTTTGAAGACCAGGACTCATCTCCTCTTGCAAACGAGCTTCCTCTGCAGGATCTTCATGAATGGTATCATGAAGATAATCATCGTCATGATACCTATCTAAAGACGTCCTGTCTCGGTCTATCAATTGATCGGAATCAGTCTTATTGTATTCATCATCGTAGGCACTTTCATAACTCGACGACATTTCATCAGGTGCGTCGGGTAAAGTTCGCGTCCGGCGCACGGAAGGCCTCTGTATTGACTCCTGTCTTTTTAACGAAGGAGTCCTCGGTAAGGTAATTGGTGTTGATGTAGTGATAATGGACACTGGCACTGACGGTGGAACTTCTGGGACGGATGCAACTGGAGTAGTAATTGTACTATTAAAAGGCTTTGCAGGGACTACAGTGGATGCAAATTGGCTAACTGGGGCAGTGGTTGCTGGTACTTGTGCTGTGGACTGACTTATGGCTGGAGCAGAAACGGCGGCGGCGGCAGCCCCAAAGAAGCTTCCAAGTTTCTTCGCACCACCTGCCATTAGAGAACCTAAAGTTGCAGCTCCTGTTAATACCGTTGTTTGCAATTGTTGTGCAGTTTGTTTCTGTTGTGATTGCTGTTGCTGTTGTTGCTGCTGACGTTGCTGTTGATGTTGTTGAAGCTGTTGTTGCTGTAGTTTCTGTTGTTGTTGTTGGAATTGTTGATCCTGTTGCAGGAGTTTCTGTTGATCAAATGGTTGTTGTTGTTGAAGCTGTTGATCTTGCTGTTGATAATTTTGCTGATGATATTGTAATTGTTTCTGATCATCCTGATATTGATAATCATAAGACTGCTGCAGGAAATCAGTTTGATCTTGATACTGATCCTGATATGGCAACGTGGGCAACTCTTGTTTGTCATATGGTTGATATTGTTGATCTTCAAATTGATAACTACTGTCCTGATATTGTTGGTAACTTGTATCTTCATATTGCTGGTAACTACTATCTTGATAACTGGTATCTTTATAACTAGTATCCTGTTGCGTAGTCACAAGAGGTTGTGGTAACGTATACGAAGCAATAGTCGATGGCACTGTTTTAGATATTAAATTGTCTTCCTCACTTTGAACACCATAAGAAAACTGCGTTTCACCTTCACTCCAAGGCGGTTTGTGAGCTGAAATTTTGAAAAACCCCGTGAATATCTGAAATGTTACTGATTCGCAAAAATTATGCACAAATGGACACGACATTGTCGAAGTTTCATAAACAACTGATGAAATAATCTGTTCTTCCGATGGACCGGAAGTTTTTATCATTTACATAACTTTATTTCAATGCTACCAGATAATATTTCTGGCTAGCCTTGGCTCTGATGTATGAAATAATTCAGTAGAGAAAATACTTATATAAAGGTCAATAAGAGAAACTAGTTTACCAGCCGCAGGCGGAGTCGCATGTGGCGTCTCATCGAAAAATGGTTGCATTCCATCCTCATCGTAACTGCAAAAAAATAAACATTTCGATTACTTATTCACGTTTTTAAAGATTTTTAATAATTTATACAAAACGTAAAATTGTTTTAGTTTTAAATACGAAGTCCTAGCAGAGCAATCTCTCACCTTGTATTATAATTAGTAGTATCCTGATACGGATCAGTAGTGACAGTAGCCTGATACTCCGACTGGTACCCATAACTTTCAAATCGATAGCTAACGTCAGGTAAAGTCTTTTCGGGTTCTGAAAAGAAAAATCGGTTATTCCATTACTTGATGTGCCTCGGGAATGCACAAAAGATTCGAATTTCAAGCTAACTTAATATTATCGGAGTAAAATCAACTAGCTAAATAGGTACCTACGTCATAATCGACAACTTTTTAGAACAAGGAAAAGATTACCTGAGATGTTATCAAGTCTTATTTCTAAAAATGGATTGGATTTCTTCAAACTTAGTATAGTAAAGAAGACGTATTTTTGCACTTGCGTTTGCACGTGTGTCTAACCACTGGAGTGTCCTTTATGTACTTAGCTGTTTTGACAACATTATCACCAGTAAAAGAAGGTAGAGACAGGTCTTTACCGGGTACGTAAGGCACGTGTGTGTGCGTGAGAGACGCGGGTGGCTGGTACGGCAGACGTGGCAACCGACGGCCGCGCGAGCCCCGTACGGAACCCGATTCGCTGCCAGGAGGCACAGGTAGGGCCCGCCCGCGTTTTGGCGTTGATGAAGGGGTCGCTAAAAATAATAAAATCTGTACTTTTACGTACGTAAGCTCTAATGAAGATGTTGATAAAGCTGGTACAGAAGTCAAACCGACCAATCCAGAACCAGGCCAAACCAACTTGTTTAATTGGTTGAAGGGCATCATAGACCCAAAATATATTGAAAAAAATTTATCTTACAAAATCTTAAAAATACTTGAGCTTGAACGAACCTGGAAGACTAGCAGTGGTGCGTCTCCGAGGCCGGTATGGCGCCATCTCGTTATAGTCCGAGTACCGAGATGAAGGCGGCAGCTGTGAAAGATAAATAGTTTCAGCATAAATTACACAGATGGCGATAAATATGTAAATTTATTCCATAACAATTTCAGCGTTAAATTCATAGATGGCACCAAATATAAGACAAAATACAACAGTTATTTCAACTGAAATACAGATGGCGATAAATATTAAAGATAAAGATAAAGATATATTTATTTGCCAAAAACATGGTATAAAGATGAAAAATTATAAGATCGTGCATTTATGTTTTGCTAAAATACTAATAGCATGCAAATATTTTGTACAATGCAATATTTTATGTCAATATTTTCATTTATACAGTCATCGTCATGAATTATAATTTCTTACATATTTATAGGAAATATTATATATTTAACTAACTTCTAAAGAATTCGTCCATATTGTAAAACATATTTTCATTCAACCACTTATATAACTTATTCTGGAAAAGTCTTAAATTTTAATCTCTTAAGTCCTTTGGTATTTTATTATAAACTTTTATACCCATAGTCAAGAAACTTTTACTATAAATCATAGTTTTTGGAATGTCATTATACACAAGCCTATCGGGGTCTCTTTTCACACGGTCATTTTCGTCACGAGCTCTCTTGTATAAGTTATGCTTTTTAATAAATATGCAAGATAGTTCATAGATATATAAAGACGGTAGAGATAACAATTCAAGTTTTTTAATTACAGAAACAATATTTTTTAAATGGAAAAGTTCATTTGTTTGCTATTAAATATACCTGTTTTGTCGGTACTTGAGGGAGCTGCACGACTGACGACCGTCTCTTATTGAGCATATTTTCATATTCTGTCGTAGTGAGGCTGTAACCATCGTCATAGAAGTATCTTCCACCACTGTCCCATTGTCGGGAGTCGTCCCCAACGTATGAAGTTTGGTACGGATAGCTAGTCGAGTCAAAGTATTCCTCGTAGCTTGCTTGCTGAGATAAATGTGTGTGGTCCCTGGAAAAGAGAAATTAAGCTATAAATGTAATCAAACATTTTGTTGTAACGTAATTAATACGTTTTGTGCTCGTAAGTCGGAACATCCCACCTCTGATTTTGTTACAATGTTTTTTGCTACGTAGTAAGTGTTTGTTAAAATATCGCTTATTTGTATTATAAACCAGTCTCTCAATTTCTTTTATTTTAAACGACAAATTACAAGATTGCATACCCATTTAGTATTAAAAAGACGCGATGCGACGATGCAAGTATAATCTACATGAAATATCAAAAAAGATTGAAGATTTCCATAGATTGAATCAAAAGCTGTCTGTTTAAAATCCAAGCACGTCTCCTATTTCTTAACGTACGTGACTCAATCACCGAACAAATTTCAGATTATAAAAATCATTCAGGAATCTTCCCTACAGAGTTTTTGTAAATAAGAAGTCTCAATGTCGAGATAACAATTTGATTCACTGTTTTAAAAGTCATGTTCTAAACTAAACCTCAATTTCTTACTTTCCTATTTTCAATTGTTGTTAGCGTCGTATATTTAATTATATACCTATTTATGTATCAATGAATAAATTATGGACTTCATAAACTCTAAGAAATTTTTGTCTTTACGTGGACAGTGCTTTTTTTTATTGAACAATATATGGATATTACTTTGTAATTCAAATGATCAAGCTGCGGTGATTGTCTACTGACTTTCATTACACGACCGTAATTTATGTATCGATCTTCCTGTAGTATATTTATAGAATATTTCACAGAATCACTTTACGACTTCCATGTTCCTTAGTTCTCTTGTTTGAAGATTAGATTTTTATTTTTAAAATAAGATCTACCTTGTTTTCTAACAAATAAACTAAAAATTAAGCCACGTGTAAAAACTTTTAGTTTAAAATCAGGTGCCCGCATACCAATTACTTGAAAAATTGATTATTTTTGAACCGACTAGACAAAGAGGCATACAAACAGCAAGTTTTTTTTAATAGGTAATGAAACATACCTAATATGCGTGCTAGTGGTGTAGGCGTCATATCCATAACCGATATTGTCATCGTACAATGTGTTCTGACGTTCCAGACTTGGTCGCCGTTGCTCCTCTGGAAATTTTAAAGTTTATTGTCAGTCTTACAGATCCAAATATTGTATTGATAATCAAACTCGATGTATGGTTGTTTATTTCCTCAAAAATTAACGACTACAGCATTACTTATTAGAATAAAATTAAAATAGTGATGGATCAAGCGAAAAGTAGATTGTAAACTTAATGATACCTCGAGGAAATAAGTTTGTGGAGCTGCTGAGCACTACACGAAGAGTGTTGGTAGAGGATGAAAGTAAAGCGTGGCAAATAACCAGGGCTCAGTCCAAAGGTATTTATTTATGTATTAATATATTATTTACTATTTATTTAATAACTAACGTAGGAAATAGTAACATGGGTAAGTTTACTGTTGGAGATCAGGACATGAAGTAAGAAATTTGGCAGAAAAAGACAAAATTGAAACATAAGAAATCTAAATTTGAAAATAAATTTAAAATGAAAGATAAAACTGCCAGCAAGAAAGGTTGCCAGTCATAAAACAGGAAAGAGGACGAATGCTTCGTTACAAGCTGATCTTCATCATCATCATCAACATAATAAAACAACAAATAGCTACAAATAATCTTTGTAATGATAGCGTTCGAGGTTTGGTACAGTCTATCTTCATCTTGTTTATTATTTTTTCATCTTAATGTTTTGTGCAACTAAGAACTCCTCCATGTCACCCCTCTGTGAACCAGCTCCGCCCAACAGGGTTGTGGATGAGCTCGTGGAGCATTCGACTCTTAACCTCCCATAAACTATCCTGAATCCTGTCCTGTATCAGAATACTGAATCATCATCATCATCAACAGTTCAATACTGAATATAGATATTACCTCCCGATTGCCAGTCAGCCGCCGTTCTCCATGATATGGCGGATTCTACACTCGCTTGGGCGTGCAACTGCGACCACGTCTCTATCCTGCAATTTGACATGAATAATGAGTTAAAGATTTTGTATCACTCATACACGCAACAAAAGACGAGTCGTATTTGTCGGTGATAAGTATAAACAAATAGAGCAAAGGTAAATTTAGTTATGACTAAATTTACCTTTGCTCTATTTGTTTAGACTATGGTCTGGAAATGTTCAAAAATTATAAATTTTCAGTTATTTCAAAAAGATAAAAAAGTTTTCTTAAAAGTGAAACTCAGAACTTGCAATAAGTGCCTGATATCATTTTATTGTTTGTAAGAAAGAGAATGTTATTCCTGTCTTCATCATAAAATAAATTGTACTAGGATTTTCCATAGGCAACATCCTCAGAAACCATCAAATTATAAACTTCTGCTACTTAACCCAATGAATTTTCAAAAATCCTTTCTGAGTGCTCACCCGCAAGTAACGCGTGCCGCGGGCTGAATCGCAATAGGGGATCGGACTACTTTTTTTATTTTATAAATCTAAACTTCTTAGTTTCTGCTATCGAACACTAAAAAAATTTTGCTCTATCTTTAAAATTGACCGAGTTATAAAGTTTTGAAATTCAAGATTAGACAGAAAAGCACATACCGACTTGTGACGTCATTTGTTAGTAACGCCATATAATCTCCGTACAAAAAATAGTTTTTGAAAGAGACAGACATATTGAAACTTTAAAAAATCACTGTAACTTCGTTTTTCAACTGATTCTGTTTTTTTCTTCGCGAATCGTCTGCTACTAATCTTTATTTTAAAAATAATTAATAGAATATGGTAAATTCATAAAATATAGTGAAAAGTTCGATCCCTTATTGCATAGCTTATAAATATAAATATCCACGCGAAAGATGGATCTAAGAGTTTTATAAAGCAATAGATCATTAAATCTTACCTATTCGTTCTAGGTTGACTATTATAATAGAGTGGGTCTGTATCCCCGTGCATGTGATACTCGTCCCTCTCGTACGAGTTCTCCCTCGACACCTCTAGTGATCTCTGAAAAAGAAATAGACACACAACGTCATTATACAACACATATTATAGAAAAAAAACACATACATCTAAAGTCCCTTTCAATAGAATCCGGCAATAATGTAAACAAGATATTTTTTTTACACTAACTTTCCAAAGACAAACAAGACTTTGATGAGTAAAAAATTATTGAAAGTTTTGTCATCCGAATATTTTTTATTAAAATAACTATCATAAAGATGTTAATAGGGGGCAAAATGATTGTAAAAAGAATGTATGCTTCCTTGAAATGTAAATATGATCAGGATTGATACTCAAACGTAAGTAATTACGGAGTAATCGTGTTTAAATTGGTTTGTTTACATTATTGCCGGATCCTATTGAAAGGGACATTAAAATACTTTTGGCAATGAATATAAACAACGACGTTTATATTAATCTTGGACTGTTTAGAACAAATTCTACCGGCCAAACTTCTTTTTTATTTAACTCTACATTAAGATACCGGTTGGTCTAAGTAGCCAGCCAGTCCTCTACTGACAGAAGTTTGGTTGTTTTGTCTGGTGTCTAATAATTTCTTTGATGTTTGGTATGGTTTTGTATGGTATTGGACAAAACAACTGAACTACTCAGACTAGACTACGTCAGTACACATTGTATATTGTAGCGGTCTCTATAACAGCGCGTTTGGCTATCACTATGGAAGTTCTGGGTTCGAATCCCGGTGTGGTCAAATATGTAAGTTATTATGGAAAATTTTCATTATAATAATAACTATAATTAACGTTAGGTTATGAAGACGACGTATCATTAAAATTGACTTGCCTGTGGAGTGTGCATCTGATGCGCTGCGCTCCGGAACTGCGAGGCGCTGCAGTTGGGGTGCTGGCCCACCGGGTAGTTCAGGTCTGACGTGTAGTCGGAGTCCTCGGAGTAGCCCGCTGGAACAGTAAAAACAGACCTCATGAACATACGGTATATGTTGATGATGATCTGTTTATAAAACAAACATTCATATTAAAAGATCTGCATTCTTTGAGTTGGCCGTTTTGAAAATATAGTCAACCTAGAAAGAATAATAAATAATCAATAATCATTTATTTCTGTTGAGACACATGTGAATAAAGTTGTTATAAAGAAAAATTTGAACAATTGTGCGGCGTACAAAATCACAGTTTAAGATTCTAAAATTACAGCATTTTTATAATAAATTCAATTCAATCCTAATACATTTATAATTCAGAATGTCAAAAATAAAACCATGCACACATAGGTAGATAAATTACAATACATTACAAATAAAAATAAAGTATTATATATCATATGTATTATAGTATCATTTTCAAAATGGCCAACTCAAAAAACGCAGATCTTTTACTATGAATGTTTGTTTTATAAACAGATCATCATCGACAGCTCATACACGTCCCCACCGAGATCAGGGCGATCGCCTACAAAAAGGGCAGGCAAATAGATAAAATAAGTGAAATCAAGATAAAAATCAAACACATGTTTGATCTGATTCAAAATTCCAACCCTAAGTTTTGCAGGCAGGTGTACTGGCTGTACTGCCAACTAAAATCTGCGGATCAGAATCAGAATCAAAAATCCAAAAAAAATCAACGGCCCGTTACAGTCCACTGCTGGACTAGGAGCCTCCCCCACTTAAGTGTTTGGTTTTGCCATAATCTCCACGCTTGGCAGGCGGGTTGGAGATCGCAGATTAAAAGGTTACTGTATCAGAGAGCGCTGCTGCCCGTTCCCTGTTCAATGTGTAGTCCCTAAGTCGCCTCTTACGACACCCACGGGAAGAGTAGGGGTTGGTGACAAATGTATTCTACTCTGCCGTCACGGCGGAATCAGAATGGCATGACAGAATTTCTTCCATGACCATCCACGTCAACCTACACAACGTATGTAGTTAATTACACGATATCAAAATTAGCAAACCTTTATGACCAAAACCACAGAACAAAAGACTTCTATCCATAGCTTCATTTTCAAGACAGTAAGTATTATATGCACTTACAATGAGCAATGTACTGCATCTGTCGCCTGGCCTGCTCGGCGCGCTCAGCATCCAACGCGCCATTCAGCAGGTCCAGCTTCCTCTGCAGGTCCGCCCCACCCGTGCCTTCTGCATCTGGAATTAAAGGATGAACTTCTGTTAGAATACTGAATGAAAAATTTGAAAACTTATGTCATAACTATTAGCTGCTCGTATTTCTTATTTTCTTCGGATATTACATCCGGTACCTAGGAGAGCCAGACGTTTGGAATGACGTCATGTTCAGGGTGGAAAAGTGGCGGCTGTGCAGATAGGGGCTAATGATAGTCGAGAGGTTAGTTTTTGTGAGTTCATACATTATCCAAACTTTGGTGGAGAAGAAATCCACCGTGTGTGATGAAGAAACCGTATGGAATATAGAAGGTTCACCGTGACGGTTTCTACCTATCAATCAATCAATGTTGTATATTAATCATTACGACAAAATGTAATAAAGTATTTACAAGCTGGCTGAGATATTTTAACTTCTTCTTTCTCGTTGTTGTTGAAATATCAGTATCGATTACAAAGTATGGATAACAATCAAACTTTGGCGCATGTGTCTACAAATATAAGGATTGGATCCCAAATGGCAATAATATTTTCTGGCGACTTGCCAAATAGCTTTAGTGCCATTCCAGTGCAAGGAAAATTTTCAAATCACATGTCGTATCGAATACGAATCAGCGACAATTTAAACAAAAACATGAGTTTCAGATAAATATAAAATAAAATACATAGAAGTAAAATAGTCCCTTTCCAAATCAGTTCTTTATGTAACAGTGTTAAAGGTAAAGTCTGATTTTTACCTTTTGTCGATTAGGCACTGCTGTAAATATGAACCTTGTTTACAGTCATTTTGATGCCGTGCCACTAAGATTTGGAGCAAAAAAATGGATTGAGTGCTTTTCAAACAATTAAACATATTGGTTGCTCACAAAAATCAGCTTTAGGTTTAAGATGTGTACCTGGTTGTGAATAAATTGGACCAAAAAAAGTGCTGTATCGGAGTTTTTCTCGACCTCGCAAAAGCGTTCGATACCGTTTCTCGAACAAATTGCTTAAGAAGTTGGAATCCATGGGTATACGAGGACTAACACTGTCCTGGTTTTCGTCATACTTGTCGAACAGAAGACAAAAGGTCAAAATAGGAAATCACCTAAGCGAATCACTAGCTATAGATTTTGGTGTCCCGCAAGGCAGTGTTCTGGGCCCCACTCTCTTTGTAACATATAATAACGACCTCTGCAACCTTTTAAAAAATGCAAGTGTTTTCACCTATGCCGATGACACTGCTATTGTGTTCCATGGTAGTAACTGGATTGAAACTAGGAATACTGCAGAACAGGGACTTAATGAAGTAGCTAATTGGTTACAACGAAATCTATTAACGCTCAACGAAAATATAACTAAATTCATAACTTTTGAAATTTCAAAACGTACAACTCCTAATATTCCATTTGATATCAGGGTTCATAAATGTGGTGACAGAAACCAGTGCACTTGTACTCCTCTTGAAGAAGTTGACCACATAAAATATGTTGGGGTAACAATTGACGAAAAACTCACCTGGTCTCCGCACATAGATGCAACCTCCGCCGGTTTAAAAAAGCTTCTTCATATTCTTTACAAGCTTAGACAGATAGCCGATACAGATCTTATCAGATTGGTTTATACGTCTTTATGCGAGTCCGTCTTTAACTACTGTGTGATGATTTGGGGAGCAGCTCTAAAATCAAACCTTATCAAGCTAGAACGAGTGCAAAGAACAGTTCTCAAAGCAGCGTATAAAAAGCCACGTCGGCATCTTACTAGCCTTCTCTACAAAGAATACCAAACTCTTACAGTCCGCCAACTTTTCATCCTGTCTGCAACGTTGAGGTTTCACAAAACAGCGCTGCAAACTAACGTTATCTCTACCAGATCTGCTCGTACCTTGAAGTGGAAAGCAAAGCTTACAAAAACCATATTTGCAAATAGGTCATCAACATCTGTATAGTAAAATCAATGCTAAACTTAACATAGCTCAACTAACTAGATTCCTCTGCAAAAAAACTGTAAAAAAATGGCTGCTTACCTTAAATTACACCGAAACAGAAGAACTGTTGGGAATCCTTAAATAAAAACGACACCGTAAACAAATAAAATTAATATTAAATAAACTATCTATTTACACATGCATCATATAAAAACACAAAGCCTTTTTGGCCCGGGCGTTGTATATTGATGATGATGCATCGAGTGGGTTGTAAGGTCAACAAACAAACTCACAAACCCTGGTGTCAGTGTTATAGAGCCGCCTGACTTGGCTCATATAACGACTAGATAGTAGCCGGAACCAACGGCTTAACGTGCCTTCCGAAGCACGGAATCATCTTTCTTTTCGAACAATCAGGTGATTCAGCCTGCAATATCCTAACCAAACTGGGGAAAGTCTCACAAAGATATTTTTGCTTGACACCCGGAATCGAACTCGGAACCTCCGTAACGAGCATCGAAATATCGACCACTCGGTCACGGAGGCTGTAATTAAAATGTTGTATATTCAGAGAGGCCAATAATGTAGGCCAGCAATGTACTGCCAATAAAAACGATGTAGACTGGCTAATTTAATTATATTATTATAGTGAACCATCAACACGACAAAGAAGAACACTCCGTGAGCGAAAATATTAAAGTTTATCGCGGTATTCCTGGTCACGGTACTTCCAAAAATAATGTGTTTTAATTAAGCGCTATAATAGGTACTAGAAATAAATGCGTACGCATGTCATACCATGCGATTCCCACTAGGTTCACTAAAATCCTAAAATAAATTATCCGGCCTTTACGAGCAGTGATTGGACTATCATCCTTGTTAATAAGAGGTTAATACAGCGTTTCCGCGACCCAATTTGCTCATAATAACCGTAGTCCCGGCAGACGCTTATTTAGGTCAATAACCCGGAGTTATCCTGTTAAGAATAGCGCTCGGAACGTTGCTCCGCGCATGCAACAGATGGCAGTATTTAAATTTAGAACGCGATTGATTAACGTAAAGCAAAGGTCTACGAGCCTTCAAACTAGAACAGAGAAAAAGAGAAACAAATGAAAACCAATTCTTTTTTTTTATATATATAAAAAACCAAAAATTAAAACCTATAGAAAAAAACTGTTATTTGAACCAAATGTATTTGTATTTTTAAATGCTGGAAACTTATAATGAATCCCTGTATAAAGAAATATAAAGAAATATTATGTGGGCGGGGCACATCATCGTACAGAGAACCGACTACGGGCGGCGCTTCGGCAGAAAAGTTCTCGAATGGCAACCACGGACCGGAAGACGCAGCGTGTGTGGACGATGTGGTGAAGGTTGCATTGCCGCTGGATGCGGGCAGCGCAGGACCGGTCGTTAAAGGAGGCCTTTGTCTTTCAGCTAAGATGATGATGATAATGATGAAGAAAGAATTATCCAATTCTATTGTGATATGCGTCGTGGAGCAGAAACTGATACATTACTTAAATCAATGCCATAGAACGAGTCACATTAGTAATATAGGCTATAGAATAAATAAATAGCAGGTGTTATTTAACAAGGGACCAATAAACATTCCGTCGTATGGGGTTTACTGCCGCTTTTATTAGGCGCTATGAACCAATTACTTTCTTTCAGTTTATGCTGCCCTGGTACAATCAGGGCGGCAAGCAAAAACGTTGTATCGACAAAGCTGTGTTGTGAATCAGCATAGTTTTATGATTTTTAATTCTTCAGTAATTATAAAACAGCGTACATATTAATTTTAAGAGCGACAACTTTCTTTTTATTTTGATATGTAAACACATTATTTTTTAAATATATTCTATTCTATTCTATTCCACACTTTTTGCGCAACAATCTCAAATCTGATCTAGCTGGTAAACAATGGGGGATTTTCCGACAGCCAATTAAAAAAATAGTTCATAAATCTTCGGTAGATGGCGTTGAAGATTCGTGGATCCGAAAAAATCCGGCAAGTCACCCAGGACAATAAAAGGATTTAAAAAAAAAATCCACGAAGTACACCTGGCGCCATCTATCGTCTTAATTAGAACTGTTATTTTTATTTTTTAAAGAGCTGTCAGAAAATCCCCCATTGTTTGAATTGCGAAACTAAACGCCATATAAGTTTAACAATACAATTTACAATGCTACACTGTTAAAAAAGAAAAAGCAAATGGCTGCTATTGACCACTGGTGACTATTTATGAACAATCGTAATCCCAAATAGTAAGGATTCTTACTATCTTAGGAATCATAAAAATGCGCGACTGTACGAGTTGTCATAACTACTCATATTTCTCGTTTAATTTCGCCATTAAGTCTCTGTAATATAGGTCATAAAACCTCAAGAAATGTCGTTAAACTCATAGTTATATTAGACAAAGTAAAGAGACGTACACATTCTATAACAAACTACTCGTTTTGAGGTAAGAAACACATTCTGGAAACATATCCGAATACTGGCAAAGGTTGAAAAGAGACTTTATTAATACTACGGATTATCATAGCTTTTAAGTAGAATTTTGCTACGCCACCGTAGCACCCCCGTAGCAAACGCTACGAACTATTGAAGCGTCGATTACGCGTTCCTTATTTATCGAATGCTGACTACTGGTCATTACTGTTGCAGTATTAATTTACCAGTCCAAATACAACCCAAACCTAGTAACGTAGGTAACACAGTGGCGAGTTAACTTTCAATTCAATCTTTTATTTATGGCGTTTCACTTGTAGTATTTCGCCAGTATCAAGTGGTTTTGCTAAGTAAGTAGCATGAGATACACAGACAGCCCTAATCCTAAGACTAGGGTGCTGTGTACGGTGAAGGACTCCAGTAATATGATAGCAGCATTACTGAAGCCACCACGTGGCCGCTGCAAGTCATCAATAAATGACGGCTAAATGCAAGCGTTTCAATTGTCCTATTAAAGTTTATTGTTCAGAGTCATTCACTGGATAATACACTATCAAAATTATACACTAAACACACTCAAATAAACTAAAAAATGAAATATAAAACGAAAGCCCGACCGCTATTGACGGATGCTAACAATCGATCCCGCGAGTTAACTTAATCCGTCAATTAAACTCGCCAAGGCAAGTCAAAAATAGCTGTCAATAATATCAGTCTCTCGGTATCTGTCAGCTAGACCGTAGATCGAGCTTCTATTTTGTGTTTTATTCCTACTAGCAGGGTTAGGTTTACTACTTATCAAAGTGTAAATTAGCCTTTAGTCACTAGATCTAGAGATTTAATCGCCGCTTAAGAAAAACTTGCAAACATCGAAGTGTTAAATTAGGAAGTCACGCAATTACACTCAATTTTAGCCGCAAGCATTTTCTTCGAGCGATTTTAAGTAGCTGAAGTTCGCAAAAACGCCTATTAAGGTGAAAAAGTTTGCGTGACTGAAAACTGCTTCGTCACAGTGCTGAAGTAAATAAATCATGGCCAGCCTTTGGGTTTGCTTTATATTTATAATCGCAGAACAGAGTTTACAGGCAAGAAAATAAGGCCTTTTTCAGTTAATTATTGAGTGCGCTGGCCACTTTTCGCGCGTTCAAGCTCTAACAAAGAAAATAAAACAGTTTTAGCCAACTTATTTGTTTTGTTAGGTCACCCACAGAGTTAACAAAAATACTTACAACTAAATAAATATGCATAGGATTGTTAGTGGATTGTATAATTACTACGTCGTAAAAGTCAGTAGCTTATATTATTTGCTTTTTTCTGTTCATGATACAATTTTCATTCATTATTACGGTAGGAACAAAAATAAAAATTTGAGGTATTATTAATTATTACATATCAAGCTTTTGAGACGTGCTCAAAAAACATTAAAATATAGCCTACAGTAAATGATACTCGTAATGTGGTCCACCAACCCTTAACCGATTGAAGCAGTAAGAAAAGGTTACAGTGTAGTGTTCGGAATCTTATCTTATCTTACTTAGCCTATGCTGTCCTACTGCTGGGCAAAGGCCTCTTTCTTTTCTTTCCACCCTTCTCTGTCTAGAGCATCGGTAAGCCAGGTCTTGGAAAATTTTTTTAGCTCATCCTGCCATCTCCGCCGAGGTCTGCCACGTCGTCGCCTGTTAGTTGGGGGTTTCCAGTAAGTAGTTAACTTAGCTTAGCAGTGTTTGGAATAGGAAAAGAATATGAACAAATATTAATTGATACTGGGATTCTATTTCGAATAAATCATCTTCATCAAAGCAAATTAAATCGTGAAAAGTAGGTAGTCAAGGTAAGATAAACTGCACTTTATTGTCAGTCGCGTCCCAGGCACGCTTTGAAGCCAATTTTTTTTAGTTGACACATTTGTAAAAACATTTATCGAAATAGTCTAGAATTATTCTTGCATTAAAAATAAAAGTTATGGCCAAGCCATTACATTACAGTTTATGCTTCAAATCAACATTTTCAGATAAGAAACGCAGCCTTTTTGATTCCGCAATACTTTACTTCAGTATTCATGTTATTTTAAGAACTGTTATTTAATCTTACTGAACCTGAAGAAGACGAAGAAGGTGGAGATAGATAGGACACTTGGCTAAAGGGGATGACGGTCGGTGGACGCAGTCACAGAGTGGTGGCCAAGTGGAAAAACAAGGCCAGTAGGCAGACCACCAGCCCGATGGTCCGACAACATTGCCAAATTGGCAGGATCAGACTGGATGCGGATGGCACAGGACCGTGAGGAGTGGCGCAGTCGAGAAGAGGCCTATACCCAGCAGTGGGTGGATGTGGGCTGAAAATTATGATGAAGATGAGCCTGAGTTCATTTTATATGAAACTATTTCAAATTATCCAGCCAATGTTAAAAATCAGCAATTCCATAGATAAAGACCTAAAATAAACTGTTACGTATATGTTATCTTAGATTAGTAACCATCAAATAAATTAGCTTTCTATCAGACGTAACTGATAGCCATTACGGCTCAATTACAAACTTATCCAATTTAGTAGAAAAACAAAAATTTTTTAGGTAATTTTTCAGTAACACGCCGAAGACACATAAATCAAACACAGACAGTGTAATGGGTTGTATTATTATTACGACTTTACGATTACTTACGACAGCAAAATTTTCTATGGCGGATGTATGGCCCGCGTGACATAATGACGTCACATGTCACGTCGGACCTCTCTTTCTAACCATCAACTTTGAAGCTTTATAACTTTGTTTCTGAGCAAGATATTTGAAAAACTATTTTTATGTGTTTATTATCTGGAACTTGACTTGTTTCGATTAATTTTAAAAAAATGTCCATATTCCTATTAGGTCAGTTAGAGAAAAATAAAACAACAAATTTTATTTTATAAAGACCACTTAAGTCTGATTGCTATCACTATTTACTCGTAGAACTGAACACCTCGCCGCCGACTGCAATCAGACTGCGAAGTTGTATCGAACTACACAATGTTTCTTTAAAGCTATATGAACTGCATTTACACTAACATTTGCAGCTAGAGTGCAGATTATTGCAGTCCCTCTAACTGCAAAAAGGAGTCTGCGAAGTTAAGCGATGAAGCACCGCACAGTAGCTCTCAGTCGTCAATACACCTATACATCATCAACAGTTCATATACCCCCATATCCCCATCGAGGACTCGAGCCTACCTTAAATTAGGATGATCAGGCCTTAGTCGACCACGCTGGCTCAGGGCAGGTTGGTCAACTTCACACGCAACCTTCAATTTCTTCGCAAGAGTACGTGCACGTTTCCTCACGTTGTTTTCCTTCACCGTAAAAGCGTCGCACAATCGTACATATTCGAAATTCGGACACATTAATACGTGGTGGGATTCGAACCCGCGTCTCCTGAATGGGAGGCAGCGGCCTTAGACACTACACCACCGACGCTCAATCACAAGAAAATTAAATAAAGTAATCTAAAAGACGGAAATGGCATTAGTCATTGTGACAGTACCTTAATGCTACTGAATCCTTATCAATCAGCATTATAGTATCATACGAGTAGTAAACGGTTTCTGAAAGGCAGTGGTTGTGACAAAATTATCATTAAATAATACGAGCTCGTCGCTCACATTTTTTAATTTGTATAAGATCATTTTAAACATTTCGTCAGAATTTTTCTATGATTTTATTTTTTCAAACTTTATGATAGAACGGAATATGTACCTAATATAATTTATTTCATGAAGTAGAGAAGACCTTCTGTAACAAGCTAGTTGAAGATTTTCTAAATAAAATTATGGTTAGTACTATGTTAATTCTGTAGTGTTGGCATAGTTTTTACTATCCACAACTTTAAAATTTACAAAAGCATGTAAAATAGTGTATTTTTGATATTTTGGGTAATTTTAAAAGGAATAAATCTATTTTGGTACATAATTTGGTGAAAACTAACCTGTTAAGCGAAAGAAGTATGTCTGGTTCGTAGCAAGTGGAAGGACGTGGTCTCTGCCTACCCCTCCGGGAAAGAGGCGTGATTTATGTTAAATATTTTTTCACAGTCACGATTGCAAGTATGGCAGCACACTATTAAAAGGTAATATTTATCAGAGTACAATATAACAATGCGGCAAGTTAAATGGTAGCAACTAAACCTTTATCCCGCTGCCAAATACCCTTCGACTGGGCTTTAAAACCACGATCAGTTTATTAGTTTCCCATACATTCTACAAACTGTATGAACTACAACTTCGCATTTTGATTCTGCGTGGACTAATTTTCGCACAGCCCGAATGGCCCGAACTTCGCATTTAGCTACAAGCTTAGCTTTATAAACTACCTTAAGCCACTTAAACTAACTTACAAGACGCCCTTGTGTTTCATTAATCCAATTAAAACCTGAATTCCAATGTTGGTGAAGTTAAATTGCTCACGCGTGTGCCAATCTTAAATTCGGATCTTTACGCGCATGTATAGCTCATTACCTACTGAATTCTGTTATAACATTACAAACCATAATGGACAGACATGAGTATAAAGACAGAAAAGGTGAATTTAATATTAGGAGTTATGTTGAAGTAAAATGTGAACAATATCTACGAGAAAAACCCCTCATTGACAAGTAACTTTAGGGACTAAAGAACATCACACACAAATAGGCCAAATAGCTTCGCATAATGAGTTGCATTCCGGCAAACGCAGTGATTGGTCCATGACATAACGGGTTGTCGTTTTCGCTAGCCCCGCCCACTGGGTTGTCGTTGCCATGATGTCATTATTTGAACGGAATACGTATTCTATGATGATTCCTTTGGTCGATTTCATTCGATTTTTTAAATATTATCTCTACTAATGGAGCATCAATGAATCTACGTAATTTATGTGATAGTGCAGCCGCTAAGACTTTATGCGGCCAATCGGTTTTCTGCACTTTTTCCCTAGTGGAATAAAAGGAGATATACTAAAAGCGCTTGACTTGTAACGCCACGACCAAAACAAAAAACAAAGAAACGAACAAAAAAAAACAATTGACTTTAAATTGGTTGAGTAGATCATCTTTTTGTCTAGGAAGGTAGCTCGTGAATCTTTTGTTTTTTCTACTTTGAGTGAAAAACTTAAATCTTATTTTATAAAAGTGAGAGTTTATAGCAATTGTACTCAAATATGTGCGGTTGTTTGTCTGAAATAAGTTGGTTTTACGCACGGCGCACTTGAAAATCAGCCCTCAGTAACGGACGGAGCGCGGCGCTACACCGCCGGCGACACAACACCACAACTATTTACAAAGGGTCGACACGGACAAAGGATGGATGATGATGTGGGCGGATGAAAGATTCAGCAAAATTAATTATAGTTAGTTTATGATTTTGTTCTTGTAATAAATTTTTGGTAGGAAAACATTAAAATATACTTTTAGATCTACTAACTTGTCTTGGATCTAAATGGCGGCGGTGGTGGCGGTGCTATACTAATCGTTCGCTTCTGGTCCACATTTATATTATTAGTTCTAATTTTAGCAACTCTCGTCTTGTTTGGGATGCAATGCAATTCAAATTAATATTAATAATTTTAAGATTTAAAATGATATTGGTACTGATTAGATCAGTATATGCTATGTTTTTAATTATTTTTTATCTAAAAAATTATATTTCAACAATAAATGTTTTTATAAAAAAGTCAAGTGGGAGAATTTGCGGTGAAATTTGTAAATAATAGATTTAATATATGCGTGTAATAAATAGGCGTCTAAACATTTATCTAGAATGAGACAAAAACTGTCACGTGAAGAACACAAGCACACAACTACATCATGGTTCTAAAACAGATGCGATTACCGCTTAAATAATTGCAACTAACGAGTATGTTAGAACAGTATAACACCATATCCTTTCAAATCTTACTTCTAGTGAATACAATTAGGGAAAGTTTAAAATAGTCAGCGCGGGGTCAAGCGTGCTGGTGGGAAACCAGGGCACTCACCTAGTGGTGGGTGCTAGTATCTAGTACTCGTATTAGTATACGAGTATATCTATGGAGCCACCGACGCGATGACCCACACAGCCACCGGATCTACAAGCACAGATGAAATACAGAAATGCTGGCGGCAACTTTATATACCTTTCAACTGCAGGTTTTGATCAACTTTTGCATGGGTAACTGTTACTAGTTTTCATCTAGAAAAGCGCACCAGTTGTCTTCAAACCTTATCAGAATTCTGATTGTGTTTTTTTAGTCTAAATGTCGGCAAAAGCTAAAGATCTCCGCTACAACCTGTTTTGTAGATGGGACTTGGAAATTTTGCCAGAGGCTAGCCACAAGTTTAATAATACATAACGTTCGATAAAATGAACAGTCTAGGCCTGCAAAAGATAAATCTATTGATAAACAACAAATATTTATGATGATAGCTAACAATTCCTTTTTGAATACGAAGAGTTTTAATTTAAATAGTACGAGTAGTAATCCACTTTGATAGGCGAATTAAACTCGAAAAGTGCCCAGCTGCAGTCGCGTAGCAGTTCGTAGTACGTCTACGTCCGTAGCAATCTCGTAGCAAACGACTACACAGATACTACGACTTTAACAAGGATAATTTTAGAAATGGACAATCCGGATAAATGATAATGAGAAGCTTTCTCTTTTATGTGAGAACTACAGATAGTAAAATTCTAACTCCAATCTTTGAAATGTCTCAATTTATTGAAATATGTAGACAAACTATGAAATGCAAGTCGACCAAGCCAAGAATTGCAAACTTATTCGTGTTCTTAGCACGGAAACTTCATATTTTAACACCTCAGAGGGGAATCTTAAGAGGGTTGTGAAGCTGTAAATTTTCATACAGAAAGCGATAACGATTTTCGCTCCTTGAAAATTGTTAAATTTTCATAATTTTTGGATATTTTGTAGATATAATGAAAAACTAGGCTTGTACGTTTTTAATTTCAATAAATATTGCTTACGATATAAGTTATTAGCAGCCTGTTACGCTTCCGACTTTGATGAAATTTGGAACCGGACGGAGATAGGTTACTTTACTGCGTGACTTTTATCTTATTACCACGGGCAGCCATGGTGTAAACCATCACTGATCCACGATAGTAAATAATCATAAAATAATAGTGCTTCGTTACAACTTCCGTGGCCAAGCGTTAATTTGACTTGATGTGGCTCTCATTACGGAAGTTTTGTCTGTGATTGAATCTTGGGGGACACTTCATCAATAGCTTCAATTTTACGTCCCCACCAAGAGGCACGAGCCTACCCTGAGTAAGGGTGACACTTTGTTATCCGAAAAGCTTTTTGTGCGACTGTCTCCAGTTTAGATGAAATGATTGTCTGAAAAGAAGATGATTTCGTGCTTTGGAATGTCGTATCGTAACATGAGCCAGAGAAGCTTTTTACGACTCTAGATATAACTTTAAGAGCCCATTCACACAAGCGATTTTCATGAGCGATTTCTCGGCAATGCGAGATCGCGGCGAGCACACCGCGATTTATTTATCACTGTGTCATCGCCGCGCGCTTGCAGCGAGTACGCGGCGTTTCTATAACGTTGGTACCAAAATCAAATCAAATCAAAAATTATTTCTTTCCATTAAATGTTATTACATCAGTTAGATCCTTCATTACATTTTTTTGGGTGAGTTCACTAACACAATGGCGAAATCTGTAGAGAAGAGCTCACCGAAGGAACTCCACAGTCATCGCATTATTTGCATTTCCTTTTTTAACCAAAATATTGTCAGTTATAAAATTAATGCTAATTATATATTGAATAATTATTAATAAAAACAAAAAACCCGACTGCGTGTATAATTAGTATTTTCAAAGTTAATTAATAAACGAACTGAAAAGCTGCAAACAAGGTGTTTTTGTTTTGTTTTGAATGATCATAGTTGATAGTGTTCACAATAGCAGTCGGAGGCATCAATAATATTCACAATACAATACAAATATACAAAACATACAGAACAAGACAATCGAAATAATGAAGGTGAAGGAACAGGCGACCTTATTGATAGGGTAGCAATCTCTTCCAGGCAACTTTAGGCCCAATATGTTCCATACAGCTTGTGGTAACTACAACTGCAATAACATAAGGCATTTAATTATATTATTATTTTTAAATGGGATTTTTAGCCAGCTAAACTGTTACCGCCTTCACCGCGTGGATGAAGTGTATGACGTAATTGCAGAATAACAAAGGAAAAAGATATTGTATTTTTAATAAAATAAACATTGAATATCAAATTACAAAACGATCACCATATATGTAGTAACCTAATTAAGTTGTTTATAATAACAATGTAATAAGAGTATTAAATTCAATATTGTAATATGATCTATTTTAGATAAAGTAAATATCACGGTTAACTCTAAGGTTCAAAGACCATTTCTAGTTTACTATAAATACCTATGTATTTTATTCAATAAATGTTCAGTTAATCACCAACATTCGTCGTGTCATTATACTCTCCTACGCCGCGCACTTTATGGAGGTACTCCCAGCTTATGTTATTATTATTATTATTGCGCACACTTGTCACTTTTTGTTGCCCAGACATGCCTAGTATAGTATTATCTGTGCCCAGATTGATGTTTATAAATAATTACTGCCACACATACTGAAATAACAATGAGTACCTAATTCGTTAAAACGTTGAAGTTTTTTTAGCATTTTTCATTCCAAATTACATTTAAACATATAAGTTATTTTTGGAGACTACTCATAAACCTCTTTATTTTGATACCCCACTCGATAGGTTTTGGAAAGATAATTTTTTTGAAATCCATATGTTTTGGCGCTAAAAACCGGCCATCTTGTTTTTTATAACTTTGATGTACCCAGTGTCACTCTCATAAGTAAGACGAATCGAACAACACCTTTTAAGCTGAAATCCATCAAGCCGTTTAGGCTGTAGAGCGTGCCAAAGAAATATACATACATACATACATACATACACTCAAAAAACATAACCCTCCTTCTAAAGCAGTCGGGTAAAAAGCCTGCTACTCAAACAATCTATTCCTATGGACATCTGTCCTCTAACTAATCAGATATTCTATAGTAACCTTTTTTATACAATTTCTGTTTTATAATTATTTTAAACTTGTCTAAAGGTAAGTTTTTAATAACAGTAGGGACCTTATTGTAATAGCGTATAAAAAAATTACTAATTCTATGTAATCGGCTGACATAAGCAACCAACTTGTCTTTATTTCTAGTATAAAAATTGTGTATATCACTGAAAATTACTTACATTTCTTTTAACGTACACAAGATTGTCAAAGATATTGAGACACAAATGTCAGAATATTGATTTCTTTAAACTTTTCCCTCAGTAACACTCTAGGCCCGGCTTTTTTCATTCACAGAATATTGAGACGAGGAGGTACTTCAAGATCTTTTACTAAAAAGACGCTTATATTGAAGACGAAATCAACGCGAGAGCTCGCTGCGAGCAGCGATCTCGCATCGCCGAGAAATCGCTCATGAAAATCGCTTGTGTGAATGGGCCCTAACGTTTGAAAAGGGGCGAGCTTGTCGATCGTCGATATTTCACGTGTGCATCAGAATGGCGGAATCTACGATACCAACCACATTAGTAAGAATAGCACTAAATTATTAAGCTTTTCATGAGTATATCGAATCACTTGGATCTTTTGTGTGGGTCGTGAGAACAACGAACGACCCCACGAACCCTAGTAGCGGCCTAACGTATCTACACTTGAATAAGATACTCATTGTAGTAAAAGCCCGGGGCAAAGCGTTCTAAGACATACTCGTAGGTTACATACAATAAAACACTGATTAAAACCGAAAATAATATTTACTAGATAGGTAACACATACAATATTATAAGATACATCATTGAAACTTTAGTTTTTAAAACATTTAAAAATAATGATAAAACTGCTTCACAGTATTCAGGTTTCATTCGTTGGGAATTTAGTCTTGTTTTAGTGTAGTGCCTACCTAACACCATGACGAATAAAAAACCACTAAAATTGACAGTTAGTCGAAAAGTCAAAGACAAAAACAAAACCGATGATTTTCGGTCCCTTTTCAATTAAAAATGATAGAAAGTGACAGGACTAATTTTAGTTTAGTTTAGTTGGGCGTATGCCGAATCGACACCATTATGGAAGACGAGACACTTCTGACATATTCTGGCTTTTCCGCGGAGCGTGCTGAACGGTTGTTAAAATAATAAAAAATACAGCCATGAATACGGTCATATTTTTCGAGGATAAGTTGAATCTTGCGTACTACGTAGTATGTACATTATTGTACACGAGCGGTGGTTGGCCACTCTGCTGCTGCCTGCTATATTTTTAAAATCAATAAATTACTACTTATATGAAACGATTTTTAAGTACCTTCTGTAAGTAGAGCTATCGTACCTAACTATATAAATCCATCCACACATCAGTCTTACTTACCCAAACTAAAAATGTATCTAAGCGCAGCACAAGACGCGCTAGCTACCTGGTTGGTACTACCGAGGACCAGAACCAACTATGGCAAACGAATGTTCACTTATGAAGGTGCGCAACTATATAATATTTATGAGACATTTTATGGGCTTACCGCGATATTATTTTTGTTAGGAGACCCGATATTTGCGCTTATATTATATTTGAGCTTGCAACAGCGCCGAAATATGATATTATAGCAAATAAATAAAT
The DNA here is from genome assembly GCA_951230895.1 of Carpatolechia fugitivella. Lineage (NCBI taxonomy): Eukaryota > Metazoa > Arthropoda > Insecta > Lepidoptera > Gelechiidae > Carpatolechia > Carpatolechia fugitivella. Next base: position 6,060,937 of record OX579660.1, read on the forward strand.
AAATATCGGGTTTACTCAACAAAAATAATATCGCGGTAAGCCCGTAAAATGTCATGATAATGACCGCGAAAGTTTAAAATTATAAACTATATACTCGTAATAAATTACCATCATCTTTAAAAAAAATTGATTCAATTAAAACATTTAAAACTAAATTAGCTCAGCATATCCTCACAAATTCTGTGTAAATGTATGTATAACTTTATGAGTTATTTTACGTGTGTGGAAAGGCAATCAATGGCAACAAAATATTGTTATCACTTTATGTAATGTGCTTATAGTTCTTGTAATTTATTGGTGCGAAACGAACGACTGACTACTACCTACCTATGTAAATTGTTTGTTCTCATGTAAGTAATCTAAGATTTTTTATGAGAAATAAATATCTTTAAACCTAACTATCATGACGGGGATTTAATTATTTAAACAGTTAAATTCAATTAAACAATTTTATACTATAGGTATCTAGAAATAGACCTAAATATTATTTTATATTATATACCAAGTATGCGAGAGAGTTAAAAAAATGTTAATAGGGTTTAAAATGAAACTAAAATAAATACAGATTAGGCATTGGATGGTGGATATACTTTAGTATTTTTCATAAAGTTTTATACATACCATTTTTTAATTTTGCTATTTGTCTCTGAATAAAAAAATTGTTAGGTACTCTATATTGATTCGACTTTCTGAGAACAATCTTGGCTTAGTTTTCGTCTCTGAATGTCGCCCTAAGACGTTTCCGTGCTTTGGAAGACACGGCCGCGGCCCCCTTCCCGGCCACATCTTTGGAAGTAGTCGTCTATATTTCGACTTTACAACTCACGCGATGATTTTATCTCGGAGTTTATGTATATTTGGATATATCTATTCTTCTATTTTTAATCTAAACAGATTTTGCCCAAAATTCTATGGAAGTTAGTCTTAAATTGCGTCTAATCTGGACCTTATTTAAATTCTGCTTCACATTAAAAATTGGAAAAAGTGCGAAAAATTAAGGCTGGTCTGTAGTCGGCCGGCGAAACAAATCAACTAATTAACTTCGTTTTCAATCCTCAATTCCATGGACAAAAAATAAATAAGTTTTTATTTTTTCATGAAAGCTGTAGTGATCTTTGGTAGTGATGAGTTGATGACACATCTTGATTTAGTTTTGGGTATAGGTACAACTCGGTGGGGACGTATGTGAGCTGTTGATGATGGTACAACTATACAAAATAGTTGAAGATATAATTGTGGCACATTTTGTACCTTTTTAACTTGAAGAAATGAAAGGTATATTCTGTTTTGTTTTTTTGTTTTAGGAAGTCCATGTGACAAAATAACTAGGATTCTGATCCCTACCAAAAAATTGAAATTAGGATAAGCTGGCTTTGTTAGCAGACAATTGTTATTTTGAGAATGTTAAGTAATTTAATTTATTTTATAATTCATATTTCAGAATAAGCAAAATAATTAAAATACTTTTTATATGAAGGTATTGATTACGTATAGCATCAGATAGCTCCTATTTCCTACCTAAAAGTCAAGTGAATATTTGATTATTGTGGTCATTAATTTCAATATGCAAATAAAAATACAAATTACATTATACTTCTTGCAAATTTTGAAAAGACCAATTTTTTGTTTTGAGTTCTACTGTCCCAATGAATTTATACAGACGTATTTGGCAATGACTGGCAGTTCTAATAATGCATTGCATACTCCACTGTTGTTGAGATACTTGTGGTCCCATGCTAATCTATAAAAGATTGTTCTACACACGCTTTCACTCGTTTCTCATATTCCCGACGATTTTCCTTACATAGTTGCGCCGCCATTGAATTCGCTGGCGAGTTAGGGTTGGGGTCACTTAGTAGCGACTAGAACAAAAAATCAGGAGGTCATTTGTTGATCAAATATATAAATGCTACAAATAATTTAAAAACTCTATTACCTGTATAGATGTCAAGATGGCAGAGACATCATAAGTTGGGCTCCATCGATTTTGCAAAATGTCTAAGCAAATTCCACCATCAGCATAAACGTTTGGATGAAACATTTTGGAGACAAACCTCACAGTAGGAGGTTTGTTTGGATACTCTTCTGTAAATTCCATAGTAAGTTTGAAAGTGCCATCCTCAAAAGGAGTATCACGAGGGCCGAATATCACAGCATTCCAGATCATAATGTTGTTATCAGTAGGAGCACCTGACACTCCAGTAGGTGGGTCTTCTTGAAGGCTGTAAATCAAAATGGACTTATCAATCACTATTTATTTTTATTTTATCGAAACATAAGAAAATAACTAGAATGCTGATTTATATAACGAACTAAATAAGTAATATAGATGGTGGCTGGGTAAAGATCTTGATTTTTAACCCTATTCCAACGCAAATAAATATTTTCATGTCTTTTTTTTTTTTTTCAAGAAAATTAAAGTCTTGTCAGTCAGGTAATACAATCTGACATGTTTTTGTTTCATCAAATTAACAAAAATATTCCTAGTTAAACTACATTAAAGTTGTAAAGTGGGGGCTCACTACGTCATAGCTAGATAAAATCGATTCAAGCGTGACGTCATACGCTTTTTAAATTCAGTATTATCTCCGTCATTTTGTGATTACGTGAAAAAATAAAAAATACGTGTACAATACTTTTTAATAATCTAGACAAAGGAAAAAATCGTAGTCATCATCCCTATTGTATGTAAAGCTCTGGGGCTGAAGCTGCTATGTGTGATGAGCAGTGATCGGAGTAGGTAGATTGATTTAAGGTCATTGATCTCAAACGTATTTGTTAATATGGATATGCCTCCGAGATTCGCTATGGAGCTAGGTTTTTGCCTAGGTGAGAAACACATCAATAGTCTCATGCTGCTACAGGCGTAGATGTCCGGCATTTTATAGTAAAAAATAATAATAATGTTGTTTAAATATTTAGAGTAAAAGCCTAACACAAAGTGTAAAATGGAATAACTAAGTCTAAAAACAAAAGTGTAAACATACATACATACAAAATTAAAAATTTTTGAAAAATCCCACGCTGGATGTTAAAACAGCAACAATATTCATTTAGGTACTATACGTACGCATCTATCAAATGCAATCAAATACGTCGGGGGCTGCCATTCCCTGCTCTGTCATTAATAAATTGTATATACCTTCGTAAATTTTATGAGTCTGACTTATTCTGTACAATATATTTAGTTATATTTAGATCCATTTGGTGACCTAGATAGTGTACCAACATCGAAGTAGGTACAGAAGCGCTGATGTACGTAATGTCTACTGCACGTTTGTTTGATCCATTGCGTTGGCAAGATCGTCTTATTCGAAACGTTATGTGGTTTTACAAAAGATTCGAGGCCATTACATTTGTAAGGAATAGGTAGTTAAAAGGAATAGAAATCGATGACAATGACTGTGATGTAATTTGATGAATCAGTATTACTAATATTATTACGATACAAAAAATAAACCAACTAAGACGGTTATTTCTGATAACAGATTATAATTTTATGATACACTTAGTCGTAAATAATAATAATCTAGATTACTTACTGTTTGAAATCCCTCATCAGGCGTCTTCTAGCTGGAGTTGACATTTTGATTTCAAGCACTCACTAACTGGTGACACTGATATAATTAAGATCGATTTGCAATTTACAGTCAGAGTAGCTTGTGCATAAAAGATTATTCCTTTGTGTATTAAAATTTGTCGTCACTGCCAGTGACTTGGTTGCTAGCGAGGTGCTAGATGACCATAAAATTAGCAATGTTTCAGTGAGATATCCACAGTACCATCTTAACGGAAATGCATTTTTAGTGGTGTAATGTTGGTTAAACTGTATATACCACTTCCGTCTGACTGATCTGACCTTCAGAGGAAAAAAAGACGATCGCTCGTTTCGGGGTATATATTCCGAATCAGATTTCACTGCTTAAATCACTGACAGCGATTACTCGTGATTTCGCATGGCTAGTACCCAAAATAAGAAAAGGTAAACGAATTTTTCAAAATGGAGATGTAAATAGGCACACAAAATTAAAAAAATACAAAAAAGAATGTTTGATATTTATATTTTATCAGATTGCCTATGATATTATCTTATGTATGTACATGTATAGTACCTAAGTCAAAACTATCGTAATATATACTTAACCTACTCGATACTTTTACTATTGAACATCTGGCAACCCTAACCTACAAAACTGATTGGTTTAAGATATTTCTGTAATTTATCGCCATTTCATAATTGAATAACGAGTTTTTAATTTTGTTCAACCAAATAAATATAAGACACTTTAATTTTACATACAAACATTTTTTTTTACTATGCCTTCTGCTGATTTGCAATTTAGCCAGTGTCAAGTAATCAGCTTATCACGGTGGGTTTGACACTACAAACATTTAACTTTTAAAAATAAATAAACAATATGTCAAAGTCGAATTTGACATTACGCGTACGAGAATTTCGCTCTGGAGCATGGGCGCCGTTAGCCGAAGATGGCGGCGGTCATGACGCAATTCGTGACGTCACAATGGCTGCCGTAATCGTACTGACAGTGATTCGGTACGCGGTTTTGGGCACTCAAAGTGATTTAGGCGCGTATCGGAACGCGGCCTCGATGTCGGCTGTTGTTGTGTCGGTAAGCATAGATTTTTTGGTGTGAAACCAGCCATTATTGGTGCAAGATCTGCCGACGCGAGGCCGGCGCTCGTTCCGCTGCTCGCCGCGCGGCCTGTCCAACCACATGGCCAACATGCATGCGATCGACGCCACCGCATACCACCCCTGCGCGCGCGTCTTCCCCTCTAGTCAGTACTGATGTTGATTTTTATCTTTTTATTTCGAAAGTCTTAGAATAATAATAATTGATTGCTATAACTATTCTACTACCTGAAAAGTAGATAGCAGCATGTTATTTCAGTTTATTTTTCGTCGTTCATCAAACTTGTAACGGTGAAACAACAATTAAATGAAAGGGGTTTCAAGTTCATGTAGACAACCTCACACTTTTTTTTATTTTTTTTATTTAAAGTATTATCTTTCTAGGCTTTTCGAACAGTTTATATAAACTATTTAGATCTAGAAGTCATCATACTTCTTGTAACGGCTGCCTATTAACAGTAATTAAAAATCTTGGACATCGTTAGTGCCAATTACTGCAACCGTGACGTCAGCGTGGAACTAGTTCAACTTACCCTTTATTGATTTCATACAGTCAAAAACATCTTAGCCTAAACCTTATTCTGGTAAAAGCATCTTTATCTATACGGTAAGCCTAGGGATTAACTTTACTTATCCTTTACTATACGAGTTTTATTCTTATTTCGTCCGGAACGAATAATTTGAAACCCATTATTCGTTCAAATTAACAAAACATCGAACAGAATACACTCTGCTCTTTCTGAAGTTTTTCTTTAATTTAACATTTTGCATTATAAATCAACATTACTGGAACTGTGATCTAAAACAGTAAAAAACTCACAATATTTACATTCAAAATCAATTTTTATTATACCAACACATAAATATATATTTTATTGTCCATAGTAAAAAGCGATGATGACCTGAATCAATATAATGACGGTCTATCTAGAATATTCTAGTACATCGATTGTCTCTCGGTACTAATTACTATAGTTATGACGTCATTCAGTTCTAGGCAACTAGATTCAACTTATCCTAAATCAATTTAATACTAGCTTTCGCGTGCGTAGTCTGACTGAATTTGTACTAACTAGACTAGAAGTAATTTTAGCTGAAATGTTTAACGAACTATGCGAAATTGTAGTGTCAAAAACTTAATCTGCTATAGTATATAAAACAGCAGAATATCACCGTTCTATTCTTATTTTCTTAATGTGCCCTGTATATTTCATTGTGTGCAACAAATATTATATGATTTCCTTTATTAATTAATTTTCATTTATGTTCGGACGTCTGAAACACGACCCTCTGGCTTCAAACTACGCAAAACCTGTACTATGGGTATCATACAGCTGATTAACATAAAACCTATAAATAAATACTTATATAGATAAACAACATTAGGACACAAGGTAAGCACATGTGTTTGCCCTGAGCAGGGTTCGAACACGCGACCCTATCCTTCGTTAGCAGGCATACCAAATGGGCTATGGAGCTATCATAGTATTAGTATTGTGTAAGTATCTACTATTTTTTATGGTATACTAATATGTGGGGATCTACTTACACTTATAAAATTCCTAAAATGGCTAACTAAACTACTCGTAAAAGACAGCACAGACACCAACAAAAAAAACTGATGTTTAATATAAATACAACATGAATTGAAAGTTTAAGTCAATTCAAAAATAAACTTACAACTACTAAACTCCAAGAAAAACTCCAAGAAATCAGCCGATATGTTTTATATAAAACCAGTCCTAGCAGCACCTAATTGCCTCCGAAGCAAGTAAGCATGTAACACGATGTCACAATAAGAATAAAGTCGTCTCGTCAATCGCGTGACGAGCTGCGGGGAGCGGTGCGTACGCAGTATTAGACATGTCTTCACGACAAGGCTTGTTATTGTAACAACCCTAACCACTACTTTCACACATTCGTGACATAGTGTGCATGTTGCTTTACGAATGTGTAGGTTTTTGTATAGGTTAATAAGAAATACATAGAAATGAAAACAAGGTTGTCAATACTGATTATAATATAAATAATTTCTAAGCCGCCGTTTCTAAGAATCTGTGGGTTAGAAAAAATATATGGAAATAAAACAAAGGCTGAGAAAAGTGATACTAAAGATTTTCTTCTACTGTTCTAAGAATGTGTGGGTTGCAAAACGCAAAAGATGCGACGCAGGAGTTTATTTGGTGAGTTCTTCTCCACAGAGACCGCACATCGTGTAGTGAACTCACCCAAAAAAAGTAATGACGAAACTAAGAGATGTAACATCCAAAAGTTAATAAACTATTCATTACATCTTACAAAAAACATGTGTACAAATAAAATAAAGATAGCTTAATCTTTGCCTACGATGATGAAGAGATCTTTAATTAATAGTTATACTGTACGTACTTGTACAATATTAATTTGATAAAAATAAATTATGGTTACGAAGCGTGTGACACAGGCACGGGTAATAATAATCATATACCTAAGCTTTGTGATCTTTTTAATTGTCAATTAAATTTGCAATTTAACTTAAAATTTTCTAATGTAAAAAAAATAAGTACGAGACTTTCCTCGTAAAATTGACTGATTGACCTTTCAGATAAGAAAATTAATTTTCTCCGAAATTGCGAGCACATTTCCCTTGATCGGGGGTCTTTAGCAAACTCTTTTATCTTTATAAAATATTTATTGAAAATGGTAATACTGTAAGCATATTTTACGTAATTTATACCTCAATAATTACGTTTAGTTATACTTTTCCGCGAATGATGTTACTCAATGAAATGCAGACCCTGTTTCCACATCGAAGTCCAACACGAACTTTGAAAGATTCAAAGACATCTAAATTTATGTGGTTAGACAATCGAGGAATCAGTACAGCTGCAAAGAGCTGAGATAGGAAATCTGCTGTATTTGAAAAAAGCTATTCCTCATAACCCAAATATTTGTTTACAACTCAACAAAATTGTTTATTACAATATTTTTGATATTTATCTGATTCAAACATCTATAAAAGTTCAGGCTGCAAGGTTCAGTTTTGTATCCATTGACCGGTTTAACCGGTTTATTTGTATTTGTAAACTAATAGTCTATAAACAGGTTTCAACGATAAACATCAAAGAGTTCTCCACGATATCTCGCGCCTGAACGAGCATCGAAGCGATTCTACAAGCCATTCAGATATACCGACATACAATAATGCAACTCATACAGATCGATAATTTAATGTTCGTGTCATTTGCTTTAAACGTAAATACCGCGTGTATATGCATGACGTATTTAATATGGCTTAAATTGGCTCAGCCTTAAAAAATACTAGTATCATGCACTAAAAAAATCTACATTTTGATACACAAATTACGCAACTAGCAAGATATTTGAAATAAATGCCACTTACAAAAATACATTATGCTTAACATTTACGTCTTTATCAACGTTATAACGCCTGCTATGCCCCGTAGTAAAAAAATGCTACGAAATCGTAGTCACAAAATCAAGTAGGTACCTCGAAATAATAGATCCATAATCACAGAGTTCTGAAAGCGCGTCACTTTAGAGCACAATCAACAGAATATACAGCACATTGCCAACACACCCCACAGGTAGGTACCATGTACTATTGACACCCAAGTAGACGTACTTCCCCTTATCAGAGGAAGCGGAGACAAGACACGGATGTGTCTTCATTGAGCTTCCACATCACACCCACGTGCACAACACGGGGTTTATCGTTCGCAAATGAGATGGAGATATGAACGCAGAAATATTTCCAGTTATCTTCGATCACGAATGTAATAACTTTTATCGATTTCATTTTTAACCCACATCAACTCACTGCTCTCTTTTTTATACTATTTGCTTTCAGTATGATCCTATTTAACTTGACAAATCGTCGTCAAAACATCACGTCAGTAGCTTTGGCGCTTCATCTTGTTATCGTATGATCACTGGCTTGTGTTCTGTCCAGCCAAATATGATATCCAAAATAACTGATCCTTTTTAACTTTGTGACACGTCTTTAATATTATTTTGTCCAATTTAGGCGTTTGGTACACTATTTATGAGAAAGCACTGCATGTGTGACTGCGCAGTAAAGGTGCAACATAGATGCTTTCTGGAATGTGGCTTAGATTTAAGATTTAAGTTTTATATTTTTGTTTGTGTAACCTAACTAAATTAGAGAGTGTTGTCTCCGCCAACAAATTGCTGTGCAGTTTGGCGGGCTTAAAATTATTTTTGTTGTCTGGTTCGCAATAAACGATTTATTTATTTATTTATTTATTTTTTTTACATACTATGAAGGCTGATTTAATTAAAACAAATAGGGTTTGCATCATCCAAGCATTTCTCAAAACAGCATTTGATTATGCAAGCACCTAGAAAAAGCTTGAAGAAATTATTTATTTTCTGAGAGTCGTCACTTATCTTAATGTAATAACTTTTTATGAGACAAGTTAATAGAACTCTAGGATTCCAAACTCAAAGTAGATTACTTTGATAGCAGAAAGAAAATAAAACAGTTTGTCACTTGGACAGTTAAGTTAAGAAGTTCTCCCACAACAGCGGTTAGTTAAAGTGGTAAAAGTTGAACCTTTGAATTCCAAAGTCGTAAAACATTTTATTTTTGGGCAATAACCTTAATAATATTATTTTGGAACTTCGTATATTAAAATTACGTAGAAAAGTTAACTAATATAAAAAATTTTTTCGTTTTTCCATATCACATCACATTATTGTAAATTTGAAAATATATTTAGATGTTTGTATGTTTGTTCCGCTTCCACGCCTTAACTACAAAATGAATTTGAATTAAATTTGGAATGGAGATAATTTGTAACCTGGATTAATACACAGCATACTTTTTATGGGAAAAAGTCTTATTCCCACAGGAAAATCTTACATTACGCGAGCGTAGCCGCAGGCGGAAAGCTAGTTATTTATATGCGAACGAAAATAAGTAACAATTTGTTTTAATACAGGCAGAATGAGTATATTCTATCAATACTGTAAAAAAATAACGCGCAAAAATGGACGTTAGTATAGAAGAAAGTGTATTTATTGCCTCTGGGCAATTCCTTCCAGTTTTTAAAATAATTCTTGACTTACCATTTTCCTAAAATTAGAACCTTAACCGGTCTCTCCTTAGGGACTGCTTAAAAGGGTTCTTATCTTCAAAGTACCTCCTTATTTAGTAAATTTGTAAATAAAATAATAAAGTTGCGCTCAAATTACTGATGTTTATTTCGGCCGGCTGAAGAGTAAATGTTACGAATAACGTTGAAGAGAGGTCTGCTATAAATGGAAACAAGCTATTTTGGAAATAGCGCAAACAATATTAAATTTTGCTGGGAACGTTTTCAAAATACATAACTGACATATTATTTTATTGGAATTTTATTTACTTACATGTGATTTTCTTTGTATCATATCTTATGAGGAATAATAGTAATAGAATATAATATATAAACGCGACAATTGTACAATTTTAAACTTACTGCGTTCAGATTTAAAAGCTCCTAAATCCTCAGCCTATTGACCAACCTACCTGTGAAAATACAAAATTGTATTTCAACCAACCACAACAGCTCTGAAAGTTCATATTTCCATGGCTGTATTTAGTTCAATCTTGGTCATTCTTATTGAATTCTGATACTCTGGTAGGCTATGAGTAAGCTGCTATATAATAATTATTATTATTATTATAAAATTATTATATTTATTATACAAAAGCAGCATTACAAAAAAACACTATGAGCCCGCCAAACTGCAGGACAGTTTGTTGGAGGAGACAACAACTCTCATTATATAAGTATATAGCTGCCAACTATGAGGTACAGAAGACAGCAGGTCAAGCCATACACAGGGGCGGAGCATCTTGCGCGTCTTGGTTAACGTCTAGTTTACAACAACAAAAAGCTCGATGTGCCGTTCACTGTACATACTTAAAGCTGATTTCTAATTCTTCTGCTTACAACAACAACTCTCTGACTTTAAAAAAAAGTGATACTATTGAAAATTGTAGGTGCTAGGAAGTTTTTAGTCCTTTTGCCAAAATAATTAGTAGCTCTAGGAACGATGTATTTGTTTTTATTCGGGCTCGCGTAAAATGTGAATGGGTAGCTATATTTTTAAATTCACATTTTTTATACTCTTCTAAGGCTATTAATAATTTAACCTTCTCATGTGCAGGTAACACTTTACATTTAGGGAGTAGTTCCACATAATTATTTTGACATTTCTCCCTAATTTGTTTGCTTACCAAACATTTAAGGAATCTAATTTGAAGAAGTTTAATTTCATTTAGATATGTATCAAAAGTACGACCATAGTTGCTCAGAGCATAAGATAGGATAGATTCAACAAGTGTGACCTATAGGTCTGTACTGTGATCTTTTAATTCAAAACATATTTCATTTACCTCCTAACCCATTAATTTCAATTGAGGTTGGAGTATGATTTCCCAATAGTTTTCGCCATTCGCTAGTATAGCTCCATTTGGTTTTAGATTGTCAACATATTTGTCTTTTCTGACACATACTACCTACGCTACCAGACCAACCCTTGGCATTTCAGAAGCCATTTATTACAAACCCCGCTCATGTGTGCACAGCTTAAAGCTATCCATCCATCAAATCTGACGGTCGGTACGTGCGTGCTCCGCCTTAGATCGGTCAACAACTACTGCTAAAGGGCCAATGACGTGACGTCGAGCCAATAAGAAATAGGTTGAGAACTGTTGCGAAGCTCCCATTGGTGAAATATCACGTGATGCTCGTTAATTTTATTTAACAACAAAAGAATGATCTTTATTATGGGGCAATGACAGTGAATATCACGCTTTAATCCATAATAAGTCCATCCTATTCGCATTTTAAGAATTAAAAATAAAATAAGGTGTGTATGGTTTTGTATTTGTCCAATACTACTCGTACTTAAGTACCAACAGTTAACGTTAAACAAAATCATTTTCTATGATATTTGTACCAAATTTCTTACTACTCGTAGTACAAGTACAGTTTATAAGTTGGTCTATTATTCGTTAACCTGTAAAGCCTACTTGATGTTGATAATTTTCCTTTGAAATTCTTCATATGCACAACTACCGTGATTTGTTTTTACATTTCTAAATACAATGGTTTTGCTAGTAGGGCGGGGGGAGGGGGCTTGATCTAACAAAAATGAGCAATTTAAACTAAATATTTCTGAAACGTACATTAGCATCGAATAATGGTTATTGCAAACCCCTATTATTTTTAAAAACCTCTCTAACAATACCTCACACTGTAAGGTAGTCAAGAATAATAAAAATAACCTCCACTTCGCGTACCCTAAAAATTTTTATTTTTTTATTTTATTCTACAGTTTTTTTGGCATGATTAATATGTATATCCAAGCTAAATAACAGCCATGTAGTACAAAGAGCCTCTGAGCTAAGCCGACAGATAGACAAACAGACGGACATGGAGAAACTATAAGGGTTCCTTATTGACTACGGAAACCTAAATACACATTCAAATCATAGACTAATAAAGTAGAACATGTACATAGGTATTAATTTTTTCCATCGGACCCCTTGGAGGAAGTAGTCCAAGATCCTTATATGGCCGATAGTTACACTAAAAACTGAATTACGTTTCTGGTTAGTTGTGAATCTGGTAGGTTAAATAGTCAACTAAAAACACAATACATGTGATATTAATAGTTTCTTTGTCATGAGAAGCTTTTTAAATTAAAAAGAAAATCAATATGTGGCAGCTATATCAAACTAGGACACATTTTTAGTAGCTTCTATGATAAATATTCGAAAGAAACAGAAAAATACTTGTCAAAACTCGAAAAAAGACAATGCCTTATATACAGGTAAAAAAAAGTTAACTTCGTCGGTGCACGCCGCAAGTAGATTTTTCATCTGAGTTACTTGTTGTGCACAGAGATCATCACATATCAAAAAGTAATGTCTCAAACAGTTCGCCATCTATTAAGCTTAATAGTATCACATGCTAAGAAAATCACATCTACATAGAGTAATCTATGGTACCGCCCTCCTCATCATCATCGTGTGGGTTTTAAGGTCGATAACCGACCTCACAAACCCTGGTGTCAGTGTTATAGAGCCGCCAAAGGCCACTGACTTGGCTCATGAAACGACTATCCTGATAACGGAGACTGGTCATTACCCTACGTCCATTTACCCCGAATCGCCCAAAACGAAGTCATCCATCAAAACTTTAAAAACTCGCTCCGTTTTCAGTCTACCGACAAATTCACAACCGATGGTGTGTGGACTCATTCATTGCCGCCGAAACTAGTGACGTCATATTACGTCATAGCCTTGAATGTCCACCTACCAGTCTATGGAATCCGACTAGACGGCGCCGCTGTCTCAGTAAGTCAGACATGACATGAAAAACAACAAAGTAAACATGTATGATTATAACCAAAGGAATGGAGTAAAAAATTGTGACCGATAAATAACAATAAAATTAAAACACTGGCTAGATTCTGTGGTTGTCTTTTAGTGAAGAAAAAGTCTTAATAAATATCTGAAAATCGTTATACAGCAATGGCAAAGAACTTGTTTAAAAATTAAAAGTTTTTAGTACTTCCTTGTTTTCTTTAAGTATTAGATAGAAGCCTGATAAGTAACTTCAACTGAAAACACTACAGTTCTATTTTCCAGACTCACTGTCTGAAAATGTTAGTAGTAATTGCTTAGAGCGCAAACAGTAAGAACTGGAAAGATAAATAAAAGATTATTGCTACAAGACGCTACGATTTTTGAAAGAACCGTTAGGCTAAATATTTAATATTTCAAGTCACTTATAGGCTTAAAAATCAATGTTCTTTTTCCACAAATCTAAAAACTTAAGCATAAAGACTTTTAGCCGTAATCACAATTCTTATTTACGATATAACCTACTTAGATGTTGCGAACAAGCATCTAAGCTCATTCTAATATGAAGATGGATTTGTTAATCTTCCACAATAATAATAAAAATAAGGTATTTTTAGTCTAGACTTTTTATTAAAAAACTTAAGAGCTTAAGTTTGGTTTTTGAAGTAACATGCCATCTGGCAGCTTAAGAAAACTAACAAAGCTAGTCAAGTTTGGTCATGCTGGTCATTAAACAAACCGAGGCTACAAGTCATACAGTACTTTAGCTTAATAACGTAAAGTTGAAATTCTAGTGCAGTGGCTTTATTAAAATTGCTTTTGTTTTTAAAACTCTCATTCGCAGCATAATGGCCAATGTCCTTTAACCGAGATACTCTTTCCATTTTCCACAACAATTATCACAGTGCCACACAAATGTGTTTAATATTAACTGTATTAAAACTAGTTAACAACCAGCCAATTAAACGAATTCCAAATTCAAAGCAAAAATAATGTAATAATATTAACACGACTGTATTAAATAGCTAATTTATGTTTGTTTATGCACAGATAATAATACTCGTACATATGCCTCATTCGTAGATGGGCTATTTGGCGTTGTTGGTGGGCTATTTTCGTAGCGGGTGCTACGAGCTTTAATCTGGTCGCTACGAATTAATTTAAAAAAATCAATATTTGGCCGTGTGGTGACGGTAGAGTAGAATACATTTATCACGAACCCCTACCCTTCCCGTGGATGTCATAAGAGGCGACTTAGGGACTACACATTGAACAGGGGACGGGCAGCAGCGCTCTCTGATACAGTAACCTTTTAATCTGCGATCTCCAACCCGCATGCCAAGCGTGGAGATTATGGCACTTAAGTGGAGGAGGCTCATAGTCCAGCCGTGGACTGTAACGGGCCGTTGATGTTGATGAATATTTGGCGATATTTCAAATACGGCGATTATCAATTTAAATTGTCTGTTTAAATAGCAATATCTTTGTTATTCACATGCTTAGTAGATAATTACTGAACGTTTTAGTACCTACCTAAATCGTAATATTTTATGTGTGTAGTATACCTAATTGGAAACTTTAAAAAACCAATTCACTAGACATCGAGTCAGATATTCTCTTTCCTGAGAGTAAAATCAACTTTTAATTTGATCTTTCTAATGCGCTTTGGCTTATCGTATAGAGTACGAGACTCAATCCTCAGCTTAGTTATGTAAGAGCATTGTCTATGTCAGTGGGGAAAGGTTAAGATGTTTTTAGATACAGGCAAAATGCAAATTTTCTAAACAACATTGAAAAGCAACAATTAAAGATATTAGCGCTGCCGCCGTCTGCTGGCGAATTACACAGCCCATGAAAATTAACAATACTGTCTAAAATGTAGATTATTTTCAGAATCCCAAAAAAGGCACAAATAATCCAGCTGATCTGTATGAAAGTATTTATTTGTTATCATCAACCGCTCATGTACAGCCAAGAGTCTCGACGGAGCCTACTTTTTTTATTTCACTATATTTGAACTATTGCCAAAATATTTGTTCAATGTTCAGGTACCTGTCAGTACGACCCTGTCAGTACAACCCTGTCAATACAACTCGAGGGCCAATTTTACATGAAGGAAGAAAAAGGGCGGGCGCGTAAAATTTTATCGTTTATGTACCCATTTTTTTTTTTACTTTTGACAGTTTTACACCAAATATTACTTGCAAAACATTGACTTGAAAAGTTGCGAATAAATCTTTATATAAAAAGATCTCAATAAAAACTATCTTTTAGTGCTAAAAGGGAAACTTTAACCGTCTGGATTGGATATAATCGCCATCGGATATTGCTTTTCGACATTAACCAATAAATCTAAGCCATTAAACGATAAATCGGCGATAAAAATCCGAATAAAACCATCTGATGGGAGCTGAGAACCAGTAAGGAGTCAAAAGTACTTCTTTACTGAGGATAATAATGTTAGAAGGATCACCACAGTGTAGGTCTTTTTTTTTAAGTAGCCAGTTTACGTAGTACGAGTATATAGTACACTTAGAAAAAAGTGCACTGGGGTAAGTCACTCTTTATAATGAGTCGACGAAAGCAATTGTACTTATAATGAGTCCAACTCATACGCGTCATGCGTCTAGCTCATTACGTCCGTCTATCCCGTTTTCCTACGTATTTTCTAGAGCTTTGCTACTTATTTAAGGTGTACGGCTCATTAAATTTTTCTCAGTGTAAGCTGCTTGTGTTTCTTATGTTTATCATGTTTGAACGTTCTATTTATTTTACTACTAGCTGTCCGCCCACGGCTACGCTTGCGTTATTTTCCTTAGGGAGTAAGACTTTTCCCCGTTAAAAATATTCTATGTGATAATCCAGGGAACAAACTATCTTCATTCAAAATTTCATCCCAATCCGTTCTGTAGTTAAGGCGTGAAAGCGGAACAAACATCCAAACAACCAAGTATTTTCACATTTATGATATTAGTGTGATTTATATGAAGGTCAGATATCCATAGTGCAGATCTAATTAGATTAGGATCAGATGGTTGTCGTGGCCGTCTGTAACATGTTTTTTATAGTATAATTTATCGAAAAATATTATGCGGTTTTATCGATAGATTTGACATAGTCGTTATCATCAACAACAGCTCATATACATCTCTATCGAGGGACATAATCGCCATCGGATATTGAACCTAATTAGGCCAGTAATTAGGCCAGTCATATCGTACAAATAAAAAATTTTAAATAGACAATATAATTGCGGTAAACTTGCTCTTTTGGTATGTTGTTTGGGTCCACCTGGATAGTATTAATCCAGATTTGCAGCAGTCTGAAATTCTCGCACGCTGAGTAGTTGCTGAAAAACCACCAAAAACGACATTGGAAGGCTCTGACGATAAAGGTCACTACTACTTTTTTAAAGTGTACAAAATTCCTGACAGTTTGAGCCTTAATTCAATTGTGTAGGTCTAATAGGTCACACGATACAGGGTTCCCAATACTGTCTAGGTGGACTAAAACAACATACCAAATGAGCAAGTTTACCGCAATTATGTCTATTTCGAATGTAACATATAACTGGCCTAAATATGTTACTGCATGAATCATTATAAAGATCATCAAAGAAGAAAAATCAACAAACAAAACTATTTATACATAAATGACCTTTACTTCCTAAAATAATGTTGAGGTTAATTTACTCTGCGCTCGTAACTAAATATCCCCTACATATCCATCTCGACCTTTACCCTTCTAACTATACTATACTATAGGTATATAAACTAGGCTATACTAAGCCCACTACTTCGAGCTTCTATTTGACAGCGAAATTAAATAACAGGACGCATTTACCCAGCACTCTATGCCTTTACAGGCCTAACAGTCACTTAACCTACTCACTACAAACACACAGATAGATTAACAAGGAAGAGCTGTCTTAAAAATAGTAATTATAGAACCAAATAATTATCTTCTTTAGCTCAATAAATCCACATCCAATCAACCATCAATCAATCAGCCTATTGCAGGCCTCCCCAAGGGCACGCCAAAGCGCACGATCACCCGTTTTCCTCATCCAGCCACCACCAGCGACCTTCCTCAGGTTATCACTCCACCTGGCAGGAGGGCGTCCCACAATACGTTTCCCGAGACGTGGTCTCCATTCGAGAACCCGTCTGCTCCAACGCTCGTCGGTTCTGCGACAGACGTGGCCAGCCCATTGCCAATTCAGCTTGCTACACTTCTGGGCGATATTAACTACGTTTCGGATTTCATCCCGTAGCGAAATACCAAGCATAGATCTTTCCATGGCTCGCTGAGTGACATCCACATCCAATTTAATATTACTGCTCTCCACACTAACCATGGATAGAGCGAAGACGTACCACTTTTCTCGAAATGTAAAAAAAAAGTGTTTGACTGGCAGCGCAGTGATCTGTAATTCACTTTTTAATTTAGTGTCGAAAGAAAATTATTGTTACAACCCAGTGGAAAATATTGTATCCTTTATAAATGGCAAAAGTAAAGCATAAACACCGCACTCAATACCAAATCTTATCGGAAATAACAACGAACTCGTAAAGAACATAGAATATAAATTTAATCATTTGGATGAAACAGCACACTCTGGGAACATTTGATGAAGTTACACAATTAGGTTGTCTGGAAGAGATCGCTACAAACGATAAGGCCGCCTTTGCGTACTCAATCAATATTTGTTTCTTTTGTGTGTAATAAAGTGGTTTACTTACCTATACATTTATTTGTGAGATTCGGTAAATATTGTCTTGTTCACGTAATACCTGGGCTGATTGATAACTGGCCGAAACGACGAACTTAAAAAAATGATACGCAAAAAAAAAATATTACATTATATTTTGGCATCTTTTTGAAAATAGAACGCCAAATTTGAATTTAATCGAACTGGTGGAATTTGTTTGATAGGACGTAGAACTTTCTCTGTCGTAAATTTTCTTAACAATGGAAAGAAACGAAATTCGTGCGGTGATAAAGTTTTACTTTTTAAAACAGAAAACAGCAACCCAGATTAAAACCAAGCTAGACAGTGTTTTAGGTAATTCTGCTCCTGCATTGAGTACAATTCACACCTGGGTAACTGATTTTAAACGTGGAAGACAGAGCTGCGAAGACGCCCACAGGTCTGGCCGTCCAAATGAAGTCACGAATCCGGACATGATCAAAAAAAATCACAAAATTGTATTGAATGATCGGCGCTTGAAGTTGCGAGAGATAGCAGAGATGGTGAGCATTTCATCTGAACGCGTTTTTAATATTTTGCACCAACATTTGGGAATGAAAAAGCTTTGCACGCGATGGGTGCCGCGTTTGCTCACTGTTGACCAAAAGCAACGTCGAGTGGACGATTCATCGGAGTGTTTGGCGCTGTTTAACCGAGATCCTATCGAGTTTTCACGGCGTTATGTAACAGTCGATGAAACCTGGATACATCTTTATACTCCCGAGACAAAAGAACAATCTAAGCAGTGGACTGAGAGCGGAAGACCTGCGCCGAAGAAAGCAAAAACGGTTTTGTCGGCCGGCAAAGTGATGGCGACTGTTTTTTGGGATGCTCGAGGGATTATTTTAGTGGATTATCTGCAAAAAGGAAAAACAATAAATGGAGAGTACTACGCAAGCTTGCTGCAAAAATTAAGTGACGAAATCCAGAAAAAACGACCACATTTGGCCAAGAAAAAAGTTTTGTTCCACCATGACAACGCACCTGCACACACGTCAATGGTTGCAGTCGCCAAACTCCATGAATTGCGGTTCGAATTGCTACCGCATCCACCCTATTCCCCGGATCTGGCCCCGTGTGACTTCCACTTATTCCCAAACCTGAAGAAATGGTTAGGTGGCCAGAGATTTTCATCAAATGAAGAAGTCATTGTTGCCGTGGACGAGTATTTTGAGGGGTTGGAGAAAACATTTTATCAAACTGGTGTAACGGCATTGGAGAAGCGCTGGACTAAATGCATCGAGGTAGAAGGAAACTACGTTGAGAAATAAATTTATTTTAAATAGATTTTTAAAGTTTTTCTTTGTCGTTTCGGAAACTTATCAATCAGCCCTCGTATTTAACAAAACTTCATAAGCTGGGTCTCTGTTTTCTTAGTCTTTGATACGTTCCACGTACCATATTAAGCCCTATACTACGCAGCACTACACATATCTTTAAATCAAAGTTTTCTGACGCGCAGCGATCGTCTTTTATTCCTCTGAGTTTTATATTATTATTATTTTCTATTAACATTGGTTAACGTTGACATTTGGTTGATCATAAGATAAAATAGTACATTGTTATACGAAGGGTGAAAGTAACTTATTTAGCGCCGAGACGGCACTAAATAAGTCTTTAACCAGAGGTAAACACTGTGCTTTTCATTACGAATACAAGGAAAGTAAAAATAAAAACACGAATTAGCTAAAGAAAAAATGAGTGACTTTCATATCTGCATCAGATGAACTCATTGTAAACAAAATCCTACAACTCGAGAAACAAATGATAATCGGATTGTTGCTTTCCCGCCTATTTTTTATTTTTTGCTGTGGCCGTGCCGGCCAGCCTTTGAGCCATTATTTTTAATTTCCATCATTGACAAATGTTAAATATTTTGCCCAAATCTATTTTAATTTAAAGAAATAGTTGGAAGCTCCTCAGGCAACTTCGGAACTACTTTCAGAGTATGAGTAATGAAAATTGATATTTTTTATTTAAAGACGGGCTGAACAATTTCACGTGGTTTTCATCACCGCAATGATTTCACGTCAGTTTGGCTTTGTAACATTATATCTGAGCTTGAATCTTTAAAACAAGTGTTTTTGTTTTATCAATTGTCTTCCGATTTAAGGCAATCAGCCCCCGCTGCAGACGACTGTCGATAAAATAAACCGCGTGACCGCCAATAGTATCCAAGTTTATATCGCGCGAAGATAAGAATTATGTTACTATTGGCGGTTACGTTTTATGTCGCGCGGTCTATTTTATCTACGGTTTTCATGCAGCGGGGGCTGGTCTTAGTTGGCCACGCACTAGCCCAGTGCCGGTTGGTCGACTTCACCTACAACCTTTGAATTTCATCGCAGGAGTATGCAGATTTCCTCACGATGTTTTCCTTCACTGTAAGAAGGTCGAATAAATGTACATATGAATTTGAAATTCGAAAGCACGTTAACTGTGATTGATGTGGTACGTGGTGGTGATCGAACCCGCGTCTCCGGGACGGGAAGCAGCAACTCTACTCACTACACCACCCACGCTGTACAAGTCTACGCCCGCTATATTTCCACTTTGTTAGAAATAGCGATTGGGTCCGATAAAAAAAAACCTTAACGCTCTTGTTTAATAAATAAAAATATTATGTAACAAAAATGGCACTACTGTTAGTTCTTAACAGTAGTGCCGCTGTGGTCTCGCTCTAGAACTAACTTGAACACATTAATACCCTTCAAAGTTGTAATTTGGGTTAATAAAACAAATACAAAGGCCGCATATGGCATGTGTATAATGGTCTTGATTCAGTAAATCGTGCTCTAACCCTAATTTTAAAATCTAGCTATCCTTTTCGTTTTTATGACCAACTAGCAGTCCGCCCGCGGCTACGCTCGCGCTATGTAAGATTTTCCCGTGGGAATAAGACTTTTCCCGGTAAATAGTATCCTTTGTGTTAATCCAAGTAACAAACTATCGTCATTCTAAATTTCGTCCAAATCCGTCCAGTAGTTTAGGCGTGAAAGCGGAACAAACATCCAAACATCTAAACATCCAAACTTCTAAACATCCAAATATATTTTCACATTAATTATAATATTATTGTGATGAACAAGAGGAAATAAATTCAGATGAACGAATGGTATTTTTTATGGTGAATGATAGATAACTTAAAATAAGACTGTCAAATTAAGATTTTTTTTAAGTTGGATGTTTTACGTCTGCTCTAAAATTGTGTAATTGACACGTTGATAAGGTTCTAATTCGATGTTTGACAGCTCTAATAATTAAGCTGTCAATCTCCTGTTCCTTTTTAATCTTGAAGAAGCAAAAAGGAAGCACGTACTTCAATTTTAAAAGATAAAAAATATTAGACATACGAGTCCTGTCCAGTTGTCCTTCTCCACAATGAGCGCACCAGAATGGTGAACGTGTCAACCAGATACGAGCTTTCCCCGTCCTTGGAATCTGCTAGCTTTAACGTCGAAAAATAATTTTGTGTAATCTCAATTCGAATAAAATATTTTTGATATTTTGATTGAAGATTAGAGCGTGAGTTCCAGAATTAGACCCAGTGTACACGTGGTGACCTTTCAGGTTTTGTGTACCATGCGCCCTCTGCTTAGGTAGGAGCTTGTGTGTTATGTTTCAGACATTAATTTCGAATACAAAGTCTTAATATGACAAATGGCAAAGGAACATGAAACTTGTTTAACAATTACACTGTAGGTACTTGTTTACTCCTAAAGCTAAAATATGTAATAAGTCTCAAATGCAGAATAAGTATAAAATATGTTTCATGATAACTGAAAAGAAACATATAACTACTAGATTGAATGTATTTGTATTCAAACTAAGTTGGTTATCACTGCGCTCGTTTTTTCCATAGAATTGAATAGAATAGAATATTCTTTATTGACATTAAACAGGAATAAAAACTTATAAAATCATAGAAAGAAGGATCAAACAAAAGGCACAACGCGCCGCGGCTATACGTAATTTGTGCAAAAGGCGACCAATATAATTGCAAAATTAGAGGACTTTACTCGGGTTACTATAGGATGAGCTCTGACAGATTAAAATTTTAAAAACTTTTTATTTTATTTCGTTTCTTCATTTATTTATTTATTTATTTATTAAGTAAAATTATTGTATGATGATAAAGTAAGAGGTGAAGTTACTTTTTTAAATTTTTAGCTACTATGGTTTTTAAACTGAATATTATAAAAAAAAGTTGTTAACGTCGTAAATTTTGAAGCTGTCAGAACTCACCCTATAGTAACCCGGTTATAATAGTGAAATTGAACATTTAGAATTTATAGGATCAAGTTAAGCATAATTACCCTATTTAGGACAGGCTCGAGTCTATAATATCGAAAATTATTAAAAACGTTAAACTCTAAGCTTGTTTCTGAAAGCCCGTCAAAAATAACAGATTCTAAAATCTTCACAACAAAAGAATCATGAATTGTAGCAATATTAAAAACATTTACCCCAAACAATGCCCCGAAGGCAGATCTTAACAGAATTTGTTTTTCAAGTAATCGGTCTGAAACGTTTTATATTTCTCGCCACAATACCATCAATAAAATAAGGGAGAGATATTGCAATTGTTACCCCAGTTCGACTTGGCAAGGTTCTCAAGTAGGACAGGCCAGGATGGATGGCGCCTACTAGACCTTGCCAAGCTCTAGTCCTGTTTTGAGCCAGACTATGGTGTATTGTGACCTAAATTTAATGGGAAAAGGACTTGCGAAAGTAAAAACGAAGGTTCTGGAGCAATGGTGACATCAATACTCCGACGAATAGGTATCCTTTTTCAAAGCATTTACAGGAAAAACAATTTGTCCGCACGCTGCTACGCTCGCGTCATGTAAGATTTTCCCGTGGATTAAAGACTCTTTTCTCCGATACGCTCGAAAATGTGATCATTACTGCCAAAACAGTACGCGAAGTACCTAACTCATTTTTGGACGAAACATTTCCCCATACAAAACAGCGTCCAGCAATGTGCCCTCAAATGGGCTAGGCCAGCAAAGTAACTTTCGTCTAGAAATTTCAATGTATTTGAGTTTTTTTATAGCATACTCTTTTATGTTCTAAATTCAAAATCGTATCAGAATCGTAGGGATTGGAGTTGGCTGTATGCTCTGCATGACACTGGCATAAATAAAACAAAAAAGCATGCAATATAGCGGTTTGTAATTTTCGTTTCTTTTATTTTTATCGTATCGGTACTATTTTCTTGCTTATTTATCATGATGAAGTTATAACAATGAATGGTTCAAGAAGTTAAAGCAAAGGTTAAAGTAATAACGATTAGAACTTATAAGTTTAGTACGATACAAGAAGACATCTAAAACTAAGGTACCTCACAATATTTTTAGTACCTATTTTATAATTTCCTCGCATATTTCAGAGAAAAGCACTATACATACAAGCCTCGGCCGCAATAACTCTTGCTGGACTCGTACACAATAAAAGTCCTCGCCTGTGGCTCGGACTTTAAACGTGCCCTCATCCACCAATAACTAATTTTGCGGCCGCGGCAGTAATGTACTATTCCCCGTTTCTTAAATTATGTGTTAAACCTAGAGTACAAACTATCTTCAATCCAAATTTCATCCAAATTCATTCAGTAGTTAAGGCGTGAAAGGGGAACAAACATCCAATCATCCACACATACTTTCACATTTAAAATATTAGTGTGATGTGGTTGCTTGGTATGTACTACCGCTTTAAATAAACTTAGGATATCTTATTTGTAGCAAATAAGTGAATTTGTTTTTAGGACAGGTACAATACACTGACCCAGAGGCGTACCTGCGCATGTATGTAAATTGTACGTCTCCGCACGGAACCAGTGTGAGAATCGCCTTACAACGCCCAAGGTGCAAGGTTGCAACTCGTCTAAATCGCGAATTTTACTCGAGGTGGTTTCTTCACTTGCTTCAAGTATGATGACGTCATGTTATGTGACTGGCCGCCGACAAAATACCTCAGTTCACCGATAGGACCAACTACTACTAATCCGACCGAATAAAAGATAAAAGAATTAATGTCAAAAGACTTACCGAAGGGTGGTTCGAACCTGCAGTCGAGCAGCAGGGCGTGGCCGGTGGGGCCCGTGGTGCCGACCACGGCACCGCCACGCATCATCAGCTGCGCTTCCAGTTCCACCCAGCGACCACCGCACTCCTGCTGGAAGAGCAATGGACTCGTTAGTACAATACCGTCGTACTTTTTCACAAAAAAACAAATTGTGGGAAAGATATCGCTCTAGATTATAGGTGTACGTGAAAGTGATGTCCAGGTTTTCCATAACCATTTCCCGTAGCGGTATGGAATGGGCTGTTTACAGCACTCCCTACGTTTGCTTTTCGCAAACTGACAGGTATCTTTTGGTTATACGAGTTGCACCTCGTCGCTTTCCATTCAATTAAACTGAGATCAAAATTAAATCGTTTTTTTTTTTAATAATGGATTACAGAACAGAAAGCAACTTTTCGATAAATCTTACCAGATAATAAATGAAGCTCGAATTAATAGCAGCCATTGCTCAAATTAAAGCGACGATAAGTTATTTTGCTCCGACTCGCTCGAAAATGTGATCATTCTGTTAAAAAGCAGCTTTTTACAACATACTCTTAGGTTCCAAATTGAATCACGCGCAAGTACAATAAAACAATATTAATTTCATAATATTTACACTAGAACAAACAAATATTAAAACCAAACGATGTAAATTAATGTTCTATATTTTTTACGAAATGAGAAGTAAACTTAATCCATAATTTAGTTTTTCTTCTTAGTGCTCCATAAAAAATAAAAGGGTTTTGTTGACAATTATTATATTTTACAGACAACGATCTATGTTCAGCAGTGGACTTTAACAGGCTGAAATGCTATGTTAAAATAAAACTATAAGACATGCCATTATCTCCAAAGAATCAATCAGTAGTGGGTTTTGCATTTTTACATTCTAAACTGAAGTAACTACACAAATATTTGACAACACTGAAATATAAGTCTTCCAATGAAAATGAAATGTAGTTCTTAAAACCACAACATTCACATACAAAAGCGACCGCGGCACTGGATGTGATGTAATCCATCACTCTTGACATCATTAAGTCATTTGCGATAGCTCATTCATATTGCAGACGGAATCAAATCAATTGTCGATACGTAAGGCAGTAATGACTAGATTAAGTAGGTGAGCTTTGATTTTCCTTATTATAGTCTAGCTTTGATTTTACGGTACAATTCGATTAAAATTAGAATAGTACTGGGGTAATTTGTAACGTCGATCTGTCAAATCAATAGTAATTTTGTCCTAAATTATCTTATCTTTTTTTCTACTTCTTTTTGCCCTTACCTCGTTGTAGGCTACAGATGTCAACGGTAAGTAGTGGTAGCCCAACGCTCGGTCCCAAATCACTCCTTTGTTCCACACCTCCACTAGCAGACCCAAGTTGATATCGTTTATTTCACTGCAAAGAAAAAAAAAATTGTAGTTTTGTTGATTCTGTGTACAATAAACTGTTAAATAACACTAATATTATTTTTTTTTTTATTAGCCTACGCGATCCCACTGCTGGGCAAAGGCCTCCCCCTATTTTTTCCACCATTAGAAATGTGAAAATATATATTGATGTTTAGATGTTTGTTCCGCTTTCACGCCTAAACTACTGAACGGATTTAGATGAAATTTGGAATAGAGATAGTTTGTACCCTGAAATAACACATAGGATACATTTTACTTTTGACCATAATTCTACTGTGACCTATTTCCTCGTGTTTGTGTTTTTGTGCAATGGGGACATGTACTACTTTAATGTCAATAAAAGTTGCCAAGTGTTTGCTATTCGCTTCGTTTTGTTTATGGTTGGGCTTCATTTACGGAAGGTATGTACTTAAACAGCAATCATTTTATAAGTACCTGAAATATTAATATTCTACTGATAAAATGTTCTGCTCCTGGTTGTTATTCAATTCTCTGATAAATTTATTAACGTCGCTTTATCAATGGGATATCAATTTTATTCGTGACTACGCAGTATGATATCAAATATGATAGCCATTCTGTGATGACGTCTCGAAATATTGGTTCTGTCACTTAAAACATTGATTAAGGTCCTATTTCATTGCCACTCGAGCTCGAGTCGAGACTTCTATTTTACGAGTTACGTAAACCATACACCTCTAGTATAATAAACAAAAGTTTTAAGTTGAGCGTTCTGACACTAGTTCAGACTCGGCCTAGTTTGTTTTTTTTTTACTTATTTTGAATTCAACACTATGCTTTTAGGCAATTATCACACTGATCCACGCTCCGGTAGCGCGGTGCAGCGGATTTGTATGCAAATATCAGTTTGTATAGAAAACACGCCTCGTACAACACATTGACTTCGCGTCTTCTTGCGGATGTATATCGCGTCGCTCCGCGCACCGCCTACTAGTGATTTACACTAATATACGTTGGCTTAAATAGAAGAGATTGGAAGAAAAAGAAAGAATCCTTTGCCCAGCAGTGGGACAGAAAAATAAACCCACATTATAATAGATTTCAGATTCGAACTTCTCGTTATCTAGAACTTTAACACAAAACAAGAAACGATGCGATTTAACGAGCACCCGCTAAATTTACAACTGCATTCTGTTCGTTCAAAGTAATTTCACTTTGCTTTAAACTCGCTGTTAGACTTTATTTGTTTCCCTGCGTTTAATAGAGTGTGAATTTAATACTGATTGTTCGCGAAATAAAGCCATTACCACTCTTTGATGGAGAATCATAAAGCTGCTTTTTGTTTGAGTCAATGGGTGTAATTAGAAGATGTGGATTTTAAGCCAAATTGGTCGCAAGCCCGGTCGTCGGGGCGGGATTATTATGATTTAGAGACTGGCTGGTATAAGCTTAAACCCTCATGACGTCACGTCTGATTTACATGCATATAGAGCCGTGGTAAACAAAGGGGATTATTCTAGAGTTTGGTTCTAGATGGAGTTGTAGCGAGGTCGCGTCGTCGTCGTCCTTTGGCCTCGTTTAGGGAGACGCGGAGCGTTGCGCGGCGCGTTGGACGCCCCATATGTTTGAATTTACGCACGAGGCGACGCCCAACGCGCCGCGCATCGCCCTGCGTCTCCCTAAACGAGGCCTTTCTTTTTCTGTCCATAGCAATAGTGGCATATATTCTAGTCTCAATCAATCAGCCTATTGCAGTCCACTGCTGGACGTAGGCCTCCCTAAGGGCACGCCAAAGCGCACGATCACCCGCTTTCCTCATCCATCCACCACCAGTGACCTTCCTCAGGTCATCAGTCCACCTGGCAGGTGGGCGTCCCACACTACGTTTCCCATATTTTCTAGTCTACTCATTCTAAATTTTTGTTCATAAAAAAATTGTCAAGTAAAAACATTCTTCTTTTCTATTTAATTCATTTAACAACACACAATCTTCTTCATCGTGTGTATGGCTTAAGGTCAACAATGCAACAGCGGGTTTAAAACTTTGGCTTAGAACTTCATTTATTTTTTATTAGCGCATAACTTAGAGTTAAGCCACAAAGTTTAACAGTTTTACAGTCTTACTTGCACCCCCATCTGTTTACTGTAGTTACTGCATATTCCTAGCGTGTTTACCGCACGTTTCATAGTAGCATAAAATGAAAGTTGTTTCAAAATTAAAACTTTCAACAATCCTGTGCTTCAGTTAAAGAGATTTACTGCGGGCATGCAGTGAAAAGGGACCTCAATATATCCATCAAAGTCAGCTGGAACGATGTGAACGGTGAACAAAAAGTGGTATTAATTTGCTCTTTTGTACCATGAATCTTCGCGATATCGTGAGTGAAAAGTGAGTGCAACAAATTGAACATATTTATAACGTTATTCATTTTAATAACGGATTAGCGATTAGACTAGATTAGTCATTATAAAATTGAACGTTGTGTTGTGTTACTTACTTTTACTTGTTCTATAATTATTATACTACGCAAATTAAAAACAGAGTGGTGATGCAAGTGGGGTGTTTATGTTGTATTTTTAGAACATTTTATACAGGATCAACAACGAGTCTCAATCACTTAATTATAATGTTCTCTTCTTGTTTTTTTTTTTTATTTCTTTTATCTTTTTAAAGTATTATATGCAGTTTTAAAAGTCTTAAAATTGGCCATTCTTAATAAATGTACATTTTTTTTTAATATTTATTATATTTGGTTTGCCTTTAAGACATCCAAAATAAGTATTACAATCTAGCCTAAAGACTAATGAGTAATTAAATTTTAACTTAATGTACATAAAGTTATATAAGTTATTACATAAAATTATTAATTTGAGGTTATAGAGCCTTAAGTAAAAAGTCATCTAAGATCAATGAGTATCTATTTTTCTTATCGTTACAACTCTTCGTTCGATGTCAGAAGTATAAAATACTTTCCATTGAAACACGAATATAGTTAGATCAACAAAAACTATGGCTGCGCTCAAATGAAAACCTAGTAGGAGTTCGACTTGAGCCTACACCAAATCGATCTGTCCACGATATTTATCTAAAAGTATATAAGATCTAACGTACATCCGTTTCGGTATTTTCCACTGAAGCAAGTTGTTCAATCGCGGCAGTGTGGAAGAATAAACATGCCAATCACTTGGGAGGATACATGGCGGCTTCCTACGCAATTTACATAAAACAACAGATAGCTTGCTCTTTAAGCAATGAAAATATGAAGACAGTCTTTCTTTGCAATAAATAAAAATAACTTGTGACGCGTCTCACATTTTTATATGGTTCTGGAAATATATTTTCAGTCAGAGGCCACCATTGTTCCAAGTCC
This sequence comes from Carpatolechia fugitivella, assembly GCA_951230895.1. Classification (NCBI taxonomy): domain Eukaryota; kingdom Metazoa; phylum Arthropoda; class Insecta; order Lepidoptera; family Gelechiidae; genus Carpatolechia; species Carpatolechia fugitivella. Next base: position 6,089,533 of record OX579660.1, read on the forward strand.
GTAGTCGAGTGGTATTTGGGCGTTGGGTTTGGCTTGATTTCTGATGAACACACTATCATCACGATCAGCAGTTTATTCAGGTCCCTACTGAGAGACTCAAGCCTGCCTTTAATTACCAGGTCATAGCTGACCACGCTGGCAAACACGCAACTTTTGAATTTCTTCTTAGGTCAATATTGTTAACCAGAATTCGTTTCGTGAGAATATATCCCCAGTTTGTAACCAAATGGACACAACATCTAGTTAAGCTAGTCACGAAGTCACTTACAGACCACAACCGACTTAACACTAGAGTAATTAAGATAGGAACTTCTAATTTATGAGGTAGTAAGTAAATGTTAACACCGCTGAGACTTGTTTTTACAGATAAATTATTTAAACGATTAAATATCTGTGATTCACGGCGAACACCCACAAATTCGATTTATAAGGGTGTTTTTCTTAGAACAAAAATGAGTTATGTCTTAACAACACATCAATAAAAAACGCCCACGCGTTGTTTACCGTGATGTAGTAGCCAGGGCTGCTTCCCTCTCGGGAGGTATGTATGTCGTCGCTTCGATCCTTACCACATGTAAAACCCGTCGGAAATATCTGGGCACCTGGCTTAGTGACGTCATGCAAACTGGAGAAACGATAGAGAAAAAATAGAGAAACAATATACAATAATGCTATTACGAAAGCAAGAATAATACACGTGCGTCGGCGCTTGCGTTGGCAACGGTACGGTTCGGTGCGGTTGGATAGGCGAAAACGGGGGCGAGAAGCGGGGAAGCGCATTCCAGCGAGGTACCCAGATATTTCCGACGGGTTGTACCAGTATATTTACTTTTATCTCGGATTCCTCCGAGACTTTTATATAACGATCTTAGGGCTCAGATGAAAACTCGCCGCAGCGAAGGAGTTTTTAATCTTCCGATAAAGTAAAACATAGAGAACAAGCACACATCTGCGAAGAATTTTTAAAAGGTTGCGTGTGAAGTGGACCAAACCGCACCAGGCAAGCGTGTAAATCTTGTTCGCTTTAATTCAAGGTAGGCTCGAACCCTTCAATTGGAACATAATAGCTGGTAATGTGTTTTATTTTTAAATGACTGCACTTCAAGAAGGCGTTGCGTGCGCACCTTGTAATGTAAAGAATGGCCAACACAACTCATTATTTGTGTACCCTCTCAGGGGGATGGCGTGGAGCAAGCTAAAGGGTCTGGCTTAAGACCAAAAGTAATTGCTTCCACCCAACTATAAATATCGGTGCAAATGTTGCTTGATATCGAAATGTAGGGTCGGTGATTGGTCTGTATCGTTTTGGGACGAGCGACTCTTTTTCGTTAGGTACTTCCAAAGGAAGAAACTCGAGCGCACTCGATCTGTATTCCCTCTTATCCAACAAGCAGTAAGAAGCTGCTTACATTTTTGTGCATTATTTTGCGGGCAAAGCCGTAATAGCGCAACATTATAAATTTAGACTAAAAAATTCAAGAAACAAAATATTTGCTATCTACATTTAAGATACTTTTTTTTAATAGAAACGATAAAGTACACATGAAATTAGATTTTATTTGTTGATTTTTTTTTCAGTGCATAAAATTTTCTATGATTTTTCATTACTCATACTCTGAAAGTAGTTCGGAAGTGGCCTGAGGAGCGGATTGAAGGTAATACTTTTCAGCCCGGAGGGAGAATCACTTTCAACTGTCAGCTGTCAAATTATAAAAAAAAAACTGGTTCTAATTTCACATTTCTATTGAACTATGTTCCATCTTTCTATACAGCCACTCAATTAACATAAAGTTAAGTATTAATTAAAGAATATATATTTTTAAATTGATTTTATTATAATTAACTTTCAAATAGTTGAAAATTAATTATTTAAAATAAAATAGGTTTGGGCAAAATATTTATCATTTCAATTAATTACAATCCGATTATCATTTGTTTCTCGAGTTGTAGGGTTTTGTTTACAATGAGTTCATCTGATTCAGATATGGAAGTCACTCATTTTTGTTTTAGCTGATTCGTGTTTTTATTTGTACTTTCCTTGTATTCGTAATGAAAAGCACAGTGTTTACCTCTGGTTAAAGACTTATTTAGTGCCTCGAACTATTAGATCTCGACGCTAAATAAGTTACTTTTACCCCTCGTATAACAATGTACTATTGTGTTATCTAGATCTATTTAAGTTACTGCAAGACGAGGGCGTAATGTCTAAATTATAGAAAAACTATATTGATTATAATTACAAGATCGTCAAGCCTTTGATAGCATCTCTAGAAGCAACGTCAAATCATTTGACGCCTAACCCTTTACGTGTCTGTAAAATTGGTACAAACTCGTAACCGAATAAATAGTAACAATCCCTTTCAAACCCGATTCTCAATTCAGTACGGGTTTATTGCAGAGCGAACTGATTTTACGGCCTGAGCAAACGCGAACCAACCCCATTTTTGTTTCTCTTTTGCACTACTCAAATCTCGCATCATGTCATATTCCCTTTGTAGCTTTTCTTGTTCAAAACATACACTTCAACAGTGCAGAGTTTCGTTCATAAGTAGGTCATTACGTGTGTCTATGTTTTAAAAATGCCTAAAAATAAGTTTTTATTATTATAAATAACCCCTTTTAAGTACATTTTTATGTTTACGAAGTGTACGGGTACACTTTATTTGTGATAACAAAGGTCGAATCAAATAACATTTACAAAATAAAGTTATTTCGAATAGAAATGCACGTAGAATTGAATTTATGATATGACTCCACTTGTTTACAAAAAATCACGATTGAACTTTTGGATAAAGTCATAAGCTCTTTTAGTAAGTTTTTTCACGTGGTAAAATTACTTGTTTGTTTCTTTTATTTTCTAACTACAGGTACCGTGTCCAAATCAAAATTAAGATATAGCGCGTCGTTGTTTTTAATAACACACATATAATCGCGTGGTTGTGACACGACAATCTTGCATTTCCGAGCAATGACAGTGTTAAAAGTAGCTCTTATCTACGTGCTTATCTATAACGATTAGGTATCGAAGCTATTAATCTATGCACTGAGGGAATATTGCGCACTGCTATGCAGAAACGATAATCACGTCCGCATGGGGTCGATCGATATCATGGTGATAACAAAGCAGATACAAGGCAGGTGGTTTGTGCATCGAATCGGTTATATATAGAACTATGATTATATGAGCGATATATTACGTTTTAGCAAAAAAACGCAAAACCCCAGCCCATGATACTGAACAACATTTGTTCCACAAATCTTTAAAATTATTAGTTTTTTTTTACTTTCATATGAACTGATCAGCTGATCGAGTCAATTTGCATTGAATAAAATAAAATTATTTATCTACACTCATGTCGTAAATCCTTCATTTACTTATCAGAAACGCTAAGCAAATGATATACCTTTCGATAGAGCCGTGACTAAGGATCCATACAAATTTCATTTCGTTATCGCAAAGTTGTAACAAAATGAAGTTTTTTTTTTTAATTTTTACGCAGATGCTTGCTATTTGAGCACACTAGCGTGTTTCGGAACGCAACCTTGGCGGCGCGCATGCGCGGTGCGATATTATTGCAAATTTATTTTCGCGCCAATGTCAATAATTATTACAATAAACAATGATTACTTTATTTTTTCTTTAATTTAAATTTGTTGTATGAGTGTAGATAAACTATTGTATGCAACTGTACATAATTAGTATTTAACACTCGTGTATACTTTTATGAAACTCGCTGCGCTCGTTTCATAAACCACACTCGTGTTAAATACCCCTCATTATGCAACAGTTGCATAAATAGCTATTTATTTCAGGCATTGCCCATACGTAGTTAGTAACAAAGAAGACTTATGCTATGTTAGTAGATAAATTATAATTATTATTACTATTATTTTATGATTTTTTTGTGTCATTGGCAAGCTGGAAACGTGTCCAATGCTGCATAATAGCACTGTCCACGTCCAGTCTCGCCGCAACAGTCTGCAGAAGGCTGTTGGAGCTGCCCCTCACGCGATGAATCAAGGATGCGACGCGCACCCTAATGATAGCTGGGAAACTGTCAACTCCCGCCAGCATCCCTGAGGCACTGCATTGACGTATTAAGTAAGTTCAAAATTATTTTTTAAAAATTTTAAAAAGTGGAAGAACTAAAGTTTTTCAGTTTCATAGGCTGAGGTTTAGCGTTATTTTGCTAACATGTTATAAAAGACTTTAAGTAGGTAAATGACGTGTTACTATTAAGCTCTCATACGTATACCTTATTGTAATCATATTTGTGGAACTCTTAGTCTCTTCAGTAATATTGTCGTAGACATAAGCATTTATGACTGTATGTTTCCCTAATAAATAAAATAAAAATAAAATAAATAAAGTAAAGTATGATTTATACTAACTGTCTGCCAGCAATTTCGTCCGCGTGATTTCCGTTCAACGACGGAGTTTCATAAGAACTTCAACCCCTCCTCTTTTTCCCAAAGGGAATGGAGGGGAGCGAGTGTAGAGGGGGAGGGAATTTCCCTTGACTCATTCAGTAGTTTAGGCTCTGCGTTGATTTCGTTGATTACTCCTTTAATTATAGAGGTATCCATAAACAAATATCATTTTAGACTAAATGCTCGCTTGCATTTAACCCGCGATATTTAAGTTTTTTCCATGTTGATTAGAATTCCATTTTCTATTTCAAAGTTAGTGCGAAGTCAAAATCATGTTTTGTGACATTACGTACAGAGGGCGCTGCACTCCTTGTTGTTCCTCTTTCGCCATACGAGTATTATTATGAACCACGCTGTTTCTTTTCCCTCAATAAATGCAAGTTTTCCGCATATTATTCACATGAGAATAAAACTAACTCTCCGATACCAATTGTTCCTCTCTACGCAAAAAATCTCGTCGCTAGGTTGCTTCTATTGCTGCATAAAAGAAAGATGAATGAACCAATAATCAAACTTTTGCATCTGTGACATCTTTTTAAAAACCAGGATGAATAAAAGCAAAAAAGACTATGAAAACTAAATTATTGAATATCTTATCTGTTGTGTAATCACACCCTGCAAAATATAAAGTTTCAGAAGCAGGAATTTAAATTTCATCTAGGAGATTAAAATAGAAATACGTTCGTTATCCGAGAAAGGTCAGGTGGGATGCAAGCGCCTAGGTCATCCTAAAGCCCTTTAGACTTAAAGACTAATACACGACGCACGTTTATCTACACAAAAATATAATTTTGTTACAAATATTTTAAAAAGTTCGTTTCAAAGATCCAAAGACTGAACGGATTTGGATGTAGCAACTTTACAATACCGATCGTCCTAACTAGGGGCACCCTCAAACCTTTCGTTAGGAACGTGATGAGTTGTTGAATTGCTTGCAGGCCAAATAGCGACGACAGTACAGTTAGAACTAGTGGCTCTGTGAGCTGTTAGACCTTGCGAGTATACTTCTTTTTTTGGCTGATTTATGATTTTTTTACGTTTTCAACCCCCATAACTCTTTTTAAATTTCCAAAAACTGACTCGACAAAGAAAAACTTTTAATTTATCGAACCTGCTCACAAAATTTCACGAGAATCGGTTAGAAACGCGACTTGTAGAGTGGAACAAACAGACAAACAGATGGACATACAAAAGCAACTTTGGCCAAGCTGTAACGGAGACTGAACGGGGAGGAGTCTTTGACCACATCTGTGATCGAAGAGAGGAGTCAATTAAAGCAAAAAATAAAGGAGTTGTTGATTTTGGATATATAAAACAATAACAATAAGAAACAGCAGATGCGAGTATTCATAACAGATGTAATCTGTAAGATTTAATCAATAATCTATAGTTGTCCAGAAATAAGATTTTTTGGTACGACCACTACCTGTGATGATGATGAAGCGGTCAGATGCGCAGGATATTTTAAGGTGTGCAAGTAATTGCCTAAACCAATGAGTTAGTGTGCCTTTCGAAGCACGAGAGATGTACTCTTAACTACTACGGTCATGTGTGTGACTGGCTGGGCAGGCTTATGGTTGCTTAAAAAAACTTTTCTTCGCAAGCTTCGGAAAATGAACAATGCTAGATTTGTTCAATCATCTTTGCGAGAAAACTTCAAAATGTCGCTGCCTGTAAACGATTCGGATACGGAAATAGAACTCCTCTCTACCAGAGCCTACAAAATGATACGACCACGACGTCTGGGAGCAGACGAATGTAAAAACTAATAATAGATCCCAAGCAAAAGAAAATTGGAAAACATCTAGGTATAGAAATATATTTTAAAATCAAATACAGAATAAAATTATGAAAACCGCCAAATGCGCAATGATATTTTCGGCATATAAAACCAGCTAGCTATCCAACATGAATTAGTTTTGTCATCATCATTATTTTAACTAGTTGTAACCAACTGCAATAAACCACCTTTTTATCATGCAACAAAATAAGTTTATAAAATATTACTTCACGCCCCCAACTACTTCATAAAAAGACTACTCACTTTGTTCCTACTTCCTTTGACAGTACTTGATCCTGCCAAAACAAACTTCCACCCACCAAATTCATGAGCACACAAAGTACCTATATAATATTCTTTGTGATTCTTCCGAAGTGTATATTTTTATTGTAAAAATTTCCACGAGAAAAGACATCTATATTCAGTGTCGGTGAATCTCTGGAGGAATAGTAGATGATGATAAAGGAGAAATATTCTTGGCGTAAAGTTGTTTGTGACTTTTGAATATTTAATTCTTGATTCTGGAGAGACGAGAGGTTTCCTACTTTCATTAGGAGAGTGAAACGAAAACTAACGTTTAACCATATGCCACATGCGCGGGTAATTGAATAAGATATTTATAAAAGCGAGATTTTTCGGGAACAGTGATTATACGAAAGGTAATATTATAATTAATTCTTTGACATGACGATACTAACACAGTAACTAGAACCATTGGTCCAATATGTCTTCTACTTCTGTCAGTATGTCAATTATTCAAAGATTTGAATCTAAATTTTTTGTTGCTTACCTTAACACTCGGAAACTTATAAAACGTCTGTTTTTATCGCGATGTGTCGAAAGACACCCAAACACAGCGCAACTCCTACCCAATATTTTTTATATTTCACTCACTATATAAAATTTTACCAAGCGACTGCGCGCGTAAGCGATGCACGGCCTTTAATCCAGTACCCCCTCGCTCGCCCCCTCGAATGTCAAACTGCGGAGCGGGACGAGGTAACGCCGATTGGCGGGAGGAGGTGAGTGGCCGTTCTGGTACTACTATTAATTCTGTGGTTTAACTACAAAAGCTTAAACTTAAACTTACGTCTTTTGGCAATGATTATGTCGTCTGTCTGTCTGTGTTTCTGTCGGCAGTCTGTCATCTAATTGCAAGTATTTTTTAGATCACCTTGTATATTTAATAAATAATTAACAACCCATAGTGTAGTTTTTTTAGTGGTAATAACCCGGTAGATATGTGGATTACTAACCCATAAGTAGTCGAAATCTAACGCGGTAGGTAACGGCGTAATTGTGTTGGGATCCTTTGCACCGAGGCTTTTTAATTGACGAAGTACTTTGTTAAGAATTATTCCTATAAATGTATTGTATACTTAATTTTCAAACAAAAAATACTATTTGTATTTTCAAATAAGTGTTGGTACGTTCTTCCATTGCTCCCAGAAATAAAGATCACTCCCCTCCCAATTCGCGTTCTTAGCACAAGACCCTGTTGTCCTAACAATTTAAAGGCATTCTGTTGTCTTGCAAGATGTTATTCCAGTAAACAGTGGTACGTACTACGAAGCCTTGTGCCACTCACGCCTTAATACCAAAAGTAAACCATTCTAAAAAGATGTCATTCCACAAAAATATTATAACAAAGGTTTATATCTTTACATTGTTGACTTTATGTTTTTTCTGGCATTGGGAAATAATTCCATTGATAAACATTGAGCTATTATTACTACGTATAGAGAAGACACCGCCCCATCTCAAGCGTTCCGTTCAACTGTGGCCAGCTGGCCACAGTTCACTCAGTTGCTTACTAGCTCTTGAGCGCTTCAGTCTTGTTTGTTTTAAAGCGAAAAAACGTGAAAAATCATCAAATATGCCCTCGTGTGTGTTATGATGTTGCACTAATAATTCTAGTAATACGGCGAAGTGCAAAGGAACAACTTTCCATCGGTGAAAAACTAGATAATCATTTTTAAACTTAATTCGAGCAAAATATTTAGCGGACGCCATGTTGCGTCATTTGTCATAGATGAAACAATTAAGATGTGACATTTGGGTGTGTAACAAGAGTAGATCATAATAATATCTTTTACAGTGGAAAATGATAATCTTACACATTATTTAGTAATAAAATTAGTAGTAAATCAAGAAAGATGATAAACATTTTTTTTTTATTGATCGTTTTCATTGATTGATTGTTTGTACAAGTAGATATTATTAATTTATTACGAGATATTTTGTAACATTGTATTACTTCAAGGTTTCCACGTCTGGGCCGTAAAAATAGGGAATAATTGATAAAGTTCATCGAATATTGTTTGTTTCGCAGAGTAAATTCAGTACTTACAACTAAAATAAATATTATAATTAAATTTATTTGTCAGACATCTTTAAATGTTCCCACCCAATTGAATAGGCAGAATATAAACAAAGTGTCGCGTCTATGACGGTGACCTCGCATCTATGACTTATTAGCCGGCCCCCGCGCGCCCCGCACTGCCGCGCTTGTTACACAAATTTTGTAGGCAGCGTCTTTTCTAGTACGTAGTACATTATACTTCAATGTTGATAAAATTGTCTTTTTTAGGACAACCGAAACCCTCAATATTTATGGGATTGCAGATTTATATAGTGATGTGATATAATATTATTATTCTGTTATCTGTTACTGACAATAACTTTTTGTAAATATAATTTTATTATTGTATTTTATTTTACTTTTTATTTTATTTTAATTGATTGAGAAATGTGACCTGTAGAGAAAAACAGCTTCAGCGGTAGATCTTGTAAGCTGGCAACTCCCATAACTCCATCATTTTTTAAATTTCCAAAAACTGACTCGATAAAAATAAAAAAAAATTATCGAATCTGCTCACAAAATTTCACGAGAATCGGTTGAGAAACGCGACCTGTAGAGTGGAACAAACAGACCGATAGACATACAAAAGCAATTTTGGCCAAGCTGAAATAGAGACGCTCGCTCGGTCAATAAAATAAATAAAATTTTTGTTTGTTATTGACACAGTTTAAAGTGCTGCAAGAGCTTTAAGAAAGAAGTACTAATAATTTTCCTGAAAACAGTTGCCAAACGATACGATACTATAAAAAAGACTATTTCAAATGAAAATTAAAAATATGTCGCAGTTAAACCATTTGACTGTTTGACTACTTACTTCTGCAAATTCTCCTCTACCTAGCTACCTACGCTTTTGTATATTACATTTCAGAGTAATTTGAGAGGGAAATAATTTCCCATAAAAGCATTCGTGAAGATCGAGGAAAATAATCCCTGCATAAACTCAGTAAGTCATAAACATTTCGTAAGACCCTGTATAAAAGGGACATAAAATGATATGCCCTTAACTGTTCGGGCTCGTTGATGAATGTTTCGGAATTTGAGGAAAGAGTTTCCTTTTTGAGGGCACAGCGTTTGTATTGTGTACCCGTCAGTGACTAGGAATGACGAGCATTATAGTGGTGGTGGGCCGTATTTGGAAAACAGTGAGAATGAACCACCTTCGACGACGCCTAGTGACTGTCTTATAAAGTCTCCACGTGAAGTAAGAATCCCTTCTACACCATGTACCTATATGCTGAAAGGACCTAGCCGATATTTAATCAATATGATGTTTATAATGTCGCCATCATATAATTATTATCTTTGAAAATGGTGTCCTTGTTGTTCTTGACTATCAACGTAAAAATACTTTGTTAAATTGTGTCCATCACATTAAAAATCTCTAACATTAGTGCTGAAAGTAGCAGCAATATCCAATGCCATAGTATACTGCGGTGCACCAGCGCTCAACCGACTCGGAGTTGAAGTCGGCGCCGTGGCCGGAAAAGGTTCGGAGAAATCATAATCATACTGTGTAAAGTACATGTTATTTGAAGTAGCCACAGACTCAAATGCCTCACGAGACGTGCCAGGTTTATACGCCTGCCTGAATGTAGCCCTGTGTTGACCTTTGTCAGTTCAAGTGACATCGTCTAAACTGAGGATGCCTATTATGTGGACCGGCGGATTGCAGGTTCTTTGCGTATTTCAAAGGGTTGTGTAAAAACATTAGCCATGTCGTTGTATGGGCATATCTTGGCCACTTCATACAACCATCTTGTCGTTGCGTTTAAAATAGCCTAAATGCGCGCAATACTACTAGAGTTATTGTTACGCGCCTACGTCAAGTTAGTCTACGATGATACTAGGTACTGGTGATTTTGATGATGCTGATCTTTTCGACTTAGTACGACGACGGCGGCTGCGCTGCGTCCATCTTTATTTGATACTCCCAACTAGTCTCCCGACGGCCACTGCGGGGCAGGATGGGGAAGCGTGTATTGGCATTAGGGGTTGAGTGGCCGTTCTGTGCGGCTGAGTAAGAGTAAGTAATATTTGTGAATAAAATAAATCAGGATCATTGTGAACTCAAAGTATAATTCTTTAGAATAATATAAACGTTCCTTGTCTAAGCATCAGACAACATTGTTTTAACTGGAAGAGTGATTTTCATAGCTTTTCTTATGAAATTTGTAGCACAAAATGTTTATGATAGGTGAAATAAACAAGCACATTACCGAGTGAGAGTACGAAGGTTTCAATAATGTTACAGCCTATTACGTAATCCTACTAAGAACATAACATTATGGCTTTATTGAATTACTTGAGACTTACATAAAACAAGGGTGACTTAAATCCTAACAGCCTTCGCAAACGAGGCCCTTTCGATGAAAAAAAACAACAACTTGGCCATGAAATAGAGTCAATTCTTGAACTTAGAAGACTAAAAATGGACCCTGCTGAGGGTCTCAATAACAAAAGTTATTGGATAAGTGGATCAGATTTGTGCTAATGCGACAATGCGTAAGGTTGACCTGTGATGACGAACAACAAACAAGTTGTTGATATATTTAAACTAATTATGAATAAGGTCGGGCCACACTGATTGACGGCGATTGACGGTTTGCCTATACAAAACGCGCGCAAAGTATATAAATCCTTTCGCATCTAAGCATCAAGGCAATTGCTACCAATATGTGTGCGAGCAACCTAAAATTGTACAGTAGGGAAATGAAAATATTTGTCACTGTTTTGTGTTTCATGTTTGTCACTATAAAGTAAATTTTCGTTTCTGTTGATGCAATCCTCGCAAATCTAGCAGTTGGTCAAGTTTTGTTTTCAATTTTACTGCCTTCAATAATTAATTAAATGACACCTGACTCAAACTGGATAAGACGGAATAATTTGCTTCAATAATTATTTTAAATATGTAACAGAAAAAAACAACTTAGCTTAACTTTTTGTGTAAGAAGTCGATCAATCCGCACTGGGCCAGCGTGTGGTAACTGCGGCCTAGTTAGTATTAGTCACAGAATTAATATAGTACTAGAATGGCCGATTACCTCCTCCCACCAATCGACGTTTCCTCGTTCCACCCCGCAGTTTTGACATCTTGGAGCAGTCGCGTTTCGTACGTTTATTTTTTATTTAGTTTACTTCTTTGTTTTTGAATGGGGGAGTTTCCGACAGCCAATTAAAAAAAAATACATTAAACTTTGATTGATGGCGTTGACGATTCGTGGATCTGAAGAAAACCGGCGAGTCACCCAGGGCCAAAAAACACAATCCACGAAGTACACCTGGCGCCATCTATCTAGAACTATTATTTTTATTTTTTAAAGAGCTGTCAGAAAATCCCCCATCGTGTTACTCTTAGTGGATTGATATGAACTAAGTGTAAGTGCTATGATGTGACTGACCCTATTAATTGCAGTTACGAAACCTTGGTGAAATTTCAATAATGTGTGTGCGCGCGCGCGATATTGCGCTAGTCGCCTGCGCCACCGCTGCGTCAATACGTCGTCGTCTTGAAAGCCGCATACAAGGGGATAATTTTGCCGTCAATACGTCTTGACAGCCGCATACAAGGGGTTTCAAATAGGTACCTGTGCTCGAGCTCTTCGGTGGGAACGTATAAGCTGTTGATGGATGTAAATTTATCAATAAACTTAGCACTCACAAGAGGAAGTCTTGCTCCCACGATGGAGTTGGACCCTTCACTGTCACCGTCGTAGACTTGACATTCTGCAGTTTAAGGGTCACGTACGTGTTGAATTGTGTGGTCACTGGAAAAGTAAAATATTATGAAATAATTTATACAGGTCGCATTCACATGCTTTTCTTCATATCTAATATGTAAACTGAACCATAAAAAATCTGTTAGTTTTATTTAGTTTAGTAATTATGTACGTATATCTGATTTCTTAGTGAAGTTGCACTACAGATTCACTACCTTATTGTTTAGACTTTTGATAAAAGCTGAAATTATTGTGCTTTAATAAAATATCTCGATGAAATCAACACTCAGCCCTCCCCAAAAATGAATCCTGGATCCGCCACTGGTCACATGGTATAGATTGTACTGTTGATTGATATTTAATCGATTATAATCAACCCCAAAAATGCAAGATGAGAAAACTGACTTGACGGTCATACAGCCATACTTCTTGAAAAGGTTGATATATGGATGTCCCCGTATATTTCTTGTTAAGTATAGTATAATAACTGAGCATACTCTTTGCTTACTGTTATTAAGTTACAAAAAGGTTAAAAGGAAAGTATAAATAAGTCAAGCTCACCTTGTATACCAACGTAGCGCGCCTTTTTTACTGCAACAAGAAACAATATACTTGAGTAAGTATGGAAAATTCATTTCACAGAGCAAAAAGCTCGTTAATTTTCTTCTTCGATAGATATGATTACCAAATTATTTACAGCTCGAAAACTTGTTTTATATGCACAATAGGACAAACTGCAACAATAAGTTAATGAAAAAAAAACTTTTTTGTCTATTAGCATGATTCACAATGGTTAAATTGCTATTTAGCTGCTTGGTAGTCATATGTTTCGAAAACAAAGTATTATTTTTTTTGTTGTAAATATTTTATGTCAAATTGAAGTCTGAACATTTTAGCATAATAATATAATTTCATCGTTATAGTATTCTAGTTAAATTCTGCATGGCATTTATGTAACTAATACTCATCTACTAATGAGGTTTACGTACCTATTTTACAACATTGAACAACTTTAGAATATTTTCAGAAACAAAACATTTACTTACGACACGACGAACGCAAGTTTTAATTAAAAGTACCCGCAATACAAAAACTGTTGCGTGTCACACGACAAAGTTCAGAATAACCTAAGCCCTATGTTAGACTTCAGCTTGACGACGATATAGTATAGGTAAACTCAGAAAAAGTGGCTAAGTAAAAATAACTCGTGGTCGTTAAGGACGTAAAAGTATTTTCTATAAATAATCTAAACCTTGCTCCAATTTTTGCCAGGTAATTAAAACGTTAATAAGTTAGGAGTTACCCGTGGCAAAGAAGTAATAAATCTACCACTAAGTCTACTTAGTGGTAGATTTATTACTTTAAGCATTTATTTAAGTATTTATTTAAGCGATCCTCTGTTTAATTAAAATAGAGAAAAGAATAAATAAACAATTTTATCGATAATGGCTGGTTTACACGTATTAAGTTATTAAGTAGCAACTAAATTTTAAGTAAGTGTTTACACATCATTTTAGTAGTTAAGCTCTTTAGTTAGCCCAAGATGGACGATAAACAGCGAATTCAAATATTTAATAAATATAATAAATAAAATAATAAAGTATAATAAAATATTTATTTTTATATAATTAATAAAAAAAAAAATATTATATTATTATTATTTTTAATGATTAATATTTAGTATTAATAATATATTAATCATTAATATTTCTATATATAGCTATATAATAATATATATTAAAATATTTCCAAAAAATAAACATAAAACACTCGCACTTAACTTTGCACTTGGCATTTAACTTAAAATTAACTAAATCGCGCCTTTCCAAACGTGTCAAGTGACAGGCCACGCCCACCAAGTTACCCGAAAAATAGAAAAAGTTCTAATCTACTTGTTTACTTGCACACTAAATTTTAACTTGCAACTTACTACTAAATTCGCAGTTTACACGCATTAATTTACTTAAAATTAAGTTAAAATTTAGTTAACTACTAAACAACTTAATACGTGTAAACCAGCCATAAGATCTACCAAAGTATTTGTAAAGTGGCTAAAAATGGAACTACGGTCAGCTTGAAACTATAAGTAAAGGAAATAACGATTGCTTTAAGCAATTCTATATTTCTAGTAGTGCCGTTCTTCATCTTCAGATAGGTTGGTAAATCATGTACATACTCTTTTTATGTTATATGCGGCACCAAATCTTTATAGTCACTGAAATGTATTTAAGGCGTTCACGTGCTGTACTGAATTATTATTTTTTACTGTAACTTTCTTCTTATTCACAGCAGGCAAAATTACTATCATACAGCCTTACCAACTTAGGTCCAACTCAATGGCTCGTTTTCATAACGAACTACAATTTAACTACAATTTCCAATATTATGTACATAAATAAAATTGTTTATACGTTATAAGACTCGAAAATAAATTATTTGTGAAGGAAATTTTCATCTTAAGTCATTGATATATCAAGAAGTTCTTTTTAGTTCATTTCAGTTTTTCTGTGTTGTTTTGTCTATTGTTTAGTGTTTTCTTACTTTTTTTAAGACTTCTATTTGTCCACTTTTCAGAACAGTACCGCAGATTACGTTGAATACTATATTTTTAGTAGACTGATTTTCTGTAGGTTTGATTTACAGATCCTATTATCAATTTATAAGTTTATAAGGCGTGGCGTGGCGTACACCTTCTCTACATCTACCCACTGTGAGCTAAAAATACTTTCTTCCCGTAAGCCGTAAACTTTGCGCTACGCGATGCAATCGAACTTTGTTTTCTCTTGCTACGAGTATTTGCAGTTTATTTATTTTATACTTCCTCTTCGCAGATTAGATTTACTGAGAACTACCTTGATTTCTTATTTATAGTATGTACGGTTTCAAAATTCATTTAGAGTGAAGTTAATCTGTTCTGATTCTTTTGAGCGCTAGTTAACTCTAATACCTTATAAAATAACGTTGATTAAATGTGCTAAGAAAATTCTTACTATGCATATTTTTTTATCATTTACTAGTATTCGTATTTGATAATAAAAGAGAGGATTATGTTGTCGCAGGCGCAGGCAACAACGACTGCAGCTGAACCTAGTACTATTATACAGGGTGGCCCATTTAGATGGGTTAGTATGGGTTACTCTGAAACTTTAGACATAGAAAGATCCGTTCTAAAGAACCATGTCATCGATTTTAGTGACAAGAAATACTGCATTCATAGATGTTTAAAAAGCTCGTACATAGTTCAGTGGCAGAATAGATAATCTACGGGTGAACGAGCGTGTAATTATGCATTTTTAGGAATGAGCGTGCGTGTGTTTTACTTTCACTAAAAGAAAATCAAAGTTGAAGTGTTAATATTAGTAAGTAATCTTTTAGCAGTGATAGCCTAGTAGGTAGAAGGTTTCTTTCCAAAGGTCCTGGGTTCGTATCCCGACCTATACTACAGAATTTAAAATTCATGTACAGATCTTTTCTAACCAGATTAACACTTTCGTTGTTTCGTTGTTTCGGATGGCACCTTAAAACTGTAGGTCCGGTTTACTGCCTTGGTAGTAGTTATATGTCAGAGGCTCTTGGGGCGGCTTACAAACTCTCGACAATAGATGGCGCTAGCCGTCACACGAAGAAAAATAGAAAGAAAGTAATATTTTACAAAAAGTTCAGAATAACGTCGAATCAAAAGTAAAGCAATCTGACTTCTCTGTGTTGAAACAATAAATTTATTATTGAAAGCTTTTTTTACGCCCGCAAATAATGAATACCTTCAGGTAAAGCGGGAGGAAATTACAATTTTCAGCATTTTTATTAAAATCCTTTGTTTCTTATCGTTTCCAGCGAAACATTAATTTCCGTATATTCAACACGTTTCGTGTTGTTATTTTTTTTCTCCTTTATTTTTTGCATCGGTACGTTCAAGTTTCAATTTAAAAGTATTTATAATTTTTTCTATAAATACAATTGGTGAGAGTGGTGGGGATACTTGTATTTGATTACATTACATTTATCATTTATTAGCCATATCTATTAAAAATATCTTTCAAGCCTTTCAGTAGGGACGTATTTCGTAAACTGTATACCTTTATCGTTTTATCGTTTTGTCTACGCAATTTACTTGTAATTTGTAGCTTCGTGAAACGGCCCCCAGGTGGTATCGACCACCTTTTTAACACAAGTCTCTTCTTACTTCTAATTTCACTTGTAAAGTTTAAAACTTCTCAACGTGGCGTTATTCGCAAATTCTAAACATTTCAACCCACGCCAGAGATTTCCAGATAACAACTCGAAATGGAATCTTCAAATCACGCAATGTTGCCACAAATTTAAATAAGAGCCATTAAAATAATTAAAATCGGCCACGTTTTAAGACATTTATTTTATTTGCAGAAACAAGCCAAGAGAAGTGGGTGGATGTTTAAAAATTTTAAGAGTCGTTGAGCTGTTTTTAATTAATGGTTTAATCTAGCAGCCAGACTCCGGATATTCAGAATAATTAAGTTAATATTTCTATAACAACAAAATCCTATCTAAAAATGCGTTTTGATCCTACATCAAACAAATAGGAAAGGAGGAGGTTCTCAATATGTCAGAATATATATTTTTAAGGTCTGTTTCCGTTGTCCGTGTGAATTTAATGATTTTAGGTCAATATCTGACGATGGGATCCAAAAATCACCAAACTCTTTAATTTCATTTCCATTCCAGCTTACAGAGCTTTTAATTCTTGAAGTTATTTAATGTACTTACTTATCCGTATTTTATGTTAATTATACATAGTTACAGCAAAATCTTGCGGAACCTCACACGTCAAAATAGATTAAGCGAGTAAAGCGCTTTGCGGGAGTTAGACGCACATAATGCAGCATAAGCCAATTTATGTATGGGAACACAACCACAGGTAAAGCTTTTGGAGTTATAATCCTTCCGGTGCAAAATACCAAGTTCGCCATTAATATAATAAAGCTTTTATCCATCCGTAATGATGTGCAGATGAGTTTGTAAAAAAGGTGCAGCATATCGAAAAAATACTCCATACCCAGCATGCAGTTTGAGTATTTTGATAAATTCATGACGAATTTTTTTTTCACTGGATATTTAGCCAAATATGGCGCTAATAACCGAATAAAAACATACGACAATATAGACACTTCGCATATCGGTTATTTGATTTAATTTATTTTAATTTATTTATTTCAGCTTCAACATAATATTATAACAAATTTTAATGTAACTTTATTGAAGCATTATGTTGTTGTTTATATTATCTAAGTAATTGGTGTAGGAAATCACAGTTCAACGCTAATCATTGTCGCCTACTTTTATTTACAATATCAAAATACTTATTCACCAACCCGCACTGGGCCAGCATAGTTAACAACAGCCTGATGACCAGGTCAGGCTCGAGCCCTTCGACGGAGACGTAAGTATATAAGCCAACAACAACAATATTTACTTTGCTATTTGCCTTCTGGCGCTGAAACCGGATGACACGCAAAACAGGAAGTGGCATGGTACTCGTAGCTTTGTGGGGTTCGTGTTTATTTTCACAAAGTTTCCTTTGACGGGTGGCTTGTATACGGGCTAATACAATGAGCTATGACTAGTTTAATTAAGTCCATCGAAAGGGACTTCAAATATCATTTTAATTACGAATAACACTATTAAACGGAATAAAGGCGCTCCATTTTTATCTCTTAAACCCTCCATGATAACGTTATCACTTCAGAATGGCTGAAAAAAGATGAGTAGCAATTGAAAAAAAAATACTAGCTATTATGCTTGACTTGACACACGCTGAGACTTCGCCCCAAAGATTTCAGACGCGCGTCGTCGCCTCGCACGGGAGCGAAGCGATCGTCTTTTGTTCCTCTGAGCTTAGCCCTGTTTGACAGTTGGTTGCATTCACCTACATATCTCGAGTTTGCGTAAATTGTTTTTGTTTCAATCGTGATGTTTTTTTTTTAATGTGGTTATAATAAAACCACGTTAAAAATCTGTTAGATACGTGAACTTGTGCGTATGAATCTTAATCATTGCAAGTGATTTGTCTGCAGAGTAAAACTTTAAAAAGTTTCAAGAAAAATATTTTCGATCTGTCCAAATCGTACGACATTACATCTAGCTGTTTATAGAAATACCTTTGAACAAACAAAAGTCATTCAAAATTAATATCACATTGAATTTAATCCGTGGAAGGAATTTTCAAAAGAGTCCTTTGTACACTCGCCTACACAAACGTCTGCCATTCCGCACGTTTTTGTACAACAAACGATTGTCGCGTGATGTTGTTTGAGTCAAAACAATGCGGGTGGGTGTACTTCGAACGAGGATTAAAAATCTGATGTTTATTCTTGCATGGATTTAAGTATAAGAAGGCCAAACGAGCGTATATTAGAGGCAAAATAAGTAATTTCATAAAATGTCTAAAATACTCTAAAACCTGTCATTGCATAGAAAAAGCATTTACAAGCAACAAATATTTATTCTTTGATAAAATCTTCTAGTTTATACGGTTTCTGAGTGAATCTGAGAAAATATATTAATAAATAAAAAATATCCTGAAAGGACCGTAATGCGAAATGTAAATATACAAACTATATATACTTTTTAATAAAACGTAGTAGTATCCCCACCGAGGGGTTCGCACCTGCCCTAAATAAAATAACTCGACTACCACAGGTCGACTCGGATCGGCACCGAGTTTTGCGAATCCGTCCACTCGGCTGAATGCTCGGCATGTGTAAACAGATCTCCGAGTATACACTCTGTCGAGTATTCATACACAGGCCTACGACTGTCTCGGCAGAGTGACTGACTGCTTGACTTGCCAATTTAGAGCGATTTCGCACTACGTCCATTCCGAATATTTTCACGGATTTTCAGACGTAGTGCAAAACCGCTCTTACTCGGTACGTGTAATCGAGCTGAAGGTGATTCGTTATAGTTACTTTTCCCATCAAAGTAGGGATTTTGATAAAATGCTAAAACATGTGTCAAATGATTTATTAATCGCAGTCTAAATCAGAATTTTCATGATCCCAACTTTTAAAATGACGGACTTTCATACAACCTTGAATCCCCCTTTTTTCCCCCTTAGAGGGGCAATTTTCCAAAACCCCTTCTTATTGCTTGCCTACGCCATAAATGTAACCTACTGTGTAAATTTGGTATTTCTAGCTTCAGTAGTTTCGGCTGTGCGTTGATGAGTCAGTCAGTCAATCAGTCAGTCAGTCAGTACGGACTTCTCTCTTTATAATAATAGTATAGATAAATAATTAAGTAGTTCTTTGCATTTATTTTAACTAAAATTGCATTGTTGTTTTCATTCAAGGGTTTTTATTTATACATCAATAAATAAAGAATTGATGAAATGAATCTTGATATAAGTAATGGTGGACGTAATGGTAAACGGACTGGTTTTTAACAACATGGCGACACGCAAGTCGCGACTCGCGACGGTCGAAGGACCACCCGAGTAGGAAAAAGGAGGTCAATGAGCTTGCATTGTTCTACGGGTCGTAAAATAACCACAAAAGTTTAAAAAGGGATATTCGGATTCGAAGAGTACTTATTTACTAAGAGAGTTGAGTGGAAGGAATATCTTTATACATAAAAATCTATCTACACATATTTAAAGAGGAGATATGATTCGAAAAACTCGTACCTAGTTATGGATATAAATAAGATTTGATAAAAAAATAAAGGCGCGAATCGCGCCCCAACAGTTTTTTTTTTTATGTAGCCGTATTCGTGTCCCACTGCTGGGCAAAGGCCACCCCTTGCTTTCGCCAACTGTCTCGATCTTGAGCCTCCAGATGCCAAGCCTTGTGGAAACTGTCAATGTCGTCTCGCCATCATCAGACAGATTTTAAAATTGTAAGTAAATATGTCAATT
The DNA here is from genome assembly GCA_951230895.1 of Carpatolechia fugitivella. Taxonomy (NCBI): domain Eukaryota; kingdom Metazoa; phylum Arthropoda; class Insecta; order Lepidoptera; family Gelechiidae; genus Carpatolechia; species Carpatolechia fugitivella. The sequence continues at coordinate 6,109,713 of OX579660.1, forward strand.
TGTATAAGTATGTCTGCGCGTGGTACCAGAAGAGCCTATCATACACAATATACAATTGTAATGTAACGTGGAAAATGACAAATCTGGAATACGACTAGTTAAGAACACGACGAATACGCAACAAATCGCTAATATTTCCCATTACTAATAATATTTGCCTTCTCCTGTATTGTTATTCTGTGTTTGTATGAGTGTTTTTTATGTGCAATAAAGAATATTAATTGATTTTGATTTGATTACTTTTCTCGAGCTCTCATAAAACGTTGCGGGAATAAATAAGGTACTTGATGTCACCTAAAGTCCTGTAAAAGATAGTAAAACTATCGATATTTGCTGGCTTTAGTCCAGTTCTTTCTGTTATTTTCATCCATCGTGTTTCAATTTCCCGGGGGTCAGTCCAGTGTAATGTACAGTCCTCGTGGCGTACTCAAATAGCCGACTATCAACGTAGAGGGCGGCGCGGCGCTCCGAAATTACTGTACCCGCGTAACGACCCTAACCATTTGTAAATCCGCCCTTTCTGAGTTCAGCCCTGCCAAACAGGTTAGGTCCTAGGATTTATAATACCTAAGTGTTCAAAAAAAGAACAGCGTCCTTCAGATGATGTAGGTCATTTAACCAAGGGATTATACGATTTCTTCTTTCTCTTGGATGAGTTTACCCGTGTGCGAAGTAAAGTAAACCTTATAGCATACCACCATTTTGACTACAATAGATCCTCTCGGGTCGCAGTGGTTATCAACACTGTATTGTTCAATTCTTTTTTATTAAATCATTGCATACCACGTGTATGTTTTAAAAATTGTTTACTTTTTTATTAAAAAATTCTTTTAAATTAACTTTTTCCGCTGATAATGTGAAAATGCCTTTGCAGACTTTAACTAATTAATTACAAGTATGATAATTTTTTCATGGATTCTATTGTCAGATTTTGACCAAATTTATATGGGACCACCCCTAAAAATAATAATTAAAATTGGCCAACATCCTCAAAAGCGAGCAGCCATAAAAAGAAAACGTTACATTTGAAGTTGGCTACATGTAAAAATCTATCTACTTTATACAAATATCATAAAATCCGTCTTCGGACATAGGCCTCCCCTGCATTCCTCCACACCTGTCGGTCCGCAACCACCCGCGCCCCATACATACCCACAAAAATAATAAAAACAATGTAAAAATATTTTTCGATAATTCATACTAAATTCATAGTATTTTTTTCAAAATACGACCCTGGCCAGGTGTTTTGATAAATCACTTGGGGGGTGGAGGGTGAATCGGGCTCATGAAAATCATCCATATTTTCATGAACAATGTGTTCACAGGTGTTTTCATTGATGAGGCCGTTCTACGCATTTATTTCTTAGTGAACGATGCAGAAGGACGCAAAAAGGAATGTACGAAATTGTCGGCACGTGTGAAGTTGGTCTATTCATACGGTGGTGGGGTGAAAATAGGTCTTATAGGAGGTTTTAAACAAATACGGTCGTTAGGCTAAAATAAGGCACTTATCTGCTAGGGGAGATCGTCTGTCGTTTCCTTATAAGTACAGTCAGTGGAAGAATTAGCTTAACCCCAAGCACCCCCCCACCCCCGGCTCGAAATCGATGCAATTTCAGAAAGATTCTCAGGTTACTATTTATATTTTTACGTAACATTTTATATACTCGTACAGTTCATTAACCTGCACAATTATACGAAATTTCGTGATAAAGCAAAAACAATTACCCAAGCCACCGTAATAGTATATGTATGACTAACATTTTTCTAACCACTTCCGAAGTATCATGGATATCATGCCACGTTCATGCTCTACTTTCTTTATAAATTTTTCCACTTGACATAGCGTCCATTGAACCGTTCAAAAGAGTAAGTACTGGGTTAATGTACTTAGCATACGTAGACAAAGTAGCATCGTGTACATTATTCAATGTATAACATACTTAGTTAGGTACATAACATGCCTACCGAAACACGGTATTATCTTTCTTTTTGGCCTGGTGATTCAATCCGCAATTTTTGAAATTCAAACCAAACTGGGAAAATTCTCACAAAGTAATTTTTGCTTGACAGCGTTCTCACCAGATTTCAAACCCGGAAACTAGACGTTAGAAAGAGTGCTCTACTATGACTCGGCCACATCAACACATCAACTGCCCGTTACAGTCCACTGCTGGACTATGAGCCTCCTCCACATAAGTGGAGGGTTTTGCCATAATCTCCACGCTTGGCAGGCGGGTTGGAGATCGCATATTAAAAGGTTACTGTATCAGAGAGCGCTGCTGCCCGTTCCCTGTTCAATGTGTAGTCCCTAAGTCGCCTCTTACGACACCCACGGGAAGAGTAGGGGTTGGTGACAAATGTATTCTACTCTGCCGTCACCGCACGGCATATGACTCGGCCACTGAGGCTAATTTACTGAACTTAGTTTCGACTTTTATAAATTCAATTAATAGACCCAACCGAGTGTGAAACCACCTTTAAATCAATCAATACAATCGATCTCGTTTCGGAACAATTTCCGCTTTACAAATGAAATAAACATTTTGCTTGTATTTTCATAGCTGACCGGTTGGATTCCAACAGCAGCGGCGCGATGAAATATTTATTTGTATTGAGAAGTTTCTTTCGCAAAATTACTTAAACTACTTACGAAAATATGAAAAATTAAATGACATCCAATATACATAATCCCAATTGTAAGACATTTTCACAAAAAATAAACACGGTTAAAAAGAATTATATTCCCATAAATTTTTACTGTAATGAATCAAATATTTTAGTGCATTTTTTTCTATCTTGGACACTGTTGTACCATGCAGTCCAACAGCATTTTTTTTTCTTTGAAAATATTGAATTAATGTTTCCGAATTCCAAAACTACAGTAGGATTTAAATTAAATACAATAAATAGTACAATACAAGATGCTACTGTGACCTTCACTAATATATCTAATAAATAATTTAACCAGCTTAATATACTTTTACTGCTAAACTAATATACTCTATTTGGAAGTCATTACTTGATCCCAAAGGGAACGGTCAGCTGACTTACCTCGGCTAAACTAGACACCCGACGAATTACTTATTCAACGTTTTAAAAGCAGATCCACCTCCCAGTCCAGTTGGAATCAAAAACTTCTCAACTTACTTCGTATGAAGGAGTTAATTTTACATAAACGGGCTTTTGTGGGCGTCAATACATTATAGAATTATTTAGTCTCCAATTAAGTAGTCTTAGCGTTCGGTTCTCAAAGAGGTTCTGGGTTTGAATCCCGGTGGGAACAGTATCAAACAAAAATTACTAATTGAGGCTATCTCAATTAATTAGCAGAATTTCCAATTCCAATTGAATACAAAGTTAAACAAATCACACTAAATTAGTAGAATTTGTTCAGTTCGTTGAACAAACAGTTGAACAAAGTAGACGAACTGTAGCATTACAAGCTGGATCATCTGATTGATGAATTGACCGAAAATTAAGATGATTACATGCTTTTGAAAATTCTAAGCCCTTGATTTTGGTGGTTGTCTACGGTCGTTACATGAGTCATGTTATAGAACTATGGCGGCTAAATAAGTTTGACACCAGGGTTTTCGAATTTGGTCATTACCCTTACTCAATTTTACAACCAAGATCTTGACTGTGGTATTTGTAATTTTCTTCATATCAAACAACTAAAAAGTTTGAGCTTCACACAAAAACGTGAAGACAATCCAATAAGGGGTCGACCTTTAGGTCAACTATTTCTACTCACCTTTTTATAAATATTAAATCCATCAAATTAATAATACTTCAATTTCCTTTAATTAACTTAATTAGTCCTTGGTATTCTAGAGTAGGTAGGTATTCAACGTTAATTTAATATGAACATGTTTATAAATATACAGTGTAGGTACTCGTAGTTAAATAATTCAGTACATAATTACTTCAACAAACTGCTTTGTAATTATCAAGGAAACAAACAAATAACCGAAGCATTTCATGTGTTTTTCAAAGGCATTCGTCAAATTAACCTTTAAATAGCTTTGTTAATAATAAATAGTTAACACATTTAAAATTCACATACCTATATAGGTGTGTAATACATTTCATATATTCATATTTATTTATTTGCTTACAAATGGTAACAATTTGATCTTACCACATAAATACAGTCTCTCATTTGATACCTCGTAAGATGTAACATTGGTTTCTTAAAATATTAAAAAAAAAATGTTTTAGTCACTAAATAACACTAGAGGCTCTGTGAGCTGTAGATGGCTGATTTATGTTTTTTTTTCGTTTTCAACCCTCACAACCCCGTAATTAGTTTTAAATTTTCAAAAACTGTCTCGACAAAAAAATCTAATAATTTATCGAACCTGCTCACAAAATTTCACGAGAATCGGTTGAGAAACGCGACCTGTAGATGAGAACAAACAGATCGACAGATGGACGGACATACAAAAGCAAATATGGCGAAGCTGAAAAGGAGACGCTTCGCGCTCACTCGGTCAATCAACTCACTGTCATTGTCTCTTATGGGGTAAGAATCAATCAGAAAACGTAGCATAATGTCACAGTGTAACAGGTTGAAATTTTACAATAAAGAGCTGGACAAACTCTATTTCTGCATCCGCCAACCTTACAGAACAAGCAAGTGGCCAGCTTGTTGTGTAAAATAGAAGTACTACATTGTTTTTCCCCTTAAACAACCTGTTATGGTCTATAGGCCCCTAGTGAATTCTGTTTTTATTACCGCCTTAGAAGCGTTGAAAAAAAGCATTAATAATTCTCATAGAATTAAAAAAAAAATCTCACGTTGTTCTACTGAAAACAAAAACTTTTTCTCACATAGAAACAAATCTCCTTAATGTTTCTACACAAAAATCCCTTTACCGAACTTTTGAAAGGTTTTGAATCCAAGGGGAATGAGTCTGGCGAGTGTTAAAAAGTGCTTGAAAAAGAAGAAAAAAGAATTTGACGCCTTTGGCTTTGTAAGTCAGCCATTGCGCATTGTTAGAAAACTTGACCGCGTGAGAAATTGGAGGTAACTGTTTGATTTCCTATATTTTTTACATTATTTTCAATTATTCCATAAGGTAAGATCAATCCAGCTCATTTAGTATTCATTAATTTTGCGTCTATAGCTAATGATAATGATAGTGAACAAATGTATCCTTTGAAGTATTTATTTATAGTTTGATTTATAAAAATCCAATTGTTTTTACTTTAATTTTGAATGATGATTTCAAGAGGTGTAACAGTTTTCTAAATTGGGCATTGTGCTTCTACTTATTAGAACAAAATCATCTGGTTTTACGAATTTGTATCACGAAACGATATAAAGTCTCAAGATCAAATTCCAAAATTACTACATCACATTTCAGTTGTTGAATAACTCAACAATATTTGACATAATATGTCCTCCCAGACCTACTTACTTGTATCAAAGCTTATTGAGGCTTGACATTAATGAAAACTTAATGAAAAGGCAAGAGACGATAACGCCGGATCAAGAATTACTTATCAAATAGAACAACTTTTGCTTAACGACTTTCGTAAGTTTGTTAGAAATCACCTCTCCTCTCTGCGGAAACTTTTACCTCACCTCGTCTATTATTAAGACGGGCATTCTTTCAGTCGAGCTCAGATCTACAAAAAAAGTTAGACGCAGACACATCGTTAAGCGGAGTTAGTACAGAAGCTCCATGCACAAAAGACTACAATAATAAGAATAATAATACATATTTATTTATATAAGTGTACACACCTAAATAAACCCTTTACCTATTTTTTTACTAGCAGACGCACATGATTTGATGAATAAATTGCGTAGTGGTATGGGTGGTACTTAAAATGTCAACTCCGATTACTTTTGCTTCAAATTTGTCGATACGTTCCATCTGCTTTTTCTGTTATTCTTAGCAGCCACAAAGGTAAGACAAATAATGACATGAATTTGATCAAAAGTTTGTTATAGTTGGCACCTAAAAGATTTTTAATATTAAACTAAATAGTTTGAATATTTAATGACAGTCCACAAAACAAAATCGGGGATCAACCATTAATTTTTCAGTGATTTTGTAAACACTTATTAGAAGGTGGTCAATAGTCAAGTTTTTCAACTGAAATAGATGTATGTTTAGATTTTACTAAATCTTTAATAGTGTTCTACATGATGTCATAGCTACTGTACAATTAAATCCACTTGACTGTGAGCCACGGGTATTATTATAAAATGCCAGCGTATTAATTCGTCGACTACACGCTCTTACGGCCACGCCCTGCACGCTAACAGCTTAACTAGTTACCAGTTAACGCCTCTGCTCGCCTGGTAATCCATTTATAACAATTGATGTGTTTGGCCTTTTTATGTACGGTTAAAAGTATCTTCACGAAAATCTGTCCGCCTCCTGGTTATATTTGAAACAATATATTATAATTTCCGTTTTTTTTTCTTAGACGAATTTTGATTAATAACAGCTTTAAAAATCATGTACTTGAATACATAAGCAGAAAATTCATAGGTCATCAAATTGTTAAGTTTTGTAACTGGGCTACTCTAGCACCTAAATGTAGATATATCTAGAAAGGAGTACCTAAAAAGCCTTTCAACCTCAGAAGTTCTTAGATTTTTATATGTGCCAAATAATTCTCATGTTAGTGAAATCACTTTGGCCGATATACGTTACTGGCGCCAATAATGAACTACGAGTCTAGCTTTAGCTCATTCACCCCATTTTGACCTCTTCCCAAAATAAATTCAATGTAATCTCTTACCAAGTCCCAAGGAAGCAGAAATCACCAAGTTGACAATAAATGGAGACAGTTGGCCACACTCCAAGATCTTTCTGGAACTCTGTGAGTTCGGTAATAACCATAGTACAACCTATCGTCTGGATGTTTGTGTGGTTATGAACCAATGAAGGTTATCTCTAGGAGCCACTAACTAGTCTAGTCCACTTTTTTTATCATCTCTGTCAGTACTCAGTCATTGATGGCTTGACATGACATCACAAGCCAATATAGTTTGAATAAGGTGACCTCTAAAAGGAGCCACTCACTAACTTAGTCCAATTTTTCATAAGATCTCAGTCTGACTTGAAACAATTATTTGCTTGCACGATGGTGATGCCGGGTCACTGGCTATGAACTGATGTCAGTTACTGACTGAACCAGCTTTAAAAGGAAATCAATAACAATCACCAAACCACGACTAAGCAAGAACTGCAGTCGGTTAAATTTCGTTACTGCCACGATCGCTTATTATAACATGTTTTTGAACAAAAGTTGTACTTCGTTAAAAGTTTTCGTGAAACATAATTGTTCGTTTCAAACATTTTACATTATTTTAACAACTCTATTCACGATATATTTTAGAAAAACTTTCGCTTATTTCGTTTCAGGAGGTATAAGTACACACTGTAATAAGCATTTAGAGCGCTTGGTTCTTCTTCAGGTCGTGAGGACCTGAAGGTTCTAAGTTCAATTCTCAGTGGGAAGATATGAAATAAAATACCTTTGTATGTTACATGTAGGACGTTGCAGATTAGATTCACTGATGGTTCGAAATGTAAGATGAATCCGTTCTTCAGTAAGCACGTTAGTCCTGACTACAATCTACAGTACGAAAGTAGCCGTTACATCAGTCAGAGACCTTTGACGGCTTGATTTGGTGGTTATCGACCCTATACAACGCACGCGATGTGATCCTTCCGACGCCAGACAATACCATAAACTCGAAATACCAACTCTACGCTAAACAACAGTTCAGCAAAACACCAATGATGATGAGAAAATTAATGCGAAATTTTGGCGGATTTTTAGAATAGTTAATGCAAGTGTAATGTAACATGACCTCCTGCAGTCTGTAATTCAGATTGGGCTCGTATGTAGCTTCATGTTAATAATACAATATCACGCGATACACCGTCATAAAATGGTTCTATATGACATTTATATTTTCTAAGAATTGTGTTCAATTGTTGTTGAAGTCGCAGAAGGCTATATTATAGTATAAACAGTATAAAGTGTTAAAGTTCAAAGGCATTTTTATTGAGTTAAGACGATTGACAAAGCTGCAACGGTTAAAACTATACACAGTGAAATTTTTGTTGTGAGTCGTGAATAAAATAATAACGCTTATCGTTATTAAATCGATCAGCTGACCACGTGGTTTTGTATAAAAATTATTTCTTGGGAAAAGGAAAGTGGTTCAGTTTCATGGACTAAACACTGTCGTAAATAAAATTATTTAAAACGAATGCAATTTTACGGTGCATAATATTTGAGTACTACGTAAATCACGCGCTAAGCCACTGCGCACTGGTTCTTCAACTTTCGTAGCAAAAGCCTACGAGCGTAGCAATCTCGTAGCATGTACTTATCATTCAAGAGAAAATAGAAAATCACACTAATATTATAAATGTGAAAATATATTTGGATGGTTAGATGTTTGAATGTTTGTTCCGGTTTCACTCCTAAACTACTGAACGGATTTGGATGAAATTTGGAATAAAGATAGTTTGAAACCTGGATTAACACATAAGAGCATCTTTTTATTCCCACGTCAAAATCCAACATAACGCGAGAATAGCCGTGAGCTAATACTAGTGATGAAATAAAAATATAGTTTGTAAGTGGAAATCAAAATTATTAGATCAGTTTTTGAGTGGTTGTAGACATGGTTGTTTATTTAATTGCTGGCGCGGGTGCTGCACTTCAAACGCATGTAGCATCTATCGATTTGCGCGGGGGTAGATAGATATTTCCTTTTGAAATGCAATATTTAAAAAAATATGTCTAAAAACCTACCTAAGGGAGGGAAGTATGATACAACGTGTTAGGTTACACAAAAAACGCAAAACCACTTGTATAAGAACAAGTATTTTTTAATGTAGTTCAAAGCACAATAAACCTAATTTCATTGAACAATAGGTGGTATTTGCACTTAGCGTGAACTAGAGCACAGACACGGCTCCATCGCTACTAGATCGGTGCACAATGGACTTGTGCCATTCTGAAACACAATGGACCAATACAACGTAGTGAGTGTGTGGCAGTAGTACATGAAGAATACAAGAATACCGAGTCTCAAAAAGTTATGAGAAAATAACTCATCATCATCATCGTGTGTGTTGTAAGGTTGACAACTGACCTCACAAACCCTGGTGTCAGTGTTATAGAGCCGCCAAAGGCCACTGACTTGGCTCATGTAACGACTAGATAGTAGCCGGGACCAACGGCTTAACGTGCCTTCCAAAGCACGGAATCATATTTCTTTTCGGACAATCAAGTTATTCAGCTCGTAATGTCCTAACCAAACTGGGGAAAGTCTCACAAAAAGTTTTTTGCTTGGCAATATCCCCACCGGGAATCGAACCCGGAACCTCTGTAATGGGCGGCGTCGAAATCTCGACCACTCGGCCACGGAGGCTGATTCTGAGAACTTTAGGAGGATCTCATATTATACTATACGCATAGATTTGTGGCAGACGGTGACATTATGTTATCCGCTTGAAAAACCATCGATACCAATAATCAAACGTTAAACGAATAGCGCATCTCTACAACTTTGTGACGTCACCAACAAAACGTAAAAGTGCAAAAAAATATATCTCGTACTTGCACTTTATTGCACTACCGTTTGCCACCAGTCTTTGCACGTAGTATAGTCAATCTTATTTCACATCATACATATCCTCGATAGCGATCAACATTAATATCTATAAGGTCGACGACCGACCACACAAATCCTGGTTTTAGAACTATTGAGCCGCCAAAGGCCGTTGACATGGCCGAATGCTCCCACAGATAGTAGCCGGATTAACGGCTTAACGTGCCTTCCGATATTTTGCATGGTAAATATTCCGTAATATTTCATCAAAATAAAAGACATATTTCCTATTTTTTATCTCATTCAACAATCCTACTAATATTATAAATGGGAAAGTTTGGATGTTTGTTGCCGAATCACGCTTGAACCACTGGACAGATCGGGATGAAATTTGGCTCACATTTAGGTTAAGCCCTGGAATAGGACATAGGCTACTTTTTACCGCGGGAAAACACTTCATTCCTACGAGAAAACTCATTTAAAATGGGTAAAAGCTGCGGGCAGAAAGCTAGTTTGTATATAAAAGCAAACACGTCAGTAGGGGATTGGACTACTTTATTTTTATTTTATAAATCTACACTTCTTAGTTTCTGCTATCGAAAATTAAAAAAATTTTTGCTCTATCTTTAAAATTGACCAAGTTATACAGGTTTGAAATTCAAGATTAGACAGGGTGGCACATACCCACTTGTGACGTCATTTGTTAGTAACGCCATATAACTTCCATACAAAAAAACGATTTTGAAAGAGACAGACATGTTGAAACTTTAAAAAATCACTGTAAATACGTTTTTCAACCGATTCTGTTTTTTTCTTCGCGAATCGTCTGCTACTAATATATATTTTAAAAATAATTCATAAAATATGGTGAACAGTCCGATCCCCTATTGTTGATTCTTTAGGTATCGATTTAGAGTTCATATTTTTTATGTTAGTCAAGTGATACGGTTAGATACGGGTAGCACGGGATTTCGAGGATGGTCGCGACTCGCGATGAATGTTAAATCTAAACATATAAAAATCTCAACATCTAAACATCGAAACATCAAAAATACAAACATCTAAAAATCTAAGCATCCAAACATCTAAATATCTAATCATCTAAAAATCCAAACATCTAAACATCCAAACATCCAAACATCCAAACATCCAAACATCAAAACATCCAAACATCCAAACATCCAAACATCCAAACATCCAAGCATCCGAACATCCAAACATCCAAACATCCAAACATCCAAACATCCAAACATCAAACATCCAACTAAACATCCAAATATATTTTTACATTTATAATATTAGTTTGAATGTGATAATCACGTTTAAATTAAATCTGTCCGTTTAATTAAAGTGGGTCAATTAAAATCGAGGCCAAAGGAGTCGATTACAAAGAAACATACAAACATACAGGTGAAGCTAATAAAAGCGTGTTAAAAATCAAGCGCGTGACGTCACCATCAAGCGCGTGACGTGACCATCAAGCGCGTGACGTCACCAGTTTAGGACTGAAAAAATGCAGCCAAAACTTTACTCATTTTATTTTCAATGATTATTACCAGAACTGATTGATCTTCGATTTCCTATAAAAATAGCAGTACGTGAAAGAGAGTTATAAAATAATAATCATAATCTATGTAAACAATAGTAAAAAAAAACTATAATAAACAATAAATAAATATAATAAACAAACGAGATAACTTTTTTATTTATTCACCTTACAAATCTTTACAGACGATCCAATAAATTAATTCACAGACGTTAACTTTTTCATCAATTTATTTGTAACTTATAGTATCAATCGATATATCGATATTACTTTCTCCTCCCTAGGCGAACATAATATCGATGGCACCTCCAACATTTTCTTTGCGAATCGTCTGCTACTAATCAATATTTTAAAAATAATTCATAAAATATGGTAAATTTAGGAACAGTCCGATCCCCAAATATCAGTATGATAAAACTTAAAAATGTCACAATGTTACTGTAATAAATTAATTCGGTTAACTCACGGTTTCGTATTCGGTAATCTAATATAACAATACGAGTGCATGAGACTAACCACTTTTATTTTTTTAAAACGAATGCGAGATATTTCAGTGTGACCTCTATCCCCTATATGTTTGAACGTGTGCCATATCTCCATAGTACTTGGAAATAATGTCATGCAAATTGATCATTTCGCATTCAATGTTCTCTGAAAAGAGAGCTTTTACAAGTCGACTTTATCTTTCTTTGTATGAATGTTTAAAAACTAGGAAATATGAAGTCACTTGAAAGTTGTTCTGTTGCTGGCGTAAGAATTTGTATCAATTGTTAGGAACCCATTTATATTAAGTTTATCTTCAGAGTAGATTTCATTTATCCTTGTCATGTTTTGTGAAAATATGTTGTTGTATGTTCCATGTTGAATTGAATACATGACTTAATTCTCATTTTTTTTACACGATAAAATATACTGTACTTTCATTTAAAATAAAGTTAAATACAATTCTTGTGTAATATAAATTATTTCTGTATTTTTCTGTTCAATTTATGAATAATATTATCTAGTCACAATACATAATTTTGACTTTTTCTGTTGATTTTGTCCCTTACATTGAGTATACACTTATTTTTAGAGCGCATTACGCAACGTGGCCATGTTTTTATTTATAAAGCAACCGTTGTTAACAACACAGTTTGAGAAGGTATAATCGAGTTAACACAAAACTCGGGTAACTTTGCTAAGTCCAAGGAAGTTGTTAACTTTCGGAGTGTTCAGAATGTTGCCAGGATTCTACTTCAAGGAATTTGAACAAACAAGTCCGACTTTGTTTTGTTGTTACTACGATAAACAAAACAATAAACAGTTTCTTGTAACTCTGCTTGCGCGCATTTGCGTTTTTACGAACTATGGAATGCCTTAAACCAAACTCTATTGTAGTAAATCAATTTCATAACAATTCGTATAAATGCTTTCGAGCGTAGCACTTTCGTAGCGTTCTACTACTTCTTAAAGTATTTTTAGTCTGTGTTACTAATCTATGGAAGACAACCATCCTCTTGTTCTTACAGTATTGTTACCATATTTTTAGGAAGAGATAATAATAAATAAACTTGTATAAAACCTGCGAGTTCTCTCTAATCTCGATGCTCCGCAAAAAAAATATCTTGCGATGTGACATTGGATTAAGTCAAGTTAAGTATCAAAATGCAAGTTTTTGTCACTTTTCGAATTAATTTCTTTCACCGTAGGAAATTAATTCTAAATTTGAGTATATTTTAAGAACCCATTAAGCATGTAGTAGAATTCGAACCGGAGTCTTTTGGACGGCAGACAGTTTCACCATCGAGTCTCTCAACTGGCAATGCCTACACGATACCCATCCACTCAAAGGACTGTGATTTCATCCCGTTGCCGTTGGAACATTCGCCTAAACACGGGATCGGAACATAACTCAGCTATATCCGTTATTGTTGGCAGCCGGCCATTAGCCCCCACTAGGGGTGGCAAATGCGAACCCCGATTTTGGCACAAAATCTCGTAATAGAGGGATAGTGAGTAGGGTTTTCACATGTTGATTGGTTCTTGTATGTTGTCCCGAAATAGAGGAAGATGTTGCAGTGTAAGGATTATGTGATAACATTTCCAAAATAAAACACGGCACGTATCTTCTTCGTAAAACCATTTTTATTTTGTTAGGAGATAGTTTTTTAAAATTGTATTTCACTTTTAATTTAATACAAAAAACAATGAGTCACATTTTTATTTTTAATGCAATGAACAGTTTGTTTTTTACAAATCCAATTTTATCACTACGTGATTGCTGTACATTTGTCGCTCCTTTTTCACATTTGATTTTCCATAATACGACACTGAAATAACATGAAAGGATTACATGCCCAAGTGATTTTACTGCTGCAATGATTCAAAGTAAAACGGTTTTTTTTTTCTTTTGATTTCGCTACAACACGCCCCTTTATGAAAAAACTTTTGCTGCGAACTGTTTTGCTACTTTATCTCAGTCACGGCCATCTGCTAACCCTACGCCTCGCGTTTCATCGGAAGCCGTGTTAGTTTGGCAAGTTCAACTCTAAAGTTATAAGTTCAATGTCGAAATTCCTCTGCGTTATAGCCCAATTTGGCATTAACGAGTTTTTGTACACTTCCATTTCTGCATTCACACTTCACACAACGGGCTGGGGGTTACAACTAAATATAGTTCTTTGTACGGTCAAACAACGAAACCACCGTAGACTACTAAATTTACTTCTAACTGTCTTCATAAAAACCCGTCTAAAAACTTTTTAGAATCGGCACAAGTTCATAGTAAAAAAAAAACATTAAAAAAACTTTTAACTCTAATAATTATAAAATTATTAATTTAAAAATATAAAACGCCTGTTTTTGTGTATGATATTATAACATAGTCATTAAAGTATAATACCAAACTTTTTTTGTAGGGGATTTGATTAGCTCGAACAGGTGTTTTAACATACCTTCTTTCTATTGAAACACTTGCAGTAATAACTGCTACGGCCGAGTGTGGACAATTATGAATTAGTAATGTAAGGTACAGTCGGCGTAGCGCGTAGTATGCTAGGATGTCCGATTTCTTTGCAGCTGACCATAGTACGTACTGCAGCATTACTGCAGGTTTTTTAATAACCTTTTTGGTATGATTCTTTTTTCTTTTGGCCGGTTTTTATGTCACTTTATCAAATTTCAAATTTTCTTGGTTTGACCTTTTTCTAAATGGTCTATTGTTTTCCCAATTGTCATCGGGTGATAAGAGAAACGAAATTTCTTGAATACGTGAATCGTTAGATTGTTAGTAAATATTGATTGAAGAGTCTCGTGATCATTTCCGTATTGTGCCATAAGCCTTGGCAATAAGCCTTGGAATACCATATTAGGAGCCCGTTTGGACTAGCCGGGTAAGTCTTGTGTTGTCTTCCTACTGGTTTTTATCGACGCACTTTTCTCTTTCCTTGTCTTGGTTGGATGGCGATTATTTCTTTGTCAATCTTTACAGTGTATTTCCGGCTTCTGCGAGGACGCCACACACACGAGGGTCCCTCCGTGCTTTCCACGATTTCTTTCTGTGGTTCCGGACACCTGAGGCCACCAGGCATTGGACGAGCCCGGATTCCCGTGTTGTGTGCGTCCGCACACGTACCAGCTAAGTGCCGCAAACCCGCGCACCGGCGTTGGAGTCCCCCCTGGAATACTGCCCATCTGGCGGATTTTTTAGCTTGTTTTTGTATCAGTTGGATGTAATTTTTGTATACGGATTTTGCCAAATTCTTTCTAAATTCTTTTCCAAATTCTAAAAAGGCCGTTTAGGTTGCTCTGGCCCTCCCCTTTTTTGGTTCCCGTTTGGCAATTACTCTCCGGGGTACTCCGCGGTTTTTACACCTTCCTGCATCGATACACTCTCAACACAACAGTAGTTCACCGACACTATATCGACGGAGTCCCCTCAGGACCCGACTCTCGGCTCATTTTTTTGATACTTTGGCAATATCTAGGCCCTTTTAAATCTCAATTATACTGTTCGGTCAAATTTAACTAAATCTTTCTTTGTTCTCCTAAATTCCACGTTTCGCCTGTGGTTGTCAACCACAGGTTAGCTAGCTTCTTTTTTAAACGCTACAGTACATACAATAGGGTATTTCGAGATTTTATGGTATTTTCGTATTTTTATTGGAAAAAAGTTAAAGATTACTTTAAAATATCCAAAAAACAAATGACTCATTTCAGTTTTGACCTTTGTGACGTCATCTTATATCATCTTATTAACAAATCAAAGTTTTTATAAAAACCTTGTACAAAGTAAGCTTTGTTCACGTTTCACGATTTGATATTAGAAAGGGTTATATTTCGTATTTATGTCGTTAATCAAATCTACGAGTATGGTTGTCCGTCGGCGGCCGTATGACGTCACACGGTAAAAAATTTAAAACCATTGTACAAAAATGATAAATTATCTGAAATATAAAACAGATAAATCAGTTTCTTAAAAAAGTGGAAAGTCTCATTTAAAAATATAAAAAAATACCGATTTTTTTATATATTTAGCAATAAAGTACTGCTGCTAAAGTGCGTCTTGTTAATTCTCGACACAACTCACAGACGGACGCGTGACGATTACAGAATTCCGCAAGACCTTGGCTTGGAACTTCATCGAATAGAGTGCGTCTTAAGAACGCTAATTAATCTTGTTGCTGAGGTCGTTAAGTCGCACTCAATTTGAGAACTACTCCTCATAAGTGGCGAGTAGTAATGCGGATTAGAAATCATTACTGAAAATGATATCAAATATTACTTAAAAACAGATTGGTGTTGATTCCCGCAGCGAAACCAAGTTTAAATTGTATCTTAGTCTTGTCACTTTCTGACCCACGACGATGAAAAAGGACAGGAGATTGTCAACAATTGTGAGCGCCAAATTTTATAGCGCAAATGTCGGAGGTCGATTGTTAGCATCCGTCAATGGCGGTCGGGCTTTCGTTTTAATTTTCGTTTTGTAGTTTATTTGAGTATTTATTGTATAATTTTGATAGTGTATTATCCAGTGAATGACTCAGAACGCTTGCATTTTGCCGTCATATATTGATGACTTGCAGCGACCACGTGGTGGCTTCAGTAATTCTACTATCATATTACTGGAGTCCTTTACCGTACACAGCTCCTTAGTCTTAGGATTAGGGCTGTCTGTGTATCT
This sequence comes from Carpatolechia fugitivella, assembly GCA_951230895.1. Lineage (NCBI taxonomy): Eukaryota > Metazoa > Arthropoda > Insecta > Lepidoptera > Gelechiidae > Carpatolechia > Carpatolechia fugitivella. The sequence continues at coordinate 6,126,024 of OX579660.1, forward strand.
CATGCTACTTACTTAGCAAAACCACTTGATACTGGCGTAATACTACAAGTGAAACGCCATGAATAAAAATTAGAATTAGAATTAGCGCAAATGTCAAGTTTTGACGCGTGCAATGTAAATTTAAACGGCTTGTTTTAGGATCCTGCTTAAAATTGACGTTTGTGGCATAAAATTTGACGTTCAAAAGAGCCGACAATTTCCCGTCCTTTTGTATGGTCGTGGATCAGAAAGTGACAAGACTAATATAAAAAATTTAATTTAGTTTCGTTGCGGAAATTGACACCATTGACAATAATTTGCAAAGATTTTAATGATTGTAGTAATTAATTAATGCCAAGTTATAAGTTGTAACTCAATGACTCAATCACACGTAACTGAACAGTTAAAAATGAAAGGCTTTTACTCCGTAAGGAAAAATCTGAATACAACGCAAGCGCAGCAGTAGGCGAGCAACAGTACATAAAGGAAGACTTCCACGGATTGACTAACAGTTGACGGCCGACAGTTTACGACAGACGTAGATGACGTCTTCGGTCATCTCCATAATGTCGTTAGCAGACATCCACTTAACTCGAAAGTGGCTCCATACATTTTTAACCGACTTCAAAGAAAGGAGGTTCTCAATTCGGCTGTATTTTTTATTATTATTATTTTTTATACAAATGGGACCTGTCAAACCACCTTCTTACGTTGTCTCTCTTCGGTCCGTCATACATAACGTAAGCCATCGGCCGTCAACCGGAAGTCTACTTTATACCTTTTCAACCAAAATACTCGCACATTTCCATCCATAAGTATCATGTAGTATCTACGTTTATTTTCTCTAATTTACGTTAACTGCGCAATTTGCTTAAAATGATTAAATTAAATTAGAATATGATAGCGCTATTTGTATTTTATTTCAAGATACAAACTCAACAATAATCCGGTCTACGGCGGCGGCAGTTATTATTACGGGCGCAGAGACCGAACGTGTCGGTTTAGGGCCGGCATTAATATTATTAGATAGGACCGGCAGGTCGGGGCGTTGCTGTGACCTTGGAAGTCAGGGTCACGTTATTTTTATGTAATTTCTTTTGTTGGAGCTTCAGTTGACAAATATACCTTAGTCAGAGTTAGCTGAGTTAGGTACAGGTGGTCTAGAATATTCAATTTGAGTCCTATTTCAATAGGAATAGTTCTTGAAGATTCTCTTAACCGTATTATATCACAAATTTAAAAGATAAGGTAGTAGTTAATGGCGCATGCTTTCAAATGGAAAACTCTGCGAGAAATATTCACTGGAAAAATTCCGGTGTTTGACATTGACGATGCTTTTCCGTATATAAGTATGTCAAACTAAATAATACAATTAATGTTACCCTTTTTTATTTTATTTATTTTGTAAGAGTAATAAACAAGTACATAAGTTTGTGAAGTCAACCGCACTATATACAAAAAGCTACAATTTTACAATCATCATCAACAGCTCATATACGTCCCCACCGAGGGGCTCGAGCCTACCCTATTCAAATATATAACTATTTTTAATATCAGATTAGATAATTACGGAGAACAAGAGGATACGTTGCATTTCCAGTGCGACAGTAATGAGAAGAATGAAATTAGGCTACGCAATATAAGATTGGTATTCATGCGTTAATATTTTAAATTTTAAATACGAAATTGAAGGAATAGAGTAGCCCTTTGATCGGGATATTGTCATATAATGTTGTGGCTATATCGTAGAATTGACCAAATGTCTGTCGTACTTAGAGAACAATAAGTACCAAACATAATCAACCTGTTATGTCCCACTACCGGGCAAAGGCCTCCCCATTGTTCCGCCATTCCTCCCAAAAAAAGAAAAGAAAAGCAAAAGATGAAGAGACGAGTTAAAATGCCTATCGGCTGGACTAGTGGGAGCTTGCCCAGGACATTTTCATGGCTTCATAAAACAAACTCTAGGGGCGTTCTCAGAAAATTTCGCAATTGGAAATAATCCACCGTCATTCGACGCTATTTGGGCACATCCGATGTTATTATCAGAGGCGGAAATGCCGAAATGTTGGTAAAGCTAGCTACAGCTTTCACGGTCAAGGCTCCGCAATACGGACTTTCCAGGGAATATACCTAGTCCTACTTCTAAAATTGGATTTCTACAGTTTTTGTAAGGTTCATTCGCTTAATTTGCAAATACCTTACGATTGAGAGATTCGAGTTTGAAAGTGAGCTTTAATACGAATGAATGATTGGTGATGATAAAGCGAAATCATTATTATTATTTTCAATTATGTCACTTTCTCTATTACTAATTACAATTATATCTACCCAGGTATGATTATCCCCTAATTATTTTGCTACGTACCTATATAATATTTTTACTAAGATTAAACGTATATTGTTTTCTTATCCAAGACCTTTTATCTTACCTTCATCGAGATCAAAGTAATAAAAACAAAAAATGTGCCCGGCAATGCTGTAATGAGCACGCAATGTGGCCTTGCCCCTGAAAAGAACCCCCCCACCCCTTGCTCACCCTTCCTCACCCCTCCCGCGCCTGCAACCAGGGCTGGGCCGCGTTTTTAATGCTTGTTCAAATAATTTATGTAGGTTATAAACTAAAACACTCAGGTTCATTTAAATTGTAAATAAAAAACAAGTGTGTACTTCGAAAAAGCCTTGTCAGACTGCCTGCTTAAATCATTCCATTTATTTGTTCTTTTTGCGCTTTTGATATTAGATCTGCAAATCATAATACAAAAACAAAAAACGATTATAAAATAACATTAGATTTTTTGTTCACAGAATATCAGAATAAAAGATCTAACCTTTCAATATCAGACCTACAAGGCAAATATATATATACAATGCAAGAAAAAACAATATTATGGTTTTTATCTTTCCCATGCGATTAAAAACGAAACCAGTAGAAATAAACTGTAATGTTTTTGATTCTTTATTTTATCAGTAGGTATATTATATTTTCATCAGAATCTATGAATCTGAAAAATAAGTAAAAAGTCATTGCATCACGTGGTACTACTCGTAGTGCGGAATAGAATATGTATCAGATTATTATTTTTGCATCAAAATTTGTATAATGTTGATATTTTTAGTACAGCCTATAGTATACCCTAGTTTCTCCCTCCCCAGCAATGCGTCAAACTTCAAGGCATATTTCGCGTAGTTCTTAAAGCCAAACCTAGGTAAATATTTCGGGCTACACAAATATCTACATCAGGTATAATTTGGCTCGCGGCTTATAAAAAAATATATGTTACAGTGATTCCAGTTATAAAAGTTGTTGCTAGTGTAATAAATTTGTAAATGAAATGCAATTTTAGAATATGGTTTTTTTTTTATTTTGTATGGGAATCTGATAAACACATTTAGGAAAAACAGACCAGCAGCGTCAGGAGTTGATGTTGCTTCTGATATTTCGTCCGTTTTTGTGGATGAAAACGAGGCAGGACTTTTCTTGGACCTCATTTCGGCTTTTGATACAGTGGACCATGAAATATTGATTGCGAAGCTCGACCATTATGGGGTACGTGGAAAGTTCCTTGATTTGTTACGATCATATCTCTCAAACAGACATCAATTTGTGGAAATAACTTCTACCGAAGATGGACAACAGAGGACACACAGATCCAAATTACAAAAAAATTGTAGGAAAGTACCTCAGGGCTCAATTTTAGGTCCAATTCTATTTATTTTGGTTACTGACGACCTAAACAACTTCATGGTTAATTACATTTTTTTTTTTGTTTATGATACAAAAAATACATACAATTTAAATAAATGGCCGATATTAAGGTCGTGGCATTTGCTGACGATACTAATGCTGTGGTTTCTGCAAACGGAATTGAAGAGTTGAATTGTAAACTTGATGGGGCACTGGGGGCTTTTCTCTATTGGTTTGATATAAATAATTTGAGACTAAATGCCAGTAAAACTAAAGTAATACTCTTTAAAAATACAACTAACTCAAAAGACACACTGAATGTCACTTTAAATGGTGAAAAAATGAGTGTTGTCAACTCATGCAAGTTTTTGGGGGCACAAATAGACTCTTTTCTAAAATGGAAAGAGGAAGTCGACAATATAGTTGCGAAGTTAAGCACCGCCTGTTATGCTCTTCGAAGCCTACGAGAGGAAACCACAACTCACCACTTAAAAATCGTATATCATGCTCTGGTGGAATCTAGACTTAGATATACGATCAAGTTCTGGGGCAATGGATACAACTACAATATAAATAAGGCATTTGTTGCACAAAAACGAGCCATTAGGACAATGGTCAGAATCCCTCAGTGGGAATCATGCAGAGAGCACTTCAAGGTTCTAAATATACTGACTGCGCCCTGCCTCTACATTCTCGTGCTTCTGTCTGATCTAGTTAAGAATATAAACCGGTATGAAAGCGAAGATGAGAGAGCTATAAGACTGTTGACACGAAGAAAAGATCTAAAGATTCTATTAAATCCTAATTTGCGAATATCAAGGCATTGTGTACGTTATCAGGCTGTAAAATTGTTTAATGCTCTTCCTGTTGAGCTGTAATCTGTTCATAGTCATAAATTGTTTCGTAATAAGCTAAAGACCTTTTTGTTGAAAAAATGCTTTTATTCTGTGAATGGGTATCTTGGAAACAGGTAAATTATTATTATTGATTTTTTTTTTTTTTTTTTGTTATGGCACTAGATTAACTTTGTGCCAGTGTCAAGTTTGGGAAACTAAACGCGCTTAAATAATATCAACGGAATAATTTGGAAAAGACAGGACAGAATCGTATTTTTAATCTTTGTGACATTGTCATTCACACTATTATTATTATTATGACAAATTAATATTTAATGTTTTGAGATAAATGTATTGACTATTATGATAATGAAAGTAACATACAATTTTATTAATATAATTATTAGATTTTCAAGTATAATATATAGGTATTTTAATGATGGGTTTTGACTTTTGTTAATAATAACTAAACTTATAATGTAAATGTTTTAATTTTGTATCTTTTCTTGTTTTATAATTTGTCTTATGAATTCGTGTCCAACACAATGTACTTTTGTTATGGATTAATAAACTTGAAACTTGAAACTATTGAAATTGATAAAAAGTCTTGATCCGTCTAAATCAGCTGGACCCTTCGATCACAGAAACCCGACAATTTGTCGGCTCGTTATATAATAAACACGGCTGAATCTTTGACTAAACCTGTCCTCTTATTTAAACGTTCTATTATTATGAATGTCATGTACCATCTACTTGTAAGTGTGCCTACATTACGGCTCTTTTTAAAAAAGGTTTTTGTTCTGATATTGAGAAAGCAGATTTCTAAGCTTTGTCTACTCGCTAAGGTGTTTGAAAGAATAATATATAGGCAGGTCTACTCGGCAGTATCTGTCACTCTAATTCCATCTCAGCTGGTTTAGACTGTATCAAACTTATAAACAATTTTGTAACTAAAGCTATGGATGAGGGCCAGCAAGTCAATGTCTCATTTACACGGACTACAGTAAAGCTTTTGATTGAATTCAGCATGATATTTTAATTAAAACCGCTATATGACCGTACGATTTCATGATGTGGGCTTAATAACAGAATAATTTCAATAAAGATGGAGAAAATGTTATTGTGAGCGAATTCAAAGATTTTATTACCTCTTGGGTGACAAATCAGAATTTTTCAGCCATTTACTTACTATCCACGTACGCTTACCGGGTTTTTCTGGAAAAATAATAAAATATTCTCAGATATCCCTAAACAAAACATCTGATAAAGCTTAGAGTCAAAATTGACAGTAAAATCAATTATTTCTATCTGTTTTAAACATAAGATAAGATAGGCTTGCTGTAAGACATTTCGTTATATTTGTATAATTTTTAATTATATAATAAAATTAAATAATTAAAAAATATCATATACATGCACTTTAACAGCCTTTGGGGCTGAGTGGTTGAGCGTTCCGGGTTCAAATAAAAAATAACTTTGTTAGTCAGTTTAGTTGGAATATTGAAGGTTGAATCACTTGATTGACCGAAACACGCATGTCAAATTGTTAGTCCCGGTAAAAGTCGGACATGAGTCAAGTCAGAGGTCAGGGTTTCTGAGGATGCTCGGATAAGAAAATCTCACGACAGTGTTTTCCAAGCAGAATGCTCTTTTACTTATTTTGAATAAATGTTATAAAAAATCTACAGTATAAATTTTCTCAAAGTGGGCACTTAATTAATTATTACAATATAGTATCTTGTTACCAAATGTCCTTTACCTTTCCCATTACGAGAAGTATTAGGTATTTAACTAAAACACCTTTTATTGAATAACCCATTATACTCAGTAAATGAGTACAGAGATATTATTTGTAATAAAATGTAATTTTTAATTATCGGACATGTTATTTTGTGACTTTTATTATTCTTAATTAATTTATTTTAATTTTATTATTAATTCTATTATTAATTAATTTATTTTAATTTTATATACTCATTGACGTGCTCTTTGCGAATTTTTATAGTTTTAAGATATTTAAAATGTAATTAAATTAAGCAAATTGAGTGAATAAATGAAACGAAACGAAACGAATTTGTTTGAAGTGTGTTTCTCGGCTGGAAAAGGCCAACATAAAATATGGAGAATCGAATAAAATCTACCTATTGCTATCATTTGACGGCTCCGTAGCCCAGGTGGTAGTGTATCTGCCTCCGACGCACAGGGTCGCGGGTTCGAATCCCGCCCAGGGCAAACATTCGTGTGATGGGCACTGTCTTGTGTTTGCCATTATTTATTATTATTATTTGTCATTTTATAATACGGAGTATTTTTTTATCTGTGCGCATATAAGGTATTCATAATGTATTATACAACAACTTTTCCCAAGGAAAGGTCGTCGTGGAAAAAATATCCTGAATTATTTTTTCTATATCATATTAACTTAAACTAAAACTCCTCTTCAGAGAGTTTCAAATCAGTAAAAGATAGAAAAAATAAAATATATATAAATAGAGTATTCACGTGACAAGTTTCTTTGTATTCAATGTCAATAATATGATAAGTCTGTGGTAAGGTTTCAGTATTAATTATGATCTCACCACCACACACATACTTACATATAAAAAGCCAAGATTTCTCCCGGAAAGGGTAGACAGAGAGCATTGCGCTTTGTTACGCTAATGTCTTTTTTATATTAAACAATGTAAAAAAAATAAGTTTTTGATGTTTTCGTTTTATATGTGTTAATATTTTTTTTATATTAAAACGCAGATATTAGAACGCAGTTATTACCCAATATTATTCGTCTTAAAACCATTCAAAACATATGACAAATAAAATTACCAGCTAGATTCAGCACGACAGTAGTTCGAATCACTCAGGTACCCAACACAGTGCCACAGTATATATAAGGGTAACAGTGCCACATGTGGGAGTTACACGAAATCAAATAATATATCGTTACACATTACCTACTTTCTGCCGACATTTCCAAGCGCTTCTCTGTACCTAATAAACTTTATAAGGTTACGTTAGGTTTGGGGCAAAAAAGACGAGGAAATACCTACTTTAGCAAAATTTGTTGGATAAAAGGCACTTTATGACACTATACTTGTATGTGAAATCCTACTTGAAGGAACCGACACAAAGATAATGTTATTTTAATCGTATTTATCAAGTAGACTAGTTAAAATAATTATCGTAAGAACCATTTTACGAGTAATAGGCAGGTATATACCTAAGTATTGTTTTATTTTGTCTTAATTTATTATAGAATTACGAATATTATGAAAATAACTAATATATTGAAGCCGACGAACTTGCCATGAAGTACAAAACACTATAATATAGATCTGATATTAGTTTTGTTTTTGGATACAATTTATCTGCGCATATTCATTAAGAGTTTGATCAGTACAAGTACTAATAGAGCTCTTTAAATAAAAAAAACTTCAGAATACAGCAAAAATACGCGTCAAGACGTACCTAATTAGAAATCTGCATTTAAATTTAATTTCGGAGCCAGAGATCGCAGTTATCGCGAGAGGACGCGAAAATTAATATAATGTCGGGGCAGATGTCGGCTGCACGCTATGGCCTATGAGCGGCGGTACAAGTGATAGGGCATAACAGTAATTTCTAGAAATGTGATAAGAGTTTGTTCATTTTTTAGGGCCAAAAAGCTGTAACCGTCTAGTCAACTCTGCTTCGGTAACATAGAAATGCAGAAAAAAACAGCACTTTTGATTTAAATGTTCAGTTAATCTTGTAGAATCAATAACAACGATTTTATGTTTTTCACCATCCAGTTCCTTTCTTTCTTCTATCGCGTCAACTTATAAGAGTCTATCCACACAAATTTTGTTTCACAAAAGGAGCACCCTGTAGAAAAGGTTTATTGACAGAAAATCGAATCGAATCATAAATATTGAAATTCGCGGAAAAATTTAAGTCACTGACAAAAAAAACATAGTTCAAAGAATGAAAAAACTTTAATAGTGGGTGCGGCACATTGTACGGAGAATTAACTGCTGCTTGGCAAGAAAGTTCTAGTGTGGTGAACAAACACCGGAAGACGCAGCTTTTAAGGCGGGGGCCTTAAAAGCTGCGTCTTCCGGTCTTCCGTCTTGCGTCACAAGGTGGACCTATGATCTGGTGAAGATCGCGGGAAACCGGATGCGGACAGCGCAGGATTGATCATTGTGGATATCTTGGGGGAGGCCCTAGTCTAGCACTGGACATCTTCCGGTTGAAATTGTATTGGTGATGATTGATGGTAGTACTGGACATTCGCTAAATGCTTTCATGTGACCCGCTTGGCTAAATGTTCTCAACACAAGGCTATACACGCGCATTTAACACTGCCAGTCCTACTGCATTTACATGTAAATTAAATTACCACGCCGCAATAAGCCACTAAAACAGATCTGATAGTTTAAGCCAAAAAACTCTATGCAACTATGTATGGAGAGGTGGTTTTTCATTTAAATCCCTTGTACTTGAGATAACAAAACTTTGTAATGGCATAGAGAATAATTTATCATTAATTGTAAATAAACTTGCTACTACATAATCATCACAAAGAAAATAAAATTATGTTTAGAGCGCATTTCGAACTTTTCTATCAGCAATTGATTTGGTTTCCTGTAGTATTGTATAAATATGTTGTGCCTGCAAAATAGATAACACCAATTCACCGTGCGCAATAGAGCAAATTAACTAATGCAAACATACTCTACTAAATAAGTTCGACAAAAATAAAACTATTTTTTAACAACAACTTTTGTATCAAATTCGCAACTTTTTTCTTTGTACTAGTTTAAGTTTTCATGATCACGTTTTCGACTCGACATACTTTATAAAGGTTAAAAAACGAGCACTTAAAGTTGCAAACTTTAGCTCGTGTTTTGTTATATAAGTTCCAAACTAGTATTGAGCGAAAATATCAATTGCTACCTTCCAGATAGGACAGTCGTTATGATACGAGTGCTATATAAACATCTGCAATTTTTCATCAATAGCTCATATACGTTATCGCCGAGGGCTCGATCCTACCCTGAATTAGGGCGATTAGGCCTTAGTGTCGCAGTGTGCAGGTGCGCCTCACAATGTTTTCCTTCACCGTAAAAACACAAAATAGCCCCGCGCTGCTTTAGTTTGTGGTAAAAGCGTCAAAGAGACGTTAAGAATTCGAAATTCGAATACGTGGAACCCGAGTCTCCCGGACGAGAGCAGCGGCTCTAACCTACACCACCGAAGCTCACAATTATAAACTGCGCCACCACATATTTTTTGTATTTATTTTTGATTTGCTTCTTATATGAAAATATCTATAGGTATTTCTGTGGTTCCCCAGTGACTGTCTCTTTCATTAACGTGTTCCTTAATCTGAGGCAACTAATGAGGCTTCTTATTGTGCCCTAATTTAGCAAAAATGTCTACCAATTTTCTTTTGCTATTAAGAAGGGATTAGGAAATATTATCTGTCCTACTCATTTACAAATTCCATAAATAAGTCTTACTGAAGTTATTACTTATCAGCATTCTATTAAAACACTAGAACTGTTGACTGATGTTAAATAATTACAAAATAAAAGATAAGGATTTGTCGGGAGGTAGAGATACCAATAGTTAACAGCTTGAAAAAGAACAAATACAATTAAAATACCTACAATAAATTTTAGTACCTACATCTTGTATGTTTGTGAAGAAAGTAGACAAACCTGCACTGGTGGGGTATTTTAGTCAGAGTAGGGTTGCACCCCTTGGGGTGCTTGGGGGATCATAGGGAAGCTGATCAGATCACATTTAAAACTGTAATAACTCGTTTTCTCACTAAAATAAATATTTAATTATTTAAAGATTTCATCAGCCAAATGGTAAGAGCTATTTAAAATACAACGAGCAGTTATTCCCTTCTCGTACAATAGCGAAAATTATCTTACCGACTGTATCCGTCCCTTTGGCGAGCCACGTCCAGCCCGTTAGCCGGAGTGTTCCTTCGCTTATCAATATCGGCCCAGCCGACAGACACTCTGGCTTACTTACACCGTATTATCCAAGTCAAGCCGGTCACAGACGGAGCTATAATATATATTATAGCACGAGGCAGCCAGCTCTCTCATCGCCATTCACTTTGTGTGCAAAGCGGGGGTCAAGCAGAATGGCCAGTCACTGATTGATTCGCCATTTTGTTTGCGTGAAAGTGAATGTCGACGAGAGAGCTGGCTGCCTCGTGCTATAATATATATTATAGCTGCCGTGTGTGATGCCCTTCAGACTTCACAGTGTTTGATCCGGTGGTTTTATCAATGGGAATGACTTTACCCAGAAAAATATGGTCATTAGACAAAAACATGAATTTTTTAGAATTAGTAAATTCTATACAATAATTATTTATGCAAATTTTTAAATAAAGTTGTTTATTTGCATTTTTTTAATTTGACATAATTAGTCTGGCAATAATAATATTAACAATAATTTTCTCTCTTTAATTCTTTCTTTTTCTGATAAAACTATGTCCCAAGGTATGTTCTAGAATGTTGCATGACAAATATTCGACAATTGCACAGACGAAAAACACACATATAAATTTTCTTGACTAATGTATATTCATCCTCCATTCTTCCTTAGTATTCTCTTTAGGTTCTATTTCTGACACTAAATCACACCTATTTCTCTTAAGCCACTTAAGCGAGTAATAACGTGCTAGTCGAGTCATGCAATAAGTTAGAGCTTGATCCAGAATGCACTCTCGTCGTGTCTTGCATTTGATACGTGACGTAGAGTGCATGTGAAATGTCGTTTACAACGCTCGCGATGAATGTTGATGACACATTAATTCTATCATCTATCTATATAATAACAGTCTCCGTGGCCGAATGGTCAAGATTTCGCAACTCATTACGGAGGTTCCGGGTTCGATTCCCGGTGGGGACACTGTCTAGAAAAAATCTCTTTGTGAGACTTTCCCCAGTTTGGTTAGGACTTGGCAGGCTAAATCACCTGAATGTCTGAAAAGAAAGATGATTCCGTGCTTCGGAAGGCACGTTAAGCCTATGGCGTCGGTTATCGACCTTACAACCCACACGATGAAGAAGAAGAAGAAGCTATTGAAAATGCAGTCATATTTTGATAATGGGACTTACAGTCAACCGATGTAGACCGGGTGCTTTCTGCGATATGGGAGGTTCATTTTTATATTGATGTCGAGTGAATGTTAAGTAAAAAAAAACAGATTTTTGTGATTTGTCAAAATATTTGGTTGAAAATTCAAAGGAGGCCTGAATGTTGGTGAAATATGTTCAGGACAAACGCCTCCCCCAAGAATCTCTACCACTACCCGGACCGTACAATACCTATATACTTGAAACAAAATAGTTTCATCTATTTACACTATAAACAATTTTGCAGCATAGTGACGCATAATTTGGTTTCATTTAGAAATTCTATGTATCACTAATGGTATGCTAATTCCTTGAAAGCTTCAAAATACATAATTGTTTTGATCAAATGGTATATGAAAACTACCCCGAGACAAGCTACCTAGTTACAACGTCTGACCAGTATAGAAACTGTGTACTAAGCATTAATGCAGCTGCATCCAAAAGTGCTTAGGTAGCGTCTGTAGCGGATAAGCTTTAGCTCTAAGAATTATTAACTGAAATAAATCGTCAGTCTAACATCGACCATTGTACGAAATATTCGTCTTTTTATTTTAAAATTAGTTTTTAAAAAGTTGTTTTCCCTCCGGCGCGTTTTGACTACCTACATACAGCATCGTGTTCTTGGAACGTGATTTACCGGTGGAAGAAAAAATAACATTATTTAAATAATTGCTAAACCCTAAAAGAGGGTTTTTTACCAATTTTAGTAAAAAAAAACTTCGAAGTCTCAGAGGAATAATAAATCGCAGCGCGACACGCTTACATTTTTGACCAAATCAAAAATGGAAGCAACAACAAATCAAATTAAATTAACTTAACAAATCAAACCAAACAAAAAAAGCAGATCAAAAAACAAAAAAACAAATTAAAAAGAACAACAAAAAACAAAAATAAACAAAACAAAAAACAACTGACCAAACCAAATCAAATTAACTGACCACATATAAAGTGTAAATAAATTTGCTGACACTATTTTAAAGGATCAACCTACCCATGAAACTGAACAACTTTCTCCAAGAAACCGCTCGGCCAGCTAATCGATTTACTATAGAAGATGCATATTTTTTGTCGTCCGACAGCCTACGTTTCTTGAGGAAAGTTGTTCAGTTTCATGGGTAGTTTGATCTTTTAAAATAGTGTCAGCTAATTTATTTTCACCTTGTATACTGTCTGCATATTATACTACAGGCTCGCATATGACAGGAGGGTTGGGCGGGCGCAACCCCTAATGTGCCTTGTTTTAATCTTTCGCATCGATATGTCAAGTCAAATCATAAAGCACATTCATTCTTACTTCCACTCTGTCATTCATTATTTCTGTGTGTTCAATAAAGTATTCATTCATTCAAAGCTTACTGATCAGTATCAAAATTACACTAGATCTCCAAGTACACAGGTAATTCCCGACAGAGGGGGCAATAAACCATTATTCTTTTCGTCTACGAACAACGCTAATGACTGAAATGACCTTTGAAAGGAAGACAATGAGGGCCCCTTGCTGGCTGCTAAGAAGAAGGCCTTTTGTTCGTCACCCTCGGCCAAAACGAGGGGTGTTATATCCAACACATTACATACATTTTATTATATAGACAAAATTACGTTAACTAAACGTGTGACTGTCCGTGGAATCGTAGCGGATCACGTTAATTCGATTTATTTAGGGCTTTTTAGAAGTTGATTGCAAAGGTTATACGCAATCACGCACGGCTAACAAATGTGTTTTGGCAACTAGATTAATCTTCTTAATATTTGCACTCATTTGTTTTACAATAAAACATTATTCTGAAAGCTGCTGTATTAATGGTAAAATGTCGTACTATGGAATAAAGCCATCTGTCCGCTATGGAAATCTTAAAAATCTCTACAGCCAGAAGTCAAGGCACAAGTTTGGATCCTGTTAGTTTACTCTAGGTAAAATAAAATTTTAAATTCAAGTTAGGGAAGGAAGCAAAAAAGTGCAGTTTCGAAACTATGCTCGGGTCACAGCTGCACTGAGGTTAGGCACAGGATATTATTACTTACAGTAATTATAATAAGAAATATTTTCTCGCAGCTCCTTCGGAGTTATACTTTCATGTGCAAGATACAAAAAAAACCCTGGCAAAATAAATGATTTTATTTTACAGGATTCGTATTTTGTTAAATTATAATATACGTAGCTAGTAATAATTTTTAGACTACGTACAACTATTTAACGATATACACCTATCGGAATTATGTTAAATATGTATTTATTAAGTAATCTATGAACAGGGTCTAATATTGTAGTTCAAAAAAATTGAAAGTAGTAAATTTGTAGTGTCGTATATTTTTGTATAATAATAAATAAATTACGATAAAGAAAAAGCTCCAGAACACTTTCAGAAAAGCCTCGATCTTTGAAAACATGTTAGGTATCGTGTGTTCGAGCGACTCGGTAGGTAGGTACAATAAAATTATTTTCCACGCCGTTACCGACATATCTCCAGGGACGTCGACCGCGACAAGTCAATTTAAAATACATTGGCTATTCTTACACTGCGGTTTCCGAATATACCTCTAGGCATTTGGACGTTAATGTATTTTAAATTGATTCCACACACGCGATCGCCTCGCGAAATCAGAAGCGTACTAAATTATGCAAGGTGAATTCGAAAATGGTTTGATTTTACTTGGTTTGGGATATTGTCGTGCATTTACAGTTGTCAAAATAAGCTTATTTCATTTTCTAATGTAAGAAATTTTATCTACATGCATGAGACACTTTTCCGAAATATTAGCGTAATTTATAGGGCAGCGATACAATGCAAATTAAAAACTCTTTATTAACATCAAAAAACATAAGTACATTATATGACAGTCTTAGATCGAAACCAGTTTCGTACAAAGATAATAATTTATTCCTCATCGGAAACTGGATACGAAGCTGCGGCGACTGAAAGCCATGGTTACGAAACTCAGTTTCGATGGCGGCCGAAGGGATATTAGGAGCGTGTTCATTTCTTTCATATCTATTTCAGTTTGTTCACTGGAACTTAGAACAGTTCAAGTCCACGCCCGCTATATTACCACTTTGGTAGAAATAGCGATCAGATCCGTTAAAAAAATGGAACTTCGAACATTACCACTTTGAAACGAATTAGAGTTTCTTGATCCTACATGATTAGATGGTTGCCTAGAATAGTTACCTTAGTGATAAGGCTACCTGTCTGTACACTCTTCTACTTGTCTGTATTTCCGTCCACATTCAATGTTCTAGATTTTTTTTGTCAATAATAATTCCTTTATTCCCGTATGCCACCCGGGCCGCAGGATGGCTAACGGTACTAATCTAAGACGGGCAGCGTTTTGCCACTTTCATTATATTTCACTCTGTAGTATTTATAAACAAGTTTAAGTACACCCAGCTAGCAAAGTACAGCGACGTACATAATGAAGGAGGTGTTGACTCAGCATTCTACATTTAGGCCGTGCGGAGGCCTTTCTGTGTGCGACTCTTTGTGCTAGGCCAAATGGGTCACTGGATTTGTAGAGGAGCGGATTGTGAAGTCGGGAAACTTGTTTCATTCTGTATTAGGACTACTGGGTAATGCATGTAGTTTTTTTATTACTTTTGAATGACCTGGCCATTGAAAAGGTTTTGGCAATTTTTACGGGCGTTAGTATGCTACTACCGTTGGAAGATTATCTGTTTTGTCTTTCGTGCCGAAGCTTCAGTTCAGTTCCTATCCCGTGTCTTGTTGTTATTTGGGAATCCTAGTAAAAAGCTTTAAAACTATGAGAACTACTGCCTATTTTATTTTCAGTTTTTGTATATTGAACATGTAAGTAGATTATTTTTCCAGAAACCGTGTGCTGTTATTATCATAAAAGTCTCTAACTTCGCAATTAATGACTACGGTGACTAAAAATAAAGAACACCACAATTTTTATCGTCTACTCCCATAAAAGCCAAATGAACTAGCTACGTTTTAAAATGAATCCAACACTACAATGTTTGTATCCGATACATAATAAAGAAGGCGCCGCCGATTCAGCGTTCGTCATTCAGCCTGGGCTTTCGGTAGCGCTTTGTGCCCACGCGCAGACAAACGGAAGGAGGTAGACGTAGCCCATCTAATGCAGAAGTTATCATCAACATCAACGGCCCAGCCACTTAAGTGGAGGGTTTTGCCATAATCTCCACGCTTGGCAGGCGGGTTGGAGATCGCAGATTAAAAGGTTACTGTATCAGAGAGCGCTGCTGCCCGTTCCCTGTTCAATGTGTAGTCCCTAAGTCACCTCTTACGACACCCACGGGAAGAGTAGGGGTTGGTGACAAATGTATTCTACTCTGTCGTCATCACACGGCTACCACACGGCCATGCAGAAATTATGAAAGATGCTTAATCAAGAACATAGGTAAAGTGATACGTTGTGTACTGACGAGAGAACGGCATTGTTTTCATGTCAAAATCTTGACTCACACAAGATGAATATTCTTCTATATGCATTTTAGTATTTATTAACAATCAACTACGTCATCTCAAAGTAAAGTGAGTAAAAGAAAGAAGCTTCAAGATTTTGAAAATCGAGCGTTTATGTAATGTGTCCACTAAAAATGTGGGTAGCCAAGTCACAACTTTTTGCTTGATTCTGTAGAAAATTCAGTTGCATCTGCAACTTTTGTACAGGGACGCTATACATTTTGTTAGGTATGTGTACATACCTATACCTCTTTGCCTCTTTGGCTGTTGCTGGCCGTAAACATTTGGATTTATTTAAAATTGGAAGATAAGTTTTGACTTTAAAAAAAGGAGCAGATTCTAGGTTAGACTGCGCGAGTGTAAAAATCTTAAAAAAGAAAATAAAAACATCTCTTGTGAATTATCAATCTTTCAGTTAAAAAGACCACCTCCACCTTCGTTCACCATTTAGTAAGTTTACGTTCTAAAATTGGAGTTTCAACTCTATTTCAAATATTTACGAGCACTATAGATATGTCTGCAATTTTGTGTTAATCTGAGACCAAAAGTCGTCCCAGAACCAGCCAAATGGGTCGTTCTCGTTTTATTTGCGGCTGCTATTATATACTTTAACGTGCTACACACATTTTTTTTCACTATCCTGCTTTGCGATTTAGACGAGTTGCTACTATAGACCTTTTACGTTTGCAACCGTTCGATACTAAATCAATTATTCTACTAGTGATTATAAATCAAATAACATGAAAATTTGTAATGAATAAAATACATTTAATTGAAAAAACAGACAAGAGAATAAATAGAGTTCTTAAAAACTTATTAATTAAAACTGACAGCAGCATAAAGTGTGTACACATCTTTATTGCAAATCCATAGAGCACCCTTTAAGGTTGACTTTACTAGTTCTTCAAAGTTCTATCTGTCTTTAATATTTGCTCAAAGAAACCCATAAAACCCCTGAAACCCACAGTTACAATAGAGTTTACGACGCTCCCATACAACACATTACGAAACTGGAATAACTTAGACGAATAACTTGCTCGAAACGAGGAGTTCCGCCCATTTGCTTAAGTAAGTACATATTGTATAAAATTACTTGACCCAAGTTTAATATTTAGTAATTTATTGTCAGAACAAACGCTGTTCTTCGGAAAAATGGACCACTTAAGATGATAAATTGTGTTTGCGACACAATATAAAATTAGAAAGTACCTACATAAAATGACGTCCGAATAAGTGATGATTAATCAATATTTCAAAAATGAATGATTAATTTGATAGGATTAACTATTACAAATCAATTAAGTTACAAAACCAAAAAAAACACGTTGATATTTTACATTAAAAAATTCTGATCGTCACTAATATCGTATAATACATAATATAAAGTCACGCAATTGTCCTGAAGAGCTTGACGAAGCTTGAAGCTTGAGATCTTAAGTTGGTGCACAGGAATGATGGAAAATTTTTGGATCAAGTTTCCTTAATGAATGCCGAACTATTTTGTTAGGAATAAGTAATTTTCTAGATTCATGTTAGTGCTATTTTTTAGGAAATATTTAGCACTATTTTTGTTCTGTACCGCATTTGACAGTGTTCTGCAAAAGAAAAGATGCAGTGGGACCATTTCTGTATAGATTTATAGCAAGCCATTACAGGAACCATTCCGTAGCCTGATATTACCACTCGTTTACTTAAGTAGGAACTAGCGATAAAATAGAAAACATATAAATCTGTACGCACGGAGGCTGTCGGAGGTAATAAAACCTAGGTGACACATTGATTCATATCAACTTATACACTGAGGAACTCCAGTCTAGTCTAGTCTACCATAGCATAGTTAGAGCGATCAGGCCTTAGTCCACACTGGCCCAGAATGTTCAACTTCATCATCAACTGCTCACATAGGTCCCCACCAAGGGGCTCGAGCCTACCTAGGAGGGTGAGGGTAACAAGGCCTTAGTCGACCACGCTTGCCCAGTACGGATTGGTCGACTTCACACACAACCTTTGAATTTCTTCGCAGGAGTGAACAAGTTTCGACACGATGTTTTCTTTCACCGTAAGAGCGTCGAATATACATATGAATTTAAAATTCGAAAACACATTGATACGTAGTGGGGATAGCCAATACGCCGCCGACGCGACGCGACGCTCTCAACTTAAACAACCTTTGAATTCTTTCGCAGGCGTGTGCAGGTTTCTAGCTGAACCGCGAACGGATAAGAAACCTAAGACACCGTGAATATAGAAGATAGACACGGGTCATTCATTACTGCACCAATTGTTACCTCGACCGAGGATTCACATAAGCACACATTGACACACTAACGATGAGCTTAGCTAAGTCATACGCAGAAGCGAAAAACATAATATACGATTTTAGTCATTTTCGAAATTTGTAACCGATATATAATTTTTGACATTTGTAAATGAAGATCGCTTTATTTTGTGTAATGTAAGAGTCTCAATTGCTACAAACTAACCTTCAGTCACTGCGTCTTCTGTTTCAATGTTGCATTTAAATTAGTAGGGAATTTATGGTCAAAAGTTTTGATAAAGAGACTCTAATAATATCAAAACCTAAATTCGTTCCACTAGCACAAATACAGAACTAATTATCTGCAGTGCTCGTTTTGGCCTATAATAATAGTCGCCCGCTAAACGTACGCACATTCGTTCGCTCACGAAATACACGATCCACTAAAAGAATAACAAGGTTGCTGATTTATTCTATACATTTCAACTTCATTTTAACTGTATGGACTTCCAATAGTTGTTACAATAGTACCTAAACAAGTTATTTAAATTATCAAGTTGCACAACTCTGTACCCACTGTGCATCGCTTTTTTAATAAATTGATAGAACGAGCTAACAAAAAGTAAGCAAGAGATAAATAAAAAGTTTTGCTATTTTTAACTTCTTCTTTTGAAATTAGTCATTTTTGTCTGCGCTGCTAACTTATGTCTCGTACCGTAGTATTGAGTCAGGCAGGAGCACTTAGGAAGTGTGTCAAGAAGAGTCATTTTTGCACATGCTGCCGCGGCCGGCCCTCTTCAACCCATACTCATCAGAATCTAAACAACTGTCACTGCAAATGAGTCTAAACACTAAAGTAGATGAAAATAATAGTCGTAATAGAAAAACTATGTATGTGGGTGACATCTCACACATGGCCGTCTGATCCCAGACTAAGCAAAGCTTGTACTATGGGTATCGGACAGCAGATATAGTACATAACTTAAATAGATAAATACATACGTATATAGATAAACAACATACAGACTCAAGGCATATACAAGTACTCATCCCCGGGCCGGATTCGAACCCGGGACCCTGTGCTTCGTAGGCAGGCTTACTACCAACTAGGTTACGGGGCCGTCAAATTATGTATAAGGCGATAATAATTGGGTATAAATAAAACAATTTTATTCGAATTTCGAATTTATATATTTATTGGACGCTCTCACGGTGAAGAATAACATCGTGATCAACCTGCAGTGCACATGCGAAGAAATTGAAAGCTTAAGCTTTGTGTGTGAAATCGACCAACCTGCACTGGGCCACGTGGTCAACGTAGTCATGGTAAGCCTGATCGCTCTAATTCAGGGTAGGCTCGAACCCTTCAGTGGAGAAGTACAGTACAGGTTCTTAAAGTGCTTCTATATCTCGTCGTACGTCTATACTTTGAAATACCTAATTTTCTAAAAGTATTTTCTTTCCGGTCTTTACTGTTATTGATGATTGAAGCGTACGGGACAAGAATAAAAAATACGTAAAGGGTTATATCATTACAAAGATATTTCAAAGTATAGACGCACGTGAAATGCATGGACTTATGGATTCGACTGTACATGAGCTGGTGATGAATACAATTTAACGCACTATATAAATATCACTTAAGTGCACAATCTACTTCACAGTTTTCAGTATATTTGAAGCATAAAGCACGTTCACAGCAGGTCAAACTGGCTAATACCTCGGTTTCTAATAAGTGGTTTGAATCCGCCGAGTTCCTTGGGTCACTGATCTTTAATAAGGTTTTGGTTTTCGTCTTGACTTAAATGATGACATGACGTTTGGAAACTAATAACTGAAGTTTGTCTCACGAAGCCTTCCCTCAATAAAATATTCGATAACGTTTCCCATCTTAAAGGAGACAAGCTGAACTGTTGATTTGTAGAGTCATAACTTATAATAGAGGTAGTAAAGATTACTTGGAGGGCAGAAAAGGTCGGTAATGTAGGTAACTACCGGTGCAGTGACCCGAGTGAAGGTCCTGCTTTCCTGATCAAGAAATATGTTCCAAAAATATGTTAATGGTGATCTTATAGGTCTACCCTGCAAGATTCCAAACTCAGTAACATTTAGAAAACAATAATTCAGTGACCTTTTTATGATTCTTTCAATGAACTGTTTATTTTCTACCGTTTTGTTTTTGATATAACAATTTAAACTCAGCAGCTAAGTTGACAAAAAGCTCGTTAATATAAAATTATAATAAATGAATTGTAATTTTGAATCTATTGAAAATTTTTAACGATTAAGCAGCTTAGCTAAGCTCAATCAAAAGACATAAAAATACAACATTTTCAGTTCATCTTGCACAATTACATGTTATTAAAGCTCATGAAGATAGTAGCGGGATGCGAGCAAACTGCGAGCGGCTCGTGCATACTTCACTCTGTCTTTCAACCTACTCTTGCGCGAAGTGCACGTCCTTTGTTTTATTTTATTATTAATTTCCTTTTTAAATACGAAACCTTTTTGTGGAAACCTCAATATAATGTAAAAGAAGATTGGATTGTCTTATTTGATCTCCATCATAGCCATGTTTTATTCAAAATTGTGAGGACTCGCGACACATTCTTCTAAAACGGTTTTCCCCCAAAAACCTTTCTCAGCGGTAATCCTTATAAGCCTCGCAATTCAAAACGTAGGAGACCAAAATATACAGGCTGTTCTAGCGTGATATATAGGGTGTCTTAAAGCTGGTTGCGAAATCCAGTTGCGGTAGCGACAGAAGGGCTTTTCCGTAAACATTTAAAAAGATGTATTTCGGAATAGTGTTTAAAAAAGCTTGTCTTTCAATTAATGATTAACTCTAACACTAAAAACACTGAACATTATTATTACGTTATTAAAAGCTTTTAAAATTAAAAAAAAAGGTTGTAATATCCTTTTTTTTGACGTTCTGAGTGCAAGTTATATTTATTTGGATGAAATCACTTAACGCCTGCGCGTGGATCATAATGCGTGCCAGAAAAATTTGCACTGCGGTGTCTTCTCTGGTGGTAATATCTCAATGATCTTAACAGCCTGTGTATAAAACAAAGTATAAGAAACGCCCTACAAATAAGAAGCCTTTCTTTTGATTTTTGCTTAGCGCCCATTGATAAAATTGTGAAGGCTGCTAATATTTTTTAATGTTTGTTACTAGTACCAAAAAAGTTGTTAGAAAATTAAAATGGCTATCTTTTGAGAAATCTACTCTCTATCTTGTTTATTAATTTAAAAATATTGATTTGTTAATAATGGAACAGTTGTTTTTAAAATCTTTGTTATTACTAACGCTTTATTATGATCTAATTATTGTGTAATTTAATTTATGCCAATAACAAATGAATAGGTATGTTTAAAATATGGTCAGCCATTGTAACAGTATAGTTGCAAACATCATTTTAAAAGCGAAAATGAAATAATTGAAAATCTATTTTAAACAAGCTTTTAAAGCCGTGGAGTGGAGTATCCTTGTTAAGACAAATCCAACGAGCCCAAACACGACTAGGTTGTGGTGTGTATTTAAGGAGTTCCTATGGATACCTTCCGGCTCCATCATGAGACCATGGATATCACGTATGACTAAAGATCTTGTTAAGACAAATCCAACGAGCCCAAACAAGACTAGGTTGTGGTGTGTATTTAAGGAGTTCCTATGGCCACCTTCCAGCTCCATCATGAGACCCTGGACATCACGTATGACTAAAGATCTTGTTAAGACAAATCCAACGAGCCCAAACAAGACTAGGTTGTGGTGTGTATTTAAGGAGTTCCTATGGCCACCTTCCAGCTCCATCATGAGACCCTGGACATCACGTATGACTAAAGATCTTGTTAAGACAAATCCAACGAGTCCAAACACGACTAGGTTGTGTTGTGTATTAGAGGAGTTCCTATAGCCACCTTCCGTCTCCATCATCAGACCAGCTCCATGGTACCATAATATTGCATTGTCATCGCGGTTACATAAGTATACCAAATTTCAGCAAATTCCAATGGCAGCAAAAGCTTCAAAATTAAGTTGCAAGATTTCGCCCGAACATACCCACAAACCCACATACATACATACCTGGGCTGATTGATAACTGACCGAAACGACGAATTAAAAAAAATGATACGCAAAAAAAAAATATTACATTATATTTTGGCATCTTTTTGAAAATAGAACGCCAAATTTGAATTTAATCGAACTGGTGGAATTTGTTTGATAGGACGTAGAACTTTCTCTGTCGTAAATTTTCTTAACAATGGAAAGAAACGAAATTTTTGTTTCGGAAACTTATCAATCAGTCAACATAGCTACCGCAACGAATATATTTATGTACGAATTACTCCCGTTGCTTTTGGGTGAGTTGAAATAATACCTAATAGTGAAAATAAGACGTACAGTGCAAGCTAAATAAAAGCTTGTAATAAAATTACAATTGCTACGGTACCACGCCGTAGCACTTCGTAGCACGTCGTAGCTCGTAGCAATTCTAGCTTTTTCTTATATTGGCTACGGCAACTCCAAAGCAAAAGGAAGGACAGTGTATTATCTTGGTATCTTTTATTTTAAATCAACATTTTATTTGTTTTGACGTTTTTAGGGTTCCGTAGTCAGAATGGAACCCTTATATTATAGTTTCACCATGTCCGTATGTCTGTCCGTCCGCGGCTTAGCTCAGAGACTTTTTTACTGGAAGGCTGTAATTTGGCATGGATATACATATTAATCATGCCAATAAAGCTGAAGAACAAAACCTTCAAAATATTTTTTTTAGGGTTCCTCTGGTACACGTGGGGGTAATTTTTTTTATTCACGATTACCTTATAGTGTGAGGTATCGTTGGATAGGTTTTTGTAAAATAATGGGGGTTTGCTAAAACTATTTTACGATGCTATTGTAAATTTCAGAAATATTTCGTTTTAAAGTGCTTATTTTGATGGTCAAGTTCCCCCACCCCCCCCCCCCCCTACCAGCAAAACCGCTGTGTTTGGAAATGTGAAAAAATTCAAGACAGTAGTGTATATGATGAATTTAAAAGAAAAAGTATTAAGTAGGCTTATCGAATAATAGACCAACTTATAAAATGTACTTGTACAAGTAAGTAATTTGGTAAGAAAAATATTTTTATGAATGTCAACTGTCTTAAACAGGTAGGTACCTACCTAAGTAGTATTGGACAACTACGGAACCCTATACTTTGCGTGGCCCGACACGTGCCTGGCTAGTTTTTATTTTTTTCATTCTTCTTCTGCTTTTATGAGGTCAGAAAAAATACTTTCGTCACGAAAGAAGCGTGGTATAATTATTTCTCCTTATTAAAAAATATCGATATCATAATTTCCTCAAACCACACCTAATTAAAACTTCCTACCTACTGCATTAATATTCTAAGAAAAGGAAATAACGAAAACAAAATAAAAACCGTAAAACACAAGAAATAGCCGGCTTATTCGTAACAAGATTGAACTTTACACAGAAGGCAATAGGTTTGTTTATCGAACGCCGGTGTTATGACTGCAAAATTCGCAGAACAGCTTACTACCAACACAAATAAACAAGTAGAGTTTTGCAGGGGTCGTTCACCCGAGCCTAGATATTATCAGTACTGCCAACCTGGCCATTTGTTAGCTAGGTCTATTTCAATGTAGCACAATGTAATACAAAACACAAAGTTGCTAGTTGTTAAAACCATAGTCAAACCCGTGGCTTTGTTTGTATACGTTGTTGCCGCATTTTCTCTATGGAAATATTACGTTTGGAAGTAGCATAAATCTTTCTCAGATACATGGTTGGTGGTGAAAAGCAACGCATGGTAAGGTTATAGTCCGCTTTGCAAGGTTCTGGTTGTGCACTATAAGCTTGGAGGTTTAGGGATGCAAGGGTGATAAAAATATCGATATAACGATATCGATATGTCGGTCTAGAACGCCGATATTATCGATATTTGATGGATATATATTTTTTTAAATTACAATTTTGATAAATCTTAAAATTCTAATCTTTTTTTCTTCTTTTAGACAATGTTGCCAATATTATCGGCGGGCTCTTTCAATATTTCGTTTCGATATTTTGAATTTATTCGATATTGATATATCGATATTGACGGATCTTCGATATCGACAAATTTCAATATTTTTAGGCGTCGATATATCGATATTTATCGGTTTGCCGATACATCGTTGCATCCCTAGGTTTATTCATCCAAGACTATAAGTTATCATAGAATTTGTATCATGCTTGGCTTTGTTTTCAAGTTATACTTTGAGTCACACAGATGAATAGTAGAGAACTATGTGAGTTGTGTATAGACTAATGGTATTATTAGCTACCTTTGACGTTGAAAAGAATTTTTAACTTTTATCTAAACGAACAAACATTTATATTTTACAAATTCTCAACTACATCACTCAGTCATGTACGAAGAAGAATAATGTAACTACATTATTCTTCTTCGTACATGACAGTCGAGTAAACCACCGTAAGATTAAAGTACCCTCTTAAACCAAAGAACACCTTCAATATGGGCGACCTACATGCGCACTAAATGGGGCAGAAGATACCGGTACAGCTAGACATAGAGACGGCCACGGGACGGCACCAGCTAGGGTTGGCAACTTTGCTTTATGCTACAAAGGACGTTCATAAAGGTGTCAAGACCTGAGTAAAATTCGTTAAATTATTTAATTTCACTTACTTACTTACTAATGCGGCTCAGGGACCCAAAGTGAGTCTTGGCCTCCGACACGAGAATAATAATTAATTAATTTCAATAGATTTTTATTTCGACAGATTAACACAAAGAGAGATGATTAAAACAACTCCGCAATAACACTTTTATCTACTTTAACAGTCGAATGTTTTAGGGAAGGCAAAACATGCATGTTTAACTGACGTAAAATGATTATAGGTAAAAAAATATTGACTTCGTGTAGACAAATAAGGTGCAAGATCAGTTACGAAGTTGCATAGTTGGCAACCCTAAAATACACCGGTACACTTATTTCCCGGCACCTTTACGGCAACGGTAATTTTTAGCGGTAAATTATTACAGTCGCCCCGATAAATTATGGTCGTTTTGACATTTTGTAATAGCATTACATTACTACAGGAAGGAAACTCTAAAATGTGTTGTATTACAGATATTTTATAGAATACAGTCAAAACGAGGAGAATCAATGATGATTAAAGAATCAAGAAAACTAAGTGTTGTGTTTTCTTTGTTAGAGTACTTATCCAGCGTTATGGAGGGCACTTTATGTGTCCTCCATAGCATCATGCTGAGCTGGGACCTCTTTGCTTGCCAAATCGCAACAAATTTAACATTATTTTTGTTTTCTTTAATATTGTAAGCAAATAAACGTTGTTTCTTTCTTTCTTCTTTATGAAGGTTTTTTTTTCATGTGGTTGTCAAGATTGTATGCTGTGAAAGTTTTGTAAGTGTTTGGTTTTTTGTGTTTTTAGTTTTGTTTTTTGTGTTGTTTGCTTTTTGGGATTAATAAATAAATAATTATTATACTTTAGTGCACACCATGAATAAAAATAAATATTATATTTATTAACATATTCCTACAAATATGTTTTGATTTTAAGTATTTAGATAAACACTAAGGATAATGCTATATCCGTAGCTGCGTCCGCACATATTTAATCGCCGAATATAAACCGATACGCTAAGAAGAAGACGATACAAATAAAGTTCCTTTAACTAATTCTGTACTGACATCTTGCTCTTGCTTTACTTTCTGTGACTAACCAAGTTAGCTCCCGTAGTGGGATCCACTTTTAGAACTTATTGATTTATTCGCCGGGGTCTTAGTCTAAGTTAGACCGGGAAATAAGTCTGTTATATCTTGTTAATAAAGTACAATTTAGAAGGAAGACATTTTTTAATTAATAGGATGTATATAGATACTAAGCTTTGCAAGTTTACTATTTATTTTTATTTTTTTTCTTTGGAATATCGAATTTAATATTCTTAAGTTAAGATAATTTCATCATCACATGAATATTTCGCTGAAGAAACTAAAAACAACAGTGAATGTTAAATTTAGGCAGTCATAAATTATTAATAAAGCTGCGGTAATTTATTCCTTATTCGTAATTAAAATAAAGAATATAATTCCGCAGCTTCGTTAGATGAGTAATGAATGGCAGTATATCACCGTGCCGACTTCTCCATTCACTTACAATAACTTAAAATAACTGAAAATTCACCTGTCGTATCGTATACCTGTTTCACCTGCCAACAATACACAACATCCATACTCTATTTTGTTTACATCGATACAAGTATTTTGGTATTAATCAAACTGAAAAAAATTGATGTCTAATTTTCATCGATAGTAAATTTACTATTTACTTATTTTTTTTAGATTTATTTACGGGTTAATTATAAAAGTAAATTTAAAATTCCATTGAAAAAAAAAATAAGCTACGATTTTATTTTTCTTTTTAAATTTATTAAGCACTAAAAATATATAGTGTAAAAATGTGACGTAGAATGAATTCCGGATTGTACACGCGCGAATTCGATTTTCCGCCCGTCCGATCAGAATCGTGCCTTAAGCCGTAGTTACTTGAAAGTGACATTCATAAGATCTTCGGGCCGTAACTGAAATCCTGTGTAGGTCTATGTGACCTTTATTTCAAATGCCAGCAATGTGCCAAGGAGCCCACGCGTTTATCAAACCGACGACGATCAAACTTTAGTTATCTGATAATGTTCAGTACACAGATAATGCAGAAAGTTTAGAAATATTTATAAGGATCTCTGCACGCTACCTGTTTTACGTCAAATCTAGTATCGTCTGTAATAATTTTAACAAAAAACTAAACCGAGGATCGCTTACACATCTTACCACTGCAGCCAGACAAACCTAAAGGCGTCCATAACGACAACTATAGGACTGCGTAACTGCCAACACAAAGGCACGGGCACATTAGAACTGAAAACACTGATCACCTGTGACGCTGAGTAAGGACATGTTGGCTCGCGTCGGGCCGGCTTGGCCCGTCGACCCACGGCGGTCGGCGGGGCCCGAGCCTCACCGGCCGCCGGTGGTGGCCATTCTCGCACTTGCCCGGGCTTTCCGACTCCGGGCCGGCGACCGACTGCCGCCCGCCACGCGGGACTGCCAACTGGTTCAGTCGGGGGCAGATAACAAACATAAAATAAGCGACGGAGTTGGCAGGAATGGTTTAGAGGGATGTGCTGTGGCTCCGCGAGGTTATGGCTTCAGTTTAAGTTGTGAAGTAAATACGTAGTTCACGAATAGAACTCTTGGTAAGTTGATTTATTGTGGTACATAAATACTTTAAGTTTGACTCTTTTATTACGCCAACAATTTAACCTAGGTTGTATTTTCCGATATAATTTCTCCGTAATTATAGTAGCGGCTTAATTTAAAAGATTCAATTTACACATTTTACCTTAAAACGTAGAAACACAAAAACAAAATAAACCTTTTCCATTACAGATAGGTTAGAAAATGATGATTTAACAATGAGTGCTACATTGGCTCCGTAAAAGAGGAAAATGTGCAAACCGTCGAGCCTACGGCGCAGTTGGCAGCCCAGTCGGCAGTCGGCGCGCTCCGCCCGCGCATGCGTCCTGCCCCGGCTCTGACATCACCGGCACCCGGATTATTTTCGCCCGGCGAGGTAAATACCCTCACATCGATCGGGCCCGGTTAAATTTGATGCAATTATTGCACTGGCCCAGTCTGAGGATGCGCTTGATCACCGCTTCGCCGACATCCGGATTAGTAGGTTGCGCTTTTAATACCCGGGTGAAAGATGTTTAGTCTAGAGTTCTAGACTTTACCGCAGAATATCCAGAACACGCGCCATCGAGCGGAATCTTAACGACTATTTTTATCGTCGGAACGCTAGCCTGAACTTTGTCAAGCGCAACACAGGAAAATTATTCATTTTCTCTGAGAAGCTTAAGGGTTCGATTCCTCAAACTCATCAGTCATAAAACCCTTATACCTCAGACGTCTGGCGTCTCACAGAAATAGATTGACAAAAACGTATCGTAGGGTAAATCTTTACGGATTTGAGGTACAACGTCCCGAAGTCACTAAACTTGGAACAACTTTGTTCGGTAAAAACGATCGGCTAGCACGCACTAGGGAGTTGCCTAGCCACGCGAAAATGTAATTTATTTTCCTGGGAAATATCATTGTAGATCTTCATCTTAGTGTGAAGTTTGACAGAGAAGTGGGTCGCGTTAATATTTCAGGCGGGTGCCGTATTTTCTCGCTATGGCATGGCTTTTAGTCTATGCTAAGCTAGTATTATGTCGGCGGCGGTCGGCTCGCCTCAGCTTTTATTTTAGATAAATGACCCCGGGACGTGGTCGAATCCTGTTCCATATTTATGTTACGGGCGCCCTCTTATTTAAATAAAGTTATAGCTTGGAATTTAAAACCGAAGCGTCTCTTTCGAGGTCGTAGTTAAACATACAGCTTGCAACGCGAGTAGGTAAAAATAAGGTTTTACGGTTTTATAGAATGAATGAATGAATGAAAAAAGAGTTATTTAAAAATAAAAAATGGCAACTTTTTTACGTTTAATAATTTTTTCATACACTGCACTATGAAATACCAAGATCAGTGTTCCGTCGTTTAGCCGCGTTTTCACGCCGAATCTACCTATATACTAATATTATAAAGAGATAAAGAGAAAATTCCGTACTGATTGTTGACTGATTGATTGACCGACTGACTCATCAACGCACAGCCGAAACTACTGAAGCTAGAAACACCAAAGAATAGTAGGTTATACATAAATAAAATGAAAAATAATCCAATAATTTTGTCACCTTTGATTTTTTACGAGCCTACTAAAAATCTACTGATCCCTTTAAACATGAAACCATTATTTAAGTATGTATGGTATGTATAACTTTTATTTATATTTCCTAATGTCTTCCTATTTAAATAGTTTATTTATAGAATAAGCTTTTCTTTTATGAACAGTATTTTCAGCTGTCTATCAACTAAAATTTAATACCTAGAGTGGAGTACGCTACATTATCGAAAAGAAAGGAATTTAATCAAGTAAAATCCCATATGGGAGGTTTCTCGAGGCGGTACTTGAAAAATTCACAGCACGTGTTCGCAATGCCTGAGGCGAGTGGGCACAAGGAGCCTCGCAGTTTTCTACAAAAACATGTTCAGAAACTTTAAGGTACAAAAAGTTCC
Source organism: Carpatolechia fugitivella (assembly GCA_951230895.1). Classification (NCBI taxonomy): domain Eukaryota; kingdom Metazoa; phylum Arthropoda; class Insecta; order Lepidoptera; family Gelechiidae; genus Carpatolechia; species Carpatolechia fugitivella. The sequence goes on from OX579660.1 coordinate 6,155,591, forward strand.
TTTTGCAAAGACGCAAGAGTGGTGTCGTAGATGTTCCTTGGAGTAATTTAACTTTTAAACTGTAGCGCATTAAGTTTTTCATTCATATCCTAATAAAATTGTTACCTCAATCGATCAATTAAATATATTCAGTAAGGTTGAACAACAGGATGACGTTTAAAAAAAGAGGAGCTTACCCTCAGAGGAACAAAAGACGATCGCGAGCGCGAGGCGACTCGCGTTTGAAATCTTTGAGCATACCAGACATGATACTCATGTGTGTGTGTGTGTGTGTGTGTGTGTGTTATGTCTGTTTCCAGAATCCCGAACCCGTATCTATATTACGAGTATTATTATCATATCTTAGGTGTTTGGCGTTCTGGCAAATCTGCGTTGCTTTTGACGAAAATTTTATCGAAGAGCTAAATTGTAGCTCCAACACACATGGCGACGATAAATGCCGCAAGCATTTCGCCGCGATGCATCATTAATATAGAATTATTTACCAGCGGCTCAACCATAGTGTGTAGAAACGATAAAACTCTCTTTCTTTAATTTTAAAACATTAATTTAATAAGAAATCTATGTGTGGTAGTGTGGCATACATAGTATCTTGGCTTTTAAATAATTAATAGCAATTTCTACAGCGCGAAGTAGAATTTGAGCCAAGAAAGAATTTGTTCGTGTCTTGAATCTTAAACACAGCTGCTCCTGACTGCTGTATGTAATTATCAAAAAAGATTTTAAGAGTTGGATTTGGAATTCATAGTCGGTATCAGAAACACGACGTGTCTTTTTTATTTCAAACTGTTTAACGTTCATTTACTCTTGCATAAGTACCTATATAGTTGCGAGTTAATCTGTTTTGTTCCTACTAACTACTTACCGAATCTATGTTGGTAAAAAACTAACTGTAACTTCTGAAGTTAGGCCGAGAGAAAGTCGTAACCACCGTTAACATGTGTGAGACGATAACATGGGGTTATCAAATAGTTAGCAAACTTTGCACCCCTAATCTTAGAAATACCTACACAAAATTTCTTATCCACAAAGAGTACTTTTGTTGGTTATTTTTGTGTTATAATTCGGTACGTACCTAATAAACGTACTTTTATATAGGTTTTCAGCATACCGCCTATGTCCCCTAAACGCGGCCCGGAAGAATAAGGGGAGGTAAGAATACTTAAGCCTAGAATCACATAATATGTTTTAAACTAAAATAAACCTTTAACGTCATTTTAACATCCAGTACGTCCAACTCGTCCGGTCATTAGCTGTAGAAGTGGTAACATTCAACTTGAACTGTTAAAATGATTAAATCGAGTTCCTATGTTCGTTAAATCTTAAAAGTTTTATTAAAAATGTCGGAGCTAAACTTTTGTGTTTTTTTTTCTTCGTGAATAAACCTCCATCTTAGGTTTCAGGCTATAAAATGTATTATATTTAGTTCATTTTTCATGGAAATCATATCTAAATAAATCGTAATACGGTATTTTGACAAAACAGAGGTCTCGTATAACAAAAGGCCCTCAATATTAAAATAGAGAAAATTTTACAATTCTAAAATACTTTGGCGAAATTCTTAATGAAAGCAGCCTTGCTTGAAACACAATGCTCCTATTCATTGCGCTGTATTCGTAATAGCAGACTAAAAATCTCTACTATATATACATAAGATACAATACACCTTTTTGTAAATCAGACATATAAATTAACCTAATTTACTTTTTCTTGTGCCCGTTTTTAGTTCCATCAGTCCTCGAAAGGTCTGAAGCAAAAAGTAAAGCACTCGAGTATCTATACATAAAATAAATTAAAATGTAGACTTAAGTTAACATAAGCTTGATTAAACCGCCGGCTTAAGACACCTAAAGAAATCGTGACGAATCAACCATGAGGTTTAAGTTTAAGGCTTCCTCTGTCAATGAGTTGTATCCATCAGTGTTACGCTACGGGGTTACGTAATAGCACGTGGCTGCGTTCGGCTTTCCCGACAAGCACCGACGACACTCGAAGCAAAGCGCGAATCGATCGAGCGAACGCGCGACGGGAGTGACGTCACTACTCATCCCACTTCTGATGTAGCTTATGCGTCGTGTTTCTTTCAATTCAGTATCGAACCTAACGCTTTTATTTTAGGGTTGAATTTTGACTAAAGCTTTAAAAGTTACAGCGTTTTTTAAGTTTTTAGGTGTACCCCGTCCCCTTCTCCTCGTTTTGGAGTGTACCTCCTGACCCACATTGGGTGGCCGAGCCGATGCGTATTGCGTATGCACCGTACACGTACAAATACACTACGGCGGTTCACACAAGTTCACACACGGTTCCGACTACCGATACTATACTGTATTATCGTGCGTTCTGCAATGGGGTCAGCTATTTTTAGACTCGATAGATAGTACAAGTTCAACTTGTCACCTACCAGTACTAATAAATTTAGCAAATTCTAAATGAACGGAATCTTATTTTAATTTGTACTTAGTCCTAAAGACTTATATTTCCAAAGAAAAATATGTTCTATTTTGCTTAGCGTTTGTAGTGCGGATATTTTAACAAAATAAGTACCTATACAACAACATACGGCTCAATAACATAAATATGGGTGGTTAGGCCTTAACATTGCAGGTCGATCTATTTCTTAGACAAGGTTGAATCTCTTCTTTATAAAAGATAAATCTTTGCCGACCATAAACCCGTTTCAGAGAACGAAAAATATTGTGGTTGAAAGTAACGAGTTAAAAAATAAATTACACTCCCGACCTCCTATTTTTCATGAAGAGATAAATTGAAATCCTTGCAAAGTGAAAAAAAACGACGTATTTCTTACCGCTCAGCCTATTTTTTACTACCCACGTTTTTTGAACCTTCGGATCTAATCGTCTTGTTTAAACAGCTTTAGTATAATTATTATGCTCTTTGAAGTTTTATTTCCTAAAAGAAGGTACATTTTCATCTTCTTCTTAAAAGTAAATATAGCTACTGTACTTACATAAATTGAACGGCATTCTCTCCCCTTAGGCAGTAGGAAATATCATTGGTTTGAAGAAAAAACACGAGCCTTTTCTCTGCGTAGCATTACAAACAAACTTACTTACATATTCTTATTCGTTCGTGTTATCTCAAGAAGAATTGCCGGCGCGATACGTAGTGCAGAGACAATAAGCGCGTAGCATTCCGCTACGGCTACGAGGTTACGTAAACCTACGCGGCTACACATTTGCGATGCGAAGTCGAATTTCGATTCAGCGATAAACGGTTTTGTGCAAATCGACTGCGTGGTTTGTTCGAACTAACTAAATGGCATAATATACAAGGTCTTATAGTCAATATTGTAGTAGGTATATTTAAAAAAGTTTTAGTATTAATAAAGAGAAAGTAGAACTGAATTCTTATGAATTACATTTGTTTTTTAAACAAGTATTATAATCTTTTTTATATTATATTCTGGGAAATTAAATATGTTACTGTCTGATGGAGAAGGAAATCTGGTTTATGCAACATCGCAAATAAAGAAACTGTGATTCACACTAAGATTAATTTGGATTAAAGTTTTGGGAAGCATGTCGAAAGGAAATAAGGCAGCCTAAATTATTTTGTACTTAGCAGAAAGCTCGCTCCAATCTGTTGAAACGGGAGCCCCGGCGGACCCCTATTTAATTTAATACAACAGTGGCGGAACCCGGTTATTATTCCCCGGGGACTCTAACTCTAAGTCGAGTTCTAAGAGTTGATTAAAACGCTTCGTTTATCATTTAGATTTCTTCGGCGTTTCTTCAAAATATTAAATCTTAATTAAATAGCTGATCTTGTGACTCTCTGTTAAGAATGAAACGAATTTATTGTAATCCTAATACATCATAATCATAAATTAAAAAAACAAAAAACCCGACTGCATGAAAAATAAAAATTTTTGGCGCCAAAAATAGGCCATCTTGGTTTTTTTATAAATTTGATGTACCCAGTGTCACTCACACCAGTAAGACGAATCTAACGATACCTCTTTAGCTAAAATCCATCAAGCCGTTTAGGCTGTAGAGCGTGCCAAAGAAATATACATACATACATACATACAAACACTCGAAAAACATAACCCTCCTTCTAAAGCAGTCGGGTAAAAACATATATGTTATTTATAATGACATAACCGCAAATAATTTCAACACACGAATTCTTGCAAGAGAATGTTAAATGAATAGCGTAATGAGTCCCAAAATAATCGCAAAATCCAAGAAATAGCACCGAAAAGCAGCTTTGAGTTTCAGCAGGTTTCAGGATGAAAGAAATCTAGAGTGATTGAAAGGAATTTCTTAGTCCACTTATCCCAACGATAATTGTCGAATAATCTTCATAAATCACTGTCGATGATTAAGATCTGTAATCTAAATTCATGAATTGCTCTAATGTTCGTGTTACAGAATGGAGCACGAAGATCTTCCAGACATAGTTAGGTACATAAAACGGGTATAAAAATATTATTAGAGAAGGTTGCCTGGAAAAAATTGCTACCTTAGCAATAAGGCCGCCTATATGTACTGTAGCATCGGGCCTCGTTGGTCCGAGTGCTATGTAGTTTGATACTGGCGATAGTATTCTTTTTGCAATATATTTGTTCTCTTTTTAACTATTCAGTTTAGAAAGAGAACGATAGAAACTTCAGACGGGCTGGGGCCGTGGAAGTTTGACGTTCTCACTCTCCGACCGCCGTCGTGGCAGGTTGTTTTTTAGTGGGCCTAGCCCACGGGCGAGCCCTGCCCGGGGCAGTGGGCTTTGTAAAACTAAGGAGTTTAAAATGGTTAAAATGTGCTATAGATCTCCGCTGTTTTTCAAATAACGTGAATAGAATATGATGTAATGAAGAGTAAAACAAATGAAGAGCGTCAAGGAAAATATAATAAAAGAAGCTGTTGTTGCTGCTGTTGATGCTGCGCTGGCTAGTGAGCCAGAAGCTGTTTTGGAGATTATGCCGTAGTTTCTTCACTGAGCAATGTCTGGAGAAAGAAGAGATGGACTGCAACAGTTCACCCCGCCGAGAGGGCTTATGGCACCCCGTCTGGATGATGATGATGAGTGTCGTGTGATGGAGCTCGTCGAGAGGGAGGAGTATTCCCAGCGAGTACCCCGCAGAGTATTTTTATTGATTTATTGAGTATAAACGCACGGACGAGGTGGCCGGGAGGCGATTGATGACATCGTCAGCAGGGTCGCAGACATAAAGAGGAAAGTTCCAAGTTATTTTGCTTTTATCCCAGCTAATATTTTATTTATAATGTTCCATTGTCAGTTTCAAAAATGGCAGACATTTTCTTTGTTTAATTCTTGACAGTTCAACTATTTGAATATTTAGTCTGTTATAAATACTTCTTGGAGTAAAATGGCGATCCGTTTCGTCAAAGATAAAGTGTCATGTCTTGGTCTGTCACTTTTGTAAACAGATGTTTACGTATTTATTTTTTATTTTAGTTGTAGCATTGGGCCTCGTTGGTCCGAGTGCTATGTAGTTTGATACTGGCGATAGTATTCTTTTTGCAATATATTTGTTCTCTTTTTAACTATTCAGTTTAGAAAGAGAACGATAGAAACTTCAGACGGGCTGGGGCCGTGGAAGTTTGACGCTCTCACCTGCCGTCCGCCGTCGAGTGCGGACGATTGTATGACTTTCAGTACGTGTGCTGTGTAAATTGTGATTTAATAAATAGTTATCGTGTTATAAAAGTGTCTTTTATATTTTAAGTAGCGAGTTGTAGCCAAAGTGGCTACAGCCGTTACAGTACACTATTATTTGAACTGCTTATTTATTTTCTGTATATCTCTTGTGTGCAATAAAGTATATTCTAATCTATTATTAATCCTGTTATGACATTTTGAATTTTTAACGTGAATTTCTATAAATAAACCTATTTTTTTCGTGAAGATTGTAAAACTAGATCTACGAACGAACCTTATTATCAGTTTTCAAGCTGTCTAACGAATCCAAAACTACTCCGAACGGCCGAAAAACCACAGTCTATATAAGTAAGTATACATACTTAGTCATGCTTCTTTCCCGAAGGGCAGCTAGAGACCACGTCCTTCCTGCTACCAATCAGATAATTCTTTCGCTCCATCCACATTCATTCATTCATTCATTTCGTAAACTTGAGAAAAATACTGTGAATCAAATTAAGCAAGTATACATTTTTCTCCGCTTATCCCGTAAGAACACAACGTGTATCTATATAAACTCTTCGTCGTTACTGGTAGACCACGTCACATATGACGAAACTACGTTTTCATGAACTTGGCTGAATGAAAATGCAGGAAGACTTCACAAAAGACAATGCGGTCTTTTACCCAACAGTGGAATACTGACCTACCTCAGCCGAATAAGTAGCTAAGCAATCGCAAGCGCAAGTTCATGATCAGAATAAAAATCTTCAATAAAAAGGTATCGAATCCATACATGAAAACCCTAATAACGGGCAATAGAATATAATTTATAAATAGGTTCATAAACTATATCCATCAATCCGTCGTCGCCGCTACGTTACTGCGTGAAAAAGGATAAACCAACAAAATATGTACATAACACTTTCGTATTTATAATTTCTATTACAGTATCACATACAACTTTTTTTTTATATTAACTTACATTTTCGGCAATTATTAAAAAATAAATATAAAAACATCAGTCAGATTACATAATTTTATTTGAGATATAAAAATGTCTTTTTAACAAGAAAACGAATAACAGAATAATAAACAAGCACTATTTTAAAATTGTTTGGTATATTCCCAATTATAAATCATTAATTACATCATATCACTCATTTCATTATAAACTCACTCATATCAAGACAAACAATTAAAATTAAACAAGCGTGTATCATGTATGTCAGATTTTTAAACTCGATGTCAGAAATTATTTTTTACCCACGACGGACGGAACGGAACGGAGGCGGTATATGCGTTTGGGGTAAGAGGTTGTTTGTTTGTTTGTTACCTTCTATCTCGAAAACCACTGGACCAATTTAGTTCCGGTTTTTTGCATTGAAAATGTATCACTTCAACTTAGGATCTTAGATATGTTTTATGTAGGTAGACCATCAGGGAGCGCTGCAGCAGCCAGATAAGTTGGCAACACAGGAGTTATCAAAAACTTATTTAGATGTTGTTTTAGATAATTTATGCAGCCCAAAGTAACTGAACGTATCAACTTGTTTAAAAATCTTGTGTACGAATTAACTTATTGTTTATAAAGGTCGCAAAAATACTAAAACGAACTAAAATTCTAAGTTATTATGCTTTTAGATAAACTAACACTGCCACACTCCCTATTCCCTGTATTAGAGAACCATGGGCACATAAACGAACACAAATAACACCCAGACCAGAACAGATACTTATTTTTACATTCATCTTTCAAATATCAGCACAACCGTAGAACGAACCTAGAACCTTCAGCATAGAAAGCAGACACACCACCACTTAGGCCTAATAAGAATCGGGTTTGAACAGTATTTTGTGGCCAGATGAGTGTTTTTGATATATGCCTTATATGAAAAACACTCATTGGGTTGAGGAGGTTCACGTATTCATGCCACACGACTTGACTGCACGGCGAAAACTCTGTAGCAAATCGACTGTAGAGCAGATGACAAAATCACAAATGTTCAATTGTAAATCGCCAGTCACAAGCAGTCTAGCGACTGCAATTTCTTAGTGTGTTCTAATCTACATTTTAAAGTCAACTGTGCTGTATACTTTTTCACAATATGCCTTTGTGGGTCGATTTGGTAAGCGACCAGCCGCAAGGCCAGTAGTTGTAGTTCCAATGCACATAGTGCTAATAACGCAGGTTTGCTATCTCCTCTTGTGTATGGTGATTCGAATACGCAGATGCGCGATTTAAACTAGACCATCCCTTGGCTTAAAAGCTCCGGAGACTATCTTGTATGTATACAATTATTCGATGCCAGATCAGATAACTGCACAAAGGGTTTAAAGTGGATATCTTTAAGAAGACGCGATCAAGCTAGTAAGCTTATCGAGGCAGCATCTCGGTAAACGTGATCGACCTTCGTCCTCGTCATCAGTTCATGAGGAGCCTGCTTTACGAGGCTTTTAATTTATGTATTTAGAATTTTAATCTTAGTACATTGCGTTGTTAATATCTACCTTAGGTAATCACCAGAAAAATAGAAATATATAATATAATATGAAAAATCATATTATAAGATCAAGGTACAAGTCGGTGACGCAATTTAGTGTTGTACTACTTAACACGACCACTGATGATATTTAAACTTTTCGTGTAGTACATATTCATGAAAAAAGTGTACTTCTATGTACTTTCACTTTCAAAAAATGTACTCCTGTATTTTCTAAAATATAACATACATGACGTGGTCGTGTTGGACAGATGCTTTTTAACACGAACACACAAATTGAAAAAAACTTTTGGTTTCATCGAGTATATTTCTGTAGTTTTACATGCGAGACATAATCGTGCTGGACAAATTATTTCTAGCACAACCACAACGTATTTTTTTTTGTTACTACTTCGAACCTATGAAACAGAACAACTTTTTGTCCCAAAATTCGGAATTATTTTTGAACTTTCATTCCATTGCCTGATCAGTTTGCATGAAAGTTAAAAAAAAAATCTGCGTATTTTAAAAGTTGTGAAAGTATTTATCCAGCACGACCATGACTTGCATGTAATATTTCAGAAACTACAGGAATGTACTTGATCGAACCAAAAGTACACAAAAGTACGTTTTTTTTCCTTAATGTTTACCGAAAGAAAAGTCTAAATATGTTCCTTGGACGACCACTACGAAGTGGTCGTGCTAAAAAGCATCTATCCAGCACGACCGCGTCATGTATGTTATATTTCTGAAAATACAGGAGTACATATTTTAAAGCAAAAGTACATAAAAATACACGTTCATCAGTGGTCGTGTTAGGTGGTACAACACCAATTTACACCACTTGAAAACACACAAAAAAATACAATATCCAACATAAATTGTGATATAGCAAGGGTATCATTTTATGGACAATAATGCTATAATTGTGATTATTTAGTGGCCGTGTTAGGTGGTACAACACCAATTTACACCACTTGAAAACACACAAAAAAATACAATATCCAACATAAATTGTGATATAGCAAGGGTATCATTTTATGGACAATAATGCTATAAGTGTGATTATTTCTTCAATTTTGTAATTTTAGTAAAAACTAATTTCGACAAGCAGAAAATATTTATATATTATAAAACACATTATGATCGATAAATAAAAGCTATAAGTAGCCTAATGTTAGTGCATCTGTCTGCCTTCTTCAAAAAGGACCTGGGTTTGATGTCGATGAATATTATCTATTTCGAGTCCGATTTTAAATTTTGTGTGTTGTTCCTATGGCTTCCCTGACGAAGGAAATCCTAGAGGGGAGCTATGAATGTGATGCGCGTTTATTTTTAAAACGAATTATGCAGAGGTCTCTCTAGCTAGGGTGTCCGCTGCGTAAGTATGTTTCAAGTCGAAACCCGATTTGAAATTCTCTGGACAAGGGCCTCCCGAGGATCTCCGATCTCCACAATGACCTGTCCGTCCATCGCCAAATTCACTGACCAACTTGTGGTTTGGCGCTCTGGAATCAACTCAAGGGATTACAAAAAAATTGAGCTTTAAAAATAATACTTCAACTTTAAAATGCTTAGCTTGATGATAATAATACATTGCGCAACTTTTTCCAGGTTTTTCATCATTTTGTCTAAAAATACTTCTAATTTTACTGATGAGAACAATATTTTAAAGTTGTAAATAGTTGGACCAGAATTTTTATTTTATAGTTAAGTATTTATATTACTTTTAAATATATTATTTAACCCAAAACAAACTAACCCACGCAACGGATACAGCTTCCTAAATATTACACATTCCTTCTATACTAGCCATTAAATGCAACTAAAAATAATATACAGGAACATAATTTAAAAATTTCAATTGAATACATTGTCATATACATTCCATTCTATCCATGCATTATTGTTATATGTTATATTAGAATATTAAAGTATTAAATTCCATTATTAAAATCTAATTATTACTGTGATCAGCAGTTACAAAATTGTGATTTATTTTATATGGTATTAAAAATTATACTACATTCTAGTAGGTAAGTCCTAGCCTTTAAAATCCATATCCTAGTCACAAAAGTAGTGTCAGTAGTGTCTTCTGTGTATTACATGCACAGAAGTTTCTCACAGTAAAATATGGAGGAGCTTAAATCTTCATGTTCATGATAACCATGAAGATGAAGATTTAAGCTCCTCCATATTGGATTAAATCCATGGATTAAATCCATACCAAAATCACTACCTATTCCACCACTTTACATTACATAACATTATTGACACCTTCAACAAACTTCAAATACTTCTTGTGTCTATCTGCATGATTATCATTATCAATTCTTCGCTCTTCAATGAATTTCAATTCATGAGACAAAAGTACTTTAAATAAAACACTTGAATAAATACATTCACCATCATATCTTCCCATCTTAGGCTGCTTTTGACATACTTCATTAACATGACATTTCTTGCAAACATTCTTCACCAGCACTCCATTCTTTTTTATAAACCCATAATATTCATACATGATAGAAATAATTTCATGACAAATATACCTTCGATGATACCAAAGTGTCTCGTGATATTTGTAAAACCGTAGCAGCTCATTATTCAATACCAATTCATAGAATAATACCTCAAACTTCCTACAGACTAGAACATTATTTGTGATGCAATTGCAGTTCTTGGCAGCATAAGAAAGAAGCAAACTAACCAAGTTACCTTCTGAGTAAGAAATCAGATTCTCTTCAGAAGTTTGAATACGAGTATCTTGGGGGAAGTTTGATGCAAGAACTTTTACAAAACTCTTTCGTAAATTACTATTTATAGTAGTTTCAAAAGCCTTCCAACCTGCATTGCTAATTGTGAAAATGTTTTTTATACAAAACTGACGGTAGTGGAAGCAACTGAAGTCAGATACATGTTTTGAAGACCAATGTTCAGAGAAGTCATATTCTTTGATGTAAAGAAAGTTTAAGTCAAATTGTTTCTCCTTGTTTTTGAGCCTATTCAGTAGCCACATGCGATGGTTCCAACTGTGATAGTTGTTTGGGCTTTTATCAGAAGCTATTTCACAAATTTTCAGCTCTTCATTAGCCAAGTTTTCTATATAGTTGCTTTGTAATGTTTCATCTGAAATATGATAATAGTAGGTGTAGTAATAGTAATTAACCTTAATAGTCAGTCGATTATGCATGGGCAAAATTTAAAAAGTCAAAGAATTTTCATTTATTTGTTCTGCCACTGTTTACCCAATCATATTTAAATGGTTGACCTATGTTGCATTAAAAGGGCAATTAATACTCTATTTAGTTACATTAGCTTGTCTGATTTGTCTAGTGTTTGCTTTTTTAAAGCCTTAACCAATAATGTTATGCAAGTACCTTGTAAAATTCCATCCAAAAGCCATCGTCGGTAGGCATAAGCATCATTGCACTTTGGTTTCCTTGATAGTACTATTTTGGTAAACTGTAGTTCTGAGGACTTCTCTAACAGCATCTTAAGCATCATCTCCCTTCTTTTATTCCACAATGAACTCAATTCTGGGTTCAACAGCAGTGCCACATTGAGCAACCTTGTCAGTCTCTCGGACACCACTGAAGTGACTTTGAAACTCTTTCGCTTGGGCTTCGAGAAATATTTATCCATTAGCTCAGTATAGCAGTACATGTAAATATGCTTCACACACCATGACTCCAGACCAAGGCAGTTTTCCAAATGCAACACAGGAGATTTATTTTGAAAATTCGACTCTGCCGGTACTATTTCAAAGGAACACCTGAAAAAACAATCGTTTTAGAAATTCCTTTGTTTAGGAGCTTCGAGAAAGTATCTGAAATATTGCCAAAATATTATTTACTTACAACTCAGCGTTTTTGGACATAACATTGTCGATATCCTTGATTATCTTCTCGACTAAAGCAAACTTATCCTCATCCATGATAGATGCTCCCAACAGGAAATTAAGTTGCGATTAGCTGTAAAAATGAGCAGCTTTATTAAAATAAATTAGATCGCACACAAGTAAACATACATATTATTTTCATCCAAAGAGTATAGTGGAGTATAGTACATAAAAGGTTCTCTGTGGTATACACAGACTACTTAGAAGAACCAGGTTGTGGTATAGTAATTCAAAATATCGATCACCGAATGAACGAAAGAAACGATCGAACTAACGAACGGAACATGAATGAATGACCTAAAAAAAAGATAGGGAAAAAGGAAAAAAACAAGCGTGCACCATAGTGTGTGAAAAGCTCTGTTCCTAGCTCTGTTCAAACTGACAAGCAGGGTTGGATTTTTTATAAATACTAATTAGCGTACACTCTTGTCCGAAGTTTTTTTTTTATGGCACTAGTATGACTTTGTGCCAGTGTCAAGTTTTTTATTTTAAAAAGGAAAGTTAGGTTAATTATAAAGTAGATATCAATAGTATAGAAATTCGTCGGAAAACTAAAGTCGAAGATGTAGGTAAGCGGATAACGAGACTGAGGTGGAGATGGGCGGGGCACTTGGCTAGACGGGACGACGGACGGTGGACCAAAGCAATCACAAGGCGACAAGGCTAGTGGGCAGACCCAGGGGCGTGCGCTGACGCCGGCTATGTCAATTTTTAAAGGCCATTTCGGTTATCTCTAGTGTGACTTGTTCCAAATATTCAATCACCTGGTTAGATACTTGAGGTGGCCAAACTTACATTACATCACTCATTGCATGGAAACACCACCGGTCAACACAATACAGTAACCTAATTCATGAATTTTTTTTGGTAAGTGCTTTTTTATCCTTTTTATACCTGCCTGCCTACCCTAGCCCTAAACCCTGTGCACGCCCCTGACAATACCTAGTCTCGCAAGGTGGGATGGAGTGCATACATGTCCCAGACGCATTCTTGTTATAATTGAGGTAACAATTTTACTGCACCTAGCTTTGAAAAACCATGGTTTAATAGGAATAGACGGTTGAACATTGAATTAAAATCTTCCTTTTGACTGACTGCTTACTCCCCATAGACTATTCCAAGAGTCTCGGAGATAGACCCTGGGCAGAGCAACCAAATCATGGCAATAATTTTTAAATGGAACCAAATCTCCATCTTGTACAGCTTCCTTAGCTAACTGATCGGCCTTTTCATTCCCCATTATGCCACAATGACTGGGAACCCAAGCAAATATTACAGAGTATCCTCCTACAACGCATTCATGAAGTTTACTGCGAATTTCAAACACTACTGGGTAAAATGGTTTCATTTTAAAAGGGAACTTGTCAATAGTTTGAAGGGCACTTTTTGAGTCTGAGAATTTAATAGATTTATCAAGTTTTAGCAGTAAAACTAACTCTACAGCTTTTAAAAGAGCAAAACACTCCCCAGTAAAAACTGAGGACTCAGGGGGCATTTAAATTTTTTCTATCAATTTATATTGAACATAATAAATAGCAACTCCAACACATTCTCCGCCAGGAGACTTAGATGCATCAGTAAAAATATGATTCCATTTCTGCCAATTTTCTTCGTCGATTCGAGATAAGAAATGAAAGTTAGCTCCTACATCATGCTTACAAACATTAAGGTCATAACGTACTTCAGGCAGGGGAATACAGTAAAGTTTCTAAACTAGATTCAAATATAGGTAAGGATAAAGTACGATGAATTCGAGAATGAATGGATATAAATTTTCGATAGCTCTTAACAAGACAAGGTACAGATTTATGGCGCCAATATGGAGATGTGTTAACATGTTCGTGAAGAGCAATAAGTTTTTGATGGAGTGCATAATTCAAAAATTGCATTGACTTAAATAAAAATCAGTCACTAAGGAATTGGCGTCTTAGCTGAAGAGGAGGTTCACAACACTCCACTTGTAAAGCATTGACTGGACTAGATTTCATGCTACCAGTAATAATTCGTAATGCTTTTGATTGAATGACATCTAATTTTTTAGTGCCCATTACACTGCCACCCTCCAATAAAAACGTCCCATAATCCAATACTAACCTTATGAGGGCATTATAAAAAAGTTTCATTGAGAAGGGTTGAGCCCCCCAACATACCCCAGATAAACATCTAACTATATTTAGTAAACGTTCACATCTAGCAACTACATACTCGTAATGGGGTATTCCAGTAAGTTTGCTGTCGAGGATAACACCCAAGAACTTAGCATTAGTGGCAACCGGTAAAAGGAGACTGTTGTATGTGATATTAATGGAAGGAGGTATGCGTCGTCTGCTAAATACTACTACTGAACTTTTGGACGTGGATAATTCCAAACCATTGCAATCCAACCAAGACTTCAAAAGGTTAAGGGAAGAGGATAATTTGTTGCAAGCATGATCTAAAGAAGCATCCGACGAATATAAAAGTAAAGCATCGGCGTATTGTAAAATATTTACAGAGCTATTAAGTGCTATTTCTAAGTCATACGTGTAGATGTTATATAACAGCGGACTAAAAACAGAACCTTGTGGTAAGCCTTTAAAAAGAGTGCGAGATACTTTCGTGGTATCATTTATGTTTATAGTTATGGTCCTCTGAGATAAAAGTTCTAAAACTATGGGTACTTTCAAATTTAACAATTTACTTTTAGGTATTGTAATAACAACATTATCGTAAGCTGCGGAAATATCTAGAAAAGCTGCTACAAGCGACTTGTTAGAAGAAAAAGCAATGCGTATATCTGTAGTAAAAATGCTAATATTGTCCATTGAGCACTTAGCTTTCCGAAATCCAAATTGACTGTTAGCCAAAAATTTATTGTGTTCAATATACCACTCAAGTCGATTTTTTACCAGATGCTCAGCAATTTTAGCGAGAACAATGGATAAAGCTATAGGTTTAAAAGATGCTGCATCGTGCAAAGGTTTGTTGGGTTTTTTAATCGGTAATACTTCCCGAGACTTCCATGAAGGAGGAATATTTCCAGACAATAATATTGAGTTTATTATGTCGAGATAATAAGACAAAGCACGGTCACCTAGGTGGGATACGAAGGAATACGGTATACCGTCTTCACCTGGAGAAGAATCTTTAACACTAGAGAGTACACCTCTCAACTCATACATCGTGAAAGGACCATCTAAAGAATTTATATTGGAAGGAAAAACTGACTGAGGAGAAGGAAATAAATCTATTTCTGGTACAGACGGAGGAGCTAACTTATCAAAAAAATTATCAATAACAGTATTAGGAATTGTACGAGGAGAAGATAAGTCACTGAAAGCTGACTTAAAACGTTTAATGCTTCGCCTCACCTCTGAGGGACATGTGGTAGAAGACAGTGAAGCACAAAAAGCTCTCCAACCTTCTTGCTTTTTCTCTCTTAAAAATAACTGAGTAGATTTTATAACATCATTCAGAATTACTAAATTTTGGTCAGACATGTTTCTAGCATATTCTTTTTCAGCAACTTTTCTTCTCTGCACAGCTTCTGAACACTGAGCAGACCACCACGGCGGGAAAGGAATCGCCCTCGAGGATTTTTTCTTTACTGGGAATAATAGGTCAGCAACATTTATCAAACACGATGCTAAAGCTATAGATGCATTAGTCTCATCACCCCTAACAATTTCAGGAAGTTCCGAAATTTTGGATTCCACATGGTGTTTAAAAGTAGCCCAATCAGCATTATCAAGTTATATTTAAGTCGAGGATTGCGAATATGAGTGGGAGGGCATCTTATAGGGGAAGAAATAATTAGAGGAAAATGATCACTTCCGTAAGTATAGGGGTGAGGAAACCAGGAAAAAGAAGATGCTAAGTTAGGTGTACATATTGACAGATCTACTGCACTTTTGTTTTCGTGCGACGAGTAGGGGCACCTGCGTTTAATACGCATAAATTATTTTCATGTAAAATATCAACTAAATATATACCATCACTATTGGAAATATCACTACCCCAGCAGCTTTGGTGGTGACAATTAAAATCGCCTAAGACTAAAAATGGTCTTAACAAGTTCGCAAATAAATTGTTAACTTCATTCAAGATAGCATGCGAAGAACGGAGAGATAAATCGATAAAATTGTAATATTATAAATTTTGATACCAATAACATTAATTATATCACTAAGTACAAGGAGAAAGATGAATCTGACAAAAGTGAACAGAGTTTTTAATGAGTATGGCTACACCGCCACACCCATCAAATCTGTCTTCTCGAAGACAGGAATAACCAGGAATATTAAATAAATAACCCAGTTTCAACCACGTCTCCGACAAAGCTATTACTGTGGGGTTTTATTTATTTATTAAATCGATAAGGTCAGTTTTTTTGGGAATTATGCTTCTGCAGTTCCATTGGATTATTTTCGAATCCATTATGGGAAGTACTAATCATTTTCAAAAGTTCTGTAATAGGAGCAACGTAGGACGGTTTTAAAATATTGGACTGTAACAAAGTGGAAATTAGAGTAAGAATAGTATCTAAAACGGAGTCATTGGGTTCTGAATCTTTTGTCACTAAAGCACAACCATTTTTACTTGCTGGAATTTCGAGCTCTTTTAGCAGAGAATTGTGCGCAGCACGATCATAACCATTCTGGTTTATAGGAGGGTTTCGTGGCTTAAGGAAAACAGTTTTTTTGTAAGGTACGAACAGGGGAAGTTGATGTGTTGGGAGAAATATAAGATTTGTTTAAATCAGTAGATTTGGAATTTAAGACGTCAGCGTAAGATTTCGATGCAGGTGGAGCAACTTGCTAGCTTCTGCATATGAAATGCAGCTGTGAGCCATTTTCGATTTGATCTCTTTTTGGCGTGAAAATTCTGGGCATATTTTACTAGTAGCAAAATGGAAGCCACTGCACATTATACAAAAAGCAGAGTCTTCATCTTTTGAACACGACTCACCAAAATGACCTGCACCACATTTATAACATCTAGGCAACGACGAACGACATAGAGTTTTAGTATGCCCATAATTGCAACATCTAAAGCACTGTATGGTTGGGTATATGTAAATATCTACAGGCAGAGCATTATAGCAAATAAAAATCCTTTTAGGTAAAACTTGGCCGTCAAACGTGATGACCACAGATTGAGACGGCTTCCATGAAGTTGAACCGTTTACTTGTACTTTGTAATTTAAACGCCTCACTTCCAATATTTTTCCGCAACCAATAGGTGTAGAAATATTGGTCAAAATCTCATCTTCCCTCCAATCTGTAGGTATTCCTCGGACTAGCCCTATTCTGGTGATATTAAAAGTAGGAATAAATGCCTTGAAATTATTTTTATGTAACAGGTCACTCCGTAAAAAATCATTTGCGTCTTTGATATTTGAAAATGCCACTGCGCATCGATTTTTTCCAATTTTTTTGGCACCACCGGGTACTATGTTTTGCATAATGTTCTTTTTAAGAAAGTTTCCGAAAGCAATAGGATGCAGTATTGTTCCGTCATTAGGTGAGTTCACTAAACGCTGAACATGAATTATGTAAGGAGAAGCATCTGATTGAAGATATTCATTTCGACCGACCTGACGAGTCTCGGATTGTGATGTGGAATGAGAAGTGTGTTCAGACGTTGTTGTCTGATGATTAGTAGTAGTATTTGAATGGTTTAAATTTGTCATTATTCACATCTGTAGATGTGTTTTGAGTTAGATGAGTCATTTCAGGTGTTACTTTCTTTAAAAGTATTGAATTATCTGATTCCTTATCTTCTTCGCACTGGCAATAATTCGCGTTACTATTCGGCATACCAGGGACTTTCTTCTTTCTGCGTTTTGTACAATGCCGACAAATTCTTATATAGCTCGTACGTTTCCTTCCAGTCTCGCCTGTTTTAGACGAAACTGAGCCGTCTGTGTCCATTTTACTATCATCGTTATTGGATACTACAGAAACAGAAGACCCCACGGGGAGATTCAGGCCAAAGACGCCTGGACCCGTTCATACAAGGAAAGTTAAAGTGAAAATATTATGTACAAAAACTTATCTAAACGGAAGAAAAATATACACAAATTAAAATTTACACACTAAATACTAGATAATATATACAATACCACACTTTCCTCCACTTTTTAAACTATAAAAGTAATTTTAAAATTCCCAAAATCAATAATCAGGCTACTCTTACGAAGTTTCCCGCGCTTTCCCGTCCGAAGTTCTTCGACGAAGGCTGTATTCCGAATCAGATTTCACGGCTCAAAGTACTGACAGCGATTACTCGCGTACCGATTCAGAAATCGCGATAATACGGCTCATGAGCGAAATCAAAACGGAACGGCGTTTGAGCGCGCTGAAACTGCTTATAACTCAGTCTTGCCAGATGTTGATTACCGTACCAAAACTGGCAAAATTCTAAATTATTATACGTATTAAAAAAGTATCGTACAGCTGTGAAAACAGCACTTTTCGCATGGCTAGTACCCAAAATAAGAAAAGGTATGCGAATTTTTAAAAATGGAGATGTAAATAGGCACATGAAATTAAAAAAATACAAAAAATAATGTTTGATATTTATATTTATAATTTATCAGATTGCCTATGATATTATCTTATGTATGTATGTGCCTGAGTCAAAACTATCGTAATATATACATAACCTACTCGATACTTTTACTATCGAACATCTGGCAACCCTAACCTACAAAACTGATTGATTTAAAATATTTCAGTAATTTATCTCCATTTCATAATTGAATAACGTGTTTTTAATTTTGTTCAACCAAATAAATATAAGACACGTTAGTTTTACATTTAAACATTAAACATTTAACTTTTAAAAATAAATACACAATATGTCAAAGTCGAATTCGACATTACGCTTACGTGAATTTCGCTCTGGAGCATGGGCGCCGTTAGCGAAAGATGGCGGCGGTCATGCCGCAATCCGTGACGTCACAATGGCTGCCGTACCAAGGACCAAGTTGGTCCGTGCGTAATCCCAATGACAGTGATTCGGTACGCGGTTTTGGGTACTCAAAGTACTGTCAGCGCGATTCGGAACGCAGGGGAAGTCTCACGAAGTGTCAAATTGGTGTCAAAGTGAAGCCCGAAGTTGCACGAAGTGCCTCTCTATACTCTCGTCCTCGGCTTACTTCGATCAACTTCGCGAGTAGTGTAGTGGACGCTTATAATTTGTATATAGTATCGTCGTAATCACAGAGTACCTTGTAATATACGGTCGTAATGCTTGGATTGTACGCGAAAATACCATAATTTTCAAAATCAAAATAATTTTATTCGAATTAAGATTTTTACAAATCATTTTTCGACGTCAAAGCTATCATGGATTTTAATACACAATCATCTAAATGTTTTTTTTTTTTTTGTTATGGCACTAGATTAACTTCGTGCCAGTGTCAAGTTTGGCATCTAAATGTTATTTATTTCACATAAAGCTGAAAGTCTGATTCGGAATGCGCCCTTGTGCTGTCAGTCATTTCAGTCAGTCAGCTATATTATCAATCTGCTAAATAAACTTGTTGCTATAATATTCAATAAATAATAGTTAAATGCAATAAATTAATTACACTTTTATAGCTCTATCAATTCTCTACGATGGTGAGTATTATTATATCATGATATTTAGTTTTGTTTAAGACCTTGTTAACTTTGAATGTTTTTATTTCTTCCAGAGTGCATTATTCAATTTTCAAAGCCTACTGTCGGTGATACTACTTATGATATGCACCTGTGCATACATGAGATCGTTTTTCCCCAGTTTACTGGACAGAAATAAGACTGGGTATGTAATTTGACCAGCTAATTGATTTCATAGAAACTAACCTCCAGAATTATTCCTAATTTGCTATTTAGTTTCTTATTTACTAATAATAGGCAACTACTACTTAGATCAAACTTTAATTTACTGTGTATCAGATTTAAATTCAATAAACATATCTATTTTCCAGATTTATGGGAACTTTCTGGAAGTGTGCAAGGATCGGTGAAAGAAAGTCTCCTTATGTTGCAGTCTCCTGCGTTCTAATGGCATTTTCAATATTATTCCTTACGTAAAGTAAAGGAACTTGGCTTATTGTAAATACTATAAAATTGCCACTACAGTAAAATTAACTAAATTAGGTTTTATTGTTTTTTTTTATTGTAATGGCCGTTTTAAAATAAATCATTGTAATATTTTTAAATTTATAAAAAATAATAAAAGATGTTAAATTACTTTATTTAATTTTTATTATGAGACTGGATTTCTAGCACAGATAAAAAATTTATAGAAAACAGTACATACATACTAAGAAATAGAATATAAAGAGATTACAAAACAGTCACAAAATCTAATTCTAATCATTCATTACATTAATTAGTTAGCTCAAAAACATTTTCATAAAGAATTTGTTTGGGTTTTATTTAGTAAGAAATCAAGGAAATCCTCGACCTTTTTCTTATGATAATATTTTTGGCTAAGAACCCTGATTAGATTAATGAACTTAATTATAAAATCAGCATTGTTTATACAGATAACAGATCATGTTTCCTTGTCTTTTTGTTCGAGAAAAGCTTATTTATCTCATAATAATTGAAAAAAAGTGCAATTATATGCAAACTGTGCACTATAAAAATTACAGTTATTGCCCACATTAAATAGGTAAACTAGAAAAACTGTACTAATTTGCAATTCCAGTAATCATAAATAGACTTAAAATAAATACTGCAAATTGTTCCAAAATGTTGAATAATCTCTGAACATTCAGTACAAAAGTTTCTCTACCAAATGGGCCGAATAATAACTATATGACCACCACCCTCCAATAATTTAGTTACAATTTTGTGGAAAATCTAGTGCATTTATTCTAACACATCTAATTTGGAGCATAAATCAGTCTAGACATTTCCTATCATAAGCTAGAGACCCTCTTCAGTCTGTGATGTTGACTGGTTGGCTTGACTATTATTTTAATTATTATAGATGCCGCTTAACATTCTGTTCTATGATGTCTTAAATATATATTTTTCTTCATTGACAATGGTTTAATTTTTTGTTAAATATCGCTAATTTCTACATCCACCTTCACTTCTGTGTTATATAAGGTTTTCCAGTAAATATTTTGATTGCCAGTTATCATCTCATCACATCATAGATCGTCAGAAGGGTTTTAACACATATATCACTGCAACTACACATCCACTACTGCCTACAGCTAAATAAATAAATTATACTTATAAGTTCGATGCATAACAGTGCCCTTATTAATAGTGAAATTTGTTTTCTGGAATATATTCCTTACAATTTAAATGCAAATAATGGAATAATTTATGTTGCATAATAATACACTAATTTGATTACAATTAATTGAAGACTGTTGTTAACTTATGTTTAGGTTTTACTATTCACATATTTTTTTATGTTTTTCCTGTTTATAACTGGTTAAAGTATTAAGTAAATGTAATATAACTCTTTTGTAGCTGTTACTTCAATCTTGCATTGTGTATAATAATAAGATATTATCTAACACAATCTTTATTAAAATTAGTTTCATATAAATACATTAGCATAATAATCATTCGTGTGCGTAAGTACGGATTATATGGCACTAGAAAATACAATTATAAATAAGTTACAATAATAACATCTCAACTAATATTAGATAATTGAGCAAGAGAAAAGGAAGGAAGATCGTTTTGATATTACATTACAAGTGATAGTTTATTTTTATCGTAAATAATTCAAAAGGTACTTGCTTGATTTATCGTAGTTTTTTTTCAGAGTTACAGAACAGTGAATAATAATTATACTTTACATTCTCTTGTAGATTTTACCTAATAATAAGGTCGCATCGTAAGTGATTTTACTTGCTTAGTTAGATAAATAAATAAAAATGTTATTTATTTCCAAATTGATGCTTACAATAGTGGTGTTGAGTCTTCCCAGTAAGTAATCAAAAGATACTTGTAGTGGGAAAAATATACTGGCTTAGTTGTTTGCCAACAATTAATTTCAAAATGAAGTATAAAAATCACAAAAAAAAAGTTATAGTGTACATTATTTTTACTTCTGTAATTACTGTATGTTTCTGTCTGTGTGCAATAAAGTATATTGCATTCATTCATTCATTTATGATGAAAAATTATCAAAGAAAATTTGAAGTGATTTTTTATTTTCTAAAAGGAGTAAAAGAGTAAAGCTCGAAACATATATCTGCAGATTTTATTTCGATATAAAGGAAACGCGATACTGTAGTTCAAACGGCGATTTTAATAATGTGTTGCTATTCAGAGTACAAAATATTTTAATTTTACCGTGTCCTAACAGTTTTGCTTTCCTTTTCACTCTAGTAAATCAAATGTGACCGTTTATTTTATAGTAATAACATAATACTAATTTCGATAATTGAATTCATACGATGTAAAGCATTCCAAAAGTGACGCGATTGGTTTAAAATGAACTAGCATTATTGCTTGCAGATTTATAAGACACTTCTACGTACATTTTCTTTTGTACGAACTAACCACTATTTTCTATACTTTTTAAATAGGACGATACTTCCACCAAAGTTACACCTTAAATAAAAATTAAATGCCAGGAATATTTTGCAATAAATATGACTTAAAATACTAGAGAGCTTATGATTACTATTTTTTTATTTATTAAAAAGAAACTGATTTAGGCTTGAAATGAACTCAGATGAGTTAAACTTAAATTATTAAATCGACATTCTTAGGACCTTAGATTTTTGTCCATTGCTATAATTTTATATAGCAATGGACTAAAACTAAAATTATGTTATCCCGTTTTGCACGTTTTTGAAAAATTAATTAATTATTTTGAAATGTAAAGTTAGAAAAATAGGTCTGTACATCCATTCTGATGGACCATTTCCATTTAACTTGATGGACTGCCAAAAAAACACCCCAAATGTGGAATGACCTGGTGTAAATGCAACATAAAACAGCACAAAGAACTAATACTGAACGCAATCTATAACCGTTTAATTTCAGCTAATACAAAAAACAAAAAAAGTCTTATTATTTTTTTAGTTTTAGTCTATTTCTGCAAAAAAATAATGTTTACACTTAAAAATAATATTAATTAATCGATTACAAAATTAATACAATATAGGTAAAGCTAAAGTACATTTCGAGCTGTAATACACGAGTTTGGCACGAGAAAACTCAAAACAAATTCGTTATGCGTTTATTAAAGTATAAATATAAGCTAAAGCTAACGTTGACTATGAGACGACTAACCTCAAAGACTCGAGACATTTAATACGCTTTCTACACGCCAAAATCTAACAAATCCATGTCCAATCAACAAAGATCCCCTTACGCATACTGAAGTATACCTGAGAGAGGATATTTGTTAACTTTCTTGAATTTAACAGCTACCACCAACTACTTTTTTACGACCGTTCCTCATACAGCAAATCCTACAAGACTTTTCTACGCCAACAATAACCAATAATTCGCCATCTCGACTAGTAATAATGTTCGAGTGATTGAGGATAAGGGCAACGTCACAATACAACCATTACTGAGTCAGTGTGACGTCGCCCTTAGGTCCTGCACCGGAGGACTCTATGCACCTCTATACTACTTCCTAACAACTACCGCTCGTCCGGTGAAATACCATTTATTACCCTGAAACAATGATTTGAGGTTATTTTGCTGATTATTTTCCACAATAATATTATTGCCATAATCAAAACAACAACACGAATGAATCTCAAGGTTCAAACACTCCATAAAACAGATCCAATCATCGAACATTCAGTCCATATTTAATCTAAAAAATATGATCTCTGGAGTGTTGCTGTGAGAACTAGATTGATGCTAAAACGATTTATTTGGACTGCGCTATGTAATATTGAGTTAAGCGACAAAATCACACTTGCTGTTATAAATCACACTAATATTATAAATGTGAAAATATATTTGGATGTTTGTTCCGCCTTCACGCTTAAAGTACTAAAAAGATGAAATTTGGAATGGAGATAGTTTATAACCTGGATTAACACGTACGATACTTTTTACCGGGAAAAGTCTTATTCCCATGGGAAAAATCTTACTTAACGCGAGCGTCACCGCGGGCGGACAGCAGGTGTAAAAATATATTTAGACGTTTAGTTGTTTGGATGTTTGTTCCGCCTTCACGCTTAAAGAACTTAACGGATTTGGATGAAATTTGGAATGGAGATAGTTTATAACCTGGATTAACACATAGGATACTTTTTACGCGAAAGATCCTCACGGGATAATCTTAGACAACGCGAGCGTAGCCGCGGGCGGACCACGTGTCGAAAAATAAATGTTATAAATTCAGATAGATTCTAGGCATAGTTTATGAAACTTATTGTTCGAAATTGTCGCTTTATTCGATATTAAATAAAGCAGTTTATTTAATAGTCTCACAAACGGTTTGACGGTGTCCCCACTACTGGGATTCGAACCCTCTCCATAATGAGTGTCGAAATTGTTAAAAGTTGATAACTAATCATCAACATCGACGGCCCGTTACAGTCCACTGCTGGACTATGAGCCTCCTCCACTGGGGTCCGCTCTCCTGATATTTCTGTGCCAGGTCACTCTGTCCTGGGTTGTCGGTTCAGATAGATTATTTTTGTGTAGGGTTTTGGTCATGCTAGTCCACCAGGTAGATGGAGATCGTCCTCGGCTTCTTTTGTTCTCCGGGAGGCTTAGCGCTTTTTCACAACATGCTCTTCGTCTCTGCGCATAACGTGACCGTACCATCTCAAACGGCTCTCTGTGAGTTTTTCAGCTACAGAAGTTACCCTGAAGCTACCACGAATATATTCATTCCGGATCTTGTCCATCAACGGCCCGTTACAGTCCACTGCTGGACTATGAGCCTCCTCCACTTCAGTGTTTGGTTTTGCCATAATCTCCACGCTTGGCAGGCGGGTTGGAGATCGCAGATTAAAAGGTTACTGTATCAGAGAGCGCTGCTGCCCGTTCCCTGTTCAATGTGTAGTCCCTAAGTCGCCTCTTACGACACCCACGGGAAGAGTAGGGGTTGGTGACAAATGTATTCTACTCTGCCGTCACCACACTGCTAAGTTGATAACTAATACAGAAAGATAATTATGTTTTAAGATTTTCGTGGTTGTTCACTGTCCGAGTTTGTAACCTGACTGTAATGCTGAATAAAGCGTCGGTGGTTTAGTGGTTAGGGCCGCTACCTCCCGTCCGGGAGACGCGGGTTCGATCTCCACCACGTACCAATGTTTTCGAATTTCTATTCATATGTACGTTTATTCGACGCTCTTACGGTGAAGGAAAACATCGTGATGAAACCTGTATCCTGCGAAGAAAATCAAAGGTTGTGTGTGAAGTCGACCAATCCGCACTGGGCCAGCGTGGTCGACTAAGGCCTAATCGGTCTCTCGGTGGGGACGTATATGAGCTGTTGATGACTGAAAGACTTCATACCTGTGTGGTCACCAGCACGTGTGTCCTATCTGATCATCTCCAGGTACTTGTGCTTGTGCTTGGTGAGCATCTCGGTGACGGTGACGAGTTTCCGGATGGCGGGCTGGGTCTTCGCGAGCCCTTGCAACTCTGACAAATGCGACACGCAAATGTGGTGCAGCGTTGCTAGTTCTTTTGCTGTTGGAATAATTAGATTTAGTTTTTAGTTATTTTACTATCGTTTATTACTAAAACGACAACTTTAACCCGTATGCGCTCAAATTTTTTTTTCGTGAATATTTATTTTAAATATCTATTTTATTATTCAATAGGACTCAGACAATGATGTATTACATATTTATATATATATATATATAGTTTTTTAATGGCCCG
This sequence comes from Carpatolechia fugitivella, assembly GCA_951230895.1. Lineage (NCBI taxonomy): Eukaryota > Metazoa > Arthropoda > Insecta > Lepidoptera > Gelechiidae > Carpatolechia > Carpatolechia fugitivella. Next base: position 6,181,417 of record OX579660.1, read on the forward strand.
CCCAATAATGGGACGCTGGGTATACTATAAAGAAGAAAAAAAGAAGAAGAATAAATTATAAAAATACCAACTTTGAAAAAAAAAGTTACTAAAAATGTATTTAAATTCAAAATTATTTGCCGTTTTAAAAATGGTGCGTTGAGCATATATGGGGACAAGTCGCAGGACGTTTGACTCATAAAAAAGTAAGTAGTAACTACTACGTCACAGAGAATATTTTATTTACTTTGATGACTTTGCTACGCCGTATAGGAAACGTGACTTCATCGTAGAAGTGACCGTAAAAGTTACTTTGAGGTGACTTTACTACGTCATAGAGGCAACTTCGAGGTTTCTTTACTATGTTGTAGATGCCACTTTGAGGTGACATTACTACGTCCTGGTGACTTCGTCGTAGAGGTTACGGAACACACCCACGATCGAAGTATCTTACCAATATCAACATTGTTGTTGGTGGTTTGCGTCATGGTGCCGGGTTCTTGCACGGAGCTCAGCTGGTCGAGGAACACCACCATGCGCTCCTTGTTCTTCAGGATGAAAGGGTTCACCACTTCCATATACGGCTCCTTAAAATAAAATGCTTATGAATGATTATAATACTCAATACTCAGTTTCAAAACGTGCCTGAATTGCCCGATTCAAATTCTTGAGTAAAAGTGAAATAGAATATAGAATCGCAGGTATATTACATTCTTACTAAGAGGTCTCTACTACTGTTTATAGTTTTTAATGTTTAAGTTTAAGAAATAAACAATTTTGAATTAATTTTTTTTTTAATCGCTCTAACCGTTTTGGAACGCCCTCTAAACATTATACCCATTAAACACATGGGTGTTTCGACTTCACAAACCTTTGGTTTAGTATTAATAGGGCCTCTGACTTTGTTAATACCCGGGACCAACTCAACACTGCGCATGTGCACTGTACCAAAACAAGCTCGACAAGGATAGCCAGCTAGCTCTTCAGAATCGGCCATTTTAGCCAGAAGAATATAAATCCATCTCAATTAACGTACAACTCGCAGTGCCCGGAAGTCCTCCGTGCCCCAAACTCCAATCGGGTAGTTCAGTCACAGAAAAATATGAACCCTATCACAGCACAGTAAGCTTCACCTTGGCGCCGAACTCGACCAGGTTGGCGAGGTTCTGCAGGCACTTGGCCACCATGAGCAGCGAGCGCTGCGCGTGCGGCGGCGGCGCGCTCGCCACCAGGCCCCACGCGCGGGGCTCCACCAAGGCCGGGCAGATCAGGCGCAGGAAAATGAAGCCTGTAAAGGAACAGGTCTCTTAGGTATTGTGATGTGAACGTAATTGTCGTAAAAACATCTTTTTCATAAGAAAAAACGTAGAAACTCTTATGTTGCAACGACCAGTTTGCAGACGTTGATATTTTTAACAATTATTTGTATTACTAGAAACTACTAAGCAAAAATAATTTAGATTAAGTATTTTGTTACCTAAGCCGTGTGGTGACGGCAGAGTAGAATACATTTGTCACCAACCCCTACTCTTCCCGTGGGTGTCGTAAGAGGCGACTTAGGGACTACACATTGAACAGGGAACGGGCAGCAGCGCTCTCTGATACAGTAACCTTTTAATCTGCGATCTCCAACCCGCCTGCCAAGCGTGGAGATTATGGCAAAACCCTCCACTTAAGGGGAGGAGGCTCATAGTCCAGCAGTGGACTGTAACGGGCCGTTGATGATGATTTTGTTACCAACTATTATTGTCTTGTGTGACTGACCTGAGACGACCCTGGTGCGCACGAAGCGCTCGTGCGGCCACTTGGCGACGGCCGCGCGCTGCAGGCAGCCGCACAGGTAGCGCACGGGCCGCGGACACGCCTCGGGGGACGTGAAGATCGACAGCGTGATCTGGGAACACATCGAAATGGGGATGAAAACTACAACATAATGGCGCTACTGTTGAGTGTTCCGCTATGCGTGCGAACAATAATAATAAAAGTGAAAACATCTGACATGTACACTCTTCTTCTTCCACTTAACCATCAGTTTTTGTCCTCATTTATACTGTTATGTTAATTTGGGGTTAAAAACTGAGAACTGGTTCAAGCGTTACGTAATGCGTGTGCAATTGGACAGTCAAATGTCAAAAAATCCATCGGACATTTGCTTAACCAATCAACATCTTGAGTGTTCGCAGTCAACAGTGGAGCCAATAGATATTTGACTACTTTTTTATCTTATAAATTCAAACTTGTTAGATCTTTTAAATTGAACGAATTATAAACGTTTGAAATTCAAGATTAGACAGCGAGTTGCTTGTGACGCCACAAGCAAGTAAATACAAAAAATCGTTTTTGAAAGAGACATATTGAAACTTTAAAATATCACTGTAAATTCGTTTTGCAACCGATTCAGTCTGCTACTAATCTATATTATTTTTAAATTAATTCATAAAGTATGGTAAATTTAGGAACAGTCAAATACCCTATTATTTCTATTTTTAACCCCATTGAACTTGATTTGATAATATAAATGAGGTGAAAAACTGCAACCAGAAGTAAATGGCTCTACAAGTGGTTAAATTACACGTCAAGAATAATTTAAGATTATAAACGAGAATAAAAACTGGAACTGTACCCAAACGACGTTCATAGGCTAAACTCAATTGTTTATGACGTTTTATCATGCCCTATTGGGAGCACATTCGCATGTGGCGTACATTTTGGGCCATTTGGTTGTGGTGTGTTTGGCCAGTGTGGGTTAATTTACAAAGCTGTCAAATAAAAGTATAAAGAAATATTATGCGCCAGTCTCAGTTTATTTAGCTAGAACTTTTTCTTCCTTGTATGCGGCTGTCAAGACGTATTGACGGCAAAAAATATCCCTTTGTGTGCGGCTGTCAAGGCGTATTGACGCAGCGACGCAGAAAACTATAAGAGCCGCGCCGCAGACAAAGGGATGTTACAATATCGCGCGCGCCGCGTACTATCAAGAGATCAAAATGACAGCACCTTATTTTTGTGTTTACAAGAAATGAGACTATTAAAAATACCCTGAAATACCTAAATCAATTTATCAACAAATCCGTTACCTGGTCCAGAACCATAAGTAAGAACTCGGCATTGTTGCACGCGTCGTCGGGGGAATCCATCTTGGTGGGGTTGAGTTCCGCAGTTTGCTTCGCGTCTATCAACTTCTGCACCGTCTCCGATATCGCTGCCTGCAAATAACAAATTAAGATCAGGATTAAAGCAGTTTTTAATTGGTTGCTGAAATTATCTGTTTATGGTAAAGTAAGTTATAGATATCATTATGATCACTAGAATTGATGTGCATTGAATTGAAATTAAAACTAGAAATAAATAAGATATATAGAGATCTAAATTTCGCAAATTTTTAGTTGGTTGCTGAAGTTCTTTACGCCAAAAATATTATAACCAAATCAGCCATACGAATTTTTGGTTGTGTGAATTCCAAGGAGTGTCACATTCTATATAAATAGAATATGGTAATAATTACAATAAAAAATATTTAAGTTTTACGTAACATCATCTCGCCTTTACTCCTATAGTGGTAGAGTGGGACGGACGATGTCATTTGTAGGAAGGTTATTTTTCCCTAACGGTCCGAATCGCTATTTCTATCAAAATGGTAATACAGCGGGCGCGGACTTGTTGGAGAGCAAAAGGCTTAGACCCGTAAAAAATTTATGATAACGTGACTAGGGGCGCCCTCTGACGAACACGGACCTCGGCTCAGAACGTTACCAGGGCGAGAAACGCGTTGGAGATGAATGACGCAGACGGGGCCTTCCTAGATAAGTTATGTTAGGTTTCACCTGAAATTCTGTGGTAGTATGAGGCCTACTCGCAATGGCAGCTTTATTCGCGACGGTGATATCATCGTCCGGATCTGAGAGTACCTGTAGGAAGGTCTTGCACTGCGCGTGCATGAACTCGTCGACCACGGCTGTGGCGAGGGAGGCGCCGCGGAACAGGGAGCGGTGGTCGCCTTCCCTTGTAACTTCCGCGCCGACTAGTTCTCGCGCCAGCTCCGCGCCGCGACCGCATTCCGTGAATGCGTGGAGGACCGCTGCAATGGGAGAAAAAAAAATGAGATGTCGTCTACATACTACTATACTAGGCGTTATTTGGCAGATAGTCAAATAAAATCAGTTAAAAGATTTTAGTCAGTGAATTAATTAACCTGCCGGTAAAATGACTGTCGATTTCTCACAACGAACACAACAAACTCACAAGTAGCCAAAGGTTGTCGGTCGGTGCGGCACAGGTCTGACAGCGCCTTCACGGCGGGAATCCCCGGCTCCAGAAGCAACTGACGCAAAGGGTTGTACTCCTCGCGGGGCATCACCAACTCTTGCATGTATCTGGGCGGAGAAGTCAAATATAATAAAGATCGAGGGTGCGAGCGTTGGTGGTCTAGTGGCTAGGACCGCTGCCTCCCGTCAGGGAGACGCGAGTTCGATCCCCACCACGTACCAATGTGTTTTTGTATTTAGAATTCATATGTATGTTTATTCGACGCTCTTACTGTGGAAGGAAACATCGTGATGAAACCTGCACACTCCTGCGAAGAAAATCAAATGTTGTGTGTGAAGTCGACCAACCCGCACTGGGCCAGCGTGGTCGACTAAATCCTAATCGCTCTAATGCAGGGTAGGCTCGAGCCCTTCGGTGGGGACGTATATGAGCTGTTGATGAAGGTGGGTGTGAGAGAATTAGCAAACTTTTAATGCTATCTGTAATCAGTTGTTATAGTGGTTCCGACTCACAAAGTCATGCAAGGCGCTGACAAATTAAGAGATTTTTAAGTCGGATGTTTTACGTGCTCTTCTAAATTGTGCAATTAACGCGATGATTGGCGGTTTTTTAAGTAAGAGCGCGACAATGAGTATTAGCCTCAATATTGAAAACCTATTCAAGAGAATTAGCGACTTTGTATTTTTTACCTAATCCTCAAACGCAATGATCCCCACTCTCCAATAGGCGTCATTCCGACTAGAGGGTACCATTCTTCAATCTCTTCTCCGTTGGCTAGGTTCGCCAACTCTATCGTCAACTCTGCCACCTAGAATTATTAACAAACAAATACTTTATATACCTTACTAATTTTGTTCTTTGAGATGTTTTTCAATCAGATTTGCGGCTCAAAAATTCGCAAAAGAATCTAGCAATCAAGTAAACAAGATGTTAACCAAAATTCTTATTTTTTGCTTCGATTCAAACACGGTATTTTATTTTCCGTGGATTCAAAGTACTTCTTGTGAACGTAAATTGCATCTTATTGTTTTTTCGTGCATGCAAAAATAAGTTATGGAATTGTTAATAATCGTGAATTTCAAACAAAATATGTCTGTATTTTTTAAGTAATTTGTCTTGTATTTCTACGCAAATAAAAAACAAAGATTTATATAAAGATGAAATAAAGACAAACACTTACTTCAGACTCTTTTCCTCTCTTTCCAGTATTGTGTACAGTAATGGTGAATGACGTCACATCTGGAGGCACGTCGCTGAAAAACAAAATAAGATGAACTTAAATAAAATCACAAACAAACAAGAAAGAGACAGATAAACTGAACCCGGTAACTGTGGATTGGATCGAGAATTTAGACTTAAAATTGTAGAATTATTGATATGGAATTTGGGCGAACGATAGATAGATATAAAAACCTTAATAAGAATCTACTCCTGTTCATATTTTGTATATATCATCTATGTATATGGACAGTACAAGCTCTGCCTAATTTGCGATGAGATAGTCGTGTGTAAGATGTCCCTTATAGTTTACTATATACTCACGGGAACACGAACTCGTCGTCCCAGCGCGGGTCGGGCGAGGGGCGCGGCTTGGTGCGGGCCACGGGCGCGGCGCCGAGCGCCAGGCGCAGGTGCGGGCGCGGCGCCAGGCGCGCGGGCAGCCGGTGCGCCGTCAGGCAGCGGATGCGCAGCGCGCGCAGCCACACCACGCGCGGCACCTGCGCAGTGAGGGAATGCACTTCACTGCACTCACAGGAATAGAAGAACTGCACAGTTGAGCCGGTGGTAACAATAAAAATATAGAACATTCAGTCAATCAATCAGCCTATTGCAGTCCACTGTTGGACTCCCCAAGGGCACGCCAAAGCGCACGATCACCCGCTTTCCTCATCCAGCCACCACCAGCGACCTTCCTCAGGTCATCAGTCCACCTGGCAGGGGGGCGGCCCACACTACGTTTCCCGAGACGCGGTCTCCATTCAAGAACCTGTCTGCTCCAATCCAGGTTCTGCGACAGACGTGGCCAGCCCACTGCCACTTCAGCTTGCTACACTTGTGTCCAGCGGGTAGTTGGTCCGAGATCGTGTGGGTTGTAAGGTCGACAAGCGACCTCACAAATCCTGGTGTCAGCGTCATAGAGCCGCAAAAGGCCACTTGGCTCGTGTATAGACTACATAGTAGCCGGGACCAACGGCTTAACATGCCTTCCAAAGCACGGAATCATCTTTCTTTTCGGACAACCAGGTGATTCAGCCTGGAATGCCCTAACCAAACTGGGGAGTCTCACAATGGGATATTTGCTTGACGGTGTCCCCACCGGGAATCGAACCCGGAACCTCCGTAATAGGCACCGAAATCTCGATCACTCGGCCACGGAGGCTGTTATTTAAGTTTATAATAGGGGATCGGACTGTTCCTAAATCTACCATATTTTATGAATTAGCAGACGATTCGCGAAGAAAAAAACAGAATCGGTTGAAAAACTAATTTACAGTGATTTTTTAAAGTTTCAATATGTCTGTCTCTTTCAAAAACGATTTTTTGTATGGAGATTATATTATGGCGTTACTAACAAATGACGTCACAACTGGGTGCCTCTCTGTCTAATCTTGAATTTCAAACCTTTATAATTCGGTCAATTTTGAAGATAGAGCAAAAATTTGTTAGTGTTCGATAGCAGAAACTAAGAAGTTTGGATTTATAAAATAATAAAAGTAGTCCGTTACCCTATTGTGAGTCTGCACTGACCTTGCACTGGTGCCGAGCTTGCTGCGGCACACACAGCGGCCGCAAGGCGTCGAGCCAGGCGCGCTCCTCCGGGGCGCTGTTGGCCGACAGGAACGTGTGCGTCGAGAGGCACGGCAATGCGCGCTCCACCAGCTGGAAGCAGAACTCGCGCTCCCATAGAGATTCGTGGACCTGGAAATGGATTTATGGGTTACTTTCGACGTACATAAACGCACTGGAGTCAGCGTTTCTTAAAACAAACTTTCTTGATAAAAAAAAGGCTCTTTTCGACTTCAAAGTTGGCTGGCACGTTCACTACAAAAGATCTTCAGCAGAGCTGTAGAACGTTAAAGCACCCCCTCACCAAATGGCGCAATGTCAAACACAAAGATACACAAAGATTAAGATCAGGACTCAATGGTGGTTTTTGGGGAAGACATCCAATAGAGAACAAACAATAATGATGCTGATAAATCGTTCCAAAAATGTATTGATGATCGGCTTTTTTGTACTTCATCAACAGCTCATATACGTCCCCACCGAGGGGCTCGAGCCTACCCTGAATTAGGGCGATTAGGCCTTAGGCGACCGCGCTGGCCCGGTGCGGGTTGGGCGACTTCACACACAACCTTTGAATTTCTTTGCAGGAGTGTACAGGTTTCATCATGATGTTTTCCTACACCGTAAGAGCATCGAATAAACGTACATAAATGAATTCGAAATTCGAAAACACATTGGTACGCGGTGGGGATTGAACCCGCGTCTCCCGGACGGGAGGCAGCAGCCTTAGCCACTAGACCACCGACGCTCTCTTTTTGAACTTAGTTTAATAAAAATATGCTTGTGATAGAAACCTTCGGTTCTTATACCAAATATAATTTTAAAGAATACAATAACATGGTCATGTGTGTAGAATGCACCCCGAGAGATTGGTCAGAGCCACTACTGAATGGGTTCCCCTAGACAGCCGTCGGGGGAGAGGGAGGCCTAAGAAGCGATGGCGCGACGAACTAGATGCATTTGAACGGCAATGGATAAAAGTGGCCCAAGATCGAGATCAGTGGAAGGAAAAAGGGGGCCCAGCAGTGGGACAGCTAAAAAGGGCTATTAAAAAAATTTAACGAAACTGTACCTGATACAAGTAGGCGCAAGACAGATCGATCAAGCCCTTCGGCTTGGTCCTCTTCGGCGAGTCGTAGAAGTAAAGGTGAGTGTCGGTCCCTTCTTGCAGAAGTACGAAGTATAGCGCCTTCCACTTCTTGGTGGCCTTATCCGACTTCTTGTTCAGGTAGCCTTGGTGTTTGATACCCTTCATTTTCTTTAGACCTGTACAATTTAACACACAAGGTAAAGATTGTACAAAACAAATTTGAAATGCGACAGCCATCTTTCTCCTCATCGTTTTTAATTTATGTCGTGGAAATGGGTGTTTACTAAAACAATCACGTTACACCAAACAACGTGCGAACAACACATCAAGCTGTACCTTGGGGTGTCTGCGCGCTGGTAATGTCTAGATTGGAACAAATTGAATTGATGTGTGGTTCACTGTACGTCAATCATGACCAATTTCCCTACTATTCCACCTCGATGTTTACCAGAAACCATACCAATAATTTACTATAGTAAACCATCACCCCAATCTTGATTCAGGGTAGGCTTGAGCCCCTTGGTGGGGACGTATTATGAACTGCTGGTGAAATGATCTACAGACTACGTCAACATAGCTGACCGTAGCCGGAGGTTCCTAGTTCGATTTTCGGTGGAGACACTGTCAAGCAAAAAATTGTATGTGATACTTTCCCCAGTTTTGTTAGGACTGTCCGAAACACTTGATTGTCCGAAAAGAAAGATGATTCCGTGCTTCAGACGGCACGATAAGCCGTTGGTCCCGGCCCGGGAAGAAGCTCCCGGCTACTATCTAGTCGTTCACAAGCCAATTCAGTGGCTTTTGGCGGCTCTATGACTCTGACACCAGGGTTTGCGAGGTCGGTTGTCGACCTTACAACCCGCACGATGAAGAGGCTTACCAATCTGGTCCCTGCACTCTCTGAGTGTGGCGTAGATCTTCTCGGCGGCGGCGCCGGTCGCGTTCTGCTGCGGCTCGATCACGTGACCCTCCGCTATCAGCTGCCAATAAATGTAAACGTTACTACTTGCGGCGTTTACCGTGCTTCATAAAGCACGTTAAGTTGGTAAAGGCATGCCTTGTGATGTTTATGCCAAAAGTAAATTTTGTGTGTTGTAAATCCTGACTAACTATCCGACGAGCTAAATTGTTAAAGCTGTCGTGAGACATTGCATAAGCTGACCGTATTTATTTAATGAAGTGTTTAAGGTAGTTACAAGTACAAGCCTGACAATATGTATTCATGATGATACAATTACTTGGATAAGATAAATATTTTAAAAATATACTTTATCTATTACAATGGCCTTAACATTAATGGAGTCTAATAAGCGATATCACAGACGTTTACTTCTTGTCATATTCCTTCAAAACGAAAGGCCAAAGTCGAATCCGTTCTTATGAAATTAAAAAATTATGACAATAACTACAAAACTAGTCTCTGTGAGCTGTAGACCTCGCGAGTATGGCTGATTTATAATTTTTTTACGTTTTCAACCCTTAAAATACGGCAATTTTTTAAAATTTTCAAAAACTAACGACAAAAAAATCGATTAATTTATCGAACCTGCTCACAAAATTTCACGAGAATCGGTTGAGATACGCGACCTGTACAGTGGAACAAACAGACAGATGGACAGATAAGACATACAAAAGCAATTTGGCCAAGCTGAAGCGGAGATGCTTTGCGCTCGGTCAATAATTAAACCGACAATCTACCGATACATTTCAATTGACTCACCGGTTGGCCCAAAGTGTGCCCTTCAACTATTTGCTCCTTCCTGTATCTATTGATCACCGCATCGAGGCATTCAAACGTGCGGCCTCCCATCAGATACCTCACACCTTTCTTCTCAATCCTGAACCTCTGTATCTGATTGTTAATATGGAAGAACAAGGAGTAATCCCCAGGGGAGTTGTCTGAAGGTCTGACGAGGAAACTGCCTGGGCCGGCCTTGACAAGCATGTCAACTGCTTCGCTCTTGGTGCAGTTGGGGTGGAACCAAGAGAACACGGTGTTGGGGTCGATTGATGGGTCCAGGTCTTCGACTAGTTCTCGGAAGATCATGCCCTGTTCGCCGGTCCTGGAGGAGAAGTTTCAATTGTTTATTTCTTGATACATTAAACCTGTTTTACTAAACTGGATTGAACTGTTATGTTCGTCTTATCAATAAAATAAAAGATTTGTAAAGAAGAACCATATCAATTGAAGTATACGTTTTAAAGTTGACGATACAGTTTAATTCGGCTCTAGTTAGCGGAGTTTCTAAGTTCATATTTTGGTGGACACTGCCATTATAAATGATCACACTAATATTATAAATGTGAAAATATATTTGGATGTTTGTTTCGCCTTCACGCTTAAAGTACTCAACGGATCTAGATGAAATTTGGAATGGATATAGTTTGTAACCTAGATTAACACATAGAATACTTTTTACGGGAAAAAGTATTATTCCCACGGAATCATCTTACACAACGCGAGCGTAGTCGCAGGCGGACCGCTAGTAACAAAATAAGTATGTGAGGTTGGTTGGCGACAGTTGAGAAAAGTAGTGAGTAAGATGTATTTTCTTAACATATTGGTAAGACGTGCATTAAATTTTAATTTCGTTTATCTATGTTATACACCTAAAACTCTCATCGCTCTGCCAACTATGATTCAAATGCAAGGTGATCCTGTGTTTTAATCCTTTATACTTAGAAATATAACTGTAAAGCTTTTCCTAAGAATAATGATAAAATATTTGCGAAATCGTATTAGTCAGAACTCAAGGAATCGCTGTCAAATAACGCAGTTATTTACACTAATTATAAGAATAAATGCCTCGGCAAGTAATATTGAAGTCTAATTTCATACTTTCATCCATGATTGCAACAACGATAACGTAACATTATTAGGTAATTAAATTAATAATTGAACTGGAAATCCTGCAAATATAGAAATACGTTAAATGAAATGAAAACACACATACTTATCAACCCAAAAATAAGTTATTTTCGTTACAACAATCAATATCTACTCCTAAAGTAATCGGAACCCACAAATAACATATGACGGATATCAAAATATCGATCATTGTCCGTCAAAACAAAACCAACAGTGTTTCTCTCTTCTATATACAATATAATCATTTAGCCAAAACAACAAGGAAATGAGGGACACTATCAACCACATAGACAACCGCTCGCTAGTTATAGTACATTGACTTGGCGCAGATAACGGCGCGGCACAAAAAACCCGCTAATGATAAATTGTTAATGCGGAGGATACGCTCAATGGCAGGAAGGTGCCGTAACGCAATATAGACTGTTTTATGATTATTTTTCACCCGAGCCATTCTTTTACTAAGTTTACCTTCGTCGTGTTCGTGTAAAATAAATAAGAAATTAATACTAAGTGTTACTTTTCCACATGCTTTCGATTATAATGTACACGGTAGATTAGGAATTAAAATTAATAATTTGCAGGGTGAAAATGCATTTAGGCTCAAGAGATGCAGAGACAAGTATTGGCCCAGATGAACAGCAATATTTTGCCAAAAAATAAAACTAATGGTTTACTCTCTCCGTTCATAAAGGCCACTGTCGCTAACGAGATGTTAATGTTACCTATTTGACTGCCTGTATTAAGTATAAGATTTTATTTTTCATTAATAATAATACCTTAGTAATAATAATACCTTTACAAATAAATGAAGAACCGCTACAGCTAGCGGCACATAATAATATCTTTAGCTCTGAGCGAGCGGTGACTCTCTTTCTCGCATAGGGTAAGGGTGGGGTGACTGAGAGAGAGGTACCGCTCGCTCAGAGGTAAAGATACGTACCGCTAGCTGTAAAGATAATAATAGGATACGCTCAATGGCAGGAAGGTGTCGTAACGGGGTTAGTTTTATGAAACTGTTACTCAAATCCGATGTTACGAAAATGCGGCAAGTAGGTAAATAACCGCGGAACAAAGCACCTCTCACTTTTAATGTTTCGAACAAAATAACGTTTCATCGTGAACAAAATAACGTTTTATTAGTTCAATTCGATTTTATTCAGTCGTTTTGTGAGGGAGTAAAACCAAATGGACAAAATTATCGCAGTCGGGCAAAAAATTGTGGTAATATTGGTGGTAGTACCTGTTAATGAATGCTCGCACCTTTACTAATTCGAATAACAAATTATGTATTGTCTTTTAGTATAATAGAGTCGGATTATATTCATAATTCATTCATGTCTTGTTTTTTTATATTTACATTCATAGCGTTGATAGTAACATGCTCGTACCTTTACTAATTCGAATAACGAATTGTCTTGTCTTTTAGTAAAATGGAGTCGGATTATATTCATAATTCATTCATGTCTTGTTTTTTTATATTTACATTCATAGCGTTTATAGTAACAGTATTATCTTGGAAGCGTTTTTATATCAAAAAAGCATAGAATAATACTCGCAATAGAAAAAAGTAGAAACTAGGATCCACGCCACTAAGCCTTCAGTTAAAGCCTGACCAGAACATCTCTCACTGTGAAATAGGTTCTATATGTTTTCAGCAATATGATGAGGTTTATTGATGACCAGTCAATGTGGCAGTGGGCTGGCCACGTCTGTCGCAGAACCGATGAGTGTTGGAGCAGACGGGTTCTCGAATGGAGACCACGTCTCGGGAAACTTAGTTTGGGACGCCGCCCTGCCAGGTGGACTGATGACATGAGGAAGGTCGCTGCTGGTGGCTGGATGAGGTAATCTGGTCAGGTTTTACATGCTACTTCCTGTCGGGTTAATGCTGGCTAGAAATAAGTCCAACGCAGTGCCGGGTCAGCACTGACTTTTGAGCCGATTGACGCCAGCGACTGACAAACAAACCGGCCTTAATTCTCAAAACTTACTCACCTATGCGCAGTGACCCAAAGCCAGCCGTCGCCCATGTCGTTGTGCACAAAGAAGATATCGCCCTTCTGGAAAGTCAGCTCATCTGTGTCAGGCATCTTCGTATATGGCAGGATGGCTACCACTCGCTATTGAACAAGAAAAAAAACATAAATACGACGCCTGCTATGCACCTACGACGTAAGTGGAGCGTGCTTAGACTGCTGTGCGCGTAAACCCGCCTCGTAGGTGCAATAATTTCCTAATGTGACTGCGCGGCCCCTATGTCGTAGGTGCGCTGTTACCAAACGCGTATGCGGCCATCTACCGAGAGGGGTGGGGGGGTGCATGACTGTTTTATAGCGTTTTTCTTTTCAGCAGCCAAAGTGTCATATACTATTGTATCAGTCGAAAGATGTCTATTGTCAAACAAAAGTGTTCCCAAGTACATTCATGAAGACCAGTCTTGCGATTTCTGATTTATTCATATTTTTCTAATTCCGATTCAAAGTAAGTTTGATTTTTTGTCACAATTGAATAGTGAGAATGGACATAGCCCCAATGGCACGCACAAAGTGATGGCAACCGAGTTAAAGAATGTTAATCAGGGTTACAGGTCTAGTCCAGACATCAACAATCCTTTTTCCCACACCTAAATAAATTTTGCTGAGCAAAGTACTTTCTAAGTACATTACATTATTATATTATTTTTACATAAAACATGTTACATTAGAATCCTGGACCTATTGGAGAAATATCAAGTTAGTTTCCTCTTATTAATATTCCCATTTAAATAAGATTAAAAAATAACAATCATTCATCATGTCATACTTTTTTATCATTAACAGGTTCTGGCGGCGGCACAGGCTCGACGAGCCGCTCGCGCTTTAGCAGGTCTGAGCAATGACTGTAGAAACCGACCAGCTCTGCCAGGGAATCGAACTGGCGACCGCCGATGTAATAGTCGCCGCATACTGCTGTGATCCTGTCATTTAAGGTTTATATTAAAATGGTGATTTTACCTCTCCCAAAACCCGCAATCCAGCTCGGACAGAGATATAGGCTACTTTTACCGCAGAATAAAATCAAATTCCCAAGGGAAAAAAATACAACAGAGGCGTAGCCGCAGGCAGCCAGCTAGCATGCAATAAAATACTGTGGCATATAGTAGTACCAATTTGACCTTAATACCGCAACAATAGGCAGGAAATCGTAAGGCCAAGTGTTTCTAGTTTTTTTCGATCTACAGTTGAATATATAAATATTAGTTTATAGTAAAGTAAAGAAAAAATAACGTACCTGAAATGGTTGATCCCAGTTCTGCCCAAATAACTCAGTACGTAAGACCCAGGTTTGCGATCACTCTCTCTTACTGTAAAGATGCATTTATTTTTATTTAAAACATATCATTAATCAGTTATTCATAAAGGATGTTTTAAGGAATTTTCATAAGCCCAGTAAGGAGCAGTCACCAATGTACAGAGATTAAAAGATGACAACTGCCTAGAAACAGTAGAGCTTTTCTAAAAAACTAATTTTACAAAATGACTTATTGTTTATAATAACTGTAATAGGTAAAACTGCAGAACAGGAGACTAGTCAATCAATATTTTTGTTTAATTTTCCTGTACATAAAATATATTAATATGACAAAAGACAATAATGTATCAGTAGAAATCAGGAATCAGTTTACATAATCAAATCAACGGCCCGTTACAGTCCACTGCTGGACTATGAGCCTCCTCCACTTAAGTGGAGGGTTTTGCCATAATCTCCACGTTTGGCAGGCGGGTTGGAGATTGCAGATTAAAAGGTTACTGTATCAGAGAGCGCTGCTGCCCGTTCCCTGTTCAATGTGTAGCCCCTAAGTCACCTCTTACGACACCCACGGGAAGAGTATGGGTTGGTGACAAATGTTTTCTACTCTGCCGTCACCACACGGCGTTACATAATATAAGTCATAAATTCCATTAAAATGTGGAAGTGAAACTGAAAAGAATAGAGTATTCCCACATTGATTACACAATTCAGAGAAAATCTCATGGGAAGTAATTCAAAGGCCATTGTTCTTTGGAAGTGATTTGTAAGACAAAGTGTCTTATGAGAGGGATACTATGTTAATACTATGTTAATCAGATTGGTGGAAAAACATGTTAGGTGCCTTAAAAGAAAAGTCGGAATAAATATAATGTAGGTCTGCTGGAAGATATTTCTTTAGAAATAAGTAGGCCTGTTGAGTAGTTTTTCTTGTTTATTGTGGTTAAATACATAAATAATATGACACAAGGGTAGTTTGGATGAAGTTACTATGAAACTATTAAACTAATTATCTTTCTTCTATTCCATTTTCCTAGTTAATAATATGCATATTTATTCACGAAAGTAAGAAAAATGATATAATATATATTAATAAGCCTAGCATGTTGCTTTCCTCAGAAATGCAGTCATGCAAATAATTCACTGCAATGCAGACATTATGCAGTTCATGCCTTGCTGTGTTGTATTTTGCAGGAAATATAGGCTGGATAATATTCTTGGAGATTGCATTTGAAATGTCATTCTATTCTCAATTATTGCTCAAGTCAATATTATGTCTACTGAAAGATAATTACCGGATAATTGAAGTCTTTGAGAAACAATGGAATATAATGTAGAATAAAATTTGTTTGTAAAAATAAAATTCAAAATCAGTTATAAGAGATTAAACAGGCTCAAGTTTGAAAAATAATTTCTACTAATAACATAAATGTACATAGTAATATGTTTATTTCTACTTGAAAATCTAAAATGACTTACCTAAATAGCTGCCCAGTTTGCCTGCAGCCCAAAGCCTCTCCTCTGAGGTGTACCTGTCCAGCCGGCCATGATACCATTCGGTTTCTGGAGGTGCCAGAACCGCCTGCCGCTCTGCTGGCAAAACCACCACCAATCTTATCACATACTTCATTTGCAAGTAACAATATATGATAAGAAAGCTAGTTTAGGGATACACTATTTATTTTATTATCCTTTGTCATAACTAATATTTCAGTATTTGTAATGTTTATTTATCTATTCAGCATCTGACAATTGATAGTCAAGAATGGCTCGTATTGGTGAGCTCATTAAGCCTATTTTAAACCAATATCATGGTAATAACTCATTAAACTTGTGTGTTATTAATATTAACATCCGTGAAAACCTAAAAGTGTTTATAAGAGTGACTCATTTTACTTCAATTGTGTACATAGGTAGATAAAAAATAAACATACTTTAGTACATACATACCATTGGTAGGATATTTCTAACATGAATATTATCAAACAAACGAATAAAACAGGATGTTGAACTCCCCAATGCCAATGACTGATCCATTAAAACACAGTTGAGGACTAATATAATAACCCAATGAGCCAAATCGCTCTACCAGTAAAGGACGAAAATATTCAACATTGTTCTTATCATGCAGCATAATAAAGTAAATGAATAAAGAGCTTTATTACCATTGGCACTAGGTCCATCAGTTTCATCCAGTTCAAGGTCTGCCGCCAGTTCTGCAATATCACCGCCGCCGTCTTCGGACTCGGTCGAAGGAGAGCCCAACTTATCCTTCACAGGGGGTCCAATAGGAGCCCCCATTGCACGAATCAAATCTGCCATTATCTAAAGAAAAATAAACTCCGATGTCTAATCCACTCGGCCTTGTCTAACGATAGACAGTGACTCACATATTATTCACAACCCATCCATTGCTAAAATTATAGAAAAGGTTCCAAACGTGTTTACAATAGAAGAAAAAAAGTCCAGTCTCCAATACGGGACCGAAAATTACAATAAAGCAAAAAAGAAAACAAATCAAATGAATAGTTTTAGAGCGATCAGGCATAAGAGTATCTTCTGATGCATTAAATCATATGTGAAACAGATTATTTTAATTTAAAAAACTTATTTTCCATAAAATATATCTGCTTTCGATACGCCCGTACACAGATAAAACAAAACTGTGATGTTTTGAAAATGACAGCTGGTTTACTAAGTTGCCATATTAAACATAGTTTGCTTCTCACACACTATGGCACACTCTGAGCACGTCTTGTCACTCTTGATTTTCCGATATTTTTAAATATTTTCCTATGTAATACTCCATCAAATGACTAAAAAAATAATTATGTATCAATAATATTTTAAATACTCACAAAAATCGTGCTCTTTCTTAAATAAATATACATTTTTTACGTAATTATCTAGAAAACACACTTTTTTTTTTCATCGGTAGATGGCGTGTAAAAAAATGTTGTGTTACTATATTAAAAAATACGTAAAACCTATATAAAGTGTCATTGCATCTCTTTTCCACATAATTCGAGTTCAAAGCGCAGAGAAAAGTGTCGATCTAGTGTTATTATTATAAATTTTTAAGAATATTATTTTTAAGACGCATCAAAATATAATCTTATCGTATTTTTCTTCTTGAAAAGCGTTATTTGGTAAGTATTTTCCTTTAATATTCATTCGTAGTAGTGATTTTCGATGTAAAACCTCTTTGAACTCCGTGTCAATTTATGACGCCATTTTGTGACTCGAGATTTTTCTTTGTTCTTTGTCTTCTCCGATATAATTGCGAAATAGTTTCATCATTCAGCCAAATCCGTAGTTTTTTAAGTCTTACACCTATTTTCTATTGTCGCAGATATCAAAATGCAGATCTTCGTCAAAACTTTGACTGGAAAGACCATTACGTTGGAAGTTGAGCCTTCGGACACGATCGAAAACGTCAAAGCCAAAATCCAGGACAAAGAAGGTATTCCCCCGGATCAGCAGCGTCTGATCTTCGCTGGCAAGCAACTGGAGGATGGCCGCACCCTCTCCGACTACAACATCCAAAAGGAGTCCACCCTTCACTTGGTGCTCCGTCTTCGTGGTGGTATGCAGATCTTTGTAAAGACCCTGACTGGCAAGACCATCACCCTGGAAGTTGAGGCCTCTGACACCATCGAGAATGTAAAAGCCAAGATCCAGGACAAAGAAGGTATCCCTCCTGACCAGCAGCGTCTGATCTTCGCTGGAAAGCAACTGGAAGATGGCCGCACCTTGTCTGACTACAACATCCAGAAAGAATCCACCTTGCACTTGGTACTCCGTCTTCGTGGTGGTATGCAAATCTTTGTCAAAACCCTTACAGGAAAGACAATTACACTTGAAGTTGAGGCATCGGACACCATTGAAAATGTAAAGGCAAAGATCCAGGACAAGGAAGGCATTCCCCCAGACCAACAGCGTCTCATCTTCGCTGGCAAGCAACTGGAAGACGGACGCACTCTTTCTGACTACAATATCCAGAAAGAGTCCACCCTTCATCTTGTACTTCGTCTTCGTGGTGGTATGCAAATCTTTGTTAAGACTCTGACTGGCAAGACCATCACACTTGAGGTTGAGGCATCCGACACCATTGAAAATGTGAAGGCAAAGATCCAGGACAAGGAAGGCATTCCCCCAGACCAACAGCGTCTCATCTTCGCTGGGAAGCAACTTGAAGATGGACGCACTCTTTCAGACTACAACATCCAGAAAGAGTCCACACTTCACCTTGTCCTTCGTCTTAGAGGTGGAATGCAAATCTTCGTTAAGACTCTGACTGGCAAGACCATCACACTTGAGGTTGAGGCATCCGACACCATTGAAAATGTGAAGGCAAAGATCCAGGACAAGGAAGGCATTCCCCCAGACCAACAGCGTCTCATCTTCGCTGGGAAGCAACTTGAAGATGGACGCACTCTTTCAGACTACAACATCCAGAAAGAGTCCACACTTCACCTTGTCCTTCGTCTTAGAGGTGGAATGCAAATCTTCGTTAAGACCCTGACTGGCAAAACTATCACTTTGGAGGTGGAACCGTCAGACACCATTGAAAATGTTAAGGCTAAGATCCAAGACAAGGAGGGCATTCCTCCAGACCAACAAAGATTGATCTTCGCCGGCAAACAGCTTGAGGATGGCCGCACTCTTTCTGACTATAACATTCAGAAGGAGTCTACCCTGCATTTGGTTCTACGTCTTCGTGGTGGTATGCAGATCTTCGTTAAAACCCTCACTGGAAAGACCATTACCCTTGAAGTTGAGGCATCGGACACGATCGAAAATGTAAAAGCCAAAATCCAAGATAAAGAAGGCATCCCTCCCGACCAGCAGCGTCTGATCTTCGCCGGCAAACAGCTGGAGGATGGCCGCACTCTTTCCGACTATAACATCCAGAAAGAGTCCACCCTGCACTTGGTACTTCGTCTTCGTGGAGGTATGCAGATCTTCGTTAAAACCCTCACTGGAAAGACCATTACCCTTGAAGTTGAGGCATCAGACACCATTGAAAACGTGAAGGCTAAGATCCAAGACAAGGAAGGCATCCCTCCCGACCAGCAGCGTCTGATCTTCGCTGGAAAGCAGCTGGAAGATGGCCGCACTCTTTCAGACTACAACATCCAGAAAGAGTCCACCTTGCACTTGGTACTTCGTCTTCGTGGAGGTATGCAGATCTTTGTCAAAACTCTCACTGGAAAGACCATCACACTTGAGGTTGAGGCATCAGACACCATCGAAAATGTGAAGGCTAAGATCCAAGACAAGGAGGGCATTCCTCCTGACCAGCAGCGTCTGATCTTCGCCGGCAAACAGCTGGAAGATGGCCGCACTCTTTCTGACTATAACATCCAGAAAGAGTCCACACTTCACCTTGTCCTTCGTCTCCGTGGAGGTATGCAGATCTTCGTTAAAACCCTCACTGGAAAAACCATTACTCTTGAAGTTGAGGCATCAGACACCATTGAAAACGTGAAAGCTAAGATCCAAGACAAGGAAGGCATCCCTCCCGACCAGCAGCGTCTGATCTTCGCTGGAAAGCAGCTGGAAGATGGACGCACCTTGTCTGACTACAACATCCAGAAAGAGTCCACCCTGCACTTGGTACTTCGTCTTCGTGGAGGTATGCAGATCTTTGTCAAAACCCTCACTGGAAAGACCATCACACTTGAGGTTGAGGCGTCAGACACCATCGAAAATGTGAAGGCTAAGATCCAAGACAAGGAAGGCATCCCTCCCGACCAGCAGCGTCTGATCTTCGCTGGAAAGCAGCTGGAAGATGGCCGCACTCTTTCAGACTACAACATCCAGAAAGAGTCCACCTTGCACTTGGTACTTCGTCTTCGTGGAGGTATGCAGATCTTTGTCAAAACTCTCACTGGAAAGACCATCACACTTGAGGTTGAGGCATCAGACACCATCGAAAATGTGAAGGCTAAGATCCAAGACAAGGAGGGCATTCCTCCTGACCAGCAGCGTCTGATCTTCGCCGGCAAACAGCTGGAAGATGGCCGCACTCTTTCTGACTATAACATCCAGAAAGAGTCCACACTTCACCTTGTCCTTCGTCTCCGTGGAGGTATGCAGATCTTCGTTAAAACCCTCACTGGAAAAACCATTACTCTTGAAGTTGAGGCATCAGACACCATTGAAAACGTGAAAGCTAAGATCCAAGACAAGGAAGGCATCCCTCCCGACCAGCAGCGTCTGATCTTCGCTGGAAAGCAGCTGGAAGATGGACGCACCTTGTCTGACTACAACATCCAGAAAGAGTCCACCCTGCACTTGGTACTTCGTCTTCGTGGAGGTATGCAGATCTTTGTCAAAACCCTCACTGGAAAGACCATCACACTTGAGGTTGAGGCGTCAGACACCATCGAAAATGTGAAGGCTAAGATCCAAGACAAGGAAGGCATCCCTCCCGACCAGCAGCGTCTGATCTTCGCTGGAAAGCAGCTGGAAGATGGCCGCACTCTTTCAGACTACAACATCCAGAAAGAGTCTACCTTACACTTGGTACTTCGTCTTCGTGGAGGTATGCAGATCTTTGTCAAAACCCTCACTGGAAAGACCATCACACTTGAGGTTGAGGCATCAGACACCATCGAAAATGTGAAGGCTAAGATCCAAGACAAGGAGGGCATTCCTCCTGACCAGCAGCGTCTGATCTTCGCCGGCAAACAGCTGGAGGATGGCCGCACTCTTTCCGACTATAACATCCAGAAAGAGTCCACCTTGCACTTGGTACTTCGTCTTCGTGGAGGTATGCAGATCTTCGTTAAAACCCTCACTGGAAAGACCATTACCCTTGAAGTTGAGGCATCGGACACCATTGAAAACGTAAAGGCTAAGATCCAAGACAAGGAAGGCATCCCTCCCGACCAGCAGCGTCTGATCTTCGCTGGAAAGCAGCTGGAAGATGGCCGTACTCTTTCAGACTACAACATCCAGAAAGAGTCCACCTTGCACTTGGTACTTCGTCTTCGTGGAGGTATGCAGATCTTCGTTAAAACCCTCACTGGAAAAACCATTACCCTTGAAGTTGAGGCATCAGACACCATTGAAAACGTGAAAGCTAAGATCCAAGACAAGGAAGGCATCCCTCCCGACCAGCAGCGTCTGATCTTCGCTGGGAAGCAGCTGGAAGATGGACGCACCTTGTCTGACTACAACATCCAGAAAGAGTCCACCTTGCACTTGGTACTTCGTCTTCGTGGAGGTATGCAGATCTTTGTCAAAACCCTCACTGGAAAGACCATCACACTTGAGGTTGAGGCATCAGACACCATCGAAAATGTGAAGGCTAAGATCCAAGACAAGGAGGGCATTCCTCCTGACCAGCAGCGTCTGATCTTCGCTGGAAAGCAGCTGGAAGATGGCCGCACTCTTTCAGACTACAACATCCAGAAAGAGTCCACACTTCACCTTGTCCTTCGTCTCCGTGGAGGTATGCAGATCTTCGTTAAAACCCTCACTGGAAAAACCATTACCCTTGAAGTTGAGGCATCAGACACCATTGAAAACGTGAAAGCTAAGATCCAAGACAAGGAAGGCATCCCTCCCGACCAGCAGCGTCTGATCTTCGCTGGGAAGCAGCTGGAAGATGGACGCACCTTGTCTGACTACAACATCCAGAAAGAGTCCACCTTGCACTTGGTACTTCGTCTTCGTGGAGGTATGCAGATCTTTGTCAAAACCCTCACTGGAAAGACCATCACACTTGAGGTTGAGGCATCAGACACCATCGAAAACGTGAAAGCTAAGATCCAAGACAAGGAAGGCATCCCTCCCGACCAGCAGCGTCTGATCTTCGCTGGAAAGCAGCTGGAAGATGGCCGCACTCTTTCAGACTACAACATCCAGAAAGAGTCCACCTTACACTTGGTACTTCGTCTTCGTGGAGGTATGCAGATCTTTGTCAAAACCCTCACTGGAAAGACCATCACACTTGAGGTTGAGGCATCAGACACCATCGAAAATGTGAAGGCTAAGATCCAAGACAAGGAGGGCATTCCTCCTGACCAGCAGCGTCTGATCTTCGCCGGCAAACAGCTGGAAGATGGCCGCACTCTTTCTGACTATAACATCCAGAAAGAGTCCACACTTCACCTTGTCCTTCGTCTCCGTGGAGGTATGCAGATCTTCGTTAAAACCCTCACTGGAAAGACTATCACACTTGAGGTTGAGGCATCAGACACCATCGAAAATGTGAAGGCTAAGATCCAAGACAAAGAGGGCATTCCTCCTGACCAGCAGCGTCTGATCTTCGCTGGCAAACAGCTGGAGGATGGCCGCACTCTTTCCGACTATAACATCCAGAAAGAGTCCACCTTGCACTTGGTACTTCGTCTTCGTGGAGGTATGCAGATCTTTGTCAAAACCCTAACTGGAAAGACCATTACCCTTGAAGTTGAGGCATCAGACACCATTGAAAACGTGAAGGCTAAGATCCAAGACAAGGAAGGCATCCCTCCCGACCAGCAGCGTCTGATCTTCGCTGGAAAGCAACTGGAAGATGGCCGCACCTTGTCTGACTACAACATCCAGAAAGAGTCCACCTTGCACTTGGTACTCCGTCTTCGTGGTGGTATGCAGATCTTCGTTAAAACCCTGACTGGAAAGACTATCACCCTTGAAGTAGAGGCATCAGACACCATTGAAAACGTTAAGGCTAAGATCCAAGACAAGGAAGGAATTCCCCCAGACCAGCAGCGTCTTATCTTCGCCGGTAAACAGCTGGAAGACGGCCGCACACTCTCTGACTACAATATCCAAAAAGAGTCTACATTGCATTTAGTATTGCGTCTTAGAGGAGGCATGCAGATTTTCGTTAAAACCCTGACCGGTAAAACAATTACACTGGAGGTGGAACCTTCTGATACAATTGAGAACGTTAAAGCTAAAATTCAGGACAAGGAAGGTATTCCTCCCGACCAGCAACGTCTGATCTTCGCCGGCAAACAGCTCGAGGACGGGCGAACTCTTTCCGACTACAATATCCAGAAAGAGTCCACATTGCATTTGGTTCTCCGTCTTCGTGGCGGCGACTAATGTTCTTAAAGACTTATTTCCATTTGAAACATGCAGTATTGAAAACAAAGTAGTCAAAATTGTAATCTCCAATAATCATTCCAATTTGCGATAATTTCAATAAATGGTTTGCTTTGATTTATGTTTCTCGTTTTAATTACATTACAATACATACTTACATTACAATCATAATATGTAGGTAGATAAATCTATTCTATAATACTATAAAAAAAACCTAGCTTAAAATCAGTACATACCTCATACATTCTTTAAAACGATTTATTCCTAACGAATACCACAGCCAATCTCGAGTTTACGTGAGAAACAAAATATTTCAATTGGCATCGAGTTTTATTAATTCAGTGTTTTATCAGTTCAAAACGCAATAACAAACATTACGTTAAAAAAAAAAACAATGTTATTATGCACATGCCTGACTGAAATAATGGTCCCCCAGGGGTACGGTGGGTCCGTCATGAATTAGAATGTGGTATTCGTTTGGAATAAATCGTTAAAACGCAAAACCAAGTAGCAAGTCGTCCCGTTCGCATCTCATCCTAACCTAAAGACTTAAATACTAAAAAGTATATACTAAATACCGTGGTAGTTTGCGAATGGGTCGACGATTTGCAAGTAAATAATCTAATAAGACTCGTCGTTTTGTGATTAGGGACAAGCTGCGAAAGAGACGTTATGCTTTGCGGCCAAATAGGGAGACCTGCTACTAATAATAGTAGCAAATTCCACGCCGAATCACCCGCTTCTTTACTTTAGTATGAGGGATTTTCCACACGTTGATAGTGAGGGTTTAATACAGCCTACGACAAACATACCTTGAGCCTTAGCATTAACTGCAATAATTATAATTTTATGCCAAAGAAATGGTATTGGCCATTTGACGAATACAAACTAGTCTATAACATACTTAGAGCCTACACCTAGTACTAAACTTACAGACCTACAAAAGTTCATTGAGCCCTTGGCCCAGTCCTGACGTCATTTCGAATCGCGGTCACCGCCTGTGGACGTTGCCCTGTCTACAGTGCGCAGCAACATTATTGATTTGGGCTGGAGCCAACATTGTCTGTCTGCGCGTAGATTCTGCTCCGTTGCCATCGAGCCTTTGTTTACTTTTGTTTGTCGACGTGCTGTCTCTTGTCTGCTCGAAGATAGGAATAAAAAACATAATATCAACCAGTTTATTATCTAAATTCGTTGCGATTGTTACCCAAGTATAAGCACTAAAAATATTCAAAATCGTAAATATTAGTCAAAATATTGAAAGCAAAAGTATAGATTAGGCAGATTAAACAGTTATTTAGTCTACACTTTGAATACCTAACAGGCTTACAGATTAATGAATAAAATATTATTGTTTATAAGTAACTTAAAAAGAACCTTATCAAACAGCTGATGAAAACAAAAATATTATCAAACAAAAACGTGACTTCTAGAAATGACTTGCTTTTATTATTCGGCGTTCGCGATGTTTACGACAAAGTGGGTCGCGGCCGCAATACAGCAGAATAAATTTTATTGAGGAAGTAGCGTAGCGGTGGTGGTGCGCTGTTCTTGAAATTGAGACAATAACATCATTTAATTATGCTGAAAATAACTGTAACTGCGAAAATAATTAATCCTATCCTACCTATTTCCTTGTGTTAAGAACACACTATATTTTTATGTACCTAGGAATGCAACATTTTTATTTTTTGAACTCGTGAACTTTGTATTGTTTTGATACAATATTCAACTTTTTCAAAATCATTTAATACCTACTTTATCGATGTTTACATCTGTTTATTTAGTCCTTATCATCAGGTTAGGTAACCTACTGTATCAAACTATAAATAATTCTAATTTATCGTCAGTTATCGTTATACAATGGAATATTCTAGATGAACGAACAGACTCGAGCGCGCAATAATATCTTTATTTTGAAAACAACAACTGGCATTGTATAACGATTGTCTACAAACAAACACAGATAGGTATTTATTTTGTCCATCTGTAGGTATTTACTAAGTATGTATTTACTACTGCGAAGCTATTCAATACGTAATTTGTACCTACATAGTCAGTAGTTAAACAAGACAGATAGGTATAATATACTTACCGTATGTATCAATATCATTGTACTTACCTACATTATACTAACTAGTAGACCGACCTTCTACGCAAAAGAAAATATTATACGTAGGTACAGTAGCCAACACATGCAGCTAGGCAGTCGCTCGAATACCGCCCCCCATACCGTGATCGTCAAGATGACGGGACCACTGCTACAGAATAAAGGCACAGTTAATTAGGAGATAGAGAATCTGTTGAATTGCGTTTCTGGTTTTTTGTGAATCTGGTAAACTGCTCCTGAGGGGATAAAGAGGGCGCTCTCAAGGTCATTCTCCAGCCTCATGTGCTAGTTACTGTAACATCGACCACATAGGAAGTGTATAATTACATTGCCAATACTACTCCGCCGCCTAGCCTATGCGGACTGCGGACACAGAATTAATATAGTGCTAACTGCGGATATTCTCTAGGTCGAACTGTTACGCAGTTGGGTGGAAAACTGTACCATTATAATCTAATTTAGCATCCACGGTCACGCTTGACCACGTCTTTGCCCTGAAACCTTAGATGTTGTAAACCTATATTAGATGCTATAGCAGTTAGGAAAACTACTGTTATGATGACGTAAATGTACCTACAAAACGTTGTTCCAAGTTTCCATAGAAAAAATAACCGTTAGTACCTAAATACTGTTTACACACGAACTTAAACATATACAACGTATTATAGCAAAATGACGCACAAAATCTCTCGGGTGGTAGGGCACTCATGAAACTGAAAACTTTTGTTCTACAACTTTTTAAAATTAACAAAAAAAAAACGTTTGAACTTATAACATACTAATTGACCGGATCAGCTGTTTAGTTTGTGAAGTTCAAGTTTTTTTTTTTCGAATATTGAAAAGTTGTGGAATAAAAGTTGTTCAGTTCCTTGGGTGGGCTGACCTGAGACCCCGAGAGGTTTTATGTTATTTTGCTAACAGTAATTTACTAAGTACAGTAGCCAGCACACTCGGGTGGACACTTTGAACTTGAAAGCGTCATTATCCCGTAGCAGTAGAGGCGATATTCGTAATGCAAGTCTCCAGCCACATGTGTTAGCTACTTTACAATAACACGCTCTACTCGATGTTAAGATCAGACAAATACCCGACACGAGTATAACTCTGTTTTTCTGACAGGTATAGTTTAAATTAGCGAGACGCCAGCTGGCCCGTCGTCGGTATTCCGGTGACACTTCCATAGTCAGCTGGAAGAAAGTTGCCGAGGCTCGAGAGAGCTACGTTATGAATAAACAAAAAGATAAAATATACAAATATATAAAGTATGCTATGCAGTATATACAGGACGTCCCACCACGAAGGAAAATTACATTAATTCTCGATACATAATGGTACGGGAAAACTTCACTTTGTTTTAAAAAATATGCAATTAATGCATATTAAGGATTTCTGAAAAACGCTTACCCTGGACCGGGAATCGAACCCGTTCACCTGTATTTTTATGGTACTGATCTAAAGATGTGCGTTCGCCTTTTCCAAAGTAGTTGGCCTAAGGAAGGACATGAAGGTTGAATCTATAAACTACAACAAACGTACTAAAACGATGTGTATTAAAAAAAATATATAAAAAAAAAGAATTTCCTTTCTCGAATAATTGACATTATAATTTACTCTTTCGATTAGTATTATAGCCCTGTATTACAAAGAATTCTGACGCGCCTCACCTCGGGAGCGAAGCGATCGTCTTTTATTTCCTCTTGAGCTGTATTACTCCATTTAGTCTAGAAGTATATTGCTAGATGTGACTGCCTGGACTGACGACGTCAACATCATAATATAGATAATTATCTAAGACTCTACTGGAAGGAAAAAAATGCGTAACTCGTTTTGTTATTCTGTCGCGAGTTCGCGAACGGTGATTCACTCTTCGAGAACCTCTCCGATCAGAAATCATTGTGAAACATGCATGAAATAAAACGTCATAGTTTTAATTGTTAACATTTTATTAGGAGGCGAAAACGAGCAATAAGTTTTGGGATAAATTTTAATACAAATCAATAATATTTGTATTACATCTCGTAAATCTTCAAGTTAATCTATCAAATTACAGTATTTTTAAGATTACAGTAACATGAACGAGAACATTACACCATAACAGACGATTTCGCGCCGATAGCAAAATATTTTGTTTCTTTCTTTATGAGTGATATTGGGGAATAATGCTTGTTGATATAATTTGGAAAGTCCAAACAAACAACGCAGTTTTCCGTGAAACACGTTCACAAAACACGTTCTTAGATGTTTATCTTCTGTACTGTAGACGTATCGATTTTATTTATATCTTGGTCTAAAACGCAGTGCAACGACTCGTGTTCATTCAACCCTCTTTGTCCCGACGACGACGTCTCGTCGTGGGTTTTTGACCGTAGCCGTATTAACTTGGGCCAATCCTATATTTTATCAACTAGCATTACAACCCTACTGCGCCACTCACATGCGTGATATAAAGCGACACAGAACCAACACAGTAAAGGGCAACTATAAAATAGGTCCTCTCATTATCAATTTACACATTATTTCAATTATGTAGCATCTCACAGTAACAACAGTTCGGTCACTCCCCGTAAGGACATAATTGCTTGAAAGTATTATTGAGAAATGTATTATAGTGTAGGATGCTCAGTCTACGCTGTGATGTAGCTATACACATGCCGCGTCAGAGCATCACTTCGCACATTAAACATTCAAATATCCTCGACACTGACGAATGCATTATTGACTCAAAATACTTACATTACGAGACACTTGAAGATAGAACAATTATTTATGAACTTACATACAACTAACATTAGATCTAGGTATTGTCTTTTGTATGCCAGAAAAGTGATTCCATGGGGTCAGTTTATCTATAAAGACAGTAACAATGATAGGAGTACTTTTAGAAATAACTTTTAATATTATACTGCAACATCAATATTGGACAAAGTGAAATAGTTAAGACCTTAAGTTCATAAGTGCATTTTTAAAAGTACATTTAATAATGCTATTGAGAGGCCATGTAGTAAAATCACTAATTGATATATTTTTGGTATCATTATGCATTAAAATTTACAATGAAGATAGCGTTTGACTAAATAAATTATTATGCACGAAAATAATAAGAAGTAGTAATAGATGGTAAAAAAATATAAAACTTAAAATAATGCATGGTTTAGGACACTGCACCAACAGCATGATATCTAATGTTATCACAATGACATTATAATATTATTATTTATCATTATAGTAAGTATGCCAACCAACACATCGAACATAGAAACGCCACGAATCCCTGGCAAGATTTCAACAATTCTTACATATCCATCACTTCTCTTATCTGTGTATAATATACGTTACATTGTATACATTTTCTCCATTTAGATAAATAATTACCCGCAAAGATATAACTATAAAATCTAATCTCATTTAACTAGTTACAATATTATAGTCCTAATAAACGTTATGTCCTGTGCATTCAATTGAAAAATACGCAATTAGGAGAAATAGCTAATTCATTTAACTAATCATACGTTAGGAGGGTCTATACAGAAGGTAGCGTATCTACTAAAATAGACACACGATAATATCAACAAACTTACAGAATTATTTCAAAATATCACCGCTCAGAATTGATGCTGCCTCAAGGCGAGAAGTCTTAAGGTCTATCCACGCAGCTCAGTGCCGTGTCAGGGACGGGGCCGGAATGTGGCAAATGTCATAGAAAATGTATGTACCGATATTTTTTTAGACTCGTGACGATGACGATTTTCCCCCCCGCTCAGTGCCCCGCCCCTGACACGGCACTGAGCTGTGTGGATAGACCTTTAGGCGATTCTCACACGGTGCCGCGGCGTACGTGTGTTAGGCATCAACGGATTACATACAATACAAGCCAATACGACGACGTGAGATCCGTTGCACCGCGTGCCGCGGCGGTGCGCGGCGTCGTGTGATAAGCGCCTTGGCCTCGTTTTCGTTTACTGGTTTTCCATACACCGCACTCTTGTGGTACCTCCTAGGTATACTCCATACAGACAACCTGTCACTAGGTGCTCTGAAATTTGGTGTAGTTTTGTTTGTATGATAGTGTCCTCTGTATGGGGTATTTACTTCCCGCTACTAATTCTTCATACAAATTGGTGTTCCCTAGCTAGACTACAAGCCTTCGTTTGTTGGAATTCATTTGGTGATGTGTTCGGGAATACTTCACTAAATAAAATAACTTGTTATTGAGAAGCTACCTGACCTGGGCAAACCGAAGCAATAATTTACACTAGTAACAAGTTACAATTTGATATTCATTGCGTAGCCAATTCGCTTAAACTGTAAGCCCTTATCGTTTTATATTGTTGTCTACGGAATGTATATCGAATTGTACTTGTAATTTGTGACTCGTAGCTTCGTGAAACGCCCCCCTGGTCTTATCTTATTCGATCTGCTTGTTTACGTATAGAACCACAATTATTATGTTTCAAACATACGTCATCATGAGGTTCCGGCAACTATTCAAGTCATTCAACTTATAAAACAATATAAATAAACAAGCACTATTCACCTAACTTGTCAGATTCTTTATAATTATTTAAAATAAATGTTAAAATTAAAGTCATCAATTAAAATGGCAACATTATTGCAAATTCTATTGAAATGTCCTCCCTCACTTTGGTTTTAAATGCAAAACGAAACAATTCAAAATTTAGTACAAAATATATAGGTACAGAGTTCAAATATAATAGGAAGACGTTAAAAATTATTTCATGAAAGTAAAACGGCAATTTTTATATTTCATCTACTAATATGAGGGATAAAACTTCGTTATTATAACATTGAGCTTTTGACACAGTTTACAGACTCAAATTATACAAATCATCTACTATACGTAATACTGCGTAACGTGAATAACAATTGGTTTTTATATTATAAATACAACTTGCTAAGATAAATCTTTTATGCGAACCTCGAAAAAGTTGTAAAATTCCATTTTCGGCTCGGTGGCTCTCTCAAATGAGTCGAAATTATTATAAAGTAAATAGTATATTAAAGATATTCTAAACGAGACACAACAACAACAAAAAAACCTATTGTACAGATTTCAAACTCATTAAGCAAAGTGGGTAATTTAATCTATGGTAAAAAGTCTACTGGACCAATTGACCTCTGGACACAGATTTTATGACGAACTTTTTCGAAATTCATTCAGTCTTCACAAACTGATAGAGCATTCAGCTACTCATCATTTGAATCCTACTGTTGCGGCCTTCTCGCACAGCTTCGTGCTGGCCATTGAGATGACAGACAGACAAGACATTTAGAAAAACGAAACGACGACCTGACAAGACAATGGAGGGTGGACTAGAACTTCGAGACAAAAGGTGGAATTGAATAAAGACATTGAACAGAATATTCGCCTTTTCCTGATCCGACTCTTCACCTACTCCAGAGAAAATTTAAGTTACTCCAGTTGATCTTTTTTTCTGTTTCCGTCATTGAGGCTATCCTATTAACTGTACACATATCTGCCGTATTACGCACAAGCAGCCAAAGAGCAGTTGTCCTTTATCTCATAGCAAACCGCAATATGGCCTCACTCGCGAGAAAATCCGGCAGACTACTATGCATCATCATCATCATCTCAACCGGAAGACGTCCACTGCTGAACATAGGCCTGCCCATAGGTTTCCACCGTGAACGGTCCTGCGCTACTTGCATCCACCGGCGCCCAGCAACTTTCACCAAGTCATTTGTCCACCTTGTGGGAGGCCGTCCAACACTACGCCTTCCGGCCCGCGGTCGCCATTCGAGAACCTTTCTACTATACATAGCTCATCAAGTTATGAAATCAAAAAGCATTGCGTCCTCTCACGCCCCGATTGTTTTACTGCTTGATGTTTCATGCCTATTACGATATCTAGAGTCCAGACGTCGATTGGTCAAATCTCTTAACATCAGTTAAACATAACAAAATTTCTTTACAAGCCATCAAGAATTACCTTAGCAATATTGTATTGTAGTGGATTGATATGGCAAGTTACATGCCAGGCAACGGCACGGTGACTTGCACGTAGCTGATGGGGAAGTAGCCCGTCTTCCCGTTCACGGAGCCCTCGAACCAGTTGTCGTCCACTTTGTTGATCAGCGTGATTACGTCATTTTCCTGAGAAAAAATAAATAGGCACGATTGATGAAAATAGACAATTATTTTTTGCCCAGACTAGTTAATAATTAATTAGTACACAAGCCTAGATTAATTTTTATCTGACGTTATAGGGAATATGCATTAAAAAAAAATACTGGCAGTCAAAACAGAATCAAAATTAACCAAGAAACAAACTAGATACAAAATTATTAAACAAATTAATATTATCTGTCCCTCTTACAAAAACAAAATTTTATATGGCGGATGTATGGCCCGCGTGTCATATGACGTCACATGACACATCGGATTTCATCGGAACTCTCTGTCTAACCATCAACTTCGAAGCCTTTATAACATTGTTTCTGAGCAAGATATATGAAAAAATATTTTTTATGTGTTTATGTGGAACTTGAAATATTTCGATTAATGAATTAAAAAAATTGTGCATATTCCCTGTTAAGCTGGCTGACGTAACCTTGTCCAGTTCGCCCTGGTTCAAACTCTTACAGCGCGGTGCAAGGTGGAGTCTTTATCTTAATTATTTATACAAGACTCACGTACATAAATGTCTTCTTATAATAAATTACAATAAATAAATATAATATATAATAACAATAAATAATAAATATATATATATATATATTCTTACCTTGAAGCCCAGTTCACCCTGGTTTTCTGGCTCGAAGTCGTAGAGCGCAGTGCAACATGGTGCCTTGTTAGCCGGCGCTACCGGCGTCCGCGCAGGAGACTTCACAGGCGATGGCAGCGGAGATGCTGTGACAATCCAACAGTTATAACATACGTTCAAGTGTACATAATAATTTTATAGAACTACCATTCCATGATCAATTTGTTATTTTAATGGATTTTAGGAAGTGGGAAAAGAAAACTGGACTTTAGATATATACTTACTTGTTGAATTTTAGTAAGTACTTAGGTAACATTTATGAGATATTTTACGGCCTTACCGCGATATTATTTTTGTTGAGGAGACCCGATATTTCGGCGCTGTTGCAAGCACTATGGTCGCGGGTAGTCTAGCAAGCCCGTAAAATGTCTCATAAATGTTATGATAATGACCGCGAAAGTTTTAAATTATATAGTACCTATTACTTCTGAAAAGTAACATATTCTAAATAAAATTAATACAAAATTCAAAGAAGAAATTGATCATAAAATGGGAGTCGTGAGGTTGCCCGATATACCTACATAAAAATTACAGAAATGTATTTATGACTGATATTATTGTTTAAACATATGTACTTTCTTAAGAAATAATTAAAATAAATCTGTACCTATGTCATTTAAAGTTAGATAGTACTTTTAATTAAATCTATATCAGGCACACTCTCTACAAACTAGTTATGTATCTCATAAAATTTCAGACAAGCTTGATGATGGTATGACATTTTAAGATTTTATGTCAAGCTCGAAGCTAATTATGAGTTTGATTTATTATTAATTAAAGACTCGTTTTATAAAGGTTTAGCTTAGATTAGTCCAACCTCAGATTTTTAGATAAGGTCCTCGATCACGCTCTAATCCTTAATTTAAGTTAGTCCATCCTTTTCACCTTTTAAAGATTGAATAGGGACAGGAGATGGCCATCCTAATATTAGAGCTGTCAAATATCGAATTTGAACTTTATGGCCGTGTTGAATGCACAATTTTAAAGAGCACTTAAAACATGCGACTTAAATATCTCTTAAACTGACAGCTATGCCCTTATTTTAGGTTATCATTCGTTCATCACCTCTCGTTCATTGGTCATAAAAACGAAAAGGATAGCTGGATTTTAAAATTAGAATTAGAGCATGACATCCCGAATCGAGGACAATGTGTCGTACAGTACCTTTATTAAATGGTCTTAAAAATAGTATAATGTAGATCACAATAATTAAATGATAATAATCTATAGGGCATGTTATAAGTATGATCACGTTTTTGGTGATTTTGGTTAAGCATTGGTATGACGTCACGGCATGCCTTTGCGAAAATAGAGCAGACATACACTACATATTATTTGAAGCCCAAAGTTTCGCTATTGATGATATGATTGACATGCACAATGAACAAACGTGACTCATTAGAAAGTAATAAAACCCGTTAGGCATTTAAATAAATAAAACGCACAAAAAATTCAAGCTAGCAAAAAAAAAAATACTTGTAAAACTTCAAAATAGTTAAGAAACTTCAGAGCATCCCACTACAAGTAGAAGAAAAGGTGTATCAGTGGCGTGTGGCGTGTCACTTCACTACTTCTACTGCTAAATTTAGTCTAGTACCCAATCGCAAGTATTATCTATTTGAATGATGCAACCAAGTCAACCAAGTATTTGATTTTTATTCTTCCCAAGAAAAGATAAAGTACACTTTGCTAACGAACGTGAGTTTGAATTGTATTTGTTGTGTTGTTTGTGAGTACGATTATACATTATGTTAATATTGGATAAATGTAACAGTTCTTGTATAACATTTATAATAATGACCGCGACAGTTTAAAATTATATTATAGTTCTTGGTATGCCTATTTTAAAATTACAGAACTATTTATATTTGAATATAACTGTTTTAGAGTTTTATTGTGTCTGTTCTTAACTTAATAGCCATACGATTAAATAAATTTAAAAATTTGTGTTTTGTGTAATTGTGATTTTTGTGTATGTGTTGAATGTTAAAATGACACAAAAACACTATTCGTAACACAACAATCTACGTTAATGTGCGTAATTTTTTTGTGTGTTTGTATAATAATGTGTAATGTGTATATTACAAATGCTAAGTTACTTGTTTTAGTGTCTACTTTTTTATGTTGAGTTTGCGTTTTATATGTAGGTATATGGTTGTGATGTGTATGTATATGTAGGTAAGTATTTAGTGTGTGTTGCGCGTTAACGTGTAAATATAGGTTTATGTATGTGTATTGTAAACTTGTGAGTATGTGTAAGTGTGTTTATGTGCACGTGTGTTGTGTTACCGTTGTTGGAGCGCTGCATGTTGGTTTGTGGGAACTCCAGGTTCTGCGGCGGCTTGTGCTCCGGCGAACTGGCCCGGGAGCTCCCTTCTTGTATGCATACAACAATACCACACCTCAATGCCACGCAATCAACACGAACAATATCCAACTAGGTTTTAATTTATAGATTTTTGAATTTTAATTGTATCATCACCACTGCTGTGATTTATAAACTTATAGATATTTCGAGTAAGTATATCATAGGTTACGAAATTGACTTCCTAAATATTTGTCAATTTCCTATCTAATCTACTCTGTGTGCATGTCAATAAGTTCGTCTGTGGCTGGCAAAACAACGAACACGGTTAGAAAGAGACAGGATGAACATTCACATTCAACTGTCTACTCAGAAAGTAAAATAAAGACTAGAGAAGTTCTTCAAATCCTACGATATTCAAACACACATCATCAAGGAGTTTAGGGGTACATACATATAACAATAAACACTTAGGATAATAATCTATATGCAATTAAAGCCTTTCTGTAGCATTAAAAATTTTCTTTGCATATAATTGGAAATTGTAGATCGATTTTTGTTATAAAATCACTACAATTTTTTAGAGTAAATCTTGTCCTAATTGACGCGCAATAGCATATTTAAACCTGCTGTGTGTATTGATACACATAAAAAGTATTGTATATCAATTAGAACAAGAATGCCGAACATAATACTTAAATATTAATCTTATACTAAAACATATGGGATTGGGCCAGGAAAGGAAGGGAATTCCGGTAACCTGTAAACAATCTCAATAACTGTACAATTTTGTACCAAACCACCTGTTACAGATGCGTTTTAAAAACTAGAAGTAAAAAGCTTTAAATAAAAAGTGAATAAGTAAAATTATTAAGAAAACTACTCGTATGTTCGGTGATTTTAGTATTGACCTGTCTATGTTAAAAATTAAGTTACTATAAAAAACTTTCAGTCTGCGTATGATGCATTCGCTATTTCATCCATTGGGGAATATTTTATAATTTACATCTAATGCACTAAAATACATTCAAATCCCGTCAGATTTTTGTAAAAAGCGATATTTTGTTCTGTTAGGGTAACAAATACATTAAAGTTTATTGGAACATTGAGATTCTCGATTGAATTTCCTGATTGATAAGAAAACTGTCACCACCACATTTTATCTACGGAAGCAGTCGTTACATACGCCTTTGGTGGCGACTCTGTAACACTGACACCAGGGTTTGTGAGGTCAGTTGTCGACTCGGACCAACCACCCTCTGGATACCATCATGACACCATGTCAGGGCGAAACTTTCCGAAGCGCATAGGTGCATTAGCACATATTAATATCTCTCTCTGGGCGGCCAATACCTCGCGGCTCACTTCAGTTTCGACCAATTATGAGACCTGTCAATATGTTGCGTGAGCGAGATAAACCAATCACGACGCGTTCCCCGCGCCCGCGCACCGCAACTTTCTTCGTAATTAGTTTGTTAGTAAATTATACAGAATGTGGTGCCCAGTGGGTGGTAGGTCCGAGGTTGTTGACCTTACCAATACTTTAACCTAAAGATAAACGACTACGAAGAAGAGGAAGAAGACCATATTTTATAGCAAATTGAAAGTAAAGAAGAAATATTTACAAAAAACAATAATGACTCGACGTCTTATTGAGAAATAATAAATTTTTATAAGCAAGTTTTTACATCACGGCGTTTTTACATAGGCGTAGCAGTGCTATGTCCTTTTTTTTCCAGTTCGCTAATTTTGATCACTTAATGTCAATTTTAGTACGCGGTTCCTATTTACAAGTTACTTTATAAACCGTACATTCTAAAGAGAACCTTATTTCATTGTACATTGCTGGTTAGTCACAGATGATGTATTGTTATGTGCACCCATCCATTCTATCATCAACCGGCGAGTGCAAAGACCCCTTGTGAAGCGTGCGTTGTATGCGGAGTGATTGGTGACCAGAAGCAATTTTGATTGCGGATTGTGTTGGTATAACTTATAACGAAAATACAATACTCTAAAATCAATGAAAATATAGTAATCATCGGCAGCGTATCGTAAACGTATTTTGGAAAACAGTTTTCGATTAATGTTAGAAATGTTTATCGAAGTTGAAATTAAAACAAATAAAATATCGTTCGTTTGTAATAATTATTTGCATGTAAAAAAACAATGTTCGTATGTGACCATTTACGTATGTGACATTAAAAATAAAAGTTACAACCTCTCGATCGTTGGTTTGTTACTTGCCTCTGTAATATTTGTCATCGGCTCGAGTCCTTCGGCAGGCTTCTAAAGATAACAACGAACGCAATTCCGTATCGCACTCCCTATAACCATGTAAAACATACCCTAACGCAAAAGCAAACAAGTAACAAACTATTCTATTAACCACCCCCACCAACCCGAAAACAATCCACAACCAAAACCAACATAAAAATAACCTTGCAAACAAAAGAGAAGTCACCTTTCCAGGGGTCAAATCCATTGAACTGATTCCTGGGCGCCGGGTGCGGTATGAACCCCGGTGCCGGCGGATGTTGAGCCCTATTCTGTGGGACTTTAGGTCGTGAGTTGGGTGGTTTGAGCGGGGAGTCCCAGGCTCGGAAGGGGTCGGAGAGGTCGCCGACGGAGGCGGAGGGGGGGAGGTGCGAGGGGCGGGACTGGGGCAGGCTCTGGGTGGAACCGTACCGCCTACCATTAAACTCGTGGATGCCTTCGATGTGCAGGTCAGCCAGAGTCTTTGGAACGAACTCCAGCTTGGGACGGCTCACCGCTTCCTCTTTCCTGGAATGTTTGAAATTTCTTGTAAAAGCTTGCTTCAGACTGATGGGATCGTTTTGTAAGATTCGATACAACACTATGTTTCTTGAAGAAAATCGCTCTAAACTATAGGTCTTGGATGAGAACTTTAAAGCAATAAATCACTTGTTACGAGCAATGATTTGTTCAGTAGTACCACTCAAACTAGCGAAAGTCTAATTTTATAAGTATTTTTTATAATTTTACTTTCCAACGACCTAAACACATTCATGTATATCTGTTTTAGCTTTATAATTGGCCTGTGTAAATAAAATAAAAAATGTATAATTAGACTAGTGGCTCTGTGAGCTGTATACCTTGCGAGTTTGTATATCTCTTTATATTATTTTTATTTTTTCTCCACAAATAGCCCTTGAAATTTATTTAACTCAAATATTTTTTTATATTTTATTTTATTCTGTTATTATTATTATTGGTTAAGAAATGTGACCTGTAGAGGAAAACAGCCTCAGCAGTAGACCTTGTAAGCTGGCAATTCCCATAACTCCGTAATTTTTTTATATTTCTAAACACTGACTCGACAAAAAAAAAACGATTAATTTATCGAACCTGCTCACAAAATTTCACGAGAATCGGTTGAGAAACGCGTCCTGTAGAGTGGGACAAACAGACAGATGGACAGACAGATAGACATACAAAAGCAATTTTGGCCAAGCTGAAACGGAGATGCTTCGCTCGCTCGGTCAATTAAGCTGTAAGCTCCCTAAATAAAATGAGAAATCTTACTTTTCCAAAAGCGTAGAGACGAGAGTCTGAAGGATCTCGGTGCATTGCTGGTGGTACTCCAGAAGACCCTCGGCGAAGAACGTCAGCTGCGCCACTTGCTCGACCTATAGTCAGCATTATGAACATCTTCAATTCATTGCTCTATACATCTAAAACTATTTTTAACAAACTTATTAACTTCTCCAAAGGGATAGTTCACAGAGTTAGAGGGAGAGGAGGTGGAGTTAAGAAAAAAATCAGCCCTGACATCACAAGGGGGGCTTATGAAACTAAGCGTCTATTTTATTTTTTGGTAGACTTGATAAGTGCGCGCAGTAACATGTGAAAATATAGTTTAGAATGGTCAGAGAATAAAGGAAAAAAAAATGTTCATGACGCTACCTTCTCCAAGTCTATGATCATGTCACACTAAACTTGTATGAAAATGTTCTTAGTGCCATCTCGTCTCCATCCCATAACATTGAATAGTATTAAAAGAAACTATAAAATTAACCACCATACTGAAAAGGTTCCAGATCTATTGAACCGTGGGCTCAAGAAAAAACATGAGAAATAACTAATTATCGTACATGAAATTAAATACAGTCGACTCAAAAAAATGGAGCCTCCAAGTGGTAGGGATTTATATCTCGTGGCTTCTTGTATACTGTTATGGGATAATGTGCCCGCCCATGCAACTTCCATTCTATGTTTATTTACATCTAGCGTTGCATTCAAAGAAACGGCTACTATTACAATCTAACTAAAATCTACACTTGTCATAAAATCTGTTAATGCCGCAAGTTAATTTTCCTTTTTTTAAAAATTACACCACTCTGTCTGGTTAGTTTTTATGACAAGTAAACTAAAAAATACGATCTTCCACAACAGACTCTTGTAATCATATTAATTAATCTACAAACTTAGCACGAAATGTCTAGTTACACCTACCTTTCGCATCGTGTGTAATGCAAGAAATATTGTTTAGGATAACAGTTCAATTTGTATCCCATTATTTATTAATCTAAATTATAAAAGCTGGGTCAAACCTAGTACGGTAACAGGTCAATCCAACTAAAGAGTCCATGCGAATTTTGGTGACAGTAGACAATATAGTACCGTTAGAGCAATATGAATAGAGTACTCCCAAAGGGCTGACACTAAACGTAATCCAAAGGACCAACATGCAAAAATAGAATATCAGGTCAAGGTAATGTGGGGTTGCGTGGTCGACTAAAGCATTCATTCAGAGAAGGTTCGACCTTGCGATGGGGACGTACAATAGTACATTATTATACGAGGGGTGAAAGTAACTTATTTAGCGCCGATACGGGGTTTGGGGCCTGAGCGTAGCGAGGGCCCTAATAGTTCCAGGCACTAAATAAGTCTTTAACCAGAGGTAAATACTGTGTTTTTCATTACGAATACAAGGTGTAGACGACGGCCACTTTATGTTTTGTTTATGGTTTATTGATTGTCAATCATGAAAAAATTTGGAAAAATATTTTAATGGTGTACAGCTTCAACACAAGGAAAGTAAAAATAAAAACACGAAACAGCTAAAGAAAAAATGAGTCACTTTCATATCTGAATCAGATGAACTCATTGTTATCAAAACCCTATAACTCGAGAAACAAATGATAATACTGCTTTCCCGCTCATTTTTATTTTTTTATGTGGCCGAGCCGGCCAGCTTTTGAGCCATTATTTAACATTGCGCTGTTATTGAGTGACTGTATAAAAGATGGAACATAGTTCAATAGAAATGTGAAATGAGAACTAGTTTTTTTTATAATTCGACAGCTGTCAGTTGAAAACGATTCTCCCTCCGGGCTGAAAAGTATGTCCTTCAATTAGCTCCTCAGGCAACTTCAGACCTACTTTCCGAGTATGAGTAATGAAAAATACTGTTTTTTTTTTTCTTTAGAGAATATTCTTAAATTTTGTATCGCTGCCAGTGTTAAAATTAAATAGAAACACAAAAAAGATCGTTTTTTTGGCAAAGTTTTGATGTAGGTGTCTTTGGTATAGGTATAGCGCCATCTATGTCCATTTAAAGCTCTAGAATTATTTGTACTTTATGAAATTAGCCAATGGAAATGTTGGATCAAAATGTACCAGTAAAAGCAAGGCCAGTAAATTATAAGGTTACCTCGTGTGTATGTTCTTTTCTGTATTTTTAAATAAGTGCGTGGGTATAAATTAATCTGTATTTCGAATCTATGGTGTCATGTAATACAATTTAATATTTACTGTCCATTTGTGACGTCATTCGCGTGTAACTCTGATTGGTGGTGAGGTAACCTTATTAAATATCCATAGACCTTGCGTAGTAGGTACGTAAACTCACTTCTCCAATGATAGTCGCCGACTAAACGACAAAATGACATATGTCAGAAAGAGACAGCAATATTAAAGTATTCAAATGAAATCACATACAAGAGTGTAATTCAAAAGCGCACGAAACGCGTCATCATCATTTGCAATAAAAAAAATAACAGAAGGATATCATAACGTCAAAGAGAACGATGGCACACTATGCCAGTTGGATAAAAATAATATATAATTTTGTAAATACACAATATTGATTAAAAACACTGTAGGTAAATTTACTTCTTTATAAACAACAAGAGCTATGATACTGTGTTACAATTTTGTCGATCAGATATATGATTAATTGAGTTTTGATAGAGTTATGATTCTTATCGCAGTGGCGCTAGTGTTCAAGGTCATTGGCGTAAGATACCTCCATTTCTACAGTTATTTGTATGTAGATATCATATCGATAGCAATGTAATAACAGTGCGATACAAAAGAGTAGAAATTAAAAAAGATAGAACTAATTTTGTTCCGCTATCAATAGCAACACTACATAAACAGACTGTGATTCACAGATACATCAAAGATTTCTGAAGTGCGTCGCCTCGCACTCTAACTTTTCAAACCTCTTTGGTATAACTACAAGAAGTTGAACAGTGTTGCTCATGAGGGATTTTCTGACAGCTCTTTAAAAAGTAAAAATAATAGTTCTAATTAAGACGATAGGTGGCGCCAGGTGTACTTCGTGGATTCTTTTTTTTTAAATCTTTTTATGGCCCTGGGTGACTCGCCGGATTTCTTCGGATCCACGAATTGTCAACGCCATCTACCGAAGTTTTATGAACTATTTTTATTTTAATTGGCTGTCGGAAAATCCCCCATTTATGTCTGTACAGCACCTTATTTTTTATCTACTCTTTTCTAACGCATTGTATAATGACGGTCAGAGTTACACAGGTCAGGGTCTGCATTTGATCTGCATCCTAACTGCAACATGACAGCAGCACGGCTGCATTCAGGCTGCGCCGTTGTGACACAAGGATGCAGCTGA
This sequence comes from Carpatolechia fugitivella, assembly GCA_951230895.1. Lineage (NCBI taxonomy): Eukaryota > Metazoa > Arthropoda > Insecta > Lepidoptera > Gelechiidae > Carpatolechia > Carpatolechia fugitivella. The sequence goes on from OX579660.1 coordinate 6,222,875, forward strand.
TAGATAGTCACTAATTACGTTAGTGCTGCTAGAGTATACTTCCTTTCTATAGAATCTGACAATCTAATGAACAAACTAATTTATCACGATTACTCCGTACTTCGGTGTAGAGCGTCGGTGGTCTAGTGGCTAGGGTCGCTGCCTACCGTCGTGGTTCGATCCCCTCCACGTACCAATGTTTTCGAATTTCAAATTCATATGTACATTTATTCGACGCTCTTACGGTGAAAGAAAACATCGTGATGAAACCTGTACACTCCTGCAAAGAAATTAATCACCATAATTCAGGGTAGGTTTGAGCCCCTCGGTGGGGACGTATGAGCTATTGATGACTCTGTACTTGCGAATGGCGGCCACGCACCGGAAGACGCAGCGTGGGTAGCCCTTCACAAGGTGGACCGACGATGTGGTGAAGGTCGTGGGTTGCCGCTGGATGCGGGCCAAGTAGGACCGGTCGTTATGGATCTTGGGGGAGGCCTTTGTCCAGCAGTGGACATCTACTACAGGCTGAGATGATGTGACTCCGTAATGTTTATATGCAATTACAGTGACCCTATCATTGATTTTACAATAATTTTGATACTAAAATTACCGTTGGAAGTCGAGCAATATTTGTTAAACTGTGTTAGCCAAGATTGTCAGAAACTAATAAAAGGAAATTTCGTTACTAAAACTGGATTCAGCTGTCATTTTGCAGCTAAATTTCAGTTCAAATGTAGATGGTCTGTGTAGCTATACACTTACATCACTGTCGAGCAAGTTGAACATGCCGATCTGGGCGAGCTGCAGCGACTCTGCGAATTTCTCCTCAGCCTGACGGATCTCGTCGTCTGGAATGTGAGCGCCTATAGTACCAAGTCTCTTCCAACGTAGGACAGAGCATCGTACATGGTATTACGGTATATCATAGTTTAAACAAATCGATGAAAATAAACGCACGATGATTGTGTGTAGCAATTAGTCGAATAAAAAAGAAATTATAATACAAACAAAAAAGTAATGTACATACCAGGTGGATAACAAAATAAAACGAAATCATACAGACCAAACGTAATGAAACGAGCTCAGGCAATGTATGGACGATTGCGATGGCGTTCGACGTGCGAGGACGGGACATGGAAGAAACACGAGCTTGCGTTATAGGATTTGTATGTACGAGTACAATGCTCTAAAAATGGATTGAGTTTTCGCTTTGTACAATAATCTAATTTCAATGGCATGAGTCTTTGCTTTCATATGGATTTATGCAAATTATTTTGGTAGCTCCATGTTCTTTTTTTCATAAGGTGTATCAGTTACTTTCAGTGTGTTATAGGTACCCGTATATTATACTCTTACAAACTCTTTGCATGAAAATTATAAACTGCAATTTTTTGACTTCGTTTGTTTCCGTTTTCTAAAAAGGTAGGCCAGCCATCTTCTCAGTTATTTTTTTTATTAAAACATAACTACTGTGAATCCTAAATTTAGATTTACTATCGTTATTCTTATGATTAATTTACAAAATTAACTAAAAGAATTGCAGCAAAAACATATCGCTACCAAATAAAAAACACGTATATTGGCGTGAAAATGGAGATAGTGCTTGAATAAAAACCAAAATCGTTAGAGGGATTTTCTGACAGCTCTTTAAAAAATAAAAATAATAGTTCTAATTAAGACGATAGATGGCGCCAGGTGTACATCGTGAATACTTTTATGGCCCCAGGTGACTCGCCGGATTTCTTCGGATCCAAGAATCGTCAACGCCATCTACCGAAGTTTTATGAACTATTTTTTTTAATTGGCTGTCGGAAAATCTCCCTTTGAAAAAATCTGGGGTGGAAAGCAAAAAGTAAACTATGATAGCCTGAAATGCTTGTGTTATATCACTAGCCACTCGCAACGCTAACATACCCTGCCTCGGAGTAGAACTGTGACTGGGACTATTCATATAGGGACTTGCCCTACCGAGAGGTCCCCCTATTCGAATAATCACATAAAAGAAATACTAAATTAAACAAATTAAATAAGAAAAATGCTTAGAAACAATGCTGGCTTAAAATAATCAGTATTATATAAGGTTAGGACAAACATGGAATGGCATCATATGTATACATAAAGAAAGGAAGTTTTTAATATAAATGTCATAAATAAGTTAGATACTAAATAAGTAAAATAATCACCTTTTGCTTGTCTACGTCGCTTGCAGTCAAAATCGAGCCTGCGCCCCTGTAGTTTCTTTCGGTGATGCTGAAAAAGCAATCATATTATATTAAATAGGTATGAATATAAAGTAAACTTCCATTAAAACATATGCTAGGCAAGTAGACTGCTTAGTTCTGAATAAAGAAACGGATGCTTTGATAGTTCAATTTAGTTTTGCTATATCGTTCATGGTCATTAACTTAAAATAAGGATCTCGGTTCAGTGAAATTTGTTAGCATATCAAACTTAATTTGAGTTATTTTTACAATACAATACAAATATTCTTTATTGACACCAATCACAATTTAAAAGAAAACATTTTTACAATTGGTTGAGTCCATTAGGCGACCTTATTGCTAAGGTAGCAATTTCTTCCAGGCAACCTTTGGGTAAGAAAAAGCGGCAAAAAAGAGAAAGAGCAGAGCGGATTGGTTGGCTGGTTTCCTATAATAAACTACATACAAATATCAGTGGGTACTTAAAATACATAAAACGTTACAATAAGTTTACTAAAATAAAAAATATATATAAATGAAATATATATAATATAAATAACATATGAATATACTAATACTTACTTATCACTATTTATAATAGATATGAGTGAAAGGAAAAAATAAATAATAATTAGGATAAGAAGACAGAGGTTAGGAAATGCGCTTTGACACGCATTCCGACGGGGCAAGTCTGATATATTCAGAAAGTTTATTCCACAGACTGGTGGCTTGGACTCTAAAGGATTTAGAATAAAAATCTGTGGAGGAAGAAGGAATGTCAAGAGAAAGGTTTTTAGTCGAACGGAGATTTTTTACAAGAATATCAGAGCGAAAGACAAAGAGGTCTTTAAGATAGGGAGGGGCATTAGGGTTGAAGAGAACAGAATAAAGAAGGGAAAGGATATAACAGTTCCTACGACAGCGAATAGGTAGCCATTGAAGTTTGGAACGATAAGTTGAGACATGGTCAAATTTTCGCAAGCCAAAAATAAAGCGGATACACAGATTCTGCAGACGTTCGATCTTGTTTAGGAGCTTTTTTTTTAATAGTTTTTAAAACTGCCCACTTGCATGACGGCCTAATAAGGTCGATCATACCTTTCTCCAGCCACTCCTTTTCCATCTCTATGCTGTTGTACAAGATTTGTGAAGTCGCTGATCCGTGCAGAAACATAAAACATATAGGTAATCCTATGTTTATTATCTTTAATAATATTACCATTATTTTCCTTACCATAACCTCCTTGAGGTCTTTCGTCTGCAGATGATGCAAAGGCTCGAGGAAGCTCTGTTTAATATTGTCGTCCAGAGAGTATTTGACATCCGCCATCTGTTTCATTGCTTCGCCCATCTCGATCAGGCATTGTGCTGGAAAGAGAGCGCAAAACTCATTTAAAAAGGAGAGAAGATAACAGAAAAGCTTTCAAAATTTTAATGACATGAAATAATCTGTGCATGAGTGTGGTGGGCAAATATTTTTCATAACATATTTCAGTGCCTCTGTAGAGTTTAAGTTTACGTCGAAACTGCTTCCATTATCAAATAAGAAAAGTAAATCTGAATAAGGAATCCATTACCTAAATTTAGATTTTAAGAAACATAAATTTCGCTATGCGAACTTGAAACTTACAATATTATTACATAAAATATGATATTACGGCGCTTTTGATATAAACTTGGAAGTTAACGATTAATAATACATTAGCTAATAAATATTCATTAGCAGAAGAAAGTTCTTCTACACTGTTTGGAAGTTCGAGGTCAACTCGCGGTCTTAATATAAAATAAATAAGCAAATTGTTTAGAAGATAAAACCTTTAACCTACCACCTTCGACCTTTAACTTATACATCGTCTCTACATTTTACATTTTAGTATAATACCAGAAAACAAAACCTTCAGTCGCTACAAGTATCATAAAAGTCTTGAAAGTAGAAACGTCGTAGAATTTCACATCATATAAAATATTCAACTCCTGCGCTCCGGTGGTACGTATTCCCTTAAGGTTCAAGTACATTTTATGATCCCAACATGGCGGCCATACTTCTTTTAGGCACTTTCAGGTAATGTATAGCCCTCAGAGTTAACAACTTTCATGAATAATATTTTAATCCTAATCGATTTAATCTCCCGAGTTCTGTAGAATTTGTTAAACATTACCTAAATCATTGTTAATTCTTGCTGAAGAAAATTCTATTATTTTTAGTGTCTTAGCAACGTCAACATCAGTAATAGATAGACTAAGTCAGGCTTGATGATAATAATATTTGATTTTTAATATCCCAATACCTCCACCATTGTTTTTTTCATACCAATACCGTTTTTCATAACGCGGCATTAAATTAGCATGGAAACCTTAAATGAATAAAAATTATTCTTGGCCTGCTTTAAATAATAAGTTAATCCCAATATCTCCACCAATTTTTCGTAATACTGTCTTAGAACTTACAGAAAATAGAATCTTCGCCGAGTTTCTTTCCGTAGTGCAGCATACAATCGCCGAGGACGCCCTCAGGCTGTGGATATGTGTTGCTCTTTGCCTGGCCACTGAGTTTGCTGATTCCCTTCACCGCCGCCATTTTGGCTCGCGCTGTCGGGTTCGGCTGCAGAAACTCTTTTGTTTTTGTCTGTAGTTCTTCTACTAGTTCACATGTCACGTCTGTTTTCTGTAATGGATAAAACATACGTAAATAAAAGTCTGAAAGCTTTTTCTTTCCTTCCTGGCCAGTCATTCCACCGCGTAGTACTAAGGGTATTTTTGTCTAAAATATTTTGTATATATTTTGTGGCTAAGTAATTTTATCAGATTACCACGACTCCATTATGTAATTTTAGGTAATGAAGCAGGCAAGCAAATAAAAATAAATATTAGTTCTAACAATAACTGATAAAATTAGGTATTATTAGACAAATTTATTTGAAAATTAGAGTGGATACTTGATACCCAAAAAAACTCGCCTTAGTCTTCCTCTATACCAAATTAGATTTTAAATGGTAGAATTAACAATATTTAATTTGGTTAAAACACTTTGCATGCATAACAAACCATCTAGTAGAGATTCGCAACAAACTTATTCTTTCAGAATATAAAACCAAGTTCTCTAGCAGCAAAGTTGGTGGTAAATAACAGCTCTCGTCAAACCGGTTTTAGGTAAAACCAACTTACTCTTTCCATTTCCACGAAGTCCAAGTCCAGCTTGGTGCCCTCAGCACCACCCATTTTTTCTGTGACATACTGAAACAAAGTAAAAATAAAAAATTAAAGCAACCATAAATAAAAAAAAAACTGCTGACAACGTGGAGTTAGAGCGGTATCGCACTACGTCAGATCAGAATCCGTGAAAATTGGTCCCGAGTATTCGAAGAACTAATGGTAGTTCGAAAAACGGAAATCAGATTACAGGCCACTGCTGGACTATGAGCCTCCTCCACTTAAGTGTTTGGTTTTGCCATAATCTCCACGCTTGGCAGGCGGGTTGGAGATCGCAGATTAAAAGGTTACTGTATCAGAGAGCGCTGCTGCCCGTTCCCTGTTCAATGTGTAGTCCCTAAGTCGCCTCTTACGACACCCACGGGAAGAGTAGGGGATGGTGACAAATGTATTCTACTCTAACCTTTAGGTAACAAAAACAACAACCGAGAACTCGAAGCCCAAAGGGAGATCCGATGTAATTAACATCGTTTTTACAAAACAGCACCTTTTAGCGGCCTACATAAATTACAACTCTTCTTATTATTATTAATATAAATGATACAATGTTATTTTATTACACTGCTGAAGGTAATAAGCCTAATTGAAAAGGTCAGTAAGGCTTTTGGCAAAATTTTCTTACAGAAAAGGCGGAATACATTACTGGAAATTTGAGATGGCACGTGGCCAAATTGTTGTTTTTACTCTACTGAGTGAAGCAAAAAGGGAGAATTATGTTTTTCATATGTAAATACGTATGTAAATCTGATTCTATATAAGGTGTAAATAAATTAGCTGACACTATTTTAAAGGATCAACCTACCCATGAAACTGAACAACTTTACCTAAGAAACATAGGCTGTCGGACGAAAAAAATATGCATCTTCCATAGTAAATGGATTAGCTGGCCGCGCGATTTTGTATGAAAGGAGCAACTTTTTTTTGTCGTCCGACAGCCTATGTTTCTTGGGGAAAGTTGTTCAGTTTCATGGGTAGGTTGATCCTTTAAAATAGTGTCAGCTAATTTATTTACACCCTGTATTTTCATCATAGCTCTTAAATGGCTAAATACTATGCAGATTTTTAGAATTGATCCGAATAGTTAATTTATTTTTGTCTTTGAAGACGCTCCTTCATTCCGTACCAGAGGGTGGTATTCGTAATGCCGGTGTCGCGCATGCGCTGTCTATTGAAAATATAATATATTATAAACAGCCTACGGGACAGGAAACATTCTAACATATTTGCGACAGCAGGATCTTCAAAGAGAAAGTCACAAAATATCTAGTAAGGTCAGGGTACCTTTGTATTTTATTTTTATAAGCTTAATGAATATAATATATATGAATATATTTAGGAGAGGACGACCAAAGAAAAAAGGGATGGATTGTGTAAAAGATGATATGTTCAGGAAGGATGTGAGTGTTGAAATGACGGCTGATAGGGATGAATGGAGGAAGAAAACATACTGCGCCGACCCCAAATGATGGGATAAGGGCAAGCGAAAGATGAAGCTTCATGAATATAAATAAAAAGCTTAATAAGTTTAATATTCATAAAAAAAGAAGATTTCGCCTATCTTTTATTTATAGAAAGTCCTTAAAACCCATCTAAGTATTAGTGGCTTTAAAACTTCAGCAACAGGGCTTGTAGGTTTGGCTTAGTAATTATTCGAAATGATAGAATTTATGAATTCACTTTTTATAAGGTATAATTACATTTTGATTTATATATTTCGTTATATTTATTAAGGAAATATTACGTCCACTTTCCTCAATAATAGAACCATTCAATGTTATAGATTCTTCACATTTTTATATCTATTTTTGTCGTCGTCTAACAATCAGACAACGAACTTTTTGTCAGAAATATGAATTCAAAATACTTATCGTAAAAGCTTTCGCCCTGAGTAGAATGGATATGTGTAGAACCTTTTCTACATGCACGCACATCCTTATGTGCATTGATCTTTCAAATATCTCCCCGGATTTATTTTTCATTCACAAGTTGTTAGATGGATTTCTATAGGGATGGATTTCTAGGGGGATGGATTTCTATTACTAACGTATTAAATAAAGGTGCGATTGGTGCGAATGAGATCAAAGATGTTTCAGAAAATTATAAGCGTGCTTTATAAATAAGTCGATTTTAAATGAAGACCTACAAACTTATTTTCATCTAAATTCTACAACAAGACAAAGACAGGGATAGGGGAGTTTGACTAAATTTTAAATCTAACTATATAGGGTTCTGAAGTAAATTCAATCATTTTAAATTAACACAATAGTTATTTGTTAGGTAAGAGAGGAATGTTGATTTTTCCTCAGAGAACTGATATTGAATCCAGAGCATGCGAAAGAGTCTATAATAGAAGCACGAGCGAAAAAAGTAAATGCAATCCCAACACCTCCACCAATAGTATTTTAGACTGTGGTTTACACACATAAAGCACGAAAACCAAACAATTTCTCTCGACAAAAACGTTGCATTTTAGTGGAACACAGCTCCATGCTACAAGTTCTCAACAAAGGATGAGTCGGGTACCGGCCCCAACAAAGAGGGGCCGGGGTTCCGACCTTGACCGAATTTACTACCAGATAGAGTATTGTTGGTGAATCGGCTAGGCTCGCGTTCGAGTGGCGGCGGCTGTTACAATCGCACAACGACCAATGTGTTTCCGAATTTCACAGCTTTTATAGTGAAGGAAAACATCGTGAGATATCCGGAAATTTAGAAGGTCATCGACCAACCTGCACTGCGCCAACGTAAGGGTGTATGCTCGAGCCTAACTTTCGACCCCCTCAGAGGGGGTGTATATTTCGGTGATAACAAAATAGCTACAGGAGACATAAAATAATTTAATGACAGTTTGGAGAGAAAACTGACAAACTCAAGTGGGAATGGGCTGGGCATGTTAGTGGGTCCGGAACGGTGGGCTGGAGTGGGTGCCCGAGGACGGTAACCGGCGGTGTCGTCGGGGCAGACTTGGGTCTGTTAAAGAGATGGCGTGACGATTTGGATGCCTTTTACGTAGACTGGCCAGAACAAGCGCAGGATAGAGAGCGATGGAAAAAATCGGGGGAGGCCTTTGCCCAGCAGTGGGACCGCGTAGGCTAGTAAAAAAAAAGACTTGTTGTTTTGTTCATTAGAAGTTGAAAAACATTTATATTTAAGATGAAAAGATACAGCTTCAACGATTAAGTTCTTGCGAACTGCTCGCCATCTTCAAGACTGATAAAACCCTCAGACAAAATTAATCTCTTGGTTAAAAGCGCAGGTTACTAAAGTATTTAAGTTCAGTGTTCCTTGAAAAAAATCAGTGAAAATCGTTTTCGCTTAACAGGCAATTAAAATTATGAACATTATATAGGTAGATACAATGTAATTATCATGTCCAATTAACGTTGAAACCGCACTGAATTGAGCTCGTACGGCACGGGTTGACGGGCCAGATCATGAAATACGACGCGGGTAATGACAATTTTAAATTCAGAACACGAAACCGGTACCATTGAATACATTTATCTTTCTCTCTCTCTCACTTGCTTTATAAATGCCATTATATACAACGTGTTACAAAAAATACCAAAAAAAGAATATTTTTATCAAAGGCATTTAATTAAAATTTTCCCATCTCTAGTGATCAGCTGTGTCAAAGAATATTCAGACCAGATATGCAATTTTAGGTCAATGTGCCTATTTTTGTCGCTATGGTTAAAAATGTTTACGTACTACTTGTACCATAACATTCACATTAGAACAATTAATTTCTAAATGAAAAAACTACAAATAAATAAAAAAAGCTTTGTTAAATAATTGTTATAAAATAATAAATTAATGAAATAATATAAAATGAAATAATGCCTAGCCTACATTTTTAAAAGAGATGTACATAAATCAATTTATGTTAGAAAACATTTTCTTTTTTGCCTTAATTATCTTGTTTACGTATTTACAAACATAAATATTATTTTGAAATATAAATATTAATATAAATTTTAAAAAATAATATTTATGTTTGTAAATACGTAAAAAAATATAAATTATAATATAAATATTTAAAAATTTGCGGTTTGTGGTTGAAGTATGGAAGTGCGTTGGCAAACCGTCGATCGCCGTCGATCAGTGTGGCCCGACCCTAATAAGGGGTTTATAATTATTACACAGCTAGTTTAAAGAAAAGCAATGTATGAGTTTTGAAGGACATAACTTTATACGTGACAGGCATTTTAATCGTGTTTCACAGAAACAGGTCACGTTAAGGCCCATCGTGCACAGTGCTGATCCAAATCAGCTTTGTACTAACGGCAGTTGAGATAAGCAAAAAGGGAAGGTTATGGCTGTGGTGCGATCTGGTTTCAAACGTTATTACCTACTTCAGTGAAATATTGGTACTTACTGCTCAACACTATAGTACATAGACAATTTCTTCTACCCACTCCACTTTATGACTGCCATTCTTTCTAATAAGAAAAAAAAAACAAGTTGATAAATAGCCTCCGACTTGAATTGACGACCAATATCTACTATAGTATATATTCCTTATTGCACACTTAAATTTACAAGGCAATATTAAAATTAATTGCAAAGGCGAGCTTATCTCTATAAGAGATCTTTTTCAGCCAACCTAAAAGGTGGTGGACAAGGTGAAAAACAGAGCGGGCACAAGGATGTGCACTAAATAAATTAGCCTAAAAAAGAATTTAAAACAAAATATAAATACAACAAAATATCTACTATACCTAATAAATAGGTACATACATACATAACTATGAAATTACATGATATTACATTATTATACTTTACATACATACCTAATAAAACACATATAATATATAAATACATACACAACATAAAATATTATCAAGAGAGATGAGATAAGAAGTGCTCTTTTAATAGTAGTCGGAACCAAAAGCTTACCGTGTCAAGACGCAGCGGTCATAACTTGCGGCTGTTAACTTTCGTAATTGTACAGAATAAGAATCTATGATCAAACATTTCATACTTCCAACAAAAAAATGTAGCCTCGAATCAAGAATAAGTCCTTCAAAGTTGACGTCACAAAAAGTCTCGACCCGCAAATTGAAGCTTCAGCCACTTCAGCTCAGGATTACGACAAAAAACTCGCGACCTTAATACAAAGACCAAGAACTCCCTACTTCAACTTATTTTAAGACGTTTGCGGCTGCTTGTATTTGTAACTTTAATAGAACACGGGGGATTAAAATTGTAAGGAATTTCATCACTAACAGAACCTCAAAGTATATCGAATATTAAAGAGCTTTTATCAATTAAAATTATCGTGAATTAGCGTAAGCGACTGCAACTGGATTCGTAACACAATCTTATCATTTATTTCGTTACAAAAAGGAACAAGTATACATAAATTTTTTCTACAATAACTTATCTTATAATTTACTTGAGTTCGTGAACTTTAATATCCTGAAGTGTCTTTAACTGAGGTCATAACAATCAGGTCACGACATAATTGGGGAAGGCTTCGGCCTGCATTTACTGACTGTACGTTTGCGGCTGTTTGTATTTAAAACTATAATAGAATATGAAGGATTAAAATGGTAAGGAACCTGCTCAACCAAACCTACTAACAGGAATTTAAAGTATATCTATTTTTTTTTTGTCAACTAAAACTTATTTGTGCCGTGTGGTGACGGCAGAGTAGAATACGTTTGTCACCAACCCCTACTCTTCTCGTGGGTGACGTAAGAGGAGACTTAGGGACTACATATTGAACAGGGAACGGGCAGCAGCGCTCTCTCATACAGTAACCTTTTAATCTGCGATCTCCAACCCGCCTGCCAAGCGTGGAGATTATGGTAAAACCCTCCACTTAAGTGGAGGAGGCTCATAGTCCAGCAGTGGACTGTAACGGGCCGTTGATTTGATTTGAAACCTTATTTATCTTATCATAAGATACCTAAAAAGCTCTTACCAATAAAATGATCGTGAATGTTAATATCCTGAATCGTCTTTAATTGAGGTCATAACAATCAGGTCACGACATAACTGGGAAAGCTTCGGCCTGCATTTACGGGCCGCTCGTACAGCGAAGTCCATTTACAACGAGTACAACATAAGCGGCTTTTCAAAGTGCACTCATAAATAACACTCTAAAACGTCGTTCACTGCCAAGTCTTTACCTCAAGGAGGACATTTTCTCCTTTTACGGTAACGACGGAACTAATTATGGGACATTTTTGTATAAGACACCTGCGTTGCAAAGTTTTTGAGAAATCATTAAAAAACATGTGACTAGAGCGAATAGGAGACGCGGGTTCGATTCTCACCACGTACTAATGTGTTTTCGAATTCTGAAATGTATGTTTATTCAACGCTCTTACGGTGAAGGAAAATATCGTAAGAAATCCTGCACACACCTTTGAAGGTTGTATATAAAGTCGACCAACCTGCACCGGGCCGCCAACGTGGTCGACTAGGGGCTGCTCGCCATAATTCAGGGTAGGCTCGAACCTCTCGGTGGGGATGTATGGATATAAACTGCTGAATAAGAAGACTAACGTAGCCTAAGGGGACAGATAGGTAAAAAAGAAGTACATCAGTCATATTTATCAACAAACTATAGATAATTCGTTGATATTTATCAAATGGTATTCCTCCCTGCCACCAGTTACTTCCACAATATTTCGATTGTAAGTTTGGTTGCAAGCACAGCGTCACAGTGAGATCTTTTTTGCAACCACTCCCATCTCTTTAGAGAGTAATTAAAATACAACGTTATCATAATAGACACTGGTTTGAAATGCCATTACGCTTAAAAGCACAACCGAGCTGCAAATGCATTTCAAGGACGAGGCTGCCATAATTGGAGCGTAATATCAGCGCCTGAGTGCAACGTACAAACAAAATTGTTTGAGTGAGTATCCTGCAATTCAGGGACGACTGAAGGCCGCAATAATTGGGCCACGTCACGATATAGGGCGTCGCGGGTCACGGCCGTCCCCTGCGCTGCACACACCCTCACCCCCCGGTCCCTGGGGAGAGCTCGGGAGACGGGAGTGCATCGGGCGCGATGCGTCGTTTAGTTCAAGCGATGTATATTACGCTCGAAAGCTCTGCTGGGTTAGTGGGGTGAGGTTGTGGGTAGGCAGTAGTAAAGTGAATTTACTACTGCAAAAGAAGGACAAAGGATTTTTATTATGCTGAATTCACTCTCAGGATTGCTTTCCGTTACATTGTTTGAAATTAAAAAGGCACAACTATCTTTTCTTAGAATCCAGTGAGGCACGAATCAGACGATCAAGATAGTTTTCTAGTACCTAAGAGATTGATTTGGATTAAAGTTATTTTTGCTTCTAACGAATTGCAAAAACAGCAAGTAAAGTAAAGTTTTATATATAAATCACGATAGCCTTATTTTAATAATTCATGGAACCGATATTATATATATAAAAAAAAAGTTTTTGTGTCAACAGAAAAAAAAAACTTTTGTTACTTACTTAAAAAAAAATCTGCTGGCATATTGCCACACGCGTATAAGGATTTATCGTATGGCATGTTTTATTATTATTATTTAGTTACTACAGTAAGATAGCCACAAGCTGAGACATGCTGAAAAGAGGAACCGCCGTCTGATAATACCATTAGGTCCTCGGCATCTCCCGTCTACCTTGTGGCAGAGCAGTCAAACACGACGTGCCGAACCGTTTGCTCCGGGTCCACACTCGCAGGCTGCCGTCTCGCTCCAGCCTCACCTGTGCCATAAGTATGCGCAGTTGCCAACGCCAGTTCTTCTGCGGTTCAATTTTCACCAAAGGTGTCTAGGTTCTTCAAAGGCTGCAGGGCGTTGCTGTGTGTTCAGCTCAAATAGATATTTGGGGACAGATTGAGATCTCCATTCATCTGTCCAGGCGTCATTAATGTTCAGGCTTGGCTCTTCAGAGAGGTCTGCGAAGCTTGAGACAATTTGCTCTGCGCACGAAGCTTGAGACAATTTGCTCTGCGCAAGTAGGATGGTGCAATGTGGCTGAGTGCTGACAGCCAGTATGTGGGTGAGGGTTTCATACAGCCCGGTTATAAGACGCATGGCATGGTTTAGCAGAACATTAATAATTGAAGTGTGAGCGCTGTTCAGCTAAACCGCTGCGCAGTATTCAGCTGATGAATACATGAATACATCAGTTAAATACTGCGCATCGGTTTGTCTGAACAGCAAGTGCCGTCGTTGCAGTTGGTCCCCAAGTTGTTTTATAATATATTTTATTCCAGCAATTATTTCGTCGATTGCAACAGGAGACTATATGCATTATTCGGCTGAGATTGAGCCTTTAAGCTATGGAGTTCTTTGCGAATATTTCACGTGTGGGCTTTGTGGCTCGGAGCCTTCGACAGCTTCCGGATTCTGTTGGCAACTGCATTTGTGTGTACCTTTGGTAGGCCTTTATGGATGGTAGTTCTAGTAGTTAGTCTTCCGAGAGTGTGCCAAGATTTTTTCTGCTGAAGTGGATGAAATTCATGTTCATTGTGCGTTGCCACTTTTTTCGGGCTTCGTTTAATGAATTAATGAGGTTATGGGCCAGATCTCGATTTCCAGTTTCGGAGAACCTCTTCTAACCTTTCATATAACTCCCATACGACAAACTCGAATTTATATTTTTATGAAAAAAAAAATATATATATCTTCAAGTCGAAATGGGACATTATTATGCGATTTGGCTTTATTTACTATTAGATACGCGAGAGAAAGAAATCAAATAAGTATGATGCTAAATAAAGAGACAACACACTAATGGTGTAGACCAAACTAACTGTAATCTTTACCTATGATGAGCAAGCTTTAAATGAGTTATCACGTTGCATGCCGTTATCAAATAACTGGGAAAGCCAAATTTTTCTTGTGATATTTTAGTATCCAGTACTGAAATGTATTTCAGTGAGACGCTTATTTATAGATGATCGCTTCGCTCCTTGAGGCGACGCACGCGCTTCAGAAATTTTTGATTAAGCCATAATTTATCAGTTTTCAAAATAGTAGTGTCATATTTTTTAAAAGGTTACAATCTAAAATGATTTTGTTTGTCATGATTTGGGGTGCGTCAAGAACATCTACGATACAATCAAGGGAAATCATTCTTTTAAGTTTAAATGCAATAAAATGCAATTTTTCGGTATCATTAATGACATGGTCCACACAAAGGCTAGAAAAGCGGAAATCGTTATTTCAAATACCTTCACCACCGAAAATTTATGTCACGGCCGAAAATACTTTCAAAACAGGAATCAATTATATCACAAATAATGAAGAAACGATACGACATAACAAAGCATTATGCTGTAAGAGTATTAACGAGACGAACCGTCGGAAGATGAGTGGAATAAATCAAATTCTGAATCAAAACGTGAAGCCTTCTAGAAAATGAGCGTCGCCAGTATAAGTACCAGGAGAGAAGCACGTCCTTGATAGACGGTAGAAGTTTGAAGTAATATTGTGCCATTACAAGGCCATCAATCACTATACTATAGGTACTCTAGCCAAGCGCAGATGACGACATGTCGAAGAAGTATGGTAGTAAGAATACTGAAAATCCAGGTTAAATTTTTTGTAATCAGCTCTTACTAGGTGTTCGAGTCATGAGCGGCGCGATGGCTGGCCCAGTGCGAAATTTCTCAGAGGCGTTCGCAGATTTTCTTATCATGTTTTCCTTCGCCATAAAAGCGCGGAAAAACGTACAGTGGATAGCACATCAAGCTTTACATTTTTGATGCAAACTAGACGTTATTACCAACGCTCAAGTCCACCCCCGCTATATTACCACTTTGGTAGAAATAACAAATAGATCCGTTAAAAAAAACATACCCCGGTTAATGAGCTGTTCGCGGTACCTAAATATGGATTGGAGAATATTTTAAGTAGAAACGTAATAGTGTTTGAACAAGTCACTAAACCACTCTTAAGCAATCTACAATTACTCGATATTGCAGATGATATTTTGTCAGAGTGTTAGAAAATAGCAATATTAAAAGTATATAAATATACTTTTTAGCTGACTTGTTAGGCAAAATTTACATGGTTATTCAATTTGAAACTGACTTAAATTTTGATCACGTGCCGGAAACAGGAAAGCAGGGTGTTACAGAAAGGAAACAATGCCTCGGAAAAGGGTCTAACTGTTATAGACTGTGAATGCAACAGCAGCGTAGCAATATTGTGAACTATTACATTGGCAGTAATGTGCCTACTTCGAAATTCGAGCTCAGTTCATTAAAAAATATTCTAATAAACGAAACGTGGAATTTTGTATGTTAAGTTGTTGGGTAAAAAGTATTGCCTGTATAAGAAACTTACGTGATACTAATTAGTTGCGAGTATAATGAAATAATGACGACATTTTTAAGAACTCTTTTATTTATTGCTATAATAGGTTCAGCAGCTAAGACTTCAACAACGTTTTAGGCACGAAAAATTGTAAGAGAAAAAAATACTTTGTTGCATATAAAAGGAACATAATACAACACTACATTACATTATTAACAAATTAATTGAATGCATAAAGCGGCCTCATCGCTTATAGCGATCTCTTCAAGAGTTACGTTACGTAACCATGAAGTCGAAGAAGTCACACACGCAAAGAGAGTCTAAAACATTCCAAGAAACCAAGCGCAGAATTGGAAATATTCTTGGACGAGTGAATTTCAAGCCGCATTATTTGACATCAACGCCACTCGAAAAATAATAAGATGCCTTTACGCGACTTAACGGCCGTACTTCGATCGAATTCATAAATATCTCGACTTCGCTGACGAAGACATGGACAGTTACAAAGAGCGATATATTTAGACTTCCTTGGAATTTTATTCGCATAACGCAAAAAAGATATCTTCGCGTGTCAGTTTCATTGTTGTAAGACAGTGAAACTGACTAGCTCTCCGTCAGCGGCGTTTGCAAATCAAATCGCCTATGTGGCACTAAATTAAAGTCCCTATTTGCCTAGTTAAGTATAAGACACTAACGAGAAGATATCTGGCAGCCTAATTCTTAAGCCGGGAACACGACATATTTCCCGTGGCAATACTCTAGGAATCGTAAAGAATATTGGATCGTGAACAAGCAACAAATACATAGACTCAAGAGAAAGAAAGAATCACGTTATCAACATTTTCATTTTTTCACTTTATATTGCTGGCTTAGCAATAGAACTTAACGCTCGACTTCGCAAAGTTCTTAACGAATCCATTTAAATAAGTTTCTTTTTAAAACTTAGCGCCTCGACCCTCGACTTTTGAAAGCGCTGACCGCAACCCCAACTCGTTAAATGTTTCATTGGTTACCTGATTGGCTTTGTTGATCTGTTTCTTGAGTCCAGCGAATGCCATGGTTGGGCTGTCAGTTTAGGTAATCCAATATCTGTAACAATAAAAATAGGTTTAATTTAAAACACGGTAAAACTTAGATTTAAGTTTAGGTTGATGAGACTTAGCAATCCAGCTAAGTGACATTATGTTGTGCCTCAGATGTAACATGAAATATGAAATTGGTACAAGGTTTTTTTTTATAATAAAATAGCGCATTGTTACTTCTGTCGGCTATATTCTTTATGATCTTCAAGCCAAGTAGGTTTAAATCGTGGTTTTGAAGTCTGAGTAGTAAGAAACGTAATTAGTTGTTAAGATACAACAATATCAGTAAATATTTCGTTTAAATTATTTCGTATATTTCTGAAAGGAATGTTTTTTCTCTGCGAAGTTTTAACTAATAGAACAAATTTAACTCATTTCAACGGAATTAGGTACTTATTAACACGAATTTATCACCCGAAAGTTGTTCGCTCAGCTCAGGCAGGACTTTTTGCGCGCAATAAAAGTTTTAACACTGAAACTGCTTCAGAACTTGTACAGTCTAGGAGCAGGGTGTACGGCCCAGTCGTTGGCACGGAGCCACGCGGCCTGATCGATACGCGCGGTGTTATGTAATTGTGGGTCAACAATAGCGTGGTTTACCTTAGTTAGGTGCACTGTTGTGACCGGCCGTTTGATCGACATTTGTAATTACTACACGAGTTTACCTTAGATTTTGCGCTGTTTTTATTGTAGTATTCTAGTTCCAAGTTACTTGATAAATCACTCAATTTTCTTTTTAACAGTAATTAAAGAAAAGAACTGTTTTCTTTTCTTATAAATTTTAAGTTTTTAACCGAAACTTCATAGTATACTTAGTAGGATTACGCGAGCACGTTTCATAAAATGTATGAACATTTCGTAGCATTAGCCAAGTGAATCCGTAGCACGGTTACGATAATAATAAGATTTGCTACGGCGTAACTCGCGGTGTAGACGATTGCTACGTCGTCGTCGGCCTCATCGTTATAATTTATACTCGTACAGCGATGTAAATGTTTCAAGAAATAGTAATCACACTAATATTATAAAATGTGAAAATATGTATATTTGGATGTTTAGATGTTTGTTCCGCTTTTACGCCTAAACTATTAGACGGATTTGGAATGGAGATAGTTTTTATCCTGGATTAACGCATAGGATACATTTTACGGGAAAATGTCTTATTCCCACGGGAAAATCTTACACAACGCAAGCGTAGCCGCGGGCGAAAAGCTAGTAAGAATATAAAAGCCAGGTATGAAAGCAACCGAACAGAAACAGGCATGCGTTTAGGTATTCATATTGAACTTCCATTATTTGTACGTGTTCTGAATGTTCCAATACAATAATTCAAACAAAGAACGACATACATATATTATATAGGTACATTTTATACTAGTGGCTCTGTGAGCTGTAGACCTTGCGAGTCTGTATATATCTTTTCAATTATTTTTTTCTCGACAAACATCCCCAACCCCTTGTTTTTTTTATTTTTAATGTTTATTTTATTTTGTTTTATTTTAATTTGTTTTATTTTATTTTATTTCATTTTATTTTATTTTAAGAAATGTGACCTGTAGAGGAAAACAGCCTCAGCGGTAGACCTTGTAAGCTGGCAACCGCCATAACTCCGTAATTTTTTAAAATTTCGAAAAACTGACTCGACAAAAAAATTCGATTAATTTATCGAACCTGCTCACAAAATTTCACAAGAATCGGTTGAGAAACGCGACCTGTAGAGTGAAACAAACAAACAAACAAATCCACAAACAAACAGATGGACACACAAAAGCAAATTTGGCCAAGCTGAAACAGAGACGCTTCGCTCGCTCAGTCAATTGTATAAGCGGTCCGCCCGCGGCTACGCTCGCGTTGTGTAAGATTTTCCCGTGGGAATAAGAATTTTTCCTGAAAAAAGTATCCTATGTGTTAATCCAGGTTACAATCTATCTCCAATCCAAATCCGTTGAATACTTTAAGCGTGAAGGCGGAACAAACATCTATGCATCCAAATATATTTTCACACTTATAATATTAGTGTGATGTGATGGACGATATACACGAGCAACCCGTGTTAAAACAAAATAATGATAATACGTCATGAGGGCATCTGATAAAGAAAGTTCACAACTTTATATACGCCAAAGCTCCATGTAGGACATTCGTAAATTGTCAACTAGGGTAGACTCACGTGGTACCATTAATTCTATATTTGTGCGCTTGTTACCAAACTTTAGATTAAACTAGCGGTCCGCCCGCGGCTACGCTCGCGTTGTGTAAGATTTTCCCGTGGGAATAATACTTTTTCATGTAAAACATGTTTGAACTTTTGATGTTTGTCAAGGGAAAGTTACTACCTACATATTTATGTAAGAAATATCAAGCGTTTGCCAGGCAATAAGAAATTATATTATTTTTTAAATGTATATAGATAAATTTAAAAAATAACTATATAGGTAGAATCCAGAATCTTTCATATAGTGTCGTCTCTTACACGCAATCTAACTTTGTCATCCTTACTCTTCCAGTAGAAATTATGTATACTTCAATTAGTTTCTGCGTGGGATGCAACCTGATCCGTTAAAGCGGCACCAAGAAGAGATAGTAGAGACTTTCATTAAAAAGCCTTTGGTCAGCGATGAGCTCATCCTACGCGGGCTTACTTTAATCATCTGTTTTACCTTGGTTTCCTTTTTAATATATTTCTCAAGTAAAGACCAGAACTGCCCTGGAACTAGAACTGGAACTGGTCTTTCAGGCCTGTTGTTTCGTTTAGTGTACAATACAAAAATCTTTATTATAATATATAATATACTCACCGGCACGTCTAACCGCCTACCCTTGTATTTTGGGTTAATTTTAAACTACGCTTATTGTTATACATTACAATTGATTTATTGATAATTTTACGATAAATTAAACACACTTAAATAAACGTTAAATTAACTACTTTTTAACTAACATCAGCTGTAACTAATAGAATTATAAAGAATCACGAGTATTCCCTGAAATGAAGGGTGGGCGGTTAGTTGTGCCGGTGAGTATATTTTTTTTTTTTTTAATGTAATATAATTTTATTTGATTTGATCTTTTTTTTGAGGCTCATAATCCAGCAGTGGACTGTAACGGGCCGTTGATTGATCTTTAAGATATCTTTGTTACTTTTGTATAAATGATGGGCCTAGTTGTCTGATAATAAATGATTTATAATTATTATTTATAGGCATGAAAACTAAAGTGACAATAAGCCTGGTTGCGCACTGACACCCACACTAGGATTCCCTGTGTTGTGGGAGATCAGCCTCTTCCCTGGGAATGTATACCATATTACATAACATTCTTGTTGCAGTTGGTCAGATAAGTAAGTACTTAATGTAGTTACAGAGAAATATGTATATGTGTGTGTGTATGTGTTCGTGTATGTATATATAAATAAGTGTTTGTGTGTGTATGTGTTATTTTACATAAAACTGAGTGAGTGCGAAGTAGACAGTATTATGTTAAGTATTAGTAGTAGTAAGTAGGTGCATGATAACACAGTAAATGGTTATGTATAAAGACAGAATGCGACTTACATTTACAAAATATTCGATGATGCAGTAAAACTCGGCGTAGCAAGCTGGGTTCGTGATAGTTATGATAGGCAGAAGTGGAAAGAAAAGATCAAGGCCCAACAGTGGGACACCTACAGTGTCATTTTGTACTTTCTAACATACGTACGTACTACTTTGCAACATTTTACGCAAAACACATAGATAAATAAATACGTGGGACATTTCACACACGGCAATCTGATCCCAAACTAAGAAGCTTGTGCTATGGGTATCAGACATCCGATATATATATTAAATAAATAGATAAGTACATATATAGATAAAGAACATTCAGACACAAGGCAAACACAAGTGGAATGTTTGCCTTGGGCGGGTTTCGAACCCGCTACGCTGTGCTTTGTAGGGAGGCATACTACCGACTATAGGCTACAAGGCCGACATGGTCCTACACTTCTATTAAAAAAAAAGCTAAACTTTATTGATTTAATTTGTTATTCCAAGAATATACTGGACGCTGCAAAAAGGGTCTACAATTAAATTAACGAAGCAAGGCGATTGTTTTTAGAAAATGCCAGCGACAGAAAACCTAATAATGAAAATCAATATTAGTTCAATCCCAGCCATCCTGCCCTTTTAAAACAATTATGAAAATAAAGGAAAACTTACTAGTACCGCAAAACTGATTTCCGTATAAGGTATATTTGATTTCTCCAAAATACGCCTTAATTTTGCGTAGGGTACTTTGCTTCTATTAAGTTCATACCTTATCGATCTATGTATTTCATAAATAATAAACTATGTAAATATGACTGGTCTACCCTAGTAGGCAATGCCTCTTCTTTCTGCTTGCGAGGAAATGGGCAATGTTCGCCCAAGCAGATAAAAAAAACAATTTATTTTTTAGTCTTGCCTGTATCGAAATCACATAGTAATGTGGCCCAGCAGCCGCCACAAGCCGCTGAACACCACACGAAGAGTGTTGTAGAGGGTTATGTGGCAATAACCAGGGCACAGTCCGAAGAAAAAAAAGGTATTTATATATTGTATATTATATAACTGTCAAGGAAAAATAGTAGAGAATAGTTGAAAAGCTTTAGGAATGTACTATCGGAGATCAGGACATGAAGTGAAGAATTTAGCATGAAAAAGACAAAATCGAAACGTAAGAAATCTAAATTTGAAAATGAATTTAAAATGAAAGATAAAACTGCCAGCAAGAAAGGTCATAAAACAGGAAAGAGGACGAATGCCTCGTTACAGTAATATAATAATTACTAGATATCTGGGCATTTTTCGGATTTCATAGGATCCGCATGAATGATACAGTGGTATAAAAAATATGTTTAAAAAC
The DNA here is from genome assembly GCA_951230895.1 of Carpatolechia fugitivella. Taxonomy (NCBI): domain Eukaryota; kingdom Metazoa; phylum Arthropoda; class Insecta; order Lepidoptera; family Gelechiidae; genus Carpatolechia; species Carpatolechia fugitivella. The sequence continues at coordinate 6,244,504 of OX579660.1, forward strand.
TATAACCAGACTACGTAAAATTATGAAACAAGAAAATATTGTTATCCGAAATTTGTATGTACCCTCTATTAAAATATTTGTAATTCAATTAGTAAACAACTTGTATGTGTGTTAAACTTTAACACTTGAATGTAGTTTGTTTTCAGATGCTTCTGTGATGCAGATCTGTGCTTGACCTACACGCAATGGCAGCTTTAATCGCGACGGCGATATCATCGTCCGGATCTGAGAGAGCATGTCTAGGACGACGCTTCAAGCGTTTATAATAAAAAGTTTATTCACGTTTCTTGTGATTAGTCTATACAAATTATATCCTCCAGCTTCGAGAAATTACCAAGTGAGTCAGCTAAACAATTTTCAAAAGCAAACCATAAAATAAGGCCAACTTGTATTAAATTACTACAAGGTAAAAATATTGAGAATATTTAAGTTCGTTCCCAGAAATTCTGGCTGTTAGAATTTTAATATTCTATTCAGTGAATTAATTATTTTTTTCTAAGAAACCATTTTTTCTTTAATTTAGGTAACTTAAGTCTGTCGAACCTTATGTAGGTTCGTAGACGGTTTAGTTAAGTAGTTAAGGCTTAAAATAGTATTCATATACGAGTAGTATGTAGAATAAATAGGGTTAAGTTAAAGAGGTAAAGTACTGCAGGAATCAAGCTTCCATAGCTCACTGTCTTCAGCGAGGGTCTCTAGCACACTGACACAATGCGATCAGGCCTTAGTCGACCACGCTGGCCCAGCGCGGGCACCGGCGACGCTGTCATATAGGTATAATATTTAATAAATAAATAAATAATAAATCATTAATCAATACAAATCATTATGATTCATTTATTATCATCTTTATCATTCATTTATTGAATTACGAATACAAACAAAACAACAAAAAATAACAAATCACATCACATCACACTAATATTATAAATGTGAAAATATACACTCACCGGCACAACTAACCGCCCACCCCCTTCTTTTCAGGGAATACTCGTGATTCTTTATAATTCTATTAGTTACAGTTGATGTTAGTTAAAAAGTAGTTAATTTAACGTTTATTTAAGTGTGTTTAATTTATCGTAAAATTATCAATAAATCAATAGTAATGTATAACAATAAGCGTAGTTTAAAATTAACCCGAAATACAAGGGTGGGCGGTTAGATGTGCCGGTGAGTATATTTGGATGTTTTGATGTTTGTTCCGCTTTCAAGCCTAAACGGATTTGGATGAAATTTGGAAGAGAGATAGTTTGTACCTAGAAATAACACATAGGATACTTTTTACCGGGAAAAGCCGTACTCCCACGGGAAAATCTTACATAACGCGGGCGTAGCCGCGGGCGGACCGCTAGTGCAAAGTAATACCGAAATTTCACGTAATTACCAGTCTTGTAAATTACAGCGAGTAAGTAACTTGCTCCTTAACATGTCTGGAAAATTACTGAATATTACGTGTTTGTATGAAAAGCTCTGAAGTTTTGTTCCTAAGGGAGACCCAATTACAAGGCTACGAGAACTTAAGAGATCTGTTGGGACTGATTATCTGAAATTTCGTTACTGATAGTACGTAAGATCCTCAAATGATGATAATAAACTTTGAAGGAACAACGTGTAGAGTGTTTGAATAAAATATTAAAAAACTATTAACTACAAAGTATAAGCACTTACTAAGTTTTTTTTTTGTTTTAGAATACTAGTCAGATTTTCTACAGAGAGGGGAAATCGATTTACGATAATAGAAACACTGCATCAGCTTTTAAAAGCATCACAAATACACAGACAAACCTACCACATATACCTTTAGTATTTGTCAATAGATCAGCTAATAAACCACATATTACGTCTATTAATAAATTATCTCGTACGTACTCATATTTGTGAAAGCTTCATAAAAACAACTTTCCTATCTATCTACGAATCTTACGACTCGGATACTTACGATTGACTCTTGTGAGTTGCAAGATCCGGAAAATCGTAGGTAGTACACATTTTCCTTTCTTTGACTGGAATGAATATCTTTTGTCACGCGAAAAAGCAGTAAGCCTGCGTATGAAAGAAAGCTATGAGAGCACTATTGCCACTCTACTTCAAAGCGTAGGCTTGCACGTAACAATGCTACGGTATAAATATTTATAGGAATCCTATTTCACATTCAGCAATATTTACAGAGGCAAAGTTACCTCATTGTTATTAGATCGGAATGAACGTAAAATAAACCACGAACTAAACCATTACTTGTTTTACGATTTTTTTTAAATTCACATATATATTATTTTACAACTTTTAATAACCATAATCTTATAGTTTAAGAAATTAAGGGACCACTTTTCATCCCTATCTTTAGGTATCGTATAAGCCATATAACTATGTGAATTGGGTTTAGTGCCACATAGGCTATACACAAAATTAGGTTTAAAAACTACTTATTCTTAAAAGAATTCTTACAAAATTCACTTACATGAGAAAATTTATAACAATTTGTAACTTAATGTATAAATAAATGTGCGTAGCATTTCTATAAACTAATATGGGTAGTAAACACAAAAATGTTACACTTTGCAAACAGTTCTGCGGAATTCACTACCAGAGAGTAATTACACCGATATGCTTAACTAGATGCGCCATCAGGTTAAATGTTAATAGTACTAGAGTCAGTATGAAATGCGAAAAATTTGGATGTTTGACCAACAGGGTTTAAAAAGGATTATTTGGATTTTTGACAATTCGAAATACCTTCGTTTAGGTGCGTATACCACAATTTTACCCAACAATTTTGGTAAATGTGTTTTAGAATCAGAATCAAAATCTCCAAAGGCAACAACATAAAGCTAGCTGGCAGGCTAGCTCTGTTTATCTCTTCAGGGACAAATCGTAGTTTTGTGTATCTTGAGCGGTAAAATGCTACACCGGTTAATGTTGTATTCATAGCGTAATCAAAATGTAAATTACAAACGATGCATCTCCTTGCTATGCTAAACCACCAAAAACAAACAAAGTGAAAATGTCGTAGTAGTCGCAGCCAACTAACTGCGAACAACTTGGCTCCTTACCTCGGTGAAAAGATAAACACGAGAGCAAAATACAAGTGGGAAATTGATCATTAACTTGCCGAGCCAAGACGGATCCTGAACTAACAATCTCGAGATACACGAGGCTGCAGTGACGAGATACGATCCCTGATGATATAATAGACAGTATAGTCATTAGTCATTACGGGCTGGTTTCCGCAACTCGACGTCTAATGCGCCTATTTTGCGTGTGGGTGGGAATGCGGTGTCATTCGAGCCAACCCAACTCTTCCAGGAAACCCAGTAAGCCCTTTACATTACCGGTTATTCCTGGAAGGTCCCTCGTTTGACCGAGGTATTTAGCCCTGTAGTCCGCCACTCCCGTGCACTCCATGAGGACGTGAGCAGCCGTTTCTTCTGCCTCCAAGCAGGCTCTGCAAAGGGGGCTGTCAGTAACACCTAGATGTTTGTTAAAAGAACCATGACCAGTTAATGCTGTAGTCACCAAACGCAAGCGTGGTTTACTACAGTATAGTGTAGTTAGTTATGTATGAAGAGTAGAATGTCTCTTATAAACATAATGTGAACATCATATCTAATTATTATAAGCTCATATAATGCTCTCACCGAGGAGGGGCACGACGCACGACACGAGCCTCTACGAATTAAGGCGATCAACCTAAAATTTAAACACACTATAACTTTCTTCGCATCGTAAGACAGTCGAATAAACGTATTTAACGTTTTTTTTTTTTTTTTTTTTAATAATAATAATTCATGTATTTATTAAGGAAATGATACAAAGTATTAAGCCACTGGTATTTAAACTAGGCCGTGCCTGTGTCTTAAATACCAGTAAATTTTGATTACACATGCGACTAAGTAGATTTGACTCTATGTTCATAACAGCTGATATACTTACTGAGACACCCAACAGGACATGGCTCCAATTATGGATTTATTGGATCCATAATAATGGGAATAGGATCCTCGAAACCTCAAGGATTCAATTTCGGCTGGTCACGGGTTCAGAATCATGGGTTTGAGTCAGCGTTATGTTGAGGATCACTAATGAGCACGCTTACGATATAATAAAATTGACTTACTTAAAGTACGAGTATACTCATAAATATAACCTAAAAAATAATGTTGCGATACCAAGGAACTATTGGTTAGTCTATGCCACAGAGTACAGAATAGCAGTACAACAGCAGATGGCACTATATCATTGTCAGTCGATAGCCCAAGGTTTCGCTTTGTTATCTGTTGCTGCTGTAATATATACTATAAGACATATTTTATGTAAAAATTGTTTGATAGACTTACGAGGGCTGATTGATAAGTTTCCGAAACGACAAAGAAAAACTTTAAAAATCTATTTAAAATAAATTTATTTCTCAACGTAGTTTCCTTCTACCTCGATGCATTTAGTCCAGCGCTTCTCCAATGCCGTTACACCAGTTTGATAAAATGTTTTCTCCAACCCCTCAAAATACTCGTCCACGGCAACAATGACTTCTTCATTTGATGAAAATCTCTGGCCACCTAACCATTTCTTCAGGTTTGGGAATAAGTGGAAGTCACACGGGGCCAGATCCGGGGAATAGGGTGGATGCGGTAGCAATTCGAACCACAATTCATGGAGTTTGGCGACTGCAACCATTGACGTGTGTGCAGGTGCGTTGTCATGGTGGAACAAAACTTTTTTCTTGGCCAAATGTGGTCGTTTTTTCTGGATTTCTTCACTTAATTTTTGCAGCAAGCTTGCGTAGTACTCTCCATTTATTGTTTTTCCTTTTTGCAGATAATCCACTAAAATAATCCCTCGAGCATCCCAAAAAACAGTCGCCATCACTTTGCCGGCCGACAAAACCGTTTTTGCTTTCTTCGGCGCAGGTCTTCCGCTCTCAGTCCACTGCTTAGATTGTTCTTTTGTCTCGGGAGTATAATGATGTATCCAGGTTTCATCGACTGTTACATAACGCCGCGAAAACTCGTTAGGATCTCGGTTAAACAGCGCTAAACACCCGGATTCGTGACTTCATTTGGACGGCCAGACCTGTGGGCGTCTTCGCAGCTCTGTCTTCCACGTTTAAAATCAGTTACCCAGGTGTGAATTGTACTCAATGCAGGAGCAGAATTACCTAAAACACTGTCTAGCTTGGTTTTAATCTGGGTTGCTGTTTTCTATTTTAAAACGTAAAACTTTATCACCGCACGAATTTCGTTTCTTTCCATTGTTAAGAAAATTTACGACAGAGAAAGTTCTACGTCCTGTCAAACAAATTCCACCAGTTCGATTAAATTCAAATTTGGCGTTCTATTTTCAAAAAGATGCCAAAATATAATGTAATATTTTTTTTTGCGTATCATTTTTTTAAGTTCGTCGTTTCGGCCAGTTATCAATCAGCCCAGGTATGTTGAGTTTAGCAAGCAGCGTTAGACTTCTGCCGGCAAAGAGTCTTCTGAAAGTCACAGATCATTTGCGGTAAAAGTGTTGATCGAACTCCAACAATGCGCTTAAAGGCCAATTACACTTATTTTCATCTAATGACTAAAACATTGTGTACTCTCATCCTCGCAATGCGCGAGAACGTTTATTCGATAGATAGGCTTAGTAAGTCAGATTAGTGCAAAAATCAGGGTTGAATTGAATGAATATCACCGTGGCTGAAATCGGTCAGGTGATCATCAATCCGGTTTACTCCACTGCGCATTGTTTGGTTGGGGACACACTTGGGTAGGTCTTCTTCTTCTTTTCGTGTCGATGGGGGTAAAACCAACCCAAAAATTGGCCAGAGCTACTGCCTTATCATAGGCCTCATTTAGATCTTGTATAGAGCAACTAACAGGACAGTTAGGGCAAGACAACAGGGTAGGTAAATAAGTACTGCAACGGAAGGACCTGTAGTTAGCACCCCATATTTGAGAGAAGTGCAATTGATGCTTTATAGCATCGTCACAAGTCACCATCACAATTTTCTAGATTCTGCAGCGATAAGCGTTTACATTACCTACTATCAAGCTTAATAGCACTTTAATGTGATAGCATAAGTATCTTCTGGCTAAACGTATTTTATCCTCGACTTCATCATGGCTTGCCAACAGGCAAAATTGAGGTCAAACACGACCACATTTTACAATTGAAAATTTTTAGACCACACATAGAAATAAGGTTTCCGACTTGCGTGCGAAGATACACAAACGACGCGTTTAAATAGGCAAATTGACCGAATGGATTCTTTCTTCCTGTTATCACGTGGGTTGTATGTAAGTCGATCACTTAAGAGAAAATACATACAAAGGTTAATGATAATTAAGTTTAAGCACAAACCTGACGAGGCGTAGGTAGATCTATTTATTAGTTATCCTAGACGCCCAACAACACCCACTGGGACCCACTCTATTGATTGTTATAAAGGTTATCAGAGTCTTATCTAAGATTAACTCCCAAATTAATGACGACTAAAAAGTCTTTTAACAAGTACTCATTATAAGAGACAGCTTAAAAAACGTAAAGAAAAGACTCGATAACAAGAAACGTGACGTATATGAGCTGTTGATGAACAAGAAAAAAGCAAGTGCGTAATTAAACAGGTATATCTTTGAAATGTCGAAAAAATCTACATTAATTTTGAAATTATACAGAATGTCCTCACTCACGACACAGTTTTATATGTCTCAACACTAAAAGTTTATACCTTCATTAAATAAGGAGCACTAAAAACAATCAAGATTTTCAAGTGATAACGCTGTGTAGATATGGGAACAATTTAAATCATAAAAACGTGTTTAAAATACACCAGACGAACCAATCAAATAGGCAGGAAAGAAAAATTGTTGATCTGTTTCAGTTGTTCGGTGTGGAATAAGGATCAAAATATCTAAAAAGAAAATACCTATATATAATCATTAGCTATTATTTCATACGATAAAATCACATATACTCGTATCTCATATAATATACTCTTTGTAACAAGGACGTTCTGTAATTGTACGCCAATTATATTATTCAGTTAAAAGAACAGAGCATTCATTTCGAGTATAACCTTTGAACATCATTAAATGGAACGAACGACTTTCATACACAATTCACTTATAGGGATCCTCCAATAATAGAAGGCTTAAGAGAAGCAAATTGTAGGTTAAAGGTTACTGCCGACCGACTAATCCGCTACCTGAACAGCGCAAGGACCGCTACAGACAATTGGCTTTTTAGACCCGTCTATTGGTTTCATCACATATAACTTAACAGAGTTTACGATCCAACGAATTCTAAGCGATAATTCTACGAAAATGCGATTCTATAGAAACTACTATCATTCAGCTAGTAATTAGGAACGTGATCGTTATCTGATGAAAGAGTTAGTGTAAGATCGCAAATCTTAATTTTTAAATAACTATACGGTTTTTAATTTTACATAATAAATACCTGTTTGGGTCCAAAATTGGATTTTCTTTCTAAAAACACTATCACTTCACTTAAGCGGTGGTGAGGATGCGAGTGCTACGGCGTAGCGGCGGCGTAGCGCGTAGTCCGTTCGCGACTGAACCGCTCGTAGCGCCGCTACGGAGCACTAACTGCGCGCGCAGCCTCGCCCCTTCACACGTGAACCCAATACCAATCCACTGTCCCAATATTCAGAAACCACTATTTTTATACATCTAAAATTATCAAGGCTGACAGCTGACTCTAAGCAACGTTCCAGTTAAAAATAATTAGGTAAAAAAATTCACTCCGTTATTGCCGCTAAAAGAACAAAACGAACGCATCGAGGAAAAGCCGCATGTTACGTCATGTAGTGACGTCACTTTGTTTCATTCTAGCAACGTTTGAAGCATGGGTGGGTGTCATTTTATTATATGTATTTACAAACGAACTTCCTAGACAGAATTCTGGAATCGATTTAACATTTTCTGTGTTGGAATATAAAGAGACATTTTGTCGACAACGAATAATTTATGAATAAGGTTACAAAGACAGGGACTGTCTACCTGGAGAGGACTTTTGAAAATAATTTCATACTTAAACGAACTGTAAACTGAGAATTTGTATGCAATGCTTTCCACGAGAACACAACACAAGTATCGTATATAATGTACCTAATGTGAAATTTGGTTAAGTATAACTCTGTGAAAAAAATTATATGTGGAAAAGATCTCTCACCTTTACTCACGATCATATAAGTTTTGTTATAAACAAAAATATATAAAACTCTAAAACATTTGTTGATGTAGCGCGTGTTGTGTACGATGCCCAATCACACTGGCGCAGAGTTGAAGAACTCTGCGCCAGTGTGATTGGGCATTAGAATTTCTTCCCAGACGTATTCAACCTAAATACATTCTTTCTGCACTATGTTTTCTTTTACCGTAAGACTGTTCAACAAACATGTACGATTTCAAAATTCAAAAATATTTTAGTCAGTTCTACCATTACGTTAACTAAATTTTCATCTAAATAGAAAGTCTCCCAAGAAAATCTCTTCAATTTCCTGTAAGAACCATTTCGCAACTAGACTATGTCCGTATTACAACTTTGACGTCCGCTAAATAGATTCATTTGCCAGCCGACACCTACAACTTTTTAATTCGAAACTTCTAGAACAGGCGGCGCAGGAGTCCGAAACAATACGTACAGCCGACACCGACACAAAATGGAAAATTCCGTGCAACTTTGTTACACTTTTATGAACGTCTGCAACATGGAGCGTGGAACTTCAGCAAGTTCTAACTTTTATTGCACTGCAATACAGTTCAATTTATAGCTTCAAAGACAAAAGATAATATGATATAAAATGCATAGCATATTTGATACATACGAGTACTTACATACAGCGTACAATCTCTTTTGCTTTCAGATTATGTTTTGTGTACAATAAATAGTTAATTTAAATAATTCATCATGCCTGTAGCTAGTTAGGTTCAAAAGCACTAAACACAAAAGTCCCTCTGACTAGTTTAACTATGGACTCGTTCATTAAATTACAATCATTCGACTGATCGCAGCAAAATCTGATGAACTAATTGATTTTACTGTATGTGGCCACATTCTGTACCACTGCGTTACAAAGTGCCGTTGATACGCTGACAATAAATTAACAGTAATTCTATTTTGAAATATATAATTTTAAACTTTCGCGGTCATTATCATTATTCTATTTTGGTCCATACTGCAGGGCAACTCGTACCAACTATGCTTCGTGCAGTGTTAGATAGCAAATGTTCTCTAGCGCAAGCCGTTTTTTCATCGACATTAAGATGTCTTTGTCTACGACCACCTCAAGGGAATCAAACGGACTTGAAAACCTAGCAGTCAGTCACTCCTAATTGCAAAGGAAATAAATAGCAATTTAGAATGACAAGAACGCAGTCCTTGGGGCCTTTTGCTTCAAGTAAAGGTCACGGCTGCCGAGAAGGTCAACGAACTAAAGGTTTTGTTGTCAACTTAAGTCTTCGTCTCAACCCGCGTCACGTCAACCCTTAGATTGGCTTAATTGCTAAATTGGGCATGACAGTATAAAAGACTAGACGCTCATTTGTTGTTGGTATTTATTCAAATATCTTAAGAAAATAAAAAAATAAAAACATCACAAGAAAACCTGCACACGCCTGGTAATTCAAACTGGTAGTATAATACAAATACAGACACGTAACCGTTTAAGTCCATTCGCCCTTATTTATGGTGGGTGCGAGCCTCGTGCAGAGGTAGTACCTATATATAAGGTTGGAGAGTATTATATGTCGTAATCAGAAATTTTAGAAAGATACTTTTTAATAAAATGGTATTTTAGAAATAATGTCCACGTAGTTTGTCCACTGTTAAAGAGAATACTCAATACAAATATAGTTTTTTTTAGGGTTCCGTAGTAAAAAAGGAACCCTTATAGTTTCGGTCTGTCCGTCTGTCTGTCTGTCTGTCCGCGGCTTAGCTCAGACTCTTAGTACCAGAAGGCTGTAATTTGGCATGGATATACATATGAATCATGCCGACAAAGCTGAAGAATAAAATCCTAAAAAAAAAAATTTTTTTAGGGTTCCTCTGGTACACGTCAAGAGGGGGTTATTTATTTTTTTCACGATTACCTTATAGTGTGAGGTATCGTTGGATAGGTCTTTTAAAAACAATGGGGGTTTGCTAAGACCATTTTTCGATGCTAGTGTAAGTTTTAGAAATATTCCGTTTTAAAGTGCTTATTTTTGTTAGAGTCAAGTTTCCCCCCCCCTCTACCAGCGAAACCGTTATATATGGAAACGTGAAAAAAATCATGGTAGTAGTGTATATGATGTATTTAAAAGGAAAACTATCAACATTAAGTAGGCTTTACAGGTTAACGAATAATATATCAACTTATGAAATGTACTTGTACTAGTAAGAAATTCGGTACAAATATCATAAAAAAATACTTTGATAAAGTTTAAACTGTCTATGTAGTAAATTTAAGTACGAGAAAAGTAAAAAAATGTGAAATAAGTAGGCTTGACAGGTTAACGAATAAAATACCAACTTTAAAATGTACTTGTGCTAAGTAAGAAATTCAGTACAAGTATCATAGAAAATGACTTGAAGGAGTCCGTCTATGTAGGTAGTAAATTTAAGTAGGTATTAGAACAGTAAAAAGATTGCGAAAAAAAAATCATAACATCATTTACTAAAATAATTTCATAACCTATTTACCTTATTTACCAGTCAGTTTTAAATGTGTAACAACGCGAACATTCGAATAAAACTATTTTGAATTTCGAATAAAGCGCGCCGCGCCGCGGAGCTTATGGCCCTGCGGGGCTTGCGCGCGGGGAGTCGATGTAACAAATAGAGCGGCAGCCGCGCGCGCTCATTAGCGCGAGCGACTGGATGCTGTTCGGATGTGCCTCGAAATCCTACCTATTAGATTGCAATTATTAGCACTTTGAATATTCAAATTTTTTGATTATTTTTGTTAGAATTAAGTACACTAACATATGAAAGACTTGAAATTACAATACTATTTCTTTTTCAATTCCAGTTAGATATTCCATAAACTATTATAATTTTATTTAGCAATTTAGTCTAGCCTACTTTTATTTCCAAAAACTTAGTTCTCAGCGGAGCAATTTTCATTCGTAGTACTTACATAATATTGTAGATAAAATTAAATATAGGTACTACCTATATAATAGGTTATAGGAACGTTTCCTTTTAAGTTTCTCTTTAGCTATTCTTTTGTTAGGCAACTACGGAACCCTACACTTTGCGTGGTCCGACACGTGCTTGGCCAGTTATTTACTAACACGACACTAATACTTTCTACCAAACTAGGCGTTGCTAAATTCCCTCATTATGCACAAATAATTCCAAACCGAATTTAACGTTGTACTCAAATATTAACAGGATATGAAGACCCTTACGTCCTTGCTTTTTGTACGGGTATAGAAAGTTATTCAAGTCATTATCCTCACATAATAAAGCCCTCATTAGTTGCCATAACAACCCGCTCATACCTTATTTAACTGTCAACAAGGTCACTCAACGCCCCTAGGCTAGCCCTCGGCATTCCATTTTCTAATGCGACACTCGGTTTTTCCAACTTCCGTATAAAACATGTTTTTGTAAATAAAACTCTACAGACCAGCAATAGGGTATCAGACTTTATTTTATAAATCCAAACTTCTTAGTTTCTGCTATCGAACACTAGAAGAATTTTTGCTCTACCTTTAAAATTGACCGAGTTATAAAGGTTTGAAATTCAAGATTAGACAGAGAGGCACATACCCACTTGTGACGTCATTAAAATTTGTTAGTAACGCCATCTCCATACAAAAAATGGTTTTTGAAAGAGACAGACATATCGAAACTTTAAAAAAACACTGTAAATTCGTTTTTAAACCGATTCTGTTTTTTTCTTCGCGAATCGTCTGCTACTAATCTATATTTTAAAAATAATTCGTAAAATATGGTAAATTTAGGAACAGTCCGATATCCTATTTGGCTACTTCGGTAAGTGATTCTACGTCAAAGCTGAGAGTTTTATAATTCCACTCTGAAATACCAGAAATGTCTGCAGACACTGCATGCAGCTCTCCTAACCTGATGAGAATTCTGTAGGAATAGTTTCACTTCAATGATGCTCTTCCATTTCAAAGTGAAATAGTACTGTGAACACTATTTCGATTAAAATAGGCATTATAGAGGATGTTTGTGTATCGCTGTTTGAACTTGGAAACGTAATCATTTTAGGAAAGCAGCGTTTTTAATACGTAAAGGATACATACGAGTAGTAACTGGGAAAACTACCACTAGATTTTATTTAACCGTTTGGCTGTGTTCAGTATTCTTATCTATTCTCTATTTTATATTCTTCTGTCTTCTGTGTAAATTGTACATTTGTAATTTATTTTATTTTTTATAATTTTTGTTGTTATGTGTTTGTTTCTGAACTGTGCCTATTTTTATTGTAAATATCTGTTTTTTTTGTTTCTGGCGTGAAATGCTGTCTGTAACCAATAAAGATTTTATTTATCTATCAGTTCCATTTTTTTCGCTTCATCCCCCAATCTACCTTTATACCGAATACGATGTTATCCGATAGTCTGTCACGGGCTCAGGGTCAAGTTATTTACGTTTTAGCGAATTTTAAACAGTTAGCGAGAGATTAAACCCTTGACGGGTTTAATATGCTGACTATTTTTTTAAGTTTGAAGTAATTTCGCAATGTGGTTGAAGTTGAAGGTAGAAAATTGGTAATAAACCAATTTTGAATAAACCAACGAGTTGTTCAAGTACGTCCTCGATTTAAGTATTAGCTGTTATTATATGTACATTTATAATTTAAATTAGGGTTTCCCAGATTGGTAAACATTTTTTTATGTACATAAACATGATAATTTTAATGCTATAAGTTAGCGCATCATCTATACAGCTACAAATAAAAAAAACGAGCCATATTTAAGAACTTTCTTTCACTAAACCAGGGACCGGACTACCCGTTGAAAAACCCCTTCAGTCGTTAGGATTTCAAGTATTTACAGAATGATAATTAAAATAAATATATGTTTATCAGATTCCTTGATAGGGTTACCCTGTTGGATTTGCAAACGTTATAATTATAGCATAATAAGAGCACGAGATATCGTTGATCAAAATCGTAAGGGTTCCAGTCCCTGTACTAAAACTATGTTATGTTAAACCCTTCAGAACCATCAACTACAAGCCCCCACCAAGGTTTATGAGCGGTCGGAGAATCATTAGCGATTGTGCCCTCAAGCTCTTGTCTGTTTTATTTTACTACAAGCGTAGGAGTAACCAGGCTCTATCGCCCACCCGTTCCACCCACGCTTTTTCACTTTAAAGCAGAAAACACTATATTCTCACCTCTTAGCTTGAAGCCAACGCTAAGTTTCTTTTTTAGTCGCTTGTTATGTTCTAATAAATAATGTGAAAGTTAAGATTTGTAAATGTCAATAAGATTAAGCCCACGCAAATTTTCTTTAGAACAAGAAAAACATTAAAACACCATAACTCTGAATTTAATATTTAGTTTCTATAACACTTGTTTTTAGCTATAAATCTGCTAGGGTAAGTTTGACAATTTTTTTCAAAGTATTTCTGATATATTTAGGACATTTTTAAAAGGCGAGGCAAAAATATACACTATTATCTGAATACACATTTTTCAGAAACAACGTTATTATATACAAACACAATTTTGTGACAAAACTGTCCGAGTTTTTTTAAATAAGCTGACTAATACAATTATTTTTGGGCCTTGTAAAAAGTTGTCTGGTCATTAATTGTGGAATTATGGATTACATTATAGATATATGTCGCTGTAAGATAGTTGTAGCCGTATTCCTAGTGATATGATCATATACCGGATGATAGTAGATCGTTATTAGTTACCAACGCGCGAGATACCCCGGTGTGTAGTTTGATGTGCTGCTTACTGTACTTTATCCATTTTTTTATAATAATGGACTGCTTCGTACAATCATTATTGATTGATAATAACTATTTCACTAGATTAGTTTAGTGGCATGATCATATCCCTAGTAAGTTTTTTTTTTTTTTATATAAAATAGGTTCGCGTTTGTGTTGACCAACTGAAGGAAAGTGATGACGAGGTCGAAGATGATATACGCTCATCCAAAAGATGCCTATTCACTCTTGCCTTGAATACACCAAGATTATAAGTCTCCGGAAACACAGACGCCGGAAGAGCATTCCACTCTCGTGCTGTACGCGTCAAAAAAGACAACGATAGTAATTAAGAGCTTTCATATGACTATCACATCACATGTACACGATATGATCATATCACAGGGATAACAACACAACAACGGCTACAACTATCTTACTGCGACATAAATTATACAACTTAGTCTAAGTTTCGTTTATTAGGGGCACAGAGCAAAGCTCTTAAAAGTCAATTAGGTAATTTTACGGTGAAGTTGTGTCGACTTGGTTCAGCAGCTTTGGCAATTTACTGAGCTTTTCTAATTTGTGAAATTACTTTGATAGGCTCAAATTGGAAATAAATTAGTTAATAATATAAAAGAAAATAAGGCTAAGTACTTTATTGTCTTTTAGAATCAAAAAGTTACATGTTGCAGTGGATCACGTTTTACTACTAACTCAGTTTACGTGGTGGGCTTCTGGATATGTTAGCAGAGTTTGTGGATCAGCTATACAACATACTAATTTAATATTGCAAAACCTCTCAGGTGTCAGTGTGTCGGTTCAGTCCAACAACTTATCAAAATTTGGAAAAAATGTTTTCAATTTTTCTTCAAAAACTAAGACGTAATAATTTGGGAAAGTGGTGATTTTGTGAACACAGTACATGCAAAATCACACACTAGTTCAACGGACTGAACACGAAAGGTTTTTTACCTTTGTATGCAATCAAATATATATATATATAATTTTAGCTCGAATTAAACTACCCTCACAAAGCAGTTCATTGATGTATAAAGATCAATGAAAAGGCGATCGTGATTAAGCTTGGAACAAAGCGATTCATACCTGATTTATTCAGTCCTGAGTAATCCCAGCGCTCATTCGCACGATAAAATAGAATATGCTTTCAAATAGACTTATTAAAATCTCTAATGCCGAAGTGTAAACAACGAATTCTAAGATTAATCCCGGGTCGGTTAAAGAACACACCTGAAAATCTCGGAAACTAAGAATGCTAACTTAGTTAAATAAATTGTGTTTAATAGACAAACAAATACTCCTTGAAAAAAGTAATAAAATGTATTTGTCACTTTGTAATTTATTCTTCAATAATTACATAAAGAAAAAATATGCTAACCTCATTTTATAAAAAAAAAAAAAAAATTGAAAAACGCAATTGTTGTCTACAGCTTATTTTTGTTAATTGTTTATTTTTGTGTTAAGTGCTAGCTGTGGTTACCGCGTGGTTACTGCGTTGTCCTTGTCCTTGTCATGCGGTAGATCTTGGAAAAGTACCATTTTTATTTTCCATTTTTGATGGCATAAGTTTACAATAACCAAGTCTTATTGCTATCATTTAAAGTGTGTTTAATTGTCTATTAAACACAATTTACTTTACTATGACAGCATGAATAGTTGTCGAGATTTTCAGGTACCTACCTACCTGTCTTCATATGACCCGGGTTCATTGCTGTCGAGTGTATTTACGTCTATTTATTTATTATTATTATTTATTATTTAACCATTTATTGTACACATTAAACAAGAAAATGACAATAACACAAAGAAAAACGACACAACAGGCCTACTTATTTCTAAAGAAATATCTTCCAGCAGACCTATAGACCTATATTTATAGTATAAAAAGAAAGTTTGTTTATCATTCTTTCATACTCATATGTATACTTCATTATAATAATATGAAATCTACATAAACGGAAGAAGCCCACGCAAGCAATATGAGTTTACCTACTAATAACGGTCTGAAATATAAATAGATTCTTCACTACCGAGTAGGATTATCAATATAATTCAGACCTTTATTCAGCAGGTGTAGCAAATATATGAGGAAAATGTAAGTAAGTTAAATTGTTATGACTCTTCATTGTGTGGGTAGTAAGGTCGGCTGTCGGTGTTAAAAAAGCCGACTAACATGGCTCGTAGATAGGAGCAGGGACCCACGGCTTACCGTGCCTTTTGATGCACGGAGTCATTTTTCTTTTCAGACAATCAAGTGATTCAGCCTGCAATATCCTAACCAATATGGGAGGCTCACAAAGACATTTTTGTTTGACAGTGTCCCTACCAGAACTCGAACCTGAACCACCATGTGGTTACGGAGGCTGTTGATCTCGGAGCGCTTAATCCCCTTAAATTCAATATGCACCTAAATAGCTAATCACACTAATATTATTAAATGTGAAAATATATTTGGATGTTTGGATATTTGAATGTTTGTTCCACACTCAAAGGAATTGGATGAAATTTGGAATGGAGATAGTTGGTAACCTGGATTAACACAGAGGATATTTATACGGGGAAAACTTATTCCCACGGGAAAACAATACATGACGCGAGCGTAGCCGCGGGCGGAACACTAGTGTTTAATAAAACGAAGCTACACTCAATTGAATTACTGTCCCACTTATTTATACGAGTAACTTAATGATATTACTGACAGCGATTAAAGAAATCCACAGACATTTTGACGTTTAAAATGTTTAAGCTTCTCTATTTTCTCTACAAAGTATTAAACGTACTCTAGTGTAGAAATTGAGAGAAAAAATGTCGTCGTCGCTATCTCACCTGATGGTAATTTCAAGTGCAGATGTTGATAAAAATATTTAGTACCTGAAACAGAGAAAAACAGCATAATGAATGAACATGTAGTATATATATACAATATAATTCAATAAAATATAATTTATTGACACAAAAAAAAAACAATTGAACAACGAGCGTAGGCGTAGGCGTATTCACTAGGGTAGTAATCTCTTCTAGGAAACCTCACGATGCAGGAAAACGACATTTTACTAGCGAAGCGGTGTACACGTAACACAACTGCACTTTACATTAATCAAACGACAGCGTGGCATTGCGCCGAATAATTCTGTACTCAGATAATTTATCGTTTGTAGAGATAATTGCCGGTAGCAAAAACTACGGTCGTAAAGGCTAGAAAAACCAGGTATTGTTTGGTTTTATGTAAAACGCAATAGCGGTTATTATTATATGACGTGCTAACCGAAAGGTAAACGGCGATTGGAAGACGTAATTAATATCTATATGGATAAAATTAATTTCTATACCATAACTTACTATGAAGTTTGATTAGATTTAGTTTTGGTAATGATACTCGTAATTTCATGTTTTGACCAGCTTATCCTTAAAAAATCAAACAAAACCTAAAGTATGTTTTAAAAAAATCATATTGGCATAGAATCCTAGACATGTGTATTTTTTTTTCAAAGAATCTCACCAAAGGACCCTTGATAATCAACTCTTCAATGTGTAAAAAGGCCTTATGAAAACTATTTTTGATGAGAACAACGGTGATAACCTAAATGGCTTTCTAATACCCCTTACCAAATAGCATAGAAAAATAAAATTTTGTGTAGGAATTAATGTGTACTTATTGTTATCCCTGACTATTTAGAAAGTACGGTCCATCGATCCGACGCGACTGAGTGGGCATTCTTCAGTACAACCGTGTTATTAAATTCCGTTGTACCGGCTTTGAGCGAAACACGCTCATTATTCAATCAACGCCTGGATTTCAACGAGATACATTTTTAATAAATACCTATACTGAAACAGTAGCCACTAAATAACTTTCACGACATGAATTCAAAATAGATATGTTGTGAAGGAACATGAACCCGAATCGCATAGTGATAATACCGTGCAATATCTGAAATAAAGCAACTGCAGATCTGATTGATTACGATTGGATGGGACAGGATTTGTTGCTACTTTTGAAAAGGAGATCGCATTCACAGAAAATATGAAGCGAAGTGATCTCCACGGGGATTCGAACCAGAGGGGGGGGGATCTACCGCTCCATGGAATAAAAATAGTTCAGGTAAACTATTAAATTTTGATGTAATAGTTACTAATTTATGATATTACAAGCGCTAATTCATTAATGAACACATGCAAAATAAAGATTGTATAGCGCACACTTGATCATTGTTCACGAGCAATCATGTTAGTTGGTAGTCGACAAGGCCTATAATTATACCGACAGACAACGAACAAAAACACGTTTCATGTTATGCTTTATATCCGTAACACGTTTTAAGAATACGAAGTTACAAACTAAAATACGAATAACTTATTTATTCCAACAACGGCTAAGTTAGAAACCTACTACTCGTACGTACCAATTTCGAATTCATATTACGTTTATTCTACACTTTTACAAGATGGAAAACATAAGGAATCCTGCGCGCCTGCTAAGATATTCGAAGGTGTTGATAGTCTACCAAACTGAAGAATTTGTGGCCACGTGGTGAACTGAAAACTGATCGCCCTAATCCAAAATAGGCTCGAGTCCTTCTACACGGACGAAGGAATCAACATTTTTTATTTATTCTAAGTCAAACTTGAATCTCAAAAAGCTAGTGATTAGTAAACATTCTTCGGGTCAGTGAAAGAACAAGCAGTGAGTTTGGCAAAGAGTGGCTACTCTAGCTAGCGTTTCTTGCCTGGGTTATACGTGTCGGCTTGAGTGGGGCTTACTGATTATTACTTTTTCATTTTGTTTTTCGTGTAAGTTCTTATTTTGTAAATTGTTGTTTATTTGTATTTTGTGATGTTGTTTTAAATTTGTAATATTTGTGTTAGTATAATATCTATCTATCTATAAAAATATT
This sequence comes from Carpatolechia fugitivella, assembly GCA_951230895.1. NCBI lineage: Eukaryota > Metazoa > Arthropoda > Insecta > Lepidoptera > Gelechiidae > Carpatolechia > Carpatolechia fugitivella. The sequence goes on from OX579660.1 coordinate 6,263,322, forward strand.
ATCTTTGTTTAACCAGGATACCTGGAATACCTTGTATAAAAACGGAAAGGTGCGACGGGTGTTGCATGCAAATGTGAAAGCGAGCTGAGCTGAAATAACGAACTCAGTGATGAAGTGACAAATAAAACATTCTTGTAAGTCGTTCTCTTAAACGAATGGAGGAGGAAAGAAATTGAATGAAAAGTAAACAGGATAAGCAATTGTATACCGGAAAAATGAGAGACAAAATGTGAAATAATGGATGTCACGGGAAAAAAGGACGATAAGTAGACAGATTCGACAAAAATGTTTCAAATCAGAGTAAACTACTTTATTTAAGCGATTATAGCTTTCCGCCCGCGGTTTCACCCGCGTTAAATGAGTTTTTCCGTGCGAATTAAGTGTTTTCCCGCGGTAAAAAGTAGCCTATGACCTATTCCAGGGCGTAACCTATATGTGTACCAAGTTTTATCCCGATCCGCCCAGTGGTTCAAGCGTGATTCGGCAACAAACATCCAAACATCTAAACTTTCGCATTTATAATATTAGTAGGAAATAGGATTTATCCGAAGGGTTCATCTGGCAGGAATGTCGACAGGAGCAAGTATTTTCTTTAAAAAAAAAAATACAAAATTTCTTTATTTAAGAAAAGCCTATCGCAAGATTAAATATTGATTTATAGTTAGCTCTAACTGTTTCATTTAAATTAGAAAATATAATCTTGAGACTTATGATTGCGACTCTTGAATATTTATGTCTAATTTAGCCTGTTTAATTGATCAACGCTTTAAGGCTATCCTATTATGTGGACTTACATAACAATATTTTTGACTTCATAACCTTGGGTCGGTCCCATAATTTCCATTGAGAATAACCATTAATGGTAATAGCGGCACTAACTTTCCCACAATACCCATTACCCATACCTACTTCCATCGGTCAATTCTTATCTCAATGGGTATACTGGGACTATTTTGAGAAAAAAGTGAAGTCCCAGTATTACCACTGCAATGGGTAATGGGTATAGTGGGTCCGACCCATAACCTTTATAAACTTCAATATACAGGGTGATGCGAAACGTAGCAACGAGTATGAACGTGACGTGACGCTACCAAATTAAGTGAGTGACCGTTTTGGTTCATTCAGACAAGAACGGATCGAAGCGGGCTGCGCGCGCACCTCCTCGACACACTTGCCTGAAGGCTGAAGGGCAAATCCTTCCAAAATCTAGAAGCTTCTAGACTCAAAGATATGATTTTATGTGGTCACGCGAATTATGTATCTAAAATTGTAATTTAAATAGAAGAGAATCACTGTTGATAATTGTTCAGAAAATAATTTTATGTCTTGGATATTTTCAATCCAAACAATTATAATATGCTTGTCTGCCTTGACAGGAAGAAAAACAATTATCTTGTCAATGATAACCGTGCATACGAGGAGGGATCAAAAAGTAGTGAGAATGAAATAGAATATAATGACTATTGATAACTTAATAATTTATTTTTCTACATAGTCTCCGAGTCTCTCTACACACCGAGTCCAGCGCTTTTCCAAGTCTTCAATCCCGTTCTTGCTGAATGTCATGGCTGCCATGGCTCGCAACTGCCGACCTGTGCGCGGGTGCGTTGTCGTGATGAAACAGCACGCCCCTTCGAAGTTTCCCTCTCCTTTTCTCTTTGATGGCATTCCTTAACTTGGGAATTAAAGCTGCATAATATTGGCCTGTAATAGTGGTTCCACGCTCCAGGTAATCAATCAATAATATCCCTTCTGAGTCCCAAAATGTTGAGGCCATAACCTTGCCAGCCGATGCCACGGCACGAAACTTCTTCGGGGTCGGTGATGATGGCCGTTTCCATTGCGAAGATTGCTGTTTTGTCTCAGGATCAAAATGATGGACCCATGTTTCGTCCATTGTTACGAAACGAGACAAAAAGTTTTCAGAATCTTCTTGAAACTTGTCCAACAATATCTTCGAAATGTCAAGTCGATTTTGTTTCTGACTGTCGGTTAACATTCTCGGCACCCATCTTGCGGAAACTTTATCATATTCAAAGATTGTTTCAATATGGATTGAATACTTCCATATGAAATGCCCGTTTCTTGAATTAAGTATCGGATGGTAACTCTTCGATCGCTCAATACAATTTTCTCGACTTTCGCAACATTTTCTTGGGTGACTGACGTCGATGGACGGCCGCAACGATGTTCGTCTTCCGTGCTCGTTCTCCCTACTTGAAATTGAGAAGCCCACCTTGCGACAGTAGAATACGGCGGAGCAGACTCTCCTAATGTTGCCTCCAAATCGCAATGTATCTCTTGAGTCGTTAACTTTTTTAAACAGAGGTATTTAATAACGGCTCGCACTTCGTTTTTCTCCATTTTCGAGAACACGTTCCGACACGAAGCAAACAAATGACTACATTCAGAAAAAAACAAAAGAGAATCGAAGATTTTTTTCTTTATTAATATTACAAATATGTATCTGAGCTATGCCTGCCAGTATTTTTTTTTTCTTACCAAGGAGTATGTCGTTCTCACTACTTTTTGATCCCTCCTCGTATAACACACATCATTATTCCTCTACTCTACTTACATTAAAGTATAAAACCTTAGTTTATATAATAAAAGGCACAATGTATCTCAAGTAGCTATTATATTTCACTAATTATTGGATGCTAATTACTAGTCATTGCTGTTGTAGTACTAATTTACCGTCCCAAGTGCAACTCAAACGCAGCAATGTAATCCGAATATATATACTACTTATACTTTATTCATTTGATCTAGAGAGAAAAATATATAATATCTCATATCATTACTCACAGTCACACTGTGCAACACCTTTATTATTGTTAAGATTATTTTTAGTTTACCCTCAATAACAATAACATTGTAAAAATGTTATACTTACAAAATGGAAGACTGTAATTGGCTAATGTTTCGTTTACTTCTTGTATTGTTATGTAATTAGATTTAAAGCTGTAGACTTCAGTATAACAATAAAAAATTATAAAAAAAATTGCCGCTTAAGATAAGCACATAACAAAATAGCTAATATTGGTTAGGAAAATACAAAGGAAATCCTAGGGCTGACCTCAAGCACGTATCATATCATATATCAGGGTTGCACGCCGACACACAAATTGCTCGGAAATCATATTGCATCACGTACTGAGACTACCCGTACCGAGATAAAATAAATAACACACTAATGTGTTTATGTGTTTACTGAAAACTTTTGTCTACGTGAAGACTAGGTTTATTAAAGGATTTGTCCTACATTGGTTCTTATTTTAGCTGTACTTACTTGTAACTGTACTTCGAGTGTGTAATGCCCCAGACAAATAATACCAACTGAGACATAAAAACTATAAAGCTAAATTTTAAGCGAATATATTTTATACGAGTAAGTTAAAAGTTAAAGTTAACATCGTATTGAGATATTGTTCAATCAACTCTTCTACAGCGAATCAGCCCTTTGAAAATAATCATCACCCCAGAGCCGAATGGCTTCCAAACTTTGACAAAGCCTGGGCATCTGAGCATCCTGGGGATCTCCTATGAACAATCGGTTCTATTGCTTTCCGCATCCAATGGATCAAGAACCTTCACCAGATCATCGGTCCATCTTGCAAGGGGTCTCACGCTGCATCTTCCTATACATGGTCGCGACGTGAGACCTTTTCAGCCTTAAAATGGTCGTCAGAAATAAATTATCTATATTCCAATAGTATTAGGCCAATTACATTCATCCTCACGTTTTTCAGATTGTCGCCCGAACATAAAGCTATAATTTCCGCCCGGAGACGTAAAACGCGATTAAAAAGTTTAGCGAGGAGCCCAGAACTCGAGGAGGGTTTCCAGACTAAGATTTAGGTACCTACTTATTTTTTCGCTCTCATTATTACGCTCTGTGCTTCAGTTTTATTATCTCGGCGCTGAATCTTTTAAGCGTTTTACTATGGTTTTACTAAGTAGCTCTTGGCACTCAATATTAAACTGACCGGAACTCATTCGATAACAGCAGTGGAAGAGTATTCGGCGAGGCCCAAGCTTAAGTTTTGACTACCTCTGACCACAGTATAAATAACAAACTAAAATGCCTATCAATCAACAGCGACATCGTAAAACCGTATTATATGAACTGAGTAGATATTTCTGATGCCTAGCTTTAGGTACTCAATAGAATAAAAAAATCGAGGTCAAACAATTCAAGCCCTGGATTCTGTAACAAAGGCTATATAAAGATCAACCGAGGTCGTTAGATCAGAGATGAAACGTTTGTGGGAATGTAAGTCAGTGTGTCAGTCTGATTCCACTTTATAGTTTTTATACCAACTATCTGACCCGGCTACGTTGTCCTGCCATTTTTCCCAACACCTACCCTACAACTACCATCGCACATTCTTCGGAGATTTTTAAATTTGTACTTTTTATTTTCATACAAACATTTTCCTGGCAATAACGAACACATAAAAGAAAGATTTATCCAATTTGGTGCAGTCGTTTGGAAGTTATGCGCGTACAAACATTTCGGTGATTCATTTTTATTTATGTAGATTAATTGCATGTACTGAATTTTCTGCAAGGAAGCTAGATAACTAATAATTTAAAGCTGTATTAGGAAGTTAAATAGGAAGTTGACGAGACCTTTTTTATAAACCAAATTATAACCACAGAAACAGGGACCAGTTAGAAGACACATACATACCTATTGGATACGTAGAAAAAACGTATCTTGTCGTGAGAAAGATTGGTCTTTAAAGTTAAGCAAACTGATTCGTGAAGGAGAAAACAGAACTGTTTGTTTTCAAACTGATAACCAACTACGTAAAAGTGGCTCAAACATCGCTGATAAAAGAGAAGAATAATGTATAGTTTGGCTTTACATAGGTGTAACTATTTAAAAAATACTGAATCGTATTTAGCAACAACAACGTGTCGTACATAATGGCTGGTTTACACGTATTAAGTTGTCAAGTAGCAACTAAATTTTAAGTAAGTATTTACACGTCATTTTAGTAGTATAATCTGTAATAAATATAATAAATAAAATAATAAAGTATAGTAAAATATTTATTTTTATATAATTAATATTATATTATTATTTATTTTTTATATTATATTATTATTATTTTTAATTATTAATATTTAATATTAATAATATATTAATCATTAATGTTTTTATACCTATATAATAATATATATTAAAATATATCCAAAAAATAAACACAAAACACTCGCACTTAACTTCGCATTTAACTTAAAATTAACTAAATCGCGTCAAGTGCCAGGCCACGCCCACCAACTTACCCGAAAAATTGAAAAACTTCTAATCTACTTGTTTACTTGCACACTAAATTTTAACTTGCAACTTACTACTAAATTCGCTGTTTACACGCATTAAGTTGCTTAAAATTAAGTTAAAATTTAGTTAACTACTAAACAACTTAATACGTGTAAACCAGTCATAAGAGTTACCGTTCAGACCTAACCGCAATAAATAAGTAATGAAAGGAGAGGTGAAGAAACGCAGCAATAAATGTGTGCAACATTTAGCGGAGATGACTCACCAGGAAATTCCCGCAAATCCGACTTGACAAGATGACAAGTCACATGGTGACCTGCTGTCCCTTTCAAACACGCTCGAATTTGAATAAGCTTTGAATAGTCTCTATATGACTCGCCTGCTCTCGCTCGAAAGAATCGACTTCCTACTGAAATCGGGTGCTAGGTCAGGGGCACGAGTTGCGACGAGGAAATTGGGTCACGAATCACCCCCTCTACCCCTCGGTCTAACCGGTGGTGGTGCTGCAAACTCCCCTGAGTTTCAAAGAGATAAAATAACGATGATATATTTGTGTATTTTTTCTGTCGAAATAAGAAGTTTTTGCGCGGTAAAAATTGCAAATGTTTAGCAGTGGACGTCTTTCAACTGATGATGAAGAATAGCATATGTGTTGAATCAGTCTAGAACATAAGTAACATATATATGCCGAACTCCATGTTAATCCTTTTAGCCATTTATGCTTGATTCTAAACATTATTTTGTAAAATGACATGAGTTTCCAAACCGCAAAACCCGAAACCCAATAAGAACTAATAAGAACGTCGGAATATATTGTTCATCTTTGATCTTGTGATTTTACGAATAGTTATTTTTTAATTACACTGTAAAATAAACATGTAAATTGTCTTATTTTTTGTCGTCTATGCATCTTTTCATGTTCTGGATGTTGCAGCACAAGATCTGCTGGCAGGTCGAGATACGATCCGATTTCAGACCATTAATATCCGATTAGAGAACCAATTCGATATTCTGATTAACTTGGCTCCACTTTTAAAAGAAGATATAACGATTCGGAATTTCTAACAATGTTTAAGTGTTGAGTACGCCTTCACCCAAAGAATAATAAATGGAAGCTGTCGTGGAATTAAGTGACATTTAAGGAGAATGACAAGAAAATTAGATGCACGGTTTTATTTCAGAATTTAACGTACTTATTTCATATAACAACCAAGAGCAGATATTTTTGTTAAATTTCTCCTCGTTAGGACGTGATAAATTTGATAAATTATGAAACAATAAGGGCTAATTTTAGAAGTAAGAGGGTTGTGTGTGTATTCTTGGATTTCTGGAATAAACTTTAAACCCTTCAGAATGCCGACAAACACAAGTGAGTAACGAAAACACACAAAATAGATTAAGCTAACATTCATCGCGACCATCCTCGAAATCCTGTGCTACTCGTATCTAACCGTATCACTTGACTAACATAAAAAATATGAACTCCAAATCGATACCTAAAGAATCAACAATTAGGGGATCGGACTGTTCACCATATTTTATGTATTATTTATAAAATATATATTAGTAGCAGACGATTCGCGAAGAAAAAAACAGAATCGGTTGAAAAACCAATTTACAATGATTTTTTAAAGTTTCAATATGTCTGTCTCTTTCAAAAACGATTTTTTGTATGGAAATTAGATGACGTAACAAATGACGTCACAAGTGGGTATGTGCCTCTCTGAATCTTGAATTTCAAACCTTTATAACTCGGTCAATTTTATAGATAGATAAAATTTAAAAAAAGTAGTCCGATCCCCTATCTAGATAATGAAAGCATGAACAGATGTATAAAATGTGGCACAATCATGCTTATCAACTCGATTTCATTCCGTGAAACAATATTAACTGAATGCAAATATAACCATTACGCGTATGCACAATGGTCACAGCAAGCGTGAAGTTTAGCCAATGGGTGGGGGCAGCGTAGAAATGTTCACGGTGGAAAGGAAAAGTCAGGGACTTTGCAGTATTTCTCCAAGTAAGGAGCATTATAGAATTCGTTTTCTTAGCGAGTCGGTGGCAAATTGTAACTTGACAATGTTGTACCCCAGAATGTGGCCACTTGGATGGTGGAATGCATCCATAAAGAGGGCGTGCAGGAGGTAGAGCACGCAGGTGGGCGTTAACGAATACTGTAGCTATACCTTCCTACCTTTCCTTACTCTCAATTAGATCCTTTGCCAAACTACCTTGACAGGGATTCAATTAAAACGTTCTTAGCTATTTTAAGAAGACAAATTTTAATGACTATAAAAACAGCTTAATTCAGACCATAGACTAAGTCTTCAAAGGAATTTTCTGCGTAGGAAGAGATCCTATCAGACAGACGATTCTGGGCCGGCTCCCGTCTGTCTGTCTGTCTACATCTACAGTCAAGACCTAGTCTTCGCTAGTGGCTGCCAAATATTTGACTTAACATGGAATACTGAACCAAATAGGCTAGTTCTCTCTCACGACCTATATTAGGAATTGCTTCTATAACGGTGGTTTTGTAACTAGCGTAAGATAATTCAAATGAGATTCATGGTGTAATTTGCACAAAGATGAAAGAATTATTTTAATTTTAATTTAACGCTTGGTTCAACAGTGCTATACAAAAACAGAACTCATTTATCTATATCCACTAAACTGAATACGCATTATTCAGTGCTACAATACAACTTTCGATTTCGCTAGGTATACGGACACATTATTTATTTTACTAATAAATAAAGGAGAGCGTCGGTGGTCTAGTGGCTAGAGCCGCTGCCTCCCAACCGGGAGACGCGGGTTCGATCCCCACCACGTACCAATGTGTTTTCGAATTTCAAATTCATATGTACGTTTAGTCGACGATCTTACGGTGAAGGAAAACATCGTGACGAAACCTGCACACTCCTGCGAATAAATTCAAAGGTGAAGTCGACCAACCCGCACTGGGCCGGCGTGGTTGACTAAGGCCTAATCGCCCTAATTCAGGGTATGCTCGAGCCCCTCGGTGGGGACGTATATGAGCTGTTGATGATGATGAATAAATAAATCTATTATGTTTATGGATTATAATCGTCATTATAGTTTAAATTTATTTTAATGTCCAAAGTGCCGATGCTTGGAACCCTTCTCGCAGGCCACATTTAGGGGACTTAGGTGATTGACAGACACGAGTTTCAAGTATTTTGGAATTTATATGAACGTAAATATTGGTTTTATTTCAATCTATAATTACAACTACACAAAAGTTAAAGAAGTAACAAAGAAATACAGGCTGGAAGATGTTATAAAAGAAAACGCAACTATTGAAATGAATTCTTTCATCTTAATAATAATATCCGAGGCCTCAATTTTTATCTCGTTAACCATTCTCAATCTGTACCTAAATGTATATCTATCGTAGCTCTTTTCTTAAACGAGCCGATATCAAGCTCGGGCCGAGATAATCCTTTAATCTGTACAGATTGTGAAATTTGCGAATATTACGAGCCCTAAGCGGTATAGAAAGAGGACAGACCTACCAATGTATATGCGAAGTGGACAAAATTGGAACTACGACTACTTTTTGTTATGTGGAAAGGGGAGCAACCAAAATGGGCTTAGCCTTGAACAGCCACAGCAAAAAAACAATAATCACGAAACGTTTTGAAATAATATATGAGTATAATGAATTTATCCGCCTATATGGGAGTATCAAAATGAATGTAAAAAAATAATATTTTGTAAGACTTTCAATCGATTGATAACGCCAAAACTAGTGTTGCCAAATACATTCTGACGAAAGTAATAAGAACTTTGATACTAAAATTCCAACATTTATGTGATATCCTTATTACAGACAACTCAAAACAGTCAATATTATAATAATATTTTTATGTTCATATTGAAGCCCAGAGGTCAAACATTTTGGTTTCTGTCCTTTGCGAATATTACGAGCCCTGAGGCGTATAGAAAGAGGACAACCCTACCAACGCATATATGAAGTGGACAAAATTGGAACTACGGCTACTTTCTGCTATGTGGAAATTTCAACTTTTGAAAATTGCAATTGGTCTTATTTTTTATAGTGCGAGTTGTATGTAAGTGAAAGCCAAAGGCATAAAATCACTTCCTGACAAAATGTTTTTCAAGTGAGTTAAAACGATCTTATTGGAGATTTGCCCCTAGAGTTTGGATGAATTTGTTGTGAGTGGTCATGACTGGCTGTTTGTTATGTTGCATCCGCTTACTTGTGCTTTATCAATGTTTTATTTGTGTTGTACGAGTACTATAATATCGAGCTCTAATTTACAAGATTGTTATAATATAATTTTAATTGTATTGTGTTTGTAGAAATTTTTAGTTTATGAGCTGCATGAATTTGATAGGTTAAGTATACCTATAGATTATATTTTGAACAAACTACACCTTGGTAAAATTGCATTGTTACTCAGTTATATTTTGTGATCTGTGATATTTACATGCAATTTATGGCTAATAAATGAAATGAGCTCAACGACCGACTTATAAACCCTGGTGCCAGAGTTATTGAGCCGCCAAGGGCCTCTGACATGGCTTATACATACTTATGTACAAGGAATACAACATTTTGCAAATTCAACATTATGATCCGGAAGGTATTACTCGTACTGAAACCAACGGCTTAACGTGCCCTCTGAACAATGAATCGTCTCACGTTTTGGAAAATCCGGTCTGCAAAGTTCTAACTAACCCGGGGATGGTCTCACTAAGTTATTTTTGTTTGACAATGTCCCCGATAATGTCCCCACCGAGATTCGAACCGACAACCTCCGTAACGAGTGCTGAACGCTCTATATACCGCTCGGCTACGAAAGCTCTTATAAACTTGGTTAAATTAAAATACAATTTCATATACCACCGCCCTTCATTTTACAGCTAAGTTGGTAGACCTGTATAGGAATTGTAAACGGCAGATGATCCCGTGGGCCTGAGGGGTTGCGTCGGCCGCCGTGACATGGCCAATAAAGGGGTTCGTGAACACAATTTAACGGCCCATAATGCTTCGCTATTTAAAACACAAATATTTACCGGTACACGAAGCGATTACAATTTGTTTGAATTGGAAACCGGTTCAAAGGGGTATTTTTATATTATTTAATTAATTTAATTTGAATTTTACGGAATATTCTAATTTTGTTTTGTTTAATTAGTTAAATGTTTTATTTATAGCCTTCGGCTGAGAAATAATTTGCTTTTCGCTTTTTTCACAAGTAATCACAACACAATGAGGCAAGGCTATCACTGTAAAATCACGTAAATTGCGAAACTAATAAACAAACCATTCATAGTTAACCATAATTTTCTCTTACACCGAAAAGGAAAATTAAAGAATTCTACTACGACTTATCTATCCTCATTAATGGTTTTATCAAACCCATCTACCACCATATAGTTCCTATATTAATTTCCTGCTGTAAAAATTAAAATTAATACGTAATTTCGATCAACCGCAAATACAACTGAAATGGAAATCTTGCGTCACGAATGTCCATTAAAACCGGAATGCTGGTCCACCTGAACGTTGGAAACCAGCCAAAATGAAAAAGCTAGAGTTCTTCACTTGACCTTGTCCGGAGATCCAGTAGAGATCAATAATGCAGAGATAGGATTTTAAATTTTATCTACTTGATAACAGTGTATCAGTGATCGTTAATCACGGTGTCATATCTACTTCCGTTTTTTGCATATTCATTATTGTAAAGCGACAGGGGAAAGTGCAAACTTGCTAGCTAGAGAGTCGACGGCGAACAAGTATTTCAAAACACGCCTTGTCGGTACAAAACTACAGACCATGCATTGAATTGTTATCACCAGTCTTATCGGCTTACATTACATTAACGTCCAGCAATCAGCAATGTTATTTATTTTTCATTATGTCTACTATACTTTATTTTTAGCTCGCAAAACTTGAAATTTTAGCCAGTATAAGGCAGTACGCCGAACGTCCTATCATCATCATCATAGCAGCATAGACAACACAAAGGCCTCCCAAAGCAAACTCCACAATGACCTGTCCTGTGCTGCCGACATCCAGCGGTTTCCCACTACCTTCGTCAGTCCAACATTTGGACCTGGGGGGGCTGGGGCTACCTATGCTGAGTCCTCAGGAGGTTTTGTGAATATAAAAGATTTTCGAAAAGTCATTGTATATAGCTGCGTAACCCACTAGACTATGTGAACTATATTTCAAACAACGTGGACAACGTTACCACGTTGCCCACAAGGACGCGACAACCGACGCTAGTACGAGCACTTTTATTTATTCTGTGGTTCAGGTACAAATGTTCGAATATGGAACACGATTATTTCGCTAAAAGATGTAAATTTTGAATAACTGAATTTGGAATACCAATAAAAAGTTGCGTGTTCGAATATAGTGGATCGCAATTACTTTCAAGCTGACTATCGGAACTTGATCAACTTATACAAACACAATTTTGAAGCAGAAACCACAACTGGCGGCGACAGTGAGCTCAACTGGGCATTATAATAAACCTTGTTCATTTCACGCTTCGGATTTATGACTAGCTTTCCGCAATGCGGTATTCCTAACAGGCCCATAGAATGAGTCTGGGAAGATCAACTCTCGTATTGACCGAGAAAGTAGACGATTCGTCAATTTTATTATTTTTGCCTGTTTGCAATATAATACCACAGCACATAAATAAATTAATGTGACTACAGCGAATATATATCTCGTTCGATACAAAAGAAAATACTTTACTAATAGCGGTCCGCCGACGGCTACGCTAGCGTTGTGTAAGATTTTCCCGTGGGAATAAGACTTTTTCCCGTAAAAAGTATCCTATGTGTTAATCCAGGTTACAAACTATCTCCATTCCAAATCCGTTGAGTACTTTAACCGTGAAGGTGGAACAAATATCTAAACATCCAAATATATGTTATGATATTTTAAGGTACATAATAAAATAAACGCATGTGATATGGATCTATTACCGAATCCGACTGCCAAAAAAGAAGCCCTAAATCATCATATTTTTGGACATTCAAGGGACATTAAAGGCAATCCAAATGGGAACAATCTCACAAAGAATTTTTTGACTAGTGTTCCCACCAGAATTTGAACCCAGAACCTCCGTCCGTAATGAAAGCCGAACCCTTTACCTCCCTGGACGGAGTAGGCTATTAATTAGATTGTCAGCAGCGCTTTAAAAAAAACGAATCTACTCGTAGTTTAAAAATGGAAGGTTTCCGTTTAACTTTCATTTAAAAATAAAAACAACGTGGCACGAGGAAGTTTAATAACATTAATCAACGAACGTTGAGGAGTTTCATGACTAAAATAACTATGTTATTATGGAATTGTATTATTTATTATGACAATACGAAGTACTCATTTACAGATTTACAGGTAAATTATCGTTAATTATAGGTGGATCTAGGGCATGATCTTAATGTACTATCATCATCATTATCGCAGTCGGAAGACGTCCACTGCTGAACATAGGCATTCCCCATAGGTCTTCAACGTGAATGGTCCTGTTATGTACTACCAGCGGTCCGCCCGCGGCTTCGCTCGCGTTATGTAGGATTTTCTCGTGGGAATAGGACTTTTTCCCGTAAAAAGTATTATGTGTTAATCCAGGTTACCAAGTATCTCCATTCTAAAGGGGAGCAACCAAATTATCATTATAATATTGACTGTTTTCAGTTGTCTGTAATAATGATTTCTCAAAAATGTTGGAATTTTAGTATCAAAATAAAAATATTACTTTCGTCAGAATGTATTTGGTAACACTAACACACTGTTCTGGCGTTATCAATCGTTTGAAAGTCTTACAAAACATTATTTTTTTACATTTAATTTGATACTCCCATATAGGCAGCTAAATTAATCATATATTATTTCAAAATGTTTCGTGGTTTATTTATTTTTTTAAATGGCTGTTCAAGGTTAAGCCCACTTTGGTTGCTCCCCTTTCATCCAAACATCAAAATATATTTTCACATTTATAATATTTGTGTAATATCTGTGCAAAAATAAATACGACGCCTAAGACATGAAACATCAAAACGCCTTTTTGGGTCAGTTTCATCTTCTAACATTTACGAAATAAGACAGGGATTTAGTTGACCTTCCGACTCGCCCGAAGCCTTTAAGCAAAGACAATAGAGCCCATAAGTGCGACCTATAACGGCGAAATAAAACCGCCTCAATAAGTGTGATGCTGCGCCCAAACTCGACAAGAATGCCGTGTGAGAAATGGGGCAAAATGGAAAAAAGATGACGAATATTTTCAACCTTCATCAACAGCTCATATACGTCCCCACCGAGGGGCTCCAGCCTACCCTGATTTATTGGTCGACTTCACACACAACCTGTGAATTTCTTCGCAGGAGTGTGAATATTTCATCACGATGTTTTCCTTCACCGTGAATTCGAAATTTTAAAACACATTGGTACGTGGTGGGGATCGAACCCGCGTCTCCCGGACGGGAGGCAGCGACCACTAGACCACCGACGTCGCTCATTTTCAACCTTAATAAGTGTTAATTAAAAACCCTTGTTAAACACAAGGTTTTAGACGTGCATTTAAATTTTCAAGACCTAATCATAAACTGTTGAGGAATCTGTCGCGAGCTAACGACCCAACCTGCATCTGATTTACTTACGTATGGAAAATGTTATCTATTGGGCGATCTGGTTTCAGTTGCAAGAATTGGTCCATACTAACAAGTGAAGTTAAATAAAACCTTTTAAAAGTTCTATAAATACGAGCCTAACTACGTCTTCATCATCAACATTCAGATGCTACAACCCACTTCTGGGAATAGGCATTTTTTTTTTATGGACCTAATCGCTATTTCTACCAGTGGTAATATAGCGGGCGCGAACTTGCAGGGGAGCAGAAGGCTCGTACCCCTTAGGGAATTTATGACAACGTATCTGGGGGCGCCCTCAGACGGGCTCGGACCTAGGCCCATAACGTTGCCAGGGCGAGAAGCGCGTCGGAGAAGAATGACCCCTATCGGGTCTTACTGAATTAATTCTACTATTAGTTCCGCGTTCCCGTCGGCAGGGGCGGTTGCTACCTGAAGGGCTTCTAGGAATAGGCCTCTTCTATCACACAAACTCTCACTCATAGTGCTGTAGCCACAGAACATATAACAGTTTGATTTAATGTGCGGCTTAAAATTATTGTGATTATTATAAATTAGAGAACATAGGTTTATTCACATCAAAATCATATCGGACATGGAGCAAATCAGCGCTATGGAAAAGAGACATCCTTCATTTTTATAACTACGAAATTTTAACTTATATTATTGTGTTGGAAAAATTGTTCCTAACGAACAAAGCGTGTTTCTATATATCAAAGGCAGTTAACCCTACCGATATGCAAATCCCTTCTGTCATCATGATATAGGACAATAGGAAATTGGGTTTGTTTGAGTTGATCGTGTTATTCACATTCGGCTGGCTAATAACGAGTCCGCTGAATAGCTTTACAGTTCTACTAGGAGTGCCGTATTAGAGTTTATAGTGCTATTAACGCTTATAGAGCTTCTTAATTCGTGCCAATGAATGGGATTACGATATGAACTGGGTGTTCACTCTCTTTTTGTTTGTAAGCGTTGATAGACACGGCCATAAGGTTCAAATTCGATGTTTGTCACTTTTCAATCTTTAAAAGGTAAAAAGGACGGACTAACTTAAATTCAGGATTAGAGCGTGACATCCCGAATCGAGGCCAATATGTCAAAGACATTACATATTTATTTTTTCTTATATTTATTTTATTTATTCGGTTACCAACAGAGTATACATTAAATACCACATAAACTATAACACAATTTAAAAGCAACTTATATTATAGTTTATATTATATACAATATAAAATAAAATTAATGTAATATTTTTGACAAATATATGTAGGTTCGTATTAACCATGCTCACAGAGTTTTTGTAGCACTCAGGTTTCAAAATCTAATGTTAAAGTAGAAACACAAAGATAGTGCACGCGTCAGATACAAATAGAGATGGTATAGTAATCGCATCGTAAGAATGCCGTCCTGACAGCAGGCAGGAAATATGAAAACCAAATGGGTGCAAAAGAGACAAAAGAAAAATTGTACATGTATGACAGCTGTCAGGACGGCATTCTTACGATGCGATAGGTATAGTACAAGATATTGCATCTCAAGGGCGGGCGATTATAACAGAGTCTAAACCAAATTACTTCGTCGAAAATGACGTCAGCACTTTATTATCTCGAGTATATTACACATATGAAACTTCCCGCATAAGCCGCTGTATTCCCGTCATACTAGCATGAGTGTTACAGGATGTTCTTTTACGACTTCTTTACTTCCCACAGTCGTAAAATGCAGGTAAGAGCCAATGAGTAAATAATATTAGAAATGCGGTTAGCGTCTGGCGTAGTTGATAGGTAATGTTTCAAACTCTACAGTTGAGTTACTGGAGTTTTTAGTTTTAATGTCATTCACATCAAAATCATGTCCGTAGCGAATTTAAGGTAAAGTTAAACTTGTAATTAACATGGTCTAAAAGCCACAAAAATTAAGAAACTTCGGGAATGTCTTTAAGGATTGACTAAAACGACTCTTGCAAAACGCATGGTTAGTAGAAATTATAACTATTACTACACTGTACTACCACGTTTCAGCACCCACCTTGCCTTTAATAGGGGATCGGACTGTTCACCATATTTTATGAATTATTTTTAAACTATAAGTTAGTAGCAGACGATTCGCGAAGAAAAAAACAGAATCGGTTGAAAAACGAATTTACAGTGATTTTTTAAAGTTCAAATATGCCTGTCTCTTTCAAAAACGATTTTTTGTATGGAGATTATATGGCGTTACTAACAAATAACGTCACAAGTGGGTATGTGTCTCTCTGTCTAATCTTGAATTTCAAACCTTTATAACTCGGTCAATTTTAAAGATAGAGCAAAAAATCTTTTAGTGTTCGATAGCAGAAACTAAGAAGTTTGGATTTATAAAATAAATAAAAAAGTAGTCCGATCCCCTATTGTGACTGTATTACAGTGATAATATGGTGAGATTACTGACAATAGAATAAAAACGGACAGCAGACGGCGATGGAGACTGAGAGGGCTGGATGAAACTAAAAATAGACAGACCCCTGCGACGACGCGTCGTTGAGTGCACCCCCAGTGAATGAATACGAGTATAGAATAAGTAAAAAATACTGGCTGTACAGTTTGTACATTTGAGTTAGATGTAGTAAGACAGAAGTTGAACTAGCCGATAGTTTAATAAGCATCAGCAGTGAACATAGAGACTCGATGTTCTTTACTCCTACGGACAGTCTAGAAATTATAAAAATTATAGACAACCTAAAACCACAGTCAGCTCCTGGTGAAGACAATATCAGTAATCTCATTCTTAAAAACAACAAACTCATCCTTGCCTTGCCTATAGCTCACATTTGTAATTTAAGTCTGAGTGAGGGTGTCGTGCCGGATTGTTTTAAGACCGCCAACGTGTGTCCAATATATAAAGGAGGAAATAAAAAAGAATTGTCGAATTATAGACCAATCTCGCTACTCTCTTCCCTATCTAAAATATTAGAGAAAATTGTAAACAAAAGATTACATGCCTTTCTTGAGTCGAGAAACATACTATCTTGCAATCAGTATGGTTTTAGACCAGACAGGTCAACTGAAGATGCAGTAACATCTCTTGTGAGTTGCGTGATAAATAAATTAGATAAACAAGAACGCTGCATAGGTGTGTTTCTCGATCTTGCAGAGGCGTTCGACACCGTCTCGCGTCCTATACTACTCAAAAAACTTGAGAACTTAGGCATCCGTGGAAACCCTTGGCTTGGTTCTCCTCATATCTAGAGAATAGAACCCAAAGAGTGTATTTGGATGATCACGTTAGTGTATATAGAGTCATCAAGTATGGTGTACCGCAGGGCAGTGTCCTTGGCCCAACTCTGTTTCTGGCAAATGTTAACGATCTGTGCAATTTAAAGTTGGAAAATGCCAGTATTTACACCTATGCTGATGATACAGCCATCGTTTTTCATGGGAAAAATTGGACAGAAGTTAGAAACACAGCAGAGAAAGGCCTAAAACAAATACATAAATGGTTACAGTATAATCTTCTCACCCTAAACGCAAGCAAAACCAAGTACGTCTCCTTTAAAATCACAAATCGCTCTGCTCCAAAATTCCCTCTTATGCTAAAAATTCATAATTGTAAGGACGAAACACAATGTGACAGTTCTTGCACTACCATAGAAGAAGTGGATTTCATTAAATACTTGGGTGTAGTTATTGACTCAAAACTTTCTTGGACCAAACACTTAGAAGTATTAACTGCCCGTATAAGAAAGCTACTCCACATTTTCCATAAGCTTAAGAGAGTTGCTGATACTAGTCTGATTAGTTTAGTATATACTTCATTATGTGAATCAATACTGAATTACTGTGTCACTAGTTGGGGTGCTGCTGCAAAATCACATCTTATTCGGGTAGAAGGTGGTCAAAGAGCTGTACTAAAAGTGGCTTATAAAAAATCTTTTAGATATCCTACTAGGCTGCTCTACACTGACTGCCAGATGGTCACGGTGCGGCAACTGTTTATCCTAGCTGTGACTCTAAAATTTCATAAAATAGCCCTACAAAGTGCAATTACCTCTAACAGATCATTGCGAGACCTAAAATGGAAACATAAAAACTCAAAAACAGTGTTTGCAAATAAGTCGTATGAATTTACTGGACCATACATATATCAAAAAATTAATAAAAAACTAAAAATAGCACACCTGACCAAATCAATCTGCAAGAAACAAATAAAAAAATTATTACTTAGCTTAAACTATGACGAAACAGAAATGTTGTTGGAAATAATAAAGTAATCACCACACTCAATCACACATACACACACCCTCCCTCATACACCCACACCTCTACATACATACATACCTATATACACAGACACACACACACACACACCATCATGCATCACATATCATCATCACTTATGTTTATGTTATTAATTTTATTTTATTGCTTTTAGATTTTAATTGTTCAGTGTAAACAATCTGTCCCAATTTGTCCCAAGGAAGGGGCTGATTACTCACAACACAGGGTATCCTAGTGTGAGAATCAGTGTGCATTGTACTGAATTGAAGATGTTTAGCTGAATAAATACTTTTTTACTTTTTACTTTTTTTTTTATGTTAAGTTGGTATAGTTAAGTTGATGAGAGCACAGAGAAGAAACACACGAAGTTAAAGTAAAACAGTAGATATATAATCAGAATAAAGTTGTAGAAATAAAAATATAATGGTGACTTCTCTCTATGACGTATAACGTACTCTAATAATAAGTAATCGAAATAAAGTAAAAGACTGCGACAGCTATAATAGTAGGTTGCAGTATAAGCAAAATACTAAGTAAAATACAAGTTACTAAATTATGTGCGGTCTTAAACCGTACACTGGCAGGGCCCCGTTTCACGAAGCAACAATTTACTAGTAACATAACAAGTTACAATTTGATATTCATTACGTAGCCAATTCGCCAAAATTGACGCAGTAAAATAATATCAGTTCATCAACAGCTCATTACGTCCCCACCGAGGGGCCGAGCCTACCCTGAATTAGGGCGATTAGATTAGGCCTTAGTCGACCACGCTGGCTCAGTGTGGATTGGTCGACTTCACACACAACCTTTGAATTTCTTCGCAGGAGTGTGTAGGTTTCATTAGACACGATGTTTTCCTTCACCGTAAGAGCGTCAAATAAACGTAATATGAATTTATTCGAAATTCAAAAACACATTCAAACAAATACTGTCTATTTTCAATTGCGCAACCGAACGCCGCCGATGCACAAACACTCTGAATTGTGTACTATTATTGATTTTAGCTCCACTATTCGAACTATTCGAATAAACCGTAACCGTATTTGTCCATCTTAAACGTCTGTGACGCCCTTAAAGATACTTCAGTTAATTAAACCGCAAACACTGCGTCAATGTAACATTAATAATATCATTCATTTCATTACACACGTAATTTATTATCAGTGAATTGGTGACCGCTGTAAGCACTTAATTAATTGTAATGTCAATGACTCGGAAATTATACTTATTATATTATCCTCATTACAAATAGGTAGTTTGAAGAGTAATCTTGAGGAGTTATAAAGAATATCGTGTCACAATTTTTGTTTGAAAATACAATATTTTTAGTAGATGAATAGATCGATAGATTAGAGGTTAATAATAATAAAATAGATCGATATGCCCGCGCAACGGAGTGAACATGCCAAAAAAAACCCAAGTAAAACAAGCTAAGTAATGTAACATTGAAATACATAAGAAAAAAAAATTACTTAGATTATACAAAGGTCTCCGCGCGCTCTAAGTTAAATGAATTTATTCGATTTAAAAAACAGACCGCTGACCATCGGAATCCTAATTTTGAAAAAAAAAAAAGAAAATTAGGAAATTAGGATGTATGCTCTCGCATACATAAGTAATTACCTACCTATGTGTAGTGTACTTATAGAAGAGTCGATGACGACTCATGCACCATTGATGAGTAACTTATTCATCTCAAGACTATGAATAAACAGCTGAGTAAATAGTAAATTTCGTAACTGTATCAATGCTAATTACGCTGATTATCACCAACTTGGACTTGTACTGTCCTGAATACGCTTATATACAAGTTACATCTACAGGTTTTCGGATAAATAATATATGTTGTTCTGGAAAACGTAAAATTATAATATGAAGATAAATTATATAAAGATAGATATTTATATGATTCTATTCTATTCTATAAAAGTACATTTGCCTATTCTAGTTTTGTATCTTATCAACGTGAAAACTAAATCGCTTTGATAAAATCTTTAACTATTTTAATAATATTTTGTTTCAATTAGACTTAGAATTGTAACAAAATTAAAAATACTGATGGGATTTTCTAAATTAATAATGAAAATTACAATTTTACTATTAAAATATTTATCTACTTGCATTGTATATTAAAAGGATGATATTTACGACGTTCTTAGTGCAATAACCATGATGGCCACTTTCTATTATTTTTTTAATCCAGAAGTGAATGTACAAAAATGGGTACCTGATACAAAATAAAGTATAACATATAAAAGTATAACTATTTTGTATAAACAGCATTCGCAAAACACACTTCTCCAACAGATAAAAAAGAATACAATGGTAGATGTGGATTGCATCTCTAATTGTCTAAAAGTGCCGTAAAACACGACCGATTTAGCGCTAGTAGCATCGAAAGTGAAAAGGCCAATTTTCTGGCCATAAAACCAGCGAAGCGACCTCTAGTCACCATAACTTTCACTCAAATTTTGTTTTTCTTAAATTATTATGTTAGCGTGACGCGTATACTACGAATAAGTCAAAGTTATATTATATAGAGGTGTATGTGTGTGAAACTAATTTCATAGTAGGAATTTTATAAAGTGAAAAATTGTTCAAATCAATTCCAGGCATGGCATTAAACTTACTAACAAAGACGTAGGTATTATTATTAAATAGATTAACATGAAGTATACACAATGAGGATGATATTATGATAAATATAAAATTAAGACAATGACATAGCAAAATCATGAAGTTTATGTGCATCACTAGCTTATTAGGGTACCAGCAAAAAGAGAAAGAGAGAAAAGATGGAATCTACTGAAACATCTTCTAAAAATTTCTGTTATAATTTTCTTTTTTATTTAAATGGGAAGAAAAATATCCTAGCTAACAACTCATAAAAGAAAGAATACTATTATGTTAATGAATTCCTAAGCTATTGAAAGAAAATTATTTCAGGAATAGCAATAGCTATTTTATTTAATAATATAATAGTTTTCTTTTTTTTAAGACCCCCTGTGTCCTGGAGAAAAACTACCACAGAACAAGTCATAGAGGGCACTATAACTATTATTACAACACCCTATTTTAAAAACAAATTACCTGAGTTTTTAAAATTAAATATTACACACACACATGTTATTATTACATACTTGATGGATGGACATAGTAATCTAAAAATATATAAGCTCAAAGACTACATGATAATAAACCTCAGGAAGTCTTATCTTAGTAAGGATGGCAGATGTTATGGTACCACCATAATATGAGATCATGAACCAGCAAACCATTCAATAAGCCAACACAATCTCCATGCTAATTCAAGTAGACAAAGTTAAATTTCCTCTGCAAATGTTTCGGCAAATGAATTGAGTCAGTATAAGATGTGTGTTGTTTTATTCTGAGCTTTAATAGTTAGCAACAATGGGTCTAATCTTGAAATTATTGCTTGCAGCTACTGAAGTTTGTAGTCTGAGCTAGTTATTAGTCTCAATTAGGGCAGATTGTATTAAAAATAAAAGTAAATTCATTTGTACAGTCAGGAAGCAAAGGCCAGTGTCCAATTTATCAGTGTTAAATGATACTACATAACAATGTTCATGGATTGTAAGATAAAAATGTTGTTTTTACATGAAACTTGTAATAATATTCAGACAAAGTTTTTAAACGCACCGTCCAATCTATTTAGATACTTTTAGAGTTTCAAAAATTATGGACTTTTATATTAATCTAATTATTAAGCTACGTGTGGACTTTAATATTGGATTGGTTTCTTAAATTAGAAGGTTTAGTTAGAAAGGTAAGACCTAAATTATATTATAACAACATCCTATCACAAAGGCTTTATAAAGCAGTAAGAGTTTTTTGTTAAATTGCAAGGAAATTATTATTTTGATGTTAGAAAAGTACCTGATTTCTAGGTATCATACCTTGACTAGCTAGCCAAAGAATAGTCACCTTAGAATTCATTCTTGGTAAAGAGAAAAAAATGTGATGGTAAATATTGCTGTAGTCATGCTGCTTTAGCAGCAAAGTACGTATAGATATAAATCAAACCACATCGGCAAAAGCTGACAGTAGATTTGTAATAAATGGATAAACAAGAAATTGTAAAACGATTGGAAGACGATATGAAATGGAATGCAAAACCTACCTTTGCTGGGGGTACCTCGCAGTATTTGCAGGCCACAGACACTGAACAATTTGTTCCCAAAGTCACTGGTTTCACGTACTTCAGTTCCTGAATACAATTGCAATCCAATTCTCTGATTTTACAAATCAATACACAAAAAACAGCTTTAATCAGCGAACGATCAAACGTACGTCGGTCGGCCGTCGACGAACAACCCTACGACGTAAACATGCACGTATGCTAATGTTAATTCGTCAAATAAAAGTTCATAAGATTTGAAAGTTAACAATTTCCAAGCAATTATTATTTTACTTTAAACATAACGTAAAGTATAGTCAGTTTCATCAATAAACTGTGCACTGTCAATGTATTTCCGACTTCCGAGTTTGAATTTAATCACGTTACGTTGTATCCCCGTGATTGTCTTCAGTGTTGCTAGCGCTACAAATTTACCCACATCTATGTAATAAAGTTATAAAAAATTATTAAAAAAAAAAACCGACTGCGTGAAAACGTTGAACTGAAAAGATGCAAACAAGTTGTGTTTTTTGTTTTGTTTTGAATGATCGTGGTTGATAGTGTTCACAATAGCACTGCAGTCGGAGGCATCAAAATATTCAAAAGCGTGAAAAACGATTTCAGATAGTATGAAAAAAATACTTCAAATCGACAAATTATAAAAGCATTTGAAACGTAAAGAACCGTAAAAGTTTTCTTATTTGTTCTATTTTTTGTAGAGTTTCCGTCGTCGTTACCATAATAAGTCACAGTGCATATTATGAGTCATAGAGCTTCGCCAGAACGACATTCAGTAGGTAACGCATGCCTAAAAATATTTTTACTAAAAAATATCTCGCTGATATATTTTTTATAGTTTGGACATTGAAAAAGAAAACATGGTATAAAGTAATATGGAAATGGTCACACTAGAATGACCTGGATTGCGTTCCGAATATAATAACATCTGGATAAAATGTTTTTAAAAGTCTAAAAAATATGTGATAGATGATAAATAAATAATTTATAAGGCAGGAAATTTATTTCACAATCAATTATTATTTTTGGACAAACTGTTTAAATAACAGATTTAAATGATTATCATCCAGACAGAGTAGCTGAGCAATTCATTAATGAAGTTTCAAAACGGAACTGTCTTCTTTCTCTCTCTCTCACTCTACGTCATTCTCTCACGTTCGATGTGCGGTGTCAAGGAAATATTCATAATTATAAAGAAATAATTAAATCTAGAAATGTTCTTAGATTTTATTTGTTTAGTGAATAATGCATTTATACAGTGAAAGTGCGCTAGTGACGTTCAGTTTTCTGTGTGGTGAATAGCGAAGATAGTATAGTTTTTAGTTCACTATGAACTGTCACCAAGTGCTAAGTGGGGCCTGTAATTCAGGAGATCAATGTTTTGCTGTTGGTTCCGTGGAGGGAATACCATTTACTGTGAGTACGATGGCCTAGAACCATCTAACGAAATGTCTCGTGACCGCAGATCTCGAGTAGGGTGAAGTAATTGGGCAATAATCTTCAGTACCTACAGGAAAATCTAATTTAGCCCACTTTGATAAGAAAAATCATTTTTGTTTGAGAAAACTTTATTATCTGTGTTTGATTGTTTGCCTGGGCGCAGCCTCGTAGCTCTCATGTACTATAGAAGAGTAATACAGAGATGGTTTTCCTTGAAAGCTAATTTGCATCAGTTGGTCACAGTTATTTAAATAACAATACATCTGGAGAAGACATTGTTTATCTAGAGGTTATTTAATGCATCATTGTCTTGCCATGGGCACTTTATCTGTCTTCATGTCTGATTATCTTGATTAAATACCAGAAGTTAAATAAATTGGATATGATTATTATGTTAGCAGAATGATTCTATGGAAAGAATGAGTTGCTAGATAAAAACAAACAAAAACTAGAGACTATTATGTTTTCAATCTTGAGATTTATTGCAATACATACACTTTTAATGCAAAGATCTTAACTTGTGTACACGAAAAATTATATCAATACTTAACATTATTAAAAACCATTTAACCTTTTAGTTTCACAAAAATATATGCAACAAATAAATTTTGTTGTTTTGTATCTATGTTAGATTTTTATTATTTTAATCTTTCAGGCATATGCTGCAGGATGCAACATAGTGATACTAGCATCAAACTTTGAGCGTGTTCAAATCATACCGGGTGCTATTCACGGATATGTGCGGATCGGTTCCCTGGACTGCAGCACCGACACTGGGAAAATTGCTGCTGCTTATGGAGCTGAAGTGTGCATATTTGAGCCAACTCCATTGATACACTCAGCTGCTACCACTCATGTAAGTATGACGTAAATATTTAATAGTACCACTACACTATATTGTTAAACAGCATCTTGTATGTTTTTTCCACAAGTAAGACTTGACAAAAATATCATGGTGATTTATTAAAATAGTTAGACCCTAGAAGAACTATTTTCACAATTTTTTTTTATTACATAGTATTTCAAAGGGACTTCCCTGAGATTAACTAAAAATAGATCTTCCATTAGTTTAAATAAAAACATTAAAATTTACCTGATAATTTTATGTGTTTAAAATTCTGTAATAATACTTATCCCCTTATTCATACTTATTTTGCATATTAATTCAAATTAAAAAAACAAATCTGAATTCTTACTATTAGACACATCACACAGTAAAATACATATTATATTATATGTTTTTTCAAGTTCACTAAATTTTCACTTTTCAGTTCACATATTAAAATCAGATAAATGTTTTATGTCTATTTCTTGAATATGTCGATTCATTATTTATATCATCATATTTATTTATTTCAATGATAAGATAAGTGCATTATAGATTTTCATGGAGTGTCAGAGTAAGATTGATTGTTTTATTTCAGTGTGTTCAATTTAACATTTTAACAGATAAGAAAATTAACTTGATGCTTATGTCATAGGTCATTGTTTTAAACACAACAAGACAAGTGTTTTAAAATAGTTGTTATTAATGTGTCATATAGTATTATAAAATATCAGCTGGTAATGTTATTTTATGATATCATACACTAACCAGTTGTTTTAACATTTAAAACATGGTAAAATAAAATTATCATAATTTATAGTGACCTTGAAAGTCAGTATCAAAGTAGTAAACATGTTTTAATGTAAGTATGTAAAAAAACGCTACGCTCGCGTTATGTAAGATTTTCTCGTGGGAATATGACTTTTTCCCGTAAGAAGTACAAGTACCCTATGTGTTAATCTAGGTTATAAACTATCTCCATTCCCAATTTCATCCAAATCCGTTGAGTAACCATCCAAACATCAAGACATCCAAATATATTTTCACATTTATAATATTAGTGTGAATAATTAATTTACAGTTTCAGTTAGATGTTTCAAATAAAAAAAGTTGAATTCTATCTGAATACCTACAGGTCAATCAATGCCAATTATTTCAACCACAATCCCATGTATAAACATACCCATACTAGTGTTTCGTTCATATATATGTTTGCTGGACTCAATTAGCCCGGTTGCCATAATAATTGGCTATGTTTATTCACCAATGTTGGTTGGCTAACACATCAATGAGTTTATTTTGCGTAGACATAAATATTTAACCCTCTTTGCTTCGCCGTTGTCGGGTAAAAATTTGCTATTGCCCGACTTATTTTCGATTATTACCGTGCGATTAAGGTTTTTCCCGCGGTAACAAGTAGCCTATGTCACTCTTGAATAAAAAAAAACGTTGACCCGTTACAAAAAGATAATCCAACAAACACGTTTGTATTTATAATTAGATTACATTTGTATGTTTTACGCCTTGAACTTGAACGATCACTTTAGGGTATTTTAGAGAAATATGTCTGTATACGTCACCGAGTTATTCTCAGTTTGTTATCACCCAAGTCTACCTACTCGTATAAAACCGCGTAGCATTTGTCTGTTGTTCAGTACCGTATGTCATTGCGGGCGGGTTTTTGCAACTCGATCCTGTTGTTTTTTACAAGCTTTTATTTAGTTTCACCTGTCCCGTTGTCTGTCTGTCTGTCGTGATCGAAAAAATCGTGTTACATTGTGATAGCTTAATTATACCATCAAAATGTAACACGCTTTTATTATTTATAAAATTGAGACTGTAATAAAAACGGGAAGATTTAATAATTAAGGTGTAAAGTTTTGGTGTTAAAAATATATGATTACGATATGGAATTATTTTGTCGTAGACGAAGAAGCTTAATTATCGTTAAAGGTTACAATGAACTTATAAAGTGTTATACTTCTAATTAGAGTTAATTTATTCTTTGAATAATATCAATAGACCGCCAGAATAGAATAGTCATGACTTACAGCTTAACGTGCCTTTCGAAGCACGTTACAGTTTTCAGGCAATCAGGTGATAATTTCCAGCTCCTATTTACGTGTCTACTATGACCACAAATGCATTCTAATCTAATTGCGCGCAAACAGTATATAATATACGATAAGTCCGAGAAAATGAGCTAATGTTGGTGAATTCTACGCAAATATTTATTTTTCAATAAATATTGGCTAGGTATTTATCTTTGTGACTAAATAGTTCCAAATATGAAGAGACGGCTTACTTTTGATATTATACCATAGCTTATGAGAACGTCATTTACTACGTAGAAATACAATATTTTACCACGAATCCAGCGGAATTCAGCCACGCGCAACTGAAAACTTAACATGGAAGTTGAGAGACCTTAGTAGCTTTTACGTAACAGTTTTGTTGGCAACTGCACAAAATCAATACGAGATGATTGACGCCAAAATGCAAACTTCGGTGTTTAGATGATGTCCGACTCGACAATATTTGGAAAGTTAGCTGTCTGATAGAATGCTCATCTATCAGTGTGGTGTTGTTATTCTGAATCCTTTGTGGCAACGCGTTCGGTTCTCATTACGGAAATTGCGGCATGAAATCCTGGTGGGACACTACTACTGTGGTCAAACAATATTAATTTTGTGAGACTGTCCCGTTTGGTTAGGACATTGCAGGCTAAATTATCACCTGATTGCCTGAAATGTTACGTGCTTCGCTTTCGACGTTGAGCTGTCGTGACTATTCTATTCTGGCGGTCTATTGATATTATTCAAAGAAAAACGACAGGATCGATTTGCAAAAACTCGCCCGCAATAACATACGGCCAATCCTGAACAACAGACAAATGCTACGCGGTTTTATAGGTAGACTTGCGTGATTAAAAACTGAGACTAATTCGGTGACGTATACGGACATATTTCTCTAAAATAGCCTAAAGTGATCGTTCAAGTTCAAGGCCTAAAACATACTCATCAACATCAACATCAACGGCCCGTTACAGTCCACTGCTGGACTATGAGCCTCCTCCACTTAAGTGTTTGGTTTTGCCATAATCTCCACGCTTGGCAGGCGGGTTGGAGATCGCAGATTAAAAGGTTACTGTATCAGAGAGCGCTGCTGCCCGTTCCCTGTTCAATGTGTAGTCCCTAAGTCGCCTCTTACGACACCCACGGGAAGAGTAGGGGTTGGTGACAAATGTGTTTTACGCCGTCACCACACGGCGTAAAACATACTGATGTAATCTAATTATAAATACTAACGTGTGTTTGTTGTATTATCTTTTTAAGCAGTAACGGGTATTTTTTTTACTAAACAGTGACATAGGCTACTTGTTATAATCCTATGTCACTATTTAGGACATAATCGAAAATAAGTTGGGCGATAGCAAATTTTTACCCGATTACGGCGAAGCTAAAAGGAGGGTTGTAAATATTTATGTCCACGCAAAAGAAACTCTTTGATGTTTGAGCCAACCAACATTGGTGGATGCCAATATTTATTGCAAAATAAATACTTTTACGTAGAATTCACCAACATTAGCTCAATTTTTTTGGACTTATCGTATATTATTATACTGTTTGCGCGCGATCAGAATGCATTTGTGGCCATAGTAGACACATAAATAGGAACTGCTTTCAGATCGCGCGCGAACTGTAATAGGTTTTTCTGTCTTAAGCGATGAACTTGTTAAAAGTCACACAGTGTGTAATATTTTTGATGATTTATTCTTTTTGAGTTTTTCTTATAAAAAGTGACGACAAGGTGGAACGCGTTCAAAAAAGTAGAGTTTGAGTACTAGTAAAGTATAGACTAAAAGTGGATTATGACGCCAGAATCTCTGCTTACCCCTAAGACATATAAGTGTGTAACTCAAACTGAACACTTGCAGTTTCATAATTCAGACGATAACCATTGGAGGGATCCCGACGGATCTAAAGTTAATGAATTTAAGACTGGTCTTACTCACAGTCTTAATTTAACTAAATACTCGAATCCCAAATCGAGTTTAATTGCGTAGTAACCCTTTTCTTGTGCAATGGCCTACAAACTACAAACACTCGTTCCAGATCCGTCTAAGAGTGAGATTTATTTAAATTGACTAAAATTTAATTTAGTTTGTTTTAGCTTCGGGTATTGACGTGTTTTTTAGATCACACATTGAAATCTAAAAAAAAATATTTGTAATACATATTAATCAAAATTAACCGAGGGCACAGCCGAGGCTCTATCTCCAAATCCGTGTTTTTACATAAATATTTTTCAACCTCATCATCACGATTTCGTGCGAGTCTAACTCATACAATACAATACAAATATACTCATACACTACTACTACTTACTACTTTTACAGACTTTTATTTATGTGGTTTTTTAACAGATTGTTACGAATATCTCATATTTTTTATCGTAGGGATTCTTTTTGTTCTTAAACATGAATCAAACCCGTACAATTCGGGCCTAGCAATACAGCTTGATGACAGCTTGAGTCTGCTTTAGTTCCGTTTTATTTTTAGTGGTATGGAATTATGGACATACTTTCACAGCTGTCATACACGTACAATTTTTTTTTTCTGTCTCTTTTGCCCCTATTGGTTTTCATATTTCCTGCCTATTGTCAGGACGGCATTCTTACGATGCGATTACTATATCTTTTGATCGAACGGGTGACCCCGATATTCTTCTGACCGGTGCCAATGCGGTAGCAATTGTACAATTTGTACACAAATTCAATTCAATACGATGTTGACTTAACTCGTTATCTGTCATCTGGTTTACAATTTACAAGTATCGACAGTATAATCACGCTCCATATTGTGCGTCATATGAACAACGTCGTATAAAATTAATCTAAATATACAATCCGGTTAATCAATTGAGAATGTTGACTGACCAGTTAGCGCATTTTGTTAAATTGAATTACTGGAATATTATAATTTTGCAAGTAATGATCAGGTGCATATCACGTGATTACCTGTGACGCATTTAACATCGATCACCTTCTGTGGGAAGATGTCGCAACCAACCGCGATGAGTGGAGGAAAACAATCACCGAGGGTTGCAAAACCCATGATGATGTTTGGAGAGGTTCCCCCGGACCCGCAGTTTACATGCTGCAAGTGCGAACGAACGTGCCGCTCAAGGATCGGATTATTCAGCCACGAGCGACGTTGCCTCCAAAACTGACGCTGCTTAAATCATCTCACAAGATGTAAGAGGCCTTATGATGATGATGATGATTTATTGTTCAGTTTTTCAAGAGGGACTTTAGGCGAAGTGTTTTCTTGAAACTGTAATAAAGTAAAATAAATAAGTAAATTATAGGATCAGAAATCTTTGCCCTAAAGCAATGCTTGACGCAGCACAGATACATAACAACTTCATATTATTATAGGTAGAATTGTATTGTCCAATGGAACACCTGTTCTAACTGGTCAGTTAATAAACGGACGCAAAAGACTTAAAACTTTCTTGGCTGATCAATAAGCATTAAAGGCCTTTATTCATTATCTCTGACGGCGCATGTGCACTTTATTACGACGATAAATCATTGCGTAACATACGAAGGAATCTTGATAAATATTGTTTTGATTGGGACGTGCCCCTCTCGAAATAAGGTTCGGTAAACTTACTTGACTTGACAAACATAGGCTCGCAGTTCGCACACAGGTTATCGTTTAATGTGAGTATAGGCCATCTGTGACGATATTTCACTTCTTGCGGATCTGACACATCTGTTCGATAGAATTGTAAGATCTCGTACTTACACGATGTTATTGTAAACTATTTTGGTTTAACGTGTCAGTTACAAATGAAAACATTTAACGGATGTGGTGAACTTATGTGCAATACCTATCCTACTCTAAAGATATACTTTTACTCGTAATTTCCTGCCTTTCAATAACTAAAAAAAAAACAACTTATTGAACGGAGGGCAGGTCGTTGTGGAGACCTGGGACTAGAAAGCGTATGTTCCACTGTGGCGTCTTCACGCTGATCTAACATGCATAATTTTATTAGTTTTTAAAGTACTGGTAGCATAATAATATCTTACGTAGAAATTTCAAGATAAGTTTTTTAATTTCAAGAAAATGTTAATTAAAATTTTCAGTCATTAATAAAATAGTAAACCACAACAATCAATGACAACAATACATAAAGTAGACCTCTCTTACCCACCTATATTACTTTCCCTATACCTGGATTATTTTTAATGCCTTTGTTTTCCAGGGTTTGGAGTACCGATGGGTGCAGACCGGCAAGCTATGCGCCGACGGACCAATCACAGCGCTCTCATGGAATCTCGAAGGCACGCGTCTGCTTACTGGCGGCAAGATCCTGCAGTTATGGCACCAAGCTTCGCTCTACCAGGATGACAGCCAACGTAAGTGTACTTCAGTGCTAAGCACTATTTTGTTACCAATCCATCAAAATACATCTGCTGAGGTATTGGAGCCTATATTGCCCTTCAGGCAGAAACCGCACCCGCCGGCGGGTACGCGGATCTAAAGCCCGGTAGGGGTCATTCTTCTCCGACGCGTTTTTCGCCCTGGCAACGTTCTGGGCCGAGGTTCTTGCCTATCCGAGCTGAGGCCGTATACTCGATGACAGCCGCGGCGGCGGGGCGGTGGCGACCGCGGTGTGGGGAGTGGAGCGGCAACGCTTACCCGCCGCCCGCTGTCATCGAGAACAGTTCAATATAAAACTATGCTTTTGAAAGCGCCACCGCTCCCGCGTCACGGTCGCCGCCGCCCCGCTGCCAGCAGTCGTCGAGAATACGGCCTGAGGACGCCCCCAGATACGTTGTCATAAATTCCTAAAGGGTACGAGCCTTCCGCTCCCCCGCAAGTACGCGCCCGCTATATTACCACTCTGGTGGAAATAGCGATTAGTCCGTTCAAAAATTATAATATTGGAGCCTATTCTGAATTAGGTCGATCAGGCTTTAGTTAACCACGCAAGCTCATTCTTCACACACATCATTTTTTGAAACTCGTTTATAAGTAAAGTTATTTCGAGCGCATCTAATTTAAATGTTACAATCCCTTGTTAACAAATTATTTGTGCTAGTTGTAGTTCACTTGCTTATCCTCTTAATACCGTGTCATCAAATTGCACACATATTGCCGCTGCGCTGTTCTGAATCCTCGAAGTCTATTCTTGAAATAAAATACAGCCTTTAGGCTAGGCAGTGTTTTGCCTCCAATACTCGAGTGCGTTCGTTACATATTACAACAACTTGTGATTGCAATCTGACGCGATCTCTTTATTAAGAACGTCACGGATTATTTTAAAATATAATCCTGTAAACAGAGTTGTTCTGTATGAATTTATTATAACGGAAGCGCCTAAATGGTAGGCTTTTTGGAAATTGACTCGTAAGAATGTATTGACTGTAGGAATCTTCACTATCATTACCAAAACCAACAAAGAGTCACATGAATTGTTTGTCATGTATTCAGTTTTTAATCAGTGAACGTAATATGAACGAACTGGCCTTCTTTGAATCGTTACCTCATATTGTGTTCCATATATCGCTTTCGATACTTTATTTATTCTGGCGTGTGTAAGTCGACTAAAATACCTATTTCCGTATTCAAGAGCTATAAAAACAAGTATGTTTATGTTTTGATACGTCATTGTCATATGGAATACGTGACCAGTTTCTGTCTCAAAACATAATTTATATTAAATTATGCAACAACATAAATTATGTTAGCATGGTCTAGTTTCAACTGTTGTTTATAGCATTTGACCTATTGACCCGTTTGAGTTTTCCTTTATAAAAATGTAATTACATTAATGGCGCTGCGAAAGCTACCTTTTTGTATAGAGATGTCTGACCCTAATCGTAGTCATTAATTTATTGATTTCGTGTCCTCATTTTAGTGCAGATTGCGTAGTCGTAGCTATACAGCCGACACTACCCAAGTTGTATCATGTCGAGAACATTAAATCTCTGATCACAAGGACAAATTGCGCGAGATATACGTCTCCGTGTGTTGCGGACCGTACGTGACTTCACGCGATTTTTCATGCACAGTAATGTGTCCTATCTTATCTTTCTTTATTTTTTTCACACGCTAAAATAAGTCTTATCTCTGCGGGATAACAGTTGCCATAGCATTTCATATGACAACTGCTAATCAGTAATGAAGGCCATTTAGATAATCCTATGATATTTCAGGTCAAATCTATCTATCAAATCGAATGCGTATTGTCTTTTTTTGTTTCTTAAACGGATTTGCGCTAAACCCCAGATGGCCGTAAAAATAATCTTTTCTAGTTCGACAGTACTCTATATATGTCACCGTAAGATTGTGAACGCCGTTAGTTTATAATCTTACTCGCGATATTATAAACTTACGGAAAATTGTGAACTGAAACCAACCATTTACAATTTAACGAATTATTTCTCGTTAGTTTATAATCTTACGATGTCAAACCGTCAAATTGTGAACTGATTAAAAATTGGCATGCGGCGGAACGCACCTTGCACTCTGATGGGCGTCGAAATCTCGACCACTCGGCCACGGAAGCTGGTACGAGTATATTAAAATGTATTGTGCACTGTTTTTTAACCCAAATAAATGAAAAACAAAAAATGTATAATCAGTTTTTGGAGCTCTATTGCCCAGTTGTATATTTTTTTCAAACATGCTTAGCAAAGATTTGTCCCTGAATGTCGCCCTAAGAGACGAGTAGTAAATTAAGGCTATTGTGATCAAACTTGTTGTAAATATTTTATGACTTTTGAAATACTGCGATTGATACTTGCGATTGTGGACACTTGATGGAACTTGGTATAATTATTTAATAAAAGCCACTTTTACTAATTCCACGTTGTATTACACATAAATCCGACTCGTTTCAATTAACAGACCATCTTTACAGGGTTAGCCCTACATAATATTGTCTAGAATTTACATAGTTGACTTTACATAGACTTTACTTAGAATTTACATAGTAGAATTTACTTACTATAAACATCAGATACTTATTTGTGAATTATACTTCATGCTTCGTCCTCAAGATTGGTACCTAGAAAATAAATAAGAAAATTCACACATGTAGTAACGCATAGGTGCTACCACTCGATGCACTTAGTTGAGGGTAGAATGTTGTTTACATTCCTTTCCTCTTTTTTTTTTTTTTTTTTTTTTTTTTTTTTTTTTTTTTTTTTTTTTTTTTTTTTTTTTTTTGAGGGTATGTCTATCCCGTCCAGCTCCTCGGCTCGGTGTCGCCCGGTTTTCATTCGCTTTTTAGTGCCCGACCACTCGAGTTGCGGGAATTACTTTAAGAGTTTACTTAAAAATATATATTTTGGAAAATACAATTTATTGGTGATATTTATAATATTTTAGTGAATCTCTTGTGAACATTATAAAATGCCAAAAAGAAAGCGTGCTGACTCCCCGGATTTGGAGTCAATTTGTAGGAAAATAAAACTGCTGGAACGACAAGTTCGTGAAAAATGCAGCGCGAGGAAACGACATCGAACGAGAATCATCGTGTCGTCATCGTCATCGTCGTCGTCGTCGTCGTCTTCGCGAGAACCCTCACCTGATGCGCGGGATTCAGAAACAAGAGGTACCTACATAATTTGCTACTTTATGCATTACGCAACTTTGTTAGATACCTACCTAGGTTTTTGACGAAAAAGTGTATATTTTAAATTACTTATTATAGACGTATAGGGAAGCCTGCGCGGCTGTCTTGCCACGTTTATTCAATATCGGTTTGCGTTTTATTCTGTGGGAATTCTACCTTACCGATAAAATACAAGTAATTTAAAGTTGAAGTGATATTACATTATGCATTATAAACGTATTGGGAAGCCTGCGAGGCTCTTTCGTCACGTTTTTTCTCAAAATCGGTTTGCGTTTTATTCTGTGGGAATTCTACCTTACCGATAAAAAACAACTAATTTAAAATTGAAGTAATATTGCATTATTATGAAACGTATAGGGAAGCCTGCGAGGCTGTCTCGTCACGTTTGTTCTAGATCGGTTTGCGTCTTATTCTGTGGGAATTCTACCTTACTGATCAATATACACATAGCCCAGTTCATGCACAAACTTTACTGAATAGAGAGTAATGTTAAAGTTCGCTTGCGTTTTATTCTCTGGGAATACTACCTTGCGGCCTACGCTCTTAACTTTCCTAGTCAAGTTAGAAATATAACTATAATCAGATTCTTTGGAATCATGGTGGCTGTGACACATATTACTTACCTACGTGTGTTCTCGTTTTCTAGGAAAACCCACGCCCACGGTGTCAGACACTGGCGACGTAACGATTGACAATGATCTTCGCGAGATCCTTGACGCTGCTAACGGGTGCGAGCGCGCGCCCTCCCCGGCTGCCGCGCCCACCCCGGCTGCCGCGCCCACCCCGGCCGCTGCGCCCACCCCGGCTCCCGCGCCGTCGTCGCCGCCGCCCGCCACCCCCGCGGCCACTGAGCCGGCTTCCGCCCCGTCGCACGATGAAGCGACCACCAGTACTGCTCAAGCTGAGACGATAGAATTTGTCGACGCTCTGGACAGCGCCACATTAGAAATTTTGGGTGAAGATCCAGCGGCCAAAATTGAATACGGCCCTTCTGTTCATAAAGATATTGCTAGCCGATTTGAACATTTCGCCGTCACCGGTATAGACAAGGAGCTACGTAAAGAATTGGGTAAAAAGTACCTTACACCTGAAAATTGTGTCCGTACAGGAGCACCTATCCTTAATGATGAAATTCGCGCAGCTTTACCAGAAAACATTATCAAAAGAGATAAAATATTACAGGCTAAACAAAAACAACTGGCGACAGTTATATCCTGCGTAGCAAACACCATTACAGAACAATTAAATCAAAAGGAAAAAAACCACGATCTTCTCCAAAAATTAATGGACATGGGTCGTCTTTTGTGCGACATACAACACAAAGAATCACTGACCAGACGAAACTTTTCCCTTTTCTCAGTCAAAAAGGAAATGAAGGACCACCTGACACAAACTAATATAGACAAGCACTTATTCGGTGACAACCTCTCGGAGGCTCTAAAAGCTGCAAAAGCTGTTAACAAGTCCGGTTTGGATCTAAAAGTCCCTACGAAAGCTGCTAAGAAGAGCTTCGCTCCGGCAGTGAAACCACAGTCTTCAAAAAACTGGAAATACCCGGCCCCAGCTCGCCGGCAGCCGGGTCCACCGAAGAGCCGAGAGACTTTTCAGCGCGAGCCGCCCTCGACGTCATCGAAGAGGTCGCCGCATCAGTCGAAGACGACCCGCCGCCGGTAGACACGGTAAGATATGCGGGTCAGCTTTCTCTCTTCTCTAAACAATGGGCTCTTATCACAAAAGACCGTACAATCCTTAATTGGATAAATGGATATAATATTAAGTTTTCAAAGCCGGTTGTTCAAAACCACATACCTGATCCACCTGTGCCTAACAAATCAGAGCAAATACATTTCGAAAACGCCATACGCAATTTACTTAGTATCGGCGCAATTTCTGAATGTGAACCACATAAAGAGCAGTTTTTGTCCAGCATTTTTTTACGACCCAAACCTAATGGCAAATTTCGATTAATTTTAAACTTAAAAAATCTTAATAGATTTATTGAAACTGACCATTTTAAAATAGAAGACTTACGTACAGCAATTAAGTTGTTAACCAAAGATTGTTACATGTGTACGATGGACTTGAAAGACGCCTATTTTTTGTTGAAAATTCATAACGAGTCGAAAAAATACTTAAGATTTCAATGGGCGGGAAAAATCTTTGAATTCAACGTTTTACCATTTGGGTTAAATACCGCCCCATACGTCTTTACTAAAATTATGAAGCCTGTAGCTAAATTATTGCGACTTTGCGGCTATTTGTCGACAGTGTACCTTGACGACCAATTATTACTAGGCCGGTCTTATAGTGAATGTCTTGACAATATTAACACAACGAGAAAGCTGTTATTAGCACTGGGTTTTAAAATTAATTTTAACAAAAGCGTTTTAGTACCATCCACGACATGCAAGTTCCTTGGCTACATTATTAATTCTCACTCTATGACTATTAGCTTGCCAACAGACAAACAAATAAAAATAACTGAAGAAATTCAAGAATTTACACGACTCCAACGTTGCACGATTAGGCGTTTTGCTCGTCTGCTTGGTTTGCTCATTTCGGCATGTCCAGCCGTAGAGTACGGGCTGCTATATACGAAAGAACTAGAACGATGTAAATATCTCAACCTTAAAGCCGATGATGACTATGAGAAGTTGATGAACATACCTAGTTCATTATTGCCAGACCTTCGATGGTGGCTACAAGCCCTGGAAAATCCTTCTCATAGAATTAGGGACGATTCTTATGCAGTCGAAATCTATTCTGACGCCTCAACGACGGGATGGGGCGCGGCCTGCGAGGGTCAGACTGCTAGTGGCCAGTGGTCGCAGGACGAACGACGGCAGCACATTAACGTTCTAGAATTGTTAGCGGCTTTCTTTGCGCTCAAAATATTTGCAAAAGATTATTCCAATTGCCAAATATTATTACGAATTGACAATTCAACTGCCATTGCTTATATTAATCGGATGGGCGGAATTCAATATCCTCATCTTACTCGTATCAGTAGAAATATTTGGCAATGGTGTGAATCCAAGAAAATATTCATATTTGCATGTTATATAAAATCGGTTGACAATCATATTGCAGATGCGGAGTCTAGACGCTCTCATCCGGACATCGAATGGGAGCTGTCAGACTCTGCGTACAAAACCATTGTGGATAGATTCGGTAAACCTACTATTGACCTATTTGCCAGCAGGCTAAATAAGAAGTGTGATACATACGTGTCTTGGCATAGAGACCCAGATGCATTCTCTGTAAATGCATTCACTATAAGATGGTCAAGTCATTTTTTCTATGCTTTTCCCCCCTTCGCTATAATACTTAAAACTCTTAGAAAAATTATATTAGATAAAGCGACGGGCATTATGGTTGTGCCAGACTGGCCGACACAACCGTGGTACCCTGTCTTTAGGAAACTGTTAACATCGGACTGCGTAACCTTCACGCCCAATAATCGTGTGTTAATTTCCCATTGCAGCCACAACATCCAACGCAACCTTACCCTGGTGGCAGGGATATTGTCAGGGCAGCACTACTGCAACGAAAGGTTCCGCAATCTTCTATAGAAATTATGTTGGCTTCTATATCACGTAGCTCACTAAAACAATACGATACTTACTTTCGAAAATGGTACGACTTCTGCTCCCAAAATTGTATTAACATATACGAGGCGCCAATTCCTAGAGTAATTGAGTTTCTTACCACAATATTTCATAAAGGCGCGCAATACGGCTCTTTAAATAGCTGTAGATCGGCTTTAGCCTTAATATTGGGATCTACAGTCTCAGAGGATGACTGTATCCAAAGGTTTTTCAAGGGAGTGTTTAGGCTTAGACCCCCAGCGCCTAAGTATAATGTCACGTGGGACCCTAGTCAAGTCCTCCAAATGTTGGCTACGTGGCACAACAGTGAAGAACTTTCGTTAGAGAGAATTTCTAGGAAGTGTTGTACCTTACTTGCACTCGTAACGGCACACAGAGTGCAAACATTATCCATGATTGATATTGAAAATATTGAAACCTTTCCTACACAAATTACAATAAAAATCCCAGAATTAATCAAAACTTCACGGATAGGATCCAAACAACCAATCTTACATTTACCTTTTTTCGAGGAAAGTGTCGAGATTTGCCCCGCTAAAACTATTATTTTTTACATGGAAAAAACAAAAACCATTCGTAAAACTAATAAACTTTTTATAAGCTTCAAAAAGCCACACAAAGCCGTTACGACTCAAACATTGAGTCGTTGGATAAAATCCACACTCAAAGATGCCGGAATTGACGTCTCCATCTTTTCTGCCCACAGCACCCGCCATGCCTCGACGTCTCTTGCTCTACAGCAGGGCGTCAGCATTGACCAGATACGCCAGACCGCTGGCTGGAGCAATAACTCCGCCACGTTCGCGAGGTTCTATAACAGGCGTATTGTAAACACAGACGACGGGGCACTGGCGAGGGCTGTTGCTAATCTTTAAAAATTTGATTATTTTATTTGATTAATTAAAATTATTGTAATCAATAACTTAATAAGTTATGCATACAGTATTGGTAATTTGGTATTATTGTGGATTGGTTGAACAATTATCAAAATAAACTATTTGTTGATTAAATTAACATACAAAGAGTTTTCTTTAATTACCAAGTAAACTACCTAGGCTGACAAATAAAGATGTTTCCAAAACGCTCTCAAGGTCTACATGTGTGAATTTTCTTATTTATTTTCTAGGTACCAATCTTGAGGACGAAGCATGAAGTATAATTAAAGATTAAACGAACTTACCAAAGTGAAGTTCTATCATAATTATACGAATGCTTCGTCCGAAAAGATTGGTACCACCCGCCCTCCCTGAACCCAGTTCAACAGTTTGGAAACATTTTATTATTTGTTCACTCTAAACTAATGAAAACCGGGCGACACCGAGCCGAGGAGCTGGACGGGATAGACATACCCTCAAAAAAAAAAAAAAAAAAAAAAAAAAAAAGAGGAAAGGAATGTAAACAACATTCTACCCTCAACTAAGTGCATCGAGTGGTAGCACCTATGCGTTACTACATGTGTGAATTTTCTTATTTATTTTCTAGGTACCAATCTTTTCGGACGAAGCATTCGTATAATTATGATAGAACTTCACTTTGGTAAGTTCGTTTAATCTTTAATTGTTTCATCCTTTTAGCTGTTAAAGCAGATAAATCGTAACGACAGTGCTACGGTTGCTACGCCGTAGCAGAGGTCTACTGTTAACGTTGAAGAAAGATCTGTCGTTAATTAATTATTTTCCTTGTAAAACTTTAATTAGATTATTGTAAACCCTTTTTGCGCGTTGGACGTTTTTCTCGTAGCGTAGCGACAGTGCGGTGTAACGCTTGCTACGCCGTAGCACAAGTCTACAGTTAGGCCCGGTTTCCACCAAAGCGGAGAGAGAAGATGTGGAAATAACTAAATCTGATTGGTTATTCAAATACATCTCCTCTCCGCTTTGGTGGAAACCAGGCCTTAATGTATGATTGCTAAATGAATTAATTGAACTAATGTTTAATGAATTGTTTTTGTTTATTGCAGCGAGTTCCGGTGTGACATTCCAAATCGGCGGTGACAAAGAGGACAAACCCAAGCAGCCTGAAGAGGAGGAACCGGTGAGTTGGCACTTTTTATAATGAAATTCCCATTGATTTGTATAATTTGGGATAAGCATTTACTAGTGTTTAATTGTATACAACTTTTATTAGAATGGCTTGATAAATCGGTCTTCTTTTGGAAAAAGCATGTTTCTGACTTCTTTTCTAAAATATGTTTTTTTGAGGATTATATAACTAATATATTCGTGTGTAGAGTTGTCAATGGGACAATACGTGACACGGTAAACTAAACTATCAAATCCGTGTGCACAAAGAGTCGTAAAGATCCTCCAAATCACAGCTCATCTATAAAAATCATTGTTTAAGATAAGAAATTGTTTATGTTATGCTGGAGAT
This sequence comes from Carpatolechia fugitivella, assembly GCA_951230895.1. Taxonomy (NCBI): domain Eukaryota; kingdom Metazoa; phylum Arthropoda; class Insecta; order Lepidoptera; family Gelechiidae; genus Carpatolechia; species Carpatolechia fugitivella. The sequence continues at coordinate 6,303,598 of OX579660.1, forward strand.
AGTTATGGCACCTCGTGATTAGACGTGTACCTTCTCAACGACTATCTTCGCACAACTTTAGATCACAGATAAGATAACTTCACACAACAAAATGTCTGATATCATTGTTTGGTCCTACATGTATCTGCACCGTGACGTACTTGCCATTTGGTTTAATTAAACCTAATTTAGGTATGTTTCTGAATACGATTCAAGGTTGGATCGGGATAGTGTTGCCCGAATTTGACTTCTAGAATCGATTTTTTGCTCGCTACTGTAATGAATAAATCGATTATTCGACGATTTACTTGAAAATAATATCGGATATGCTATAACGAGTACAAAGTTGACGTCAAATATCTAACGTAGCTTTAGAAAATCTCGTAAATGTCTAGACTTTAAGAGATACGATTTAGGTAGATGAATGGGTACATGCATAAGATTTTTTAAACCTTTATACCAAGTGCGAGGTTTTGTACATTTTTATAGCGTCAAACGTAATTGCAGGGATAAAATTATTTTCAGATCTAAATGTTTGTCTTTACTTGCGACTGACTGTTCATGTAGCAGCTCTAGATCGGGTAGTAAAATTCCGTTGTCACTATCAATCAACCCGTGTTTGCAAAAAGATCTATATAGAAATAGTAGTTACACGCTATTTACGTGGTGCTGAATGATAGTCGTGAATGACTGTATTAAAACGGTGGGTATTTCTGTAGATGTTATTGATGAATCATTTTTTTGCGTTTTGTAAAAGGTATAAAACAATAACCTGCCAAGCACGTGTTGGGCCACGCAAAGTGTAGGGTCCCGTAGTTGTCCAATACCACTTATTAGACCGTTTATCTTCATCAAAACATTTTTCTATGATATCGGTATACTTGGGTAAGATGCTCTGACAGATTAAAATTTTAAAAACTTTTTAATATTATTTCGTTTATTTATTTATTAAACTGTTTAATGATAAAATAAGAGGTGAAGTTATTTTTTTTTATATTTTAGCTATTATGGTTTTTAAAGTGAATATTATAAAAAAAGTTGTTAACGTCGTATGAAAAATTTTTAAGCTGTCAGAACTCATCCTATAATAACCCGACTATAGTACCAAATTTCTTACTTGTACAACTACATTTTATAAGTTGGTCTATTATTCGATAATCTGTAAAGCCAACGAAATATATCTGAAACGTACACTAGCATCGAAAAATCGTTTTAACAAACCCCCATTATTTAAAAAAAAACTATCCAACGAACGAGGTATCACACTATAAGGTAGTCGTGAATAAAAAAAAATAACCCCCACTTCACGTGTACCAGAGGAACCCTAAAAATATTTTTTTAATTTTGCTTTGTTGGCATGATTAATATGTATATCCAGGCCAAATTACAGCCTTCTAGTACTAGGAGTCCTTATTGTATGTACCTATTTAACCCAATAAAACTTTAATCTTTTTTATCATCACATTAAATTGTACTGTTTATTTGTGAAATTTTGTAGCTCTACTTAGGGTGTTCTTTTTATTTTCTTTTTACATTAAATGTCATATAGAATTTGCGTAGAAAGATATTTAAAAGTGCACGTGCACTGCACCGAATTTATTGTTATTCTTTTTCCTTCTTTGCGGCTTGAGAACTGAGAATGACAATGCCTGCTGACGCGATATTAATTCATCCAGTGAACATCTGTCGCGGGTTTGAATCCCTGTCCGTAGGAACAACAATCTATTTGTAATGCTATCTCCAATTTGGTTAAACCATTGCAGGATGATTGTCTTAGAATGCACCTTAAGCTACGGAAATAGACACCAGGATTTGTGAGGTCAGCCATTATGATTGACCTTACCACCCGCACAATATGAAATGAAATGACCGTTGTATTGTAACTGTCCGTAGGGTTGGATATGCGTCTGGCAGTGTCACACGGCGACGCCTACGCACCATCTAGCATTCTCTCCAGACGGCGTTCTCTTCGCCACCTCCGGTATCAATGACCGGCTCGTCAAGATCTGGTACCAGAACAAAGGTAAGCTGCAAGCTTTTTTTCCCTAACGGACCTAATCACTATTTTACCAAAGTGGCCATATAGCGAACGCGGACTTGCCCAAAAATAATGCAATAATGTCGTAGTTTTACATACAAATCCCAGTCTGTGATGCGGTTCAAAAGCAGCGATCCCAACCGAAACGCCACTAAATCAGACATAACATATTTCTAGCAAAACGACTTTCGTATAATTTATTAGGACATAAATATTATATTATATTATATTTTCTATTTTAGTTGATATGCAATGGCTGAAGCATTCCCTACAATAAAATAATGTATTCGTCTGAGGGATCGATCAAAATAAGTTTCTCTAAAAAACACTCTTTTCTTAAATTGAATTCGAGTGAACTTAAAAAGAACTTTCTATTTTAGAAGTCTATTAAAAAGTCCCAAGCACAAGTTTCCGGAGACATAACGATCTTCTGTGACGTAAATATTTAGTTTCTGCTTGGCCGGCTCACGGCTTTAAATGCCAAAAATAAAGCCTATAAACAACGCGGCCGCGATATTAACACTTTTACTGCCATTTTATGAACAACAAAAGACAATTCGTGAGTTTGGTGACTTTAAAAGCGGTATAAATCCCCTTAGTTATAGCACAAGTTTATTGGAATCAATAAAATCGATTCGCCTTTGATCTTCCTGAAAAATTGTTGATAGCATTATTGAAAACGAGTTTCATAAAGACACATATTTCTTTATAAAAGTTGGTTGAATAACTAAAGTTGAGGTACAATTTGATTAGCAATATATTTAATCTACCAAAGGCAAATATAATATAATATACTTTATTGCTTTATTGCACATTGCACACAAGGACATAGCTTGAAAGTACAGAAGATAGATAAAAGGGTGTACAGATAGGCGGCCTTATTGCTAAGGTAGCAATTTCTTCCAGGCAACCTTAGGGTACAAGAAAACTTTATTGGAACTGTGGGACGGTGCACACAAGAAAAATAGAATAGGATAAGCTATTTAATACTATTAATCAAGTATAAGTACTAATCAAATCTACATATATCTCTAAGATATTTATCTAGTTTTGATTTTGGATTGGATTTGAAAGAAACATGTTGTGTGTGCTGTGTCGACCTCACGTCAGGACTATCATAGCAGGTGGTGTTCGGCTTATACCGCTATGATGACAGTCAGTAACTTATTCTCGATAAACAAACAATAATGTTTGACACGCTTGGATGATTACTTGTTTCAGTGTTGATACAAGCTCACGGCGAGCACATTCCATCTGACTTGAACTACACGTTCATCTACGTGGCGCATCCTCGAGCCGTGACGCACGTGTCATGGCGGAAAACCAGCAAATACATGCCCAAGTAAGTACCACTTTAATAGAAAAGAGTGGGATAATATTGATGAGATGATTCTCTCCTTTTTCTTTTTCTTTAGCATTTATGACCAAGCATATGTATCTCGTTAGTCGTCATTACTAATAGTTATTATATTAAATTATAAATTCATACATATTGCTACATGTATATATATGCTACAGAATATAACAATAAAGGTTTATTTATTTATCTTTTAATGAGACAAGTTTATGATAATAATTAATGAAAATAAATGTATTATAAGACCTATATCTGTATTTAGTTTCTTTAAATCCTACAATTCTAAACTAATTAGCCTTTTTTAAAGTAAATAAGCATGCATCTTGATGATAAAATAGTACTTATCACACTAAAAAACTAAAACATTACTGATCAATTGTAATTTCTTATTGCGTAAAACAGAGGCAGCGTAGGCAACGTGCTAGTAACATCGTGCGTCGACAACATCTGCCGCGTGTGGGCGGAGACACTCCTCCCCGAAGACGAGTGGGGCGGGGGCGTGGTGACGTCACACTCGCGCTCGCCGCCGCGCCGCCAGAGAGCCACGCACCGCCACAAACACCGGTTCATGCAGCGACTCAAACACATGAAGTAAGTGTACTAGTGACGTCACAGGACAACATCTGCCGCGTGCGGGTGGAGACGCTCCTCCCCGAAGACGAGTGGGGTGGGGGCGTGGTGACGTCACACTCGCGCTCGCCGCCGCGCCGCCAGCGAAACACCGGTTCATGCAGCGACTCAAACACATAAAGTGAGTGTACGTTACAGGACAACATCTGCCGCGTGTGGGCGGAGACACTCCTCCCCGAATACGAGTGGGGCGAGGGCGTGGTGACGTCACACTCGCGATCGCCGCCGCGCCGCCAGAGAGCCACGCACCGCCACAAACACCGGTTCATGCAGCGACTCAAACACATGAAGTAAGTGTACTAGTGACGTCACAGGACAACATCTGCCGCGTGCGGGTGGAGACGCTCCTCCCCGAAGACGAGTGGGGTGGGGGCGTGGTGACGTCACACTCGCGCTCGCCGCCGCGCCGCCAGCGAAACACCGGTTCATGCAGCGACTCAAACACATAAAGTGAGTGTACGTTACAGGACAACATCTGCCGCGTGTGGGCGGAGACACTCCTCCCCGAATACGAGTGGGGCGAGGGCGTGGTGACGTCACACTCGCGATCGCCGCCGCGCCGCCAGAGAGCCACGCACCGCCACAAACACCGGTTCATGCAGCGACTCAAACACATGAAGTGAGTGTACTAGTGACGTCACAGGACAACATCTGCCGCGTGCGGGTGGAGACGCTCCTCCCCGAAGACGAGTGGGGTGGGGGCGTGGTGACGTCACACTCGCGCTCGCCGCCGCGCCGCCAGCGAAACACCGGTTCATGCAGCGACTCAAACACATAAAGTGAGTGTACGTCACAGGACAACATCTGCCGCGTGTGGGCGGAGACACTCCTCCCCGAAGACGAGTGGGGCGGGGGCGTGGTGACATCACACTCGCGCTCGCCGCCAGCGCGCCACGCACCGCCACAAACACCGGTTCATGCAGCGACTCAAACACATGAAGTGAGTGTACTAGTGACGTCACAGGACAACATCTGCCACGTGTGGGCGGAGACACTCCTCCCCGAAGACGAGTGGGGCGGGGGCGTGGTGACGTCACACTCGCGCTCGCCGCCAGCGCGCTACGCACCGCCACAAACACCGGTTCATGCAGCGACTCAAACACATGAAGTGAGTGTACTAGTGACGTCACAGGACAACATCTGCCGCGTGCGGGTGGAGACGCTCCTCCCCGAAGACGAGTGGGGTGGGGGCGTGGTGACGTCACACTCGCGCTCGCCGCCGCGCCGCCAGCGAAACACCGGTTCATGCAGCGACTCAAACACATAAAGTGAGTGTACGTCACAGGACAACATCTGCCGCGTGTGGGCGGAGACACTCCTCCCCGAAGACGAGTGGGGCGGGGGCGTGGTGACGTCACACTCGCGCTCGCCGCGGCGCCGCCAGAGAGCCACGCACCGCCACAAACACCGGTTCATGCAGCGGCTCAAACACATGAAGTTTTTTTTTTTTTTAATTCTTTTATTCATGTAAGGTAAAATACAAAAAGTTGGCTATGTACTCCACTAAAGAAACTTAATGTAAGTTTATGCTAAGCGGAGCATCGCTCAAATACACATATTACAAATACTTATAGCTAATAAATATAACAGCTTGATTATAATCCAATGAAGTGACGTTTTAATATTTTTTTATACAAATTAGGTTTAGGATTTTGGACTAACTTATTTAGGACTTCTGTAGGCAACTCATTCAGGAATTCCGGTTTTTTGTTTTTTTTTTTAAGTAAGTGTACTAGTGACGTCACAGGACAACATCTGCCGCGTGTGGGCGGAGACGCTCCTCCCCGAAGACGAGTGGCGCGGGGGCGTGGTGACGTCATGAAGTAAGTGCTTTGTTACGGTTGCGGAATTTCTGCCACCTGGACATCAACTGAAGTGACCGATATTATAGTCTCTAAAATAGTAAAGGTATGCATATTTTTTTAAATTACGGTAAATAGAAATCCTGTAGAGCTTATTGAGTTGTTCGTCTCCTATCATATCGTACTAATTATAGACCATTTTTCGTCTATGGTGATAACTTGACGTCGTAAAGTAATATAACTTATTATAATTCGAATTCTAATAAAGAAATATTGGAAACACATTCGTTGAAAATACTTTTAAACAAAGCGTTTTATTTCTAAAATGGACGTAATATGTTATTTTTGTATTATAAACGTTAATAATTTCGCAGGACGTGTTTCCACATCAGACGGAACGCGCAGTCGAAGCAGCCGGGCACGCCGATACCGACGCTGCCGTCCACGTACAGTGCGCACGACTTCCACAACCCGTACCACGCCACCTCGTACACTGGGGGTAAGCTCTTAATAAACAAAAATGTCATACCACTGTACAGAACGGCCACTCACCCCCTCCCGCAAATCGGCGTTTCTTCACCCCATATTCAAGACGGCCGCGCCGCCGTCGCCGCCGCGCGCTGTCAGTCGTACAGCATCGTGGCCCGCGCATTTTACTAGTAAATCGAGTAGTAAGCATTTAAAAAACGGTAGTTGTATGGAGTTAACAATAGCTCAAAGCTCAAATTTACACTCGTATTCCTAAAGGGGCAAGCAGTTGGCTTACATATACGCAACTGAACGCAGATACTAGTCCTAGTAACAATTTACCAGCATTTCGCCTATGTAACACTAAACCCAGTTTATATTAAACTCGCGGAAAGAAATGGGGTAGCCCTATTCTTAAGTCGGGAATCACACGGCATGTCAAGCTAGCTATACTCTGCAGTGCGTTAATATATATTGAGGAATATATTTAGTCATAGATCTACATCATGTTGTAAGTCGATGGCCGATTTCACAAACCCCGACAAGTGTTACTGTGTCTACTTCCTAGTGGTACAAAGTCTTGTTTACGGATTTTAATATATGTACGAGCCAAGAAAGTATTGATGATCTAAGAAGACAAATATGAAAAAAAATCGAGATTTTATTTCTAAAACATCCTTGCTTTCCCTAAAATTTACATAACGTCTTCCCAGGTCTTCATTTCCACTTGGCGGCGTCGATAAACGCGGAGACGGATATCCCGCTAGTGCCGTCCTTGTCGGGCGGTTCCGGTCGGTTCATCCTGCACTGGCTGCATAATAAGGAGATGCACTTCACCAGCCAAGCTGAAGCTATACTGCACGATCTTACTAAAAAAGTAAGTCAAATATTGAAACTGGACCAAAAAAAAAAATGAGCGTGATATTACTACAATCGACAGACATATTGTCAGGGGATGATTCCACAATTTTAAATTTAAAAACCATATTTTGCTTTCTTTCTTTACTAACATAAATATTAAGCCTACTGTACTAATCATAATTGGACAATATTAGTCTGAAATAAAAGTTTTTTTTTTTTTTTTTATTGTCTTGAAACCCAGATCATCAATATTGATTGAGAGCTACACAGTTGAACATCAAGCGAGATCAATAACTACGAAACATTTATACACAAACACAGCCTTTAAGCATTATGATATGGCATAAAGGTTTCATCAAGGTTATAATAGCGGAATCAAATTATCTGCATCTCTCCGTTTTTTCACTCGGAGACATCACTGCAAAAAGATCGAGTGCGCCCGTAAATGACAAACAGTCGACATTATTAAAAAAATATATGTGGGGGCTTCTCACACACGGCCATCTGATTCCAAACTAAGCAAAACTTGTGCTATGGGTATCAGACAGCTGATATACATTAAATACATATATAGATAAACAACATCCAGACACAAGGTAAACACAAGTGCTCATCACACGAAAGTTTGCCCTAGGCGGGATTTGAACCCGCGACCCTGTGCGGCAGGCAGGCGTACTACCAACTTGGCTACGGGGCCATCAATATATATTTATGCATTTATTAATAAGTATCTACTTAGCCAATCTAGTGAGATTAGGAGTGCCTAACCTCACCTAAGACCCTGATTTGTACCTAGTACTTACATTTATTTTAATCTAGATTTTAGATAAAGAAGAGACAGAAGAGGGAGGATCCGACCACACCACTCATCCGGACGGGGAGAATGACGCGAGTAAGTGACAAAATAAACTAACTTCTACATCTGCTTACTGTACTAAAACTTATACTAATATATTAAACAGCTTTACAGTTCCTTACAAGTGTGTAACAGTAGTGAAGTTATGAGGTAATCTTTGTGCAGAACTCATGTTAACATTATTAACTCATGTACTTTTGTGATCATCAGTATGTACTGTTTATCTTGACAAGTCAGCAGAGAGTATCAAGCCTATGAAAAAATCTAGTTCCTCAGTGAATTTTCTTAGTCGATCAGTGCTTTATACAATTATTATTTTAAATTATCATATTTTATTACAATGACTACGTATGACAATATTAACTATGATAGTCGGATGTAACGAAAAAAATCACTTTTGTAGAACATTCTCTGTAAACTTGTCAACAAAAAGCTACATCAATATAACCAAAGCGAGAAGCCTACATATCTATAACTAGGCATAGCTTCGTAACGCTTTCTGCCTTTTCACGCTGCGTCGTTTAGAGTATTCAGGACATAGGCGGCCGAGCCAACATCTTACCAAAACCCAATCTGAGGATAACAGTAACAGTGACGAAGGGAAAGAAGGTGAGATGCTACATCACATGACATTCACTTATAGAACTTACATTTTAAAATATTAAATCAAACCGTGCTTTGTTGTTATTAAAAAACGCTTCTTTTTTGTTTGTTTATTTGATTGAGTTTGAGATATAGATAATATATAACTTCAGAGAAATATAAAGCAATGGCAGGACACGAAGTTTACAAATACGTAATTTGTGGTACGTGTATCACTTTTATAGTATGCGCTACGAAAATAAAACTCTTCGAATTATTTGTGCTGTAAAGCCCAAGAAACAAGCGCTTTAAAAAAGCGTCCGCGTACACGTTCTACGCAATATCTATCAAATCTTCAGCCAACCATAATCAACCATTGTTACTTTATGTGATTCTACAACCACTATTTTATTTAACACGAATGAAACTCTGCTCCGAAAAAAATCAGATAAATTCACCGCACGCGAACATCTCTACACAATATGACACACTTTCCTCCTTCCTTTCTTATTTTTTTATACTGCGACTTACCCATTATATCTGCCTATAGTTAGCGGGAACCACAGCCACCCCAGCCTCTCCAACACGACGTCAATAAACTCGATAGCGACGGACGTGACGTGCACGCACCTGCCCGATTCCCTGGACGCTAAGATCGAGTCGCTGTTGCGAGACTGGCATCAAAGCCCGGACTTGCTTTTCTCCATACATCCCGTTGACGGCAGCTTTCTTATATGGTACGTATAATATAGGTAATACTTATAGGTGCATTGTTTTACTGCTTGCGACTCGCGAAATTTCCCCTATACAACTTCTCGTCGATATGTATCGTTCGCGTCAGCATTCATCTAAAATAAACTGCCATTGGCGGCTCATAAATGTTTACACTACGCTTTGTGGGGTCGGTCGTCGACCTTGGAACCCGTACGACGAAAACTACTACCTTGTGCCGATTGATCATGCTTTTTGTAGTGCTCAAAAGTCTAGGCGATTGAAGACGGCACGTGTTGTTAATCGGTACCATTACCCAAACAGATTGATTTGCTATTCGGTTCATAGACTATAACTATGCAAAAGTTCAAGTCGATCCTTTGCTGTGTGAAAGAAGGACAAACCAACAAACACTATCATTAAAACAGCATCTCTTACTTACTATGCGATGATTTTGCGAGTCTAAAAGAAACCATTTCAGAAATTTTCTCGTCAAAGTTAACCTTTCTCCGCAGGGTGTGTGAATGGTTAGATGAATTGCAAGCGGGGGCGATACGGCAAGCGCAGGTGTCGTTTTCGGCGCGCATTCCATCGGCGTTTCCTCTAGGAGACGCGACGACGATGTGTACGCCCGCAGCGTTGTATCACGCAGCGGCGCAACCGTTGTACGTGCGGCATAGAACCAAGCCTGTCATACCAGGTATGAGTACCTTGTGGTGAGAATGATAAGAATAGTGACGTAGATTAAAATTCTAAGTGGAAAGTAGGGAAAAATTATGATGTATTTTGGACAAAGCTTTTCCATGCATATTTATTTTGGTTTCAGTTGAATAAAAAAACATTTAAGAGATGTGATTTACTCATAGATTTTATATTAGATTTTTATCCCTAATAGACCTAATCGCTATTTCTACCAAAGTGGTAATACTTGTATAGCAGGCGCGGGCTTGATTTTATATTAGAGGTTGTTCTATTATTTGTTTTATTATTATTTTTGTTAGTTGTTTGTTACAGAATTGGAAGTTTTTAATTTGACTTGTCTTTTAGATTAATGTTTGATAGTTTGAATTAAATAGTAATTTTTTACAGGTCAAACACCGCAACCGGAGACGGTGACAACTCCTTTAGCCAGCGTTATGGAAGAAAAGGAAGAGACGGAGTGGCCACAGAACGACGGAGAACAAAATGAACAACAGGAAAACGGTATACCTATATCGCCTTTTCTTTATTTGCCAGGGTGCTTAGATTGACTATAATATTTGATCAAGATCAAATAGCTCAAGAGCCATTGTGGCGTTGGAAAAATAAGTAGTCAAATTAGTTTTAAATCTTTGTTAACAGAAAAGATACATAAATTAAACATATGAGAGACTAGCTATCCGCCCGCTGCTACGCTCGCGTTATGTAAGATTTCCCCGTGGGAATAAGACTTTATCCCGTAAAAAGTATCCTATGTGTTAATCCAAGGTACAACCTATCTCCATTCCAAATTTCATCTAAATCCGTTCAGTAGTTTAGTCGTGAAAGCGGAACAAACATCCAAATAATAAAGATCAAAACATACTTTCACATTTATAATATGAGTGTGATTTAGACCTGCAAACAGAGAGTTGGACGGCGAAATTTTAAAATGAAATTCGTTTAATGTCTTATCAGGTTTTAAACGGTATGTAAACGTATCAAGAATAAAATTAACTCGAATTAAAATATTAGTTTATATATCTCATGGTCTTCAATTATCAGAAAAACGAAAAGAGAGATCTTTTACCAATAACATCACTGACGTGTTTCTTAAATGTTCTAAGATATTCTTCACGTCACAGGTCCTCACGAAGAGAGTAACAACGACATGCAGAGGAAGACGAGTGTGGTGACGGAAGACCTGGGCGAGAACCAAGAAGGGGACGTGTTAGACACGGCACCTGTCATATCCATGGTCACCAACCACACCAACGGCACTCTCAACTTGTGGCAGCTCACCTTCGATGATAAGTCTAAGTTTTCACAGGTAAAACTATAAGAGCTAGCGCGCACTAGTGACTTTTGTCGCGGCGGCAGAATGTCTCTCTCGTCAAGTTTACTAGAGTGCGAAAGAGAGGCACATAGTGTCTCGAGAGACAAAAGTCGCTAGTGCGCGCATAGCGTAAACCCACATCAACCAACTGCTAGGTGCCTTTTATGCCAATACTCCACGGTCTCCTACCATCCGCACCCAAAGATACTGACAATTTGACATTATCGTCGAACAATTCCGCTACCTATTGGCTTTATTTTTCCTGTTGAAATCATATGTTTGAAGAAAATATTGCCTACCAAACAACGACTATTATAATTCGTTGCTACCAAATGATAGTAGACTACACATGGTGCGTCTAAAAAAACTTGAAGAACTATGTTGGCAACACCAATAAAATTTTGTTCCACCCATAATTCATTATGTATATTCCGTGCTTTATGGCTTTTTTCGTCATCATCATCATCGTGTGGGTTGTAAGGTCGACAACCGACCTCACAAAACCTGGTGTCAGTGTTATAGAGCCGCCAAAAGCCACTGACTTGGCTCGTGTAACGATTAGATAGTAGCTGGGACCAACGGCTTAACGTGCCTTCCGAAGCACGGGATCATCTTTCTTTTCGGACAATCAGGTGATTCAGCCTGCAATTCCTAACCAAACTGGGGAAAGTCTCACAAAGATATTTTCGCTTGACAGTGTTCCCATCGGGAATCGAACCCGGAACCTCCGTAACGGGCGTCGAAAAGTCTTTTATCGTGGGAATTTATAACGCTGTTAAATAAACATTTAAATAACATTTTCCCCGATACTTTTGTTTCTTTTGTAGGTGCTATCAATCGGACACGCGTCGCGGGCGTCCGGACATAGGTTTAGGGTAAACGACATCACATGCCATCCAGTATTACCTTTACTTCTTACTACAAGTCATCATAATATATCAGGTAAGTGTGCTTTTTGTTGAGATTGGAAGTTGTTACTTAATATGTGCATGATCGGCGTAAGATGACGATGGATGTAGGTCATAATCGGGCTCCACGACTCACATTTTAGGTCTGGATAATTTAGAAACTCTTAAAGCCAAAATATATCACACGTAGTCGTATTTGGAATTATAGCGATAGCGATCCAAAAAGTATTGCCGTTCACAAAGAGTAGCGACACTGATAATGGGGGATTTCCTGACAGCTCTTTAAAAAATAAAAATAATAGTTCTAATTATGACGATAGATGGCGCCAGGTGTACTTCGCGGATTCTTTTTTAATCCTTTTATGACCCTGGGTGACTCGTCGGATTTCTTCGGATCCACGAATCGTCAACGCCATCTATTGAAGATTTATGAACTATTTTTTTAATTGGCTGTCGGAAAATCCCCCATTAATGGTCACAAATTTTATCCATAGTACTAAAAAAAAATTCAAATTAATTTAGAACTATAGGTGCTATCCGGCCTTTAGCAATACAGTTGTGTACGTCTTTTAATTTCAACTCACTCTTATAAATTCAGGTATGTATTATACTACAACAGATAATGAAAGAAACACGCATGAGCCAGAAGACGACTCAGCAGCCGGTGGATTGTGTTCCGAGCTAATAATGTGGCGCGTCGAGTGCGTCGGTCCGCTGGGCAAGTCTGGCGGGGTGTCCGAACTAGCACGGGTCAACTCGCCGCACCTTTCCGCGTTTAGTAACGTCGCCTGGTTACCTACACTACTACCTAGGTAAGAACATGAATATTGATCTGCTTTCCAAAATTTTTGTCCGAACCCCCAGACTGACCTTACGTAATAGCGCCCCCATCCATCTTCCCTCTTTTCATTTCTTTTGCGTGCAAGCAGCAATTTTATTAAATTTTGCCAAGAATTTGACCTGGACTTGTTTAATACTGGTTCCGATTCGGCGAGACGTCTGCTAAGTAGACAATTTTTTTTTTAACTGAACAATCTGTTTGCGAGCTAGTATTCAGGCCTATGAGTATACACTCATAGGCCTGAATACTAGCTCGCAAACACATGAGGTCATACGACCTCATGTGTTTTTTTATGTTCTGGCACCTACATGTGGAGACCTGTAAATGGCTTTTTGGTACTACTGTATTTTACTATCAAGTTAACTTTAGCTGTTGGTCTTCCTATTATTAATAAATAAATAAATAAATTGGTGTATGTCTAATATAAGTGTAATTGAAGAAATTGTGAAATAGGCGCGACTTTATGTAGGACTAGCAGTCCGCCCGCGGCTTCGCTCGCGTTATGTAAGATTTTCCCGTGAGAATAAGACTTTCCCGTAAAAAGTATCTTATGTGTTAATCCAGGTTACTTCCGTTGAGTACTTAAAGCGTGAAGGTGAAACAAACATCTAAACATCCAAATATATTTTCACATTTATAATATTAGTGTGATAGGAGTTTCGTATCTCTAGTTATTTTATATCTAGTATTCTTTGACTTATTAAACTTATCTTCTTCCTCATCGCGTGGCTTATGGGGTTCGAGACGAGCAAGCAGCTTGGCGTCAAGCACATAGATTTTTGCTTGCGTCAAGCATTTTGAACGCCTACAACGTTTGCTTGATGCTCGAGTCAAGCATTTACGAGCTTGTCCCGCGCTTGATGCGATTTTATATTTTTTGCTTGACCCGACGGCTAGACGTGACGATTGGACAGTGTTCGCTTTCGGCTTGATCAAGCATAGCTCAGTAGCAATCAAAATACGTTTCTTTTTCTTCTTTTTATGTTTACTCAAAGCTAATTCAAGAGCTGCAATGCTTCTCGGAACCCAAGTCGACAGCCGCCTACTTATCCTGCTGAACTAATTTGTTTGACAGTACAACTCTCGGAAATCTATCGAATTCGCCGTCGGCGTGCTTCGTGGCAAGCGACGGGGAGAGCCTGCGAGTGTTCCAAGCTGTTATCGACGCTAGAACTCTGTTAGCGGAGATCGCTACTTCCGAGAGACGCCACAAAGATGTTTTCGTAAGTAAAATTTTACATTTTAGTAAAACTTACTTCGCTGGCTCAGCAACCCGAAGTGAATCATGACCATATGTTTAAAAATAATCAACATATTATAAAATAGTCAACAGCTTGCTTAAAGTTGTGTTTAATATGTGCTCCTTGTAAGCTATTGAAGGCTCTATTCCTGCCCTTAGAAATACGATCGTGATTTAAGTTTAAATATACCTGTCTTTATTTCTTTTTTAATTGCCATACTTGAAACTTACTGTTTGTTTTTCTGAGTTCTCTCTGCGTCTTGTTTGTATCTTTATGTTATCAAACAATAACTCTACAACATGTTTCCAACAGCAAAGCGACACGATGTCGCTATCTTCCGACTCGACCCTGGAAGAAGGCGGTGGTGTCCCCCTACACGACCGCATCAAGATCGTCTCGCAGCAGTCCACCGCCCGGCCCGGCGCCATCATCCAGCTGCACGCCATCGCCGACGCCACGCACGACTGGCACAACACGCAACTGCTGCACGTGTTCCAGCAACAGCTGATCACGGGTCAGTGACCCCTGCTTAGGGTTACCATTTAGCAATTTGAAGTCCTGATAAAAAACCAAACTTCGATAAAGGTCCGGACATTTTAGTCATGTTACAGACGTGAGAAGAGAGGCTGATTTGACGTTTCTTATATATGTTTTATTACTCGTTTCTCAGAGAGTGTCGGTAATATAGTGGTTCGGACCCCTGTCTTGCGTCCGGTTGACGTGGGTTCGATCCCCACCATGTACCAATGTGTTTTCAAATTACGGTGAAGGAAAACATCGTGATGAAACCTACACTCCTGCGAAGAAATACAAAGGTTGAGTGTGAAGTCGACCAACCCGCACTAGGCCAGTGGAGTCGACTAAGACCTAATCGCCCTAATTCAGGGTAGAGGGAGAGAACGTATATGAGTTATTGATGATGATGATGATGATACTCGTTTTCCCAAACAGAAGTCTAGAAGTCCGAACATGTCCGGATAAATCTGGATGGATGGAAGATGGTAACCCTGCCCTTGCTCCTCTACATATTGACATAGTCCGCATCAAAATCGTATCGTATCGCGGCAGTTAACCGCGCGGCCTATATCAACCTACAGCCCCCGCTGCATGACCACCGTCGATAAACAAAACCACGCGATATATAAAGTGACCATCCATAGTATCCAAGTTTATATCGCGCGAAGATAAGAACTACGTTACTATTGGCGGTTACGTTTTATGTCGCGCGGTTTATTTTATATACGGTCGTCATGCAGCGGGGGCAAGATCTCTTGTCTATTGTGCCATTTCCTTATAACCCCTGTGACATCTTACGAAACACGAAAATTTCGTCATCGTTTAGGTGACCGGATCCATCGTTACATTTAAATAAATAAATAAATCACTTGTGCTAGTTGGCGAATGACCGGATTTATCATCTGAAGTGACTTGCAACGCCACTGGT
Organism: Carpatolechia fugitivella; assembly: GCA_951230895.1. Lineage (NCBI taxonomy): Eukaryota > Metazoa > Arthropoda > Insecta > Lepidoptera > Gelechiidae > Carpatolechia > Carpatolechia fugitivella. The sequence goes on from OX579660.1 coordinate 6,319,330, forward strand.
TTAGAGCTAAATACCTATTTCAATATTTTCATAAATCAATCGAACAACTCGGTTATTTACTGTCAAAGTACCTTCACTTTGTTACGTTTTAAATTTAATTTTATGTTTCAGGCGAACGGACTACTCCCGACTGTAACAGCTCAGACTCCGGCGTCGAAGGGTCGGAATACCTGAACACTTTGACAGAGACCGGTTTGGAAGCTATAGTGGACCTGCGCAAATCGGCCATGTTCAATGAACCGTTCTACATAGTGGTGCTGGAGAGAACTGATGGAGGGTCCACTGTGCACATGTGGAGGCTTACTGTGTCTTCTCAAGCTGATCCCTCGGGTATGTAAAAACTAAAATTAGCCGTACATATAATTCAGCTGTAAATCACCTAAACTCTAACAAACCAGAAAGGTATCGTGGTCTCGTCGTCTTGAATTTAACTGCAATATCCTTCCTTCTCTCACTATTATGTCACTGAAATGATGCAACACAAGAATAGCATTCTATATTACTTTGGTGTTCTTAGGGAAAAAATAAACCACTGAAAAATGGTCAATAGCTTGCCTTCTAGAAACAAACTTAGCTTGTATAATATACCGTAAGTTGTACCAGTAATATAATTTATAAGATATTGGTGTCGATTCGGCATACGCCCAACTAAACTAAACTTAAAATTAGTCCTGTCACTTTCTATCATTTTTAATTGAAAAGGGACCGAAGATCATCGGTTTTGTTTTTGTCTATGACTTCACGACTAACTGTCAAATTTAGTCTTGTTTTAGTGCCTACCTAACACCATGACGAATAAAAAGCCACTAAAATTGACAGTTAGTCGTGAAGTCAAAGACAAAAACAAAACCGATGATCTTCGGTCCCTTTTCAATTAAAAATGATAGAAAGTGACTAATTTTAAGTTTAGTTTAGTTGGGCGTATGCGGAATCGACACCATTATATAGCTAATCATATCGCCGCCGCCGCCGCCGCTGCCGCCCCATCTCAGCGGTCACAACCACTGGGGAAAAAGCCTTGCGAGGCTCTCAAGAGTGTGACAGTGCGTCCACCGAAAAAACAGTGCGATAAGGAAGGCTTCATTAAAGTCGAAAGGAGAAAAAAGAAGCCCGCCAGCCGTAACCATCATGGCAACGCACCGGTCGGACCGGAGCACTCACTGCGTCCCGAAGTACGTTCGACGCAGCTGTACGTGTCCCGACTACACTGGTCCACTAAGGTTGAGGAGTTGGTGGATTTTGTGCGAAGAAAGTCCAATTTCACCCTGAGGGTCGAACGCTTAGCATCGCGCCACAAAGTGAACTTTAGTTCGTTTGTGGTACGAGTGCCGACCCACCACCTGGAGACCTCCATGAAAGAGGACTTCTGGCCGCAGGGAGTCGTGTTTCGGAAGTTCCGGGGACGGCTGCCAGCTGACACGCGTTACACGTCGCTGACATCACGTGTTACCTAGTTATTATTTTTTATAAATATGTATGTTAGTTTTAAGGTATTTATTATATGGGCCTCTGTTTACATATTTAAGACCTTTATGTAAATATTGCCTGAAATAAATGATTATTATTATTATTATTATATATCTTGATTCACAGATGACCTAACAAACAGTATGATGTACGTTCCGGACAGCGCGTTGATTCAAGAAGAAGAGGGGGAAGCATCTCGCAAGAACTCCGTTTCCATGGATACCGACCGCCCCGTGGCTCCACCGCAGCAACATTCGCACATCTCCATAGCTACTAAGAAGGTATGTTTGGAAAATATATATCCCGCTTCTGATTTTAAACAATTTTGTTGCTTGGTTATTTGAAGTAGAGTTTCTATATGTAATCAGAGCTCTCTAAATGTTAATTAGTCGCCCATCAGAATATACGGTCGTATATTCTAAATTAGAACTATTGTTAAGTGATGAGTTGAAAAGAAATTTATCATCGGATTTTCACGATATTTTCGTCACTCAACGAAAATATCTGTTTGTGTCTATGTGATAATGTCTAAATCAAAAATACATTGTACGTTGCTAGACTAGAACCAGTAGCGACTTTTTGTATCAAATGCCGCGACACACTGTCTGAGAGTTAAGAATTATTTGGTATATTTAGATCTTGTATCTAAGACGTGAACGACTAACTTCAATTTTTCTTCGTAGGTGTGCGAATGTCCTCTAGCCTTACCAGACGGAGTAGACGTGATCCACGCTACTCCGGCCGCCGGACATCTCAGTTCCGCGTCCATATACCCAGCGTGCTTGGCGCCTTATATTCTAGCCACGGCGTGTACTGACAGCACATTAAGGTATGTAATAACCTCTACATAGCATAAAACAAAGTCGCTTTTCACCAAAGGACGACGTGATTCACGAAGAAGTCTGGTAGCAACTAAATCACAACATACAGGATTCCTTTCTTTAAATAAAAATACTTTGCAATATTTACATAATTATGTCTTTTCGGTATATATGTGATCGATCTTTGTTTTTGTTTCATAGGTTTTGGAAATGTGACGTTACGAAAAAGGATGATGGTGAATTTGAGTACACGTGGAAAGAATGGGAAATGATGAACAAGGATCAAGAATCTGCTATAGACATTCCAGGTACATAATAACTAAACTCTTTTTAGTATTGCGCTAGATACAAAATTGTTGTTGAGTGGGTAAAAAAGTGTGCAAATGTGAAATTAAGATAGTTATGTTTTTATATATTAATCAAATCAAGTATCGATAAATTATTTTGGGACTAGTAATTCGACCAAAAGAATTTATCGTACAAAACACCGGACAAAATAACTAAACCACTGGAACTAGGCCGATAAACTGAATGTACTCGTATTGATCACATTTACCTTATAATTTCTGCATTTTTCTTGTATGCGAAAACTTAAAAACTCGTTTTTCCCCTAGGTCAACCCCTCCATATAAGCGCAGCGTATTCCGGTCGAATAGCGTGCGCGTACAAATGCGGGCGATCGTTTACGCGTCCGAAAGGCGGGAGCAATCCTACCAACAACTCGACCGACGCCCGCTTCGTGAACCTGTGCGTGTGCGTGTACGAGTGCGAGAGCACCGGCGGCGCGGAGTGGCTGTTAGAAGACACGATACCGTTGAGAAACGTCAGTTTGCCAAGGGTAGGGGTCTGCGCGGATACGCAGATTGATTTGTCGTACTTACACGATACGTCGTTTATGCAGAAGAAACAACGAATCACACAGGTGAGAGGTTTTGTATTACGGAGTTTTTTATGGGAATGCTGTCTCTGTCTCTCTGTAAGAAAATTAGTTTTTGAAGAGAGTTTCATAAAAGTTAGCAGGATTGGTCATTTATGTTAGGATTCAATAGAGGCTTCTGAAAATATATTAAAACATTATCTATGCAAAACTACTAATTATAAGCATACATAAGTAAATGGCGGTTTCTAAAAGTAACAATATATAAGATAAATTCTGATGTTCATAATAAATAACACCCCTCTTTTTTGCGTCGGGGTTTAAAAAATAAGCAGTCGCAATACGATGTTGTAGTAGGTAAACAGTGTTAAACAAGTATTTGGTTGCAGAAATGTTTAAAGAAAAATATTTCTCGCATTGCTTTTTCGATGCATTTCAACATATTACAAATATTCCAGGTCCTCCAAACACTTTCATCAGAAGACAGCAGAAACAGCCGCAATGGTGAAGGTGACTCGGGCAAATCAGCAGGCCTACTCGCCGTCCCATCGTTTAGCACACTGCAATCTCTACGCAGAAGTATCATGGAAAATGGCAACACTTGCCCGCTCACGCAGAAGCATTTGGTGCAACTGGATTGGGTTTCGAAAGAAGACGGGTCGCATATATTGACTGTAGCTGTCGGATCCAGAGTTCTGCTGTTTACACCTGTTTCTAGTGATTTGGCACAGGCTAACTTAAAGGTGAGTTTGATTATATTGAAATCATACTTTATAAAAATACTTTAAATTTTAGGAATGCAACCGTTTTTTTCGCTGTTCTCGTAGTTTTTGACATTTATGCATGCATAGAAGTTTTATTTGTATATTTAATTTTAAGTACGCTTTCGAACATCACATATTGAAACGAACTTTTGACTACATATCTTTATTTTAATGTATAACTGATCCAAACGTGCATTAGAAAAAAAAACATGTGTTGATGTCGTGACCAGGATTCATATCCGATCCCTTTTTCTCATTAAATATTTTGACCAGTCTTCTAAACTCAAACTTAATTTCAGGCAATGAAAGAATCTATAAACAACAACCGTCCAATCCTACGCAAGGCTTCCTCCCTTGCCGCTCCTTTGTTCGTCGAAGAGATCCGGTGGATGCAGCTCCGTCGGATAGAACTGAAAACAGCTGACGGTCTACCGCCGTTACCGATGCAAATATCGTGGGTGCGGGACGGCATATTTGTGGTGGGGATGGACTCGGAAATGCATGTCTACTCGCAATGGAAGCCTGAGAATCCGCAAACGTCTTCAGGATTCGGCAGTGGGCAAGTAAGTTAAATTCTTATTATTTTTATGGGGAAACTTCTTCAGTTTATTTTTATTATTTTTATTCTTAGATAGTTTAGGAAGCTTTTTTAGTTGACATTGTTGCGATACAGAAAAGTAGAATTCAATAATGATGTAGAATCCCTTAATTTGTTGTCTTTGTGTGCATTAAATATTGACTGACACTCTTGGATTAGTACTTGCCCAATTTCAGACACGATAATTTTGCTAAATAAGTTCAATCTGGACTGATATTGTCAGTTATTTTATTTATTTTATTTTATTTTTTATTTTATTTTATTCGGAATACCAACAGCATATTCTATAACAAAAATTGGAAATATATACAAATAAGTTACAACGTAGCCAATAATAGGTATTCGGTATATGTAAGTCTATTTAAAAATGTTGATATATAGCGCATTTCAACTGTTCTTGCGTTGCCTTTTTGCTTTTGTCCGTGTCGCGTAATTTTGGACAGGAAAGGAAGTAGAGTGTATGTCAAATGTTTACAAAAATAATGATAAAAGTGGTGCGTTTATTAACAATACAGACTGACCATAATGTACTGATTCTTCATCTTCTAGGACATAGAAGAAGGCGGCGAATCGCGTGCCCTCCGCGACGCAGACCTGCGTGTTTCCGCACCGCATTTGCAACGCGTTTCCTCAATTAACTTGCAGCTGCTGGAGCGAGACGCCAGGAGAAGAAACAAGGCGCAGCCTGACCAGCCACAGGTAACTGCTGAAGTAGCAGCAATTGTTAACAGCTTCCGTGGCAAGCGATAAAGAGCGTCTGTTCTTAAATGAGATTCCGGGTTCATTGTATTCCTATCTCCAGTTTGGTGCAGACTGAATCACCTGATTGAGGCTAATAGGGAATATGTACATATTTTTAAATTCATCAATCGAAAGTTTTAAGTTCCAGACAAATACATAAAAAACATTTTTTTAAATATCTTGCTCAGAAACAAATTTATTAGGCTTCAAAATTGATGGTTAGACAGAGAGGTCCGACATGACCATTGACGTCATTGGTCACGCGGGCCATACATTCGCCGTAGAAAATTTTGTTTTCGTTGATGATGAAAAGAGGGACAGATATATTTGTTTAATAATGTTGTATCTAGTTTGTTTTTCGGTCAATTTCGATTCTGTTTTGACTGTCAGTATTCTATTTTTGTATACTTTCAAATGAACTATGAAAAATACCATTTTGTTATGCATATTCCCTATTCTTAATTTAAGTTCGTCCGTCCTTTTCACCTTTAAAAGATTAAAAAGGGACAAGAGAAGGCCATTCTAATATTAGAGCTGTCAAACATCGAATTTGAACCATATGGCCGCGTCGATTGCACAATTTTAGAGAGCACTTTAAAAATGAGACTTAAAAATCTCTTAATATGACAGCTACGCCTTTATTTTAGGTTGTCATTGATTCAAAATAATATCATACGTTCATCTGAATTCATCTCCTCTCTTTCATTGGTCGTAAAAACGAAAAGGATAGCTGGATTTTAAAATGAGGGTTAGAGTATGACTTTGTGAATCGGGGCCATTATCCTAAAAAGAAGATGATTGCTTACTTCGGATGACACATCCCATACAATAAAGAATAAGAAGAATGCAATCTCAGGAATTGAACCCTTACGTATCTTCCCGTAGGAATCGTGTAGACCCCTCCGTGTCACGGGATATGGTAACCCAACCAAACCAAACGTGGTTTTAGTGTGTTAGCTCTCTGTGAACCAACTTTAGTTGACAGAGCTGTAGCTTAAAAAATAAAAGCGGTCGCAGTAGCTACAACTAAATAGTTTCCTTCATTGTTTTAGCCTCTCCTAGACTACATGCCGGACTACGGTCTATTCGAAGCATCACAAATGGCGTGCCCTGTGCTACCTCAATATCATCCCAAGCAGCTGATGGAACTCCTCAACAGCGGCAAGATACGATGGGTGAAGGCTATCCTTGCTCATCTTGTCAGGTAGCTTATCTGCACCAAGTAAATATAATTTTACTCTCCGTTGTACAGCCTGATTACTTCAACCAAGATAATTATTGATTTTAAATATCACTCAATATTTCTTCGATTTGCTAAGACTTTTATGCATTAGTACAGCAACAGATACGCGTAGCCTGCATTAGCATTGACCATAAACAATAAACATCTTTCTAATCTGTAAGGGTAATCTTGATGTGTATTTATTTGAGACATGCCTACAAAATGCAAATAAACTAAGAGCTTGATTTTGTTTAACCAGATGTATCGGTGGTACTTACACATGCCGAAGTTCAACTGGCGACGAAGATAGTTTGTCCAGACAGGTAAGTAAAAGCGCCTTCTATTCTTCATTCATCTTTGTAACATATTTCAAATATATTGCTCTCTTGCTCTAACAAAGGTTTAGTCTAGATCCATGACCAAATTAAACATCTTTGTCGAATCACTTATTCATATACATCAGCTTAGATTTAACGAAACACTTTGTGCTAATAAGACAAAGCACATACACAAAATGCTTAACGAATTATGTATTTGTGTCAGCCCTTACACCTGAATTATTTACTGTTTTTTTTATAGTAAGTGAATAAAGTCGAATCTGGCAGCTTGGTATCGAAATGATACCAGTATAGCTGTCTCTTTTCTTTTTCGCTTCTATCTTCTGTTTAGCGAATCGCATAGCTTTCTAGCACTCGCGGCTTTCCAAGAGTTATCAAAGTGGCTGATCTACGGTACTAAGAAAATTCTCAAAAGTACTATAAACTTTTTGCGTTCAGACCATTTTTCTCGTATCCATTCTTAGCATGTGTGGAGCATTCAATTATTTTAGTGATTCGATGGATATAGGTGTTTATAAGTGTCCGTAACTCTTTATGCATATTTTTATTTCTTTATCCATAAGCGACCAGCTTATTACAAATTATTATAGTCCGATTTTTACAGTATCAATTTTCTAGAATTATCTCTTAGAATTTTCAATAAACGTATAAAATTTACATTCGAAATTAGTCTACTGAAATTCAGTAAATAATGTGTAGAAACACACCAAACCCTTCGTCAATTTAAAAAAGTAGCTACACGAGTGTGCTAGATAGAATAACAGAAAACAACATTATAGACAAATTAACACGAATGAACTGTCGAGAAATAGATTGCACTTTAGCCCAATTTATGTCCGCCTGAAGATTTTCTCAAACTGACGCGAATCATATCGCGTTTGCCTTTAAATCCTTCATCCCGCTCACTCACGCGAGTTGTCGCGTCAATTTGAGTAGAGCTGAAAGCATGAGCTATGTGCGCATGTCGCGTGTTGCAGCGCGGCTGGTCGCGGTCGCGTACGTTGTCCGTGTCGTTCGCCGCCGGAGCCGCCTCGCCGCTTGATGGCGTTGCACAGGTTAGTATTGCTTCGACACTCCCTTCTAGCAAGGTTACAGAGAATGTGCTTGGTGAAATCTCCGTTCAAGGTAATAATCCTCGTAAGGTCCTTGCAGAGGCAACTTTTTTATTAGACCATTATTAGGAGGAGTTGACTATTAGAGAGGCTATTTCTTTTTGTTGGGTGGGCTACAACTTTTTGGGAATGAATTTAATAAAATTACAATTATAATCACCGTTTCTTTTTAAACAGAAACTCTTACAATAATAAGCATATTCTCTGTTAACTTTGACAAACTCTCTTCTTGATTTTGCAAAGTACTTACCAACAAAGTTAAATCCATTTTCAGGAACAGTACGCACCCACCCCGTACACAGTAACTAATTTGAAGTCACAAACTATTGCATTTAATCCTAATCAAAGACAAACTAAATGTCAAAACAGTCTTCAGTAATACCAGTTTCAAAAATTATGAATTGCGGAAAGCTCCGTTTGCTAAAATATAATGATGTACAGATAACAGAGGACGTCCAGTTAGACTACGCGGAACTCACGTCTGTACCACCACTGCCGTTGTGGACTCTACTCGTCGCAGACAAGGAGTCTCCTCATCATCCGTCCACTATTCAAGAAGCTAAGGTATGTTAACACATAAATCGACAATGAAATATTGAAAATAGAAACATACCTTGATAAACATGAAATAGAACCCAGACTCAAAACATATTTCAATTAATATTTCTGTGTTACCTGAGGTAATGTGGAAGATTGTAGCTTTTTAATGTAGGATTCACGTATTACAAAAATCAGGTTAATCGTACGTAAACTAAACTATACGTAATACAGATCTTTACTGTAAGGAAGCAAGCAACGATTTCGTACATTTTTCACATAAGATTTTACAACACTTTTATAGTCTGTAATACATGGAATACTGGTAATTTATTTGCTTTTTTATTTTGTAGGATTATAACGCGTTATTCGAAGGCACAATGGACACAGACGAGGACTTGGATACTCTGCTATTAGGAGAAGAAGAAGGGGTCGACCGCAGGCCTTCAATGCCTGAACGACAGCCTCTCTCACACTTCGGTCCTAGACAAGGTAATATACGACAACTATCATACTATTTTCTGACTGATTAAGACTGTAAACTATTTTCGTCTCTTGTTCATTTCTTGATAAATGTGGACTATGAGATAATTTACAAAAAACAATACAAATTCAAGTGACTGTGGTGAGGTGACTCCAAAAACGTCATGTAACTCCTTTTGAGTACAGTCGTTCGATGCAATATTTATCAGTTTCATTAGAAGCTCACGAGCGCTGATTTAGTTCGTTATTCGTTCGTGGTATAATTCAATTTCCCTATGAAAATTTATCTCAGTCTTTGTTCGTTTCTTTCAGGTCGTATCTTATCGCGTTTACTGACGCACACACATTTACCGGGCCTAAGTTCGCTGGATCAAATGCACCTGCTAGCTTTGGCGGATACCGTGTCGACTTGCGACGCCGACTTTGCGGAAAGATTTGCCACAAACGCGAGAGTCAGCGACGTGAATGCAACTGGACAAGAAGTATTGCCTGGTAAGTTGATTGTAGATCTTCATGAGCTGTTCAGTAATTTTTTTATTCCCTTCTTTTGTCGTGTCGTGCGAAAGCTTGACGATAACCCCATATCCTGTTCGCAAAATACTGCGGCCCGATATATCATTGTGTACGAAAGCACAGATTATAATAATACCGAAAGCCTTACAACTGAATTTAATCCACCTAGACTCGCTTGACGACTGTGGCCTCCGCTTCCTCTTGGCTATGAAACACTACGGCTATCTCCTCCGTTGTTTGCCGCTGGCCCAGCGCGCGATGTTGCAACGCACAGGCGTGGGCACCTGCAACTTGGTGTGGGCATTCCACTCGGAGACCCACGAGCAGCTGCTGGACCTGATACCAGGGTATGTCAAGGGGACGCCCAAATGGAGCACCATGAGGGAATTAGGTGAGTACTGTTATATGCAAAGTATTTTATCGTAGTTTATTAGAATTTTGGAAATTTAATCTATCTGTAAGTCAGCTTATGTATGTTATCTCTGAAAACCCAAGAAGAGAGGAATGCCATACCACCAGACGTATGCTAGATATGAGAGTGAATGGAAAAGCAGGTAGGGGTAGACCCAGAAAAGTATGGATGGATTGCGTGAAAGATGATACGTGTAAGAAGGGAGTGAATAGTGATGTGACGTCTGATAGGGATGAATGGAAGAAGAAAACATATTGCGCCGACCCCAAATAAAGGTTACAGGGCAGGAGAATCTCTGAAAACCCAAAGCAGTCAAAAAATAATTCACGCTTATTGGAAAATTTATTAAGTGGAGACCACATACCGGATGTTGCACCAGGAAATAAGGCACCGAACCACTAATTCAGCTTAAAGGCACTCCTAAAAGAGACCGTTATTGGCACACTTTTGTTTTCTACGTGTTTTAATTTCATTATTATTATTAAATAGGTGTCGGTTGGTGGATAAAGGGGGACCTCCTTCGTACGTGCGTCGAGAAGCTCGCTCGGGCCTCATACATGGCGAAACAAGATCCCATGGATGCGGCGTTATACTACCTCGCTATGAAGAAAAAACAACTAGTGTGGGGATTATTCCGGTCGAATCATAATGATAAGATGACTGGGGTTAGTATACACTTCTGGTGGAGATTAATGTGTTTTCAATCACTATACTCAGCACGTGTCACGACTTCATTCACTCTCAGTACAACTATTAAAATTAAAGCATTTGGGGATAATAACTAAAACTTAATGAAACCGCCTCTTTTGAGTGTTCCTTATTGTGAGTGCTTGAACAGTAAAACGTCAAAAAATCTCTCTGACATTTGGTGAACCAATCAACATCTTTAGGAACATTCATCTGTGACGCCATTTAGTTATCAGTTTTTAACTCCATTAAATCAATGGCGAATGAGCGGCTTGAAAAAATAGGACATAGAAGATCCCTGTGTGTATTATGTTGAACACAGGAGAGACGTAAAACAGCATAGACAACGGACAAGACTTGTTTGTAAACTGAAATTAACCATTAATTGACTGAGCGAGCGAACCGTCTCTGTTTCAGCTTGGCCAAATTTGCTTTTGTATGTCCATCTGTTTGTTTGTTTGTTTCACTCTACAGGTCGCGTTTCTCAACCGATTCTCGTGAAATTTTGTGAGCAGGTTCGATAAATTAATCGAATTTTTTTGTCGAGCCAGTTTTTGGAAATTTTAAAAAATGACGGAGTTAAGGGGGTTGCCAGCTTACAAGGTCTACCGCTGAGGCTGTTTTCCTCTACAGGTCACATTTCTTAACCAATAAAATAAAATAAGATAAAATCAAATAAAATTTAAAAATAAAAAATCAAGGGGTTGGGGGATGTTTGTGGAGAAAAAATAAAAATAAATATGAAAAGATATACAGACTCGCGAGGTCTACAGCTCACAGAGCCATTAGTTTATTCTAGTACTATATTTGACACATGTTTCCTTTGCAGTTCTTTTCAAACAACTTCACCGTGGACCGTTGGCGGAAGGCAGCGTTAAAGAATGCATTCGTACTACTCGGGAAACAGAGATTCGAACATGCGGCTGCCTTCTTCCTGCTTGGCGGAGCTTTGAAAGACGCCTTAGAGGTATGTCGGTCGATGCTTATTCACCCGTTAGCATGTACTTAAATATTAACCAAGCAATGACTTGTTATTGCCGTGTGGTGACGGCAGAGTAGAATACATTTGTCACCAACCCCTACTTTTCCCGTGGGTGTCGTAAGAGGCGACTTAGGGACTACACATTGAACAGGGAACGGGCAGCAGCGCTTTCTGATACAGTAACCTTTTAATCTGCGATCTCCAACCCGCCTGCCAAGCGTGGAGATTATGGCAAAACCCTCTACTTAAGTGGAGGAGGCTCATAGTCCAGCAGTGGACTGTAACGGGCCGTTGATGTTGATGAATGACTTGTTATAAAAAAAATAAAAAATAAAAATAAAAAAAAATAATTTATTTTCTGTATACTTAAGGCTAATACAACATAGTGGCTGATCCCTCCTTGTAAGCTAGAAAGCCTGTGTTAGGAGGGACCGCTCTTCCTTATATATTATTAACTTGCTATTTTATTATTAGAGCCATTAATAACAGGTGATATGCGTATACTTATATCTAACTAAAACTACTAACTTACTAACACCTAGACATAAAATCTATTCAAATAAATGTTTATCCGCTTACTCCGCTAGTCATCCAATTAAGGTTACAATTATTTTATTGTGTTAATGCTATATTTATGTGTGTTGTGTGTTTGTTTATATGTCTGTGTACATCTTTTATATATATATATATATATATATATATATTATAGCTATATTTATTTTATGTAGATATATAATATATGTTTAGTAGTTATATTGTATTATGGTACTTAATAAAAATTAAATGTCAAAATATCTTATGTAATGTGTTCCAGTAGAAGCTCTGTATCTCCGTAGGACTTATTCTGTATCCATTTCATTAAAAGCTGTTTACAATCCCGGTAACTTTTGTCATATATATATATTTCTTTGTTTATTTTATTGTATAAATAGGCCGAACGTGAGTTATATTGAGAGCGAGCAAACATAGTTTTTGTTTTAGGGACATTAGCAACAATGTCTTTACGCCTTTTCTTTGTAAGAGCAGAGTCGTATGGCAGCGATTTATGTTTTTTAGTAATTGTGAATACGATGTATAATTTTCTTACTGAGAGCAAATTACTAGTTTTATACAACGCCTCAGTTGGAAACAATCTTTTCTTGAAGTACATGACTTTAATTAGTGTACGTTGAGCCCGTTCCAGGTTTAGAAAATGAGTTTTTGTTGAACCACCCCAAACAGGGATGCAGTAGGTCAATACGGATTGTACCAATGAGGTGTATATTTGATTTAAAAGTATTTTTGGAGTGGACTGTAGACTATCATCTTTTTCCGGAACTACGTACCTGAGAGTTTTGAAGATCCAGATTAGCTTCCTAACCCTGTTCGTGACTTGTTCAAGATGGTGATGCCAAGACAGTCTTTGATCTATCAAAACTCCCAGGTACTTAGTATGTGTTACTTTTTCTATGTTTGGGCAGTTACAATTACCATGGATATTATTATTATGTGGATTATTATGATTATCATTATTATTTTGTGTTGTAGAATTATTATTCCTATTATTATGGATATTATTATTAAGACAACCGTGTATCTTTATAGAAAAATCATGATGTGGCTGAGAATTATTATAAATGCTGTAACAAACGTAGTTGGTTTTGGATGTGTTTAGCGTAAGTAGATTTTTTTGTAGCCATTTAGCAACCTGAGCTAGTCCGCTCTCAGCATTAACCCTAACCTCTTCCCAATTCCTACCAGCAAAGACGACGGCAGTGTCATCTGCATAGCAGATTATTTTGGCATTTTTTATTTTCATCTTGCACAGGTCGTTAATGTAGATGAGAAACAGGGTAGGTCCAAGGACGCTACCCTGCGGCACGCCATATGACACCCCCACCTCCCCACCGATGATATCTTGGAGCTTAACCCTCTGTTTTCTATCCGTCAGATAGTTTCTGAGGAGATTGAGTGCATTTCCTCTAATTCCAATGCTTTCCAGCCTCCGTACAAGGATCGGGACAGAGACGGTGTCGAACGCTTTTTTCAGATCAAGGAAGACAGACATACATTTATTACCCTTGTCTAGTTGGTCAGTAACCATTGAACTTAACTCCGTAATTGCATGTTCTGTCGATCTTCCTCGTCTGAAACCATATTGCGTCGGCGATAGTATGTTGTATCTTTCTAAATAATTAAGTATTCTAGTGTTAATGAGTTTTTCCAGGATTTTCGATATAGCGGGTAAAACTGCTATAGGCCTGTAGTTGCTAACATCGTCCCTGTCCCCACCCTTGTACACCGGCGTAATAATCGATTGTTTTAGTGCGTCTGGGAATATGCCCTGTTCAAAACACAGATTAGCAAGATGTACAATAACAGGTACAACTTCTTCAGAGGCAATTTTCAAAAACTTTGTGGGAATATTGTCCCAGCCAGGTGCACTGTCAGATTTAAGGCTCCTTAGAATGAAATTTACCTCATCGCAATCCGTGCTTAGTAAAACAAAGGAATTAGGGGCAGTTGTCAATTGATCAGGGTATTGGTTAGAGTCACAGTTTGTAAGAGGCGGAATTTTCTGAGCAAGTTGCATTCCTATATTTACAAAATAATTATTGATATAATTTGCTGATTCTATTGGTGAAGGCATAATATTTACTAGTTCATTGTTGGGATTTAAAGATTTATTGGAGTAGGTAATATTTTTTATGGTATCCCATAACAATTTATTATTTTGCAATGAATTCACGATACGAACTTTGTCGTGGGCTCGTTTGACTTTTTTTATCAAGTTGTTACAGTAATTACGGTAACGCCGGTAGGTTATACGAAGTGTTTCATTTTGAGGGTCATTACATAGTTGTTTTTGGAGTGCATTTCGATTTCTTATACATCGTAGTAACCCCGGCGTGATCCACGGTTTAATAATTCTCTTGCTGCAGGGTATGAGGGTTATCGAAGAGTTTTTTTGTATAGCTTCCACGATTCTATCAATTAAAACGTTTGTTACAAAATTAGGGTCATCACAGAATAAAAGCTCTGATAAGTTCTTATTTTGCAGGTATTTTAGTGCACTCTCAAAATCTATCTTGGTTTTAGTTTTATTTATTTTTTGTGTGTGTTTTAATTTAGAGATGCTTAGAAATGTAGTGAAATGATCTGTAGTTGTAGTGTGTAAAATTGCAATTGATGCCATAAGTTTTGTTTATTTTTAGCATAAGGTGGTCAAGGCAGTTTTGCTCTCTAGTTGGCTTGGTATGCCCAGCTAGGATACCGTAAAGCGAAAGCATATTAAGATAGCTCGTTCGATTTTGGAATTCATGAGAAGGCTCCAGGGGTTTGGGTCTGATATTTATATTTATATCACCCGCAATGATAATACTACCCCTCGTGCGAATGGTGTCAAGTTGTGTGCTCAGAGAATTAATGAAAGTTTCTGCATTTGTGTAAGATGGAGATCTGTATATACAAAGGACGGTGCTATTTAATGTTTCTAATTGCAGGCATGAAGCTTGTTTTAATTTTATTTCCGTGATCTTATGCTTCAAGTTGTTTTTAACATAGACAGCCACGCCGTCATTCTGATTGAGCTGTACGGTAGTTTGGTACACTGAGTAGTTGGGTAGTTGTGGAAGGGGTTTGTTGCAGTTAAGCCTACACTCAGTCAAAATAATTATGTCTGTGTCAAAGGAAAACGTAGATAATGTGAGTAAAAAGTCGTCAAAATTATGGTATATACTCCTTATGTTTTGAGCTATTATCGTAAGATCATTTTTTTTTATTTGTATCTGATTTTCGAGCTGGGTACTACTATCACATTCAATTACGCGAGCTATTTCAATATTGTCAATTTCATTCAATGCTTGTAATGTGTTATCCATATTCGAAATAAAAAATTAAACATGTCATTTTGATATTAGTGATAGCGTGGATCGCGTGCTTGGTAGTTACGGGAGTCTGCTGAATGTAAGGATACAGAGAACATAGTTGTTTGATATGAAACATATTTTTGTAACATAATGGGGAACGATTTTCGGGGTAAAGTAGTATGTGTTTTATTTTATATTGTGTGTGTTGAGTAATATATACGTATTGTTTAGTTAAGAAGAGTAGAAATAAAAGCATTTTGCACATATTAAAGTAAATGTTCAAGTGGAAGGCAGCGGTATGATTTTTAAATGGATATGTAACTATATAATTAATAGACTGTGGGTTTACGGCTTGATAGTTTACACAGGGTGATAAACAGAGACACATTTTTATACAAGCTATAGGTTGCGTGTTTGTAGCTTCACAGGACATACAGGATGTTGTGAGTCATTGCTGTTCTGAGAATAGTTTACGTACTTGTTCTTCAGACTTTATCCAAATGACCGGGGAGTTTTCATGCTTACGCACATAGACTTTTCTATAGGATGTCCAAACAAATCTGTAATCTTTGGATTTAGCAAGATCACGAGCCAGGTAGTGTAGACGGGAGCCCTTATAAGTGAGGTTTTCAGAGAGAAAGATCGGTGTAGTTTCTTGAGTTTTGAAGCCCAAGTGCATTGCACATAGCTTTGTATGGTGTTTTACATTGAAGGACTTGGCCATCTTTAAGAATTCAGTCTTCAGTAAGGCAGAGCCGGTTTCCACGACGATCGGGGTGTTTCTTTGTTCAGGTTTCTTACTTTTCACTCTATAAATATCCTTAATGTCGGATTTCGCTAATTCACAATCAACAGTCTTCGATAGAGTTAACACCATTTCAATTAAATCTTGCTTCGTCTCCTTTTCCTTTTTAGGCACACCCTTTATTTCGAGATTCGTTTTTCGGCTGAGAAGCTGAATGTCTTCCAGCTTGTCCTCCAGTAACATGATGTATTCGTGGTCTTCCTTTGCCATATGCTCTAATGTACTAACCCTTTTCATAAGCTCTTCGTTCTGTGAAGCTAAATACGAGATCGAGGCCTCGATATTTTTGTTTGTCTCTTGAATCTCCTTCATAGTTGACTTAAGCTGTTCCATGTCTTCCCGCTGCGATGTTGTGAAAGTCGTGATAAGCTGTCTCATCTCCAGTCTAAAATCGTTGAAAAAGCGTTCTTCCTTCTGGCCTACCTTAGAAGCAGGGTCCAAGCTAAGCACGTCGAGAAAACGTTTCTTCGGATGTTGGTCTGCTGTAGAGGTAGGTCTATTTCGGGAACCAGCTACAGCATTCAAAGGTGACACGCGTTCTTCCTGTATCGACATCTCTGGGTCCGACGTAGACATAGCATTAAGTGTAGAATGAAACATCCTGTAGACGAGTGGCTGTGGAATGCGCAAGAGATGGCGGCTTTGCAAAGCTAGGTAATTGGTTAAGCAGGATTGCGTAGCGTAACGCGCGATCCAATCAGTGCAAGCGAAGGCGACTTAGCAGTAATGGCGGCGTAGCTGGCGGGGCCTACGCGTACCGCACGACCAATAGGAAGTTGTAGGGCGTGGGGAGGCTGCGCACGCGCCGGTCTGAGGCGTAGTGCGCGTGGGGATTCGGTACCAGGCGCTCACGTACCAGGAGCACGATCACTCAGTCGGCGGCACCTTCTCGCACTTATGCACTCCTATTTTTTCACTTGAATTAATTGTCACTAAATTTTATTTTAAATTTAATAAACAAAATAGCGTGGATTATAAACACGACTACACTTTACAGCGGTCCGGGGGGAAGAGGAATGTTATTACGAAAGGGTATGGATGACTAGCCATTTCTGGTTTACTTTCTAACTTCAGACATCGCGAAGCGCGTTGGTTTCGGCTACGCTGCTAGTTTTTTTGCCAGTCAAGTGCCACCTGATGTGGCAAATCAACCAGTCGCTTGTAATAGTCGTTAGATCAGAAAAAATAGTATTAAGTGGATGTTGGCAGGTTCTAATCACACGTCTTGGAGATCTACAATTAGCGATGATCGTGTCAAGGTTATACGAATCTGAAAACCAGTTGCCCGATAGTTTGAAGAAGCTACTGATGGACGAAATATTAGGGTAAGTCTAATTATCATATCACTATCTAGAAACACAATAAAGAAATCTAATTATATTTCGCACGGTATGACAACTAATTATTTTAGCAACAACGTATTATTTTTAACGTTTAACAATGTTGCCAAATGGGTTATTCATTTGACACTTACTGTATCTACATCGTTTTTACTTATTTATTTTTAGTGGCGAAACCGAAGACGGGCAATTAGACTTAGAACGCGCTCATCCAGACCCGTTCGTCCGGTCCATGGCCTTATGGGAACTAAAACGCTACAGTGAAGCTTTAGACACATTACTGAGTCCCGCGGGAAGACTACACACGGCGAAGGATAACGAACCCATGCCCAGCGTGTTCAACTTCTACGTGTATTTACGAACGCACCCCAGGTTGAAGAGGAGCAACTTGCCGAGGGAGGTAAGGCAGTAAATTATTAGGATTGAAACGTCAATTAAGTGTTTTATCAAATTGTCTAATTTTTGGCAGAAATATAAGAAGAATGTCGGCTATTCCACGCTAAAATATTGATGAACGAAAAAATACATCTTTCCTGGAATAGAGAGAGTTCGTATTGATGTGTTTGACATTGCGCAAAGATTTTTTTTAAATCTTGCCTTCCACTTTCCTAATATACAATGTATTAAACCTTTGGTTAAACAAAGAAAATTTATGACTCCGTTGTCTGCCTGTAAAGTGCAGTCAAGTACCGTTATTAGCTCAAATAAGACGACCCCTTCTTATAATCATCAAGTTCTACAAAATGTGTCTCATTTACTAAATCCATATTTCTTCCAGGGCGGCCGCCTAGCCCTCCTCCAAAACGAGTCCGAAGAAGGAATCACGCGCCTCGAGCGCCGCCTGTACTTCCAAACCGCCCACGGCCACTTCAAGGCCGGCTGTCCCGCTTTAGCATTGGAAGTGCTTTCCAAGCTTCCCGCCAGAGTGCGCGACGAGAAGCCGCGGCAGCCCGTAGCAGCGCCATCTGTCGACGAGACCGTCATACACACGGGCATCCTAGATGCCAACATAGTCAAAAGTACATATTCACGTCCGTTTGTACGTCACTGTGCTTTTTGTTTTATTTTCGTGTTGTATGTTTTTAAGAGTTTTTTATCATTTTTCTTATACGTTAATCTTTAGTTTGATTTTATAATATTTCGACACGTATCAGCAATTTCACTTACTCAAATCTACGAATATACCTTACATACTGCATTGCTTGTTAAGTTTCGTGGTACCATGTCAATGTGAATCTAGCCTTATCTTTTGCTTACTTCGCTTATTTCGAGAATAATATATAATTACTAGAATAAAACTAGTCTGTCGTACAGAACAAGAATCGTCGGAAGAGCCTAAAGAAGAAGCGAAGGCCGACGCTTTGGATTGGGGAGCGCCGTCTCTGGACTGGAGCGCGCCCGTTAGCTCTGTGAAGGATGATGATTTGGAGCTCAAATGGGAGGACGAAGATGAAAAAGAGTAAATTATGATTTTTGTATCTATGTAAAATGCCCTTAAAATTCGCCTTGTGCTGCAGAGTTCAGTTCCAATGGTCCAAGAAATATCTGGAAAACATGCAAATTAAGGCCAACGAACTTGATTTCTTTTTACAGATTATTCGGCTCGTGGTTCGATTCATGCTACAGTAATAAACATTGTTATTTGTTTGAAAAAAAAAACTGAACAAAATTAATTTAAATAATAGCATGAATCGAACCACGAGCCGAATAATCTGTAAATCCAGTTTAAAAAATATCAGGATCCCAAAAAAAACAGCGAAATGCAGTTCTCACAGAAGAATATATTTTTATAATAAGTATATCAAATAATCTGTCTTTTCTATAAATTTTGAGAATCTCTAATTTTGTAGATTCAAGTTTATTGTTTATAAAAATGTCATACCGATCAGGTCTGACGAATCCGGAGCATCCACGCCGCCTCTGGAGATGAAGATGGACAAGCAGACAGAAGAGGAACCGCAAGTTAACGGTGTCCCCGAGAAGGATAAGGAAGACGAGCCTCCAAGTGTGGACATCATGGCGCAGCAGCTAAAGTTCGTGGCTTGCCTCAAGATCTTGATGGAGGAACTCAGCACACTCGCTACTGGGTATGAAGTTGACGGTAAGAACGCATTTTGAAGAATTTATAAAATAGTGATGTTCTTACATACCTTTAGATATCTTTCCTCACTGTTAAAAGATTTTTTCCTCATCTTCAGTATAATATAAACTCTAAAAATAATTCTAGAAATGTTCATTCCACTTCTATAGACCATAGCCGCTTTTATAGACATCTCTGTACACTGTTTTATAATTTCTTAGATACTAAAAGATGGTATGTAGAATTTCAAATTTCTAACTAATCACAATCTTAGGCGAACTAGATTGGAAACCGGAAAATGCCACCAAGTCGTCTTTCTGTAGCAAAATTGTCAATTTACATGAATGAGTTTTCTTTAAACAATTCTCCGTAGTATTTTTGTATAAATATTTTAAAAATAAAACCATCATGATAGGCGGTCACCTCCGCTACCAACTGTACATCTGGCTGGAGCGCGAAGTGGAAGCATTACGCCGTCTCTGTGGCTACGCGTCGGCTCCGGGCTGCGTGTCTAGCGGGGAGCTGATATGCCCCGACAGCGACTCGCCGCTGCTGCCTGACAGACCGACCTTACATCAGCTGCTGGTCAAAGAAAAGGCTGACTTTGAGGCTAAAGTGCAGAGGGCTGTGCGGCGCAAACAGTGGTTAAAAGGTAAGTGTTAATATGAAGTGTGTTTAGAAGAAGAATATAGTGTTAACCGAATATTATTTATATTGCTACATCACTAGTGGTAGGATCCATAGAGCGCATGCGCACAACCCTAGTGGTAGAATGGGGGGACTTTTGACAGATAGACTGCGTGCTCTCGTGCCAATCTAGTAGCTCTTGTAAAAATATAATAATTACTTTGTGATAAGATGGTTTCTAATTGTTTACTATCTAACAATAGTAACATAGTGACCCAAGGATGATTTTGTGTCAAAAACTTAAAACTTACATTCTATTTCACTTGTTGAATACTTCGCAACTAGCCTATTTAGTAAACAGTCTATTTCGCATTCTGACTGTTTCTCGAGCAGCCTGTGAAGTATCACAGGGATTGGTTGTCAACGCGCAGGAAGTGGAAGGTGATACTCTATACAATACTCGAATTTAATGATAACAACTTTACTTCAGTTATTGTGTAAAATTGTGTTTGTGTACAATAAATTAATAACAAATAAAATAAGTTTCAGTTAAGGTAGTCATTGGTTGAACTTTGTTTAAATCTGAAACGCGCTAACTATCACACTATAGCATTCCTCTAGTATTGTAACCATAATTCGTTCCAGCCAACGAAACCCTCCTTCGTACGTTACTATCGTACTGTTCGCTGCACGGCGCGGGGGGCGGAGGCCTGGCGTCCGTTCGTATGGAGCTGGTGCTACTACTCCAAGAGCTGGGTCAAGACAAGCAGCATCAGCAGTTGCTGTCGCCTCTGCCGTTCCCCACCACGTTACCTTTGCTGGCGGCTGCGGTCGCGGCTAATAACACTGTGGTTGCCGACCCAGTGCGACATTTACAGGTATTCTTGCGTTTTATTCTGATTTCTTACCCTTGGAAGTCAAAATTCTAAAGGCTGGAAGGAGTTTAAAGTTTGCATAGTAAATACACAGTTAACTGCTTTTTCGCTTTTCTTAATGTGATTTCCGTTTAAAGCGCTCAAGACTTTTCATTCAACATTTTAGAAGGCCATTTGCCCTGCAGTAGGACACAGGCTAGATTTGATTAGATTTTTTGGAAGCAGATTAGATTTAGGTACCTTATTAATAAAAAAAAAAACTCGGACTACCTCATGGACCATTAACTGCCTATACTTTGACTAATACGTTTACTTTCAGAGCGTGGCTCACGATATGCTGGGCACGATTGGCGAGCTTGGCATCCCGGGCAGTTCAGCCACACGGATACTGCACACTTTACGAGACCTATCCGTCGCGCTCTCGGCCTGCATCTACCAGAGTTTGTGCGACTCGGATACCTTCAGCGTCAAACACACGCAACACCACGATGGGTAAGATAAACTAGAAATTAAAGTCAACTAGAAAATACAATCAATCAATCAATCAGCCTATTGCAGTCCACTGCTGGACTTAGGCCTCCCCAAGGGCACGCCAAAGCGCACGATCACCCGCTTTCCTCATCCAGCCACCACCAGCGACCTTCCTCAGGTCATCAGTCCACCTGGCAGGGGGGCGGCCCACACTACGTTTCCCGAGACGCGGTCTCCATTCGAGAACCTGTCTGCTCCAACGCTTATCGGTTCTGCGACAGACGTGGCCAGCCCACTGCCACTTCAGCACTTCTGGACGATATCAACTACCTTGGTCCTCTGCCGGATGATTTCATTTCGGATTTTATCCCGTAGCGAAAGCGTATGATACGATTCTTTAAAATTTCGTTGCATAAAATTGAGTTGTACTTATTGTCAAGCTCTAAAAATGAAATGAAATGTTTTTTTTATTTTTATTGTGGAGCATAGTGATGTGGCTAGTTCTTTTCTCGCGTTGTTATCTTTCAATTTCATTGTTAAATTCGATGAAATGCCTATTCTTAAAGCTTCACGTTTCATTACTGTTAGTAATCTGTCCCATCCTTTGATTATGTAAATTAACCAAAATTTATTTTTACAGTATCATCACTGAAACTCCTGGTTCAACTACTCACATGATTGTTAGACAGAGACGTCAGTCTATTGATGGATTGGAAGTCACTACGCCACCGAACAAGTGGCCAGGTAGGTTCAGAACTATAAATAAACTATAGGGCGGTTAAAATTATCTTGATATTCTGCTAGATGGACTATTTATTTAATTTAAACCACACCGATGTTTATAAAAACGGTTGGTTGTCAGACTGCTGAAATAAGGCCTTGCTAAAATCACAAATATAAAAATTAGTACAATTTTCTTTCAAAATAGACACAAACAGAACATAAACAATATTTCTTCTTTTTCTAACAACGATATGCGATAATAGTATTTCTAAGGAGTCTTAATTATTAGCCAGACAGGAAATTCGTTCTACTGGGATTTTGCTAAAATTCCATTTTATTTATCATCTTCGACGTGTTCTTTTAGGAGTATCCGCGCTGCGTGGCTTATCCCTTCGCGCAGCAGAAGAAGAAGATGCGCCTAGACTCCCCGTGCTGCTAGCAGAGGCATTCTGCGCCGTGTATCTAGCGCTGTTAGGCTGGGCTTTGGCTGCCCGGGACGCGCATCTGCTGTACAGGCTGGCGGCGCAGGTGGCGGACGGGAAGGCGCACGCGAGACTGTTCGGGGGCGGAGTTAGGAGGTTGCTGACGACCGCGCCAGCCAATCCTCAGGTATCTACTACGGAATGCCCACCCAGGTAGGAGCCGCACCCGCCGGCGGTGGGGACGCGAAGAAACTCTAAGGGCGCATTCCGAATCAGACTTTCAGCGCTGTCAGCGATCAAAAAACCAAAAAAATGTATGACTGACAGTGATTCGGAACGCGATTACGGGTACTTTAATCGATGTCAGCGCGTCTCAGAACGCAGGGTAAGATATCATTCTAATTTAATGGATTGTCCTAAGACAGTCCATTGTATACGAATTTGTCGGATTGTCAGAAGACAGTCCTACCGGCACGGACCCCGGCATGTCTCCCTCGTAAGTCCGCGCCCGCTATTTATCACTTTGGTACATAGAAATAGCGATTAAGTCCGCTAGTAAAAAAAAAAACAGGTAGATTTACAAAGGCGATATCTTAGCAGTTATGTATGTCGGTGATAGAGTGTCTTCCTTGATTATAATTCTTTATTGCACCCACTTTACAAATCACAGTATTTGGCATCTCGAGTTTAGGGTAACTCGATCAAAAGAGATTATTTATTTTCACAACGATGCAATGTAAATGTCCGACAAAAATGTGTCTTTCAAAGAAAATTTTGTTTTTGTCTTATTGAAAATCGTTGGATACGTTCGAACCGATTCTCGCTGATACTATTATTAAATCCACAGCCAAAACTAGTGGAACGCCCAGAAGGCACATCAGTCTGGTCTTCCTTGCGCGAGAAGCGCGCTTTACTCAACATGAGGTTATTGGGGCTCGGCCCTACGCAACCTCACAAGAACATCCAAGAAGGCCGGCCGACTTACAGAGAGCAATTCGTGCCGCCTCATTGCAGTATACTGACGTTCTTACTAACGAAGCCTTCGCCTGAACAAGACCCGGAGAACTACGATTATGACTCGGACGAGTCGGGCGCGGAGGATGAGGCGGACAGTGGAGCCAGTGAAGACGATGATGACGATATATTCGATACTACCAAGTGAGTAAAGTGTCATTGTATTTGTCGTAGTATAGTTCAGCATTTAAGATAATCATGCGATTAAAGATGTAGCAAACTTTTATTACTTTCTAGCTTCAATACCTCAGGCACATACTTTCCGCTTTAGATTTCTCATACTTAACTAAAACTTATGTAAAAAAGCGCCAGAAAGGGAACCATTTTTCAATGTAGCTAAATGTCTTTTTTCTCTGTCGATTCCATAGTTTAAATGCTGTATGTTTGCACTTCATAGCGCGAGTGAAGGCGAGCGCTCGGAATATAGTATTATTGCTTACAATCACAAATATTAAAATATGCCTTTCTACTAAAATGACAATGTATCTTGCGACCGCTTTACCTTGTAGTTCAGAGGACATAGGTATCAACTTTGCTATAAATGTTCAAAGGGCCAAATTTGGTACACCTGTTCTTTAGATCCTACTCTTCAATATAAGAAGGGTTGCCCAGCACGAGGGGCCCCGTGGAGGGGCCTTTTGTAGCATGATTTCCTACCATAAGGGACGAATTCGAATTTTTGTTCGCTATGGAGCTAGAAAGTGGCGTAGAGCGCTGAAATTTGGTACACATGTGGTATTTGAAATGTCAATGGTTACAAGCAAGTGTTCCAGGGCACACAGTCATTTTTTAGGGTTCCGTAGTCAATAAGGTTTCACCATGTCAGTCTTTCTGTCTATCCGCGGCTTAGCTCTGAGACTCTTAGTGTTATAAAGCTGTATTTTGTTATTCATATACATATTAATCATGCTAACAAAGCTGTAGAATAAAACCATAAAAAATACATGTTTAGGGTTCCTCTGGTACACGTGAAGTGGAAGTTATTTTTTATTTTTTTGACAACCTTTTACCGTGTACGGTGAATAGACCAAAATGTATCCCACAGGAAAGAGAAACGTCGTAAGTTCGTGAACACGGAGCACTCGGACCCCGACTCGTATTCGTGGTACGTGATGCGCGTGGCGGTGCTGCGGCTCGTGCAGCTCAAACTGCAGTGCTTCCTGCAGCACTGCGGCATCGAGATGTCAGGTCAGTGCACTACAATACACAACATTCATTTGACACAGTACAACTCAGCAGTAAATAAAACATCAAACAAAACTCGTGATTGCTCAACGAATGAAACTCGGAGGAGTTCTTCCGAGTTTAATAATAACACAAAAAAGTTAGGCATTAAGGGGCATCATCATCATATCGGTAGGGTTGCAAAGTCGATATCGAAGATCGAAGTCGAAGTTGAAATGCCTTAGCAAAGTAATTGATTAGTTACACAAAATATTGACTATGTCAATGAGGGATTTTCTGACAGCACTTTAGAAATAAAAATAATAGTTCGAATTAAGGCGATAGATGGCGCCAGGTGTGTTTTAAATCCTTTTACTTCTCTTGATTTCTTCGGATCCACGAATCGTCAACGCCATCTACCGAAGTTTATTGAACAATTTTTTTTTTATTCGCTATCGGAAAATTCCCCATTACTTTCAGAAGTCAAAAGTGAAAAAGATCTAACCAAGCCACAATTTTTTTAGTTAATCTGTGCGATGCATTTTGATAACAATGTTGTATATGCTACAGAATTAGCAACAACCAGTCCAACGATCCACGCGGGTCTGCGTCGAGTGGACCAATGGCAGCAGCAGCTCGCTGAGACCCTGGAGGCCCGCGCTCCGCCTCCCGACTACATCGCGGGCTGCTTCCCCGACCAGGCCACTACTGGACCGCCCATCAACAAATACAAGTACGTCTCTACTTGGCTGACGGATCATACACGTCCCTACCGAGAGGCTCGAGTCTACCATGAATTATCATCAATATTATCTCAGCCTGTAGACGTCCACCGCTGGATGAAGGTCTCCCCAAGGATCTCCACAACGACCGGTCCTGCGCTGCCCGCATCCAGCGCTTTCCCGCGACCTAGCACTCCTTAGTGCTAAGCGTAGTGTGTATTTGTTATTTCACAACATCAATCTTCATGTATATACAAATTAAAAGACAATATAGAAAACTTAACAAAAAAATATATGGAAAAAACAACTAAAATAATCTTCGACAGTATTATTTTTATAGAGAGTGAAGCGAGATGACCGAACTCTGCTAAAAAAACGCTTCGCTTCGCTATTGTAAAAACAAAGCTAAGTCCATTGAGTGTTGCATTTTTTTTACGGGTTACTTTGTAACTGCACACCTGATCTCTATAATAATTAAAATTGGCCAATGATCGTCTAGTAGTGGAATCGTACTACTTTGTGTGAGTAACCCAAGCTCTTTTAGAAGATTACAGTGTGATCGTCTTTCTTCGGGAATTCTAACTACAAAATTAAACAAAGTGTCTCTGTACAACATCTATGTAATTCCTAGCTATCAATTCCCCCCTACTCGTTCATCAGAGAAGTTAAAAAATGTAGGAAATATCATCGAGTAAACAATGTATTCCCTATATAGCGTATCGCCCCAGGTTTTGGTCTGTCATCGACCAGAGCTTCTTTTCAAGCTCTAGCTCAGAAAGAGCTTCTAGTTCTCATAAGAACTTTCGTTGAGTCTCTCTTCCTCAACAGAATAGCCGTTCTCCAAGTCTCTCTAATGATACTGCTCGGAGACGGCCACTCTTGCCCTCGCCCTGGGCAACCTTTTCCTTAAGCTATGCCAACCGTATTGATAAATACAGTTACATAATCTCTCTGTGTCTTCCATACTACCATCCCACAAGGGATCTAGCAAGATCCAGCACTGACGAGGGAACTAGTTTTAGCTCCCCCAGCTGGATGATTACTGAGACCTCAGATCCCAAGCAAGGCAGTCGTCTAGAAGCAAAGACCCGATACGCCCACACCTTTACAGCAAACCAGCCGTTAAAGTATTTACGAGACGAGTGAGAATAAACGCCCCTCCAACGCGCTCTCTGTGAGACACTGCCCATCCTATCCTCCAGAATGCTCCTGACCTCCCCCTCACCACAGAGGTGTAGGAAAAAGGTTAAAAAAATAGACAATCCCGAAGGATTGTCTACAGCGGACCCTGGTCCGACCGGTGCGCCTTAAGCGATGGAAGGAGACCAAAGTCCCTTCGTTGAAAGCCTAAGCTTCTCGTTGTAAGCCGAAGCTAGTGGACGACGTCCAATCGATACTAGCCGTAGCGTTCCCGATACGGCTGAGCCGCTGTGGTAACCTTTTGGGAGGCTAATCCCTGTCTTTCACAGAAGTGTCAGACGTAGTGCGTTTAAAGGGAGTGAAGGGAATATAACCCCTTATATATATATATTTAAATACTTATTTAAACATATTAAATAACTCCCAGCTCTCCGATCATCTCCTGCCGAACTGATCCACTGGTTCGAGTATGCTCCATGTTCGCCTTCGCTGAGTGCAACAATATTTCTCTGAAGGGAACGGTGCTATATGCACCCGGTCCTTTTGGGACTCTGATCTTTTGAGCTGTACATAACTATACCTTGTCTCGCGTGATCTAAGCCACAGCAGCACGTGGTTATAGATTCATTCACCAAAGCCCATTTAGCAGATGTATTTATAATCATATGCACTGATATCTCTTTAGGATATTCGGGTTTTATTCTGCTTGGTGATTATACTTTACTTAGTGCATAACTCGAGCAGCTTCACGTCCAGAGCAGGAAACTTCACAGAAAGTCGCTCCGCAGACTTTCGTCTCGGAGGAGTCATTAGCTTTCGTCGACGCCACTACCAGGGGTAATACTTGAAACACCTTCATCGATACTAGGCAGTCTGAGGTCCAACGCGCAAGGATGTGGACAAGTCCCCACCGGCGACGATATATTCAAGTTGCTATGTGCGTCTCGGCCAATCAGCGGTTCAGAGCTAGGCATGCAGTGTCGACGTCGGCTAATGACGGGTATACCACATCTTCAAGCGTCAGACATGGTTTTGAGTGCCCGTGTCCGGGGTAAAGGGTCGCGAATCCTTTCCCCCAGTCATGGCCCTCGTTAATAGTTAGAATAGATTGCAGTTAGGCCTTTGCCATTTCCTCTCCCCATTCTGCGTGCTTGGGCGACACGTGAGGTGGTTCTTATTAGGACAGCGGCATTGGAGACAACGCGGATTCGTAAGAGGTTCCAGATCCATAATGCGTTGCGGCCGATGGTCTACGGATGCTTGTCCTCTGTTAAGTAACTCTAGAGGTACAGGCTCCAGCCGGCGTCTGTGTCCGCTAGTTAGCATCATCCACTCGCCCACCATAATTTATTCTACCAGGTTGTGCAGACCACACTGGTTAGTTTGGATTAGTCAATAAAGGTTTAAGGGTCGCCCCTTTGCCTCTCAGGATGCAGCCCGTCTCATGCTAGGCGGCGTAAGTGACGAACAGGGGAAGTTTTTAGCAGCGCCTGTGACTTTGGTTATAGCAAATATTTTCATATTTTCCAAACCTATATCGAACTTTTCAGTCAATATCCAAACTTTAACATATTATTAATTTTATCAATAATACTTGTCGCCTCCGACCATCACTGGCCGTCGGCTGCCTTCGCCTCTGAGCATCGACGGTACGCGCTACTTGAACACGGATTTTCCAAAAATGTTTTTCAATTTTTATGAAACTCACAATATAGATGTAATAGATGGATGTCGGTCGGTCCCAAGTATGCTTTTAGTTTTGAGCTATCTCTTTTAGTTTTTGAGTTATTCGAAAAAGTTCAATACAAGAACGTTTAACCGAAGTGAAAAATCTCCGAATACGGTTTTAAACCTTACATTCGGACTTCCCATGCACGGGAATAGCTATTGCTCGTTCATCGGCATTGTCTGCTCTCAGCCACATGTAAATAATAAAATTTTCGGCTCCGCGCTACGATTTTTATTTAGCCTTATTTCGATTTTTTTCTATGCCATACAACAGACACACGTTGTTCTACATAGTTTTACTTTGCATTAGGGTTGTGGGGTTACAACTTGTCAATAATTATGTACTTTATAGGCATGCATGTGCCAAAAGTTAAATAACCGATTGGAAATAGTATAGGAGAAATACTGGAACTTAATAGCGCAACATGTGACTATAAAGCGTATTCATTTACTCGACCATTCACAGTATCTTAGTCTCGGACTGCGTGGCTTGGATTGCACAAGTACTATAAACAATAGATCGGACTGTTCCTAAATTTATCATATTTTATGAATTATTTTTAAAATATAAATTAGTAGCAGACGATTCGCGAACAAAAAAACAGAATCGTTGAAAAACGAATTTACAATGTTTTTTTAAAAGTTTCAATATGTCTGTCTCTTTCAAAAATGATTTTTTGTATGGAGATTATATGGCGTTACTAACAAATGACGTCACAAGTGGGTATGTGCCTCTCTGTCTAATCTTGTGCTTCAAACCTTTATAACTCGGTAAATTTTAAAGATAGAGCACAAATTATTTTAGTGTTCGATAGCAGAAACTAAGAAGTTTGGATTTATAATAAAAAAAGGTAGTCCAATCCCCTATTAGAAACTTACTAGGATATTCTGTTTGTCAGGTGTCTGTTAGAGAAGCACAACACTCCATTCAACGCATCATTATGGAGCGCCGCGCCCGCCAGGCGATTGTGGAGTTTCCTTGTGCGACAAGAACCTGTACAGGTAAACATTTATTTAAATAGTACTACTAAGTGTTGTATGGAAATTACGTAAAGCATAATTATTAAATTTTCGATCCTCCCATATCAGGACCGCATCGCTTAGCCCTTCCCCCTCTTCCAATCTACCACGACTGTAACTCTCCCGCAAATGCTACTGTCCCAGCCCCCTATGTCCTTTCATCTATTCTTCTTATTTTTATTCCTATTCTCTCCTGCCCGCACATATTTAACCACCATACGTCAGTAATTCAGTAAGGCCCGGTAGGGGGGGTCATTCTTCTCGGACGCGTTTTTCGCCCTGGCAACGTTCTGGGCCGAGGTCAGTGCCCGTCTGAGGGCGAACCCAAATATGTTGTCATAGATTTCTAAGGGGGACAAGCCTTCCGCTCCCCCGCAAGTCCGCGCCCGCTATATTACCACTCTGGTAGAAATAGCGGTTAGATCGTTCAAAAAAATAAAAAAAACACCATACGTCAATCGACACGCTAAGAATAAGAGTGTGTGGTGCTATTATACTCAGAATAATACGGTTAAGTAATTGTTCAATGGTTTCCCAAGATACAGGCTTCGCCTAGTTTGGGGACCCCTGCTCTAACTAGTTTATATACTTAGACCACCTAATTTTGTTACCTTTGTGTACGTAGTCTAAGCTTTCTGAAATAATAAATTTATTTTCTTATCCATATGGTGACATTATGAACCGTATCGAACCTAAAACTTCGCGATATTTAATTAAGGATTTTACTAAATGTTTTGTTGGTGTATTGAAACTTTTTATACAAAATATTTTGTTTAGGCATCAGTGGCGAAGGGTGAAATTTTGACAAAGGTAAGCCGGTAGAGCGCGGCCTACCTAACTAATTGACATGCTTTTTGTTTTCAAAACTGTGAGTTCGGAACATGGAATTCATCGCTACACAAGTAGTCAAATAGTCAATTGATCAGCAATCCATATGAGCACACACTAAATTGGCGGACACGTACTTACTAATTAAATGTATTGTATCACTTTACTTCCCCATATAAATCCTAATATAACCAATCACACAACATCACAAAATTTCGACTCCGCGATGTATTTTCTTACTGCAACTCTTCTTTTTCCATTTTGCTATCTTATCAATTCCTCTCTCGCGTATGCGTTATGCATTAGAAAGAAATTATGGGAAGCCGACCTATCTCGGCTTCTATGGCGCCATTTTATGGGTGTGTTTCAAATCAAACTGACAGCGCCGGCAACATGCGAGTGAGAAGGCAAATATGAAAGTAAACCCTTGGAGCGCCAGAGACAGAGTATACGGCAATTCACGAACTCGGTCGGTCGTGCGACTAGTGCGTGATCGAATATACATTGACGTGCTTGTAGAGCGCCGTCCGCCTCGACTTGTATTAAAAAAGGCTATGTATCTTGCGCTCGCGTGTACGTAAATTACTATCAGCATTAGAGGCTGTTGGAGCGGATTTTCGAAAGGTAAGCCGAGGGGAATCGGCTTGTATGGACCCTTCGCCACTGGTAGGCATTATTTAAGACAGTCGAATCAACTGAATCATGACCCACTTTAATAATAATAATAATAAATAATAAAAATCTTTATCGATTAAGCCTAATTACATTTATCCACTTTGCCTATAATACGTTTGAAACTGTCAAAACAATAAGGTGTCAAACTGTATTTGTATGACTGGAAGAAAATGATCTTATAGTGGGTCATGATGTAATTTATTCGAGTGTACTTTTTAAAATTTTCTTTTACATCGCTCACGTTTCACAGGACCTATTCATCCGAGCGGTATTCTCGCGCCGCCGCACCGCATCGACGTGCGTAGACGCAGCTTGCGGAACGGCCCGGGCCGGCTGTTTACCGCACGCGAGAAGGGACGACGACACGATCAGCCCGGTGCGCATCATACACAAGGAACAAGAGTCAATCGCCGCCTTTTGTCTCAACAAGGTCAGTCACACACGCTATATAAAACAGTTATGCAATGTGATCACAACCGTGCAGTTAGACTGCCGTCGAAAATGCAGTGTTGCTAGGGCTGCATTCGCCGTCTGCTAGCAGACTTAGCTAGTACTACTAGTACTCGGCAATATAAAACAGATTCTGTGCAGTTTTTAACTAAGGTCCCTTTCAATAGAATCCGGCAATAATGTAAACAAGTTAATTTTTTGACACAACTTTCCAAAAACAAACCAGACTTTGATGAGTAAATAATTAATATGGCAGTTTTACAAATTATTGAAAGTTTTGTCGTCCGAATATTTTTTAATAAAATAACCATCATAAAGAAGTTAATAGGGGGCGAAATGATAGTAAGATGAATGTATGGATCCTTGAAAAGTGAATGTGATCAGGATTGATACTCAAATGTAAGTAATTATATATACTTTGTTTTTGTATGTGCCATAACATTTTGGTGAATAAAGCTCTTTTTATGTATTTATTTAATTACGGAGTAATCGTGTTTAAATTTGTTTGTTTACATTATTGCCGGATTCTATTGAAAGGGACTTTACATCGGTCAAAATTGCCGTCAGTGTCCGTCCGTCTACTTCGGTAGATGCTTAGTGAAATCGTTTATAGAATCTGTTTTATTTATACGTACAGTCGGCAAAGCAGACAATGTAGGATTTTATATATTTTTACATTTAATTTTATATACTTGCATAGTTTACCAATTTGCACAATTATAAGAATTTTAATGACAAAGCATAAGTAATTACTTGAGAAAACTTTTGCGGTTTCAAGGGGCCCTGCATAACTAAGGATCTCCTCTGCTGACTGTGCTTAACTTTTCCTAACTCATCAATTAAACATAGGTCGGCGGAGGTCTTCTAGCAGTAGCCACAGCTCGTGAAGTGCAAGAAATGGACGTGTCCTTGTTGCTCCGCGGCGGGGCGAGTTGGGCCGAGGACGAGTGCGAGGTGGACCTGCTGGGACTCAACTCCGACCCCACCACGCTGCCCGACTCAGGGTTCCTGCTCATACAACATCAAGACAAGTAAGTTTACTTGTAATGACGTGGTTTTCGATTTTTCTATGGAATAACACATTTCTCGCAGTAAAGAACACGAATACACAAAACACGTTATTCTGTCCCAAAAAATATTTATATCTTTGATATCAGTTTATTTTAGTTTTTATGAGTTATAATATAAGGTAGAAACCAAACTGCCCGGCCGCCATCTTTGATCGGCCGTAGATCTCTCCCTCCACAACTTTTGTGTTCTACGAACGACAGCTTTCTGTTCCGGACAACATAATCATAAGGAATTTAACTGTACTAGTCTCACGCATTCCCAGGAGGCACAAATGAATAAATCTGTGTTCTAAGGAGGGTTTCTAGTCGTATTATTTGGTGTAACAAGAGTTCTCTGCCATAGTTTTGTCTTTCGCTTCTTAAAACAAATTGTTTAATATTATAGGAGCAACAGCGTTCCTGGCACTGGCAACAGTTCTCCACTGAACCCGAACGCGCCTCAGATGCCGGTCGGCATGGCCAGCCAAACCGGACGAGGCGCCAGTGTCGTAAGTACTATAACATTGTTTGTTTATTTCCTTAACTATATACGACGTGTTAACTAAAGAATGCAGAACTCGGGTAATAGATATGCATAAAAAAAATATTTCATTTTTTCATAGTTCTTCTGAAAGTATACAAAAATAGAATACTGACAGTCAAATCAGAATCGAAATTGATCGAAAAACAAACTACATACAACGTTATTAAACAAATATATCTGTCCCTCTTACGAAAACAGCGAATGTATGGCCCGCGTGAATGACGTCATATGATGTCACGTCGGACCTCTCTGTCTAATCATCAACTTCAAAGCCGTATAACTTTGTTTCTGAGCAAGATGTTTGAAAAAATATTTTTTATGTGTTTATCTGGAACTTGAAATATTTCGATTAATGAATTTAAAAAATACTGTGCATATTCCCTATTGTTTAATCCTTTAAATTGAATAACTTTTGTTCGAAATCTTTTCCCAAATCTCAGAAGAGAATTGAGTTTTCATTCAAGATGAAAAAGAAATGTGGAATAAATATTGTCCAGTTTCATGGGATGAGAGACCGAGAGGTTTTGCGTTAGTTACTAACACGTAGTAGTATTTTTTTCTAGGGTTTTAGATGTATAGATGGTTGCGACAATGCGAATTGATATTACTTTTTAAGGTATTGATTATAGGTAAGTACGTGCTACTGTATGAAAATTAAAATAATTAATTGTGTACATTTTAAAAGTAAAATATTGAACGTGGATTGAATATAGAATAGTTTCCTTGTAAATGTGTATATTTTTTATACATAAAAACTTAACTACTAACATCACCATTTACTAACATTAAGAATTACTAATGAGAATGCTACTTAGATTGCCAGACTACAACTTAATACAGAGTGTTTAGATTATAACATGCACAATGGTTTTGACGATTATATTTAACTCACTTTATACTAAAGAAAACTTTAGCATGAGGTATACTAAAATCAAACTTAAGGGTTGCTATCATAAAATATAAACTGATAAGTACGGGCCAAATAAGAAAAGTACTGCAAAGTTAAACGCAAAGTAAAATGTGTATTTTATCTCTTGTATGCAATTCTAATGAATCGTTGTCGATGGATATTTCCAAAATCCATGTTCTTGCAGTTTTATGAAAATAGCCCTACGCAACTAACCAACGCATCATTGAAGAAATTGATTGGAACTAACATTAGCATAAGGGAATATGATTGATATTGTGAATAATGACATCCACAGCAGGAGCAGCGGCGCTCAAGCCTTAAACCGACCGGGCACGAAGCGTATATTGTCACAGTACGTTCACGGTTAACTAATGCAATAACTTTGCCTGCTTCACGAACTAAATGTCACTTTAAATGCGTAAAATTACCAAAACTGAGCTGACTTTATCTCATCTCATCAAACTGATACAACGCTCGACAAAGTTGAGGCATTTTTTATGGAGATTTTAATAAGCTATTCGTTAGTTTTATCTGCACCTCTTTTCTATCTCTCGGGTCCTATGATTATAAAAAAAACATATTTTAATGGACAAACGGAGATAAAGCCCGACGAAGAAAATAAAGAACAAGTTCAGGGGGCGCCACATGTAGTTTTTTTAATCTAAGCTGCAACAAAGAGGAGCAACCAACCTATTTAAAAAAAAAAACACGTAACATTTTGAAATTATATGTAATGAATTTAGCTGCCTATATGGGAGTATCAAATTAAATACATTCTGACGAAAGTAATAAGAACTTTTTTTTTAAATGTTGATACTAAAATTCCAACATTTTTGAGAAATCCTTATTACAGACAACTCGAAACAGTCAATATTATAATAATATTTTTATGTTTATATTAAAGCCCAGAGGTCAAACATTTTGGTTGCTCCCCTTTCATTGGAATTTAGTTGTATACATTTTCCGCAAAAGGCCAAAATAGTGACATTTATTCGTGAGGTGAATCAAAGCGGTGTGGGTTTTGTGAATGTGAACGTCGAGTGTGTTTCGCCTAAGAGCTTCGCTCGCGCTCCTTCCTAACTTAAAACTTGCTTAAACTGCTGTATTAGAAAACAGGCGTCAGGCTAGCAGCAGATATTTTATACAAAAAACTTTTAGTTGCGGCAGTAACAAGCTACCAATAACAACACTTCATTTGGTAAAAGTTCAGCATTTGGGATATTAGAACATTGGGAATGTTTCCAAGGAAAGGGATTTTTTAATCTACTTAGCCATTGTAATGTCGAACTGTGTGTCTGTGTAAGAATGTGTGTATGAGTGTATGCGTGACCGCAGGTGAAGGGCTTGCAGTTCCCGGGTTGCCACGACGCGAAATACTGTCGCCTGGTGCTGCATCGCTCCAAGCTTCTCATGAAACCGGTCAGTGACTAGCGATTCCCACCTGTAGTGTTCGATCGAATGTTTTCTTTTATTATTTGTGCACTCCTGAGTCGACATTCTATGTCTTTTTTTGTTAACCATTTACAATTTAACGATATTATTTAGTAAGGTTACTTAATTAAAATAAGATAAAAATATTCTGTTTTTAAAATACGCGGTAATTGAATTGATGACGTGTTAATCGTCTTTAGTTAACTAAATTGTGTCCTCTATGTTATTTAACATAATAACTTTTGTTTAGATACAAAATTAAAAGTTTTGGTGAACAGGATTCGGCCGGACACTACTCACCTCTTTTGTTACGTCACTTCCTATAGTGATCCCGCACTTATATTCTTTTGTGTTTAGCTCGATTTTTCCTAGTTGATCCGTTTCGTTCGTCTTGTACCATTTTTGGTTTCTATTATTTTATATCGTTTGCTAAATTTTTCCTATAACAAAAACATCAACATTTTATGTAAAAAATTTGCAATATCATTATGATTTCATCACGTGATGAAATCAATCACTGTTACAAAATTTCATTCTAAAATTTTACTATTGTTTGTTTTTGGAATGGGATAAAGGGTAGTTTTCTTGATACCCTTACTAATCATTGGTGTTTGTTATTTTCTTTTCGTTTTATATTTGAGTTTTATAGGTTCTCTTAAGTTTCAGCCAAATCGTCATTGTTGTAAGCTATTGTGTTTATGTTTGTAAATGTCGTTTTATCGCATGATCTGTTATATGTTTAGGTTTAACTAATTTAACCTTAATTCTAATGGGTTGGTATAAATAAATATTATATTATTGTAAATATGTGACGTCATTTTTCAACTGTATGTCCGACACGATTTTGATTTCTTCAGCACCTTGTCGTAGAAAATATGAGAGACAATAATTAGTAATGCTAATTTGATGTTCAGGTGCTGAAACATAAAATTGACAACATCAAACGAATGGCAGCGCATCCCACTCAGCCGCTATGTAAGTATTTAATTAACAGTTAGTTAACTACCTAGATGTTTTTTTAAATTTTAATTGATAGAATCAGCTACATATAGTTGCTCGTTTAAAAGATTTTATTTTATTATTCTAGTTACGAAACCGCCGATTCTTATAAAGAAAAATTGTCCGTTGTACTCGTGTGGGTTACAAGGTCAATGACCTACCTCGCAAAAGCTGATTTCAGAGTTATTTAGTCGCCAAAGGTCTATGACAAGGCTTATTTAAAAGAAGCGTAGGGTGAAGTAAAGCAAGCCGTTGAAATCAACCTGAAGTCCTTTGATACAAATTTTTGCCAGTTAGTATGAACATGGTTCCCGACTCACGTAACATAATGAGCGCTCGTAAGCTAAAATGGTCAAGGATATTCGCCTCCTGCCGCTTTAACAAAGTGAGTGAGAGAGAAAGATACCGATGATGAGATAGATGATATGATGAGAAGACATTCAAGGTGAGCCCTCAACTCCTGTACGTTTTTATTATTGCCAGATCTAACCGGCGGCGCAGACGGCTCAGTGCAGCTGTGGGAATGGGGCCACCCGTCGTGCGTGTGGTCGCCGCGCGCGCCCGGCGCCTTCGCCAAGGTGACGCGTGTTCGGTTCTCGGACTACGGCAACAAGTTCGCGGCCGCCGACGCCGACGGCAACCTGGCGATGTGGCAACTGCATCCCAGCAACACGCATGCGCAGCCGGGCCAGCCGCACGCCTCGCCTAGGCCGTTCTTTGTAAGTTTTCGTTGTTTTTTTACACGTATTCCTTCTTTGAAACTTAGTGCTCTTGGCGGGATGTTTCTTACTCATACCTTTTCTATTTATTCATTTTTATGTCGTTTATTGTACACAATAAATAGGACAAAGAGTAAACGACACAACAAACAATGCTTATTTGTGAGGAAATGTCTTACGTGACAATTCAGTAAGGACACCCTACTTTTAAAAATGAAAAGAATCTTCTTCATAAGGTCAACAGCCGAAGATTTTTTCCAATCGAGTTTCTAGTAAGATAAACTGTGAGTCCACAACTTCGTTCCCTTTCCTTGGGTTAAAACAGCCTTGTCAAGTTTAGCCGTGGAAGACGGTTCATTTTGCATTTTTAATAATAAAATAATTAATATTAGTAATCTACTCGTAGCTGTCCGCCTGGTTTTGTTTATTTATTTTCCTGTAAATAAAAATTGCATTATGTCATTCAAAAACTCAATCGAATTTAATTATATTTCTCTTTTCAGACCCACCAATGTCATAGTAAAGGAATTAGCGATTTCGTTTTCCTTGGTTCCTGCAGTTTAGTTGCTACTGGTAAGTGGAAGATTTTACTATCACCACCTAAAATTACGAGTATGCCTATATTGATTTGTTTCCAATGAGGGATTTTCTAACAGCTCTTTAAAAAATAAAAATAATAGTTCTAATTAAGACGATAGATGGTGCCAGGTGTACTTCGTAGATTCTTTTTTTTATATCCTTTTATGGCCCTGGGTGCTCGCCGGATTTCTTCGGATCCACAAATCGTCAACGCCATCTACCGAAGTTTTGTGAACATTTTTTTTAAATTGGCTATCGGAAAATCCCCCATTACGCATAGTTATTCTAATCTAAATAACAGCTATTGAAAAAAAAAACATTCTGTTACAGCCGGTCACAGTTCTGAGAGCAAAAACGTGGCAATATGGGACACGATGATGCCAATCAAGAAGGCTTTAGTTGTTTGTGAGTATTCTGCACTTCATTTATATCATTCGACCGCAAAGGCTGTTTATATCGAATAAACAGTTTAAATATATATGTCGGGAAAAGGGAAGAAAAATTGAAAGACACTATTAAGATCTATTATTAATATCACAATAGGTAAACTAACAATGTGCGGCGGTGGAGCGGGTTATAACAGAAACGTCTGGTAATTTGAATATAATTTTGGATATATTTTAGTTATTAGATTTATCACATACAAAGATCCGATACCGAGATCTAAACAAAATGTGCTCCTTTTTCTTCTGACAAGCCTTCATTCTAAAAATAATTCAAATATAAGTGGCCAGTAACAGCCAAAGAGGCAAAGAGGCGTAGGTATGTACTCATACCTAACACAATGCGACACCTGATTACGCAATACGTTACGTTATAAGCTATACACAATACACGTGGGCGTCTCATACTAAGATTTCAGGACAGAACCTTTCTAAACAGCAGCACTATCTAACCATAGTCGTTATGTAACTCGTCCACATTACGGTTACTCTACCCGCGGTCATGATAACAACACCTACTCTCAAAGTACTACACGAATATCAGATAAACTAGCTATCAACACAGCACCACTGGACTGTGGTACAACCAACACTATTCCACACGCATTCATCGAAACCACATATTTGATCACCACACATGGACTCGCACGTCGTCCTCTCGAAGTATTCACTCAACCTCACGGACATACAGGTTACCACCACGACTGCCACGGACCCACTGCCGGATCTATTCTACTCCCACTCTTATAAAGGACTTCACTTCGTTCACTCATTCATTGACTCACAGTTTTTTTTTTATTTATGGCTTCTGCATTTAGCAATTTAGCCAGTGTCGAGTAATCAGCTAATCACGGGTAGATAAGAAAAAAAAATTCTCATTCGCAATTTGACGTTACCACTCAAACTGACAGGTGACACTAGTTTGTTTATGAACAATCTACCCTCAATTACCAATAATGCTAATTTAACGAGAATTCGAACTGTCAATCGTTTGTTTACGATCAATCTACCTTCAATCTCCGACATATATATTTTTTGACGACCGATTTTACCCTGCCTAAAAACATCTAATAAACAGCCTGAAAGGTCGAAAACCGACCTTACAAACCCTGGTTTATCTAACGACTATTTATCGTAGAAAAGTTCGGCTCAATGGCTTAACGTGCTTTCTGATTCAGCTTGCGATATCCTAACCAAACGGCGGACAGTCTCACAGTAATTTATTATTTGACCACTGACTCTGTATCCCCACCGGGATTAGGACACAGAACCTCCGTCCGAACCGAACGCTGAAATTATGACATACATAAAATCACGCTCCTATTCTCATAAAGGTACATGATGACCTAATAATTATAAAGCAAAAAATGAAAAACAACAATAGGGGATCGGACTACTTTTTTTTGTATTTTAGAAATCCAAACTTATTAGTTTCTGCTATCGAACACTAAAATAATTTTAGCTCTATCTTTAAAATTTACCGAGTTTGAGTTTGAGTACTGAAGGTTTGAAATTGAAGATTAGACAGAGATCTCCATACCAAAAATTGTTTTTGAAAGAGACAGACACATTGAAACTTTAAACTGTTTTTTTTCTCTTTCTGTTTTTTTCTTCGCGAATCGTCTGCTACTAATCTATATTTTAAAAATAATTTATAAAATATGGTTTTAGGAACAGTCCGATCCCCTATTATCAATAATAACTAATAATATTAATCAATCTTATCATATTATTATTCTGTAATAATAATATGACCTATATGAAACTCTTGCTCTAATTACCGCTTAATCTGTTAGCCTGGACATGCCACGAAGGCGGCGCGGCGTGCCTAGCCTGGGCGGGCACGACGGGCGCGCTCGTCTCGTGCGGGCGGCGCGGCGACGTGCTAGTGTGGGACTTGAAGGCCCGCGCGCCCAGGCACAAACTGCACGCGCATCACGCGCCCATCAAGTGTGTCGCGCTCTCGCCCAGGGAAGACATCTACGCTATAGGAGCGGCCGACGGAGACATCAAGGTATGCGTATGTGTAGACACATCAAGGAGATGAAGCCAGGCAATCCACTTAGCCTAAAATATAAGCACCCCTGACCCGTAATGCGACTTTTAGTTGTCACGAAGTCTTCGAACAAAAACTTGAAAATATAATATATTGTATTTTGTTCTTTTTAAGCATCGGTGTACCGGTATTGCTGTTGCAATACTAATATACCGTCCTAAGGCCCGGTTTCCACCAAAGCGGAGAGGAGATGTGTTTGAATAACCAATCAGATTTCGTTATTGAAGCCAAGCGGAGAGATGTGGAAATAACGAAATCTGATTGGTTATTCAAACACATCTCCTCTCCGCTTTGGTGGAAACCCACGGAGACAAATACAAAGAGGAGCTGCCCTAAGACGTTTTTTATATGATAGCGGGGGTCGCCATTGGGAGGGGGTGCGGTGAGATGAAGTTCTGTTAACCATCTAGCGGTCAATAGCAAAACTAGCTTTGCAGCTAGACACTAATGAACCGTACTAAATTTTGCTATTACACACAAGATGGTTCTGTTCGTTAGTTCGTTACGCTGTATAATGTTGCCAGGCAAGTGAAAAAACAAAAAATTCGGTCGTTTTGATTGTAGGATTACCTTATACGAGCAATTGTGATATACAGGTGGCCCATTTAGATGGGTCAGTATGGGTAACTCTGAAACTATAAGACATAAAAAGATCTGATAAGAAGATCTCTTAATTATCCTGTAAATTTAAGTGTGCAATAAAGAATATATATATAAAAAGATCTGTTAAATTTTTACACGGGATTTCACTGAAGTCCTTTATCATCATCACTTACTTACTACCAAGTATAAGGAAACATCCTTGCCCAAAATGTGATATTTTGATGTCATGTATTCAATTCTAAATATTGAGTAAGTTCATCAATATTATCTGCATTATTTAATTGTATGCTACAAAAATAAATATTGTATACAAATATATTTTTTTAGATTCCATATCTGGCCACCCAGCTTACTATACAAAATACATGAATGAATGAGCATGAATGAAACAGGTCATATAACCTTCTACAGTCAAGAAGTTATTCTACTTGGCGATAGATGGCGTTGTTATTGCCGAACTTTCTCGAAGGAATAAATTACGAGCATTAAAAATTGCATTAAAAAATACGTACGAGTGGAATTATGTCTTTTTTTCGTTAGAAATAGTTGTATTACTCGTACTATTGCACGATACAACACTGCACATAGTTTTTGCGTCATTAATTTCAATTAAAATGGTTGTAATCAAACCAAGTCATATTCGTGTCGTATCCATAAAATCCAAAGTAACACTGACAGTAGCGACGCCTGGTGGTTAATAGCTAGTAGTAAGAGTACTTAGTCCGCTATGAGACGGGCCTAAGTTGCTTGTGGCACCTCCTCTTTGTATTTGTCTCCGTGTGGAAACCGGGCCTAAGCGCGACCCAAACACAATGTAATTCTAACCTATATAAACGTTGTTTTGTCCAGGTGTTTTCCCTGGGTACGCATCAGCTGCTGCATACATTTACTGGTGAACACGCGCGCAGCTCCTTCTTCAAACACATCGGCCAAGGAGTCACGCAGATCAAGATTGGTAAGTCACTATTTCACTATACGCCTAAGGTTACGCAATAAAACTGGCTACTGTAGCCACTTGAGGGCACAATTTTACAAAAGTAGTCCCTGCGCCGTAACCAAAATTGACCTGGGAAGTACGCCTAAGAACACAACATCATCAATAAAACTAGTCAATAAATAGTTTTGCCGAATGATACTATCTATAGTTTATGCGTCTTGCGCCTAACTATCGATACTATCGATCGGTATCACTAATAAAAAAAAAGGAAGTGATTTTACTCAAGAAAAGTTTCACTTACTATGATATGACGAAAATACCTTGAAGATATGCTAAAGATAAAGCATGATGCGAAGAAGTCAACCAACCTGCTCTAATTCAGGGTAGGCTCGAACCCCTCGATTGGGACGCATACGAGTTGTTGACGAAGGTAGTATGGACATCTACCTAAGCCTGTTCGAAACAACGAAATACTAAAAAAAAAGGAACTTCTATAATGAAGAAAAATGAAATGAACGAATGAATGAAAGAATGTACTTAATGATATGTAGAGGTCTCCCAAGTAATTAAATATCATCAAATAAATACTTATTTAAATAAACGATTGCAGATAACGCCGGTCGGCTGTTCTCGTGTGGCGCGGACGGCACTATGAAAGTGCGCAAGTTGCCGGAGAGAGATGCCCCGCCGCCGCACCAAGCGCACTATTGAACAACAAACCGGTAAGTGAACAATACTAGGAACTTCGGTGGTGCAGTGATTAGGGCTTTCTGGCGTCCGGGACCCGGGAGATACCGGTTCTAATTTTGAATGGGGGATTTTCTGACAGCTCTTTAAATAATAAAAATAATAATTCTAATTAAGACGATAGTTGGCGCCAGGTGTACTTCGTCGTTTTTTTTTTAATCCTTTTATGGCCCTGGGTGACTCGCCGGATTTCTTGGGATCCACGAATCGTCAACGCCATCTATCGAAGATTTATGAACTATATATTTTTTTTAATTGGCTGTCGGAAAATCCCCCATTAATATGTAAGTTTATTTGACACTCTTATGGTGAAAGGAAACCAGCACACATCAGCAAAAAAATATATAAGTCCAGCGTATTCGACCATCTGATTATAATCCTAAAATAGGTTAGACCTTTTAGCGGGACCGTATGTGCTGACAACAAGTAAGCAGTTAATACAAATAGAGATCAGGGGGCCGTTTCACGAAGCTACAAGTTACAATTAC
The DNA here is from genome assembly GCA_951230895.1 of Carpatolechia fugitivella. Classification (NCBI taxonomy): domain Eukaryota; kingdom Metazoa; phylum Arthropoda; class Insecta; order Lepidoptera; family Gelechiidae; genus Carpatolechia; species Carpatolechia fugitivella. The sequence goes on from OX579660.1 coordinate 6,362,321, forward strand.
AATTTGATGTACATTGCGTAGACAATGAGGTAAAACGATAAAGGCTTCCAGTTTTGGCGAATTGGCTACGCAATGAATAACAAATTGTAACTTGTTACTAGTAAATTGTTGCTTCGTGAAACGGGGCCCAGTTGTGGCCTTGGACGAATTTACCATTTGTCCAAGGTTGTAGCCCAAAGCAAACCGCGAACTTTTACACTGTACTAGCGGTCCGCCCGCGGCTATCCTCGCGTTGTGTAAGATTTTCCCGTGGGAATAATACTTTTTCCTGTAAAAGTATCCTATGTGTTAATCCAAGCTACAAACATCCAAATATATTTTCACATTTATAATATTATAGTGTGATTTGCTAATGATGGTCTATGTAATTTTGTTACAGGTAGGATGATTGAAGAGACAGGTGAGGAGTTATTAGCAGGCCTGCGAGGCGAGCCTGTGATGTACCCTTGTGATGTATTTATCGTTGTTGCTACCACATGTTATGTTCCCAGTACGATGATATACGCCGTTAGACTAGTCACTGAGTAGGCGATGTTGTATCTAATGTATTTAAAATATAGTGTTAATGAATCTTTAGTTGTTTCTAGTGTGAAATATTCGCTATTTTATCTTAATAAAACTCTTAGATGAATATATTATTTATTTACGCACTCGCTGTTAGATTGGTCCGGTCCCGCTGGCCTAAGTTGATAATAAATGTATAAATACAGCTGGTAGTTCATATCTTAATATAACGCAATCCAGAAGAAAGGATCTGCGTTGAACGTACAAAATTAGTTCCTCTCACTCAGTCCATTTAAGGGTAAACGAGATGAAATTATATTTGAATGTTCTTTTAGATTCTTTCTTTGTTGGAATGAGAAATATCGTTATGTATGTGAAGTGTATTTTAGTATTGATAAAGTGCAATAACTAACACAATCGCTAACTTATGAATCAGACTGTTATTGTCGAAGCCTTTATATATCACAGTAATCCCATGTTTAGCTTACTATGTGAGTGCATATTATATCTTGTAACTTGTTGATGCATAATATAATTTATCAAAATATATTTCAATAAAGTGTGTATATTGTCTTCGTTAGCTTCATTACGTGTAACGTTTATGATAATAACCTTTTGATGTAATCCTTTGCTATGCTCGGGTAAGGCTGTGTTCAGTATCAATGAGCAAAACAATCTATATGCTACAAGAGGACGTATAACTGAACACAGACACACGTGCTATCTCATTCTAACATATATAATATTTATCCCTGTCGCACATCCCAGTAGATGTAAGTTTTCTCCAATTATATCTCTATGTGATGTGATGTATCAAAATTAATCGTCCAGATTTCGTTAAGAAGCAATATTTTTCCAAAAGCATTTCTTTAGAGCAATAAATTCTAAAATACTATTTATTATTTTTATGCTTAGCCAAACAGTATTAATTATTGTGAATTACATGCAGCAGAATACCGATGCTGCGAAATTACAATGTTTTAAAATTTATTACGAAGAATTATTCTTGTGTTTGTGATATTATCAAAAACTATTTAGGATTAATCCATAAAAAACATCTTTTTTTGTCTCAACGTATATTTTTGAATGTACGAGTATTTTATTAACCTTTTCATACCTAATTTCCTTTTCTTACACTATCTACTTTTAACGAGCACAGCATTTAAATGACTCACCGTTGTAACGTTAGTTTTTAAAGGGCAATTAAATCGATCAAACTGCCTTGAGTGCTGTTAAAAGACATTGGTTTCGTTGTTTTGGTTAACTATTTTTAATATTCTCCTAGGTTTTAATATTACATGTATGTAACCACCAAAGTTTTCAATTTATCAAATTGTACCGCGATGCACCAACACGTGCAACCAAGCGTGCAACGCAATTTTGTAAATGATTTGCTAAATTAGTTACCAAATTATTTAGGTTTTATTTATATTATGGTTAATTTTCGCACAAGTCCATAAGCAAAATGCCACTTTTAATTATTTAAATGAAGTTCAATATTGTCTATCACAACTTATGAGTGAATGTTGTAAAATGTTTCCAATTGTATTAATGTTTTTTCACTATCCGTTATTAGTAGCGTGCTATTATTATCTTTAAATAAAACTGATTTAGTGTTAGATGCTCATTCTATAGTTTTTTTCTGGATATTAGGTAAATATTTTTGAAATGTTGAGTTGAAGTTTGTGGCTATTTACTACGCGACATTACGGATTTTACTTTCGTAGATAACTGTGATGTACTTGTAAGTTATTGATATCAGTTACAGCAATATTTCCTGGGTGTGTGAGGGTGGTTGCGCATGGTGACTCAACGTCGTTTATCTACTTTATTATCTGGAATATAAGGACCAGACTTAAACTAAAAATATATTCGAGATAATGTTATTTGCACCATATGCACCCCTCTTATTGTATTTACGTAATTATTATAGGCAGCACACAATCAAGACGTACAATCAGAAAACATAAAACCTGTCAATTCCCAAGATAAATATTTAATGTTCAATAGAGAAACAAACAAAATGCACCTATGTTAATAATTAAATAATTATGGACGTTGTTCATATAATATGATGCTTATTTTTGTTTTATTTATGATAAATACATTTTAAATAAAGGTTAACTCAATATTGAAGACTTTTAATTACATATAGAAAATGAAAAATGAGTTATATGCTATTTGATAACATTTATTTTGCAACATAACTTAGATGGACAAAACAATAGTTGAGGTGGAGACAATACTGCAGCAAACATGTATTATTTAACCTTCTGACCACTGAATGAAGATGAAGTAGGTATACTTTAGCGCGTTTAACAGTGCACGATGATCTCGAATGTGGCTATGCGCCTAAAGGACATTCCGCAGCAATCGAACGTTAAAAAAAGACAACAATCAAATGTTAAAAAGAATACAATATTGTTTAAAAACCTAGCAACTCAACCTTTCAATTGAACAACTAATAAAGGTATATGAAGCTTAGTTGAACAATAGCTCAACAAAGTAATAAATAACACATTCTTATCATGTTTACTTAAATAACTTGCTATCAATATCAGTCGTTTTGACTCCCAAATAATCCGTTACAAATTTCAGGGCTGCTTCCTTGTTCAATGTGGCTTTACCCAAAGGGTTTTCTAAGAACAATGTCGCTGTTTTCGTACCGTTAGCTACGTTGATAAACTTGCAGAAAGGACTAGTTTGCGACTGACAATCTTTAGGTTGCGATGTAGCCACTATAATGGTTTTACCATTCAGACCATTTGTGCTCTTAAGCTCGGCTCCTTCGCACCACAACGTATACTTCATGCCATACAAGCCAAATAGTACCCTCACTTCTTTATGCAACTTGTCTAAGCTAATAAACTTGTTGTCTTTATCTTTCAGTAAGATGCTAGCTTGATTAGAGGTTACGCCAAATCGCGGAATCAGCCCTTGCAAAACAATATTTGCCCAAGGGTTCCCTGGTAATTCAACCTCTTTTCTCCAAGTTATCACCAGCTTGAGTTGGGATCCTTTTAGTTCTTGCGTTTCTTCTATGACTACTGGTTTAGATGCCGATATCTTTTCTATCGGAATCAAAGGTGCTTTAACTGTGCTCTCGATGAATTCTCGGTGTAAGTTTATGATCCTTAAGATGTCACTGTTTTTGTTGACGGAGAAGAAAACGTCGACTTCATCGGTCGGCACCAAACGCGCTTTCTTCCTGAGTTTTTGTACCCTGTTAATAACTTCTCGGGAGAATCCTTCATCAAGCATCTCTTGGTCAGGTGTTACATTCAGCAAAATTAAGACATCGTTGTCACTATGAGCTTCGTATTGATCATTGCCTTGTGCCTGGAAGATCACTCTCACTTCCGAAATGTCAATGCGATTGCCAACTAATTCCACAAATCCATCAGCAATAAGTTTTTCACATTGATTGTTGTTAAGGTCTTTCAATGCTTGTGTCACGGCCTTGAAATCTCCTTTCAATCGAGCACCAAGAACTTTATGATCAGGTTCAACCCTTAATGTAATTCCATACTTTTCCTTGTCGCTGGAAAATTGAACTTTTTTGACATTCATTTCTTCTACTACATATTTTTCTAGAGATTTAACATCACTCAAGTACGTTTCATCGCGATGGATGATGATCATCTCTGGAAGCGGATATTTAATGGGGATAGTCTTCCTGTCTCTCAAAACTCTTCCCAGTTCAATGACAGCTTGCATTCTTTGGACAGCCCTTTCAATATCCTTGTCTACTAAGTCAAGTTTTGGTTCGGGAATCATGTTAAAATGAACACTTTCAAGCGAGTCGCCTTGCAAAAGCGAGCGAAGTATCTTATACATCAACTCTGTGAGGTAGGGAGTGAAGGGTGCCATAACTCGCACCATGTCAAACAAGACACCAAACAGAGTGTCCAAAGCCACCTGACAATCTTTCACACCATTCTCACCCTTTAGCCTCTTTCTGTTCATACGCACATACCAGTTGGTAAGATGGTCAATGAATTTCGTCAGCCTCGGAACAACGGTGTACAGTCTGTAAGCAGCCATCTCTTGCTTTACAAAATTGATCAAAGACTGAGTAAAAGATGTGATCCACTTGTCCATGACATTCTCACGCGCAGCCTTTTCATTGAATTTGTAATTAATTTTGTCTTCTTGCACAATCCTTTCAACATTTTGCATCAAGAATCTAAAGGCATTGTACCAAGGGAGAAACACATCTTTGATTACATCCCTTACTCCTTCTTCTTTAAATCGGAGGTTCTCTGCTTTCACAACAGGAGAGTTTACCAAGTAAAGCCTCAAAGCATCAGCACCATATTTGTTTACAACTTCCATTGGGTCTGGATAATTCTTCTTTCTCTTAGACATTTTTTGACCATCTGCAGCCAAGATTAAACCATTTGCAATCAAGTTCTTGAAAGGTGGTTTGTTAAAAAGGGCAGTCGACAGAACGATCAGAGTGTAAAACCAGCCTCTTGTCTGATCAATTCCTTCAGCAATAAAATTGGCAGGGAAAACATCTTCAAATTCTTTCTTGTTTTCGAAAGGGTAATGGCACTGGGCGTAAGGCATAGATCCTGACTCGAACCAGCAATCAAACACTTCAGTAACTCTTTTTAGTGGTGGCTGACCAGGCCTTGACGATGGTATCTCCAGGTGATCAATACTTTCTCTGTGTAGATCAGTTACTTCATTGCCTGTCAAAGCTGACAGTTCAGCAATGCTGCCTACACACACAACTTCTTGCTTATCACTTGAGATCCACAATGGAATAGGAGTTCCCCAGTATCTGTTTCTGCTGATAGCCCAATCACGCGCCTCTTTCAGCCAATTACCAAATCTTTTCTCTTTGACATACTCTGGAACCCAGTATGTTGCTTCACTTGATTTCAAAAGATCTTTACTCATTTGTTCAACTCTGACAAACCAAGATGGCACAGCTTTATAGATCAGAGGTGTTTCTGATCTCCAACAGAATGGGTAACTATGCTTTATTTGTCCAGTTTGAATAAGCTTATTGCGAGCTTTTAAATTAGCAATAATATTTTTGTCAGCATCTTTCACATACTGTCCCAAGAAATCTTTTACAGGTTCAGTAAATTTTCCACTTGCATCTACAGGGCAGATGATATCCTGATCTCTAGTTATAATTCCTGCAGCAAGACAGACTCTGTAGTCATCCTCACCAAAGTAAGGAGCTTGGTGAACTATTCCAGTACCAGAATCATCAGTAACATAACTGTCTGTCAACACTTGGAAAGCATTGGGACATCTGTCAACAAAGTAGTCGAAAAGGGGTGTGTACTTAACACCCTTTAGTTTATCACCCGTGAATTTCTCAAGAACAGTAAAATCATCAACATTCTTGAAGATGACTGGAAAACGAGACTCCTGCAGAACATAGCAATTGCCTGTTGCCTTTTCTTTGATTTTCAAATAGGTTAATTTAGGGTTGACACAAAGACACAAGTTACTGGGTAGAGTCCATGGTGTGGTGGTCCAGGCAAGAAGTGAAAACCCTTGTTTGGTTGGGAATGATACTACAACAGCTGGGTCAACAACATCTTTGTAGTTCTGACCAGATTCAAAATTAGAGAGTGGTGTGGAGCAAGCAGTTGAGAAAGGCATCACCTTGACGCCTTGGTAAACCAATCCTTTGTTAAACAGTTCTTTGAATACCCACCATATAGACTCCATAAACCATGGGTACAGGGTTTTATAGTCATTCTTGAAATCTAAAACAAATAAAACAACTTTTACTAATCACATCACATCGCACTTCACAATAATATTATAAATGTGAAAATAAACTTAGACCTTTGTTCTGCCTTCACATTTAAAGTACTTAACAAAGGATGAATTTGGAATAGAGATAGTTTGTCACCTGGATTACTGTAGGATACTTTTGGATATATGGAAAATTTTACACAATGCGAGCGTAGCTGCGGTTGGACCGCTAGTATATTATAGAGTATTTAGAAAATAACTGAAAAAAAGATTATCTGCTACTAAAACTAACAAACAGGAAGACAAGGAATACTGTATATTTTTGTAATAAAGCTCAAAATTTTATCATGAATTGACCTACACTACCTTACAGTAAAAAAAAGCAACTCACCTATCCATCTGCCCATTCTTGTGATAATGGTTTCCCATTCTCCAGCATATTTCATGACAATCTTCCGGCACTCTGCATTGTACTTGTCAATGCCCATTTTTTCTACATCCTCTGGTCCTTTGATTCCAAGAGTCTTGTCAATTTCAAATTCAACTGGGAGGCCATGGCAATCCCACCCAAATCGCCTTTCAACATGAAAACCCTATAATAACAATATTTCATGTTTGTTAGTTATAATTCCATGTACCAGGTGCCTAGAACTCAGTAGCAGTTATCATATGTAATTATGGATTAATATAAAAAACATTCTCTTTGTTCAGAGACACATTGCAATCTCACCCAAATGCATACCGAATTACTGTCAGATGGTGAAACCCATATTTAGTTTTCTGATCGCTGATGATCTGATTCGGAATGCACCCTTTCTAAGCTAAGCTTTCAGGGAACCTGACTAAAACAATTCTTTCTTTCCATAAGAACATTATAAAGGTGAAGAAGAAAAGATAAAAGATGTAAAGAATAAATATTTAAAAGTCAATTTACCTGCTGGTGAGCATATCGAGTGACAACATCTTTGATGGTTCCGGCGAGGATGTGGCCGTAGTGCGGCAACCCGGTGGCAAAAGGTGGCCCATCATAAAAAGAGTATCTGCAATTAATTACAGCACTTAATCTTACACATAGTGCTACATGAACCGGCTTTCAAATATAATTAAAAGGCACACAATTTAGATATAAATTTTACTGATAAAAACTCTAACGACTGGTCATGAAATCAGAAATAACCTCACCTGGGCTTTCCTTTTGACTGCTTCAAACAAGAGTGGAATGCATCGATATCCTTCCAAAATTGTAACACCTTTTCTTCTTCCTTGGGAAAATCAATGTTTTCAGGCACTCTGTCTACTTTCAGCGACATGATGAAATATTTTTACTTCATACTACAAAATAACCCTCCACGACATCACATCGGAGAAATGACAGAAAGAAAAAAAAGTAATGTTGCCGACAGTCAACCAAGAAAAAGGTAGATTTTATGACAAGGGCGCAAAAGAATATTTTTACGACAAGGGCGCTATTTTTCAGGCGAGGGTTTGCTAGAGTAGAATCCTGAGTGCAGTGGGGAATTCAAAGTACCTACATCGCCCGAGGAAAACATATTTGCGACCGAGTTAAACATTCTACTTTTCATCCCCCTCTAAATAAATTATTATAAAATGCTGTAGCTACAACTCATGAGCCTGCTATAACAAAAATTCAAGTATTAAAACGTAAAAAATTCGAAACATGAACTCATTAAAAAAAAATACATTGTAGCATTGACGATTTGCCAATCAATATTGAAGACGGGCCTGTAATTTGAGAATTTTTCATTTGTTTGAATCCGAATACCGGGCGGCGGAGGCCAGACGGAATTAGGTAAAATACCCCTACCAGCCCCGCCCGACGCAACGTCGCAGTTGTCGTCATCAACGGGCGCATTCCGAATCAGACTTTCAGCGCTGTCAGCGATCAGAAACGCAAAAAATGTATGGCTGATAGTGTTTCAAAACGCGATACGGGTACTGTAATCGATTTCAGCGCGTCTCAGAACGCAAGGAACATCGTCAATTAGGTACAAAGACTAATACAAAAAAACGAGAAAGACAAACAGTTCGGAAGACTCAAACAGAAAAAAATAAAAATAGAATCGAAAAAAACTTTACAGAACTTTATTTTCTTTACAACCGAGATTGTAAATGTTTTTCTCTTCCATGATGAAGAAAATACTGAATTAGTTCTAAAATTTAATTAAGGGTAACACTGGTAACAAAATGTCAATGGGGCGCTTTTTACCCCTGCGTTCCGAGACGCGCTGAAATCGATTAAAGTACTTGTAATCGCGTTCCGAATCACTGACAGCCATACATTTTTTTGCTTTTCTGATCACTGACAGTGCTGAAAGTCTGATTCGGAATGCGCCCTACATAAGAGCGACTGCATGGCGTCGTCAGTCATATAGATAGAATGCGGTAACGTTCTACTTAGACCGTATCATACATCTCAATTATTCAATTAATAAATGCAGTACATAATCGTATAAATAAAGCGCGATATTTGGCATTTTGTTTTGTCGTCACATCACAACAGAATTGAAAAAAGGCGGGAACCTTCGAATTGAATAGGCGCGCTCTTATAAAATTATTTTTGAAAATTATTTTTCACTATTAATTTCGCTATTTTATCTTGTATTTTTGTAAATAGTTGTATATATTTTGCTTTAATTTAGTGTGTATAAAGTTTTAACTCTTCCCCATCATGGGGAAGAGTAATAAAAAACGGCATAAAGTCCGGGATAGATCAGCAGGCCAAGAACGGGACAGATCACCGGTAAATGATGCACTTACGGTATCGGAATCTTCGGACTCCGATCTTGAAGAGAGAAGAAAGAGAACGTTGCCAACATCAAATATGCAGCACACTGAAAATGACTCCGATAAGTACAAGCTCTATAAGGTGCCAGGGTACTCTAGAAAGTACCCTGATAATTCTAATAAGTCCGATTATATCGTTTTTATATCGCGAGTAGAGGAGAACAGACCTTTCTCAGACAAGGACCGCTTGGCTTTGTCGAAAGCTTTGAGGGACCACTGCGTCTCGGGTGTTATGCACCTGAGGCCAGTTAACAGATACAAAGTAAGCATTACATTTGATTTATCGAACAATGCCAATGTCTTCATACAAAACGAGAAATTACTAAAAGCGCTTTCCTTGAAAGCATCAATTCCTGCAGGCGACACAGAGGTCACGGGGGTTCTTACTTCCGTCCCTCTAGAACTTTCAAATAAAAACATTTTCGCACTAATAGGAAGTTCAAGGAATGTAATCCAAGTTCGACGTTTCATGCGACGGGTGAGAGGCGAAGGGGGTGAGGTGAGCTTTCAGCCTACTCAGACTGTAGCTGTGACCTTTGCCTCCACTCAGCTCCCTGAGTATGTCTATCTCGATTCTTGGCGTCATGAGGTGAAAATATACATACCACCTGTAAAGCAGTGCCTTAAATGCTTACGCTACGGTCATATTGCCAAGTTCTGCAGGAATGATGAGGTATGTTCCATTTGTACATTAAAACATAATTTCAAAAACTGCACTGCAGACAGAACAAAACCCAAATGCGCAAATTGTAATGGTGAGCATGTTGCTATTTCATCTTCATGCCCAATCAAAAAAGCCAAAATCGAAGAAAATAAAATTAAGTCACATTCAGTGCAGTATTCCGATTTGTTCAACGAAGCTTCCTTCCCTCATTTAGCATCCAAATCCATCGAAACACAAATTAATAATCTTACAAAATCAGATACTTTCATAAATTTAATTCTTGAGACCATTACAAATATATTAACAAATAAAAGCAAAGACAACAATACACCTATTAATTCAGCATCAATTCGAGCAACATTAAAACAAACGTTAAGCAAAACATCCCCTCTTCTTAAATAATGGATTTATTAAACATTGTTCAGTGGAACGCACAAAGTTTAGTAAGCAATAGGTTGAATCTCACACATTTTTTAAATGAAAACAACATACATATTGCACTGATTTCAGAAACTTGGTTAAAACCGAATATTCGTTTGAATATTAGGGGATACCAAGTGGAAAGAAATGATTGTGGTAATAAACATAATGGAGTTGCCATTTTAATCCACAACAGCATAACTTATTCTAAAATAAATACATATTATGATAATTCCTTACAAAATATTTGTGTCAGAATCAAAATAAATGGAAAAGAAATTAGTATAGTTAGTTTTTACAGTCCTTCCAATTGCAGTCCTGCTTTTGATAAATTTAAATTTGATTCCTTAATAAAGTCGATTCCGGAACCGATGATCTTCGCTGGCGATTTTAACGCGCATCATACATCTTGGGGATGTGTTGATACTCAACCACGCGGAAGGGATGTTTTAGACGTTATTGACGATAATGATGTAGTTCTTCTTAACGATGGTCAGGCGACGACAGTAGGTTCGATGTCTTGGCGTCCTAATGCTTTAGATCTAACATTGGCATCAACTACTTTGGCTTCCTTTTGTGATTGGTCTATACATGAAGATCCCCTTGGCAGTTATCACCTTCCTGTAATCATTAAGGTTGTTGTTAGTAATAGAACATTTTCTAACGAAACTAATTGCTCTGGCGCTAACATGCATCTCCCCATCTATCCTAAATATAAACAGGTGGATTGGAAAATGTTTGTCGAAAATTTCGTATCTTTGTTGGCAGTTTTTAGGATAGATTCTTATACACCTTTAGACGCATATAAAACTTTTTGTGATCTCATAAAAATAGCAGTAGAAAAATCGATTCCTAACATTTCTTCAAATAGTAGTGACTATCGTTCTTGTCATAGGAAGTCTAGGCTTAGACCTAACCTCCCTTGGTGGAATGACAAATGTACAGAAGCTGTATTGAAGTCCAAAGAAGCTTATTTGAATTTTAAATATCATCCTTGTGAGGAAAATTATTTGGAATTCAAAAGGCTTCAAGCTCTCAAAAAACTTACCTTAAAGATTGAACGCAATAGTAGTTGGGTTGCTCTTTGTAATTCTTTTAATCGTTGTACTCCTCTATCTGTAATTTGGAAATTTGTGCGCAAGTTTAATAAATCTTATGTACCTAATAATAAAAATGATGATAGCTGGATTTCAGCTTTTTTAAATAAATATACTCCTGATTTTGTTTGCAATAAACCAGACATTAGTCATAATCTAAATATGAATTCAAATAATAGTTTCCTTTTAAAACCATTTTCCATGCAGGAACTAAAGTCAGCAATATTTTCAAGAAGAGATACAGCATTTGGTCTAGATGGCATTCCATATATTGTTTTTAAGAAAATGAATGAGTGTCTTAGTATTTTCTTAAGAATTCTTAATCAGCTCTGGTTAAATAACGAAATCCCATCTAACTGGAAAGAGGACTGTCTAGTTCCCATTTTGAAACCAGAAAAACCTAAATCTGATCCGAATTCATATAGACCAATAGCCTTAACATCTTGTGTGGCCAAAATTTTTGAACAACTTTTAAAACAACGTTTGGAATTTTTTATTGAACAAAATGGTTTGTTACCTTCTAATCAATATGGGTTTCGACGAGGTCGTTCTTCACGTGAAAGTATTTGCCAGTTACACTTAGATATTTTCAGATCTATAAGTAGTAATCAGTATCTTTTATCTGTCTTTTTTGATATTTCTGGTGCCTTTAATAATGTTAATTTAAGTGTTCTTTGTAGTGAATTGATGTCCATTGGATTGCCAGGAAAACTAGTAGACTGGATATATACATTTCTATCTGAAAGAAATTTATTTGTTAAATATAATAATCACTTATATGGTGCAAGATTATCTTCTTTAGGAGTCTGTCAGGGGGGAATACTGTCTCCTTTGTTGTTTATTTTGTACATAAGACGTCTAAACATTATCTTGGGTTCATCAGTTAAGAACTTGCAGTTTGCTGATGATCTAGCTGTTTATGCGTCAGGGGATGATTTAGCTGTGGTGGCTAATTCAATCAATGATGCATTGGCAGCCTTGGGTCAGTATTTTGCTCATCTTAATCTAGATGTAAATCCCACTAAGTCTAAAGTAGTATTTTTTGGCCGAAAGAGTGTTGTTTTACCTGTTGTTTGCTATAGGGGGGTTCCACTTCCTGTTTCATATGATGTTAGATTTTTGGGAGTGATCTTTACTCAAAACCTTTCTTGGGGAAAATATATTGATAAAATAATTGCTCGTGCAAATAAAGCATTCAATATATTAAAATCATTATCTGCCACTTATTGGGGTGCAGATCCCAAGGTTTTATTAACTCTGTATAAGTCTCTTGTTCGAAGTCATTTCGAATATGGTTTCTTCTGTTATTCAGATGATCCTAAAATTGTAAATAAATTAGAATTAGTGCAAAACAAATGCATGCGTCTTATTACAGGTGCTTTTAAGTCTACTCCAATTGGCGCACTACAAATAGAATGTAAGCTTCCTCCAATAAGTATTAGATTGTCATACCTTAGGGAAAGGTTTATTCTTAAATTATATTACATTTCCAATAACACTCTCCTAAAGAACTTAATAAATGCTAGCATTGAGTTACGTCGGCGATCTATTTACATACTACAAGAATTGTCTTCCACAACCACATTGCTTCAAAATTTAAATATTTACCATGTAAATTCAACTTTGCCTTGTTATCAAGGATTGTTTATTAGCAAATTTCCTAAAATGAATATTGTCATTGACCATAATTTAACAACCAAAGAAGATGTTAGATTTAAACTGTTAGAATGGCATGATCACAGGTTCATTTATACTGATGGATCTAAAAATCATGATTCTGTGTCTTTTGCTATTTTTGATGAAGCTCGAAACCTAGGTCATGGTCATAAAATTGATAGTCTTGCTAGTGTCTTTACAGCTGAAGCTGCAGGTATTCTCTTTGCTCTGAAACACATCAAAAGTTACAATGCATTATATACTCATTGGGTGGTTGCTAGTGACAGCATGAGCGTTCTTAAAAATCTGCAGAATAATAAATTAAATGCCAATACAAATTATATTATTTACAAAATTAAGGAATTGTGGACAGAGCTTATTGAATTGAATATTCAAGTTGTTTTTGTGTGGGTTCCTTCACATATTGGGGTTGTAGGAAATGAAAAAGCTGACTATTTAGCAAAATCAATTGTAAATTTTGTAACTATAGATAATGATTTCCTTGATACTATATCTCTGCCATTCACAGATGTTGTAAGATTACTAAAACAGCGCATGTGCGAGAAATGGGGGAGGCACTGGTATCATTGTACTGAGATTCAAAATAAAGGTTGCTGGTATGCTTCATTAGATATTCAAGTTGACAGTTCACCTTGGTTTTCTAAAAACCACTCTTATGTAAATAAAAAATTTTATTCAACCATTTGTAGGTTGCGTTTTGGTCATTGTCGTTTAAATTTTCACCTACATCGTTTAAAATTGTCCAACTCTTCGCAATGTAATCATTGTGATACTCAGGAAATACAAACCTTAAATCACATTTTCTTTGATTGCCCATCCTTCGGTATTCAGCGCCTAGTGCTGATGGATGAGCTTTTACGAATTTATGGCACAGGCAATTTGGTCCCGCATTGTATAAAGGAAATTTTAAAATGTCCTCTGTCTTATATGGCCTTGTATAAATTTGTTACCTTTTCTGTGGGCAATATATGAATCAAAGAGTGTATGAATATTGATTATAACTAATGTGTAAATAAGTTTTCAGTTAAACATCAAAAAGCGATTGTTTCTTTGTAAATACAAAATAAATATGTAAGTCAGAGAGAATGATGCACGAATGATGTGCAGCACAGAACAAAAAAAAAAAAAGACTCGGATACAGCGATTGATACCTACTGGATTTGGAAAACATACTCGAGAAGAGATTTGAAAATTACGACATTATAAAGAATTATAATACTAATGAAATGACATATACCCTGGATTTTCCCTAAGAATATATGAAGAAACTGAAGACGTATACCTTGGATTTGTACTCAAGATAACAGGAGACAGAAGACGTATTACCCGGACTTGCACTCAAGAATATATTATAATACTAAAGACTTATACCTCGGATTTTCACTCAAGCAAAGATTTATGACTAAAGACAAGGCAGCATGGTCATTGACCTTAGCCTGTTCGAAAGAACGAACAAAAAAAAAAAAAAAAAAAAATCACAACAGAATTTCGGTGGAGTATAGTATTCTGCACGGCCTATAAATTAGAGAATTTACTGGCAATAGCGATGACTGACATTTCCGAAGTCATATGACATTTCTCATGCCACCATATTGAAAAAAAAGGTCTTTTTTTTTTATTTATTTATTTATGGCTTCTGCATTTAGCAATTTAGCCAGTGTCGAGTAATCAGCTTATCACGGGTAGATAAAAAAAAGAAAAAATATATATTAAAAAATATATATTATATACTAAATTAAACGGACGCGATAGATATTTCCTGAAACAAGAAGAAAAGACACTGTTATGGACAGCACAAATTGATATATTTTGCCAAGACTTAAAAAGACTCCATCTGTCTGTCAGACTGCCGCCATACTTGTGTGTGTGCGTACAGTGCGTACATGTAGGCTGTGGGTCCTAACCTCAAAATCTTGCTTGTAATCGAAGTTCGAAGCCGAAGCCTTTCTCCTGTTGACTTTTGAAATACCTTACGTGAGTTTTGGTTAATTCTGTGTGAATTGGACGCTTTATCATGTATTTTAAGTGTTGTGTTAGAAATTTAATAGTTCGCGACAGGACGCTAGGTTACACAAGTTCCCAACAGACGAGAAAAAACTCGCAAAGTGGCTAGAGTGCCTGAAAGATGATACGCTTCAAAGATCGTCTCTGAAAAATCTTTTTGTCTGCTCAAAATGTTTCGAAAAAAGATTCAAACGTGCAGCGGGCTCAAAGCTCCTATGCGGCGCTCACCCATCTTTGTTTGCCAGATAAAATTTCAAGTGGAAACCCAACGGAGCACCTATGTACCTAACAGATCATATTTCCAAGCTGTTAGATAGTCGGTGGGTCTTCATCGTAAAATTTGATTCATTATCATGGCATGGTAGGTACCTATTTTATATTTTCTTTTGAGTCAGCAGGTATGTAGATGTTGGCTGGCATGTGTAAAATTATAAACCTATTTTTTTTTTCAATTTCATAGATGCAGCAGTCACTGTCATCGACCACACTTACTTTAAGCAGAGACATTTTGATCACACTTATTGTAAAGATGAAGCAGCTTTCACTTCAGGACAGTTAAATTGAGCACACTTGTATTGCTAACTGTTCTATGATTTGCATAAATTCACAATAATTAAATTAAAAATTTCAGGAAACAAACTTGTTCTTGAAGAGGAGCTTCCTCTGCCGGGAAGTAGTAGTAAAGTCGAAAGTTTCCACTTCAGGTCAGTTAAATAGAGCTCACTTGTATTGCTAACCTAATTATTTTTATAATTATTATACATTTTTTTATATCTTACAGCTGACACAACATCTGCCACTACTGACCGTGGCATAACCAGAACCCCAACTTTTCCAACGGCAAAACAATCATGCCAGAGAAAAATAATTCAAAATTTGAGTAAACTTACCCCTAGACGTGAAGCCATTGAAAAAAAAAAAAAAAAACTTACCCCTACATGCAGAAATATTTATAAGGAATATGAGAGAACAAAGAAGCAAGTAGATTTTTACACAGAGATTTTATTCTGCTGTCAACTTCTACTTTGAATAAAATGGTCTCAAATTTAAATGTAGAGGCTGGAATCAATAAATAATTCCTTGGTCTCGTCAAGAAAAAGGTAAATATTTATTTTACACAAGTTGCTTTTTTTGTTTTAAATATTTCTTTGGTGACCAAACAGGTATTCATATTTAACAGGTATAACAAGTATTCATATTTCTAGAATAACATGGAATTTCTTTCTAGGTTGACACATGGCCGGATTCTAAAAAACATAGCTCAGTCATATTTGACAAAATGTCACTTGGCATGGGGCTCTCGTATGATGTCAAAAAAGACCACACTTTGGCTTTTGGCTTTGTACACTTGAAAGGAAAAGGAGATTCGCAGACCATGTATTAACATAAATAAATCTTTTAATAAATAGTCTTTCCTTGTTTCATTTTTGATGCTGGACGTTTTTATGACAAATTAAATATGTTCAATAACCTGTATACTAAAGATTCGAAGGTTTTGTGCGGACATATTTAAACTTGTCGGAAAAACGTCCAATTCTTACCAAAATTTCAATTTTACTTAGTATAAAGAACTGACCGCGTAGGTATCCTGCGTGGCTGTATGCAGAGTTTCACTTTGCCAACATGGCAAATAAAAAAAAAATATAAAAAAAAGGAATGTCATGTGAGATCAGAAATGTCATTTCTACGGCGAGTATTTTTGTTTGAGAGTTGGTAGTCTGAACCTGGTTCTTCTAAGTAGTCTGTGGTATTTTGTGATTTCGGTTTCATGTTTGCTTTTCTTTCATTCAATACAAGAAGTTTTCGAATAAAAAAGCCAAAGGGGTGTAAAATAATGCTGTAATCAGATCAGTTAGAAAAATGGACTGCTCGTGGATAAAAGTATCACCTAGGTAACTCATCCAATACCTATCCGTTTAGCTTTCTAAGTTCCTTTTCCTAAGATTACGTCTTTGCTTTTTTACAGTTTACAGAGGGGCATGAATATAATTAACCAGCTTGAAGATACTAAATTCGAGCAGTTTCTCCGACGAATAATAGCTAAAATGAAGCTTCATGATTCTGAAATATTCACCGAAGAAGAAAGGCAAAAGTTGGAAAAGATATTTAAAATAGATGATGAACACTTGTTACTTGCGATCAAAACAGTGCTTTACTTGTTCAAGAGAATGCTAAAGTTCATCTTCATGCCAACAGACTTAAAAAGTGATTTAAAGAAAATTGGCTTGAGCAATACAAAAGCAGATTTCTTTGTCAAAGTATGGTCAGCGGAGGTTCATTCTACTTTGAATGAACTGGGATCAGAGGCTGCTATCAAAGAAGGCAACTCGTTAAATTTTTCCTGGAAACTAAATGCAGAGCTAAGCTCAGAGTATCTGAAGAAGTGCAAAGTCCCTAAAGCGTATGTGTCTTTATCTGGGAAGGCTGAGGACACAGAGATAGAAATGACCCACTCTGAATTATATTCAGTGTTTCTTCAATTTGAATCTGTTCAAAATGAGTTAGATAACATAATATAATTTAAAAAATCACAGATTTAATAAATGCTCTAATCTAACTAAAACACAATTGGTGGTCTGGGATAGGCACAGTACAGTAGCCAGCACAATAGCATGAAATTTACATCGTTTTGTTCCCGCCGTGTAGTGATAGTACCCGTCAAACTGAACAACTTGTCACGAAAAAATAATTTCCTGTGACAAAAAAAATTTTGGTCCATACAAAATGGGTCGGTCGGGCGGGAGGCTCACTTTGTATGGAGAGACCAAAAATTTTTTTGTTGCAAGGATTTCTTTTTTCGCGAAAAGTTTCGGGAACAAAACGATGTAAATTTCACGGGACAGACACTCGCATCATGAATACTGCCCTACTGCTATGGCATAAAGGTGCTCTCATGTCCTACCACTACTACCACTAATAGTAAGAGCATAATCTTATCTGAACATATTTATATTATAACTTATTTTAAAGCTGTTCTTGAAGAAGTTTATCTAAATGTTAGAAATAAAAGAGTTTATTATTTTAAAACCATTTTTATTATGTGACTCAGGCTGGCTGGACAATTCTTCCGCGTTTAAGTAGGTCAATACACAATTTTAGGTGACGGCTAATCACGCTTATTTCAGTTTATGTGACGCTAGAAAACCCGAGATAATCGAACGCAAACGTGTCCAGCCAGCTTGAAAACCGCTTTTCGCATGGTCTCTCAATCTCCGAACAGAAGGGATTCTAACTATTTCTTGCTTATTAATATTGCGTCACCGAAACTTGTGACAGGCATCCAGTTTGAATTTTTGAGATACGTATAGCCATTTAGCTAAAAAACAACGAAAAGCGTGGCCAGCCAGCCTGAACTTACGTATTAAACTTCTGGCTGGCACCTCTGAATCTCGACAACGAAAGCGTTTTCGAACAAGGTTTTTTTACTAGCATTTAGTGACGGAATTTGTGACAGTCATAGCGTTTGTTTCATGGCGTCACATAAAGGCGTTTACGAGAAATCGATGAAAACTTGGTGCCAGCCAGCCTGATGTTCTGGCTGGCTGGCTCGTTGTATCTGCGCTGTCTGATGGTCTCAATCAGCCTATTGCAGTCCACTGCTGGACGTAGGCCTCCCCAAGGGTACGCCAAAGCGCACGATCACCCGCTTTCCTCATCCAGCCATCACCAGCGACCTTCTTCAGATCATCAGTCCACCTGGCAGGGGGGCGTCCCACACTACGTTTCCCGAGACGCGGTCTCCATTCGAGAACCCGTCTGCTCCAACGCTCATCGGTTCTACGACAGACGTGGCCAGCCCACTGCCACTTCAGCTTGCTACATTTCTGGACAATATCCACCACCTTCGTCCTCTGCCGGATGATTTCGTTTCGGATTTTATCCCGTAGCGAAATACCAAGCATAGATCTTTCCATAGCTCGCTGAGTGATGCTGAGCTTCACCGTCATGTTCCACGTCTCGGCTCCGTATGTCAAAACGGGTAGGACACACTGGTTATAAACCCTGCTTTTCAGGCAGCGGCGACGAGAAGATATGACGCAGTTTTCCGAATGCTGCCCAGCCCAACTGTACTCTTCTTGCGATTTCAAGCTCAAAGTTGTCTCTACCCAACTGCAATGTCTGCCCGAGGTAGACATATTCTTGGACAACTTCGCCATTGATCGAGATCGGTTCCGGAGTGATTAGTTCGTTGAATATGACCTTAGTCTTGTCCAAGTTCATCCGGAGGCCGACTGACAGTGAGGCAGCGTTGAGACTGTGCAGCATTTTTTGCAGATCCTGCAACGATTCAGCCATTATGACTACCTATGTCGTCGGCAAAGCGGAGGTGACTGAGATATTCGCCATTAATGTTGATGCCCAATCCGTTCCACTCTAGGGTTTTAAAGACATCCTCCAGTGCGTAGTTAGAGAACAGTTTCGGAGAGATGACATCCCCCTGTCTCACTCCTCTGAGCAACTGGATGGGTTTTGTCTTATGGTTCTGTACTTGGACGGACATCGACGCCATACTGTACAGGCTTCTCAGTACCTCCACGTACCGCCAATCGACTTGGCATCGCTGCAAAGATTCCAGAACAGCCCAGGTCTCGATGGAGTCGAAGGCTTTCTCGTAGTCCACAAATGCTAGACACAGCGGCTGATTATACTCTTGCGACTTCTGTATAACCTGTCTCACTGTGTGGATGTGATCTACGGTACTGAAACCTTTTCGAAACCCAGCCCAGTCTGATGGTCTACGGCTTCCAAATTTTCTTCAAGATGTCACTAAATCTTCAGCTTGCTACACTTCAGCTTGCTACATTTCTGGACAATATCCACCACCTTGGTCCTCTGCCGGATGATTTCGTTTCGGATTTTATCCCGTAGCGAAATACCAAGCATAGATCTTTCCATAGCTCGCTGAGTGATGCTGAGCTTCACCGTCATGTTCCACGTCTCGGCTCCGTATGTCAAAACGGGTAGGACACACTGGTTATAAACCCTGCTTTTCAGGCAGCGGCGACGAGAAGATATGACGCAGTTTTCCGAATGCTGCCCAGCCCAACTGTACTCTTCTTGCGATTTCAAGCTCAAAGTTGTCTCCACCCAACTGCAATGTCTGCCCGAGGTAGACATATTCTTGGACAACTTCGCCATTGATCGAGATCGGTTCCGGAGTGATTAGTTCGTTGAATATGACCTTAGTCTTGTCCAAGTTCATCCGGAGGCCGACTGACAGTGAGGCAGCGTTGAGACTGTGCAGCATTTTTTGCAGATCCTGCAACGATTCAGCCATTATGACTACCTATGTCGTCGGCAAAGCGGAGGTGACTGAGATATTCGCCATTAATGTTGATGCCCAATCCGTTCCAGTCTAGGGTTTTAAAGACATCCTCCAGTGCGTAGTTAGAGAACAGTTTCGGAGAGATGACATCCCCCTGTCTCACTCCTCTGAGCAACTGGATGGGTTTTGTCTTATGGTTCTGTACTTGGACGGACATCGACGCCATACTGTACAGGCTTCTCAGTACCTCCACGTACCGCCAATCGACTTGGCATCGCTGCAAAGATTCCAGAACAGCCCAGGTCTCGATGGAGTCGAAGGCTTTCTCGTAGTCCACAAATGCTAGACACAGCGGCTGATTATACTCTTGCGACTTCTGTATAACCTGTCTCACTGTGTGGATGTGATCTACGGTACTGAAACCTTTTCGAAACCCAGCCCAGTCTGATGGTCTACGGCTTCCAAATTTTCTTCAAGATGTCACTAAATCTTCAGCTTGCTACACTTCAGCTTGCTACATTTCTGGACAATATCCACCACCTTGGTCCTCTGCCGGATGATTTCGTTTCGGATTTTATCCCGTAGCGAAATACCAAGCATAGATCTTTCCATAGCTCGCTGAGTGATGCTGAGCTTCACCGTCATGTTCCACGTCTCGGCTCCGTATGTCAAAACGGGTAGGACACACTGGTTATAAACCCTGCTTTTCAGGCAGCGGCGACGAGAAGATATGACGCAGTTTTCCGAATGCTGCCCAGCCCAACTGTACTCTTCTTGCGATTTCAAGCTCAAAGTTGTCTCTACCCAACTGCAATGTCTGCCCGAGGTAGACATATTCTTGGACAACTTCGCCATTGATCGAGATCGGTTCCGGAGTGATTAGTTCGTTGAATA
The DNA here is from genome assembly GCA_951230895.1 of Carpatolechia fugitivella. Classification (NCBI taxonomy): domain Eukaryota; kingdom Metazoa; phylum Arthropoda; class Insecta; order Lepidoptera; family Gelechiidae; genus Carpatolechia; species Carpatolechia fugitivella. The sequence goes on from OX579660.1 coordinate 6,383,379, forward strand.
TGACCTTAGTCTTGTCCAAGTTCATCCGGAGGCCGACTGACAGTGAGGCAGCGTTGAGACTGTGCAGCATTTTTTGCAGATCCTGCAACGATTCAGCCATTATGACTACCTATGTCGTCGGCAAAGCGGAGGTGACTGAGATATTCGCCATTAATGTTGATGCCCAATCCGTTCCAGTCTAGGGTTTTAAAGACATCCTCCAGTGCGTAGTTAGAGAACAGTTTCGGAGAGATGACATCCCCCTGTCTCACTCCTCTGAGCAACTGGATGGGTTTTGTCTTATGGTTCTGTACTTGGACGGACATCGACGCCATACTGTACAGGCTTCTCAGTACCTCCACGTACCGCCAATCGACTTGGCATCGCTGCAAAGATTCCAGAACAGCCCAGGTCTCGATGGAGTCGAAGGCTTTCTCGTAGTCCACAAATGCTAGACACAGCGGCTGATTATACTCTTGCGACTTCTGTATAACCTGTCTCACTGTGTGGATGTGATCTACGGTACTGAAACCTTTTCGAAACCCAGCCCAGTCTGATGGTCTACGGCTTCCAAATTTTCTTCAAGATTTAGTGACGGGGACGATTAAGTTAACCTGTAAATGTGACGACGATCCCTCCCATGGTTTCAGAGATATTGATAATTGTTATTTTTCCCAAACAAACTTAGCAGTAGGGTGACCAATATTAAAGGTGAATGTAGGATTACGTATAATTAAGTGTTTTATTTTAAGGAATGAAAAGCCACAAATGGATGATACTGATACCAACAACTTTTACTGTAACCCTAACGTAAGATCATGAAATTTTGGACAATTGTATTAGTTATTATTGTTCTCCCTGAAAAATACTATTTATTGTCAAAAAATCTTGCAAACTTCATACTTACTACCTTGTTTTTTTTATTGATGGAATAAACCTGATGATGCTGCATCCAGGATTGTCTCTTCACGAAGGAACTCTTCAACGGTTCGTAGCACGGATACGAAACTTTATATTTACGCTTAATTTTGATAGCTATAATATTTATCATTAACAGGTGTTGAATCCATGATTCTATGGAAACCGCTTAGGTAAAACTTAAAGCTTCTAAACGTAGATAATGGCCCCGATTCAGGAAGTAATGCTCTAATTCTGCCTGTCTAACCTTTTCATTTTCAGGAGATGAACAAATTTCATTTTAATATTATAATATTTCCAAAGGAATAATCGAAAAAACTGGGCCATAACTGCGAGCGACAACTAATCAGTTATAAAAAATAATTCCTTAACTTACGTAAAATTATGGTCACCACTCAATATTTATAGAAATTTGTATGGGAAAATAACAATGATCAATATCTCTGAAACTATGGGAGGGATCGTCGTCACATTTACAGGTTATCTTAATCGTCCCCGTCACTAAATCTTGAAGAAATTTTGGAAGCCGTAGACCATCAGACAGCGCAGATACAACGAGCTAGCCAGCCAGAACATCAGTCTGGCTGGCACCAAGTTTTCATCGATTTCTCGTAAACGCCTCTATGTGACGCCATGAAACAAACGCTATGACTGTCACAAATTCCGTCACTAAATGCTAGTAAAAAAACCTTGTTTGAAAACGCTTTCGTTGTCGAGATTCAGAGGTGCCAGCCAGAAGTTTAATACGTAAGTTCAGGCTGGCTGGCCACGCTTTTCATTGTTTTTTAGCTAATTAATGGCTATACGTATCTCAAAAATTCAAACTGGATGCCTGTCACAATTTTAGGTGACGCAGTATTAATAAGCAAGAAATAGTTAGAATCCCTTGTGTTCGGAGATTGAGAGACCATGCGAAAAGCGGTTTCAAGCTGGCTGGACACGTTTGCGTTCGATTATCTCGGGTTCTCTAACGTCACATAAATTGAAATAAGCGTGATTAGCGTCACCGTCACCTAAAATTGTGTATTGACCTACTTAAACGCGGCTCATTTGGAAGAATTGTCCAGCCAGCCTGAGTCACATTTTTTATTTACCAATTACTTGTACCTATATATAGAATTAATAGCAGTCAGGTAAGGGGTTGGGTCTCAGAACAAGTACTACTTATTCTGAGAGTTGGGCCTACGTAAAAAAATCTATGGTCAAAATCAAAATGGAGTGTAGTAATCCTGTAAAGCTGACAACATGCTGACAATGCATGTGAAGGAATGGCGCATAAATAATGTCGTCTCAAAACTTCATAACAATGTCAAACAAAAGTTCACAGTGTCAGCAGTCAAACAATACCAAAATCGAAATGCCATCGACACACTTTTTATAAAGATTTTCATTAAATTTTGTAGAATCCTCTACTACCCATCGTTATTTTGTGATGGGTAGTAAAGATGAAGGTATATCAGATATAGTGGGGAGGGGCGGTGACGAGCGGTTAGCAAATATAGCAGGAGCAAAAAAGCGCCGCATCTCTCTTCGGGCAGAATGCGACCCAGGCTCTTCAGCCTCCAGCCCGCGTGAATGTTCGCTACTCAAAGCTAAACGTGGTAATATTACTATATAATATTATAATTACTTACTATCTATTTTGTAGTTTTGCCATGAATGTTGTTTGAAAGTACTGGAATTAGAAGCTATTTTCTTTTTTCTATTATTAATAATATTTTTTCAAGACAATTTAGTAGAGATTGTTCGACTGTTTCAAACTTATCATGAAGTAAAGTACTGTTTAGTACCCATAACACGAGTTTTTGAGGTGTCTCATCTTTACATTTCCCTTTGTATTTAGTTTTGACGTGTCGCTAAGAAAGTAAGTAGGTAAATAAATAAACTTGTTGAAACGTAAGTAGAAAACGTAAGAGAAGTAAGTAATTGATAGACCAGCCAAAGTTATTCAAATTATTGTAAGTAACCATAGACTAGAGTGAGAGCGAATGAGAACGAATGACGTCATAGACAATCCTTCCTATACGTCAGAGCTTTTGGCAGCCCGTGGGTGAACTATTTTCTTCATTGTTGACCTTTCCTAAATCTTAGGTGTAATTATTTCATCATTATAAGTATTCTAGCTGTGCCCTAATAATCAAGTATATCATATTTTGTGTAAGTGTCGGCGATGGACTCCGAAGATGACACAAAGGATGATGTGGATTCCGGGAATGAATCTAGCGGAGACGATGTCGACTTTGCCATGGACGTTGAGACTCACAGTACCAGGGAGAGGCAAACGGACCTCGAGGAATACCCCTATGAGGTGTTATCGACGGAGGAAATCGTTCAGCACATGGTCGATTGCATCAAAGAAGTGAACACAGTTGTCGAGGTCAGTATGTTAGTGGTAAACAATGGATGCCTTCAATTAGGTTACTTCTACGTTGCCACACTTCTCCTCGGCCTTTTGTGTCGCATTTTGACTTTCCTACGTCTTCATAGAGACTCCATTCAATCCTGACCATGTTCATCCAGAAATCCATTAGGTAGTAGTAACTTATCAGAAGAAAATGCTATTGGCCTATAAACCTAGTTTTATGAAGATAGCAATAATAAACACTCCAGTTGTGGGATTTTCACATGAGCAAGCTAGAAAGTGTGTCAGAAGGGAATGTTTTAGTGTTTAGATTGGGCCAAACATAGAAATTGAGACAGAGAGTACTTTAACTCTAAAAATACTGCTGACATAGAAATATGACCCCGTTTTCATCAAATCCTTTGTTTTATTAAAAACTACATTTGCAAGAAATGGGTAGAGAATCCAAAACATTTCAGAACTTTATATTAAATTAAAACTTTGTGGTCATATATCCTGATTTAGTTATACTGTGTAATTTCCTGTGCTTTCCCTATGACTCATACCTGTTTGTGTCTAAAACATTACCATTTCATATTACACAATTAATTTGGTTTTTATCTGACTAGGAGGCAAATAAGATCTTAGCTCTATAAACCATTCAATACTAGTTCAGAATATGCTAATGTATTTTTTTTTATTGATAAATGCTTTTAGCGTGTAGTTTAAGTTTTTGGAGCATGCAATGTATAAATAAAAAAAACTTACCACAACTTAACAACAAAATATTTTTATGGTTTCTATACTACAATTCATAAGGCCTCATACATCAATTGTCAATTGTCATATCGGGCTGGTTTCCGCAACTCGACGTCTAAAGCGCCTATTTTGCGTGTGGGTGGGAATGCAGTGTCATTCGAGCCAACCCAACTCTTCCAGGAAACCCAGTAGGCCCTTTACATTACCGGTTATCCCTGGAAGGTCCCTCGCTTGACCGAGGTATTTAGAGCCGTTTCTTCTGCCTCCAAGCAGGCTCTGCAAAGGGGGCTGTCAGTAACACCTAGGACATATAGATGTTTGTTAAAAGAACCATGACCAGTTAATGCTGCAGTCACCAAACGCAAGCGTGGTTTACTTAGCCAAATCAGGGTCTTGGCGAGCCTGGCACTGGGGGTTGGCAAGGCCAGCTTCGCCTGTCTACACTCTTCATGGTTCGTCCAAAGAATGGCGTGTTCGTTCCTAGTTGATTCTCTAAGTAATGTACGTACCATCCTGAAGGGAAGAGGAATGATAGGCTCGGGTCCATATGCTGTTAGGATGACTAGGATGGCGGCGTGCGGGGTCCTGTTGTTTCTTCATAGTCCTAGGGTGTTAAGTCTTACCGCTGATGAGGCAGCCTCCTGCTGTATGTACAGCTGGAGTGGCAGAAGCCATAACATGGCCTCCATTGCTGCCGTTGGCATTGTCCTCATACAACCTGTGATCGCCATGCAGGCCAATCTTTGGAAGCTATGGAGTTTGCTTACCATTGTGGTTAGTTTGGTCCTGGTCCACCACACTACAGCTCCATAACAGACGAGAGGGCGGATTACCGTCACGACTTATCAGATGATTTAAGATGTATTGCGTTTATTTATTAAGTAAAATTATATACTGTTTAATGATAAAATAAGAGGTGAAGTTACTTTGTTTTTAATTATTAGCTATTATGGTTTTTAAACGCCTACTACAATAATCATCTTATAATTGCCTTTTTTAATATTGAAAGATAGACACAGTATGCTTTGACATAATTAAACTGTTTTCTTGGATATTTCTTTGTTATTTATTGTAAGGTGGGGGTTGAATATCTGATTACTATTGTTATCACTTGTTTGTATGAGTCATATAAAATTTAACTCATATTTAACTAACAATGCTTAAATTAAATGTTTTGTGTTCTTACTACATAGCCAATCGTAACAATTTTTAGTATATTTATTGATAATTTAAAATGACTATGTGAATAAACCTTCTTACTAGAAATAAGGATGTATAACGGATATAACAAATGTTATGCCATTGCAATTCAAAGTCTAAGGAGAGATAAAAATTTGGGCTATAAAACTCACTACTAAATAACTATTACTAACTAGATAAATGTGGCTTGATTCATTCTTAGGCAGTTTTTTAACATCTTTTGTTATAAAATGCAGACTACTTCAGTATTTTCTGTAGGTACTAGCTTAGACATGATTTGAGATACTAAAAGAACTTTACTGTATTTATAACAAAATACTGGGTAACAAAATAAGAATTTTAAGAAATTATCTTTTTAACATAAATATTTGATCCTACTCTCTGGTTGAGTGTATGGACAAGCCTCAGACAAACCCTGCGTTCCGAGACGCGCTGAAATCGATTAAAGCACCCGTAATCGCGTTCCGAATTACTGTCAGCTGTCAAAACTCATACGTTTTTTTGCTTTTCTGATCGCTGACAGCGCTGAAAGTCTAAATCGGAATACGCCCAAATCCGAATGGCAACAGTACACACAACTTAGTACTAATTAATTTAAATTTAAATTGCTTGACATGGTATTTATACTAATTACAATATATTGTTTACAGTCCACTACAATGTTGAGGCACAGGTTAAACATAGTTGTTGTGTATGCATACTTAAAACAGAGTCCGCACATTGTGTAGTGAACTCACCCAAAAAATGTAATGTTGATTGAAGCTAAGAGATGTAACATCCAAAAGTTAATAAACCATTCATTTCAGCAGCAATTTATACAAGAATACATTTTCTATGTGAACAAATCAAATGAAATCTCAAAATAGTTATTTGGAATTTGTCTGAATTATTTATACTAGACTAGTTTTAAGCCCGCAGCATTGACAACGTGGTTTTAGCTTTTCCAGTGACTATGAATGTATGTTTTTCGTACAAATGTCAACCTGCATGCATGTCTCTTTTCCTTGTTTCTAAGGGGAATTTTGTTTCCTTGCATCATCTTATGTCCAACTTAGTCAGCTTATCCTATTATATTATATAACAGATGTAATGTATGCCATCCATTTATGAACCATCATAGGATTACTTTTTAATCTTTCTTTGAATAATTCATAATTTTCTTAATTCCAAAAATTGTTACTCCTTTTGAGTATGAAGATATAATATATAACAATTATAATAAAATTATAAGTGCCACCAATGGTGTTTGAGCTCTGGGCGAATCTGGTGGGACAGTCGGCTTGCGTATGTGAACGTAATTTGTGGAGTAAGCACTCTTGCTTACTCCGCAAATAAAACGGAAAGAAAGATATTGTCTCTAAGGTCGGCTCTCTCGTTGTGCTACCTATATTTATCTATGTTGTTTCGTGACCTGTTGCCATTTTTCTTTGTGTTACTATCTTTTAGTTAATTGCATGGAAATCTGTTTATCCTTTTATTCACCTTTACAGATTATCTACTGAACCAATTTTTATGAATTTTGACACCCAAAGGCAGATTTAGGCAAATTTTTCAAAAGTGAAATAGTGTATATTCCTAAATAAAAAATGTATGATGCCTTATTTGAAAGATAACTCTTAATTGTAGATACCAGCCACAACGACGCGCATCCTGCTGAACCACTTCAAATGGGACAAGGAGAAGCTGATGGAACGGTTTTATGACGGCGATCAGGATCAGCTGTTCGCCGAGGCTAGGGTCATTAACCCCTTCAGGAAACCTGTCATACAGAGGCCTAAGGTAACCACACCAACCAAATAACTGATTTATAGATTTCACAATGATTGTACCAATGAGTCATACAAGGATAAAGATTTCGTAAAACCGTCACAAGGAAAATATGCAAGATATAGGTTAAATGTGTTTCTTAGACTAGGCAATCATCATAAGCTCAAATAAAGGGGGCTCGAGCCTACCCTGAATTAGAGTGATCATGCCTTAGTTCACCACGCTAACTCAATGCGGGTTAGTTGACTTCCCATACAACGTTTGAATTTTTTTGTAGTTAGCTTGCAGGTTTCCCCATGATGTTTTAATTCAACATAAGAGCGTCGAATAAATCAAATCATATGAATCCAAAAACACGTTGGTAGGTGGCGGAGTTTGAAAGTGCGTCTCTCGAACGGGAGGCGGCCCTAGCCATTACAGCACCGACGCCTTTATCCGCCAGCCAATAAAAGAAGAAATGTCAGATAGAAAACCGCAAAATACTTATTTTTTTAATTTAATTTAATTTAATTTATTTAAAAATCAAGTAACAATGACTCAATCAACTTATGACAATTTTCGAAAATATTCCAAAAACATAAAATTCATTGGTTGTGCATTTGATCGCGATCGTATTACCATAAAAATATTTAATTAGGTATTCCTCTAGAGTTCTCAGAACTAAATCTTCAACAAAAACTTGACTAGCAGTATTGATTTGACCTTGGGCCCGAGCATGTCTCGTGTTTCTCCTTTCGAACAATCGAACTTCTTATCGTTATTGTAGGTATAGAACTGAGAATTTGAATATGAGATATCATCTGTATCCAATATTATGAATACATTTACATGATTGTTTCCAATTTGTATTGATTACTTTCTACTACATATATAGGGGAGAGCTGCAGCTTTATGCGTTTTTTATACTTTTTGTTATAACTCTTTTTTCTTCAAGTTAAAAGATTTTTCTAGTTTTTGCATTGTTAGTTATATTATTAGACAGTAAAATGAATGCATATTCATAAATGTCAAGTAAGAGATAAAGGTACAATTTAGCTTTTTGTAGCTGTAGGAATTCATTCAAAGTTGCCCCAATAGTGGGGTAGCTTTGAACAGCATAGGGGCACTTTTGAAAAATGGACTGTATAAGCAGAAAAATCAAAGTATAAGTATTAGTTTTGAAGAATTTGGTATTTTTTGCCACGACAAAAGGCTTGTCCAACATTTTACTTATAAAATCTGGTGTTAAAACAAAGTTGGGGTAGTTTTGAATAATTGTCTTTCGGGATAACGTTCAAAACTGCCTCAAGGGGGGTAGCTTTGAACCGTGTTCAAATGTACCCCACTGGGCCTGCCCAGAACTAACAGTACATAATAAGCTGAAAACAACACTAAGTAGAAAGAAATTGAAATAATTTATCCCATGGAATTTTAGAAAGAAGTTTGATCAAATAGAGACTACTTGAGTTTATCCATATCTAATAAGATATTCATTTATTTTATCTGTATGGGGTAGATTTGAACAGTTACATGCACTGAGGTAGCTTTGAACAACTAGCTGATAAAAACTGCCCCGTCTATTTTTTTCATAGCTACCCCAACAGGTAGTTTGAAAAATAACAATCAATATTTTCAAAAACACTAACAAATTTAAATTAATAGCACTTCGTCACTACACGTAATACATATAATAAATAAATTAAAACTTGCCACTTCCTTGAATTCCAATCACTAATGTCTTAAAAACATGTTGCAAAAACTTTAGAATTGAACACCTAAAACTAATGCGGCTTCTCCCTCGTTCATGTCCTATCAAACTTAAAAATCGTTAAGTGACAGACGGGGTCCATGTTGGCAGCATAAAATATATTATATTACTACGATTACATGAAATCTGGATTTCTGAAAGCATTAATTCAAAACTGCCTCTATGGAAAGGTGCCCCCTTCCCCCTATTTATGTCGACCAGACTTTGGGTAACTAAACTGCTTGGGTAGATTAATAGATAACATCGGCGTTACCCTCTTAGGTTGCCGAACGTAGCTTTAGTGTGTGTTCCATGTGCACCAAATTTTATTGTACCCGTATGCGCTCAACTTTTTTGTTTCGTGAATATTTATTTTAAATAAGTATCTATTATATTATTTAATACGACTCAGACAATGATGTGTATTACATATTTTATATATATAAAAAAATGATTTTTAGAAATGGGTCGCCCCAATATTGGGGCGCTGGGCATACTATAAAGAAGAAGAAAAAAGAAGAAGAATAAATAAAAAAATACCAACTTTGAAGTTACTAAAAATGTATTTAAATTCAAAATTATTTGCCGTTTTAAAAATGGAGCATTGAGCGTATATGGGTAACGGAAACATTCACGTAAAAATGGAAACTATGCACCAAATATGTAAGCATTTAAGTAAATAAGAAGGAGAACAAGTATGTACTATGCACATCAAAAAGTAGATTTCTACAGTTACTTCAAAAATCAAAGCCTAGAAATATAGCACTACATACGAGTAATACATATGCCATATTGTCGTGCGTTGTCCTGGCTGAAATTACATTATCCTTTCACAGCAGCCCCGGCGGATATCAACCACAGGGACTGAAGAATGTGAAATATGTTTTTCGGTTCTACCGACTTCGGTAAGTTTGCATTTTTTTAAATATATAAGTAACTATAAGTAGGGCTGCCCTAAGTAGAGAGATTTAAGATTTGTTTGTTAATATGTTATTACTTTAATTGATTGCTTATTATTGCATAGCAGTTGCTACTTGCTTTGTGTTCTAGTTTTAATTTTAATATTTAAGTTTCAAGGAGTAAACCTGGGCCTTAATAAACTGGGCAGATAACTGGCTTATTAGCACCAAAAAATACTACAAATTATTTTATACCGTGTTATTTTTCAGTTGATGACAGGATTAGAATGCGGTCACAGATTTTGCACGCAGTGCTGGTGTGAATATTTAACAACCAAAATTATGGAGGAAGGCTTAGTAAGTGATATTTTCCTTTTCTTATTTCTTCTTCTGTCTTCTTCTTCTGATGGCACTTCATTACTTGAGGTCTGCCGTCAGCTTTTTGGTTTTTTCTTCCTAAACAAAGCAAATGGTGTAACAATCTACAAACCAACAAGGAGTCTTAATAATTGATCACTTACTACTACTATCTGGATCGAATAGAAATGCTATGTAATTCTTAATGTGACAAAAGATGCGCTGTTCTGCCTTTTACCTAGGTTTCCATAACGTTGTCTCTAAACTGCTATGGTTCTGCAACTATGACTAACTCTATGACGGTATTAGAAATCCCATTGGGAAATTGTTACGATTACCACTAGGGAGGAAACTATTTTTACCGCTCACAATCCGACAAGGTGATTATGGAATTTCGCCAAGAACACAGCCGGTTTGTAAAGCGCTTGTAACTAGTAAAGAGTGACGAGTGAGCGACTTTTTGACGTGTATTACGTAAATTACGTTACGTAGATATGAAAATAAGTTTACGAGTTATGAGTTCACAGTTGAACTCTGAACTGGTTGCTTGAGATGGGGAATCCCCACGGGGTATTCTCAACAATCCGTTTGTCTGTCCAGGCAACAATGGCCTCGATTCGGGAAGTCATGCTCTAATTCTAATTAAAAAATCCAGCTATCCTTTTCGTTTGTATGACCAATGAAAGAAAGGTGATTAAATTCAGATGAACGAATGATATTAATTTGAGCGAATGATAACCTAAAATAGGGCATAGCTGTTAGACTAAGAGATTTTTAAGTCGCATGTTTTAAGTGCTCTCTAAAATTGTGCAATCGACACGGTCATAGGGTTCAAATTCGATGTTTGATAGCTCTAATATTAGGATGGCCATATCCTGTCCCTATTCAATCTTTAAGGACGGACGAACTTAAATTAAAGATTAGAGCGTGACAGTTAGAATTAGCCTCAATGTTTACAGATTAATATCCCATAGATACACAAAGACAAAACACTTTCGCTCAAATATTCGGTCAAGTCGAATCTGTCTGGGTTTTTCCCCGGACACTGAACGAAAGATGCTTAGATTGTCACCATCAATATGGTATATTTTTTAAAGATAAGAAGGAAAAGAGAGATATTAGTACCCAGTTAGTATGAAATTTTAATAAATACATATGTGGGCTATAACAGGTCATGTTCAGACTAGGAAATCCCGCGAGAAGGAAAATTGGCATGTTACGTCAGCAATAATGTCCGCTCTAACGATTACAACACCACGTAGTTACGTGGAAGTTTCAAAACTCTGAAGAAAGGGGGATGAAAAAACTGATTACATTTTTATTTCTAAAACGCAACAACAACAACTTTTTGTTTTTAAATACTTACACTTTTACATAAAATAGTTCTATAAATTGTTTTAAGTCAATGTCAAAAAATATTTATTTCCTGTTATTACATCACTTAGATCCGTCATTACATTTTTTTGGATGAGTTCACTAACACAATGGCGGAATCTGTGGAGAAGAGCTCACCGAAGAAGAATATTCGTCTTTTTATGGTAGAAACAGGATGTGCGTGGTATTCTTACTGTTTCGTGGGTTGCAAATTCTAAAATGGTGGCAAGAAGTTATGAGGTCTTATTTTTGAAAAATTTTGCTTTTGTGTATTTTTTTTAATGAAAATAAGAGTTTCTGTATCGGATTTGTTAATGTTTTTCACACTATACTTTGTCTTTTAATTGCTTGGAATTCTGATAGATCTCAGGTCACTTGTCGCAAACCTTTTTTCACATGTACATATTCCATTTTCTGTTATTACTATTATAACAAGACATGCAAATGATAATTTACATACAATGCAATTAAAATAATAATTCCAGTGGCTTGTGCGAACTCTTGTATGGTTCTTGATCTTGTATGGTTTACGCTGTGCTTTTTTATCTGTGGCCATACAATACGAGATTTAAGTGAAGTTTGCATAGAAGAATTGTTATTTTAATAGCATTGCTTATAATATGTTAGATTAAGAACACCTTTATATTTTTGGTACAATGCATGCAATATTATAGTCATCCAACAATTAAAAAAATTAAATAAAATGAAGGCTGCATAAGGTATGACTTTAAAATAATTCACTGTGTTTATTTTATTTACCAAAACGTGATTAAACGTGATACCTGTAATTTTGGTAACTGTTTTCTGCCTGGCAATACTCCATCCGTAAGAATTCCACGGAATAAAAAATCTAGCATAGATGGCATCGAAAATGAAGTTACGATTTTTTGGAGTTACGCGTTTTATTAATTAAGTTGACGACGTATTTCTAATGCTAGCTCCCTTGAGTGTGTATGCGAATGGTTGGTTCTACGTGTAACACTCGTGTTGTTGTGCAGGGTCAGACGATAGCGTGCGCGGCGCATGCGTGCGACATCCTGGTGGACGACGCGACCGTGATGCGGCTGGTGCGGGAGCCGAGGGTCAAACTCAAGTACCAGCACATCATCACCAACTCTTTCGTCGAAGTAAGTACTGCTATTCTGCCGTCCTAAGATGTCAATATGGGTTCAATTAAAAAAAACAAAAATGGAACCTTTCGACACATAGTACCAGAAACGCAAATTACCGTACACGCAAACGACCATATTTCAAATTCACAACTTGACAGACGTGCAAATGACCAGGTACTTTATTAAATATTTCTTAAATCGTATTTCTATTATATTATAGAACCTTTGGTTTGATCTAGATTCAATTCTAGTTCTCTGTGGAAAAATCGACATTCCTCTCTTACCACAAAAAAACAATGTTATTGAAAGTAAGATTGTATAAAATAAGTTTTTAGTGACAAAGCCAGCAAATAATGCCAAGGACGAAAGTTTCTATCATATGTTTGGCACGTTTACTACAAGATGTGCGTTTACTGTGGAGTAAAACGGCCAGAAGGAACAGCATAGGACTCGCACCTTCTGTACTTTTTACTGTGTAGAAGAAACCGATTGGCTGACTGATTAATCAACGCAGAGCCTAAGCGGCTTTGTCCAGAAACATACACATTAGATAGTTGAGCAAACTCTAAGACAAGAAGGAATTTTTGTAAATTACCAAGAGTTGGGGTTGACATTGGTATGAAATTCTATCGTCGTTGTAAATGAGAAGCTAATTTAAATATAAATATTGATTGTCAATTTCTTTGTTTACAGTGCAATCGTCTCCTTCGTTGGTGTCCATCGCCGGACTGCAGCAACGCGATCAAAGTGGCGTACGTAGAGGCGGCGCCCGTCACCTGCCGCTGCACACACACCTTCTGCTTCGCCTGCGGGGAGAACTGGCACGACCCCGTGCGCTGCTGCCTGCTCCGCAAGTGGATCAAAGTACGTCACACACTTAGAACAGAAATAGTTGTAGATCCATGTTCTCAACAAAATCAAACTCAAACCGTCGATGTTCTGCATCTATCCCCCCCCCCCCCCCCCGTCAGCTATTTGCAAAATAGTCATAAAATGGTTTACTTTCATTTTAATATAAATGTTACTGCTTATTAATATCGTTAGCTTACGTCTTGGCGCGAATGAGTTCTCAAATCATATGCCTTTTTTTCTAACTACTATTTCTGATCTAAGGTCACACACACATTACAGCTGGGATCAAAGTGGCGTACTAAAATGGATATTGACATATCACTCTATTGTGTTTTTCTTTTAATACAGACAACAGATTTGTGTCATTTCGCTAAAATGAAGATAGTCTTATTTCTTATGGTGTGGATTTTAACACGACAATTGACTTTACAAACTCTGGTTTCGGAGTTACGGGGCTGCAGAAAAATGCCAATATCCCCCATCATTTTCTCTCAGTCAATGCGGAGACTACCGACACAGATGACTACAGACTACAGATGTATTGATTTCCCTCCAAATTCGGCAATCTGAGAAACGTCTGCAGCTAATAAAACTCAGAATCAGCTTTGATTATAGTTAACTTGCAGCACTTAACCGATGAATTCCTCTCCAGAAATGCGACGACGACTCGGAAACGTCGAACTGGATCGCGGCGAACACTAAGGAGTGTCCGAAGTGCAACGTGACGATCGAGAAGGATGGCGGCTGCAACCACATGGTGTGCAAGAACCAGAACTGCAAGGCGGACTTCTGCTGGGTCTGCCTCGGGCCCTGGGAGCCCCACGGCAGCAGCTGGTACAACTGCAATAGGTGAGCCACTGACACTGACAGAACGGCCACTCATCGCGTCGGCCAATCCCAGACACCCTGTGGGAACCTCCCCCCACCCCGCAGTTAAGGATAAGTTAGGAGTATCATAAAGTAAAAAGGTTTCGCGCAGTCGTCAGGCGTAGTCTTTGGCCTTTTTATTTGTAGCAGCCGAATTACTCTTGCTATAAGACCTAGCATCCTACGCGCGCAGGTATAACTTTAGAAGCTTCGCGCGCATTTTACTAATAAATGGAGTATTAGGCATTTAAAAAACAATGGCTGAGGTGTGCCAGTGACACATTTTAACTTGATCTGCTGGGTTGTCCTCAGATCCTGGGAGCCCCACGGCAGCAGTTAATACAATAGGAAATAATACTAAAATATTACTGCTCGACGCGCTTAATTCAACAACCGATCAGACAATTTATAACTATGTGTCCACTGTTCTCAACATCAAACATCAACGGCCCGTTACATTCCACCGCTGGACTATGAGCCTCCTCCACTCAAGTGGAGGGTTTTGCCATAATCTCCACGCTTGGCAGGCGGGTTGGAGATCGCAGATTAAAAGGTTACTGTATCAGAGAGCGCTGCTTTGTCCACTGTTCTATAAATTAAAATCAAATCGGTATTGTTTGTTTTTCTTTTTTTGTATATCGTGTTTAATAGATGAAACCCCTCTCTGTGCAGATACGACGAGGACGAGGCGAAGGCGGCGCGCGACGCCCAGGAGCGGTCCCGGGCCGCCCTGCAGCGCTATCTGTTCTACTGCAACCGCTACATGAACCACATGCAGTCTCTGCGCTTCGAGTCCAAGCTGTACGCCTCCGTCAAGGAGAAGATGGAGGAGATGCAGCAACACAACATGAGCTGGATCGAGGTACCCACTACTGTTTTTTTCAAATAAGTAAATGTTACACGGTTATTTCGTAACAAATTAGGCTCTAACATCAAACAAGACACGAATAGGCTTCTTCTCGTAGGCTAGATAAGTCCAACCCAAAAATTGGTGAGAGTACTACCTTATTATTGGCTTCATTAATATCTTGCATAGAGCAAGTAACATGGCAGTTAGAGCGAGACAGGTCATGGGATAAGTCCGCCTTTGCACCTTGAAAATATATTGTTTTTATTATTGTTTCCTTTCTTGTATTTTTATTGTGAAATAAAGTGTTTACATACATACATACACACACATACATACATACATAGGATACTAGGTGGCTACTTCGATTAGTTGAGGAGTTCTTGTAGTTAATTGACCATCTGTCACCTCTGTCGTCAGACCCTAGACCTCGCTTTGTCTAAACAATTATTTATATTGTTGAGCATTTACTGACTCCGACCATCGTCAGACCAAGTTACATTATCAGATCAAGAAGTGCTGAAAAATGGATTCCACAAAATAAAAGACAGGACAATGAGTTATAAAACATAAAAAAAAACTCGCCTGAAAAACACTGTAATTAAAACGCCTAAATCAAATTTGCAGGTCCAGTTCCTGAAGAAAGCCGTGGACATCCTGTGCCAGTGCCGGCAAACCCTCATGTACACATACGTGTTCGCGTACTACCTGCGCAAAAACAACCAGTCGGTCATCTTCGAGGACAACCAGCGCGACCTCGAGTCCGCCACCGAGACGCTCTCGGAGTACCTCGAGCGAGACATCACCTCGGAGAACCTCGCCGACATCAAGCAGAAGGTGCAGGACAAATACAGGTGAGAACCCAACAGCAAGGATGTGTATTAGCATTATCATTCCACTTTTTGACAATTATCGGCGGAATTATCTCACTAATATTATAAATGTGAAAATATATTTGGATGTTTGTTCCGCTTTCACGTCTTAACTATTATACAGATTTGGATGAAATTTGGAATGGCACATAGGTATCCTATTTTACGGGGGAAAATATTATTCCCACGGGAAAATTTTACATAATGCGAGCGTAGCCGCGGGCGGACAGCTAGTGATTACATAAAAACAAAAAATAACTTTCCAACAATGGTTTTATTACAAACACGTTCTGTATTAATTTGGCAATATAAATAGTTGTCTATATCAGAAGAGGAAATTTTAGCACACATGTTTTTTTCGTTATCTTCACGGTCTTATATTGGGAAAACATAAAAATGTTTATGAGAAAACTATAGATTTGTTTCGAGTTTTTTACCTTTATGTGAGATATCCCTTCATATGTATCTTGTTTATTTTAAAATGTAGTGACGTTTAAAATGACAAGAGTTCTCAAATCAGTCCCTTATATCTATTGATATTCAGTTATCACTTACATTTGTAACTGATAATATCTATCTCTTTGCAGATATTGCGACAGCCGGCGTAAAGTTCTACTGGAGCACGTTCACGAGGGTTACGAGAAGGACTGCTGGGACTACACAGAGTAAATCCCCCCTCACACTAGCACACTACACTACACGACGACAGCATAAGGCTGTATGCTTACATACATTCTGCCTTATGGAAAAAATATACTGTCGGATTACGTTCGGATACACGCAAAAAATACCTGATAATCTCATCCTAAAAACTATAAATATTAGTTTACCGATCACCTAAAAATATGTGTAATTTGATTTGTCAATTTATGAGGTGATTTCGAACTATGTGTGATAAACAATTTGTTTTATCAATAATGCAACGTGTTTTTCGAACGACAAAATTGCGTGTTATAAAAGTAAGTGTAATCGTCTTTATTAGAAATTGGAATTGACTTGGACATCCTAAAAATTAAAAGCCCATGACAATATATTGAATGCACGTATGTAAAAATAAACGTGGGGTTACAAAATATTTTACCTTCGTGGTGTTAAGGTCATGCTCTGGGCTATTTTACGCTTCATTATTTCCTCTCGCGTTTGAATGAATTTAAAACAATTCGGAAATACCTAAATTTGCTAATTACGGCCTTGTTCACGTTAAGTGCGGAGTTCAAGATCTCACCTAGACGTTATGTGTCAATACTCGTTGGTCAATAGGATATTTATGTATGATTTCGGATTCGGAACAAGAGTATGAAATAAACTGTCCCTTGAAAAAGCTAGTTTATAAACACCATTTTGGATGTAACAAAGACTCCACAGGTTATCTGAAGGTCAGATTCCTGCACATACCTCAGCTATACTTATCAACATTGTAATAATTATAATTTCATTCTAGCTCCAGATCTCCTGTAATAGTATAGATAGAATCCATTATTATTTTTGACTGTAACATTTAGACTTCTAATTTTAATATCAATGATTTTGATACTTTAATGTTTAAAGTAGTGGTGTAAATTGCTTAGCGTAGTGTATATTTTAAACCTCTTGATGCATATTTGTTTGTCCGTTAGACCTCATTTCATTATAATGCCATGTTGTGGTGTATTTAGTTCGGCGTTGCTTACTTCGCTTATCAAATTATTTTATATTAGAATCTTTTAATCAAATTAGTGGCACAATACCTAAATAAATATCGGTTAAGAAGAAACGAAAAATATTTTTACCAAAAACATATTTTTGTTATTAGAGGTACTGTTTATCACTGTAAAGAATAAGCTGTTAGTTCGAGACATAGTGTGTTTTTATTCTGTGATCGACTTAATTTAAAGCCTCGAAGGCTTCTATATGTTCAGTGTAGGTAGTCGACCGCCCGACGCGGACTGCCAATCCATGTGAGATAAACCTTACATCTAACCAAAATAACGACTGGTAAAGTATTCTTAAGAGATATATTCTCGCAGTCTTTGTCCTTAACTTTTTAAAAGCGTAAGATATGTGGCTAAGACTTTCTCAGTATTTTCATTAAACTAATAAATTTCGGGACTAATTTCTACGACGCCAGCTTGTATAAATAAATTACGAACTTTTGATTGTCTTTTGAAACGCCAGACTCAGCTTTTTGTATGTTATTTCTCGCTACATATCTGTCACGTTACGGTTCTACGAGTACATTTCGTGGTTGGATTCGTGCACGAGTCGGTTGTACTGCCAGTAAATGTCGTAATGTTAAAATGAAAGCTTGCTAAGTTCACATAGTGGACGCTAAGGTAACGTAGTAAGGTCCTCCGAGCTAACTGTATGCTCCCTAGTAACTCCCTGTCTGCGGCAACTCGTCGATGAACAAAATTAATAAACATCATAGAACATGCATTTGGCTTAAAACGATGAAAGTGCGTATATCTTAACCGTACCTGGGTTTGTTCTAACGAGAATAGATACTTCAGTTGAAATTGGTTAGTTACAGCGTTCAAAACAAAATAATTACATTAGTGTCCATTCGGCATACGCCCAACTAAACAAAAAATTAGTCCTGTCACTTTCTATCATTTTTAATTGAAAAGGGACCGAAGATCATCGGTTTTGTTTTTGTCTTTGACTTCACGACTAACTGTCAATTTTAGTGCCTTTTTAGTCGTCGGCACTAAAACAAGACAAAATTTGACAGTTAGTCGTAAACTCATAGACAAAAACAAAACCGATGATCTTCGGTCCCTTTACATTTTTTTTTTGACGGACCTAATCACTATTTATACCAGAGTGGTAATATAGTGGGCGCGGATCGATTAAACATGATAGAAAGTGACAGGACTAATTTTAGTTTAGTTTTATTGGGCGTACGCCGAATCGACACCATTGTCTAGGAAAAATACCGTCCTAAATTTTGTACATACTTGTTTTAAGTTTTGTTCTGTTTATAAAGAGGACCTATGTTTGACTAGACTGGTTCCCCATTCACAAAATGAAGGTGCAAACTTTCCCGCTAGAATAAATAATTAATAATATTGTCATTTGTGGTCACAAACAATGTTAATTCATGTTCTATGGTTTTTATAACCAGTTCTTCGATATTGTTCTAATAGTTTGTTAATCAAATTCCCTGGAGCCGGAGTCCTAGCTGTATGTAGAGGGCCTTAGTCTGGCACACACATACTCACTGTAAATATTGATGCTGTAACATATTGTATGGTTAAAGTATAGTGTAATGTACAATAACTATGTATCGGCGAGCATCTTGTGTGTGCCTGCGCCGCGTTGAGACACAGTTGTATAAGATTAAGGAAGGAATAAAAATAGTAACATTGAGAGGACGATTTTTTATTTAACATAACCATTCCAAATAATTATATCCTACTAAAAACCAAAATATAAAAATAAAAGATAATTTTTAAAAATATACCTACGGTACTTTTTCTAAACAGTAACTAATTTATTAAAGAAAACATATACAATCATTCTTAAGGCAGACGAATGTAAAAACGCTGCAATCATCTAGTAAACGTCAGTGCATCGTAATTATACACATGACTTGGAATTTATATTACGCAGTGGTGTCGTGACGTGATGGGCTACCTTACACCATGCACGCATTTAAAGGTGAATAAATATGTAAAAAATAAATTAAAAATAAATTAAAAGAAATAATGAATAAATATGAAATCTTTGAGTTTTTATTTAAATACTCAATATTTCCCAAGCAATATAGTGAGCATTTTTCTTTTGTTTCCAAAATATCTTACTAGATGACGCTACCTTACGTGTTCACTAAATAACGCAAAACCTTTGGGGCGAACCTTTTAGCCTACGGAACTGAACAACTTTTTATTTTTTATAATTAATAAAAATAGCAATTCGTTCAATAATATAATTCAAATTAATTGCAGATCTTTACATAGTTCTAGAACAAAAGCTTTTCAGTTCCGTGGAGATATTGCGTTAGTTAGTTATCACGTTGTGTAAACTACTAACGAGTCTCGTACGCCATTACAAAAAAATACTGACAGTTTTGAATGTATTGCAGGTGTTCTGACATCCAGTGAGAATAAAATTATGAGAACTATAAATTAAAAAGATAAACGCCCATTATGTCGAAGTGCACGTTGTATAGCCCCGCCTTACGACACTGCCGCGCCCTCTCGCGGTGACGGCCCAAAGTGTTAACACCCACTACTCTCTCCCTTCATAGGTAAGTTTTTAGAGAAAGTTTTCGTACTTATTTCCTTAGGAATGCATATTCTAACAGTTTGAATGTTGTAGGGACGCGCTGGCGCCTTCTCCGACGAGACCTAGCAAAGCCTAGTGAAGAGTCACTGGTAAGTTCATGTAATATACTTGATTTTAGCATTTACGATTTTATAAAAATAGTGTCACTGTGTGCTGCCTGTCCAATATTTTATGGAGTGACAATAAAATATATCGGCTTATACAGCTCCATAGGATGCGTTTTTGACCTTCTCTCGGACGTTTTTTTAAACGATCTAGCTCACATTTTCCGTGCTCTATGTCACGAAACTGTCACATCTGTCAATTTTATGGGTGTATTTTCACCATACTGCACTTGGGTTGTTTCATCATCATCATCATCAACGGCCCGTTACAGTCCACTGCTGGACTATGAGCCTCCTCCACTTAAGTGGAGGGTTTTGCCATAATCTCCACGCTTGGCAGGCGGGTTGGAGATAGCAGATTAAAAGGTTACTGTATCAGAGAGCGCTGCTGTCCGTTCCCTGTTCAATGTGTGGTCCCTAAGTCGCCTCTTACGACACCCACGGGAAGAGTAGGGGTTGATGACAAATGTATTCTACTCTACTATTACTTGGGTTGTTTATTTAAGTCTATCTCTGTTTTATCATCACTAGAGAGTTAAATAGGATTCTTTTTATCGTTTTCGGGTCCCTATGATTTCCGTATTGCTTGCTAAACGGAAGTGATACACTCTGTCGTTACAAAGATCGTCCCTGCCGCGACATTCTATGTTAACTTGGAATGAACTTCAACATTTACGTTTCAGGGCAAAAAAACGAAACCATTCGGAACTAATAAATCCATAAATCTTCAAGTGGTTAAAGACTAATTGTTCTAGACCCGTTCCATGCAGTAGTCTAAGCGATGGAGCCTATCAGACCAGTATCTTACCATAGCATCCCTTGTAGAACATTGTAATTTATAAAAATGTATAGGACAAGTTTTGTATTATAAAATTATTAATAAAAGCCTAAATAAAAATAGAAACGATGTTTTTATTGCGGCTGTGTTTGTATCGTGACTACATTGCGCTTGTACTATTACATGGGTAAATAAATAACCATTAGGATAGATTGAGGTAACTGAGCACCTTCTGTTTTTGAAGTCGGTTAAAAATACATTTTGACTTTTCATACAAACTCAGCCATCCGAGTCAATTTGTATGAAAATAGTTGTTTTTTGACCTAAAACTCAAACACGAATTAAATACCCGATCGACATGTTTATTTATTTAACTTGCTTGTTGTAGAAGTGTAGAATATAAAAATAAATAAGTAGGATTAATTACACACATATCTACCGGGTTATTATCCCTAAAAAAACTAAAAGTATTTATAAATACGTAGGAGTATATTCGTTTATCAATCAGATTTTGCCTGGTATATATTAAATGTTACCGGAAAAGTATGTAGCCCGTTATCGTATACAATTCACAGGAAATTCAAAAGCTTTAAATACATTCATTAAAAAGTTTAGCCAATACAACTATTACATTAATTCTGTGCTAATACGTCCTCACGATCCAAACTCAGTCTGCTTAATTAATTAGGCAAATAAAACTACAAAGTAAAGCAGTCAAGTTCTATATTTTATCGTTTACTTAATTTATTTTGTACAAACTTCAACAATATATATAATAAATACTCAATTAAACCTCTATCATTCAGCAAACTGAACTCACTTTTTTGTCATAAGTAGTATTCAAAGAAATAATACAACAATAATTATAACTTATTGTCTAAACTTAATTAAACACAACTTTTTTGTGCAAATATGCCTAATAGTAGGTAAAATGTTTGGTTAGACCAACATAAGGGGGTGACATACATACTCAACAAACGTAACGGGATAACGAGTTCTTAGGGCCGGTTCACATCCTTTATAATTTTGTATTCTATCATTTTTTGACCAATATTTACGTGGGTCCAATTAGCCTAATTCAAAATAGTAAATAGCATTTTCTGTTACATCTCATCCAGATTTTTGAAACCTAAATGATAGGATGTGAACCGCTCATAGGATTGGGGAGGTTTAGGGTTGGCGCCGCCGAGCGCGGCTCGTCGGGGGGAGCGGGCGGCGGGGAAAGCCGCCCCTCCCCCCGAACTACTTCCTCGCTTGTTATAAAATTATCTAGATATCAGTAACCATTAATTATTGCAAAATATGTGCAAAACTGTAAGCGTCTCATTTAATTACATACACTGACTCTTTAAACTTTGCAACACTTAGATTGTCTTGCACTTCAGAATTTCACATTTTATGTAAACGAATTGAAAACAACCGACACACAACTATTCGGTGACATGTCCTTAATGAAAGCGAATCCATCCGCGACCGCGTGGCGATGACGTCACCGCGATGACGTCACACGGGGGGGTGGGCGCGGCCGCGGCCCGGTCCGGCGCGGTGTCGACGTTATTGCTCCAAGCTTACGTATCGCTTATACTCGCTGATATCAATAGTAAGACATGATTAATTAGTGTTGCGTGCGGTTTGGGATCTACCCGGCGATAAGCTCTCAATATTTACAGAGTAGAAAATTGACCACTTCCAAAGTTAAATTACAAAATTTTAATGATTTAGGTAGTTTGTTGTGCTAGAAAAGACAATACTGACTCGAAACTCGCCTCGCTCGAGCTGGCATCTCGCGACGCCTTCGCTCGGCCCCACTCTCTAGAGAGATGTCCATCGAAAAATAAAAAAACAATTTCAATAATATCTACCTTACTTGGTAAGGGACGTTCGATCTCTTAGGTATATCATTACTTATTGCTAAATACGGTGATCTGTCTGGTAGCCGAATGAATCGCTATAAATATGATGCATACATCGCCACAATGTGTCTGCAAGAGCAATATTCATCGAAGCAGTACCAGCCCGCTCGCAATTTATTAGAGGTATATAATGCCGCCGGTGCGGGCCGGGTGCGCTCCGGGCCGCCTTAACATTATGAACTAAGACTGACTCTAGCGTAGCGCAGCGACTCGGAGAGCACGCGCGGCCCGCCCTAGCGGCCACTACAGCTAATGTAATTCAGGGAAGAAAATTACATTAACTACATGGAAAGTGCGCGTTACATAAAATGGCTCGATTCCTATGATGCGTACTGAATTAGGACGGAAGTGAATTCTGGTACCGATTTCACAGTTGATCTGTAAGCTTATATAGATAACTTTGCAAAAATTTCTCTAAACTCTCAAAAGTCCGAGGGACCGACGCGAGCCGGCCTCGCAATGAAGACTCAACGTAACGTTTCGGTACAGTAAGAAGCTTATAAATTGGAACTATTAAAAACTATTACGGACAAAATTGATATGAATCGGCGTAGCCATTGCTTTTCTTAAGCGTTTATAGATACGATTAAACTATCGCCCGACGACGGACGAGTCGAGAGGTTTTAATGTAGTAAAGGTACATTTTGGTTTTGGTACAAAATAAACTGGCTGAATCCCAAACGTGGAGTGCTACATTGAATGCTAGCAGTGGGCGGTCGCCGAGCCGCCCGACAGGCCAGCCCGCGCGACGCGCCGCAAGCGAACGAACGAAGCGGATGTCACTCCCGCAACACTGCTCCTACTCACATCCCACTTGCAATACCGACTTTGCTAACAGTGCTATTGTTCGACACCATTTCGGGGAAGGAAAATGATATCGCACAATCGGTAACTCAATACTCGTATTTCACAATTTATAAGAGTTCTTTCTCTGTTTAGAATATACAGTTTACAGTGATATCCTTTGAATACAAAAATAAGCTTTAGAATTTCCTCAATTTTATCCGATACCTTATATTACATCACTAGTGACAAAAAACAAAAACACGGCACGATCGCTAAAAACGATTTCTCTCATCGGCTCATCTCACCGGGACAGTACTAAAAACGCGATGAAACATAAAAGTCCCTAATCGATACGATAAACACGGTGAACGCGCGAACATCGGTCGCAAAACAACAGTCTCGTAAGCTTCGGCCACGCGAATATAAAACACTCCAACACTGCAACGTCACAGAAAACGTCCTCGAAAGAATCGGCGCGGACCCGCGCGGGTCGCGCTCGCGTGCTCCCGCGCGCCGCGGCCCGCCCCCGCCATACTATTTACACGAAACATCTAGCGTAAAAAATAATTAAGTGCGCTTGGGTGGGCTCAAGAGCTCGGGCAGCGGTGCGGGCAGCGGCAGCGGCGACGTGGTGTCCACGAGCGCGGGCAGCAGCGCGAGCGCCAGCGCGGGTCAGACGGGCGCGGGCGGCGGCGCGGGCTCGGGCGGCCGCGGCGCCGCGCCCGCCGCCTGCAGCACCACGCGGTGCCCGTTGGGCGTCACGGCGTCCAGCAACACGGCGGTGGGCGCGCCCTCTGCGCCGCCGCCCTCTCCGCCCGAGCCCGCCTCGTTGTCCGTCGTGGCGGGCTCCGAGTGCGCGCGCCGGTGCCGCCGCCACGCGTGCTGTATCAGCCGCGCGCAGTACTCCTCGCGCTGCCGCCACAGCGTCGACGACACCGGCTCGTAGCCGACCTCGTCCGGCCGGCCGACCTCCAGGTCTCCCGTCTCCTCGATCGGGTTCCCTTTCCGCGCGAAGAAGTCCTTCGTTAGCGCGTCGAGAATGTCGACGCAGAACATCATGTCGCCGCGGCATATTGGTATATCCATGGATATAATTTTGTATTTGTTCGGTTTGTGGATCTGCAGCGGCGGTTCGAGCACGTCGAGGAAGTCCGATAGCTGATCGTATCGGATGTACTGCGTACCGTCGGGGTCGAACCGTTGCCAGATCTCATAGTACATATCATAGTCATCGTCCGTGAGACCTTCTTGTACATCTTCCGTCGCCTGCAAGACAACATAAAAAAGTTAGCACATAATTACAATTTGATTAAAGTTTAAATAAACTGTAGAATCATTATACCTGTGAGTAGTTCTCGAGAATAACGGCGATGTACATGTTGATCACGATGAGGAAGGAGATGACCAGATACGAGAGTAAGAAGGTGATGCCGATGGTAGCGGAGCCACAGTTACCGGGGTAACCGCGCTCGTTGTCGGGCAGATCACACTCCTCTTCGTTGATGATGCCGTCTAGCACACCATCCCAACCCGCTGAGGTCGACATCTTAAAAAATTATGTAATGTAAAGTATAGAACAAATACAGAAGAAACACAGCATAAAAACGTTAGTTTTTACCTGAAATAGTAGAATCATACTCTGCACGAAAGTCTTGAAGTTGTACACATCATCAAGGCCGCCCTTATTTTTCACGTGCATGAAGAACGACATGCCGAATATGGCAAAGATGAACATGACGAGAAACAGCAAAAGGCAAATATTGAAAAGGGCAGGCAGTGACATAGCTAACGCAAATAGCAACGTTCGGATTCCTTTTGCACCTTTAACTAACCGAAGTACTCGGCCAACTTTTGCTACTCTCACCACTCTCAAAAGAGTTGGCGATACGAAATATTTTTCTATAACATCACTCACTACCAACGCTGTGGACAAAAAACATTACGAATGTTATTATTTCATTCATAATTAACCATAATATTGTCATACTGTCGTGCGAATAAAGGATACTTACTAAGAATAGAGAACATCACTACAACGAAATCAAACAAATTCCAAGGCTCGGCAAAGTAATGATACCGTAAGGCGAATATTTTAAGTAGGCACTCTGAGCTGAATATCACTATGAATATCATGTTGAGGTAGTCCAGTACTGTACTGAATGTTTCTTGCATTTGGTAATGGTCTAGCGTCATCGTCAACATGTTGAATCCAATGAACAACATGATGATCATGTCAAACTTCTTGTCCGTTACTATTTCGAACACAATCGCCTGCGGCCGCCACTGCAAATGGAAAGTGTGTGTTAATTTTCATACCTACTTTTTATTTGTAATTTATTCAAGTATGAAATTATTTACCTTTGGCCTAGGGATGGCTTTCAAAGGCTTTTTAGAGCCCATTTTCTTCATGGCGTTATAGTATTTCTTTTGGTCCTCTGTCATGAACATCTCAAGACTACCACCGGCTTTCTTCTTCTGTTCGTTAAAGTTGTCGATGATCACACCGATGAATAGATTGAGAGTGAAAAACGATCCAAAGATAATAAAGAACACGAAGTAGAGATACATGTAGATATTAGTTTCTCTGATAGGTTGTCTCCCTACTTCCCGGGAGTCGATGGCGTCGTTCATGATTTGGATCCATCCCTTGAAAGTAGCAACTTGGAAGAGGCAGAGGTACGCTTTTCCTACATGATCGAAGTTCATAGGCGAATTTTCCCAGGTATAGTTTTCTAATATACAAGCATTTCGGTCAGGGATGATTTCATGGCTCAAAGTTGTGTGATTCAGGTCAACGCACTGAAATACAGAAATAAAAGTGTTAAGGAAGAATTAACAGATTACAAGTCAATAATTAATTTTGAGATATTGTACCTTGAAATATTTTCCAGCGAAGAGCTGGACGCCCATAATGGCAAAGATGAGCCAGAAGATGAGACACACGAGCAGCACATTGAAGATAGAGGGTATCGCCTGCACTAAGGCGTTCACTACCACCTGTATACCACACAAATATTTTTAATTCTATCAGCAGGATTGTTAATATTCAGTGTTAAGTGTTATGAAAGCTATGAAAATCTTGCTGTTTTAGTGCTTTTAGATACAATGCGTGATTTGATTGATATTATGGCAATTATGTAAATAGATTTAAAAAATATGACAATGACTTGGCTTTGCATGATTTGGTCTTAAACTATACAAATCTTACGAAAAGATGATACAGACATGTAAAATTGCATGCACAAACAAACATTATAAACATCAATAACACAACAAAAGAGGTACAGGAAAGCTCTAATTTACTCACCGTTCACAACAATCATCCAAAATAGCATGCGACTCTCCAATAAAACGATGTAGATACAAGAAGATTAGAGCTAAGGTGCAAAGTCTAAATTAGCATTCCATTGAACTAAACTAGCTAAAAATGAAGATCCAAGAGGAAAGTAGACCAAAATATGTCAATGAATGTAGCTCCCAACATGAACCCGATCGAACCAATGTCTAGAAAGGATGTAACGAATCATGATAATACTAAGCCATTCAGGGGTGCCACCGACCACTTCAAATGATTTTAGTACGTTCGATCAATCGAATAATGCCAATGATCTTAACAACTTCCAAAGAAATAAATAGAACACAAAAGACCAGATGATTGATGCAGAATTTTGAAGAGGGAATACTATGATGTGGATTTAGTTTTCTGATGTTTATGGAACTGTCAATCTGTACAGTGGAAATGCTACGTGAATGTGAGCAAGGTGTTTTGCGGAAGTGTATTGTGTGTGTGTATTTGTGTATAGGGTGATGGAGAGTGCGGCGCGAGGTACGTACCCTCATGCCCTGCATGCGACTCATGGCTCTGAGTGGACGCAGCGCTCGCAGCGTTCTCATCGTTTTGAACGCTTGAATGCCGCCGGCGCCACAAAGCGCCGCTACGAAGTTTATAAGCGAGACCTGATGAAATCAAGGGTTGAAATTTGAGACATGACGGCATAAATACAACACAAATGATGGTACATATTTTTCCAAGTTCACACGTTACATCCTGTATAAAAAAATAGCTTGAAGGTATTAAGTTGGATTTATCAATTACTACACTTAAATTTTGAAAAGTTCATTATGACACAGAAGACCCAAGACTGACCTCCAAGGAAAAGAGAAACTGTGAATTACTCAGGAAGACATGACTGTTACAAAACCTTGAAAGTGAAATATAACAGATGTGCCTAGTTGCATTCAAGAACACAAAAATATAACTAAGAATTGTGAAAAATGTACATTATTATCATTAGCATACGTCACACTAATACATAACTTCGTTGGAATACAGTTAATGAAGCTACATTGACAGAGTGTAACAAAATAGCTGCTAATACTTTATATGACACCAATAGCAAATGAGATACTGTGCCAGTTTATAAAGACCATTTAGTATAGGCGTATGTCGAATCCCCTTCGTGCACCAGCGCTTTCTGAACACCAGCACATAGACAAAGGATGTGCCACAACATGCATTTGCTATCGGGATATTAAGGATTTTCATACAAGGTCCCACTCTGCGGTTCTGACCGGAGGTGTGAGAGATACCAAATAGCAGGAGTCGAAGGTCAGAGAGATAGAAGCATCCATAGATAACGTCACGACATCGAGAGCTGGAGGCAGCGACCCGAGACTCGTCGGTCTCCGCTGTGATAGACACCAAACAGTCAAAGCTGCACGCTTTTTGGTTGCGCTGCGCATCGGTAATATTTGCAATAAATTGACGTTTGGTAAGATTTACTTTGCTTTTGTCATAATCAATGAGCAGCGCAACGAAGTTCAACATCGATAGCGCCACTGGAGAGGCAGTGGCGGCGCGTACTCACGCGCATGCCCTCCCATCTTGAGACGGCGCGCAGGGGCCGCAAGGCGCGCAAAGTTCGCATGGAACGGAACGCTGGGATGTCGTCCGCGCCCGCCATCACCGCGCCGTGGTTTACGAGCGACAACTAACGTGACACGTATGGTCATTTACTTTCTCAATTATATTCCTTTCTTACTACTAAGTATCATATCTCTCATGTATGTAACACAATCTAAACGTCTTAAGGTAAATAATGCAAATTTGAATGGTAAATTGTTGTTCTCAATAATAGTGGGACTGTTAATACTATCAATATTATCAAAGCATGTCTGAAGAAATAATATTATCGCTTAGTTTTTTTCTAAACGAAATAATAAAACATAACATTACCATGACAATGACGAAGTCGAGCCAGCACCATGCGTTTGTAAAGTACTTTTGGAAGCCGAGAGCAAGCCACTTGATTAACATCTCGAGGAAGAATATAACTGTGAAGATTCGGTCCATGTAATATAGAATGTCTTGAAGAACTGGTCGGTGTGGTAAATGTACGTCTTCCAAGGCCTGGCAAAAAAAAAAAACACAATGAAATCAACGTAAGATATAAAAGTGTGTCTGCTCATAAACTTATTTATACTTACCAAAGCCAAACTACTGAGCAAGATCATGGTAATCACAGCGGTTTCGAAGTATGTGTTCTCTATCAGTCTGAAGGTTTTCAGTCGTAACATGGCCCAGCCCTGCCAGAAAGGTGATTCATCATCTCCGGCCAGGAATGGGAACTTAGCGTAGCAAGGCTCAGGACAGCAGTCGGCTGGGGAATCGTCGACTACGTCTTCGTCTGCTGCTACTACTATGTCAGCTTTTCCTAATTCTCCTACGTCATCTTGCTCCTCTATCATTTCTAAAACAAAAGATTGTGTTTTGAATGTGCCTTTGAATATTTTTTTATTTTAGTACCGATTAACCAACCTTCTTCTAATCCTAATTCTTCTTTGCTAGCATCCTTCTTTTCTTCTCCATCAATCGTATCAGCTGAACCTTTGTGACTTTCATCTTTGAAAGATCTAATTTTATGACTACCGTAAGACTTTTGACTTATTGTATCATCATCCTGCAATTAAAATAAAACATATTAATTCATGCTTAATAATTCAACTGACTGTATTGTGTCCGTTTGCAATTGTGTCCATATGGGAATGTTTCGTAGGGAATGTGTACCGTTGAAACCAAATCATTAGAACCTTTTTACTTTTAACAAATTAATACACACCTGAATAGAATATCCATGATGGTTTAAATCACAATCCAGTCGATTATCTCTATGATTATCCGTTATTGCATTGATATTGTTCATTAATATTTTTCCTTTTTTGTATTTATTATTGTCACCTGCAATGGAGCCCACTTATTCACTAAAAGTTTACTCGTTTTATAATATTTTGAAGATTTACATTCTTAATTTTATAGTATACCTGGTATTGTGAATTCCATTCCGTCGCCTATAGCGACCTCCACTAATACCTCCTCCAGTAATATTTTGAAGATTTACATTCTTAATTTTATAGTATACCTGGTATTGTGAATTCCATTCCGTCGCCTATAGCGACCTCCACTTGATCCTTGAGCTTCTTATCTTTATACAGTATTGCATCTTCAAGGTCCGTTCCTAGTTCCAGCTCGTTTTCAACCCGTTCTGAGGAGACACAACGGCCGCAGAGAGCAGCTTTTAAGCCTAATGTTGCGTCACCAAACGTCGTCGTCGCCAGCACCCAAGCATAGAAACCAGACCAGGACAAAACCACTTAGAAAAATAACTAGGTATTTCAGATAGCACTCTCGTAGCAAAATCATAGGATGTGAAGCTGGATTAATGATTAACATTTATTAGACATTTTACGGGCTTACCGCGATAATATTTTTGTAATAATAATATGTTATGATAATGACCGCGAAAGTTTAGAATTATATATGGATTAATGATTGTTATAAAGCTGCGTTGTTTTTTCATTGTGACTTATTTCATAAATATTTTATTATTGGTTGCAGTAATATAATGAGCATTATGGATTCAGGCATTCGTTGAATATGATTTAAATTTTAAAATACTTATTTACACAAATTTTATATTTCTTAAATCTATTTGCAATAAACAAACACCAAGCCATTTATGTTCGATCATGCATAAATTAACAAAAATATACATATTAGTAAGTACATACACACATAAAAGCTGTCTGGTACCCATAGTACAAGCTCTGCTTAGATTGGGATCAGATGGCCGTGTGTGAAAATGTCCCCACATATTTATTTTTACTTATAAAATGTTATGAACACGTGACAAGCAGATCAACATAAAAATATTGATAGCGAAAACGCAAAAATAAGAATACTAAAGATACTAGTACACAACATATAGATAAAAATAAATACAAACAAACTAAAACCATCAAGAGTGTATCAACAATATAACTTACTAACACACGACAGGTCTGCAAATCTACACTTGGTACACTAGGCCACAGGCAACGCACAGTGATCACAAACACAGGGTACATTTAGGAACACTTTATTTTTACAGGAGACATGCTCTTTTTTCACATTAATACCACAATACATGCTACAACGTTTAACAGCTTACGAGGATACCAAACACGTTGGTTTATATTTCCAAGCTAGGTGAGAATAATACAGATTCAACATTTTCTACGAGGGATCCGGGAGTTACACCGAAGTACAAACAATCATGCCACACCAAAAGGGCACACATATCTTACCGGGAGCATGTATCGCTATTTGATTGGTCAGTTTGTTCTTCACCAACTTCAGGAATTCGTTGACGTTTTTCTTAACCCAGTCGATGAATCTTGATATCCTGTTGAAGGCTTCTGCTATTTTGTTGGTATCCTGGTCGGCAGTTGGCGTCGACAAACTCGACGAGCCGAAGTTTGACAGTAACAGGGCCAAGAAGAGGTTAAGTACCTGAAAAACGGATGAAAATATTTTGTGATCTGAAAATCTGATTTAAAAGAAAATAAAAGTTGGTAGTGGTTCCAACCTAGGACGCTTTTATTACAAGATAAAAAGGAATATTAAAAAATATATGATTACAGAGTTGTTGTATCAACGTCTGGGACAAAAAATAAAGTTAAACTTTAAGGAATACGTACCACAAGATTACCAATGACTACGGTGGCCAAGAAGAAGGGAATACATGATACGTCTCCGACCAACATACAGTCCCACATACTTTCTATCCACTCTCCACAGAGTACTCTGAACACAATCATGAAGCTGTGCATGAAATCCGTAAAGTTCCACCGTGGCAAGTCTCCGTCAGGAAACCGTTCCACATTGTCTGTACATACAAAACAATCCATTAGTTTACTGCCAAGTGTGTAATTTAAATATCGGAAGCATTTAATTGAAATATCATTTTATTAAACAGCAAAGAACAACATTTTTAGCATAAAAATACAAAAGCAATTTAAAATTTGATCTTTACTATCTGAAATATTTAAGAAGCAGTCACATTCCAAAATACTTTTAAAAATATAGGCATCTAACTAAACTATTATCACGCTGCACTTACAAAGACTTACTAAAGCGTAATTATATTGCGCCTGAAGAAGAATAATAACACAACAGAAGAGACTTTAGAGGCTAAAATAATGTGACGAAATGTAAAAGGCTAAGGGAAAAGATGGTCTAGAAATGATTAAGCTAGCGTATATACGTTTCACAAGTGAGGCGCCTTTTATAGTGGCTTACACACAACACAGGGATACAACAACAGTTGGGGATTCAGGCAGACGTGGAAGGGACACGAGAACTCTTGCCAATCGCCTAGATGACAATGAGCATAACAGTGTGACGCACATCAACACGATACTCACTATTATAGGCGGCGAGCCCGATTTACAAGCTTGGGAACAACTTCTACATTCTACGTATAAACATTGGAACAAGTTCTGTCTAAAAATCTTATTGATAATTTTAAAGTAAATGTTTCAACAGAATGATGAAGCTTTGTCCATCTATAATACTAAGGTATATGCAAAAGTGAATGTACTTCAACAAGGCATGCAAATTAATAACATCTTGTCGTAAGACAAGCCGGCACATGACCACATTAAATGACTGACTATAAAATTGAAGTGCATTCACTGGATTGTCCATCGGGCGTCGCCGCTCCACCAACACGTCGAAACACCAATGAACATGCAACACTCCCACCAATCAACTTACCCACGTAATTTTTCCCAAATAGTTGCATACCCATCACGGCAAATATGAATATAATGATGCACAATACGAAGGTCAGATTGCCCAAGGCACCCATCGTCCTACCCATAATCGAGATGAGTAAATTAAGTGTCGGCCATGACTTTGCCAATTTGAATACTCGAAGCTGCAATTACAAATTGTGAAACAAGGCGTCACACAAGCTCGCTTACCGGCGCTTCACCTATGCTACTGCGGCTTCTCTCCTCCTGCCCGCAATCACTCACTGGTTTATCCACCTCGTATTATACTCTCTAGATTGAATTCTTTTGTTTACAGAGATGATATTGTGCGCTGTGAGTGATTCTGAGTCAGACACTTTAGCAAATGTGTGCTTGAGTAACCTATCAAAATGTGCATTGGTTTCAAATCTGTTATGAGTGGGATATATGTTTGTTTTCAATATAGTGAGAGCTCTAATAACTAAAAACACTTTGCATACGCCTTTTAAAATAATTACTATTTCGTTAATGAATCTGTTTTGCTTCGCCTAATTTTGCGAATCACATAGATCCCATCAGTATGACCTGCGCGTAAGATCTTTGGGAAGCAAAGCTGCAAGTCAAATCTATAATACTCGATGCGAAGCTTAAGGTATGGTCTCAAGCTGCGTGGCATAGCTTTATAACGTGTCCTTCGGGCTTGCCAGGTGAAGCCACTTTTAGTGTTATAAAGCCACAGTGTGAACTCTCGATTCTTCATGAAAAATGTTCAGTCAAGCCCAGTGTAAGATATTCGGGAGTGTAAAGCTGAATTGATAAGCTTAATTATTTAGAGATGCTAAATTTTCTTTCAAATTGAACCTGTGTAATTCTTCCCAAACAACTGCATTCCCATCACCGCAAATATGAATATAATGATGCAAAGTACAAAGGTCAAGTTCCCTAAAGCTCCCACGGTCCTACCCATTATGGATATAATAAGGTTTAGCGCCGGCCAAGACTTGGCCAGTTTAAATACACGGAGCTGAAAATATTCCATCATGTTTATACATTTTATGTTACAGTTAATACACGGTATGTAATAAGTACATGTATTATTTTCATTAGTACCTGTGAATGTGTGTATGAGTTATGATGTTATTGTTTTTAAATGATTTGCCACATTTGCATACAATATTTATCACATAAAATACTTATCACAATCAATAGACACAAACATTGATAACACTAATCAAAATTTTACCTTGTAGACATTGAAGAATAAAATATCTGTAATCTCTTAAATTGTAATTCTGGGTTTTATAATGCAAATATTTGATAGTGAATCAATTACTTGATTAAGGATGGATGTACGATAACTGGATTAAATGTAATACTCACCAAACGAAAGGAACGCAACACAGACAAACCCTGAACTCCCTCTAAGCCCAGTTCCAGTAGTGATAAGGCCACAATGATAAAGTCAAAAATATTCCATCCTTCTTGAAAATAATACTTTGGACTCATTGCTATTAATTTAAGTAGAGCTTCTATACCAAATGTTGCTGTGAAAAACTGAAAAAATACGGAAATTAGTAAGATCGCTAAGCTATAAAAAAATATTTTATGATGACGTTAATCTTGTCTTCTTGAAAACTTACATAGTTGCCACTCTTAAGCGCTCTTTCCATATCTTTGTCCATATCGTGATGATCCAATGCCATGAAGAGAGTATTGACGACGATACAGAGGGTAATGAACAGCTCCACGAAGGGGTCGAACACGAGCAAAGCCACATATTTCTGGAACTCGAGCCACAACCAGCAGCAGTCCCACACACAGAAGAGATCTATTCCTTTCATCAGGCATTCTAGAAGCTTCTCCTTGAAGGTAGGCCCATCTTCATCATCTTCCGCTGTTGGGAAGTAGTATACTGACACTGTTGCGTCCCGTTTACCAGCAGAGTTCGTGTGTGTATGTGTTGAGAGAGAGAGAAAAAATATTGTTAGTATTCGCTCATTATTTTTTTATATCAGAGCCAATGTTTCCAATACAAGATATACAAACAGTATAGTTTCTTTTTTTGGAAAATTGTCGACTCATCGGTCATCGTGAAACATTTAAGACACATACTATATGTACCAATATCCATATTTTTTCTGATTTTACCTGGTTGTCATTTATTTTTCGTAAATCAACGTTGCGAACATTCTGTGGAATTTTCAGGGGTGTTGGAATGGACGCAATAATTTATATTCAGGAAAATTCCGTTTTTAGTGGTAAATAATCGTGCAAAACAAACCCAAATCGATAGCTGGCGTGGTCAACATCGAAAGTTCGATATAACTCTGCATTATAAGCTATCAACGCTTAACTACTCAAATGCAAACATGAATGAACTTTAGCAGCTTCTTCTGACATGTTTATTTTGGAGGTCAAAAAATATGAATATCGTGATAGGAACACCAACATTCAAATAACAATACTTTTGCAGCCGATGAGTTCTTAGTTAGTTAAGATACTTGTATTATAAAAATGATACTACTAATAGCACAAATACCATACAGATACAAATAATCTACAAATATTTCATATATTACATACAGTACATAAACTAAAATCAGCATGCTATCAAAAATACAACGCAAAATTAAAGTAAATAGAAAAGCCTTCAGACAAGGAAATGAAAACGTTGTTTGTGACAGTGCATTTAAATTTCGAGTGTAGGTTTGGAGTGAAAACACGTTCTCTTTTAACGGTTGGTTGGTAGATTGTGTTTGCATAGATTCAGTTGCAGTTTAGGCAATATGTCCATTGTTGCAGCCGTTGCAGGTGGAGTTAGTGCAGCCAAAGAAGAAGCTAACAAAGTGCATTTTTGTTAAATTTATTTTTCAGTTTCTTCTTTGTCTGTTCCGTAAGTGCGAGTGCAATAATAGTAATTTGCAGAATCCAATAAATGACACCCATATTATTATTTTTTGCCAATTATGCTCTTGTTTGCATAATGAGCAAATACCCTTGTGTTTTCGTGTAGTGTTGTGTAAATTAATTATGCTTTATTACAATTGTTTAGTAAGTATCTGTAGTTAAAGTTCGCATATTTACAGAATAATTTAGATTAGTAAGTGGCATTGAAATAAAGAAGCGAAATTACTTTAAACACAGACTTTTAGCATATTAACGAAACGAACATCGACATAAAAGTAATAAGAAGATGCCACGAGACAATAATAATCCCTTGCAACATATGGGTTGTTATAAGGGTAGATATAATTTTCTCTAAGATTCCGTACCGTTCTGTTCACTTGCTCTACTTTGCCTGCCTGCTTGCTCGATGATTTCGTTTAGTACCATTACATCTGGAATTATAGCATGCAATTTATTAATATTCATGTCATTCCTTTAAACTTTGCTTTTGTATAATAATAAATATTAACGTCACCTCTCATATCGACAACGTTAGGCTGCTGTGATGATTCTATGAAAGGGTTGTCGTTTGAAGGTTTCAACACTTTCCCAGCTTCATCTGTACATTCTGTCGTGCTCATCTCCTGGAAAGTAAAGAAACGTAAACGTTTAAATGTTTGCGAATATTAAATGATCAATATTTTTTTAGAATAACATACAAACTATAGGTACAATGGCTGAAATTAGCTGAATGCAGATAGTTCATTTTAACAAAAAGATTGTGTAAGTTTTAAAATTTGAAGAGTATCATGCATAAAAAGCGGGCTAAAATTAGGTATTGTATTTACGTACCTATAATCTAGAATCGTGCTTAAGACTCGTGAAATAATCGTGAAATATCATACATTGATTAGGATCTACTCACGTATTCTCTTAATGGTCTAGAAGCCAACGACGAATCCTGTCTGGGCAGTGGATACGCGTGAGGCTGTGACGTCACGCTGTGATTTCTCGACGCTGATCGATTCCGAAGCTTGGCCTCTTTGGTCTGATTTCTACCACCACCAAGCAGGTCGCCGTGGCTAGTGTACGAGAGACGAGACTGATGGGATGTATAAGAAGAATGCCGGGAACCTGGAAATGTTTAAGTTTGGTGGATCAGTATCATAAAGTTCCACAACATTATCGTAGGTGATGTCGTCAAAAGATACGACATCCACTTCTAGCCATACCTATCTCTCGCACAAAAACGTTATCACACTCACCACTCCACAAAGGTTCAACATTATTTAATGACATTTTAAAAAACGATCCCCCTATCGACGTGTTCTTTACCTCAGAGCCAAAGCTTCTCGTGTTGGCGAGTCGGAGTACATAGAAAAACTCGCACCCAAGGCCAAAGTTGCTAAGACAGCATGGACTAAAAGCAGTCCCATAGGTTGAAATCCTAACATAATATTTTAGTTTAGATTTTAATATTAGCCTATTACTTATAAGTTTAAATATCTAAGTATATCATCATGTTTGGCTGTAGCTGTAAGTGATGTATCAATAAATAAATAAATAAACGAAAATCGAGTAGTCTCCCAAGGATATCAAGGATTTTTTATCGTTTGACGTTCGCTTACCATCGTAAATTCTTGTCGTTTATATTTATAGCTATACCATCTGAACAGGGTACTTCTTGAGTTTCATCTAGTTCTATCGTTATTACTTTCATAATGTTACTTTTATAGTTGTATCTAGAGTCGTGGAGAATTGTTTTCATACGAACCTAAATTATTGTAGGAAACAGGACGATAGCACAATTTTCTTCAGATATGGGTGCAACCGCGTTGAAGTCGTCAGCGTAAGGCAAATGCTCCTTTAACTTTTATTTCATATGTTACTTTTATAGTACTTTCTAGAGTTGATATTTTTTAAATACAAACCTAAATTATTGTAGTAAACAGGAATGATGATAGCACCATTTTCTTCAGACATGGGTGTGACCGCGTTGGAGTCGTCAGCGTAAGGCAGATGCTCCTGGGCGTCCAGGTAGGTGGACAGGACCAGCGGCTTCCGATCGGCCCCGGGGGGATACCGGGCCCGACCGTTGGGCCGCAGCGCCATCTGGTGGGAGCCTCTTGACCCTCGACGCAGGTTGAATGGAGAACCCGGTAGCGATAACGAAGCCTGGGGCATATCCAACACTCATAATATTGATAAATATGAAAATATGTTTTAGTAGCTTGAAGGTTTTGTTTGGAAACTTCGGTTTTATAATTTTAATTAGTTTGCTTATAGTTCTTTCGGTGAAAGTAAGCTTCTTAAGGCCAAAAGTTAAAAAAAACAAATCCTTCTGTTATGCTTTGCACAATTTTATCTTGTTTGAGTTAGATTAGTAGATAAGTACCTTATTTTTTATAACATTTTTAGAAAGGTGTTTTTTTATTTTTTATTTTCTCAATTTCTACCTCTACCTGCATGTATTCTTACGAAAGTTTTCGTGGTCTACTATAAAATTTTATGGTCTACATAAAAAATTATATATAATTTTCCTCAATTCAGATCAAGTAGCAAATCTATCTTTTCAGCCAATCTAGTTTCTAAATTATTACTTATTTTAACAATTTGTAGTTAAACAAAATTTTAAATAGCACTGGTTGCAGAGGCTTTAGCTAAGCTCTATGGAGCACCTAATCTTTGTTCTGAGTTAATTACATAATAAGTATATACTTTCATGTGCTGATAAACAAAAGTTATAAATAAAAGATATAGAAAAAAAATGTTTTAAAAGATTTAAAGAAATATAATGAAAAAAAAAATGAAGGTGCTCGTAATGGTCACATTGCATCAACACATGTATCAATATGCATTATATGATATTATACAAATGTAACGTTACTTAATACTTAAAAATTTCATCAAATTTAATGTCTGAATTGCTGCAAATGGACGTAAATGATAATGCTATCTAATAGCAGAATTAAGAAGAACAAGAGCTAAGTAAATAGACAGAAACAAAAATGGAGTAAATCCTATTGTAGAGGAAGAGAAAGGGGAACACAAACACCAATGAGGAATGATGGACAAACCTGTGAGCCCTCCCGCAGCGGCCCATAAGACAACTGTCCGTGTTTATTTATGCGTTCAGGGTGGGGGACCTTCAATACACAAAGAAAATTTTGAATTTATTACTATTTTTAGTAACTTAAACCGATCAAAATATCTAGACACCCATCACGGATCGAAAGAAGGCGTTGCCTATGACACATAATGATGAAAGAATCAAACCAAATTATGGCCTACTACAAAAAACATTGCAGCATCTAAGCAAATTGTGTGACAAAATAATGATGATCATTAAACAGTGTCGTAGCTTAACCCAAATCTACATCGAATGATGAATGATGATGACGTCGATAAGAACGTTACAGAACGTCATATACAATAAGAACAAGTAGATGAAATTCTGCATCTTTTTACTAATAGTAAAAAGTTGATGCATGGGCATGAAATTCTTATTGTATTTGGATGTGAACGTATTAAAACAGTAGCAATGCTGGAGATGGGTGAAAGCAATAGTTAGTCAGGTAACTTTGTTTATAAACACATGAAGTAAGTGGGGTAAATTACATGCATCTTTGCATACTTCTAACTTTATCTTAGCTATGTATTTCTACATCTAAAGTCATGAGGACTGTTCTTTTGTTCGTCTCATTAAGAAGCCTCCGCATTAAAATAATCGAAATTGAGGAATGATTAAGTTATCTTAATAAGTATCAATTTAATAATATATGACCGAACCTACCTCAGTCTCGGTGATAACGTTCAGTTTCAGCCCGTCCCGTTCGGTAACACTCACAACGCAAAAGAAACAATCTACCATGACAATAGATTTTTCTCTCCAATAATATTTCTTAAAATACGCTAATATTTTAGTCTCTCTTCATACATAATTTATGATGATTCAGTCCTTATTGGAAATGGTCACGAGACTAGACCAATTTTGAATATTTGCATTGGAATCCAATGAAGAAATAATATTGGAGATGTCTAGCTAGAGTTGAGCTACAATGGAATGAAGAACTTGGGTGATAAGAATCTCTAGCAACCATGCGAAAACGAAACTTCTTATTTAATATTCCTTTGACAAAATTAATTGAATTTATTCAGATGCAATAGTAAAAAATGACCGATTTCGTGTTTGTAAGTAATAAAATGATTTAATAATTTATTAAAAGCAAAGTTTATGAGTATTTCATGCTTAGGTAGAAAATTAATGTTAATTAATAAGAATTAGCTAGATCTAATGTTATTGAGGAAATAATATACCTACCTATTTCTAAAAATGATTTCATAGTTTGAAGTTTGGTCTATGGGATGGACTGATGATTTTATTGCAATGACTTGAAATAGCGGTATTATTCATTCTCGTAGTAGCATTGGCATGACCGAATAAATAATTAAATTAAAGAAGTTAATGAAAGTAACTAAGGACATTACAAATATACAGATCTATTGTGAAAATGTCTTAAAAAGACGAAATGTTTAAGGACTACGACTGTAAAGACCTGGATATTTGTTCTATGACATAAATACAATCAAGATGAGTTAACACAGGCGAAATGTTAAGCTTATAGCAATAGACATCAATAATCTTACTTCTTTCCAACTTGACCAGTTTTTTTTATAAAAGTGCCGAATATAAAGACTGAAATTGGAGTCTGTCCTGTCTTACGACTGATAAAAAGTTTGCAAATAGTTTTTGTATCAAAACAGCGTGATTAAAATATTTCAAGTTGAAAAGACCGTGCTACACTGGCAATGATTCAACAGGATTAAAAAACTTTGTATGTAACTTTGTGAGTTACAGATTTGTGTGCCAAGTTCCAAGTTGTGTAGACTCAAGGAAGTTTAAATTCTTTTCATTATTTACAACTTACTTTCTCTGTCCTGGAAATCGTTACGAAACCGAATTATGATTAAATTCGAGTAAAGTTTTTGAAGTGCTCAATTTAAGGCCGTTATGTTTAAAGCCGTCTGCATGGTGGAAGTGAGTGAATGATTGCCAGCGAGGAGTGAGCGTGTGGAGCGGCGCGTACTCACCATGCTGACCTTCCTCTGTCGGCGTGCCTCGTGGTGCGAGTCGGCGGTGGGCTTGTGCGTGGGCTGAGTGCTCACCGAGTCCTGGAAGGGGTCGCTTCTGAGCGACATGCGCTCGCGCGTATTGTCGTCCTGATTCCCGCGCTCCTGGTTGACGAACAGCTCGTAGCTCTGACACGAGAAGCTGGGGGATTTGGCCGCCAGTTCGGGGTGCGCCTCAGCGTAAGCTGCTGCTTCTGCCGCTGCGGCCGCTTGTCTCGCGTGGGCTTCTCTCGCCTCTGCCCTGTCCGCTTTTGCCGCTGCCTTCTGTTCGGCTTCCTGAGGAGTTTAAGTTCAAACATTAACGTTTTTTCTTTTGAATATTATGATTTGGTTTAATACATATATGTTATTATTATTCTTATTCGACACACATGCAAAGGATTCGATTTATTTAGTAATCTACAAAATGCGTTAATATAGAAAAAAAAAAAAATATAACATGTTTGGACTTTTGCATACTCAAATACCAAACCAAAAAGTCATTAATCGGGAATCATGAATCAAATAGTATTTCTTACCCTAAGCGCTTCCTCTTCAGCCTGCTCTTCTTCTTCCGCTTTCTTCTGCAATTCGTCGTACGACATGGCGACGATGGCCAAGATCAAGTTGACGAGGTAGAACGAGCCCAGGAAGATAATCACCACGAAGAACAGCACGTGCCACGAACCCGCTGATCTTAGCACCTGCCATGGAAATATTATCATCATATACGTTTTCACGTAGGATTTCCTATACTCGTATTATGGAATCTTGTAAGACGGATCGGTAAAATCGTTTCTTTGTATTTGTAACAAGTAAATATCCTGACTATTATTAATGAATGAGGTATCATAAATCATGCTCCATTTAATGCTCCAGCTGAAATATTATTTTTAGAATCCATCAGATACTTTTTGTTATCTACCTATTTCGTAATTGGAACGGCATTGTGCCCTAAAATTGTCACAATTTGCGGGTTTGTTAACACGGGTATATTTAATATTATTACCAACCAACAACACAATCAACCATTGCCATTGTGCGAACTGCGCAACAACATTTGCGAGTCTGTACCTTATACCTATACAAAATATACTCGAATAAACGCAAGTCTGGTTAACTTGAGAGACCGATAACCCCGAAGCTGGATTCGTTTGTTCTCCAGGGAGCTCTACCAACGTCCCACGTACACACGCGCGATCGTACAAAATAGCAAAAAGTTTTACGAGCACATGTGCTTTCTTTTCTACCCGCGTTTGAGTTTTTACTCGATTCTGCCAAGCCATAAAGTAGGTATCTGTCTTCAAGTGTATTTAGTTTTCGTGTCTCTTAAACAACCTAGCTAGATCCTAGCCTAGATCGATTTTGATAAAATTTAGAGCATCGTCGACATTGTCGGAAGTATAGGCTGTACCTGTTAAAACCACTCGTTTTCCTATGTATGTAGAGTTTATTTTATCTATGTCGATTGCTATCACTGGGGAATAGAAAACTAATGAAACAGCTGGACTGATGTTTTGCTGAGTTTCTCAGACTTTTGTTCCCTAGATAATTCGAAATGTCGGCCAGCACGGATAAATATTCGTCGTCACTGGTTAGTAATCTAGTGTACAAACTCTATAAGTTTTTAGAAGATATAATTTAACTTTTTATGTCGCGTATTTATTCTGACATTAAGCTACTCTAATGACTTGATTAGAACTTAATTCTGCATTTTTTTAATTAAAGTTATTTCTAGTTAAAAAATCAAACAAGTAATTTTAGTAGGCTACATTACAATATAAGGTTACTTATTGTTTCACCAAATAAACTGAAGTTACGAAGTTTCTGTAACATGCCGAAGTTATACGAGAATACCGATTATGAAACGTATAACGCATGTATTACGCTCAGTTATACAATAATCAGCTATGGCACGCTATACCGCACCGCATTGTAGGGTAGTTCGTATATTCGGCCAACAGAAAAATAGCCCAATGGCGTCATAGAATTTTAATGTGCCCTCTGGGTATTAAGGAAGCAGTTGTAGGGACACGCGAGCTCTCGTATTTTGATACAGAGTCATATTTAATAAGTAGCCTAAACGCCTTTTTTAAAGGAATACTACTTCAGATAGCGGTCATTTTGTTCGCCCAGATCAACCATGTCCGAGTTTCAACAGAACGAATGCATATTTTACATAGTTACATACTTCTATTTACTCTTTTTACGACACTCGTACTGGTTTTATTGCATTATTGGATAGTTAAATTGCTTGTAAGATGTAACGACCTAACGACCCATTAACTCGGACCACACAAACCGATACGTCGTCGTCCACGCTTGGCAGGCGGGTTGGAGATCGCAGATTATAAGGTTACTGTATCAGAGAGCGCTGCTGCCCGTTCCCTGTTCAATGTGTAGTCCCTAAGTCGCCTCTTTCAAACCCACGGGAAGAGTAGGGGTTAGTGACAAATGTATTCTACTCTGCCGTCACCACACGCCATATTATAAATTAGTATGACCTTTTTTTGCGATTTTGCTCTACTCGCGGTGTATATTTAGACAAATAACAAAATACCCTTTTTATGAGCCATAATCACTAATGTAGTCATGGACGGTACTATACGGTATATAAAAATATAGTATGCTTACCAATTGGTAAAGATTTTCCCAATAATCCTGCGTCATGAGTCGGAAGGCTGAGAGGAAGGCCCAGCCGAAGGTGTCGAAGCTGGTGTAGCCGTAGTTGGGGTTTGGCCCGTAGCCTTGCAGACACATGTAGCCTGGTTCGCATGTTCTGAACACGCAATATACACATTAGGACATTAAATATATTTAGGTTTAAATTTATATAATTTTACGCTTGATTTAGGTTTTCGTGTCAGATATTTTAATGGAGCAGTCATGCGTTTATACGTCGTATAAAAAACAGTAACTTTGTATATTTTTTTTACAAAATAGATGCATTTTTAATTTTGACAACATTTTTCCTTGTCCCTGTTTGAAAATTCAATTAACCAGTTTTATAAAGAAAACTTGCACTGCAATAATGAGATTAATATTATAAATTCTTACCCTGCGCCTGACGAGTTTCCACACAGAGGGTAGTCGTTGTTTTCCATGTACCAGTTCGCTGAAATCAATAAAAGATAAATCTTACTACGGCGTAGTCTCGTAGCGAGCGTAGCAGTGCTACGAGCTACGAATAAGGCTACGAGGGCTTTTCGATAATCTTCTATTCGATTTTAAAAGGAAATAGTTTTATGTTCTATTTGTTTAAAGTTCATAAATGTTTCTCATAGTTACGGTTAGCATGTAATGTTTCTACTAATAGAAATCTTAGCTGCCATTCAATGTTTGCTGTATTATTTTTCTCTATACATAGTAGGCATCAATAGCTCATATACGTCCCCACCGAGTGGCTCGAGCCTACCTTGAATTAGGACGATTAGGTCTTAGTCGACCACGCTGGCCCAGTAGGGGTTGGTCGACTTCACACACAACCTGTGAATTTATTTGCAGGAGTGTGCAGGTTTCATCACGATGTTTTCCATCACCGTAAGAGCGTCGAATAAACGTACATACGAGTACTAATTCGAAATTCGAAAACACATTGGTACGTGGTGGG
Organism: Carpatolechia fugitivella; assembly: GCA_951230895.1. Lineage (NCBI taxonomy): Eukaryota > Metazoa > Arthropoda > Insecta > Lepidoptera > Gelechiidae > Carpatolechia > Carpatolechia fugitivella. The sequence goes on from OX579660.1 coordinate 6,427,773, forward strand.
GATCGAACCCGCGTCTCCCGGACGGGAGACAGCGGCCCTAACCACTAGACCACCGACGCTCTACATCGTAAGCATCGTCTTTGAGAGACAAACAGTATATGGTCTCGAATACATGAAACTGAAAAAGGGAAGTGAGATTAGATTTCTAATTTTATTTTATAGTCTGTTCGCAGTAGGCTTTCTGTCACTGCAATATTTCAAATAAAAACTCATCTAGTATTATTTGAGCGCAATTAGTCTCTTGAATTAATCTAGTCGCCAAACTTTAGTTAAAATCATCGTGGTCAATCGTAATCCCTACACTTAATCGTACTCTTTGGACTCAAAACAATTGATCAAATATTGTTACTATACATGTCACGACTTACTCTCATTTTGGCAAAACCTCTCCCAGTTCTCATCGGTGAGGTTTCCCCAGGACCCGTCATCCGGGAACACCTTGATGCACTTCTGCGTCAGAACCCCCATGTAGATCTGCAGGCCCATCAGCGCAAACACCGACAGAGAGAACATCGTCAGGATGATCACGTCGCGCAGATTCTTCACCGACTCTATCACAGCACCAACGATGGTTTTCAGACCTGGGGGAAGATGTGATGATTAGATTCTTGGTTGGTTCTTGGTTGGTTGGTATTGTTTTCTTTCTTTCTTTCTTTTTCTTTTCGTACGCTATGGAATTGGGATGGACAAGCCGATAGACTGTAATATAGCTGTGGTTAGAGCTTGTTTTTTTAACTTGGTCAGCCTGACGATGGGTCAGATTAACTTTGAGGACCTTTTATAATGTTTCATAAATCGGGTGGCTGATGTGACTTTTCACCCGTTACCCTTAGAGAACTTTTAATTCTCTATGGTGGCCTTGCAATTCAATACAAATATTCTTCTTTTTTCCTTGTTCAATTTGCCATTCTCACCGAAATATAACAGGTTTGCAGCAGATATATACAGCAGGCAGCAGCAGGGACGGACAGGTTTGATTGTACTTATTGATTCAAAGGATGTATTTGAGATTTTCAGTTGCGTTCAAAATTAATTTTGTAAAGTAATGTTACTTTGTATTTGCATAGGGCATTTGCCTTGTTTCATTTCAGTAGAACTTGGCATGGCTTGTAAAAGCCCCTAGCACTCCCATGTCATAATTACTTTTGTGTTTCAGTGCTATTACGACAAATTGACATGGAGCAACTAGGTGTCGACCTCCACCGCTAATGATCACTATCTAGGTCTGCTATCATTAATTTCTCACTACTATTGTATCTATGCTATCCATTTTATATTCTACTCTACATTATACTTCTAAATAAGAGTAATAAAACTGTGTCTGCTTTTGTTTGTTTGCCTACACGCAGAGTGTTCAAGTAGTATATGCCTAACACTGTAACATGATTTTAAATCTATTACTTCTATACTGCATAGTACGTGACTTTAAATTAAGTTTTCAGATTTCAGCTTGCAACCAGGATTCACTTGCCAAATCTTGCAATTAGGTTGTCTGAAAGAAACTGCTACGAGTACTTTAAAAATAGGTACTTGTGCCAATCTGTACATCATTATCTTTGTATTTTTTGTGTGTGCAGTGCAATCAAGAATATTCAAGTTTATTCGAAATACTGAAAAGAGATCGATAGACAGGCATGTAATATTACGTGGGTGCTGAATTGCTGACTTTACGTTTTCGTGCTATCTGAAAGTATTTTACGTTTTTCGGTATCTTAAATACTATATTTGCTAGCTCGATTTTCATAGATACTTATTAAAAGTTGTCCTAAAAAAATACGTTGTACAATAGGTAAAAAAAAATACTTTTTGCCTGTTGACGAGAATTTATTTTAACTAAAACCTTTGCGGTTTTAACGGACATAAGCTATGTAAATATTGAACATTATCAGCTTGAACATTCTGCGTGTAAGTATAAGGTGATTTACCCGGCACAATAGCTACAGTTTTGAGCGCTCGCAGCACCCTGAAGGTCCTGAGCGCCGCCAGGTTACCCAGGTCTATCCCCATCGTGACGTAGCTGGAAACAGACACCACCACACGTATTGCTATGTTAATACAACTATCTATACAACTAAACACAGCTAGTTCTGAAAATTGCTAATGATTGTCAGATTTAAATTATTGAGGTTCTTGACTCGTTTAGCGTCTAAGAGTAGAGAAGTCCATCATTTCTAAGAGCGAAAACGCTCGTCTATGAATACTAAAGACTGACGATAAACTACGTATCAATTGTAATGTAGTCTACTAAGTAGAAAGTCTACTACTCACGCTAAAGCTATAACTACGAAGTCAAGCCAATTCCATGCATCTCTAAGGTATGTGAATGGCTCCAGTATGAAACCCCTGGCCATTAATTTCACTGCTGATTCGAACGTGTAGATCCCGGTAAAGATAACTCTGGAAAAATTCACCGCCACTGAATGCCATTCTAAGGTATACATACATTAAAACTATACAATAACAATATTAGTACTAAATAATGAAATGGAGTCTGGTATTGTACTTGCGATAGTAAGCAAGTCGCAAAATCATTCGCTAAGACTAAAACCAATGTTTACGATAAAGGAATGATTATGTACAAATTAATGTTAGAAAAATGTTAAATATAAACAGAAATAGATACCTATAGTAAAGTTTTTCTTATGGCATTTTTATCGCTCGATTCTTTAGTACCGCAGTATGCAAATCATTCTGATGTTCGGCCAAGATCATAACTAATCAAAATATTCTAAGATATAACAAGGACCTATTATATAATGAATTATTATTTTTATAATTTTCTATTCAAAATTACTAAATATTAGAATAAAATTCCGATTTTCTATAAATATCGGTAAATATTCGGAATTCTAGCTGAATACCTAAGAATTTACTAACAATTTTGAAACTAGCGTGCACTCTACGGATGATCTAAGACCTAATATCTTGTATTTTTTCGAATAATTGTAATAGTTGAATTGAAGGAACTATAAATGGTAAAATTAGTTGATATAGGTTAAATATTAAAATGTATACTTACTCAGTACTTTCGACGGTAGGCGTTGAAGGCATGATCATAAGAATGCAGTTTAGTAAGATGGTGGTTATAATGAAAAAGGAGAAGAGGGGATGTACTAGAATATATATGGCCACCCTTCTGATGGGGTTAAAGGGGTCTAATATCCACATGGCGTCGGTGGCCGAAAACCTGAAGATATCTCTACCCTTGCTTATGACTACGAAAGTCTGAAACAAAACAGAAATAGCACGTGTTAGTTAAGTGTTTTGCTAAAACATTACATTGGCCTCGCTTCGGAATGTCATGCTCTAAATCTAATTTTAAAATCCAGCTATCCTTTTCGTTTTTATGACCAATGAAAGAGAGGTGATGAACGAATGATATTAATTTGAACGACTGATAACTTAAAATAAGGGCAGAGCTGTCAGTTTAAGTGAATTTTAAGTCGCATGTTTTAAGTGCTCTCTAAAATTGTGCAATCGGCACGGCCATAAGGTTCAAATTCGATGTTTGACAGCTCTAATATTAGGATGGCCATCTCCTGTCCTTTTTCGTTCTTTAAAAGGTAAAAAGGACAGACTAACTTAAATTAAGGATTAGAGCGTGATAGTGTGAATCGGGGCCAGCATATCAAATCGATTACGTAATATCAAATCTAAATCTCCCTAAGGTGTATGCATTATTTATCGTGTAGCTTTTTTCGGAAACACCTGCTTTATTTCGGCTACGACTATAGACTTAGTTTTATTTTGCTACGACAGTGCTACGATACGCGCGCGTCTTCGTAGCAATTTATACAGAGTCTTAGTAGTAAAGGCATAAGATGCGACTATTGAGTTTCACTGCGAGTTGTGTTACTAAAATTTGTAAAAAAAGTAAACTGAGTAATAAAAGAAAGTAAGGATAAATATTTAGGTTTGCTTGCTGTACATAGATATACAAAACACATCTCATTATGTAACTATTTATTAAATATTCTTTCGGTACTTCTTAAATCGCCGAACTTCTGAGAATAGACCGTTATTTTTGGTGGTTCTCGAAAATAATAGAAACCCGATTTCTTTAGTAGCCTCAACATAATCTGTACTTTTTCGTGTGTCGATCATCTTAGCGTGTATAATTTTATACTATATCAATTTGTGGAGATCTATCATTAAAAAAATGTCATCTTATGTTGTAATTATGTAGTAGAATCGAAATAAGTATACTGATAATTAAAAACCATTTTCAGGATAAAAATTCCGGTGAAATATGAATCAGAATCATGGTTTAATCCCTGTAGTTTTGTGGACACGTGTTATGACACCAGATTTCACCAGATTTCATGTAAACAGGGTGTGCCCTTTTTACATGAAATCTGGTGTAAACGGCGCTGGCCTGGCGAACTTACTCTCTGGTTGTGAAAGAAGGGGTCGATGTCCTCGAGCGGGGTGGAGGAGAGTTCTGGCGGGAAGGAGCCTTGCATGCGCACGGGCAGCGGCAAGCCCTGCTCCAGCGTCGCGTCTGGCTGCGGCCCTTCGTCCTCGTCCTCATCATCGTATCGCACCTACACACAACACTTAAGTTAGTTCATAATAGATTGAAATAAAGCACTAGCAGGCATTTCTTAGTTTCTTCCTCACTGAGAGAAATGTTTTGAGTGTGTGTACCACACAAAAACTACGATTTGGGATCTAAGTATAATCAGAGAAAAGACCATTGTACTGGCCATAACGAAAGTTTTGGTAGTGCTAGTCAAAGAGGTATATTTAGTTTGAAAGTCACTTTCTTTGTGTAAGTAGTAATACATAATTTTTTCACTGTGCCTATAGAAAATCTCTCAATCTTGGAAATATGCCAGTTATCATCCTTTGAATTTTCAGGATAAAAATATTCCACTTTATTTTATAGTCAGTAGTCTAGATAAATCGAAGCTTTCCCAGTGGACAAAGTTATTGATTGTGTTAAGTGAAGGTGAAAACCTTTGTTATATTATAAGTAAGTACTACTAGAATATCTGTTAACTCTAATTGATGTAGTAGTTAATTCTGCTTTTAATTATTGTGTCTAATCTAGCTGTAGTTAGACTATAACACCAGAAATTAACTTTATATTCAGTAATTGCATTATTCGCATGTTCATTGTTTTTGGTCCAGTTCGAGCAAGTTTTTACTATCAGTACTCGGACGTCTTTTGGCTGAGATGATGATAGTACTTGGAATCTATCTATCTAGCCCACATCCACCCACTGCTGAGTATAGGCCTCTTCTTTATTGCGCCATTTTTCACGGTCCTGTGCAGTTGTCATCCAGTACTTCCCTTCCACTGTCACTATATCATCTGACCATCGGGCTGGTGGTAGGCAGCCACCGAGCGTTGTCCAAGTCTGGGCCGCCACTCTGTCACTGCTTTGGTCCACCTTCCGTCATCCCGCCGCGCTATGTGCCCCGCCCACGCCCACTTAAGTTTAGTGATTCGTTTACCTACGTCCTCTACCTTGGTACGGTTTCGGATTTCAGTGTTCCGTACACGATCTTGAAGTTTTATGCCGAGCATGGCACGCTCCATGGCTCTCTGTGCGACTTTTATTTTGTGCATAGTCTCCTTAGTGAGTGTCCATGTCTCGGCACCGTACGTTAGCGTGGGCAGCACACATTGTTTGTAAACCTTGGTCTTTAGGCTTTGCGGACATGTGCGTGATTTCAGGATGTCGTCCAGCTTTCCAAAAGCAGCCCAGCCTAGCTTAATCCTCCTTGCAATTTCTTTTGTCTGCGATTCCCGGCCAAAGGATAAACGATGTCCAAGATACACGTAGTCATTTTCTGTATCAATTGGACAGTTACCAACAATTGTGTTTGGTACAAATGGATGACTTGTCATGATCTTGGTCTTGGACATGTTCATCCTGAGGCCGATTCGCAATGACGCTGCGTGTAACTCTTCGAGCATATTCTGGAGTTCTGTTACATTTGGAATACAACACTTAAATAAAAAGTAGGTATCTTAATTATGTTAAAAAATAATTATTGACATTGAAGAATAATCGAGATTAATCGTTATATAGTATAGATAGAATTAATAGAATTGAAGATGTAGTAGTGGTTTCGATTATTCTTTCACGCAACCTCGTTCTGTATCATTTGAGTAAAAAAAGTTTGTCGTATCAGCATAAATTATGTACTTAAGTGATCGTGAGGCTTAAAGCTATAGTTATCAAAGAGTTGTGCTGTAGTGTCATAATCATAAGGCTAGGATGCGTTCTGGCTGCTAGAAGCGAATCAAACGGCCTTCCAGCGCATTGGAATGTGTTATCAATACTGAATGTGAAAAACTGACGCTGTTTCACTCGAACCGCGAGCGAAAGAACGTTTTTCATTTTGTGGTTGATCATACTCCAAGCCCTAGTAGCATGTTCCAAATACACGAGTACCTTATTTGAGGTATCTATACAGAATACACCGCTTCTCAAAAAAATAAAAATTTCATACTTAGTCATGTTAGTTCTCATATTTGAAAGAAAAAAGTTCTAGGTTTCTTGAACTCATTGGTCGTACAAGTCGTCATACTTTGCGTTAATGAATCTCTGCTACTAGAGCTAACGGGAGGTAAGGCGCAAGGCAAAATGCGCAGTTATTGAGTTCGACTTAGGCTATGTTTGTATGCACTAGTTTACTAGCTAGGTGACGCCACCATGCTAGACCTAGCTAGGTGGCTGCAGTCCATGATGATGTGGCGAATATGAGGCAGTCCTGTGCAATGCTTGATGGTGAATGTTATGAGCTGGTGTGTTCAATCGAGGCTATTCCGTACTAAATTATTGGTGATATTTTAACTTTATTCAAAGATCTGCGTAAAAATCTTTTATTGCGGCTAGATAAGGTAACATTTTGTATTTGAAAACTGACGCTAGATCGCCTATAGTCGCTAGATAGTCTAAGTTCAATTTGACGATACATTTTGATGACTGATATTATTTCTACTAGATAAAATATTCTAGCAACGAAGACTTTCAAATTAATACTCTTTATAGCTACGGGTAAAGTTTCTAAGACTAAAATATGAAACCCAATTTACTCGGGTTCGAGGAACTATGAAGGTTTCGCTACCAGCTAAATGGAGCCTTTACGCTTCAGTTAACAGTTATAACTAAGACGCTAAAGGTCTTTTCCTTTAGATTAAATGTCTTACTATTGATCTTAAGGAACCGCGATACGTTACTGATTGCAAATAAATATGACAAGCTTTCGTCTTAAACTACGAAGATTAGCTGTTACCTGACAGGTGACAGCTAAACTTATAACAGCTCGTTACAAATACTTTGCCGACAAAGCGATGTGTTCAAATGCTCTGAATGCGATCGATGCAGACCAGAATGCAACACAACACAAGTTATCGCGCTAGTGAAGGATACACCGTGGCGCCAATGGGTCTCGTTCGCAGTTTCTGCATCAAGTAAATTTCGACAAGCGATAACTTGGTTCAAAATATCTCTAAAAACGAGCTTGAAAAGGTAAAGGGGCAAACAAGCAATCTTACTTCTTTTTTCTTTTTCGTCCGCCCCAAATCGTTCTGGAATGATTTAAACATTTATCCATCAGAGTTGGTACTCGTAGATATGCAACTCTTCCTACTTACTAACTTTCTCGATAAAGTTGACTCAGAAGTGCCACAAATTGATTTCTAATAGTGATTGATTCAGTGTGCTTAAGTTCAAAATTCCAATCGTGTCTAATTAAAATGTTTTTTTTGCTTTGAACACTGCAAACGTATTTGCACCTGGAGACTAAAATTTAGAATACAGAATAAAACTATGATGCTCTGTAGGTATCTATTTACCAATCATATATAATTTACAATAATTCGTCAGAAATAGCTATAGAGCACCACACAGCACAACTTTAACAAGTTCACTTTGTAAAAAGTAAATTCAAATCCACACTCAAATTCTGTATGTGCAAGTAGATACTTACCTCGCCTTCCGCTCGCTTTTTCTCGAGTTCCTTTTGCTTGGCATGTTCCTCAGCTATGCGGGCTTCGATAGCGGCCAGTGACTCGCGTGTGAAGGGTCGGAACAAGCTGACTTCTTCCTCGCTAATCGAGTCCAAGTCTTCGGACATTGTCTATCGAACTCCCCCCGAGTGAACTGCCTACTGCGAATGAAACAAACATTGTGGTTAGCCGTTGGCCGAAATGAAAATGACAATAATTTTACGCAGTTCCTACAATTTAAGAACATTGCACTAGACGAGTATTTTTTAAGTTTTACATGTTGGAGCGCTCATTCACGCTTTCCGCTTTGGGGCAGAATTTTGACTTTCCAACTAGTAAGAAAGGCGTTAGCACATTTTTACTGTACCTTATATTAGTACGTAGCCAGCTCTATAAGGTAACCAAAATTGGAGATATATTGTATTAGAGTGTGTGTGAACCGCTTATTCATACATAGTAAACAATCTAAATCGGTACTATGTTTAACCTGCAGACTTGAAAATAATTTTTCATCTTACATTACGTGGGTAAGGTATTCAAACGTAGTCTTGAAAGACTTTTAACGTTAGAAGAGGCTTTGCTAAGAGCATTGTCAAGTTAATTACTCCGAATGACTTTACCTTTTAGTGGAATTACTGCCTGTCTGATTTTAATTTACCGTAACTAAATAACAGCTTTGTCTTAAGTACGTAAGTATCCGTAGATCTGCGTCATAGAACATATATTATGTCCGCGTGCATCTGTTATCTATCAGTGAGCCCAGTGTTATTATAACTGTCAATCAGTAAAATTTTCACAATAGTCTCACTAAACGTTGCCAATATCTGTAGATAAATAAATGACAAACTTTTACATTTTACGAGGTCAGTGTAAGTTGTGTAAAATTTCGTTAATTTAGTCGTATTGTTTGCGCGACTTTCGCGACTCGTTAGCCCAACTTGGTCCAACAAGAAACTAGGCCAAGGCAGCTAAGGCGACACCTTACGTTCCGGAGCGATATGATGAGAACTACCTATGCACACTACAAAGCAGATTTATTTATAACAAAAAACAAAAGAAAAACATTTCAACATTCGTCCGTCATTCGTCGTCATTATGAAAACGAAGGGTTGTTTTTTTGTCTAAAGTAAGACCCACAGATCAACAAAAAAAGAAATGAAGTAAGTATATTCCTAATTTTGAATACTATGCGAGTGACGTCGCAGGCATACAGCTAGACTGCTAGATTATATCATACTAAATGCGATGCCTGGCAAAAAAATACATTGTCATTATTTTATATCGATAACTGCTACTAATATACGTCCAATCTTAAGTATGATTAGTTAAGTACCTGTTTAGTTGTGAAAAGACATTATACTACTGGTGCGGTATGTATTTAATTTATGATAGACTAGCTGTCCGTCCGTGGCTAACCCGCGTTATGCAAGATTTTTTCCCTTACTTTTTCCCGTAAAAAGTATAGCATATGTGTAAAACCTGGGTACAAACTATCTCTATTCCAAATTTCATCCTGATCCATTCAGTAGTTCGGGTATGAAATCGGAATAAACATCCAGATATCCAAACATACTTTCATACTTATACGAGTAATATTAGTGTGATATTACGATAAAACATGTTTTGATAGCTTGTTATGTCCAAAGATACAAGTCATTGGCAATATTTATGATTTTACGATGGCGACGAATTAACAAATTGTATTGATGTAAAACATACATTCACAGGTTTGAGTATTACTACGACTAATGAATTATTTCTTGTCTTATTTATCCACCTATTTATAAAAAGATTTATTTAGTTGATATAACGAACTTAAAATATGGTAATTGATACTTGAACACAAAGACCCGTCTCAATATAAGACTAGATTTTTACATTCTATGGTCTTAGGACGCATAAAGCCGATATTCTACGTTATCTATACTTCGAACGTGCACATTTTTTTTCAATAAAACACACAGACTATACCTTTACAAACAGCCTCTTGAAATAAATAGAATAATAATATAAATTAATTGATTAATAATATATAACAGGTTATCCTTTAAAAGGATAGAGGTCAAACAAAGTATTCGGTGGAGATAAGGCTGGTCTGACATACTAATTGTCATGGAAAACATTTTAATAGAGCAAAACATACAAAATTGGTGTTAGCAAATAACGCACATCGGGTGTTTAGCTTTGTAGAGCGAGTCTCTCTAGTAGCATCAACTGTAAAGATTTTATTTCTCAGAAAAACAAATTACTTTCCTTACAAAGCCCGATGTGCACTATTTACCGCGCACCTGCCCGTGTATTTTGATTACACACTGAACAAAGATAATACATTACATAGCAACATATTTCAGAGCCCGATACGCAGTTTATTTACTCTATGATAACCACCGAGCTTATCTGTCACTATGTAAATATTGATACTTTAACAAGTTTTATGCCCCAAAACATTACCAACCAAATTATAGAAATATCATCGTGATTCATCGTGATAATTGTATAAGACGCAATATAAGAATAATTTATCACTAGAAGTATTTATAAATGAGAAATTTTGTTTGTTTGTATGATGTCTTTCTGGCACGTCTTAACCGATCTTGAGGAAACTTTATATGTAAAGCAGGTACCTACTTTAATTTCAAGTCGAGATGGATGAGATGATAAAAGCTAATTTTGAAGATCCAAAAAGCTACGCAAGTTGACAGCCTATGACTTTGTATGATACGTATTTTGAACCCCCGACCCTGAGCTTCGTAAGCCACGCAGCTGAAAATTTCACTAATTAGTATCATAATATGTAGAAATGTAAAATCTCCGCAAACATGTAAAGCCCAGAAAATGTAATGAAAAAAATCATTTATTTATTATTACAGATCCATAGACTACTTACAAAAAAATAACGACACAGTGAATTAAAAAAAAACGGACGGTTAATGTATGGACTGTCACTAAGAGAAGACGGAGGCATTGGGAAGTCACTCAGAGGAATAAAAGACGATCGCTCCTTTGCGAGGCGACGCGCGTCGGAAATCTTTGGGAAGTCATGCTTTTACCTTAATTTTAAACGTTTTTAAAGAGTAATGAAAGAGAGGATATCGATAACCACGTGGCGTAGCTGTCAGTGTAAGAAATTATTCAAAATATACCCATATACATCCATGCGACTGAGCTGCCCAGCCACGCGGCGTTAAACTACAAGCAAATGCCGCGTCTAAATCATTGCATACAGTTCTTTGTAATCTCAAGGCGGAGCGGCCAGGCTGCTGGGTCGCGCGGATGCATATATGTTTCGAGCCTTAGGAAGTTACCTGCTAACAGTGAATGGGCGGTTGTGTGTGGTGCGGCAAGCACTGGCGGCGGCACGGTCCGCGCCCGCGATCTCCCGCCGACCACCTACGGGCGCACCGCCCTTCTGCTGACAACCATCATAACACCTTTCATCATCATCGTCATGTCGTATCATCGAGCCTTTCGCAGCTCTAGAACACTGACACCGGGGTTTGTGAGGGCGGTTCTCGACTTTACAGTCACACGATGAAAAAAATCATCGTCTTGTCGATGAACATCCTCACAAACCATGGTACCCTGAATCAGGGCGATCAGGCCTAAGCCGACCACGCTGGCCCAGTGCGGGTTGGTCGACTTCACACACAACCTTTGAATTTCTTTGCAGGAGTGTGCAGATTTCTTCACGATGTTTTCCTTCACCGTAAGTGCGGCGAATAAACATAAGAATTTGAAATTCGAAACATCCCACCGACGCTCTACACCAGAGACGGTAGTCAGCCGTTCGCCGGCTTCTATATTACAAACTCAAAACTCAAACTCAAAATATTTATTTGCATTTGTCATTATACCTAACAATTACTGTATTGACGCCCTGTTAGAGCGCAGCAAACATGACATTATTTATAAGAACAATCTTAAACTTACAACTTATAACATACTTTAGAAATGTACATAGTAGTCTTTCATACTTTTAATGTAACTTAATTATTAGTTTTTATTTCACATTAAAACATAAGATGTAGAAACTAAAATAGGATACTTCTATCTATTGCAATTTAAACCATATTGCTCTGTATTTTTTTGGTTTTAATTTTAATTTACCTGTCGTCCACGAGAGCAGTGTGGGTGCGGGTAGCAGAGAGATGAAAGTTACCACGTGTTCGCTGATAGGGACAGCCAGCGATTGGGCGAGATTTTTCATGTCCGACCTGGAAATAACAAATACATATTATTATTTTTCCTCATGAATTTCTTAATTGTATATATATAATGTTTATTGCTTGTAACTTCAAAATATTTATCTATTCTGTAACATATAAAAAAAAAATCTAATTAACGTCCCTTCTCTACTGTAACTATTAGAGTGTGCTTTTATATTCCATTATAGCCCGTTATACCGTACCGTAAATAGTGCAGTGTTACGTGTGTGTGAGAGTGCGCTCTAATAGTTCGTCATACCGTACCGTAAATAGTGCAGTGTTACGTGTGTGTGAGTAGAGTGCGCTCTAATAGTTCACTATACCGTACCGTAAATAGTGCAGTGTTACGTGTGTGTGAGTAGAGTGCGCTCTAATAGTTCGCTATACCTTACCGTAAATAGTGCAGTGTTACGTGTGTGTGAGTAGAGTGCGTTCTAATAGTTCGCTATACCGTACCGTAAATAGTGCAGTGTTACGTGTGTGTGAGTAGAGTGCGCTCTAATAGTTCGCTATACCGTACCGTAAATAGTGCAGTGTTACGTGTGTGTGAGTAGAGTGCGCACTAATAGTTCGCTATACCGTACCGTAAATAGTGCAGTATTACGTGTGTGTGAGTAGAGTGCGCTCTAATAGTTCGCTATACCGTACCGTATATAGTGCAGTGTTACGTGTGTGTGAGTAGAGTGCGCTCTAATAGTTCGCTATACCGTACCGTATATAGTGCAGTGTTACGTGTGTGTGAGTAGAGTGCGCTCTAATAGTTCGCTATACCGTACCGTATATAGTGCAGTATTACGTGTGTGTGAGTAGAGTGCGCTCTAATAGTTCGCTATACCGTACCGTATATAGTGCAGTGTTACGTGTGTGTGAGTAGAGTGCGCTCTAATAGTTCGCTATACCGTACCGTATATAGTACAGTGTTGTGTGTGTGTGAGTAGAGTGCGCTCTAATAGTTCGCTATACCGTACCGTATATAGTACAGTGTTGTGTGTGTGACTAGAGGGCGCGCGGGATGGTCGCGTCGCCCGCTGGCCGCGCGCGCTCCTCTATCCCGCGTGGATGCGCGCGCAACATCTGCCTGCCGCTTCAGTCGCGCCTGCAACAATAAAATAATTAAATTAATTACATTGAAAAGCATCTCTCGCTACAAAAGCTCTCTCGCTACTCTTTCAGAAAGATAATATTGACTTATTTAATGTTAGTTATTATAATTTTAGAACGAAACTACACAGGTGCTTAGTGAAATCTATATCATAATAGTTAAGATATAACATAAACTTATATTTAAGTAATTGTGTGTCATAAATACTGCTTTGTATAACTAGTTTGGCAATTTGTATCTTGAATGAGTTGTATCTAAATAAGATTGTCAAACTTATGTCGTGTTTGCCTGTAATTGGGTGTACGCTACTAAAGTTGTCATCATCGCATGTAATAAATAAGTATATGGTGTATTACCTGTTGGCGAACCTTAAATAAATAAATAAATAATAAATAAAAGCAGTCAGGAGAAAAGTGCCATGGCACTTACTGCATAGGGCATGCCCTATTAATATGACTGCGAAAAGACAAGCCATAGGATCCAATATTTTCTGTTACCATTTAGAAAAGGAATGAGTTTTTGTGTTGACGTCCGGACGCGTCTCCCTAGGAAAGAAATAGCTTACCCATGCAGTTTTTGACAATTTAAAACAACAAATACTGTTGCAGTAACATAGCTACATGATTTTCTATCTTGAAAGGAATTTGTTTGAAGAATGTTTGTTTGCACTCCTACGTCTCCTACAATTAAGTTTTTTTATTTGATTACAAAAAGTAGAAGTATTGAGAGATATCGTATGAAAAGTTTTAAATTCACATTATAAAATAGCAGTAATAATGTAAATAATAAAGTAATAAAACAACACGGATATTCAAGATATTTAAAAATTGTGTATGAAATTTACCAACCCGCACTGTGCCAGCTTGGTCGACTAAGGCTTAGACTTAATTAATACCTAATAACTTGAACAATAGGTAGATGCATGAAGATGGTAAAGTTGTATTGTATTGTGTTGGTAAATGTTATTGTATTGTAGAAGGAAGTCTTTAAAAATATGTGAGCTTATGTAAATTGCATTTAGATAGCAAGTAACGCAAAACAGTTTATAATAATAGGGGAGATATTTCTGCCAACAAACTGCTTTGCAGTTTGGCGGAATTTATGCTTATTTAAGTATTGTTAAAAATAACTGAATAAACTTTTTTTTTTAATTCAAGGTAGGCTTGAGCCCCCTGGTGGGGATGTACATTATGAGCTGAAGATGACGTACAGTTTGGCAAAAAAGAGTAGAAATTAATAGGGGCACCACTTCCTTTGCGGTGTTGCCATTTCATATGATGCTATCCTGCTCTGACTTATGGATATTTCTGAAAGGTAAGATTAGTTCCAATTCAAGACATTCTTGGCAAACTGTACTATGTGGCCATATAAGTTAATAACACTTTTAAGTAGGTATGTTTAAAAAATCGAATTATTTAACTCCTAAATAACTTCACTGATAGCTTAATCTCAAGGTCGTCAGGTTATTTTAGTTTGTTCTGTTGAGCGTACTTTAAATCTTGTCTGTTTATCGTCAATAAATGTTTATTTTATTCGGTTAGGTTCTGTTCTGATTGATAATATGAATGAAATTAAATAACTCTTATTCTTACTTTGAATGTTTACCTACATCTCTTGTATTTTTTTGGCTAGTCCACTAACAGGCTGATAAAATCATGGAGGATGATAACCGGTTTTTAAAACACAGCGGTCATGTTGCCATCTTATCTAATCGTCACGATAAGGTTTTATGCAGTAAAAAGAAAAGACGTACCAGTGTTCCGTAGGATTTTGATAAAATTAATTTAACCTAGCATATCAGAAATTAAGTTTTTTTCAATAAAAGCTTTTGGACCGCTGCTGGGGAGAATTGTTGTAAGCAGACGACCCTAAATGCAAAGTTTCATGGCCATGCTACTAACCGTTGAGGAATTCCCTCATGGGGCGACAATCCTATCTGAAGCATCAGTTAATGATAAAGATAAAAGTAAGTATGTGCTAAGTTTCGAGTCTGTGCTATTAACCGTTAAGGATTTTCCACCTTCATGTGGGAGACAATCATGACTGCAGCACCAGTTCATGATAAAGATCATGTTTGTCTATCTAACAACGTAACAGAAAACGCTGCTGCCCATTTTCTGCTCTATAGAGGCTGGAGGTGTTATACCTGAGGCATCAGTCGCCTTTTACGACACCCATGTGTGTAGTGGGGTGAGGACAAGGTGGTGTTCTACTCTGCCGGCAACACACGGCTAAGAACTCATATAATACCTATATATACGAACTCATGTAATATGGCCGTGTGTGAGATGTTCCCACATACCTATTTATTTATTTACTAATTTAGTATGTTTTCAAATGAACTCATTTGACTGACGTATGCAAAACATTGTATGAAAACCTGTGCATATTTGTGATGAATTCAAAATGTGCGTATGAGTGAAGTTGACCAACCAACCAGTATTGGGCTAGTGCGTTCTTTCTGTCTGAAGCAGTAATTACACCTCTAGATCCAACTACACTGCTGTGTTTGGGTACGCTAGTACTATTATTTATGTTGTGGTTTAGTTCGCATTTGCACTTGGAACCGTAAATTAGAACTGTAATAGGATTAAGTTTGAGAAAAACGTAATAAACAGATGCAACAGTTGGAGTCCGAACAATCATAATAGGTATAGTATAAGAATTCACGATTAATAAAAAAATACTTTTTTTAATTTCCGGCGGTTTGCAAGAGTACAGTCTGTGATACTCTTAGTAAAGTTGCTGTCCAGGTCCCGAGTTGAAATCACCGATAATACCCTCAAGGTCATTACAAGGCCATCTTCATTTGAGTCTGGTCTGACTGAAAAGTTAAGTAAAGGTAAGTAATTACCATACTCCAGGGCATTTTTAATAGGCGCTCCAATAAGTTCTTACCCAGAGTCTGATATTTGAAAATTTCTAGATAACAGATTATAATTTTTGCAAAATGTAAAAAAAAAAAAAATTTGGCACTTGTGACACCGTCATTATTTTAATGTGTTAAAATACAGAGGCAAGTGGCATAATAATGAAACTAACGTGTCCGTCCGTGGACTATTATTTCTTCCGTGACCGTGGTGGGCACTTTTGGTTCGTCTGAATTTCGGTTTGTCTGAATAAAGATCAAAATAAGTATAAAATAAATATTAATTTAATAGTGTATATTTTTATTATATTCGTTTTTAAGAGTGGGCTATATTTATGACTGCAGTGTTTAGTTTTTTGCGTTTTATTCCATTTCGCAAATCACGCAGAATAACTATCAGGTTTGACATACCGGTTATCGTCGTCGTTTTTATCTCACTATTAATTTGAATACCTACAAAAACACTCCCATTGGTTCCGTAGGGTATTGGTAATAATTAAAATTTCATATTTATTAAATTGTATATCAGAAAAAAATTGGCTTGAATATAATAAACTTATGCCTTTTAGGAGTGGGATACTTTTCACGCCATAAATAAATAAACAGCTATATAGATTCTTGAATGTGATATAATTTTTGGCTTAATGACTTAAGAAGCTGTCTCTTTACATTCTAGAAAAGAACGAAAAGATAATCAATCACACACAATCGTGAAGTTTCAATTTGGCGGTTTATCTAAGGAACCTCAATTAATAAGACTAGTCATGGTCTCGAGTATTTGTTGACGATGACTAGACTCCTGCTCGTATATAAAAACAAAACGTGATTTAAAATGTAATACTATTTCTCGACTTTACGCTGTGCGGACATACTTGCTATAACTGCTAAATAAGTACTTAATTTCAAAATAAGTAAATAAACAGTGGCGATGTGGATTTACGTATCTAGTATAGTGGCTGCTGCCTTATATCTCGTGTACTGGTTTTTTACAAGAAACTTTAACTACTGGAAGAAGCGACAAATCAAATATGAAGAACCAGTGCCTTTTTTTGGAAACCTCAAGGAATCAGCATTACAAAGAAAATATTTTGGCTTAGTGTTGGAAGGTATTTATAATAAATTTCCAAATGAAAAAATAGTGGGCATGTATACAATGACAACACCAGCCGTTTTGTTGCGTGATCCCGAAGTAATAAAACAGATCTTCATCAAGGACTTTGACTTGTTCGTGGACCGTGGACTCGAGTTTAGCAAAGAAGGATTAGGTATGAATTTGTTTCACGCAGATGGCGAGACCTGGCGAGTACTTCGAACGCGCTTCACGCCTATGTTTACTTCGGGAAAATTAAAGAACATGTTTCACCTCATAGATGAACGCGGGGACAAGTTTATAACTTACCTCGATGATGAAGTTAAGATGCAGTCCGAACAAAATATGCAGTATATCGCTCGTATGTTTACCATGTCCTCCATAACCGCCTGTGCGTTCGGGCTCGACATCGACTACAGAGATCCCAGCATGGAAGTCCTCAACAGATTGGACAATTTGATTTTATCAAATAAGTACCGAGCACTTGAATTAGATTTTTTGTTTCCTGGAATCTTTAAAAAATTTAACATGTCATTCTTCCCAAAAGAAGTTACAAAGTTCTTCCATGATCTTGTTCAAACAGTTTTTACGCAGAGAAATGGTGTACCTACAAACAGAAATGACTTCATGGATCTCATTTTGATGATGAGACAAGAGAAGGTGTTACATGGAACCAAAAATATCGACAGTTCTGAGATCACGGTAGAGTTGAACGATGAGGTAATAGCAGCACAGGCATTTGTGTTCTACGTCGCAGGATTCGAGACATCCTCTACCACTGTCTGCTTTCTTTTGTATGAATTAGCACGAAACCCTGAAATCCAAGATAAAGTTCTTAAAGAAATTGATGCAATGCTTAAAAAACACAATGGGAAATTATCTTACGATGTGCTAACGGACTTACCTTATATGTTTCAAGTTATGGATGAAACCTTACGAATGTATCCGGTAGTGGATCCTATACAAAGACGCGCTGTGGTGGACTACAAGGTGCCTGGGACTGATTTGACTATTAATAAAGGCCAGCTAGCTTTTGTATCAATAAGAAGTATTCACAGTGACCCTAAATATTATCCGAACCCAGAAGTATTTGATCCTGAGCGATTCTCAGCGGAAAACTCAAAGAACAGGCATTCTTGTGTTTACATACCTTTCGGAACTGGACCAAGGAACTGCATAGGTACGTCCATAGTTTTTTTTTATTTATTTAAATATATTTAAGATTAAAAGGTAAAAGAGCCGCAATCAGAGCGTTTTCGAATATTGACGTATCCGACGTATGATGAAGGAAAACGTTGTGAAAAATCCCTGTGCATATTTGTAAAGAAATTCAAAGTGACCCTATCAAATCAAATCAAAAATTATTTATTTCCATAGGATGTTATTACATCACTTAGATCCGTCATAACATTTTTTTGGGTGAGTTCACTAACACAATGGCGGAATCTGTAGAGAAGAGCTCACCAAAGAAACTCCACAGTCATCGCATCTTTTGTGTTTCCTTTTTTAAATAAAATAAAATATTTCAGGATAGTGTCCATTGTTGTTAGTTTATAACCCTCTTTAATCTGCAGGTATGCGGTTTGCAAGAGTGCAGTCTTCGGTGCTCTTAGTGAAGTTGCTGTCCAGGTTCCGAGTTGAACCCTCCGAAAACACTCCCAAGGTCATGAGCTACGATCCCAACCGCTTCCTTCTGGGGCCTGGTGGTGGAACAGTTCCTTTAAGGCTGGTTCATAGGGTCAAGTGAACTCTTCAAAGATTTATGAAATTATTTGTCTAGAGACTGATTTAGTGCATTTAATTAACATGAGTAAATAAAAATTTTTTAATTACTCATACTCGGAAAGTAGGTCGGAAGTTGCCTGAAGAGCGGATTGAAGGTAATTCTTTTTAGCCCGAGGTAGAATCGCTTTCAACTGACAGCTGTCAAATTATAAAAAAGAAAACTGGTTCTAATTTCACATTTCTATTGAACTATGTTCCATCTTTCTATACAGCCATTCAATTACAGCGCAATGTTAAATTGAAATAAGTATTAATTAAAAAATATATATTTTTTAAATGACTTTATTATAATTGACTTTCTACCATTTCTTTAAAATAAATTAGATTTGGGCAAAATATTTGACATTTTTCAAAAAAATAATGGCTCAAAGCTGGTCACAGCAAAAATAAAAATAGGCAGGAAAGCAACAGTCCGATTATCATTTGTTTCTCGAGTTGTAGGGTTTTGTTTACAATGAGTTCATCTGATTCAGATATGAAAGTCACTCATTTTTTCTTTAGCTAGTTCGTGTTTTTATTTTTACTTTCCTTGTATTCGTATTGAAAAGAACAATGTTTACCACGGGTTAAAGACTTATTTAGTGCCTCGAACTATTATCGCTACGCTCAGGCCCCAAACCCCGTCTCGGCCCTAAATAAGTTACCTCACCCCTCGTATAACAATGTACTATTTCGTAAGGTTTAATAAGCAAACAAATAAAAATGGAATTTGAATTTAAGTTTGTTTGAATTTGAAATATTCTCTTTTACACATCCTAGCAAACAACCAGCCGATACCGAGCCTAGCCTGTGTTAGATATTGTGCGCCTGTGCCTAAACATTGGATCTCAGACTTGAAGTCCATAGTTTGTAATTAAAGATTTTCTACAGGACACAAAAAAGATTACAGCTGTTTTATTCACAAATAACCGGCGAAGCACGTGTCGGGTCACGCAAAGTGTAAACACCTACCGTACACCTACACCTACCCTACACCTACCTCTACACCTAGCCAACACCTACCCTACACCTACCCTACACCTACCCTACACCTACCCAACACCTACCCAACACCTACCCTACACCTACCCTACACCTACCCTACACCTACCCTACACCTACCCTACACCTACTCTACACCTACCCTACACCTACCCAACACCTACCCTACACCTACCCAACACCTACCCTACACCTACCCTACATCTACCCTACACCTACCCTACACCTACCCAACACCTACCCTACACCTACCCTACACCTATCCTACACCTACCCTACACCTACCCTACACCTACTCTACACCTACCCTACACCTACCCTACCCATATTTTTTTACCGTTTAAACCTTCCCTGGACTTCCACGAATATTTCAAGACTAAAATTAGCCAAATCGGTTCAGCCGTTATCGAGTTTTAGCGAGACTAACGAACCGCAATTCATTTTTATTATATAGATTATACGCTAAATACATGCATTCTATCAGTTTACGGAGATTCACTTCATATGTAAGGTTTTCATGCTTATAAAAAACCAACAAAACCATGTATGATGAAGAGTATTTTATGCGCCAAAATGTGATTGTGGTAAAAAATAAACCTTCTTCAAATTTTTTAGATGGTTATTTACTAAAAAGTAACAAATAAAATAACATTTTAGATGGAATATAAAAAAATAATATAGCCAATATCAATTTAACTAGGTAGTGTGTTAAGTAAATATTTACAATTTTGTTCTTCCTTTTGGAGTGCGGTCAGAGGCCCTTTGGGCGGCTCAGAAACTTACGACAATAGATGGCGCTAGCCATCACACAATGAAAGATAGAAAGAATTAGTAACTATTTTTGTAGGAAAAGGATTATAAATATCCACAATGTTTGAGCAAAACGCATGTACCAGCGCCGCCTTTTGTAATTCCTTTCTTTATGTGAACAAGCAGTAATTTGGGGTAAAGTGGCACTCATTGAAATGTATGGAAGCAGCTTGTCATATGAAAGACATCAACGCACGCCTAAATATTATTGTCGTATTTGCAAGACTTCCAGTTAATTTGGTTTAAAACCCAAACTACTAAGCCAATTTTGATAATATTTCTATAGGACTAATCTAAAAGTAATAATGAAAAAGAAATATATATTTATTTTTAGTCTTTCGAATAAAGAATAATTTACAAACCGGCTTACAAACGGCGGAGATCTGAGGTAACAAACATAAAAAAACAACTGAATTAAGAACCTCCTCCTTTTTTTGAAGTCAGTTAATAAAAACACAACAAAAAAGCGTACAGGTATTTTATGTAGAATTTGTGTAAATACTTACTAATGACAAAATGTGCTTTAGGAATAGTAATTTAAAATACCTAGCATAATGTATACTTAATATACTGTGGTAAATGAATACCACAATGGCAACACGCGGACAATCGCAGCCCGATGATGCTACAATAAGTCCCCATTCGTTGGTCTCCATTAATTTCATCTCTTACATGAACACAAAAAATCCACGTGGTCCGACCGGTTTGTCTCCACCTAATAAATGCGTGTCTCGATAAAATTCTAACAAAGGGATATACTGGGAAAAAGCTATAAAAATAACAAAAAATATGCTGTGTCATTATTCCTATACTTAGATAATTCTAGAAAGAAAGAAAATATTATGTCTCAACATGCAACATGAATATTATAAAAAGACATTGTTTTATATTGGCGACACCTCTTATATAGACGTATTTCGCCAGAGTCGAGTGATATTTGTAGGTTTAAGATAATTATATCCTTGGATGATTGTTCGGTTAATTGGGCTCAGTAATATGATAGTACAATTACGGAAGCCACCACGAGGTCTCTTGGCATCATCTAAAAATGTCAGCAAAGTTTAAGCGATTCAATTGTTTTATTAAAGTTTATAGTCCCGAAACATTCACTGGATAATGCACTATCGAAATTATACACTAAACACTTCAATAAACCAAAATAAAAAAATAAAACGAAGACACGTCCGCCATTGTCAGATGCTGACAAAAGACCGTCCAAGACATTGTTGTTGTTACAAACACACAAATTAACAAAGAATACTATTTTTATCACCCAATGAAATAGATTTTAAATTCCGAATTAATACCTAGTTTATACCCAAAAAGATCAATCAACCAGCCTAATATGCAGTTCACTGCTGGAAAAGAAAAGATATATTTGTCACTAAATAAAAACAATAGGGTATCGGACTACTTTTTTTAATTTTATAAATCCAAACTTCTTAGTTTCTGCTATCGAACACTAAAATAATTTTTGCTCTATCTTTAAAATTGGCCGAGTTATAAAGGTTTGAAATTCAAGATTAGACAAAGAGGAACATACCTACTTGTGACGTCATTTGTTAGTAACGCCATATAATCTCCATAAAAAAAATCGTTTTTGAAAGAGACAGACATATTGAAACTTTAAAAAATCACTGTAAATTAGTTTTACAACCGATTTTGTTTTTTCCTTCGCGAATCGTCTGCTACTCGTACTATTCTATATTGTATAAACAATTCATAAAATATGGTAAATTTAGGAACAGTCCGATCCCCTGTTGTAACGAGATAGAAAAAGATAAATACAAATTAGGCGATAACTTCTAATATCATATACTACATACATTTATACAACGTTTTACAAAAATACAAAAAAAGAATATTTTTTATCAAAGGCATTTAATTAAATATTCCCATCTCTAGTGATCAGCTGTGTCAAAGAATATTCGGACCAGCAAATATGTAATTTTAGGTCAATGCGACTATTTTTACTGCTACGGTTAAAAATGCTTACGTACTACTTGTACCATAACATTCACATTAGAACAATTAATTTCGAAATGAAAAAAATAAGATAATAGTGTTATTGTTATAAATTAATGAAGTAATTAACTAAATATTTCAAAATAATATTCATGTTTGTAAATACCTAAACAAGATAAAGGAAAAAAAAAATACTAACATAAATTGGTATATCTCTTTTAAAAATGTAGACACAAATGGTACAAATACTATACCTAGGTATCTCTGTCTCTCTGTCTGTGTGTCTGCTATGTTATTTGCTATTATAAAACATTTACTTTTGGCCAATTTGCAACAGCTCACTTAATTTTGCTTTTCCTGCTTGTCGAGTTCAGACGTTTTCAGAGTGGTTTGATTGAATATCTTTATTATTATTTTAACGATGTGGTTGTACGTGTCGCTGGTGGCGTCTGCTTTGCTCTATCTCCTGTACTGGTTCTCCACAAGAAACTTCAACTACTGGAAAAAACTAAATATAAAGTATGTAGAGCCAGTGCCTTTTTTCGGAAACGTCATGAATTCAGCACTGCAAAGAAAATTCATAGGTGCTGTTATGGAAGATATTTATTTCGCATTTCCCGATGAAAAAGTAGTAGGTTTGTTCACAATGACAACACCGGCTGTGTTGGTGCGTGATCCAGATATCATAAAACAGATCTTGATTAAAGATTTTCACTTTTTCGTGGATCGCGGAATAGAGTTCAGCAAGGAGGCATTAGGGTTGAATCTTTTTCACGCAGACGGTGAAACCTGGCGCGTGCTCCGGACCAAGATGACACCTATGTTCAGTTCAGGAAAATTGAGAAACATGTTTCACCTTATAAACGAGCGCGGGGAAAATGTTCTCGAATTCATCGAAGAGCAACATAAAATGCAGCCGGAACAGAACGTTCTGCACCTCTCCCGCTTGTTTTTCACATCCTCCATTGCTGCCTGTGCTTTCGGCCTCGACATTGATTACAGTGATTCTACTTCGACTATTATCAAGATGCTCGATGAAATGGTCTTCCGGAATAAATATCGTACTTTTGAAGTTGACTTCTTGTTTCCCGGAATTCTGAGAAAATTTAACCTACCATTGTTACCAGGTGGTGTCACATTGTTTTTCAAGGACCTTGTTAGAACAGTGTTGTCACAAAGAAATGGATCACCAACAAATCGGAACGATTTCATGGACCTCATGTTACACATGAGACAACAAAGAGTAATACGGGGATATAAAAGTATTGACGATTCTGAAATTGAGCTAGAATTTAGTGATGAGGTGATAGTTGCACAAGCATATTTGTTTTATATCGCAGGTTATAAAACATCTTCTACTACTGTTGGTTTTTTATTGTATGAACTAGCACAAAATCCAGACATACAAGAAAAGGTTATCGAAGAAATTGATAATATGCTTGAAAGACACGATGGTAAATTATCATACGACGCCTTGGCGGAATTGGAATATTTAAATAAAGTTTTTGATGAAACGCTTCGGATGTATCCAATAGTAGATCCTATACAAAGATGCGCCTTATTCGATTACAAAGTACCTGGAACCAACTTGACCATTAAAAAAGGGCAGCTAGTGTTTATTTCAGAAAGAAGTCTTCAATGGGACCCAAAGTACTATCCGAATCCAGAAGTTTTTGACCCTGAACGATTCTCCAAGGAAAAATCGAAAAACAGACATTCCTGTGTATACCTACCTTTTGGGACTGGACCACGAAACTGTCTCGGTATGTTGATATTTTTAGAATAATTATATATTTATCTTTTTTATGTCTATTTAAGATATCCAACAACAACGTCAACGTAACAGAAAAAACCGGCCAAGCACGTTTCGGGCCACGCTAACCCGTAGAGTTCCGTAATGGTCCAATACTACTTAGGTACCTACCTGTTTAAGACAGTTAACATTCATCAAAATATTTTTCTATTATTGGTAGTTACTTGTACAAATACATTTTATAGTAGTAGTAATGGTATAAGTTGGTCAATTATTCGATAACCTGTAAAGCTACTTGATGTTGATACTTTTCCTTATAAATTCATCATAATATACCGTGAATTTTTTCACATTTCCAAATATTAGGTCCTTACATATGAAATTGGCGTTTTGTCGTACTGGCCACTTTGATCACAAATTTCTCCTATTTGGTTAGGAATTCGAAATTCAAATTTATACAGCTATTTCCACATGTAGTTGTGTTTCGTAAACCGTCATTCATTTGTTTTTTTACTTATCTTTTTTCTGTTTGCATCGCTCGATTTACAAAATGGAAAATTTGAAATATCGCGTTATTTACGAGTACGAGTTCCACCGTGGCACCAGTGCTGCGGAAACGGCTCGAAGGGTTAATGATGTGTATGGCGGTTGTGTCGCAAAAGAAAACACAGTGCGTTTTTGGTTCCAACGTTTTCGTTCTGAAAATTTCGACCTGCAAAACAAGCCCCGTGGACGGCCGGAGACCCAAGTTGATAATGAAGCATTGAAGGCTATTGTGGAAGCGGATCCATCGCAAACCACGTCCGAGTTAGCTGCAGGCTTCGGTGTTAGTGATAAAACTGTTTTAATCCACTTGAAGCAAATTGGGAAGATTAAAAAACTTGAAAGGTGGGTTCCTCACGAATTGAGTGAAGCAAACCGGCAAACGCGCGTCAACTGCTGCGTTACATTACTTGACCGGCACAATAACGAAGGGATTTTAAATCGAATCATTACCTGTGATGAAAAGTGGATTCTCTACGATAATCGGAAGCGCTCATCGCAATGGCTGGACCCTGGCAAGCCAGCCAAAGCCTGCTCCAAGCGAAAATTGACCAATAAAAAGTTACTTGTAAGCGTTTGGTGGACTAGCGCCGGTGTCGTTCATTACAGTTTTCTCAAATCTGGCCAGACGATTACGGCAGATAACTATTGTCAGCAATTGCAAACCATGATGGAAAAGCTAGCTGGTAAACAACCGAGGCTGGTCAATCGCTCTACGCCACTGCTGCTTCACGACAACGCTAGACCACACACTGCACAACAGACGGCTAGCAAATTAGAAGAGCTTCAATTGGAATGTCTAAGGCATCCACCGTACTCCCCGGACCTTGCTCCAACAGATTACCATTTTTTTCGAAATTTGGATAACTTCTTGCAAGGGAAAAAATTCAACTCAGATGGGGCAGTCCAAATCGCCTTCAAAGATTTTATTGATTCCCGTCCGAATAGTTTTTTTAGTAAAGGGATCAATGAACTACCTATGAGATGGCAAAAGTGCATAGATTACAATGGCTCATACTTTGATTAAATAAATATACTATATAAAAATTTTTCGACATTTTGTTCCTCCCATACAAAACGCCAATTTCATATGTAAGGACCTAATACAACAGTTTCGCTGGTGGGGGGGGGAAACTTGACTCTTACAAAAATAAGCAAGTTCTAAAACGTACACTAGCATCGAGAAAAATAGTTAGTAATAGGTAACTACCTATTACTAACTATTAATAAAATACTATGCTAACTAGCAAACCCCCATTATTTTGAAAAAAAATATCACACTATTAGGTAATCGCGAATAAAAAAAATAACCCCCACTTCACGTGTACCAGCAGATCCAAATTACAGCCTTCTAGTACTAAGAGTCTCTGAGCTAAGCCGCGGACGGACAGACAGACAGATATGGCAGATTTCTTTTTGATTACGGAACCCTAAAAATCTGAAAATTATTTCGGTGAATTCGGAAATCTCACTGTTTATACAAAATCCCGGCCTATGCCAAAATATAACCTCTTCTGATTTATTAATTTTGCAGCGATATTTTATGGTAATAGTAGATTAAAAGTGATCAAAGGTTCATTTGTTTTAGAAGACATTGTACAGTTTTATTTTAATAACATTTTGATATTATGTATCATAATTACTTAGATACGTATAAATTACACACATTGGGTCGATGTAAGATAAGATTATATAAAAAAATTATTACATTTCACTAAGTATAATACTAATATATTATCAAGTTTCTATAGCTGTCACGGCTAGGCTATGCTATTTCCAGATTATCCCGTTGAATTTTTTTTTCTCGGTAAAAACCTTTTCCATGCAAAAACACAACTTTCATGGAGATAGATTAAACAAACGGCGCCGGAGTGTATTAACGTCATACATACCTACATTAATTTAAAATATACGTATTTAAGTGGAAAATACTCGTTATAATAATGCCGATTGGCCGATATGCTGAGAAAGATAAAAATGAGTAACCGATTGTTGAAACAAGTGTTCCTTTCACAATAAAATCCAATTGGCCTGACATCATCAAGAAGTCAGTTAATATTTATTTTACCAATGTTTCAATTAGCCATTAAAATTAATAATGATTAAAATATTAATAGGTGAAGTCAACTAACCGGTAGGTATTAGTGTTACTTAAGTCATGAAGCCGCCGGTTGTACTACAAACTGAAAGACAGTTGTCTTATGTTTCAGCTATGCGATTTGCAAGAGTGCAGACTGCGGTGTTCATAATAAAGTTGCTGTCCAGGTTCCGAGTTGAACCCTCCGAGAACACTCCCAAGGTGATGAGCTACGCTGGCAACAACCGTGTCCTGGGACCACGCGCTGACACAGTCCCCTTGAAGCTGGTTCACAGGTTCAAGTAATCTGTTGATGAAACTGCTGCCTTATATAACTTTCTTAATCGTATAATTTGTATCGGTAACTTGAGAACGGCTTTACCGATTTCATTCATCTTTTTTAAAAATGTTTTCTAATACTTCGTAGAAGGTTTTTACATAATATAATATATTAAGAAAAATGCGTAGGGTAGGTGTAGGGTAAATGGGAAAAATGGCAGGACAACATTCAGCCGGGTCAGATAGTTCTTAAAAATTTTGGCTAAAATGATACGAACGCGCACCTTAAAAAAAGGCGGGAAAAAATGTTGATAAAAAATTATTGTTATCTGTGGTGTTAGGCAATGTTTTGATAAATTATGTTGTTATTTATGTTTATTTGAACCATAAAATAGTAAAAAATAAGTTAATTTAGGCTTGTGCGTGAATATGCAGTGATTTCATTAAAACTAAGAAGTGCACTAATATGGCGCCACAGTCTTTTGCATAGGTAGTTCCAGTATCCAAGAAACTAGCACCATCGCGTCTAACCCGGTTCCATTGATTTACAACCCGGTTCCCATATCTTACCATAGTCCTACTCTAACGAGGGATGGTCTTTGCTTGGGTACATTACAGTTAGTGCAACACAGTGTTAATTGGTTGGCGGAGTCACATCACGAAATATTTATTAAAATTTATAAACGAACTTCTGCGTGTTGGTTTTGTCCCCATACACGCCTTCCAAAGGTCTGGGATACATCTGTCCCGCGATAATGGTGTGCCATCATAACGGACCGAGCGCGCGCGAAGCGTCATCGTTTCAGCTTGGCCAAAATTGCTTTTGTATGTCCATCTGTCTGTATGTTCCGCTTTACAGGTCAGGCTGCGATGAAGTTGCGTAAGCTCTGAATTGGGCCTAAAATAACCACTCATTTTTAGGGTTCCGTAGTAAAAAAGGAACCCTTATAGTTTCGGTCTGTCCATCTGTCTGTCTGTCTGTCCGCGGCTTAGCTCAGAGACTCTTAGTACCAGAAGGCTGTAATTTGGCATGGATATACATATGAATCATGCCGACAAAGCTGAAGAATAAAATCTAAAAAAATAAATTTTTTAGGGTTCCTCTGGTACACGTCATGAGGGGGTTATTTTTTTTTCACGATTACCTTATAGTCTGAGGTATCGTTGGATAGGTCTTTTAAAAACAATGGGGGTTTGCTAAGACCATTTTTCGATGCTAGTGTAAGTTTTAGAAATAGTCCGTTTTAAAGTGCTTATTTTTGTTAGAGTCAAGTTCCCCCCCCCCCTACCAGCGAAACCGTTGTATTTTGAAATGTGAAAAAATTCACGGTAGTAATGTATATGATGAATTTAAAAGGAAAACTATTAACATCATGTAGGCTTTACAGGTTAACGAATAATATATCAACTTATGAAATGTACTTGTACTAGTAAGAAATTCGGTACAAATATCATAAAAAAATACTTTGATAAAGTTTAAACTGTCTATGTAGTAAATTTAAGTACGAGAAAAGTAAAAAAATGTGAAATAAGTAGGCTAGACAGGTTAACGAATAAAATACCAACTTTAAAATGTACTTGTGTTGTGCTAAGTAAGAAATTCAGTACAAGTATCATAGAAAATGACTTGATGGAGTCCGTCTATGTAGGTAGTAAATTTAAGTAGGTATTAGAACAGTAAAAAGATAGCGAAAAAAAAAATCATAACATCATTTACTAAAATAATTTCATAACCTATTTACCTTATTTACCAGTCAGTTTTAAATGTGTAACAATCGCGAGTTGCTAATGGAACATTCGAAACATTCGAATAAAACTATTTTGAATTTCGAATAAAGCGCGCCGCGCGCGCCGCGGAGTTTATGGCCCTGCGGGGCTTGCGCGCGGGGAGTCGATGTAACAAATAGAGCGGCAGCCGCGCGCGCTCATTAGCGCGAGCGACTGGATGCTGTTCGGATGTGCCTCGAAATCCTACCTATTAGATTGCAATTATTAGCACTTTGAATATTCAAATTTTTTGATTATTTTTGTTAGAATTAAGTATACTAACATATGAAAGACTTGAAATTACAATACTATTTCTTTTTCAATTCCAGTTAGATATTCCATAAACTATTATAATTTTATTTAGCAATTTAGTCTAGCCTACTTTTATTTCCAAAAACTTAGTTCTCAGCGGAGCAATTTTCTTTCGTAGTACTTACATAATATTGTAGATAAAATTAAATATAGGTACTACCTATATAATAGGTTATAGGTACGTTTCTTTTTAAGTTTCTCTTTAGCTATTCTATTGTTTGGCAACTACGGAACCCTACACTTTGCGTGGTCCGACACGTGCTTGGCCAGTTATTTTTCTTCGTAGCGAAATTATGCATCCTGTGGACGACAGATCTTCACAAAAAGATGTAGGCAAACCAAATATAAAAATATTATTTTCTTACAGTTAGCTAGAACTCAATGCGCTATACATCCCTTTTTTTGTGTTACAAAGAAATGACGTGTATTGGCAAAAAAGCGTAAAACCACGATTAAATTTAACAGAAAATAAAAAAAATAAAACTATAAAAACTATGATCTACAAACATTTTTTCTGAAATCAAATTCTGGTTGATCATAAGTCTGTGGAGAGAGATACTTTACCTAGTATTAATCTGGCAATGTTCTCAACCTACTTCCACTTGTAATCAGAACTCGGCGGCGGCGGCGGCGCGGCGGCACTCTGTCTGCCTGCTGCCGGCATCACAGAATGTAAAATATCCAAAGAAATATCCAGAGCTCACTGACAACGCAATGGAACCTGGCTAATAGGCTATTTTATGTTATCTACTTTCTGATGAGATGACTATTATTTTTATTTATTTATTTATTATACTAAAATATATGACATATTTTTAGCTAGGTGTAAAATGGTGTAACTTTGGAAAACTTTCAATTTAACAAATTGACGAACTACCTATTAGTAATATTACATGTACATTTACGTTTTACAGACTAAAGCCCAAGTCACACAGAGCGGGAGCGGCGCGGTCCGGGGCCGGTACAAGCGGGACGGCGGCGGCGGCGCTATACCGCGCCATAGCACCACCGTCCCGCTTTCCCGGCCCCGGACCGCCCCCGGCACGGCTCTGTGTGATTTGGGCTCGTGACCTCCAATGATATATTATTATGTAGGTGTTCATAATGTTTCTAGGTGATTCAATTCAAAATGTTTCCAGTTTGTATAAAACACTCCCTAATTCAGGCTAGGTTCGAGCCCCTCGGTGGGGACCTATATGTGGTGTTGATGATGATGATGGTGATGATAAAACACTATTAGACAAAACGAGAGTTAATTTAGTTAAATACTAGCTGTCTTTTGTTCATATGTACTGTAGGCAGAAATTGATATGTACCTAAGTTTTTGAAATAATACTGATTTTGAATTAAGTTAAATATTTGTTTCTGACGTGTTTGCATAATTTCTTATTTCTATAATCGTGACTCCCGTTGGTACATATGTGTTTAGTACGATTCAGGGGGTTAATGTTTATAAATGTTCTATTTATATTCGGGTTGCAAACTCATTCAATGCTTGAGTTCGTCGCCCTCTAAGGGAGATTATTAGATTGAACGACGAGTAAAGCACATTCACGCTGAAATATCAACAAAAGCATTAAAGCTCCGAGGATCATTTACTTTGAAGACCTTCGTGAAGTTGGTTCTTTGTGCAGAGTATCCAGGGTACAAATTTACCAAATGAAAGAAAATCACAAACGTAAAAAGAATATGTACGGTCACCTTCAAAAGTGGGGTCATATCATTTCACGTGTTTTTGTACTTTGAAATAACTTATTTTATAATAGTTATTTTTTCTTGGATTGTACGGGACTTTATTAATATAATAATAATATGCAATAAAGGTCATAATAATGAAAAGATATTTGGAAGTATAAAACACGTGATATGACTCCACTTTTGCAAGCGATTGTACCTTTAATTAATTATTATGTGTGGTGAATTCGTTATATTTTCCTAACACTTCATTATAATTTAGAAAACGATTGGTAAACACGATGCAATATTAAACTTAATAGTTAACATTTTCATCAATCTTCGTAAATTTTAGGGTATCTAGGGCACACCACATCTATGCTTTTGACTCATTGTATTTGATACCTTGTTAAGTAAAATATTACCCGTCATGACATACGGTGCCGAAACGTGGACACTGACAGTGGGACTAGTCCACAAATTCAAAGTCGCTCAGCGAGCTACGGAAAGGGCAATGCTCGGAGTCTCTCTGTTGGATAAAATCCGAAATAAGGTTACCGACATAGCCACTCGAATTAGCAAGCTGAAGTGGCAGTAGGCTGGTCACATTTGTCGCAGAACCAACAACCGTTGGGCAAGCGACTTCTGGAGTGGAGACCGCGTTTGGGCAAACGAAGTGTGGAAAAAATATAAGAAATGTGCATTTCTTTAATTTTTGTGTTTCAATAACTAAATAAAAAAAAAGTATATAATAACAAATAAACATGAACAAAATAAAAAGAAAATATCTGTCAAGATTTGAATTTATGACTCAAAAACCAAAATAGACATTGCATACTCACGGTTTCCCGCACGAGCAAAGCTCGGTTGCCCAGGTACTAAATATTAAAATTATTATGAATACTAGCTCAACCACATTGATTTCAGTAACAAAGTCTAATGGTTGAAAAGAAAAATATGGATGTAAAATCGTTTTTATCCAGTATTGCTCATATATGTCATCCAAAAACTTACAAACCTTAAAGAACGTAGTATGATATAACAGAATGCGATTGTTGTTATTCAATCACAAATTAACAAGTAAAGCGCACTAGTGCGAGGGTAGACCGGGGTGGCATTGTCTGTGCGTTAGGCGCCACTTCATGGTGTAGTTTAGGTCAGGGATCGCGGAATATGGGTCAGAGTCACCCCCTCCTACCCTCTATGTAAGGAAGACAAAAATAAGGTAGTGAATGGGAGCCATTCTTGGTGCAGTATCAGTTCCTTACAGAACAAAGGGTTCAGATACATGGTGTGGTTGAGTTAGCTCGCTTTGGTATTATGTCAATGCTGAAACAAATCCGGGTTGCCTGCCTCAGCATGTTTAGAAGCGCTTAAAAAAAATGATGGAGGATACTCGCCTTGTGATTTTATACGGCACTGTGTGAGTGAGAAAGAAAGAGAAAGACTGATAAGTATTCAAGGTCAGCGCTCATAAATAAGTCTCAGCACTATCTGAACGTAGAGATAGACACAGTCAGCGTCTAAATGGACATGCGTTTAAATGGACAACACTATTGAAACTAACATTGTGTTGAATAGCTATAGGTAAATTGAAATCCTGCTGGTGCACCATGACATGACAGGCTCAATCGAATGAGCTGCGGATATTAGACACAGACACCGCTGTGTGTACCTAGATCGAGAGCCCGTTTGTGGGTAGCGGTGCCGGTGTAGGTGTGTGCGAAGGGTTCAACACACCCGTGCCGCATAGATCGATACTGGAGTGGCGAAGTGGCGCGTTGAGCTAGTTGGTTAAGAAACTTGCAGAATTTACTCAAAATGCTTCTTTTATGTTTTCACCTTAAAAAAATCCATTCGTTTTAAATATTTTTACTGCACGCAATTTAATTTTATAGTTTTTTTTTCGGTTCTTCATCATCTGGGTTCGATTCAAATAGTTTGATGTAGAACGACAATCGAGACCACAAAGAACGTAAAGCGGCACTTTTTATTTAGTACCGAGGCTTTGATCTAAGGCCGAGACAAAGCTTTCCGAATAAAGTGTAGGAAAACGTTAACGTTGTGTCAAATGGTGCGATGTCAAATCGCTGGTAGTGATAGACGTACAGATGGTGGACACTCCACCGACAAGGACGGAGAATAGAAGAATATCAAAAGTTTACATGGACGATGCAAGTATGTTTCAAAAGTAATTTAGTTTGTAAATAATTATTTCTTTAGAAGTTGTAATTGTAAATTAAAGTAAGTAAAAACACTTTATTGCACACAAAAGTAACATACAAGCAGTAAGGTACAGGTTAATTTGGTGTGCAAAGGTGAAATTATCTTTTAATATTTCTACCTATCTAGGTTGCATCTACAACACAAAATTGTATAATATTTAGATAATGCACTGATATATCCATAATTGTTAAGCACTGCCGTGAGGTGCCGTCAGAGTAGAATACATTTGTCACCAACCCCTACTCTTCCCGTGGGTGTCGTAAGAGGCGACTTAGGGACTACACATTGAACAGGGAACGGGCAGCAGCGCTCTCTGATACAGTAACCTTTTAATCTGCGATCTCCAACCCGCCTAAGTGGAGGAGGCTCATAGTCCAGCAGTGGACTGTAACGGGACGTTGATGTTGATGATGTTAAGCACTTACCCACCGGCTGTCTTGTTACTCCAGTGTTATTGTAATAATTTTAAGCAGCTATTTAATGTAGACTTACCTGAAACAAAAATTTTAAATCATAATTTGAGAACAAAATATTTTTTTTTGTTTTGTTTGTTTTTGTGAATGATTGCACGTCATTTTAGCATCTAAACCTGAAAATGTCTCTCGATGCATTGAACACATACCTTCTTATAACTGCTCAACCCAAGTGGTTTTGCGTTAGGTATTTAGTTGACGCATTTGATTGTATACTGTGCTCTTGTTGAGTAGAAAACAACTTTTATTTTTTTAAGTTCCTAGCTCTAACTCTATTTTCTGATATTAAGGTCAAGGTTTTTTGAATGTCCGTCCCTATTCAAGCAAGCCATCCTTCCCAAGTCGGCTTACAGCCGTCAGTATTCTAATAAGGTCTTTACATGTTAAAAATCAGGATGTTGGCTAAAATTCGGAATCGCGATTAATTAACTTTCTAATACCGGTATCGAAACTATATAAAATTAAAACATGAAACAAAAAGTTTCAATGCATTTACAAAAAAGTTTCAATGCATTTATTGCACTGCGTATATAGTTACATTTCATTAAGTATTGTACGCATATGGGTTAGCAATGATTCATATAGTTCAAATAGATAATACCATGACGGTGGTGTCGCAGCTCTTTGATAGTGTAATGGGTATTATACCTTTTGCACCACCAGTGGTGCGAGCCGGTGGTGTCAAGGGCCCGAAAGAGTCTGTAAGTTGTAGGTATAGTAAAATAATCCAAATCACTAAGGTGACTTGGGTGGGACCTATTTTTATACCATTTCACGTCTGCTATTGATTGAGAAGACAATGACGAATGAGGGTGAAGGAACCCCGAGAGCTTTTTTCTTTGAAATAAATGTCTGAAGTGTTTATTTTTAAAGAGCTGCAGAGGGATTTCCGGAGAAGATTTGGTCGCCATTCGTTTCCCCGTCACGAAAATTGCCTGCCTACATTAGCAAAGAGTAGATACTGGTATATTTTTTATTACTATATTATTTGAGTAGGCGCATATTGGCCCCCATTGAAGTTGCACGATTTTGTTTCGATAATATATTACAGTAAATTACTGTTTACCAATTAGAAGTTTTTTATTTCGATTAAAACATATATAAGCTATATTTTATTTATAAAAATCATTATTGTAAAACTAAGTAAATGTCTTTATTTAGTTATCAATAACTTGTAGGTATTTCTAACCCTGCGCAAAGATTTTAGAAGGTTTTGGCGCGATTCATGCCCTCATCACGGACGGCGACTATATTTCTACATTATAGTAAATTATGGTAAAGCTAGATGATAAACTGTGAGTGGAATTTATTACTAGCGACCAATGATATTATAAGTAAAAAGGCGTAGATAGGACGGCAAGTCTAAGCACAAGTGCGAAAAAGAGACAAAGCGACGCGTGACTAAGTTCAGGTTGGCTAATTAGCCAACATATGGTGTGCCGCTTTCTGAGCGCGTATGACTTATCTACGCCTCTTTACCTAGTATATCAATGCTGGTGACATATTCTATAAAGCTACCTACAACTTAGACAGAAATCAAAGTAATGACACTATATTATATAGAATGGCAAATATTTTGAAGTTTTTCTAAGAAAAACAGGTTTATTTCAACAAATTATCGTACATATCCTTAGCTCAGAAAATAGGGACGTATGCGAGTTGCTATTGTTAACGATAACGTACGCGATTATATTTTGAAGTAGCCTATGTAATTTGAATAGTAACTGATACGTAGTACTATCTAAATTCAAATAATGATTTAAATTAGAAAAA
Organism: Carpatolechia fugitivella; assembly: GCA_951230895.1. Classification (NCBI taxonomy): domain Eukaryota; kingdom Metazoa; phylum Arthropoda; class Insecta; order Lepidoptera; family Gelechiidae; genus Carpatolechia; species Carpatolechia fugitivella. The sequence goes on from OX579660.1 coordinate 6,463,423, forward strand.
AAAACTTATTTCTGCAGTCATCAATTATAAACCTAAAACAAGTTATTAAGAAAATGTTCTCTTGACTAGATACTAAGTTCAAAACATTTCCTTTTCAAAATAACCCTATAAGATGACGTCATATGAATTTGTGTGATGTAAACAAACCGTGCTGCTGACAAACGATCACTCCCCCTTACCGCGGCGGCGCGGCGCTCGCCCGACAGCTGATTGGATTGACTGGGCGCGACCGATTTGCGCTAATCCTACACGGAATTGCTGTAGCATGCAAACATTCACAGCAGGCCTAATACATCATGGTTGGACTTATGCACGTTATTAGTTTCATTCTAATGCCTTATATTTTTGGCATTTGGGAAGTTTCGATAATATGAAACGACATGTTTTTATGCCAACACAGCCCCAGTGAAAGTCCTCGACGATTTTTCAGAAATCAGAAATCAGAAACATTTATTTGCAGGACATCACAACACAAAACATATGCATAAATAATAGTACATAATAATGCAACAGAAATTAAGTGAAAAATACAAACACAACATACTTACAAAATTGCCCCTGTGTTGCGACACCCAGACAAAAAGGACCTCACTCAGCAAAAGCCGTAGCCTACCAAGGTACACTACGGCGCTGATCTTCCGTGAGCCCTGTAGAAACGCGGCACGGACGAACATCATATACCTACTTATATTGTTATGTATATAATTTTAAAATAAATAAATAAAGCATAATAAATAGTAATGGTAACTGATTTGTATAATAACATAAATAAATAAACATACATACACCGTACACCTATCCACTTCAGAAATTATTTTTAGGCGAAAGTACCCTGCGCGATTTATGTACGTCACGTCCAAGCAGACCTGGAATGATTTAGTTGTCCAGAGCTTCTAGTCCACAACTTTGGGGTAAGTAAAAAACCACCTAACTCTAACAATACCAGCCGAAGTACCCATCCCCACCGGTCATCCGTCTTCCGTCTAGCTGTTTACGTAGTCATGAGTTGTTTTTGCATTTTAACTGTATGCGCTTTTGGCACATTTTTGGTGGTTTTCAAATCCACTAATCTAAACTAATCCATCAAACAGACGTGGAATGCGACACAGGATGTAATCAACACGTTCACTGCAGCATTTACAAAGCATAGATCCATTAAGTATGAAACGGAAACATTCTTCAATAAAATCTACTATTTAACGAGAAAAAGAATCTAAAATTTCCATACCACGCAAATAAATTCAGTACAAAACGAAACGTACGACATAGCCACGCCCAGTTGATTCTAGATTAGACTTTGCAGCGGCCATTTTGTCACAATTTATTTCATATATTATTTTTGACATTGTGTCGCAGAGGGCAGAAGAAGCGGGCCGGACATTGTTTGCAGCTACGAAGCTACTACGACACCGCGCCTACGCGCTACGCCGTAGCAAATAGAGCCGTTGAACGTGAATGATATTGAATTTCGAATTGATAAATTGAATGTGGTGAAATGAAACTACATTCTTGACATCGCAAGCTGAAACACAAAAATAAAACTATGTCAAAACGCCTTACAAAATTATGTTATTTTTGTGTAATGCAGTATTGTCTTGTCTTGTATCTTTGCGTAAGTAAACTAATCCTAATTTAAGTCAGGATTAATTTTGTCTAAAGAAAGCAAAGGTCGCAACTGAGCACCAAGTGAGTCGGTAAATCAGGTTAGTAAACCACTACCACAGTTATTACGCAAATGCTCTTACTTAGTCATAAGCGGATATCTTCCACTACAGTGCAACCTGACGCTATAGGGCAGAAAATATTGTAGGATATAATTGTTAGGCTTATTTTACTTTATAAAATGTTTAGTGTGCTGTGAATAAATGTATTCAATTCCAATTATAATGTATTTTCATTTTTACAATACATTATTAGGGAATCTAAGTTTGTGTTACTTTGTGAAGATTTATTTTGTAATAGTTTCTAGACATCCTATTAACTTTTTTTTATTAGTCTGAATTCCCAGTTTTATCTTGCTTTTAAAATACTACATTTTAAAAGATAAATCATACCCTAAAGTTCCAAGTTCTTCGAAAGCTTAGACAGGGCAATTTTGTCATAAATAATTGAGTAAAATTCGACAACTTCTTCGTTTCCTTGAAGATAAATCTTCCTTTCCATGTTTCTACCTTGCCGTAAAATATGTATGGGCTCAATCTGTAAAAAATATAGACTAGAGAAAAGTAGGCCAAGGAAAGAGCATAACAACGACTAGCCTTGTCGCATTTTCAAATAAAAGAAAGGAAATATAAAGCTATGCAAAGAACGTATACTCGTATGTATATGTCGCAGATGGATTGCAATCAGCTGTTTTTCCAAACCTCTAGCTGTTTTATAAAACAACTCTGTTTTGTTTTTTTTTTGCTAATTCGACAATCTATCTGCGACATAATCGAATGCATTACTTCTACATAAGAATTTGCGAAACACTTAAAAAATATGAGTATATTCGGTTTAAGTACTTAATAAAAGTTAACAAAATGCTAACCTTGATATTTTTTTTTGTAGATTAATATAATTCAAAATTAGTTTTGACTATTACAATTTAATTTCTTTGATAACAATCTTAAATTCGTCTGTTTTTTTATTAGCTGACAATAATGAATCTGTATTGTTTTATTCTTACCACGTTCTCATTCATAGCAGTCGTGGGTATCTGTAAATCTTCAGACAAACATCGCGCATTGTCAGATCTAGGTCAGCCTCCCTAAGACAATCCCTAGAAATAGTAAATAGAAATAGAAATAGTAACTATGATGTGATAATGAAATCAATTTGCATAATCAATAGTGTACCCCATCATCTGAATGATGAGAGCTTATATATGTCGCTGTAAGATGGTTATAGCCGTGATATGATCATATACCGGATGATAGTCATACGAAAGATCTTGATAACTATCTTACTAGGGATATGATCATATCACTTAACTAATCTAGTGAAATAGTTATTATCGATCAAATGACTGTACGAAGCAATCCATTATTATAAAAAAATGGATAAAGTACAGTAAACAGCACATCAAACTATAAGCCGGGGTATCTCGTGCGTGCTTGGTGGTGGCGTTGGGTGGTTGGTGCGTTAATTAACGTCTAGTTATATTTATAAATTTTAACATTGCGTTGTTGTTTTTATGTCAAAATAATATGTCAAACCAAGTTTTATCAAAATCGGTCGAAAAATATGAAAGTTGGCCGCCATCTTGAATTTTTATAAATTTTAACATTGCGTTGTTGTTTTTATGCCAAAATAGTATGTCAAATCAAGTTTTATGAAAATCTGTCCATAAACAAGAAAGTTGGGCGCCATCTTGAATTTTTACAAATTTTAACATTGCGTTGTTGTTTTTATGCCAAAATAGTATGTCAAACCAAGTTTTACTAAAATCGGTCGATAAACATGAAAGTTGGCCGCCATCTTGTATTTTTATAACTTTTAACATTGCGTTGTGGCTTTTATGCCAAAATAGTAAGTCAAACCAAGTTTTATCAAAATCTGTCCATAAACAAGAAAGTTGGGCGCCATCTTGGATTTTGGCAATTTTAACATTGCCTTTTTGTTTTTGTTTTTATTTTGTATTTTTGTTTTTATTTTAAAACAGTAAGTATGTCAAACCAAGTTTTATCAACCACACTTTTTGTTTTTTAATTTTTCAAAATTCATGCTTTACATTTTTACTGCAAAGCAGACGTTATTTCCAACGCGCGAGTTAACCCGGTGTGTAGCTTGATGTGCTGATCACTGTACTTCAACCATTTTTTATAATAATGGTCTGCTTCGTTCATTAGTTTAGTGATATGATCATATCCCTAGTAAGATAGTTATTAAGATCTTTCGTATGACTATCATCTGGTATATGATCATATCCCTAGTGATATGATCATATCACGGCTACAACTATCTTACGGCGACATATACATACATCCCTACTGAAGGGCTCGAGCCTACCTTGAAACAGAGCGATCAGATCTTAGTCGACCATGCTGGCCCCGTTTATTCCAGTCGATACTACAAGAACAACGCTGTGCCGAATTTTTCGATATCACGCACAACCTTTGAAGGTAAGAGCGTCGAGTCAACGTGCAATACCAAGGCTCAATATAATTCGAAATTTGAAAATAATTTTACGGACGGCAAGCAGCTGCTCTAGCCACTTCTTCTTTTCCTTCAAGTCCATACGAGTTACTATAGCAACCAGCGACGCTTATACTTACTGTATTAAGTATTATGATATCCTTACATTACATTATTATAACCTACTCCTTTTACGGACACAGTCTACAGGTATAACCGTAACGTACGTTAGGTGCGCTAAGTGCTAAAAGCAATTTAGTTCATATTAAGTTTAAAATTGTATCTAGTAAGGAAGCCAGCCCTGTGATTGGACACCCCTCTCACACGGCAGGTGATCAATAACGGTCAGATTACCTTCCAGTAAAGTAAATTGTAAATCTCAATTAGAAAACAAAGATATAATAATAGTAAATAAATAAATAATATGGAAAAACAGATAATGAAATTTTTTGAAAAATACATCTTGTTATTTTAAGTTTAAAAAGTTATGAAGTTTAATAGGCAATTTTCGGTTTTTCTTTTTTGCACCTTTCATCAAGGTCAGTAAGGTCGATTGAATTATAGAAACGATTATTATCTCTGAATAGTCAATAATATAGGAGGTATCAGGCTGGTCAAAAGACTGATCTTCTATCCCTATACCTACTTCCTAATCACGTTGTTAATATGTTGTTATGGAAAAATCACAAATTTGTCCAGCCAGTAATAAGCGTTTATGTTTAACTTGCGCTAGCGCAAGAAACCTTTTAAAATCAATTACAGTAAATAAGAATTATCTCCATTCCGAAAGAGCTTCTTGTTTTATCGGCAAAGATCAAAGCATCTCGTCGCGCTAACTATCTACGTTTGGCTTTTATTCTTGCGTCACGCGCCTTCGTAGCATTTTCAGAATTCGTAGACTTTTGCTACGCCGTAGCAAAACTCTGTTTATCACCGCATAATTCATATCCGTATACCGTTTATCGACATTTTAGGTCACTTATTCCCATTTTATTTTTACAGCTTGTATATCGATGACGAAATCAGCCAAGATCGCATAATCGACGACGACATTTTTTTAACATAATATAGTTTATTGAGTTTAAAGAAAATAGTACTTGTTTGTAGCTGAAAAATGATATTACTGAAATATCAAATTTAATTAAACAGTAGAAAGTATTTTTTTAAAGTAAGAACTGTATTCGAGGAAAGCTACACAAACAATCTGTTTAATCTCGTACTAACAGTAACTAACTTATATATTAATATATAAGACATCAATAATATCAACACCACCCTCGTCAAAGTCTAATATGTACCTAATTCCACTCCACATTATATATTATCAAAGATATTTTCTTTGTGCTCTACCGTCGTCAAAGGCTCTACAGCATAGAACGCGTATTACTGAGCACATGGAGACATTCAGAACATGCCGACTTGCGAAGTTGTCTACTTTATTTGAGATTCCGCCGCTGAATAAGGAAAACTTGCTTCGAAATCGAAATATCTACTTCGGTTTTTCGCAAGTGTGACAATAATACAATGCTAATATGGTACGTTGAATAGATAAATTTATATAGTAGCTCTTCCAGCTACTCTTATGTTAATCTATAGATAGATAGGTATATAAAAATGTTTGAGGGAGTAAGCCGAATATAAATGAGTCAGCAGTTCGAACTCAGTTCGAAGAATCAGACAATTGAGAGGTGTAACAGTTAAATGAGTCATTTGATCATACTAATAAAAAAGTAACATACATAAGTATAAAATAATAATAATGAATGAATAGAAAATATTATACTATTCTATTCATTTCTACTTCAGCAGCCATTCTGGCTTCTAATCAGCCTATTACAAGCCAGTCCTTGTCGGAAAGATGTCTGTCTATAGTTAACTCTTTGTGTTTCTCGTTTGTTATTGTTAATTAAATGAAGACGCAAAACAAAAGACTCACTTCCTTTAACTTAACTCAAAAGATTTAAAATCGTTCTTACCTTTGGGAGAAGTAATTAAAAGCTTGTTTTTTTTTATAATAGACTTGTAAAATAAAACAAAAAGTATTCCTTAATTCGATGTAGAAATAAGTTATCATTATCATTTAGTTTTATTTTATTGACGATCCATTGCACCAAACATTATAAATTTTGTTTTGGCGCATTCGATTGTATGTTGCGGTGGATGTTGGGTATTTTATTAGTTTCAATATGTTTTCTTGGCGTGTGTTATATTTATTTAAATTACAATATTTCCTTCGGGAAAAACGGCAAAATTTCCAAATTCTGCATGCAACTTGGGTGGAAGTCTGAAGAAAGTAGGTACCTATGTAAATTTTTAAATTACCTGAGTTTTCTTTTCTAAATTGTCTTCTTATATCTTTATATTTTATCTTGCGAAGTAAGTATTAATATTTTACAGAAAAATGATAGTCACAACTACTTAAAACAAATGCATATTTTATCTTAACTAAGTACCTACCTAATGTCTATCACCTTCTACAAGGGAGATAAGATTGTTGTGTAGATGTTAAATTCAAGGTGCGTGAAGCGACTGCGATCGATCGCCGCCGGTCGGTCAGCAGTGATACCACTTTGCCCCTTTGAGGTTCCCGTTTATGTTATTAATTTCTGTATCTATTCTTTCGTACCAGTATCGTTGAAGAGTCTACACAAATGCTGTTTCAAATTCTTTGTGGTTAGGAAACTAGTTAGGAAAGTTCAACAACCTTATAAAAATGAATTTTCAAGTTATGCATGGGTTGCCAGTGTTTATGAATAAAAGTATTTCTCTTGCCTAAGAACTTTAAGGCAAATAAGAGATAAAGAGCTGATATATTTAAAAAAATTCTCTACGGAGCGCAGTGAAGGAGTTTTTGAAATGAGGTTGAGCTAGACACCAACGTGGTATTAATTGAAATGTCAATATTAATTATAGAGATTAGAAGACATATTAATTTATAAATAATAAATTGAATGGATGTAAAATACTGACGTCAGCTCAATACGGGCTACAAGATATATTGATTGTACTGTAATTCTATAGGTAGGTATATCGAAAATGCTGTCGCCACGTCAATTCAGTTCACTTTTCTGAGGGGTGTGCCCAGTAGTAGTTAACAATGTACGATACAAAGGCTACTATTTGGATAAGCTGCGGAAAACAGTTCGTATTTAAATAAATACGACATGATAAACTAAAAGCCTACTTAGCTAATTACAGGTTTGTATTGCAAGTCATCGTCGTGGGTGCGGCAAGTTGATCCGATGAGCAATTCCAGTTATTAATAGTTATTGTCTTATGTTTCATCGTTTTCCTCTTTTCTCTCTTCAAACTAATTCTAGTCTAATCAACAACACATATACGTCCCCACCGAGGGGCTCGAGCCTACCCTAATTAGGGCAATTAGGTCTTAGTCGACCACGCTGGCCCAGTGCGGGTTGGTCGACATATAGATATAGATAAGTATATTCTATTCTAATACTAAAAATATTTGTAGAATAAAGGTACAGTCCGCAAAGGATTTTCACAGGAGATTTAAATATTTGTACAATAATTATTCGAAATTTCATAACAAACCATAATTACCTGAGAAAATTTGAACGGTTTCAAGCGGCCTGCCTATGTCCTTTGCCGACTGTACTAACAATACTATACAATGCATTTCAATACTTATTCTGTGATTGCAATAAAAACTGATATGAAGGTATTGAATAGAATAGTATATACTACATATGTATTGTTAATTGGACAATAGCTCGCCAAGAATTTTCAAACTGCAAACCAACTGGCTGAACTGAACCCTGCGTTTTTAAGCACGAAATACACTTTTGAACAGGCAGCTTGTAAACTGCTAAGTTTAATGATTTAATTTAAATAAAAATACATATTATATCGCCTAAAATCCTTGAAATATAAACGATAGTCAACACAAAGCATTCGTTTGTCTATCCAATATCGTAACACTACCTAAACAATGCTGGCACAACCTCAACCAGCGTTGCCGCAGCCAAATATCGATCAATCTCTGACAGGCTAGACTAGACCGGAGTACAATCGGTTTTAGTATCGGCGGTTAAACAAGACTTCTAAATTGATCATTGAATAGTCTGTCTAGCATTTGTCCCTAGTACGAATTCTAATAAAGTAGAAATTTGAGTCGTACTTCAATACTACGGGTACCTCTTTTTTAAAGAAAAGGCAAAGGCGGCCTCATCTCTTGTAGCGGTTTCTGCCAGTCAACCTTTGAGAGGCATGAATAGTTTATATTTTAGACAATTAGTTTTTAAGAACAAATAAATAGAAAATAAAAACAAATTACGGTACATTTAACTCGTTAAGTTAGTTATTCTTTGCCTAAAATGTAATCTAAAAACTTCGAGTTTCGAAGAAGCACGTTAAGAAGTTCTTGGAAGTTTTTCAGACGAGGCGGGAAAAGTTTCTAGAAGTCCGTTGATACGTATAGAGAAAAAGGAAAACTATTTATAGTCAGCTAGCAATGGTGGGTTTGGTAATATTACCGTAAATACGCTAAAACTATTAAATAACCGTAGTATTTGTTGTTTCTGTTATTTTTTTTATTAAATTAATATGTAGGGCCCTGCCAGGTGAACTGATGACCTGAGGAAGGTCGTTGGTGGTGGCTGAATGAGGAAAACGGGTGATCGTGCGCTTTAGCGTGCCCTTGGGGAGGCCTACGTCCAGCAGTGGACTGCAATAGGCTGATTGATTGATTGAATATGTAGGGTAACTAAGAAATTATAGCAATTTCATTTTCTCTCCAGTAAATATTGTCAGCAACAGGTAGTTGTATGCTCTCAAGCCCTCGTCTTAAGGATGAAAGGATTCCTTTTGCACATAAGCTGCCGTTTCGTTTTGTCGACGACGGTACAATAAAGTTGTTATGGAAGAGCAGTGAAAGCGGTGGAAATCTGCGGGTGGAGAGGTCAACCACAGCACAATAAAGCATCGATTGCTGGCTCAACTTCTGTCCAGGCTTGACAAGACTTGAGTTAACTACGTAATGGTGATATAAACCATCTACAAACTTCACAGGAACAAAAATCGGCGCCTGTTATTAGAATGGAATGGAGTTAGAATGAATCTTACGAGTTTTGTATAAAATTGTTCTTAAACAAATTTGACGGCTCCGTAGCCCAGGTGGTAGTATCTGCCTCTGACACACAGGGTCGCGGGTTCGAATCCCGCCCACGGCATTTGTGTTTGCCTTGTGTCTGGTTGTTGTTTATCTATATAAGTATGTATTTATTTATTTAAGTAATATATATCAGTTGTCTGGTACCCATAGTACAAGCTCTGCGTAGTTTGGGATCAGATGGCCATGTGTGAAGATGTCCCCACATATTTATTTTATTTTATTATTAATTATAAAATGTTTTTCAGTTGTATTCTAAGGTGTTTACCTACAAATTACTGCTTTATTGTGAAGAAACTAGATCTCATCACACACCAGACCGGCGGATCTGTTGTTCTTGAACACCTGTCAAAGCCTAGACCGGCCTATCCCAAACAATAAGTACACCTGTCTCGAGTGACCTAGTTAAATCGGTGCCAGAGCCGCGGCCGCAGTGTACCCATGCCATGCAATGCAGCCATGCTACTATGCAACCATGCGGCCATACCACGCCGCAATGCAAGCACGAATGCGCCGCCATTTGTAATTATGCCTAGATTAGCTGGAATTGGAAGCTAAACAACGTAGCTATCGACTACCGCTGAAATATTTTGTTTGTATTTTTAAATTTTAACCAGGAATTTAAGGCGGCGTTATGAAGATTTATTTATTTATTTATTTATTTAACTATTTATTGTACACAATAATAACAAAAATAGAAATACATTTGAAAAAAACGGCACAACAAGCCTGCTATATTTATATGGTGTTCTTGGAAATTAATTAAGAGCTTCGCTTTAAATTGTAGGAATATTGTTATAATTGATAAATAAAATATTATAATAAAACTTTTGACTCTCAAATTATAAGAAGAACCATCTTCCTAATTTAAAGTGGTGCTTCATGCAGGAAAAACTTTGTTAATGAAATGATGATGATTACAACGCCACCATTTCACACTTATTAACCTTCTCAATATAATATATTGTCGACATCAGAGTCACATACAAAAAGCAGAGACCACAGACCACCATGTAGAAGTACAATCCCACCGGATATCATAAGGGCCGCCCCTGGGCGTACAATAAGAAGAGAGTGGGCCTATTCCGCAAGTTACATAACTTGGCCGTCTAGTCGGTTACGCAACGAATGATTGACGGGACGATAGAGACTGATATGAGGTGGGTTTTGTAACAGTAAATATGTAGGGAAGAAATTGCCGATGACGTATTCCGGGAGGTAAACACTTGAACTGAACTTATTTTTTTTTTCATGCAGCAGCCTGGCAATATCTGGTAACCAACTTTTCCTCTCAGTTTTATACCCACCAAATGACCTCTGAGCATCTGACTTTTGAGTTGAATCAAATAAAAATATATCTAAATGGGATGACTCTTGCAATGATTGGCACTTTAAGACTAATAAATCCACTAATAAAACTACTGTCAAATGTATGAAAAATACGCTAAAAATCTTTTATGATTTTAATACCAATAAAAAACAATAAATTAACGTTTCGTTATAATTTATAGACAGAGTCCATTATCCCTCATGGGTGGTGCCAACAATACCTTGTACCCTGAAAAAGTAAGGAAATACTCTTGTAGTACTACTTCCTACCTAAATCCAAACATAACAAAATACCAAGTTTAATTTAATTTAACCCACTTACAGACAAAACTCAAAGAGCAGGAGCAGGTGCTGCGCCAGTGTCACGGTACAATTATCTATACTATCTATACTATTATTATAAAGAGAGATGTCCGTACTGACTGACTGACTCATCAGCGCACAGCCGACACTACTGAAGCTAGAAATACCAAATTTACACAGTAGGTTACATTTATGGCGTAGAAAAGCAATAAGAAGGGATTATGGAAAATTCCCCCTCTAAGGGGGGAAAAAGGGGGATTCAAGTTTGTATGAAAGTCCGTCATTTCAAAAGTTGGGATCATGAAAGTTTGGATTTAGACTGCAATTAATAAATCATTTGATACGTGTTTCAGCATTTTATCAAAATCCTTATTTTGATGGGAAAAGTAGGTATTAAATGTTTGTATGGAAAGTCTGTCATTTCTAAAAGATAAGAACTTAAAAATTTGGATGCAGACCGAGATAAATAAATCATTTGACACGTATTTGGTACTTTTTCGAAATCCCTATTTTAAGGAGGAAAGTAGGGATTAATTGTTTGTATGGAACGTCTGTCATTTCTAAAGGTAGGAACATAAAAATTTGGATTTAGGCTGAAATCAATAAAACATTTGACATGTGTTTTAGAATTTTATCAAAATCCTTATTTGAGGGAGAGAGTAGGGATTAAAAGTTTGTATGGAAAGTCTATCATTTCTAAAGATAGGAACTTAAAAATTTGGATTTAGGCAGAGATTATTAAATAATTTAACACATACTTACAAAGGTAAGAACTTGAAAATTTGGATTAACAAATAATTTGATTCATGTTTAAGCATTTTTTCGAAATCACTATTCTTAAGTACAAATTACCGTATAATACCCTAAGACTGTTATATATGTCAATGGCAGATTCAATTATTAACTATGGTATTTCTAGCTATGGCAGAACGTATAAAACTTATCTACAAAGTATTTATAATTTACAACTAAGGCTATTAAAAGCTATTGTTCCTCTAAAGATCAAATATAAGTACAAAAATAATTATGTTAACTTATTTCAGTATTCCAGGGTTTTAAATATATAAATATATAATATTAAATATATAATTGTTCAGAAGTCAAAAATTTAGAAATAAAATCCAGGGCTAAAAACTTGCGGAAATTGTCTAATCTTCCTCTGTGTTGCATACCTAAATTTAACAACGATTATGGCAGAAGGGTCGGGAGGTGCATCCTACCTCAGATACTGAATAGTTACCAAAAATTGTAGCAGAAAAAGTAATTAATGAGACAAATCCCAAATATATCAAATCATTGTCAAAACATATTAATTAAGGGATAGGTATAAATCTTTAGTGCTGTCTGGGAGGGATGCACCCCGTCCTCCTAAATTCATGGAAATCCTTCATGGAAAGTGTCATTTCTAAGGCAAGAACTTAAAAATTGTCATTTAGACTAAGGAAAAATAATCGTTTGACATGTTTCTCATTTTCTTGAAATCCCTATTTTGAAGGGAAAGAAGGGATAAAGTTTTGTTATGGAAAGTTTGTCATTTGTAAAGGTAGGATAATGAAATTTCGATTAAGACTGAGATTAATAAATAATTTGATACGTGTTTAAGCTTTTTACGAAATTCCTATTTTGAGGAGGAAGCAGGGATTAAATGTTTGTATGGAAAGTGTAATTTCCAAAAGGTAAAAACTTAAAACATTGGTGTTAGACTGAGATTAATAATTGATTTGATACATGTTTTAGCATTTTATCAAATTCCCTATTTTGAGGGGGAAAGTAGAGTTAACTGTTCTATGGAAAGTCCAGTTCTAAAGTTAGAAAATTGAAAATTTGGATGTAAGCTAAGATTAGTAAATGATTTGACACGTCTTTTAGGATTTTTTCGAAATCCCTATTTGAAAAGGGAAGTAGGGATTAAATTTTGTATGGAATGTCAGCCATTTTTAAAGTTAGGAACTTAAAAAAATATATAATAAGACTGAATTATTCGGTTCGAGTTCCAAAATGTTTTTGAAATCCCGACTTAAAGGGTCCCTCTCCTTAAAGAAGGTATTTAAAAAAAATATAAAAAATGAGCCTCCTCCATTTTGAAGTTGGTTAAAAATGTGTTAAAGTATGAATTAATCTACCCGTGCGAAGCCGGGGCGGGCCGCTAGTAAACTTAATAAAAGAGCTTTTACTCCGAAACAGTAAAACCATTCCTTCACCTTTATACTTTATAATCTCAGCCCTCCTCTTACTAGGTTAAACATAATTAATTAACCTAAATCTGTGTCTAAATTTCGGAATTAGGGTCGGATACAACATCTGGCAGTGTTTAGTGTTTCGAATTCTCTATCACGTGCTCAAAGGAAGGCTGGAGATTAACATAGATTATACATTGTTACACAGATACAATGTTTAGTGGAATCTTAATAATGTACTTGGTAATTTTAGTGGGTTTTAAGATCGAAGCGGTGAACTATCTAAGCAAGGATTTAGTAGGTATCTATTTTTAAAGACAAAATTATTTTAACGAATATATACGAATATACAATTAATAATTATTTTATTAGAAGATTACTCATATTTTGTATTTAATTTTAAGAATATTATAAGAGAGTAATATAAACATCTTGATATCAAATTAGAACACATTCGCAGCTACGAAGGCCACTCCATTTAAATATTAAAATTAATTTTCTTAGTTCTTTTTATTAAGATCATAAAAAACACCATTACTTTTTTCGTACAAACTGATGAAATATTCTTCTTAAAATACTTTTAAATATGGTTGAAAATGACGTGACCTTTACTGAGGCTTCGAATATAAAATCTATCTCAGTACGAAACATTTCCCCATTCAATCGATCTCCACAAAAGATAAAAGGCGAGGTCCCTAATATATCACACTCAATGTACAGGCCATTGAAGGCCCACATTTACTTTACACTCGGTATGAACTTGCCGGGACTTCCCGAGCCACACAAGGACATTCGGGCCACGTTGACCCAAAAACGCGGTGACAAGGGTCTGGTCACAAATAATATTAGTTTATCTATTAAAGCTCGCTATTCGGATGATCCATTTATTAAGAAGCTTTGTTTGTTTGGATGTGTTTCTGATTAGGCTGGACGCGAGAGTTATTGGGCTCATAGGATTATTGCTAGTTTGAGTTATTAGAGTTAGTAATAAAAATAAAAATTGGTAGATACGATACCTACCAGGTTTTTTTATCAAGATTTAATAAAAATATGTTATTCGATAAAAACTTAAAAAATTTCCTATACACAATTTTTTTTACCTAACGTGCTCGTATGTCAAGATTTGCTATGGAATGTTCACTATGAAGTACAAGAAAATGATTTATTAATTCCTGTTTCCCAGTTCTCGTTCATACTTGCCTTGCCTATTTCAGGCACCAGTCTCCACAAGTGCTTACCTCCCTGAAAACCTCTCTTAATGTAAATTTCAATTTTGTTTTACTCGAGCGAGACATGTCTGATGCATTGAATTTATAATATAAACGAAATAAGGTCTAAAACAGTATTAGATCATTCAGCAGCAAGTGTCAAATCGAAATATTACGATAATGTTTATTTATTAAGTATCAATATAATTACTGTAAAATTACCACCCAAAATAAACCTAAATTCACGTGGTATTTGATTTACTTTAGGAACAAGCACTCACCGTACTACGCCGTAGCGGAGGCGGGGCGTAGCAAAACGTTGCGCACGCTACGACCAAATAGTGTAGAGGCTGTGATATAAAGAGATGTAGGTTGGTCAGGTCAACCTACATCTCTGGTAAAAACCTGAAACTTGTGTTCGCTTTTCGGTGGGTCTGTACTTTTTTATACTAACTTATTCCCATTGTTTATGTCATATTATTATGGCCAAAAAAATATCAAAAGTAAAGAGCAGTCCGACGGTTTCTAGACCATCATTGTTCTCTATACCTATAGGTAAGTACACTTATAAATAAAAACATGTAACGTAACACGCGCTGAAACTAAATACCCTAAATAAACAGACCTTGGGTCTAGAAATGTAGCTGTTTTTGATTGTTTGCTCCTAAATAAAGAGTACAAGCATTTTTAACCGACTTCAAAAAAAGGAGGTTCTCAATTCGGTTTTTTTTTTTTTATGTATGTTATTATCTCCGTCAATTGTACACCGATATTAATTATTCTTTTTTCATTCGATAGGATTTACTTTCAAGTTGGTCCCATATTAATTTCGTCAAGATCTGATGGTGGAACATGAGGTAATAATAAAAATTGGAAATTCCCCAACTGAATGTAACATTCGCTTCGTTATTCGTCTATTCTTTTAGTTATATCTCAGTCAGTTTTTTACCGATTTTATTGTTTTTTTTTTCATTCGATAAAATGTGCTTTAGGAATAAATCCGTATAAATTTTGTCAAAATCTGATGATGGAATAAGAGATAAAAGCGGAAACTCCTCAACCAGTGATAGCAACATGCGCGCGATACCGTTGGTGTGGAATGTTGCTAGGCAACGAAATAAATTTGTTATGTCAGTTTGCTGAAAATCAAACATCATTGGCGACCGTGACAGGACAAAAACCTGCAAACCTGTTATTTTATTTGTTACATTTTAGTGGAGATAACCATATAAGGCAATTTGAAGGAGGTTTCTATTTTTTTGTTAAAATTATTTTTATTTTATGATTTTCAGTGTTTTATTCAATATATTTTTCTATCTAGGTATCTAAAAGGGAAAATTGACTGACTGACAGATCAACGAAAAGCCGAAACTTGAAACAGGACTATACCAAAAATTTCTGACGCGCGTCGCCTAAGGGATCGTCTTTTGGTCCTCTGAGGACTACTGTACCAATTTTCTAGACTATAGCTAAGTAAAGGGACTTTGGGAAGCTCCATCCTAAGAGGGTTGAAGTTAAAACAGCGGATGAAATCGTAGGCGGAGTGTAAGTCTATATATCTATATAAACGTGTAAAGTCTGTGGCCTAGCAGCTGCCACGGAGCTGCTCCACACGAAGGATGTTGTAGAGGATTTTAATATAAAACGTGGCAAAAACCAGGGTTCAGTCCAGGTAAAGGTAAAGGTATTTATTTAGGTAGGCAGTAAAGGTATTTATTTATATAATATATTTTATAAAACTGGAAGATAATAACATGGACAAGTTTACTGTTGGAGAACAGGACATGAAGTGAGAAATTTTGCAGAAAAAAGGCAAAATCGAAACGTAAGAAATCTAAATTTGAAAATGAATTCTAAATGAAAGATAAAACTGCCAGCAAGAAAGATTGCCAGTCATAAAACAGGAAAGAGGACCAATGCCTCGTTACAAGTCTATATCCTATACTATAATTTTACTATAATACTCGTATAAGCGGGACCGCTATCAGAGTGTCTCGCTCACAATAATAAGGGCAATAAATATTGAACGCCTTTTTCAATTACGGGAATCAAAATGAGACAAACAGGTGTGCGCTTATTACAAGAAGCTTAGAAAGCTCGAAATGAGGGATCTACAAATATCGGTAATTTGTTTTTCGAGACGAAGGAATTTCGTTTTGGATTCCATTTACGATACTCGAATTTTGGTATGATAATACCACAGATAACATACAAAATAATATCTTAAAATTGCCAAATAACAATTGCAATTTTTTTAATCTCTTCGCGTAGATGGTTGTCCTTTTATCCCTGATAACAGCCCGTTCCAAGGTTCGAACTATTCTCCTATTCTTTAATACCTACGTATTTTATGTACCTACGTATCTTGCATTTTTTTTCGTGCTATCACTATGGGGCTTGAGCCTATCTTGAATAATAGTGCTTGCGAATCTCAGTAAAATTCCGTAAACCAAAGGAAGTAAAGGCACAGATCTTTGGATTTAAATTAAGGTCTGGAACATTTTTTTTGGGTCAATTTCAACGATCAATTTAGACGTGCCTAAATAAGATCTACACCAGTTAATAGTACCTACGCCAATATCAAAATCATTAACTTGAATTGATTGATAAATTAACGAGCATTTTTGGAGATTTGCACAACTCGAGGAACTGCTGTTGAGTACCGGGTGGATCAAAGAGACCACTAAAAATTTGACTGGCAGAGGAAATATCTTTTAAGCTTTATTTTGACTATATATGAGTTCCGATTTCAATTGAACATGAATATGAATATGAACCTTGAGTTTCCTTAATATGTTTTGCGTGGCTCATTTCTTTTCGCGCTGGTTTGTATTGGCGTCACGTTTCAAAGTTGTTTTGAAAGGGAAGTGTGTCACCCGGATGATAATGGATTTTAGGCCCAGTTTAACCCAATTTTATATTTGAATGGTTGAAAATAAAAACATAAAAAAGGGCCTACACATGATCACTACTTCTCATAACATTAGCTTTTGAAAATACAGTGGGCTCGCGATTAACCACAGTCTCTAGGGGTTTACTTTTTTGTGAGTATCAAAATATACAACGTTAATTAAATCTGTAAAAAATAATATTAATATTTTTTACAGCTCTAACTTGATATTACTTTCGACTTTACACCTCCACGCGAATGAATAAAAACAGACAGGCAGCAACGAAGTGATCTTATAAAAAGTTTGTTTTGTGCTTCTAGATAGATAGATAAACGTTTATTATGAGTATCAGTACAAAGTGTGTCATCAACAGCTCATATACGTCCCCACCGAGGGGCTCGAGCCTACCCTGATTCTAAAAAAATAACGAAGAGACAACAACAAACCACTGCCATATCCATACGATGGTCTTAACTTAACTCAGTATTATACTGTAACCACCTGATCACGGTACACAGCGCTGTTATTCTGTTAGTATACCTATAAGTGAGAATAAAAGTGTGCGCTCAAATGGAGATACTACACATTTGAATAAACTAGAATATAAATATTTTTTAATTGTGAAATACTAAAAAATATTAACGTACCAGACCTATACATACGGTTGAGTTTCTTCAACTCTGTTTAATTGAAAATACAGGTGATACAGGTCCGACACGAGGAATTCTCAATAAGTTACTGTTAACTTGATATTAAACTACAAGCATTTCGAAAGGCATAATAAATTGTATAACTTATTCAAGTTATTTATGTAATGTCTGTTGGATTGAACAATGTACTATATAGGTAGAAGCGGTATGTGCTAATAATCCAGAAATGGGCTGATGGGGTTATAATGAAGAAGATAAGGTAAGGAAAGAGATTAAAGTTAGGTGAGGTAAGTATATATTCTATTCTATTATATTCTAAGATATTCGTCTATTATTTCACTCTAATATTTAAGGTTTCCAAATAATATGTGTTATTTTTATTAATAAGATACTCCAATGAGTAGAATATTTTTTTTTTCCTAAATAATTACCTATAACTAAAGTCGAAGAAAGTTTCAATAAACTTCAAAACTAAACTCCAAGCTTCATTTCTTTTCAACATTGAACAGGCCAATCGCAATAAAAAAGCAAATATCATGTTCAATACGAAAGGAGGGCAATAAAAACCCGCGGAACGATACGCCGAGCAATAAGCAAAAACTAACTACGCGAGATTAGTTGCTATCTCTACTCTGATAAAGAACAGGAGTTTACAAGAGAAAAGAAGTGGTGGAAGCAGGGCGAGCGGGGGTGGGGTAGGCGGCACGATGCGCGGGGGGCGGGGGTTCTCAAGGTTCCCGCGCGGCGGCCGAGGCGCCACTGCGGGCCTATGCGTATTTCCAGAAGTACCCAGTCGTTCCATGAGTTCAAAGTCAAAGTCAAATTTTTTTATTCGAATTAAGATTTTTACAAATCATTTTTCGACGTCAAAACTATCATGGATGGCACGTTCACATTTCTGTCACACTCGAAACATATATTCCATGAAAAAAAGTAAAATAAGAGATGTCATATCCTATAGTTAATAAACAATAGAGAAATACTTAGGTTTAAAGAAGCTTTATTCTCACTAAAGACCTACGGTCACTTACATGAGAAAAGAACTTAAATAACATTTTTTTAGTTCGAATTGCCGTTCACATTTTACAATTTACATTATCATTATTATATCAATGTAGGTAGGTTACAATATCGATAGAAAGCTCAACATTGTAATATTCAACGTAACATAAAATGCTCACCCGATTTAAACTTATGAGCCACCTGTAAGTATTTAAATTAAACTCAAATTTACGTTTTCAAAATGTGCTCGGATAGTTTGTACTTAAACACGTTAAAGGATTTAATATTTTTGATTGCAGAGGGTAGTCTATTGTAAATGTTTGCTCCATCGTAAGTAATCATTTGTTTGCCGTAGTTAGTTCTGGTTTTTGGTAGGACTAAGTAGCTTGCACGTCTGGTGGAGCGTTTCTGGTGATACTTATGCCATGGAAGTTGAAATCGTATTGTTTAATTAATTGTTCAAACAAAGTTTTAACAAAATAAAGCTTAACCTCTCCCGTTCCGCAACTTTCAAAAGTCGTTTCTTTTATTAAAAAAAATACTTGTGCAGCAGATAAGTTTGTGTAAAATGTAAAAAACATGAGATTAAAAAAAATCTAGTTTTTGCTTTATAGTGCTACCATTTTTTTTTTCATGAATGCAATTGCAGTTTAAAACATCTAATAGAATATTCATGTGCTGAGCCAATTTAGCACCCAGACCAGACCCATAACTTAATAGACATAAGGCTTGCATTAAATGAAGCAGTAATATTAAAATATTTTTTATTATGTGTGTTTTTTGCTTACGTCAGAACTTGCGGACAGACTATGAACTGTATAACCCGCCGAAATTAGACAGATACGCAGACATACGAAACCGCTCCCAGCAGTCAGCACACAACTTGTCATTTATTAGCATAAAACCAGCCCTTTATTCGTTATGTCTCTATCTGCTACTTCTGAGCGCGAACGTGGACTTTTATGACATATTTAATGTACTTTGTCATGTAGCTGGAAATGGAGGAAGATATATAGCGTGTCGAAAGTAGAGCATAATAATTAATCTCCTTACTTCCTGTCTCAGAACTTGCTTAAATCACGTTTTGGGTACTAACTTCCTGATGAGTCTTGCAAAAAGTTATAAAAATGGTCTAAATTTTTCAATATTGTATTAAACTTCTAATTGAATTGGTTTGTGTTACCTAACTTAAACAAAAATTAACAAATGAGTAAGCTAATGAACCACTTAATTGTGAACTAGACCGTTATATCGTTAAAAAAGGTATTGTTAAAAAGGCCATGAAATATGTAGCTATCAAGCAATTTTATTTCCGTATTTTTTCGGGTACCAGTCGGATGTAGAGATATCAAACATGTCGAATGAAGTGGTAGTACGTGATCCTTTCGTTTCAAACTACAAGAACGGCTACTTTTTACAAAGAAACACAGGAATTTTTAAGGTGATTGATATAGCTGAACGTACATTACACATATATCGCACATAAATTACATTATCGTATAGTGAAAGTAAACAATCGGGAAAAGGGATCAAAATAGTGATAAGAACTCTAAAATTATGGCAGAAAAAACTCACATTATTACATCTCTATGGAAATCGCAACCTGTCTCGTATATGACTGCGGCCCCCAATATTGGTTAAAGACCGTACCCCCTGGTACGGTCTTTAACCAATATTTTATATGCTCACCTTGTTATAACTAATACTAATCCTTATATCTACGTAAGTAAGGAAAAACCTTACTTAGACTTATGATACAAGTTACCTGCTCAGACTTTTCAAGGTCTGTTCTTTACGAGTCATAAAATAAGGCGACCTGAAAAGTTTGAGCGGACCGGCGCGGTGTGGCGCGGCGAGGACGCTCGAGTGAGCCTAAGGGACACTGTCTGTAGGCAATGTCATAGGATGCTTGTTAGAAATGAAGATAAGGAGTACCTTATCTTCATTTTTAACGTCATTCATCCTTCAAGAATAAAATGTAACACCACTGAACAATTTAAAATCTAAGACCTGGCTTAGCGATCTAGATAGAAAAGAGTGGAAAGAAAAGAAAGAGGCCTTTGCCCAATATTGGGACAACAATTCCAAATAATATAAGATAAGATACTTGAAAATCCGTTTTAGATATTTTTTTTCAGGAAACTCATCGCAAATATCTTTGAGGAGAGGATTATTTTTTAAATATAATTTATGACGGCGGCGTATATTTTTTAAATGTATTTGACTAATTTTACAATAAAAAAAAATAGGAAATTTACAGTCTACTTTTTAAAGTTCTATCAGATGATAGTTACTTTATCCCAGTTTTTTTTAATACCTTTAACTATGAGTTAGAAGCGACATCTTACAAATTAATACCGATATTGTTTATCCTTATCTTAAAGCACACGCCAACAAGAACACTTAGGTACTCGATTCGAATGAAATATAATCCTTATTTTATGTTAAATCTTATAAAAGCAATTTAGTCTTTTAGTCGTTTAGTGAAAATTCAACCGTTTAGATATCGGAAACTTTAAAATATCGTCCTATATATCAAACACTGTCTCATCTCGGGAGGTAACACTCTGGGCGTCAGCGGGGGAGGGGCTCTAGGAGGAGGGGGACAGGTGAAACAGAGCAGGGAATTCGAGTAACACGGACACGGCATGGTTTAACATAGATTGCTCGCTTTACGGGCTCGCCTCGTTTGGTTACTTTATCCACAGTAGCGATGGATGATATGTATCCGCGCTTCTAAGGCGGTTGTGGTGGGTAAGCGGGCGGAATCCAAAGCAGCTGGGAGCACCGGTTTCTCTCTCCGACACTTCGAGCGAGCCAGACAGTTTGTTAGCGGATTTGATTTGAAGATTCTTCAACTTAAAGTCAGAATGCTTCTTATGATTTGTTTTTTTTAGAGTTATGTCAGTTACGAAACCTTTTTTAATAAAAAAATTTAATATTTTGGCGCTACATTGTGGTCTATTGTAAAACATGAAAATCTATGATTATTAAATAAATACATAATCACTACATCACCTACTATTCCTCATACAGTCATCTATATTCACGAAAGTGACCTACCTCGCCGAAAGGATAATAATAATAAAAAAAATTGCCCATACGAGTATTCCATTTTGATATCTTGGGTGTCAAAAACCAATGGTATTTCAACCATAGTAACCTAGAACGTCTGTAAAGTAAACTGACGATCTGGAAAACTGTATAAACTATTGTCCTGCCTATATAAAATAGCTCTAGTATAATATTTTAAACCAATACCAGATACTCTAATCTTTAAAAAATAAAATAACTTCGTATGCAAAACACTTGAGGGAAAAACACATTTAAAGTTGCGGTATAAAAGTACAGTAACTATCTAATGGACGTGCTCTTGGCTGTATTTTACCAAAAATGGTCTAATTAATTTACAATGTACCGGCCCGTCTCGCCTGTCGTCGCAAATTGAGGAAACAAGCGATTGTAATTTAACGTAGCGACGTGCTACGAGCTACGGCGTAGCACTTGTTTTATTAGCTGCGTCTTAAAAAAGGAAGAACACAGAATAATTATTTAACCATTTTTAAGCATGAAGAACACTTGTCTAAAGTTGGAAAGACTAATTGTATAAACATTAATGTACAGTGTACACGTAGAATTAAGAAATTGAAACTGAATTTATTATAAAAGAATGACTAAAACAATGGTAAACACTTCTACGCAACCAAATTAGTTAGATGAACTAATTAGCCTGATCTACTTGGGGTTGACTTGCGGCCCTCATATGGCTGATAACAACCATAACAAAAAAAAACACAGGACATAATAATATATTCTTTTTTTGGGTTCAAAATAAAAATTGCTATTTCAAGCGGGCGCGGACTTGAAAAAAAAAACAACCTTCATTCACGTCATTCAAACATCGCCCTGCCATTTTTACCTGTGATCCTTTGCAAAAATGTATAAGTAGATGCATTGCCAACTAGACTATTCTATCTATTTGATATAGTAAGTTAAGTTTTATTTAAATAAATTTTATTTTCCCTATACTATATCTTGTTTAATGTAGAAACTACGAAATAAAATTAAGTTTTAGTATGTTTTTAGGAATTTAAACTTTTCGTATGAAAACTGAATATAAAACAACAATTTTCCTTGTGAATGAAGTTTCTGAGTCAGTGCTTGCGGACCGCGCTGGCTCCCGACTGTCTGGCTGTCCTACCCTCACGTAGTAACTGCATTAGGTATGGTTCGAACATTCGTTCCCTGACTCATTGTCAACATTATTTTCCTTGGAGCTAGATTAAACATCTTGTGGGGGGCTTTTATTAATTTATGAGGACAATAAACCTTCCGGTTGCGGAGTTAACAACGGATGTAAAATTTTAATAATCTTATAAGGAGTTTATAGAGTCGTTTTGCATAATTTTTAGAAGGTTTTATGCATAACACGCAATCCGCAGATATTTTGATGAGTTCAGCAAACTTAACCTTTACATTACTCAGCAATAATAAAAAAAACTAAGAAAACATAAATATATCTAAGTGGAAATGTTGTTAATTGTAAAATTAAAATCGTAAAACCATGCAAAATCGCATGACACTGCTAAATTAAGTAACAAAAAAGAATTTAAGATAGATTTAATAATTATGAATGAAATGAAACACACTGTTAAATAAATAAATTATGAAGAATAACGTATTCGTATACTGTTTCTATCTGTACCGTGATATTTGACCTCTTTTGTGTTAAAATAACTTAAATTCCGCCGATGCCACACTGAATCGTATCTTTTAAAAACTTGACACTGGCACAAAGTAAAACTAGTGCCATAAAAAAAAACACAAAAATGTTTTGATGGGATATTACAAATGATTAGCGAAGACTAAATATGCAAAAATAAATTAAAATTATACCAAATCTTGCCACGTCGTCGTAGCAAATCCGTAGCACTGTTGTGTAGCAAAATGTGCTCCTTCGTTACAAAGCAACATCTTATTTGGTTATTTGAGGTTTGTTTATTTACTCAAGTCAGTCTAGTCTAGACTAGAATGACACTTTGCGAACAAAAAGACACTGTTGATTTTATCCCAAACAAATTAAAAACGGGCATGATTATTCCATTACTGTTTAAACATTTAGCTGAATTCATGTAGTCTCATCTAAAATGAATTATTTTACTTCAATCAAGTTCAATCTACTATACTTTAATTTACTATATTCATTATTGTTTTTGGGATCGAGAACTACCTATACACAATAAATTCAACGCAAAAGTAGGTTCGTAGGTAGTTATAGATTTCAATTTAATATATAGGTATATTACCTACATGTTATTACGTCTAGACAAGTAATAGTGTTCATTTGGGATTGGTACCTACTCATATATGGTACATTCTATTACCTTATGTTATTTTATTATTAAACGAAACTTGACATTATTCATTGTTTTACTTTTAACAAAACGGAAACACATATTAGAAAAAAAAACACAGAGTTCGAGCTAATAAAAAACCTATTATTACGAATATATCATTTTGAAGAATACTTAAAACATAAAAGATGATACGCGTCCAGGAAAGCAATTTACTTGATCACGTAAAAGACAAAATGCTATAGGAAGACATGTGTGTGGCAGCCCTGACGGTCATAACCCGCGCGCATCCATTTACATACGTTACTCCAACGACTGAGGACTGACGACTGCTCTCAGCCAAATTGCTTTTGGGTACGCTCCGTGTCTTTACACAGCATCGCACAGACGACGCAGTTATAAAATGAAACTTTTAAGCTACCAACAATACTCTTAAAGAAGAGTGTTTATGTTTGACGCGTCTGTCAGTCTGTGGCATCATAGTTTCCAAATGAAAAAAATAAAACATTATGATCCAAACAAAAACTGGAACACATCATCCTCACCATCGTCATAATCGCGTGGGTTTGTTGACCGACCCGACAAACTCTGGTGATAGAATTATTGAGCCGTATGGTTTTTAACTATTGCCATAAATAAACAGCCGGAACTAATGGCCTTAACATGTCTTTCAAAATCAACTTTATTTTTAGACAGTCAGGTTATTCAGCCTGCAGTGCAATATGTGCTAATCAAACTAGGGACGTCAAGGTAAAGAAAGGTGTTGTTTTTTTGCGCCACTTGGTTATCCTAAATGTGAGCAATTGGACAGTAAGATGCCAAAAAAATACATCTGACATTTCACTCAACCATCTTTTGTTAATTTAAAAAAGACTAATTAGTTCTAGTTTTTTTAAACCCATTGATTGCAGTCCCGCAGTTACAATGCGGATTTTTTTATTTGAAAGCTAGTTCAATCGTTCGGTACGGTCTAGTGGTTATTGCGTTTTGAGGGTTGTAAAATATCTCACATTACTCAAACATATAATGACCCGCTTTCATCCAAATACCTGAAAACAACGCGGTCCATGCATTGTGCTCTCGAACGGTATCCACACAAATGCATAACTGCCAACCAAAATGCAGCTTTCAGTTCCAATTATCCGTTCTTTGAGCTGCAAAGAAGAGGCAATTTAAAAGTAATACGTGCAATGTAGCCATTATTCTACTTTTCGATATAAAACGGGCATACTTATATGGGTCTCGAATAATTTGTACGCAGGTAGAGTAGAAAGTAAAAAGGCGATTGAGCCTTAATTGACTACGTGGACTCAATATAAATAAGTTGATTTCATTTCACACACAATTTTCGAATCTCTTCTTAATAGGAGTCATATCCCGCTGTTTACTTGGTATTAATATTGGACCTAAATTCGTAACAACATAAAGCAATGTGCCTATTGCGACGCTAACAAATTTCGTTTAAAATACTGTAGGTATCCCCACATCTCACATTTATTTTGTAGGTAGTTGTATATTTGTCTAAAGGTTCAAATTGTATAAATTGACGAACATTTTAATTTTAAATCAGATCTGCACGGACCTCACTCACAACAACAAGTTGTATCATTTCAACCCTCTCTCAACCAACTAGCTACACACGCTACAACCCAACCTGTCGGTAAAATATGAAGAAATATTTTGCATATAAGAATAAAACTTTGAACATTAAATTCAAAGTTTGCAAGAGGTGATAATTTAAACTGCATTGCGACATTTCAATTTGCGAACTAAACCGACACGTCCGTCGCAAGATCTGGTGATATGATTCGAAAAGCACAACCTGCAATGGAATGTAACGGATATGGGCTCAAGTTTGTATTTTTAAACAAGCGAGACATAAGCCTTAATAAATCGCATCACAACACGCTTGGTGTTCAAAGCCCAATCCTTATTCCCAATACAGCAAAATTTATTGTTATACAAAAATCAACGCGCAGGGATGTGTCAAAGAGTATATAATGCTTACACACTCATAAAAAATGTATCTTCAGCAGGGAATCGGGCTACTTTTTTTTATTTTATATATCCAAACTTCATAGTTTCTGCTATCGAACACTAAAAGAATTTTTGCTCTATCTTTAAAATTGACCAAGTTATAAAGGTTTGAAATTCAAGATTAGACAGAGAGGCACATACCCACTTGTGACGTCATTTGTTAGTAACGCCATATAATCTCCATACAAAAAACTGTTTTTGAAAGAGACACACATATTGTAACTTTAAAAAATCACTGTAAATTTGTTTTTCAACTGATTCTTTTTTTCTTCGCGAATCGTCTGCTACTAATCTATATTTTAAAAATAATTCATAAAATATGGTGAACAGTCCGATCCCCTATTAGATTATAAGGTATCAAACTAGCGTGGCCTTTCCGTGAGAACATTCTCCATTTTAATAATAAATACATTTTGCGCCGTGTGGTGACGGCAGGGTAGAATACATTTGTCACCAACACTTACTCTTCCCGTGGGTGTCGTAAGAGGCGACTTAGGGACCACGCATTGAACAGGGAACGGGCAGCAGCGCTCTCTAATACAGTAACCTTTTAATCTGCGATCCCCAACCCGCCTGCCAAGCGTGGAGATTATGGCAAAACCCTCCACTTGATTGGAGGAGGCTCATATTCCAGCAGTGGACTGTAACGGGCCGTTGATGTTGATTTGGTGTTAACCCACCACATATTCTATCGTTGTTGTACAGATTGTGCACAAACCTTAATATTTATAATATTAGTGAGATTATTTGAAATAGGTAGTAACGTCTCTCGTAAAGACAATACAATACAATACAATGGTTTTCATTCTCGCTAAACGATGTCGAGTTCATCGCCCCTCCGTAAAGTAATATTACAAATTGATCCAGTTGTGCGCTGCTACACGAGTCTGTACCTAGTACCTGTTAGTCAATACTGAAAATGTATTAAGTCTTCTAACTAAGTAGCGAGTATATTTTTTTTCAACAATAATATGATCGTTTATTTTTTATGAAAAATCATTACAATTACATATTTAATTTAAAATATGTCAAAAAAGTGATGAAATTAAAAAGTGGCAATACTGTAGTGTCGTCACACATTGTAAATAGTGCTTTACAGTCTTATAAATTAAATCGTATCGTTTCTTGCCTTAAAATATAAACTAATACTACTAATACTTATTTTATAAACTTTATTTTGGTTCCAGAGAAATTGAACACTTTTCTTTTAACCCTTTACTTTGTAGTCTAATACGTGTATCTTTCTAGTTTATTTATTTTTTCACGTCAAGCCATTAGAATTCTCTAATTTTCTCTACGACTTATCTTTATAAAACAAGATAAATAGTAATATTACTGGCTATAAATGAAAATAATCTCTGAATATGCCGAGATTTTTCTTTTTCATAGAACAGATACACCTATAAAATACTCTAATCGGAGTTCAAAAGATTAGTAGGATTAGCTGCTGTTCTTAGGATACTATACCAGTCTATGAAGATATTATTGAGCTATTATTACTATGTATGTGGTACATTATATTTCAATGTCTATGAACATTGAACTTTTATTACAACTCACTCACTCTGTCTATGAAAAGGATTTCTATATTTTCAAACCGTTTGCCTATCATCGGATTCAATACAAAATGAATGGATCTTTATTTTTAACTTTTGTTTTTGTCTCATCTCGCTTATTATTTGCGTATTATAAGGTTTGCATCAGTTGTTGCCACGTTTATTAAATTGCCGCTGCTGGTGTGAAGCACTCCTCCTTCAATGTGTTAACTTTTTGTTTTTATATGTACTAACGGGTCCACGATATATTATTGAAAAAAATTAAAAAAAGAATGAAATGAAATGTGTGAAAATCGCGAGAGTTTAAAACGTTAACTTTTTGTTTTATATTTAAATTAATTCCTACTCTTAGTAAAATTCTAAATATAAATTGCGTTATTATTTTTATAATGCCCGCTCAAAAATCTACCCCTCACTTACACAACCAAAAGCTAATAATACGAATTTACATAATTGGCAATCTGTTTATATAACTGTTGCCGTTACCTTGCGCAATGTGACATCATAACATCTTACCCACTCGCGTTACAAAGGCCCGTTACTCCCACCTGATTGCGTCAACACGCCACCGTCACTGAAATTTGTTGGTGAGGGTTTCTATGTCAAAGGTTTGTGGAGTCAAAGTTGTATTACAAACTTTATAAAAATAACACACAAAGTGTGTTGGTTAAATAATGAAAAACCTTATGCATCAAATTATTATGTTAAAAAACATGAACAAACAGGACGCACGGAAAGGAGGAGCTAAGGGTCTAAAGAGTTGTATGTTGAAGTCTATTCTCCTACTTAGACTACTACACAAAGAGTTTGTATAAGACTAAATCAATGCTACTACATCACTAGTGAAAAAAAGACAGGAATGTTGAGATATTAAAAAAAACAACCCTGGATATAGGTTTCATTGGTCTGAAGTTAGCCAGATGCGGATGGCATCAAGGCCGAAGGCCGACCTCGCCGCCCACGCGAACTCGTACTACGCACAAGACGTACAACACAATTAATTTCCTTAGGGATTACAAAGAAAATACTAGATCCTATAAGATAAACAAAGAAATTAGATAAAGTGATTTAACTTGCTCGCTTTACGACATCTTGGAAGAAATAACAACCGTCTGGAGTCATGTACTGAAAATACAAGTAAAAGAAGAAAACTTGATAGGTAGTTGGAATTGATGAACTTTAAACTAAATAAGAAAGGCTCATCATCCCACACGCAAAATAGGTTCGAGTTGCGGAAACCAGCTCGTTTAACAAATTGACAATTGACAAGGCTCATCATCATAATATATTAGCGCGTGGGTTGTGAGATCAATGGCTGACATCACAAATGGGGCTTGATAGCGGGTTTTGGGAGGAGCCTATGTTATGCTCAGTCGTGACGTAACTTCATAATGACGATACAAAAAATAACACAATTGTATTTCGTTATTTCCTCTGCAGACTTAGGTACAGAAAAAGTTTTTGTGTTCATTGTTTGTAGTTCATGTTTGTTATCCTGAAAGTCACAGGGTGATGATACCTACTTTAACTGTCCCTAGTAACGGTACGCCTTAGTAACAAGTGTTAGATTTATCGTGATGTGACCTCCCATTTCCAAACGAAATGAAAAGGCCCATGTGCATTTACACCTTTATGTACATATGCATGTATACGAACACTACACAAGTCACGCACGCGAAACACGCTTACTGGAGTTGTACGAAAGTACATAAAAACACTATTAAAAATTAATACTAGTATTTAAAATTATTAACTGTCTTTTTTTACTTTTTTATAAATTACATCTTTACAGGGCCGGTCCATATGCGATGTTTGTTCAAATATACAATCATATACCAATAAATTTATTAATAAACTCAAAAGCTACCTCATCGAAAAAAGCTTCTATAACTTAGACGAATTTTATAATGATACGAAATCTAATAAGTATTTAATTTATTCATATGACTTAATACCTTAAATATTGCAATGTTGAGAGCGATTATGCTGGAAGCGGTAGATACTTGCAACAACTCTACTTAATTTCTTTTCTAAATTATTATTATTATTTGTGTTTTAGCAACCCTGCTTCTATTGGTTTAAAAATAATATTAAATGCATGAAGTTCCCTTTAAATGTAATTTTATTTGGTTGCCGTAAATTGCAATGCCCTAATAGGGTTCATTCATATAATGTACTGGATACCTACTAACTTTAAGACCTAATTGTATATACTATATGGAAGTAATAAAATGTTTGAATTTGAATAAGTAGCATTATTTGAAGGTGTGCATTTCGTTTGGAAGGCCGATATTTTTACTTTTTATTTATTAAATTTATGGCTTCATATCTAAATTAAAGACGTATTACGTCAGTGTCGAATATTTCTCTGTTAAATCCTATATTTGGAGAACTGTGCAATCAAAGACGACACCAAAATTATTAAGGCCACCTCGTGGCCGCTTGATACCACCCAAAGGAAGTGATAGTGAATATTATGCTGGCTTATTAAAGTTTAAACTTAAAAGATGACTTTACATCTAAACAATCACAGAGTCTGAACTCTAATTAACAGACCAAAAATTAAAACGATTACATGACCACCATCTTCGGAAGTTAACAGACGACCAACTTGTAATAAACATATTATTTTTGTAATGACCTTCCGGTCTTCCTTGGTCGGGAGTGTGGTGGAATGTTGCTACTCAACGAAATAAATTTGTTTTGTCAGTTTGCTGAAAGTCTGCGTTTCCGTTGTTCCATATAAAATTATATTACCTATTCGATTTTAATCACACATAGGCTGTATTCTCCATGGAAAAATAAAATCATTAGGATCCATACAGATTTTTTGCATCTGACTGATATTCCTTATTTTCCACTAACATAATCATAACTTAGACTCTGTATGGTAAAAAAGTTTATTTTATTAAAAGTCAATTAGGTCAACTTTCTAGGCCACAGAGCTGAGCAGTCTGCGCAGGACAGAGAGCGTTTTTGTTAACTTACATTAGCCTTTGCCTCGGACTTAATGCGCAGTTTTCAGTGCGGTAAAAGCCTCGTTATATGAGGACTCAGGTACACAAGCTGACGAAAATTTTCTTATTTACTTTGTTTTAGTAATTCATTCATTCATAATACACTTTCTTTCCAACTATAAAACGTGGCCGTTGTGAAATAAAATGATGGTTTTAGTTCTGTAACGAAAAATTGCTAGGTATAAAAATTCGTAATTAAAAATACTAAAATGTCTCGTATAGTAGTAGTTAATAAAGTAAGACATTTTATGTTTATATTTATACTTAAGCATTTCAACTTTTTAATTCCCATTGTCAAATATAGACGGATTTTAAAAGCTAAACAGTAGATTGAGTAATGCGATTATTTGAATGTGTACAAACTTTTTCTTCCACTGAAAATAAGTGTCATCTGAATTTATTTTTGCATAGTTTTAATTTATGTGTTTAGCCTTTGTTTTGCTAAACAGCCAGTAGTTTATAATATATTCCATTGCAAAGTACTAACTAGGTAAGTACCTTCGAACTTACCTAATTATGTACGTTGTAATAACAGTGTTTAGCAGGCATGCACACAGCCCACAGTCCAATGAAAAGACCTTGGAAAAAGAATATACTTCAATACATCAAACAGACCATGAGGATGTAACATTCATTTGTTAATATAATATTTCATTTCTGCATTTATTACAGAAATTAACTTTAGTAGTCAAAGTAATAAAATATACCTTACACGAATTGCACCTAAAAAAAGGCCGATCTTAGGTTGGGATATAAAATAATTTATATTTCTTCAACTTATATTGTATTTAGCCTTGAGTGTGCAATAAAAAATATTCGTTTACTCATACCCACCGGGTTAAAAATATCTTAATTACAATTAACGGATATACTTGAAATAAAATCGAAAAAGTACTGAAGCATTACTGATTCAAATTAGAGTAGAAAGATCTAAAAGCCAGCCAAGTAGGCGAAGTACTTACCCTTCATTAATGGGAGCGATTAACGAGGCATCCGGGCCAAGGTGGGACACCTGGCGAATTCTTTTAATTCCATTTTAGATTGCGATCGTCAGTGGTAGGTATATTGTTTGGACTTGCTGCCTTTAGAACAGAAAGGTTTGAGGTTCCAAATTGCTGCGGCGCGGCGGGTTGAGACCTCTAAGACTCCGCTTTATAAATAAATAAATAATTAAATATTTTATTTATTTATTCATTCGTTTATTCATTTTTAGGAAGACTAACAGCTGAATTTTACATTATGTATATGTCGTAGCCATATCGTAGAATTGACCACATCATGAAATTTTCGATCATTTCATGTAATGGTCACATTTCATGAAATTTTCACTGTCCATTGGCCACATTATGATGTGCCTTGGCCAGATCAATGATAAGAAATCGTTTGTTGATATGTTAAACTAAAAACGCAGCTACTTCATGAAATGGTCAAGATCATTTGATCATATCGTAAAATTATTACATTTATTGCCGATAGAGGCGCTGGAAGCACTTTGTTTATGTACCAACATGGCGGCCGTGTTATTTCCCGCAGTTAAAAAGTAAATAATTCGTTATTAAAATGAGGAAGAAAAAAAGGGTTATGATGAAAAAGTACTCTGAAAATTTCTGTCGGACTTAGAGAACAATAAGTACCAAACATAATTTAGATTCTTATTAAATATTTCATGGACGCCCTATTTTCACGATATGGCCAATCGTGGACGACAAAATCGTGAAATGCTCACGATTTAATGATCTGGTCAAATTTAGTTGCCCACATCATGAAATGCGACCATTTCATGAAATGATCGAAAATTTCATGATGTAGTCAATTCTACGATATGGCCACGACATATACAAATTAATAAACTAATTATAAGTCTCCACATATAGATAGCAAATTAACTTGGCGGACTAAAAGAGGACTATCCAAGGCAAAAAGTAGATAAACGTTACTTAGTAAAGAAATACGTAGGTATATAAAACAAATTATTAAAATAAAAATTAATAAAAATCAAGTGATCATAAAAACTCAGTTCGAGATGAAGTGATATCTGGGGACATCTTCACACACGGCCATTTGATCCCAAACTAAGCAGAGCTTGTACTATGGGTATCAGACAGCTGATATACATTACATAAATAAATGAATACATACTTATATAGATAAACAACAACCAGACACAAGGTAAACACAAGTGCTCATCACACGAATGTTTGCCCTGGGCGGGATTCGAACCCGTGACCCTGTGCATCGGAGGATGTCAAGATCACCAGAACGTGTTTTTTTCTTATATCATGAAGAAAAGCACCAGATCTGAATTAATTGGTAGCCATAGTTAAGTAGTTATAAACATCAGAGCTGCATTTAGATTGCGCGTTTCAGACGTCTGCGAGGAAATTCAAAGGCTAGTGTTATAAAAAGGTTTCGGCGAAATAATAACGTCACTAGCCAGTGAAATTATGCTTAGTAAATAAATATTTTCTATTATTTTACTTGTGTACAAATAAAACTTTATTTCAGTAATAAATCACCCACACAAAATACCTACTCAAAAACAAAATATAAAAGATTTCATCAAATGATATCGTAATAAAACTTCCTGACTTGAGTATTGTTATTTATAGTTGTTTGGGACGTGGTATTTATGTGTAATCGAATATTTAATGAAAGTATTTCATAAGACTGTACGAAGCTATTTATACTTTGACTTATTTCATATTTTTATTTAAGTTTTCTTAGCACTGCCACGTCGTCGTCTTGGCCGGTTTATTTGCAACATGGAACCATTTCGAATCACCTACCTCAAGATTTTATAAACATTGCAATAAGATGTACATATGTATGTATGTATGTGAACACTATATTTCACAATAAAAATACAAAAAGGACACGATAATAAAAATAAACCCTTAATTTTTTTCATCATCAACAGCTCATCATCCCCACCGAGGGGCTCGAGCCTACCTGAATAAGGGTAATTAGGCCTTAGTCGACCACGCTGGTCCAGTGCGGGTTGGTCGATTTCACACGCAACCTTTGAATTTCTTCGCGGGAGTGTGCAGGTTTCATCACGATGTTTTCCTTCACCGTAAGAGCGTCCAATAAACGTACATATGAATTCGAAATTCGATAACATATTGCTACGTGTTAGGGATCGAACCCGCGCGTTTCCTGGATGGAAGGCAGCGGCCCTAACCACTGACTACCAACGCTCAAATTTTTTTCATAGTAAGTAAAAAGTAAATCATTTCGCCACTATTATGTGAGTTAAAGTGCCATCTGTTGAAATTATCGGTTTAAGAAAAAATACATAGAAATATCGAATTCTCTGTTTTCACTTAGAATGAAACCTAGCCAGATCGATTAATCAGCCTCAAGACCCCCTATATACTAAATTTCATCGAAATCGTTGCAGCTGTTTTCGAGATATATACAAGAATTGCTCGTTTAAAGTATATAGATCGATATTATATAACAATTTCTTTAACTTAATCCATTAGTGACTTTATAAAAAAATACATAAAGTCGTATTCGTAGCAATTTCTTCCAGGCAACCAGAGGGAAATGAAGCGACGTGACGAAATAAAAGTGGATAGGTACTGTTTGTGACGGCAAGTAAATTGGTGTAATTATTTCCTTTTTTATACTCCACCGTTACATACAACAACGTGTTAGATTTAAATTCTGTATACTTACTTTAATTAGTTACGTATTTTCGATATATTCTCTAAAAAAATCTAGAATTAAATAACCTTGCGTAGGTCTAGAACCAAAAAGTAAGAACACGTATTATATAATACATGCAATTTTGAAAATAAGTTACATTAAATAATATACATATACTTACAACTTACGATTACTAATTTATTTTTTTATTTCGCTATAATAGTAACGTTAAAATTTATATCCAAATTATAAATAAACAATTCAATGATAAATTGATAAGTGTGAATCAATTTTACCTTCGACCTACAAAATTACTTCCTTGCTCAATCTACTCGGGTAGTAATGAGCCACATTCACTACCGATTCAAAGCTTTACAGTTTATTTCAAGAAGCCAGCCTAATCAATAGTTTTGTTGGAACTGACTTCTTTCAGGCGGGTACTGAACTTTGTGACATGAAATAATTAATAAATAATATTTATAGCTAACTTAACAAAATAAGAATTTTCATGTTATCCAAAAGATAATGTTACTTCGTAATCTCATCGTCTAATAAAAGCAGATAAAAAGGTACTTCTGCAGAAAAATACTCAAACGTCCTCATACTTCAAACGTCTTTCCTTCTATTATCTACTTAGCCCTCAATGTCGTCAAAGGCCATAAGGATCAAACGCCTTACATAAGAGAGTTCACAAAAAAAAGAGCAAAGAAACCAAGGACAAAATCCTTTTTTGGCGCACCGCCTGCTACGAACCGTAGCACGTCTACGAACCGTAGCAATTTATAAGATCCGCAGTTTTCAAGCCAATTACTTTCCCCTTTTGGCGTTTTACGATGTAAGTTTTATGTATTCTAGTCTGCAAAATGTTAAAGTCAATAAAAATGTCCTGAAATGATCTATTGAATGGTGAGCGTGAATGGAGCGCAAAATAGCCTAGGTTTACGTAACAGAAGTTATTTAACTTCAGTGTCTGGCAGCTGAGAGCTTTAAATAAGCTGTGAGAAAAGTTATTAAGTTAAAAATTTTCGATTTTGGAGTTGGTTTTTCTGAAAGAAGAGACATAGTGATCAACTTGAAATATTATAAACAATAAAAAATATTACAATTGATTTGTGACAGACTTTATTACAAAAGGCGCTTATTATGTAATGTACCTATATAAATATATAGACATAGCGGTGTATCAAGGCTAGGCTAACCTATCACTCTTAAAAGGTTAGAGTTTCGATCCGTTGGCCTTATCGCCCGCTTGTCTATTATCATTTGCTCAAACTAATTCACTAAACGAACTACGGGTATATTTATCAAATGGGTTCTAGGAACTTCTGACACGACAGTTACTGTATAAATACTGTGTATTGTATAGCCGTTTTCAGTGTTGATGATGGCGTAACCAAGGTGTTGGTTATGCGCACGTTCGATATATTTATGCAGCGTTTTTCATGAAAACTTAGCCATAGCGCAATGGCTAAGTTTTCATGAAACATCAGAAATTAGGATGAAACGAACGGGGTTAGAGCACTGCGCATAATCCATGGTGGTTTTGACAGTTCCCCCAAAATTCTGGGTCAGGCCGTCTCCTGTCAACGGGGACAGCGGGATAACAAGCACAACTAACAACATGCAGGTGAAGGAATCGATAGAAAACAATAGTGTTGATGCGCTGTGGTGGTGATGACAGCGGTGGTGGTGGCGGTGGCAGCGGTGGCGGCGACGTTTGCCGCAGCCAGCGCGGCGTCCTTGCCTCGCTAATCGCGCGAGTCACGCGAGGGGGTCGATAGAGGCCGCCAGCCTCCGCCTCAATTATTCAGCACGCGACCACCGCCGCCACCACGCGCCCAGACAAAGAGCGCGCGCACTGCGGCTCCTGACCGCCAAGACACGTACCAGCCGATCGCCGTACCGCACCCGGCTCCGTCTCCTCTATAGCAAAACCTCCACACACTGAACACAGGGAGCGGTTTATCGCGCGCGGTGGTCGCGCGTTACGTAAAGGGCGCGAGGGAGCGCGTGTGAGCGCGTGCGGCGCGCGCGGCGGTCGCTCGGAGCGGGGTCGCGCGCGGAGTGCCGCTACACAGTTATGCAACGCCGCCAGACTGCCCCGGACGAGGAAAATCGAACCTGGGGCGCGGGGGGTGCGCGCGCATCTACATCGATACCCAACTCAGCAACCTACTAACCAACGAAGGTGGCATCGCTGGGCGGGCGCCGCATTGGACTCAACAGAAAGAGCGGACGTCGGTAGCTATGAGGCTAGAAAGCTCGGCGACTTCTATTCTGCTTTCATACTTAACTATTTCATATCTTAACTCTAGATTTTCTTAGAACTATTCGCAGTCGGTCACATCCAAGAATTTCTAGCTTCGCGTCCGAGCCCCCACCCCATCGGCGGCAAGATGGCTGCCAAGCGCACCGCAACGCCCGTTCTCACACGCAGCATGCTACCCGCAATTCACGTTACAGCGCCGGCACCAGCCGAGGAGGGCCGGCCGATGGAGCACGCGGCGAGAGTTCCCGAACGTGCGCGAAGTATTGAAGGCAATAAGGCCACCTTTGACGCGGTGTAATCTGCGTAGAGCGCTCCAACCAATGATGCGTTCCGTTTGCTCTGTTTGTTGTAATCAAGGTCTAAGATGGATTGAGTTGTTTGTTTTTAGAGTTCCGTAGTGAAAAAGGAACCCTTATAGTTTCACCATGTCCGTCTGTCTGTCTGTCTGTCCGTCCGCGGCTTAGCTCAGAGACTCTTAGTACTAGAAGGCTGTAATTTGGCATGGATACACATATTAATCATGCCGACAAAGCTGAAGAATAAAATCTTTAAAAACTTTTTTTTTGTTTCCTCTGGATCACGTGAAGTGGGGTTTGTTTTTTGATTCACGATTATATAGTGTGAGGTATCGTTGAATAGGATTTTAAAAATAATGGGGGTTGTTTTCTAAAACCATTTTTCGATTCTAGTGCACGTTTCAGAAATATTTAGTTTTAAAGTGCTTAGT
This sequence comes from Carpatolechia fugitivella, assembly GCA_951230895.1. Classification (NCBI taxonomy): domain Eukaryota; kingdom Metazoa; phylum Arthropoda; class Insecta; order Lepidoptera; family Gelechiidae; genus Carpatolechia; species Carpatolechia fugitivella. Next base: position 6,500,841 of record OX579660.1, read on the forward strand.
TTTGTTAGAGTCAAGTTTCCCCCTCCCCCTACAAAGCGAAACCGTTGCATTTGGAAATGAGAAAATTTTCACGGTAATAATGTATATTTAAATAGAAAAGTATCAACATCATGTAGGCTTTATAGGTTTATCGAATAATATACCAACTTATAAAATGTACTTGTACAAGTAAGAAATTTGATAAGTACTACAAAATATATCATAGAAAAATATTTTGATGAATGTTAACTGTCTTAAACCGTATAGACCGTCGTCCGAGAAGTGTTTTTCGTACCTATCGTATTTTCGTGTCAGAATATAATATTCATATGCGAACTTGTGTGATGTGCCTAGATATCGACGTCTGCCGAGCCAAATAGGAAGCGTCTGGGAGTTATGTCACTTTGAAAAGTACTCCAGATGTCGAAAAATTACCTATCTTACTTTTGAAAAATTCTTTCTTAGGCTCGTTCGTAGCATCGTTATGAACAGCTTAAACCAATTTCCAGACGGGAAGCATTTGGAAAAGCAGACGGTTTTTGTAGGTGGGATTTTTACCAAGAAAATACCTATCTTACTTTTTGACGAAACTACATTCAGATGATGGGGTAGCTCTCATACAACAATAAAAGTCAAGTCTGCCGCAGATATTAGGAAGCGTTTGCGAAATCAGACGATTTGAATGTGCCAAAGACTAAGGGCGCTTACTACTGAAAACGATAATATTATGGTTTACTTTCGTAACATCGACCTGTGGGTTGAACTTTAACTTGTTAGAAGACTGTCTTAATCGAAAATAAAATCAATATAATATTATATGTATTAGTAAATACAATTATAAAATATTTTTTCATACAAATATTTTGATTTATTATCGCCATGTTTATTCTCGCACCTATAAATTTTCTCACACGTTTCACATTTGCATATTGTAGTGTTAAAAATAAAAAAACCGAAAAGTACTACTTTACACGTATATAATTTCGATTTTAAAAAAGGGTAAAAAAGGCCAAGATTCGATAAAAAGTTACTTACCAAAAGAAGCAAAATATAGAACACAAACAAAAACAGAAAACAAAGACCGTTAACACGGTAATAATAAAAATAATTTGGAATTAAAGACTTCCCCAAAATTAGTGGAGGTTCAACAAGTGTAGGAGATTGAGGAGTAAATAATGCCTTACCTGTCTAGGGAATCGTTGCGCAACAAATCTATAGACTAAGTAAGGTGAAACGTTCTGTACCAAAAGTCTTTGCCAGGAGTGTTTAACGGTGGCGTGGAGAGCCGGTTTGAATTTAGGAAAAAACAAACCAATTTGCGACGCACCAATTTAAGGGATGGTTCACAACTGGTTGATGGTTTAACTGAGTTTAAAATGTTCGTTTTTAAAAAAAAAAAATACGTTTAAAGCTATAACTAAACTTCCAGTCCGCACGTGCAACTGCTGCAAGCTCAGGTTCCAAAGTAGTGGCCTGCAGCCGGGAACAGTCACTCGTGCGACCACTGAAGCGACCCCAGGTCCAGTGCGCCAGACTCCGACGACTCGGCTAGGTCTATTCGCTCACGCGGGTACGCGTTCGAGCCTGATGCCCTGTCCACAAGGCTATCGGTTATCCTCAATTGGTTCTCCACATCGGTTATCTTCAATCGGTTTGCTCCAAGGAGCGGCTTAAACAAGCGGCTTAAACTTTTTCACTCAATTTATTACAATATTTTATATTTATTATAATATAATACTTATTATAATATTTTATTGGATTTGCACAAAATTTAAAAAAAAAGGTGCAGCACAAACACCACAGCTCGATAACGAGACAAAAAATTCAATCCCAAAAAAAAAAACAACCAAAAGCCTTTCAAAATCGAATTAGAAATTTGAAAAAGAAAAAAACTGAGAAGAACACGAAAAAAGTTTCGAACACCGAAGCGTAACACAACGCTACAGTTATCCCCTTTTTAACGAAAAAAGAAGGTAACCCGGAAGGAAATCCTCAAAACCGACCAACAGTTAGACAGGAACCAAAGAAACAGAAGAAATACCAAAATAAAAATTCGATATTAAAGCCCCAAAACAGAAAAAAATAAACTTGCTATTAAACAAAAAAAAATCAAGTACCAAACCAATCCAACTGCGGAAAGGAGAAAGACAGGGAGACGTAATTTCTCCGAAACTGTTTACTAATGCATTGGAGGCTGGAGGACGTATTCAAGCTTGTGTCCTGGAAAGGTTTTGGCGTCAATTTCAATGGCATTTCAATGTACATCACTCATCTTCGATTTGCCGACGATATAGTGATTATGGCAAGGTCCCTGGAGGAACTTGGCACATGCTCAGAGATCTCAGTAGTGCTTCCGAACAGGTGGGTCTTAAGATAAACATGGATAAGACGAAACTTATGTCAAATATTTATGTTAAACCGGTCGTGTGGTGACGGCAGAGTAGAATACATTTGTCACCAACCCCTACTCTTCCCGTGGGTGTCGTAAGAGGCGACTTAGGGACTACACATTGAACAGGGAACGGGCAGCAGCGCTCTCTGATACAGTAACCTTTTAATCTACGATCTCCAACCCGCCTGCCAAGCGTGGAGATTATGGCAAAACCCTCCACTTAAGTGGAGGAGGCTCATAGTCCAGCAGTGGACTGCAACGAGCCGTTGATTTGATTTTGAAACCGGTCAGCGTTGAAAGTGCTACTATCGAAGCTGTAGATCACTATATCTACCTTGGACAAGTAATCCAGTCAGGTAGATCCAACTTCAATAATGAGGTCAATAGACGGATCCAACTCGGTTGGGCAGCGTTCGAGAAATTGCGGCATGTCTTCTCATCCAAAATACCTCAGTGTTTGAAGACTAAGGTCTTTAACCAGTGTATATTGCCAGTAATGACCTATGGTACTGAGACGTGGTCGCTAACTAATTGGTCTCATAAACAAGCTCAAGGTCGTTCAAAGTGCGATGGAGCTATGCTCGGAGTCTCACTTCGTGATCGAATCATACATGAAGAGATACATAGAAAGACCAATGTTAACGACATAACTTTCCGGATAAGTAAGCCGAAGTGGCAATGGGCAGGCCATAAAGCTCGACTAACCGATAACCGATGGGGAAGAAAGATTCTCGAATGGCAACCACAGGCCGGAAGGCGTGTGTTGGACGGCCTGCCACAAGGTGGACATTTGGTGAAAGTTGCTGGGCGCCGGTGGATGCAAGTTGCGCAGGACCGTTCACGGTAGAAACCTATGGGGGAGGCCTATGTGCAGCAGTGGACATCTGCCGGCTGAAATGGTGATGGTGTTTTTAAGATCTTATTCATCTCAGCTGAAAGACGTCCACTGCTGGACAGAGACCTCCCCCAAAAATCTCCACAATGACCTAGTTCTGCGCTGCCCGCATCCAGCGGCTTTCCGCGACCTTCACCAAATCGTTGGGCCACCTTGTGGGGCTTCGTTTTCCGGTGTGTGGTCGCCATTCGAGACGTCTGTCGGTTCTCCGTGCAATGTGCCCCGCCCACTGCAACTGAGTCTCGCAATTCTTCGGGCTATGCCAGCAACGACCTTTGGGTGACCTTGAGCCTTTTTATAAGAGCCATTGTATGTAAGCGACCACGTCTCTGATGCGTACGTTATTACTGGCAACACAGTCTGGTTAAAGACTTTCGTCTTTAGACAATGCGATATTTGGGACGAAAAGATGTTACGTAGCTTTCCGAACACTGCCCAGCCGAGTTGGATTCGACGATTAACATCTTCCTCGAAGTTGGATCTGCCTAGCTGGATTGTTCATCCTAAATTGACATCATCGTTTACAACGTCGAGAGCAGCGTCCCCAACGTTTCGTGAAGTGGGTAGTTGGGTACCTCGTTGCAGCTGTATTGGCATCGAGTTCTGATCCTAGTTGGACCGATACTTCAGCTCTTTGACATACCGATAGTCAACTGGGCACCTCTGGAGAGATCGCAGCACTGCCCAGGTCTCGATCGAATCGAATTCTTTCTCATAGTCTACAAACGCTAAGCATAGTGGCTGGTTATATTACTCTTCGGTCTTCTGTATAACTTGCCGCAGCGTATGTATGTGGTCTGTGGTACTATAGCCTTTTCGGAAACCGGCTTGTTCGGGAGCCTGGAAGTCGTCAAACCTGCGTGCGAGACTGTTTGTGATTGAGCCGTCGGTAATATGAGGTATCAATTAGCTACGGTCTGCAGACAGAACCATTTCTCGTCTTTCTTTCATGAGCCTCATCATCGAGATGTTTCAAAGTCGGTGCGTATACCTGTATACGACCTTCAACGAATACCTTTTGGTGATTCTCAGTGTAAAGTACGCCACACTCTCAATCTTAATTACATTTCACGAGGGACTTGTGGACCATTTATTTATATATTTATTAATACATCACTTACAGCTACAGCCAAACATGATGATACTTAGATACCATGAACCCGCCACCATGGGACAGATCTTTGTTCTCCCGGAAATAAAGCAGGTTGCCGGAATTCAGGATAATAGAGTCCTCGCCGTCTCTACGGACTTCAGATAACCCTAAGATGTCCCATCGTATCCTGCTCAATTCTTCCTCTAGTTCAACGATCTTTTCGGCAGTGTGCGATTGTTGTATGTTGCCAGGGCTAGAGGCCGTCGGTGCTGGCAACAAGGAATCGCCCAGGGATTCTTCGCACCCCCTGCTCCACCGTATCCACAGCGGTTATCATAGCTGGGAACATTTTGTCTATGCAGTGTTATTTATCTATCTCGGAAGACATGTCCAGCAGCTACACGTTACGGAAATGAAGATGTTGCGATGGATGTGTGGCGTTACGCGATTAGATCAAATTCGTAACGAATACATCCTTGGCAGTCTCGAAGTCCGTGACATAGCGGATAAGCTTCAGGAAAGTAGCCTCCGACTATGTAGACTATGTAGGAAAAAGATGCCTCGACCACACTGTCCAGGGCCCTAGATGGTAGGCATAAAAAGCACTGACTGGACGTCGTGAAAGAGGATATGGAAGAGAACAATCTCACATCTAAGGATGCCCAAGACCGGGCAAAGTGGAGAAGATTAAAGTAGGAAAGCGGACCCCAGCACTAGGCTGGGAAAACGCTAGGACGAAGAAGTGTTATTTATCTTTAATTTACGGGACTTACAACTAGTATCAGTAACGTAGTATTTGTGATATAAGTTGGCTTTTACGATTGCATTTTGTTCACGCACTCAAGACATATTGGTAACTTCAATAGAGATAATTATGCATATAAAGCTCGTGCTGAAAAATAAATTGTGATTTGTGATATTATATTAAGGGGGTACCCTATGTGAACACTAGCGCCACTTGGATAAAAAATCATAACTTATTGAACACACAAAATATCAAAAATATGAACGATCAAATTGTTTCATTAGTCTTGTTGTATTTTTAGAATTGATAAATTCAGTTATCTATTGTTAATTGTAGTAACAGATAGCGAAAGTGCAAACAACGGCCGTTTTTAGCACTTTCGCTATCTCTTACTACACTGTATAAGATTTTATAAAATTCGGTATTTCTAAAAATACTAAAGTACCTACACTTTAAAATGATCGTCCACTTTTTTAATATATTTAGTTTTTTCGGAGTTATGATTTTTTTTCGAAGTGGCGCTAGTGCGCAGTCAGGTAGCCCCTTAATAAGTAATAATTTAATTATTTGGTTCTAAAGGGTGTTATTTTGATACTAGTTGACTTTTGTAATTGCAAATGGCTCGTTATTTCGTAATAAGATTTGAAAAATTATGATACCTACCTCATTACTTATTATAACTTTTTAAAAATATTGATATGCGTCACTGGTACTTTAAAAACTTTTATTTTGTAATAGTTATAGGTATTGATAAGTTAGACGAGAATAAACATGGCAATAATAAATCAAAATTGTTGTATGAAAAAATATTTTATATTTTTATTTACTAATATTATATGGATTTTATTTTTGATTAAGACAGTCTTGTAACAGGTCATAGTTAATTCACAGGTCGATATTACGAAAGTAAACTATAATATTATTGTTTTCAGTAGTAAGCGTCCTTAGTCTTTGGCACATTCAAATCGTCTGATTTCGCAAACGCTTCCTAATATCTGCGGCAGACTTGACTTTTATTGCTGTATGAGAGCTACCCCATCACCTGAATGTAGTTTCACCAGAAAGTAAGATAGGTATTTTCTTGGTAAAAATCCCACCTACAAAAACCGTCTACTTTTCCAAATGCTTCCTGTAAATCGTCTGGAAATTGGTCTAAGCTGTTCATAACGATGCTACGAACGATCCTAAGAAATAATTTTTCAAAAGTAAGATAGGTAATTTTTCGACATCTGGAGCACTTTTCAAAGTGACATAACTCCCAGACGCTTCCTATTTGTCTCGGCAGACGTCGATATCTAGGGACATCACACAAGTTCATATATTAATATTATATTCTGACACGAAAGTACGATAGGTACGAAAAACACTTGTCGGACGACGGTCTAGTAGTACCTAAGTAGCATTGGACAACTACGGAACCCTACACTTTGCGTGGCCCGACACGTGCTTCGCCGGTTATTATAACTAAACATAGGTATTTGAGTTTTAACATAATTTCTACTAAAACTTTGATGGGGCATTCAATAAAAGTTTTAAAAATGTTTATAATTTAATTACGTACAACTTTTTGTGACGTAAAACCAACATTGTGTACATTGTATCTACGAATTCGTGGATTTCGTCTAAGTAAAGAATTACTGTGCATTTTAAAAAGTTTCAGGAGAAGGCATACAACGCTTCCGTGTTCATAATAATGTTATATAGATCCTTGCCGAGTAATTAAACAGCTATCCCCAAGAAAATAGAACAACAATTTTAAAAAGACCTCTACGAGTATTTATTCAGTCTGCGATGAAATACACTTAATTGTATAAATAACACTATGTAGTAATTATCATAATATTATACCTCATATTACCCTAACATCAGTCACGTTATTTAAATCTCCAGAGATTCCGAGAAATATTTAATCAAATATTGAGTCGATACGGGTAAGATTTTTCATTTATTGTGACCTAAATATATTCTGCTGGGTAAACTAGCTCCACCTGATTAGATTAGCTTTGCTTCGACCTACCTGGATACCCAGTCTATCATAAGCACTTAGCAGGTCGATGATCAGTCAAGGAAGTTCGTTCCTTGCTAATCTCTGACGACACGGCAGTATGTAAGTGGGAAAGAGAATATTTTACCTACAAATATTTCCTTTCTATAGTATGCATTACCATTACACGGTGCGGTATGGCGTGCGGTGTTGCCGTAATGGGTCACAGGGCGACCTTCGACGTGTCGCCACAACTTCTCAGAAAAAGGCTACAATTATAGCAGACATCGACTAAAGCTTAAATTAGGCTAGCCTTTCCATAAAAATTTCAGTCGAAGTAAAAATAAAAACACAACAACAACAAAAAAAAATCTAGTCTCGTTAATTTAGTTTTTGTAATTAAGAAAAAGGACAGTAATTTAAAGCATCTTCTTTTTGCCTTGTTCTTGTTTTTGTTTTATTTGTGATCGGTCTTCTAGAAAGAATGCGTCAAGGTTTTATCTTGACTTTTCTGTACTATGCAACTGTATTTATCTAACTCCTAGACTCGACAACATATTTTCGTTTTCTTTGTTTATTAAATACCTTTCATTCTTTGTGGTTCTTTAGAGCATCCAAAGTGTGTTAATTTTCCAGTTTCCAATATGTCACTTTTAGGATTGTTGCTGGACATATCCTGAATCTTCAGTTTATCAGAAGATAGAAAGAACTGGGTTAATTTTGTCTTCAACTCGTGTCTGCCAAAATCGGGAGCAGCGGATCTAATTGCTCGGCCGGACCATCAATAACTTTACTGCCTCCTTTTTATCGGCTGACTGTACCTTAATGATCGAACTGACTGTACCGTATTGATCGAAGGACTAATCAAAACTTTGCTAGAGGTAACATTCAATTAAAACTAACAGTTTTCTTTTTAAGCGTAATATGTATTTGACGTAATATGTTTTAAAGATTTGTAATACTCGTATATATTTGGATGGATATGTTCAGGAAGGATGTGAGTGTTGAAATGACGGCTGATGGGGATGTATGGAGGAAGAAAACATACTGCGCCGACCCCAAATAATGGGATAAAGCCAGCGAATGATGATGTATTTGACGTAAGTTATATTTCTAGTTACAATGTACAAATTAATAACATTAAATTATAAGTATTTAGTATGTATTTATTTGTGTTGTGTTGTCCATAACAGTGTCTTTTCTTCTTGTTTCAGGAAATATCTATCGCGTCCGTTTAATTTAGTATATAATATATATATTTTAATATATTTTTTTTCTTTTTCTTATCTACCCGTGATAAGCTGATTACTCGACACTGGCTAAATTGCAAAATGCAGAAACCATAAATTAAAAAAAAACAAAAATGGACAAGTACTAGGTGATAAATATTGCACTGTACAGAACTTTTGATTTCTGATGAAAAAAAATATGATTAGAATTATTACGGAAGAACTAGATACATTACGTAGATGTAACTACGTACGAGTAAATGTTCAAATTATTGAAATACAATAGCCATGCAATAGTCGAGCATGTATGCACCATGTGATGGATGTGTTACACTTTTTGAAAGAAAGAAAGAAAATTATTTATTTTGAACAAATTACATTACAAACATACTTAAATATTACAAGTCTAAAAATCATTGCTATGTGAAATGCTAAAAATGCAGCGCCGTCTCGTCGTCTCGTCCGTCGAACAAAGCAGAAGCAGCATCACATCACATTAATATTATAAATGTGAAAGTATGTTTGGATGTTTGTTTCGCTTTCACGTCTAAGAATAATAAGGATAAGAATACATTTAATGATACAAACGAGCGTAAACATGTAAGGTCGGATTCCAGCTCTAAAGTGCTAAACGTATTTTTACCCGACTGTTTTAGAAGGCGGGTTATCATCTCTATGGAATGTAGATTGTTTGTACACTGGATTAACACATAGGATACTTTTTACGGGAAAAAGTCTTATCATCTTATCGCGAAAAGCCGCGATCGGACGGTTGGTGTATGATATTATTTTATGTTTTTTTCTGTAGCGATTCTATTCTAAATATACATACTATCAAAAAAACAATATACACGACATTATTTTGATGTAGTAGTCAGTAGTGACATGTATTTATTTAGTCATTGGTGGAAACTGTTTTGGCTCATGAATTTTATATATGTGTTATGACCATTATGTATTAGTATAAGCTGTTTGTTTCCCAAATAAAGTAAAATTAAAAAAAATATTAATAATTGTATAGGTGCAACAAAAATAATGATAGGTAGGCCGTATTTTTTTTAATAGAAAGGTAAAATCTTGTTTGTCACGCATAGCCGCTAAACTATCTTTAAGACCACCCTTCAGATTTCTGTATGTATCTCTAATAATGTTGATAATTTGTGAATTATCCCCCCTTTCCGTCCCCAAAGACGTTGATCAAATTCACGTTAAAAACTGAAACTATGCAATGTACGAGTATTATGGAAGAACGCAGACTTTTGTAATTTCTGAAACTAGAGTTAACCAGACCAATATAAAAGGTTTTTCGTGACACACTTCACACACATCAATAATGTTTTAACTCCAGTGTTTGGCAAATACGCAACACTCCATACTGCCCCTCATTCCGGTGACGACGGACGACGGTGGTGGGGTCGGGCAGTAGGCACGCATCCAAAGAGGTCGTGGATACTTGACCTCCATCCAAACTCATTTAACTGATACTTGTACCTAACCTACAGTAATGTTATACATTCACACACGACGCTATGTAACGTGGTACGAGTAACGTAATAGGGAATATGCGTAAAAAAGATATTTTTTTAAAGTTCATCTGAAACTATACAAAAATAGAATACTGACAGTCAAAACAGAATCGAAATTGATCGAAAAACAAACTAGATACGACATTATTAAACAAATATATCTGTCCCTCTTACGAAAACAAAACTTTCTATGGTGGATGTATGGCCCGCGTGACATATGACGTCACATGTCACGTCGGACCTCTCTGTTTAACCATCAACTTTGAAGCTTTATAACTTTGTTTCTGAGCAAGATATTTGAAAATATTTTTTTTATGTGTTTATCTGGAACTTGAAATATTTCGATTAATGAATTTAAAAAAAATGTGCATATGCCCTACACGTTCACGTTTGATCGTAGAACTACGTTTGGTCAACGCTATTCGTGCCGTAAATAATCATAAAGTCAGATTGTATAAATATTCCTTTTTGCGCGAACCATATTATCAAAATATGTACTAATATAATTTTTTTTGAGTAGGTTTATTGCATATAGCTAATATTTTATATTTGCATTGAATATTATATTCTCATTAAATTGTGCACTTTTTATCCGCATATCGTTAAGATCTTTTCTCTCTTCCTTTTGGTTAGCTGGCAGATATTTCTTTAGAAATAAGTAGGCCTATGGTGTTGTGTCGTTTTTGTTAATGATATTGTAATTTTGTTGATTTTGTGTACAATAAACTGTTAAATTAATAAATATGCAAACAAAAAATGTATTAATTTTAAATATTTCCAGCATCCTGCAGATTCAATATTCAAAATGAAACATTTTATTTATAGTTAGATAGTTTACTATTAGCTTAAATAGATTTTAGCACAGAGAATTATAATATTTATTAAAAAAAAAATACCTTTAGTGTGCTGTTCTTTCCTGTTTATTATTAACTAATTAATATTTGTCTGAATTTATATAACTTTAATTTACATTTTTCTAATTATTAGCAATTACAACATAGATTTTAGTGCTGTATATGAGTATATATAATATATATATATGTTTTTCTTCTGTTTGCTTACATCGTGCATGTCATCGTTACCCGTAACTGGAGTAGCATTTAGCTTTTCATTTGTGTTATAGTTTATGTGGTATTTAATGTATACTCTGTTGGTAACCTAATAAATAAAATAAAATAAAATATTGATATAAGTAACTATATTATATACTTACTTACATGTAAGTATATTATGTGACGTACAATTTATTATATACATTACTTTTCTTAAGCCGGATTTACACAACTAATTACTTACTTTGATAACATTTGACTCATTAGTCAATATATTTTTATACATACTACAATTACTGAAGTAAATAAATAGTACATTACGATACAAGTATCGTAGGTTGCATATTACAAACGAGGTGACTTTTGAAAGCCCGAGCCGCAGGCGAGGGTTTATAATGTCACGAGTTTGTTATAAAACCTAAGATCCGTGTGTTGTATGACGTTTTTCAATACACTTGTGAGAAAACTGATAGTGAATAATTAAATTGAAATGGTTAAGAAAGGTACATAGGGTACCCTACAAAAGCTATGATACTACAGGTAAAATTGATCATGTAAAAGTTGTTTAAACTGACCTTTATTATATCGCGCGCAGTTTGAGTATCCTTACTATTCACATTTATCATTAAATATCAACACGTAATCACTCAAAAAACAACATTCAATGTAAAACAATTAAATGAAAATTTTACAAACTTGGCGCCAACTACAAAACGATAATGTGTTTCTTTTTTATAAGCATAATTAAGGAGAAAAGGCTCTGGCGGACATTCAGCCTCTACGAATTGATTCTTTGTTAAATCAAGATAATTTTATTTTTATAATTAAAATATTACTGGCTGATTATATTATTGATACAATTTGTTGAAATAAAAAATATAATATGCTATTCTCTTTGTATGAATCGATTTATAGTAGATTGTAACATCGAGCGCAAAGTGAGTTATTAATGCACGAGTATTATGTTGGTGCCTGAGCGCAAGCGAGGGCACTAAATTAGCACGAGTGCATAATGAACTCACTTTAGCGAGGTGCGTAATCTACTTTTCTTTCAACTACTAATATCTACCTACCGTGATAAAATATTCCTACTCAAAATAAAAACTCAAGTTAATGAAAACAAAGTTTAATTTGCAGTCGTTTTTATACATTCCGGAGTTGAATCCATATCACTATCACTGTCTATTTCCATTTTCGTAAACTTTTCTTGCTAACAAGTACCTATTACAATGGAATTTACAAAACAAAATGCGCGCCATTTGTTTCTTTTTTACCCAGTCGGTTTTATTCGGTCGATCTTTATTTTCAGCCAGTTGCTTAGAACGCGCAATACGCTCTTCGAAAAACTGTACCGGGAATGAGATACATTAATGGTTTTTAAAAACGTTGCCAGTGAGCTAGGTGCAAATACTCGTCAATTTATCTCATGTGGTTTTGTAAAGAGTGTGGAGCGCGTTATATTAATTTTTAATGAGGAGACGTCAGATCTTTGTGATATCTAAATAAAAAATAAAAAACAGTACAGTAAAGTAAAACAGTGCAATAATGAGATTTCATGTAACTTTTCTGCACTGTTTTGGTTCTAAGCTTGTGATATTGTGATCGGTTTTGTAGTGATTAATGATAACATTACTGCGTAGTTGGAAGAAAAATATTTTTTATTGTTAAAATGATCCTGGCTGAATAATAATTTTTATTACCGTAGGAATTAAAAAAAAATAGTAATAAAATAGCACTAGTAACGTATCTTACTCTATCTTTTCTTACTTTATCTATCTCGTGATTTTAATTACTTACTTAATTTACTTACGTAACATCTTTTATACTGATTTATCTAACTTTAAGGTTAATAAATCATCAATTAATCTTACGCTACGAAAATAAATTAATTTTAAATAGTCAGTTTTTTTGTGTTAGACACATACATAAAAATGATGCAAACACTTGTACTTGTTCCACATTATTTATATTTGAAAGAACCCGACCGGTTTCGTTTTACAGCATCTTCATGTGGAACAAGTGCAAGTGTTTGCATCATTAATAATACTATGGAGTTCCACCAAGTGCCGACAATTGCAAGTATAAGTTATATATTTTTAGAGCTAACAAAACATTGAATTTGGACCTAATGGACACGTCGTTGATTGCAAAATGTTAGACGTAAAGACATCAGGAGTCCATTCCTTTGATTCTTAAGCTATACTTGTCAGCTGTCTGTTTCACATGCTTAGACTTAAAGGAAGTAAAAGTGAAATAATCTATCACTCCAAGAGATTTGCGCACATTTTGAAACCCCCTTCTAGAATTAAAAAAATAAATAAATTTACAGCTACGCCATCATTTCAGATTATTACTCGTTCAAATCATCATTCATTCATCTCATACCTTTCATTCCTCATAGAAACGAAAATGCTAGGTTAAAGATCACAAGATTCTTCCCGAATCGGGACCAGTGCTAATATTCTCTTTGTTATGTCTCCTAAACTATAATCAACAAGTCATAAATTCGAAAGTAAACCCATAATGCTACGTAACTGTTCTTCCAACGCCTGTCTGTCTTTGCCGTTATCCACAATGAGGTCCCAGTCAGTGTAGTCATCTAGATCACATTCTGAAGTGACATCATCAATGCCTTTTTTGAAGACATACCCTCTTGCGTTTCTCGTGTCCTGGTCTGCAGAAATTCTTATAGTACGTACGATGTCGTTGTATGTTTCTTTGAACCAGCGGATATCAGTTTTGCGACGGATATCGCTGACTATCCAGATTGGAAGCTCTTTTGCTGAAAATAGCCAAAAGAAAAAGAAACTGTTAGACCGTGCCGATAGGCAAACATGTCTTAAACGGTCGCGCAGGCTATACATGAGCTTGTCATGAGCATGCCAAGTATTTTAAGTTAATCCACAAAATTATGGATAAAAATATAGACAAAAATCCATTAGTTGTCTAGTTTACACTACACGATATGGGGTGCTTTAAACCTGGTATCACTCGGACGAAACTACGACGATTGCTAGCAGTCTGTTTTTTTTTTTGCTTACTACATGTGCCAGTATTATTTATAGATATAGGCATCAGAGCTTATTTGACGTGCGCCTCTCACTATTGTCACGGTGTGATCTTCTTCATCGTGTAGGTTGTAAGGTCGACAGACGACAATGGACTTCGCTCGTGTGACTGCTTGGCTGCTGCCGGGACCCACGGCTTAACGTGTCTTCCGAAGCACGGATTCAGCTTTCTTTTCAGACGATCGAGAGATTCGGCCTACAATGTCTGGGAAAACTTACAGAGATTTTTGTTTGACAGTGTCCCCACCGGGATTCGAACCAGAACCTACATAATAAAAGCCGAACTCTCGACTAGTCGGCCACGGAGGCTGTCGCGCGATGTAATGCAAACATGCCAAAACAGTCGTGGACGCGGTCGAGATCTCATGTCGTCCGTTTCACTCCATACAACCACTGCGTTTACGCGATTTACTAGTAAAATTATATCGATACTCGGCTACGATGATGCTGTGCGCGCGGCGACAGCATTAGCGGTAGGGCGTGAGTGGCCGTTCTGTACGGTAGTACTATATCAATTCTGTGTACGTATGTTACAACAATAGTTAGCAATATCACCAGCATGATTACCATTCGCACAAGCATCCCTGCAGAAACAGCCGTAGTCTTTCTCCCTCATCTGGTCGCTCCATTGGATCATGTCGAGTCGGTACTGCTCCTTGTACTCGCTGTCACTGAGCAACTCATTCAGATCCAGGTTCTTCTCCTTGGCCCAGTGACTCTTGATTGGCTGAGATATCTTTATCACTTCACATCTGTCGCCGAGCCTGGAAGGTGAAAGATTATGTTTGAACGACAATGGTGTTGATGACAATGGATAAAATATGCTTTTGTGACTTATAAATAGCTTAGGTACAATTAGTAGTTAGTAGTTGGAATGGGATAAAAGTTTCACTTCAAAGAGACTTCAAATAGAGTAACTTCTTAGTTAAAATTACTACTACGTATATTTTAAACTCTCAAATAAAATAATAGGGAACATGCATAAAAAAAATATTAAACAAATATATCTGTCCCTCTTTACGAAAACAAAATTTTCTATGGCGGATGTATGGCCCGCCACACATAATATGACGTCAAATGTGTCGTTGGACCTCTCTGTCTAACCATCAAATTTGAAGCCTTATAACTCTGTTTCTGAGCAAGATATTTGGAAAATTATTTTTTATGTGTTTATCTGGAACTTGAAATATTTCGATTAATAAAAAAATTGTGCATGTTCCCTATTGCAATCAAAAAGTGAAAAATATTATTGTGAAACATTTCAAATTATGAGGAGAACATTGTAAGAGTATGATGATGAGTTGACTGACAGAGGCACCGAATTAATAATACTACGGAGGGAAATACCTATGGACCTAATTTTTTTAAATATTTATTAAGAAAATAATCTTTTTTTTAAGGGTGCAGTAGATATTGTATACATATAATAAGGATGTAGTCATTTAGGTGCTACGAAAATACAAAGTCTAAAATGTATGTCTATACAACATACTCATATGCATATGGAAATATTTCTTTCCTAGTTGTGTTGTGCAGTTGTGTAAATAAACAAGTTTCCTAACCTCCACGCACTCGGATATGCCTAATTAGAAATAAGATATACCTAATTAGAAATAAGAGATGTGAAATCTTACAGTGTTTGCAGGTGATCGGTCAAGAAGTCCTTGCCAGACTTCCTTTTGCCGCTAAACAGCAAAATTATACGTGAAGACATTCTCGTAGACTGTAAATAGAAATATTTAAGAAACGGCGATAGAAATAGATAATAAAAGTGTTTTATGGATAAATTGATTACCTTGACAATTTAGTATTAAAACATGTATGTTAAATACAGAAAATAATGAAAATTTATACCTCTACGAAATGCCTACGACATTGAAGACGGAACAAAACATCGACTTTATTTTGACGTTTGAGTCGCGTTTATTTCATCACTAGTATTACGCTGTTGAATTTATTGATTTCTTACTTTCCACATGACACTGAATAAATGTTTATTTCAATCTATTTAATAAGCAATCAAAAACAATCACTAGTTTTTAACAAAAAACTTAAAATAAAAGTTACAAATAAACGAAAGTAAAAGACAGCGATTTTTCCCGTAACTAAAACGAGCATGCTATTTCCAATACGTTCAAAGCGCCACCTACTGAATATTTTAAGAAGTTATATGTGTAGCAAAATGCTACGAATCCGTAGGCAAAACGTGAGAAAAGCGTGTGCCATTTTGCCAGCAGTTTGAAATTTTAACGTCTACTTCCAACAGATGGCCATAGTGTAGCGTGTTCAAGTTTTCGTCTACTTCAACACTTTTCCGAGCTGCGTGTAGATGAAGTGGCCACAAAAGCTTTTGATCTTATTTAACATCAGAACAATGAAAATATTAATTACAGTGCGATGTTACGATACGGTTATTTTAATTTATCATCATCATCAACAGCTCATATACGTACCCAACAAGGGGATCGAGCAAGGCATTTTATAAGAAAAATAAAACTTCAAAGAATAGTTATTTATAACTCATGCTAACTGCGAAGAGTATTTATCGATGGGTCTAGATCGATTGGTGCACTTTAAAATAGGAAGACGAATTGAATAACAAAGAAACTTATGAAATACCTAATATCTATTATCATGAAAGTATAAGGTAAGGTATAATTATGAATGTTTGTCGACCCAGTAATAAAATTTATCGAGATGTTCACTTGCTAGCCGCTACTAAACGGATATTCGCGTGACTAAGTGAATGAATAATCCATATTAGATACGCACAGTTGTATCACTATCTATCGCATCACCCACGCCGAGTTATTGTACCCACTATAACATATTTATGTTTATAACCTATAAATAAAATCGTGCCGACACGAAAAAAATGGCGTTATTTGAATGCCGACCGATAATTTAAATGTAGCAACAACCGCTTTTAGCTTACAACCTTAATTGACTTAAAAATGCTTATCAATACTCTACGGCCATAAAAACACTTCTATCATGTGTGTGATCATACAAAAATCAACTGCAACACTAACAACTGTAAAGAGTAAATTGTAAAGCACTAGAGAACCTCTTAAGTCGTTTCCGCACGCACGAGAAGTTGGGAGCACGATGCACGCTCACGACTTTCTGAACAACTCCGGACATGACATTCCACGTTTCGTTGTAGATTAGAACGGGACGGATAGCGAGCCACCAACCGAAAAAAACGAGACAAGCAACCACGGAGCAGTCCACGTGGACTGCTTAATATCAACACAGAAGCAACGACCAATAGAAAACGGTACCGCTAATGTATTTCTCACCTCCACACTCACACCAAGGACTGCTGCCATTTTTGCATTATTTATCCAATTCTCAACTTTCGGTCCTCCGTCTAGGGTTTTAAATCTTGTGGTACAACGACAACGTGTTCCATTTTCAGAATGGCTTATAAAAACTGGGTGGCTTGATTTTAGCTTTTAAGTTTTAGGGGTAGAGTGCAATGTCAGTCGTGGAGTGTTCTGCGGTTCTTGAATTTAAAACGATTCCCAAGAACACGGGCGCAAGTTGGTGAAGGTTGGAGGAGGCCGCGGTGCAAACTGCATCGTCACAGCGTGTCCCCCTCGCCGCCCCCTCGCTCTCCCGCCTTTATTGTGGAGTCCGTGCGTGTATGTGTACGTCTGTTCTGAGTCAACTGTTGTGCTGAGGCCCGACGTTTTCATACCGCTCCCCAAGAGGTGGTGCACGCAGCCGCTGCACTCAAATTTGCATCGCAATATTCAGCTCTTGAAATATGACGCTTTTTATTTGCTGCCGTTTGAGTTTGACCGTCATAATAATAGATTTAAGAAAAAGAAGGGAGCATGGATTTATGAATCCAGTATGAGATTAATCAGGAGGATTATTTAAGGTTTATTTCAATTTAAACGGTTTACTAAACCAAACACACTTAAAAACTTTCATTAGTTAATAAGTTTTGTAGCTCGTAGCACATTGCTACGGTTGCTACGCCGTAGCCAATATAAGCGTTGCTTACAGAAAACACAGATAAATTATTAAATAAAACAGTTTACGGTGACTTATAAGTTAATAAAAACATATCTTTTTCAATTTTTATCTTTTTATATGAAATAAAATTCCTTAGTTAAATCATTACCTTAATGGTTTATGCGTAGCTAGGTACCTATCCATTCATTTTATGAAAACAATTTTGAATCTGACATCATAAGAATTATAAACGAACCCCGAAGCATTAAATGAAAACCTTCCTAGAAATAAATTGACTCTTAAAAAGTCTTTTCATTATTATATTCTTGATTCAATGAAGGGGGTCTTTTGTCAAAGGCAGGGTCCGGAAATATTAGACTTTCTCCCCTTGATGTCGCCTTGACGCATGCTAAGGGCAACTTATTGTTAACTGCTGCTTAACATTCGGATAGGCGTTTGTTTTTTGAACCAGACTGATTCCATTAAACAAATTGAACATAAAAAAAGTAAATCAGATATTCAATATTGGAACAACAAAAGCCTTCACGTTTTGCTTTTACAAACTTTTTACCGGCCAGTTTTTTCTTTAGAACACTTTGCAGCGCGGACTAATGACTGGCTGGCTGGCGAGACGCTTTTGAAATTGGAACCTTTTTCTAATGACCCCCGAGGAGTTATGCGCGGAAGTAGACCGTCCCCTGCTCGTTTATACGGCTAATGTTTGATTTATGGAGTTATTTGTACAACTCCCCCAACTAAAAATGTGCAAAATACGGATTTTGTCTCAAGGAAATGTTTTGATCCGAATGAGATTGTTTTCTAACAAAACTTTGATTTATGAGTTCGGACTTGTTTTCAATTAAATGGGGGCGCAAAGTGTGGGGTGCGCGATAAAAAGCAAAGCACTTCAAATGGAAAGTGGCCCTTCTTGCAAAAAATTATAGACGTCTTTTTATGCAATTACTTTGATTCAAATTCAGACTGTACTTATTAATTTTAAATAAAAAATCTTCTTAGCATATTTAAATGAAAACGATTTGATTTTAAAGCATTAAGATTTGGTTGTCTCATCTGAAAAATTCTAATGCAAACATTACCACAAAAGTCACATGACTAATAGAAAAATAATTTCAGCAATAATTTAGCAAGCAATAATAGCAATAATCCAATAGCAGTTACACCACATGACAACAACATGTCCATCGATATTATCTCATTCGTCATTTAACAACGCGGCCGGGTGTCGGACACACCGCATGCCACGCTCACATTATTCAGCGCAAACAAAAGGGGAATAAATGCTGGAATAAAATACTTTTAATTTCCCCGGGCGCCGCTAATCGGGCGGCGTCGATGGAGGGCGCCAAATCGCCCTTTTTATTTTACTGTATGAACGCAAATCCGGCGGGAAAACGATCAGGCGAGCAAGGGGGCCGCGCGGGCGCGGGGAGCGGTCACGCGCGCGGAATTAGCGGGCCCCGGGCCCCCGCACTTGACCCGCGCGAGGTGTCACCGAGCACGTTACCTACCCGCAAAAAATAGGGGGTGAGCCGCTAGTGCCGCACCCCCCACGAGGCGCAGATTTTGTTTTTAATTTTTTACCATTTCTGTTTCGGTAACCGTACTATACACCGGACGGGACGAGGCAGCAAAACGACAATCTCAAAAATATTTTTTACCATTCTCCGTGCAAACAATATTTTTATTTTTCCGTAGTCAAACTCCAATTCACAAGGCTGCGCTTAGGAAATTACTGGAACAATAATTCAATTGTGACTGCGCACGCACTTAGTAAAGAGTATGCATGGTATGTATTAGTCATTAAAGCCCGGGCGCGTTTCCTGTGGGGACCACGGCTAGGTAACGTAAGCCACTAATTGACTCGCAAACAACCCGTGCTGACCGCAAATACGAGATATAACAGTTCCAGAGAACGAAAACAATGACTGTACATTGTGCCACGGCCGCAGCCGGCTATCGGTCTAGCACTTTCAAGACTTCCTTCCTTGTTTGTGCAGAACAACATTAATTAATTATGTACCGGTTCCGTTGAAAATAAATTGCATTATATTTATTTTTATACGCGATTAAAAAAATCTACTGTTTTACAGCTAAGTGTTAACAATTGCATCATGGAATGATGTGTTAATTATCCTTATACATTATAATTAATTTTATATTTAGTTTTCAATAAATTCTTTCTTGTATTTTTTTACATCTATCGCAGCGTTATCGAATATTACGTATAGACACATCACACAATAGACATGCTACCGTTTGGATATATTTTTCAACTGGAAAGTAACGCAACGCTCTCGCATCGCTGTTCGCTGATAGTTGCGCCTCCCGAGAGATGTCGCTAGGCGCCGCGGTCTTCAGTCGGCAGTAAAAATACGTGCGGGTATTTCCTGTCCCCTCGGAGAGGGGGCGATAAATAACTCAGTTTGCGGCCGGCGGGGCGCAGGCGACGGGGGGCGGGGGCGAGAACGTTATTTGTAGGGCTCGCGTGTGAATTATTCGTGGGTTCACGCGCGCTGTTTGCCCGGTGACGCGGTAAAGTTGTCGTACTGTAAGCCATGTTGAGTCGGGCTTGGGTTGCTGTTGTGGTAATGGTTAAGCTAGTCTTCGTTCATTGGTTAAATACAAAGTTAAGAAAGGCGTAGTGTACTACAGTTTCTAATGACATATAATAAGAGTAATTTAAATCAATAAGTAATTTGTGAATATATTAATGCAATAGATTAATTGTTATTATTCATCTAGTTTATAATTGTTTTAACTTTAAATTGATCCAGTCAATCATGAATAAAAAAATACTTTCGTAGCCAATCCGTAGCTATTTCGTAGCCAAACCGAACTCACGCTTGTAGTCCAGGTAGACATTAAGTGCAGGCGTAGCACAGTCTTAATTGTAAATACTTGTAGCCAGTGTGCTGTAGCAGCTACTGTACATATCTGTGCTATGTGTCGTCTTGCAGAGCTGCCGACCCTCGTTAATGAAATTTCATATCGCTCGCCGTCTCGCTCGGCGTAATGCCATTGTCGGTAGTCTATACCTAGCTGATACTCGTAGTACTACTGAAGTGTATAGTTAGAAGAAGCTAACAAAAACGTGCTCGACCGCGCGGGCTTTTCCGAACTTTAAGAGGTTTTTGTCTTAAGCAAGTTTAAAAACAAGATTGAATGTAGTAGAGTGATTTACCGTTCTATTAGGTGTTTGCTTACATTATGCTTGTTTTTTTTTTAATAATGTACGTTTTTATCAATAGGGGATCAGACTACTTTTTTTTTTTTTATAAATCCAAATTTCTTAGTTTCTGCTATCGAACAATAAAAAAATTTTTGCTCTATCTTTAAAATTGACCGAGTTATAAAGGTTTAAAATTCAAGATTAGACAGAGAGCACTTGTGACGTCATTTGTTAGTAACGCCATATAATCTCCATACAAAAAATCGTTTTTGAAAGAGACAGACATTGAAACATTAAAAAATCACTGTAAATTTTCTTTTTCAACCGATTCTGTTTTTTTCTTCGCAAATCGTCTGCTACTAATCTATATTTTAAAAATAATTCATAAATTTAGGAACAGTACGATACCCTATTTAAATAAGATTTTTTTATCATGCAGTTAATAAAAATATCCTTGTCTTATATCCAAATTGAATTTGCGTAAACTCCACATATTTCACGATGAATATTTTCCTTTTCCTCAACACCACATTATAGATACATTTCTTAGTAAATACATAAATGATATACCGATAGTCTCAGTGCCTCCCCTAGCGAAACACTCTGTTACACTTGACTCTGCCCATTATGTTTGTTCACATTCTGTAGAAATTAGGCGCCGATTGTGCTCCAGCGCTTCTACACGGCCACCTACAAACTGAGACCTCAGTTTTCATTCAAAGACTAAGCTACAAGGGGTCTTTGTTAACTGGCCGCACTGGTGCGACTTGGCTACGGAGATTTCTGTTATTAAACTCTCTTGAATGCAAACTATACTGGTAACTGTGGTATACGCACGCATTCAAACCATTCCACATTGTATGGAACTACAACTAAGTTTCAACTTATTAAGAGGTACAGCTGGATTCCTAAACAGTAAAATGACATATTATTGAAGTTGAAAGTATGCTTTCAATGAATGAATGAATGAAGTAGTATACTTTGAATGGCATGTGGGTGGGACAATACACACATTTCTTAGTATTTTCTACAACAATAGGAATAGGGTTGTACTCCATTCCATCAATTTAAAAATAACTATGCTACTTACAAAGTTAATTACACCTATTTTGATTGTCAATCAGATTTGGCGTTGTGATTTTGTACTATATTTGTAAAACTTTCTCAGTTACGTTACAAAATGAACACCATACTACAAAAGCAACTTTTTGCAACTTCTCAAGGAAAAGTTGCCTTTGTAACGTATTTCCTTACGCTGATATTTCACAATTTGTTTAAACTTTCGTGAGACTTTTCTTTGATTAAGTTGAACGTATTATTTTCGTTGTTGTTTTTTTTCCTTTTACTTGACTATAATAAACTTGAAAGTTGCGTTAAAATCTTGGAAAAAAAATACAGATTTCTTCAGATCAACGATCTTATTTAGCTAAGAGACAAATGACTATACGTCAGAGCCACTAGTACTATTATACATGATGTAATGATGCAAGTGACAATTTAAGTCTCCAAAATATGAACCAATCAATCATACCTATTTTATTTGAATATATGCGGTGGCGGTTAGATTTAGCGGTGTAACTTTGTACCATTTTTAAAACTTTCTCAGTTTTTTAGGTGTCTTAGCCTTCCGCTCCCCCCCAAGTCCACACCCGCTATATTACCACTCCGGTAGAAATAGCGATTTGTACCGTCAAAAAAAGAAAAATTCTCAGTTTAAGAATGAACACCACAAAAGCTACTTTTTGCAACTTCTCAAGGAAAAGCTGCTTTTGTAGCGTATTTCCTTACGTTCATCTTTCACAAATAGTTTAAAGTTTTGTGAGACTTTTCTTTGGGTAAGTTGAAGGTATTTATTATTGTATTATTTTTCCTTTCACTTGACTATTATTATTATCTAATATTAGAAATTCAGATACTCAAAAATAGCGTTAACATGTGGTTAACGTCCTGTAAAAAAATACAAAAGCCCTCAGATCATAATTGTAACGAACGTATTTGCCTAAGAGACAGATATCTATACGTTTTGGCCATACATAGAACCACTAGTACTATTTATTATACATGGTGTAACTGACAGTGGCAGGTCTCCACAAAATGACAGGGTAAGTCAGTCTATGATTCTGAATCATATTTCACGGAATTTCAATATAAAAGTACAATATCTATACACAGCACAACTTTCATAAAAATAAAACCGATAGAATTTAAAAAAAGCTGCAATGTAATGCAAATTACGATGCACGGGCGCGCATTCACGTTGGGGCGGTAGTTGCGCGTGTGCGTAGATATTGCAAACAAACCAGATTTTCTTAATCTTTCTAAACCTCAATAGTCGATTATATAGCATGATATATTAAATGTCCTCCATCAGGTTGTGGAGGTTGGTCACTTACACCCTGTATATAGCGGGTCGTAGCGGCTAGAGTCATGACATGAGCAGGCGTGAGGCGACAATTGCGCACAATTGACACAGATGTGTGCCTTAACAGTTATTGTAGCGTGGTTACTCATACGAGAGTGTAGCGCGACTGCCACGTTTAGGGTATCTTGATACTTTTTCTCTTCAAGTTCGCGCCCGCTAAATTACCAATTATTGCGATTAGATCAGTTATACCCTGTTACAGATAACATTGGAAAAATCTTTCATAGGACGCATATCAACCTCGATTAGCTGACAAGTGTGAATCACGAATAACCTTTTTTCTGCCATACATATATTTTTTGTCTTTTTTCCAATGTTATTTGAAATGAAGTATTGGAGAAAAAAAACTTTTTCTTTGCTGCAGGCAATATGTTTTGTGAGTATTAGACATGGAGTAGAATCACTTGCATTGCATATAGACAGTTGACACAAATGTGTGCCATAACAGTTATTGTAGCGCGGTTATTTATAGGAGAGTGTAGCGTGACTGCTACGTTCAGAGCATCTCGATACTTTTATTGCAGGAAATATGCTTTAGTTGTGACTATAAAATGAAGTGTAGAATTAATGCATTGCATACAGGCAGTTGACACAATAGGGGATCGGACTGTTCCCAAATTTACCATATTTTATGAATTATTTTTAAAATATAGATTAGTAGCAAACGATTCACGAAGAAAAAAAACAGAATCTAATGAAAAACGAATTTACAGTGATTTTTTAAAGTTTGATTGTGTGATTTTTATGTTAGGTATATATATATATATGAACTATACTGTTTGGTATGTATACCTAACATAAAGATCACGCTTCTATACTTAATACCTAATAATATTACAAATAAATATATAATTTATATAAGTAAATAGCTACTTAATATTATTTATAATTCTACTTTAAATTTATTTTCTGCGTATAATAACACTTAAATAAGGAAAATAGTTCATTTGTGTGTCATTAATTAATATAGAATCAAACCGCAGCACAATTTAACACATCCTCTTCGGTTTACTAATAAACTATAGGTATATTAAATGCCTATTAGTTTATACCCATAGCCCATAGATACACTTTTCAGTTATTTTGTATTTACAAAAAATCAGGATTTTCCCCGACATCGACATTTCTCGGTCGAAATTAAATTGTAAACGCTCTTGTAACATCAGTCGCGCTATACTTCGTTTTAGCGTTTACCATTGGACTATCCAGGACAGCTCCATTGTAGACAATGCCATGACTCTATGTAGGTAAATGTTAATAAATGTTTTGCTGATTTTCACTTAAATTTACAATCACTCATAATTAGTTAAAATATAACTATAGTTGGGTTATTATAGGATGGGTTCTGACAGCTTCATAAATTCTCATACGACGTTAACAACTTTTTTAAATAATATTCAGTTTAAAAACCATAATAGCTAAAATATTTAAAAAAAGTAACTTCACCTCTTATTTTATCATTAAACAGTATGTAATTTTACTTAATAAATAAACGAAATAAAATTAAAAAGTTTATAAAATCAGAGCTCATCCTATAGTAACCCAAGTGTAGTGGCTCTGTGAGCTGTAGACCTCGCGAGTCTTTATATATTTATGTGTTGATGTGTCCGTTTATTTTTATTTTTTCTCCACATACATCTTTGACTCCTTGAAAATTTATTAGATTTTTTTTATTTTGTTTTATTTTATTTTACCTCTTTTTATTTTTTTATTTGTTGAGAAATGTGACCTGTAGAGGAAAACAGCCTCAGTGGTGGACCTTGTAAGCTGGCAGCCCCCATATCTCCGTCATTTAAAAAAAAAAGACTCGACAAAAAAAATATCGAACCTGCTCACAAATTTTCACGAGAATCGGTTGAGAAACACGACCTGTAGAGTGGAACAAACAGATGGATAGACATACAAAAGCAATTTTGGTCAAGCTAAAATTGAGACGCATCGCTTGCTCGGTCAATGAAAATTACAAGTTACTTTCCGCTTCGATATTAGAATGATGAATTGAATATCTGTTTCGGGTGTGGGTGTTATTAGAGTTTGTTTGTTTATGTTTCCATGGTTTCCTCAGCACAGGGTACCCTTAGGGTTCAATCCTATTCGAAAATAAGTCATCAAAGAGTTCATCTTTCACCTTACCAAGGAAAGAAGTAAGTAAGTAAGTAACACTAAAAAACAAAAGAACATGAAGTTCATAATTTTGTAAAAAATGTCTTAATGCAAATACTTTAAATAAATCTCGCTAAGAAAAGAATAGTGTAAGTGCGGTCAAGTAGGTGTGGTCGCGCTATACGGCTACGACTGTTTCTGTTTAACAAGTCTGCTCCTTACCAAACACTCGCACCCGCTTATTATAGCACTTGTGTAGCTCCGGACTGAGGACTGCCGATACTCCGCTCCGACACGCCGCGCCACATGCTCTAAAGTTAATGCAATGTAGTGGCCAGTATTATTATTACTTTGTAAATGCTCATATACGATACAAATATACTTACAAGACATTAAATTAACAATACGTATGTATACTTAGATAAGTACATATCAATACTTTTTTTATCGATAAAAAAATAGGTAGATAAATGTTACTTCACTACACAAATTTTATAGCATTTCTTTTTTAAGATCCTACGTGTAAAAAAGTGTTTTTTTTTTGTTTATTATTAATGACTAATTTAAACTTATAAAAATACTTGTCAGATTTAGCTTTTGAAGAAGTAGTAAACAAAAAAAATAGTTGACATAATTAGTTCAGAGCCGTAATTAGAAATTTTAGCGCCCTCATAATAAAAATTCAAATGAAATATGAAGAATGGTAATTTTATTTTATAAGTCTAATAGTCTCGCAATTTGGTACGTAAAGTATTTGTAACTGTTATCTACTCTGCTAATAGCTTCCCCCTGAGCTAATGTCATCATAACTTAGCAAATTTTTAATTTTTATCAGATTGGCGAGTTAGAAACTAATTTTAATTCCGCAGCTACTACCTAAGCGGAAACTTTTAATTACTCATAGGAAAAAACCTTTGCTTTGATACCTATTTACCTCAAGTAGACAATTTAAAAAATATATAATACATATCCATATATAATCCAGACTTTAACCAACCTTTTGGAACCTTGATGACAGAATTTAATTAAGCTGTTACTCCGAACGGATAGTGCAGTTCGCCTAATATAATTGATAAATTAATCGTCCATATATGCTTGTGGCTTGGTCTCTCATACCACCTATCTCTAGAGCTATTAACCACTTGCAAGAGATCCCTACTCCTTCATAGACGTTCAAAAGCACATGCATTAATGAAGTGCAATAGATATAAGCCACATTAGTCAATACCCACCCAATTAAACAGATAGAGTGGATTATCAGAATAGATAGACGGCAGGTTATTGGACATGAGAGGCGGAGCGGCGTGGCTGCGGTGGCGGTGCGAGTAGGTCAGTGCTGCGTCGTCGCTTGTAATCATTCTAATTCAATTTGTGCGGACGTTTCCGCGGCGCGCGTCCGCCTGCACCCGGGGCGCTTTATTTACGTTACACCTAGGCTTGCCTCAACAGTCGCCACTCTACTGCACTTCGATTAAGGACAAATCAATAAGGCAGCCGATAGCGAGCGAGTTTAATAGAGTGAGCGAGTCGAGTCGAGCGCCCTCATTACCCCCGCAATTAGCGCACGGCGCGCTCCCGCCGACAACGCACCCCGCGCGAAAAACGAATAAAAAGAGCTGCCCTCAAAATGGCCGCCGCCTCCCCCCCTACCGCCCGCCGACCCCCGCGCCGCTTCGTGATTGCATCCCCGCAGCTCTTATAAATATGGCCGTATTCCTCCCGCCTTTACTGATTGCCCGTATACCCCCCGGCCTCCCCCCGCGACCGCGCCGCCGGCGTCTGAATAGATAAACGAGTCCACGTTGACTGACTCGCTTATAAAAATCACCTCGGCCAATCAGATTCTTTTGGCACGCTGTTCTACCCAATGGACGTCCGTAAACGCGTGTAACTCCGCCCTTAATAAGCGATCTTGGCGTATCAGCCAATCGCGTAGCGGCTTTCGACGAGTTCTGCTCTTCTACGTCGAAACGGTCCACGTGGACTGACGCACACATGGGCTCGCGTATAATGCCTCGAGTGGAAATAGCTATGACGGCGAAATGTGCGACAGCGAAAAAATAAAATGCGGTCGGTCGGTGCGGCGGCGGCGGAGTACGGAGCGAGCGAGTGGGTGTAAACAGGGGATATTTCTGTGTGGCTCGTTCATTATTATTGAATGCGCGGCGCTAATGGCAAGCCGCGGGTCGCAGGTCGCGCTTCCTGCTCCACGTCAAGCGTTCAGCAACCGCTTACGATAGATATCTATCTAGCCATTTCACTAAAACAAATATCACACCCTGGAAGTTTATTGTCAAATCCTAATAATCGTCGTCAACATTAACCTTTAAAGTGAACTTCAGAAGTTTCTCCAAAATATTAATAAAAATATAATTAACAAATTAAAGTAGCATTCACGTATGTACGCAATGTAATAATCAAAAATATTTATCTACCTGCCTACTCGTAAAAAAGAACAAGATCCGACATTCGACATTCAACAACAAAAAGTAAAAGAAACACGTCAGACGGACAGATAGGTGGGTATGCGTAGAGCGTTTGTGCCGACCTCCATCCGATAAGGCATGCTTGTCCGGCCGGTAGCCACTGAACTCACCATTCAACACATATCTCGTTCTGTGAAAAAATAACTTAGCAAGAAAAAGGCATAACAAGTCAGGTAGTTGTAGTATGGTAGTGTTTTAATGAGTTCCGGAATCATGCGCTAAAAAATAGCGCCCCTGAATTGTGTCGCCCGAAAACCTGTGAACATTACTTTTTTTAACCCTAATATTCAACGTAATTTGCGTTTTAATGATAATAAGAGCAATTCATTACTTATTAATCTTATTATTATTAGATAAAGTAATAAGCCATTCAGAATGAAGATAAAAATCTCTGTTATCATTATATTACAGCATTCTTTCACGAAGCGTAATCTTATTAATGTTGTACAAAATGAATGTTAAATTGAATATCACTTTAGGTAGGTAGGTATTTCGTATCCGATCCGCCTGATAAAGGATAAATTAATGTTATGGCAACTGTACATTTTGTCAACTAAAATATTGAGAAAATAATTATTTTTCCTTAAATCGAATTGTTTACCATAAAACTCGCCATACGTGGGAGACGAAAATGGATAAAAAAAATGTGAGGAATATAAAATCGAATAAACTTCAAGCCTATTATACACTTTAGAAAGAAAGAAGCAATCATTATCAAACATTGTTGTATTGTTTCCGTCGGCGGCGGCGTAATAACGATCTCTTAATTAGAGACGAAATCACTCGCTCTTAACACTTCACAGCACTTGTAATTACCACAGCACTTTCTTTTCCATCGGCGCTTTCGTTTCATTTATTTAGGCTATGATAAAACCGATAGGAGCAATGGAAGCCGTGTTATTAAAATGTTCATAGAATGGTAATTTAAGGTAGTACCTATGATGTGTCAATCAACGAACGAAAAGCGATTGTTATATTGGCTGCAATTCTGTCAAACACGGCTTAATCAGGTTCATTTAATTAATTATGTTCTCAGAGGAGACAGGTGATAAACGAATATTGTTTAATAAACGTGTTAATCAATTTTAGATATTATTATTATTAATTTCTGCGTCTAAAATTAATGTAAACAATTCTAATTATCAGTTGTCTTTTTTATGTATTTATTTTAGATAAAGTTTTGTGTTAACCAGAATCAAAGGCTCATTGTTGTGAGTATAGTGATGCCACCGACAAGGATGGAGTGCGAAGTGTGGCGCAGAGTGAGCGATAGGCGAACGTTGCACAACAACCATTTTGTAGTCGATGACCAGACACTCGACTCTTCGAGAGCGCATTTTAACAGATGGGTGTCGAGATAATTATTGACTTATGAATCTTGTGATTAGATCAAACAAAGATGTTGTGAAATTTGGCAGTTGGCGGACTTTAAAAAAAATATTAATTTAACGCTCCGAATAAAGGCTGAAATATACACTATCAACACACAACTAAACAAAAGTATAGTGAAGAGATAACAGTATTTTAAAGCATTATTTCCGGAATGTTCATGAAGTTATTTTTAAGCATAACATTTAAATTAAAGCACAATTTTTACTGAACAGTTATTAATTTGTTTTTATGCAGTGCCATTCTAGTTCCTTTTTAATAATAGGTCTACAAAATAGAAATAGAGTAAACATGCATATCGAGCCATAAAAATAAGATCAAAACATTAAACGTATTCACAACAGTTCACACCTTTACTAAAGTCAATACCTACGGCATTTTCGAATACAGATTGCATGCGATTTCAACTACAGCCATTAAATATTAATTCTTAAGCAAAAAATACCTCAGGGCCCATATGAATAAATGGATCGAGTCGAATGCGGACCTTCTGGGAAGCGGGGTGGCCTTTTCAAATGGTTGCTTTTTGCGCGACACAAAGGCGGGTTATACAACTAATTGTTCGCACCGGGTAATTATGCAGTGCATTTTGTTTGTATCCAGATCGGTGATCGCCCAACAACCGTGAATCAGCACTCCCCAGATGAAACAGATCAAACTTATTTATTTATTATTATTTAAATAATCGGCTTTCATGACCGAGCGGTAAAACGTTTGACTCTCATTACGAGGGTTCTTATTGTATATTTTCTCTGAAAATTAACTAAGTATATTAATAAATTCATTGCTTACATTATGATAAGTTAAACGCACGTTTGTTTTACTCATCACATCACTCGCTCATCAATTGATCGCTCATTTACTATCATCATGTGGACCTGGTAGGTAATCTGCAAGTTATCTTTAACGCTAAAACGGCACAAATAAATATAAAACCTACTTCTTCTTTTTACCCGACTGCTTTAGAAGGAGGGTTATTAATTATTTTTCTTGTATCATTATTATTAAAATGTTAGATGCAAATATAAATTACACTGCGTAGAATCTTGATCATTGAATTGACAAACTTGATCTGATAAGGTGTTTATTACCGTTTTTGGAGGTTGTAAATTAAGCGGACACGAAATATCGGGTCGACAAACTTACCTAATTAATTAGAGCTTATCTTCCGATCGTTTTACGAAGTGGTTAACATAGCTAAACGGTCTACATCGGTGAAGGGGAGGACAATAATTTTAGTGAAGTATGTAGTTAGTATAAAGTAATTATAGTATGATATTTGTACAAATATAAATTATTTTCTACAATATTTGTTTATCACCCAAGTAATTTCTATTACCTATTCAATGCACTTCCTTAACACCAAATCCATCCCTTTTAACAGCATCATCATAAAATAATTTCAATATCAATCTACATAGCGATAACTACGCGATAAAACAAAATCTTTTAATTATCTTTAGCGCCCCCTTAATGCGGCCCTGTACCCAGTGCGATGTCGTTGCTGCGATGCGGGGGCGATATCGCGGTTATTTATCGCAATCGTTTGAGGATCGCGCGTGAGATCCTGGATCGGCGCGGGAGCTATCACATCCATCTTGGCGCGATGGAGCGGCAATTGGAATTTTTGAAGGTGCCGGCAGCCATGTGCATTTATCAGGCTGATGGCTGCACACACACGGAGCGTCTTTTAAAAGCAGATATGATATATCGTTTAAAGAAGAGTTTGGGTTAAAGTTGAGGAATATAATGAAGTCTAGGCTTCGTCGTTTCGGTACAAACAGATGAAATTGTTGAAAAAATGTTCCTTTATACTATCTACAATACTTTTTGTCCCTGAGCAACAAATGCTGTTTACTATAAATAAAATTGTTAAGTATTCGTTACCGTTCCTGCACATACCTTATTTATTACCTACTTGCAATATTAGGTCAATTATAATACCTAACCATAAACTTGGTACATAAATAAACCTAAACAATTAATATAAGTAGAACAACTTATCTAAACATATTTTAAGCTACATTGTTACTTTAATAAAGAAAATGATACCTATATAGTACTAAGTACGTAGCGTTTTATCTTAGTAATTACTTGCTTAAGTTCCAATATCTTACATTTTACAAAATTAGCACATTATGTATAGTCCAATTTTAAGCACATTTAGCTGGTACCTAGCTGACTTAATACAAATTTGCACTTATTGAGATCTTATAAAAAGTTCAAAAGATCCAATTACTAACATGTAAAAGTTCTTACAAGGGGAAAAGGTGCATAATTTTTGTTCCTAAGTGCAGATGTTGTAAGCTTGATGAGGATTAAATTCTTGCAGACTAATTTTTACATAACACGAGGCTATCTTATTCAATGGTGGTCATAACAACGTAAACTTAACGATGTAATATTAACAATTACGCTTTCGATTATAATAAACTCGACGCGCCACTCCCTACACGTTTTTATCGGAAATGTTTTAATCATAAGCTTTTTGAAATAAAGGCCACGTTTCACTATTAAGGGAAGGAAAACGTATTTATAAAGGAAATTAATTAACGGTCAAAACTTTTTATCAGTGTACGTGCTGAAACTCACAATTTTTGTAATAAACGGTGCGTGGTAGTAAAATATTCGAGAATATTTTTAACTAGTGGACGTCCTTTACGTGCAAGTAAATTAAAAATAAACGCCATAGACGTTGTTTTATTTTAACTTTTAAGGTACAATTATAAAATCAATAACATTATTTCAAGCTAATACTTAAAATAAACGTTTCCAGTGATAACAAGTTGTCACACTTTGTACTTTTTTTTATAATAAAATTCTTGGTATTATCAACGATGCGACCCTTTTTTATAATGGCCATTCAATATTTATTAGAGGACTTATGTCGAACAATGGGTACAATAATGCAGAAAAGATAGTCTTCCCTGTCAAACCCAATAATATGTTTTTTCCTTACTCGTAGGATATTTCGTACGATTAGTCATCAATATTTCTAGAAAGGCGCCAAATTGTTCTTCTATTCTTTATCACTCTTTTTCCTTGACATAACACTGCTACAAGATCTGCTATGTAGTATCAACAAAATAGTTTATGAAATCCACTCGACTCATATTCCATAATTTTATTTGAGTAAGTTTCCGGAGCCTGGCGCCAGCGGATGTTGACTCTTCTCAGATAACAGTCGTCAAGCTGAGCCAACGAAAAAACCTAACTCTTCCGATACAACACGAGGCTTGGGGTTCATTTCCCTTTTAAATTTATATGCTTTACAAACTTACAAAATATACTTATTTTTAAGTTAAGATTTATTGCAATTTTTCTAAATTATTTATTTTGCTATCCAACTGTTTGATCTTATACTTAATACGGTCTAAGGGTCTGATACATCAAATTACATGTATATAGGTATATTACCAAAACTGTAGAGATTTGTAAAAGTTTATATAAGTAACTTTGTTTTCGTAAAAAAACTTAGTTTGCTTACTAGCTTGATTTAATTAATTTAATAATAAAAAAATACTTACACATATAGGGACATTAATTTTTTTGTTTCATACCCTCAATACGAACCTCAGTCACTGGCCATAAAGTTTTATTCCCGGCCATATTTTGACATATCATTCGACATTCAAAAGAATAGTTTTTACGGTGGCAGGCACCAGCACCACACACGTCGCGCGTGTGTTTACATAAAGGGTGGGCTGTTCTGCAGCGACCACCTCGCGGTCTGGCTCTGATAACAAACAAGGCAGTATTGAGTTCAGTTATTGCCAGGCAGGTCTTTAATCTACATGCGTACTGCCAGTAATGAATGGCATTGCTGAAAGATGAACAATTGCGATGGGGATTACAACTACATTGATTGAAAGTCACTCAGCGAAGCGAGCTATAGAACTAATCTTGGTGTTAGGATTAAAAACTAGAATTTTCATTACAGAAACATGTAACTTTTAGAGTTTGTAAGAAGTGGCAAACGGTACTTTTGTGATTCTATCGTAGTAGCAACAGAACTGACAATATAGGATTAGGTCAGCTAACTCTGGAGGACACTTCAAGGCGATTTGCGTAGAATAACTGGCCTTCATTGCAACAAAATACTCTGTAAACTGGATGGAACTGGAAATAGACATCTCAAGATCATTGACGATGATAATAATTATTTCACATGGAATAAACTTTCACCAAACACTTTTAATAGATTTCTTGATAAGAATGAAAACTAATTAACACCTTTGAAGTGTTTCAGAGACAATAAATAGCCTTTTCAACTAGATAAGGGAGCTTGAATCTTAAGTAGTTATATTCAATTAAAATAAATGCTTAACATTTCCAGACAAGGTATGTTTCATTAAAAATGAGTTATTCTGTAGATCTTAAACAGTTAATGAGTTCTTATTTTGTTTGGTTTGTATGTGGATCCTCTTAAGTCGTCGAAAACTGTAAGATACTGCAATGCAGTTGAAACATAATCACATGAACATAGCAGAATAAGTTCCTAGAAAGCACATGTGCACTCGGTTTCCGAACTGTAAATAATAAAATATACATCGCGTACTTTCAGAGAAACTGCATCAATTCAAAGAAAATAGTTTTAGGATTTTGTCGAAATTTTGCTTTATATTAACATTTCATATTCTAATAAAAAATATATATTTTATAAACAGGTATTTTGTATGTATTGTATTGTACCATGTGTGTGAGAAGAAAATTGATTTTTTAAATTAATCTAATACTTTAAACAAGCAATTCTTGTAGACAGTTAATTTCGCCACCTTTGATAACGTATCATTAGCTCAGTCTCAAATCGTGTTTTTTATTAATGTTTTTTTATCTTTACTTTTTATTTTTTCATTTAGTTCTTTTAATAATAAAAATTAACAGAGAAATCGAAATTTCTATATATTCTTTCTCAGAAGTTATCCAACACATGGTACTTCAACTTACATGGAGGTGAAATGCGTTTTTTTTTTACTTACTATAAAAATATTAAGGGCCTCCGAGGTTATGAGTAATGAGAGGTATTTAAAAACTGGATGTTCCACGAGAAAGTTGTATTTTGTTAGTAAAATAAACAAAACAACGCGAACAAATCTTTCGTATGTTCTGATCTATTGATGACTCATACATTGTTCGTAGTTACATTACGTCTTAATTTCTAAAGGAAGTCCAAATTATCGTAATTATACCTCTCCGCGCAGGCGCAAATTGATGATCGAGGCGCGTGCAAATTGACAGGAATTAGAGGCCTTGTTCAAACAGGATCTACACTGTTAACTTTGAAAGTGGAACAAGAGTTCAACATTTTTATACAACTCAAGT
Organism: Carpatolechia fugitivella; assembly: GCA_951230895.1. Classification (NCBI taxonomy): domain Eukaryota; kingdom Metazoa; phylum Arthropoda; class Insecta; order Lepidoptera; family Gelechiidae; genus Carpatolechia; species Carpatolechia fugitivella. Next base: position 6,535,682 of record OX579660.1, read on the forward strand.
TCATGATGAGTGAATAAAAAGGCTAAACGTTTTAGATACATGTAATATTTGAAAATTACGGTACTATTCTGATTTTTTTATGCTATTTTATAGTTATTTTTTATAATAATTTATTAATTGAAAACTAAGATTTATACGAGGTACGACTTATTGGCTCTGTCTTACTTGAAAGCAAGTTACAAATGTATTATATTTTTCATATTGTTTTAATGAACTTCATTAGTTGTAAAAATGAATACGTGCCTAAAAAGTTTAATGCCAAACCAATAATTTTCTTTAACATTTATCTTCACCATAATTTTCTGCTTTTCCCTCTTTTCTTTCTATTCTGCTACATGTTCTTGCGTACCTTCCCTTGAAGCAAAATTACCTTAAGCCCCTATGCTCAACCACCTTCGGCTACAAATTACCTACAGGCATTTAGCACGTGTTATATGACCACTCGGGAACAGATTGCCTTCCGTGAGTAATTCCTGATGTAGGACAGCGGTCCGAGCCTCGGCTTCGGCCTCTATTTGTCAAGATCCTTTGCCACCTCGCCTGGGATGTAGAATCATTGAACATGGTAATTAAGGATAACGAGAGTTTAATTAAGTAAAAATTTTTGCAACTTCAAAATATTGCAATCTAAGTTCATCTTAACATAAACTATGTATACAGTAAACGATTCTGTATCTACTTATATACCTACCATAGGTATTTATCGGTATAGTTAGTGAATTCTCCATAAATCTCTTGCGTGTGCCTTGCTCAGCAGTTACTTACGTGGAAAGTGTTTTGTCTAGTGAGTGATTGTCTATAATAATGTCTACTGCTCAATTAGTTACGGCAATATAATAGTAAAAATTAATAGAATAAATATGTGGGGACATCTCAAACACGGCCATCTGATCCCAAACTAAGCAGAGACAAATTAAATTTAAAACAAATAAACAACAACACAACACAAACTTCACTTCGACATTATCTTTACTAATTCCGAAAGATGAAATATTTTTGTATAAAGCAGTACTAGAATAAGAAAGAGTGTGAAAAAAAATATGAACTTGGATTTCACCACTTCATGTACTTCTTTAACTTTTATGTGTACTAACAATTCGGTTTAGTTGTCAAAATAAAGAATTTTATTATTATTATTAAAATGGTAGACTATTTACATGAACCTAATATTTTAGGGACAAGAAGGGTATATATATTGTCTTGTTTGATTACGTAAATCGCGGAAATTTAAACAGAAATAAAATATGAACACAAGTCGACGAAATGGTCATCTGTATTATTAGTATTATTTTTTGTCATTTAGTAAGAAACTTTTGTCACGCCACGCCACCAAAGTTACTGAGTACTTCAAATGGCAGATTAGTAAAAACTCAATTAACACTCAACAGAATTGACAGTGTATTGTAATGATGTTAATTAATATCCGGCTGGCCGTGTTCGCACCACTATTAAAGCGCTACTAAACGGTTGAATGGCTTCGGACGAATTTATACATCGATACAGTAGTAAAAACTGGTTCCAGTAGCTGGACTGGACTGCCGTTTACTTTGGGCCAGTTAGTGGTTCTTAATGCAAGCTGGCTCAAACGATCATATTAATGCAATTACGCTGTAAAAATAAATTTAACGGAGCGATACTTTTTAATACAAAATGAGACATTATTGTTAATACTGGTCGACATGATTGACGACCGCTTTGGCCTTGTTGGCAGGCCTTCTGTGCAAAGGTCTTAGGTTCAATTCCCAGCCGCCGCCGGTCAAACATAATATTTAATGAAAATGATGAAATTTAATATTTGGTTGTGTTCAGGTGAAACTTGTATGTAATAGAAAGCTGTAAGTGTGACGCAAGATATATTTCTTTTAACTCTTTATCTATCGATGCCATGGATCTAGCTACTGTGCTAGTGTGAATTAGCCTTACCAGCCACTAGATTGGAATGTTGGGTGCTATCCACAACCTCGCGAGCTCCTCCGATACAGTATAGAAGCAGTTTTATAGTTCTGGTCAGTGTTTTTAACTTCTTTTATTTGTTCTGTTGAACCTTTCCAAATATGGTAGGCTCAGTGAGGTAGAGATTTCAATAAAATTACTATCAGGCAACATTCCTTTATTTTTAATTAAAGGAGTAAATAGGTTTTTTTTTTCATTGCAAGTCTGACCATGTACTAATATTTGTTATCAAAAGTACTGTTACTTTAATTATTGTTAATAAGATAAAATCCTGAAGAGAAGATCTCTATAACATTATAGACTAACTTTGTTACTTCAACAGATTTGATTAAAAATATTTTTAATTCTACAAGCTCTCAGAAAATATACCAAAGTGAGCTGTAATTTATGCTGCATGTATCAAATCGAGATTCTAAAGATTGACTATTTCACTTAGTCATCTATCTACTTATTTTAATAAGAGTGTGAACGTGTCAGAATGAGCTTCATAATAATAACCGTCGATCGGCACTCAATGCTACCTATTCAATAGTGGTATTATTATGAGCGCCGAGAGAGGCGGCGCGTCTTGATTAATTAAACATCCTTTTAAGAAAAAAACCATCAAATTTGACAGGCAACAATTATAATAGGTTTTTATTGAATAATTAATGCTTATATGCTTATGAAAAGTACTGTCGTCTAATTTAATTTATATTCTAGTATTTCAACTGTTATACACTATCTAAGAGTAGGTACATAATTATTACATTATTTTTTCCGCAACATGTTTTTCCAGAAATTCAATGTTATTATTTTTAATCCCTTGAGCTCAGATCAAATAGGTACTCGTAAGTATAAACTATTGACAAGATGTGGTTTTCCTTTTATTTATTTTTCTTTACAATAGATGGTGTCAATCTAACTAAGTAATACTTTACTTCTTTAGTATTTATATAATACAGGTACTTAACAAACAATGTCTAACTTTAATGGGTACCTATATCACAACATCATAAAAATCAAAGTCCAATAAAAGCCAAGTCAGTCGAGTTAACATAAAGTAAGCAGCACGGAATTAAGACGTTGCATCTACTTGGTGAGACACCTCACTCGCTTCAGGGCGGGGGCAAGGGTAGATGACACGATCCCTCCCCCGACCAACCCTAGAAAATCCCCAAATAATACGTATCTATTAGAGCGTATATCTCCGATTCGCCTAAGTATTCCTCAAACATGAAGATAGTCGACGAAAAATTCGAGTGGAGAAAATATGTATGGCAGCGGTATGCGAGGGAGGCGGGTGGTCGAAGGGAATGGGCGGGGGGAGGGGAGGTGTCGCCCCGCGTCAGTCGGCTTGCAGAGCGCGCGCAAAGCAGACGTGCGCCGCGTCGAGTGAATCACGATACGCGAGTGACTGACGTGAAAGTCCCGACTGAGCTTCAGAAGTGTCTTTTGTGTGAGGTGGAGTGTGTGCTGTGCTGTTACTATACGAGTGTAAAGGACTATGACAGTGTGTGTCTGACGTGGGGATGTATCCTAGCGCGGGCGCGATGAACGCCGCCGCCGCCGCCGCTGCCGTGGCGGCCGCAAGGCATCCGGTGAGACAACACGACACATCACATAAATCACTCAGATAATCTTCCCGACGTCGCCTTACATTGTTACAAACTCGTTAAAAAGTATGAAAGCGCGGGGAAAGTTCGCCGCGCGACGTTAAATTAAAATTACCTGCACTGTGTTGACACCTGCATTGTTTTACTAGGTCATTTACTTGAAGGTACAAAGGAGTGCAAAGAATAAGATTATAATAATAAATGTTGAAATGCTAATAGAAGTGTACCCAATTAAAAGTGGAGTTAACGTGTGTTCTTAACTACATTAGCGCGCGCGTTGATGTCTTTTGTACGGCGAAATTGCAAGCGATACTGCTACGAGTCTAACCGATGCGTTTTGAAGATAAAGTTAAAACTATTAACGTAGCAAACAATTTTTTGCTGTTATTCAATGCTGTAACAAAAGGGAACAATCGCAAGAAACATGCCAGTCGTAAAAATATATGCTGAGGAATAATAATACAGTGCTCCGGGGGGTCCCGGCCGGGGGCGCAAACAAACAGGAGAGCGCCCCCCGCGGCCAGCCGCGATTGTCAGACACACTCAATTACCCGTGAAATTGCTTACAAATAATTTTATTATATACTAAAACTTCAGCTTCCTTCTTAAATAAAACTTCGTCGCTTGAAATTCGAACTGAAAAATGTAAAATAAGCAAACATTTTATCCGCACCATATGTTTCCGACCACAATCCCGCAAGACTTTAAAATCGGACTTTATATCGGAGTAATAGGGTTGAAATTATTATGGAGCCGACGACGACGGCTCGCCGCAAGCCGCGGCATCTGTTCCCGCGCAGAGGAAATTAACCACAATTTAAAAATCAATTTTCTGACTCACACCGCTCATACTTTATTTAATCTTAGTCTTTTGATGCCTCGTAAACTTTGTGACTCTAGTTTCATGTAATTGCACAAAATGACTTCGGTTATTACCCGTCCTACATTTACTTAACGCGACTTTAATTTGTTTTGAACTTAGTTTCAAATTAAACGACTAATTGTTACTTCAATTTGAATATAGAAAATTGACTTTAGATCTCTTGGCTCGTATTAATAAACACGACTGACTCAAGTTATGACAAACTTAGGAGCGTAATAAAGATTTAGTATCGAACGGTCGCAAACGTAAAAAGTCTATAGTAGCAACTCGTCTAAATCGCAAGTGGTCTTACTTAAATAAAATAGTGCCAGTTTTTAAACAGACACTTCGAGAGTTTTATAGAAAGAGTTGACAAAATCAAATCAACTTGATATTCGTTAAAGTAAATAAACAATTTAATTAAATTATGTAAATGAAAGCTGTTATTTATAGTGTAATTAACAACACGCGGGGAATAATCACGATCTGATACAGCGAGTGACGAAACGGACCGATGGCGTTTTGTCATCCGTTTATTCGTTATTACTCGTAGCAGGCAATTTAGCTGTCCATCACGCGATCTCCATTAGACCATAAAAAGTTTTTGCTGGGTGATCATCAATGTAGGGCTGCCGAGACATGACACTTTCTCTTACTCGTCATTTTATCAGTAAATATTTATAAGTATTAAACTCTTTAAGTTTGATCAGAGTCTATTTGAAAAATATTTGAGATTGCCATAAATAAAATTAGTAGGAACGTCTATAAACTAGTTTTTTATCTCGTTTGCACGGGACAAACTTTATATTTAAATAGATAAGGATAAGGCTATCTTGTACCATACATTTTTTTCAAGCAATTGGGTTTTCCAATCTAGCAACCCTAAGCGTAGCACACAATGGCGCGAGACGTACGATTATGAGTGCGCATTCCCACGCGTTCATGTGCACGCCGCTTTATAAGTTTATTGTTGACATTCACGACCATTATGTCGTGAACTCCCCTACCTATATTCGCCATTTATAGCAGTTAAGTGCTATAGCTTTTTAAGGGGCCTTAATGACTTGGTCAGCGCCGCTAAGTACAGGAAGTCGCTCGACGCATGTCTTTTGATGGATGCTTATTAGCCTCAGCTGTTAATGCTCGCCTTATGCGGATTAAGTAGCCTTTTTGTAATATGAAGACGTTCTTTTTTTATTATTCGACAAAATGGAATTCATGCTAAGGCTTTAATTAAAACGAGCAATTATACAAAGATGGATTTTCCAGTGTTAACTGCAAATTGTGAAAGTATATTTTTGAAGTGACGCAGTTTTATGAGTCGTATAATGGGCATGTGAGGGGTATTAGGTGGACCGGGGAGGGTGTTAATGTAAATGTATATTTGCTCAAAATCCGTGTCGCGTCCTACTCAGTCAATATTTGACAGACGGAATTACCGCTACGAACAAATGAGATGGCGTCTCTTCACATATTTCCAAGTTTCTTCAAACATTCTGCGCACACAAACGTTCAGAATATTTTCTTTGAGATTTGGTTGTTTGCTTTGGTTTTAATCTATTATCTCATTTATTTCAAGGCAGATGAAAATATTTGTGAGATTGTTGGAAACCTGTGTCATTGGTAGGTGGAAATAGGTCTCAAGAAGGAAGTTCGTCATCGGAGATTATCTGTTTGATAACTCTTAAGTTGAGTCAATGTTCGCCCAAAATAATTCCCTCTCGCTTGATAAGGTATCAGTTTGCTCAAACACGGCATTTGGAGCACGCAAACAATGCTTCGTCATAATCAAGATGCCATCGAGCACATAGTTGAGTAATTACTCGTAACCGACATGCAACCAGATAGCAAAGATACTTCACTATAAATTGTTTACATTATACGTGTTACCACTTTAATTGATAGGGTTAGTGGGTTGATTCATAAAGATAGCCTGAAGATTTTTGCTTGCGGTTTCACTCGCATGTTGTATGGATATCGTGTTTTCTATGTTAATAAATAATTAAGAACTTATTAATGTTAATAATATGTTACGTACGTTGCTAAATCAAAGCAAACCAAACTCAAAGTTTGTCCTGTGAGATATTGCCCGAACTAAATTAGTAGTCTGAAAGGTCCCTTTTCCCCTTCCTAGAACTGTCGATGTCAAAGGAATGACCCCACGTACGTCAGGCGACAAACGGTGTTGTGTTTCTCAGAAAATAAAATCACCTTTTTGATCCCTATGCTACCATATTAATTTACTAGCATTTTTACCACTCCATTCAAAAATGTTTTAACATTGTAAAGAAACATAAAAATATTATAAACTCTATGTAGAGGACGGTAAAGTGGGTAATGGACGCGACCGACTCGACGTTAAGTCGTTGTGTAATAAAGCCAATCTCGGTGTTCAAATATTTGTGTATGCTTGTTTGCTTTGTAAGTGCGAATGGTGTTTAGATGTTTACAGAGCCGCTGAATTTGGGCTTGTGGAGCTAGCTGGCGATTACTAATAAACACTTGATATCGATCTATCTTTATATTTCTCAAAACTCAATTTACGTACCTTTCAAGAATTTCCAAGAATCTGTAATAACTTTAACCTCCTTTGCAGATCGGGCAGGTCCCATTCACGCGTTTCGAATTTCGAAGTTCAATAAAAATAAATCCCCCCAGGTAGACGTGGGCAGACAGACGTATTCAATAATTTGAAATAAGAACACGTTTTCTTTTTATATCCGTTTAAAGGCATTCTGTTTAGTTTTGTTTTTGTGGCGGGCGCGCGGCGGCGGCGCGGGCGCAGCGGCGGGATGCGGGCCTTTCATCCGGGCTCTACACAATACTGCCACTCAAAAACTCTTCATTGTATTTTAATTTGACCTTTTCGGTGATAATTTATGGGAATCTTTTTTCTGAGTGGAACGTTTACTCACTCTATTATTACCGTGGATTATTTTCATTTCTTTTGTGATCGATTTGAAGTTCGGATGATCGAACTCTCGGCTATTAGTTTAAAAGTTATCAGAGGGGCTGACCGGATCTTTATTCCGTGAGAAACTTGCTCTAAACAGTTATTATTACGATTTGAATTAATTAAAATTAATTGAACATCGTATAATAAACTGACGCGTTAAATTTAACATTAATTAACTAGTCGCTTATGATTGGACGTTCATTAATTTTATTCCAAACACATCAATTAGTATTAAATGCCGGACATAAGTTATCAGTTTCTCAATCGATTTAATAAACAGTTGTATAACGTTAAAAAAACAGTAAAGTATTTCTTTAAGCTGGACGATTGGCATGTTATACAATTTTATTGTTGGTCGAATTTATTTAATCCACTCGTAATGTTATTTTATATGGAGATTAAATCGAGCTCGTAAAACAGTTTGGCTGTAATGCCGCACGGCGCGGCCGAAAGCGAAAATAACAGGGTCACATTAGTGGTCGGTCGGCCGATACAGGCCGAGTTAAACAAATAATTACGCGATGGCTTTATGACTTATTGGCGCTATAAATGAGAGCCGTGTTCCGGTCCGTTCGGCTCGCTAGACATGACAACGATTTTATTTTTTACGATTCGATTAGGCAATTACACGAAACAACTTCTGATATTTGCTAGTTCATTACTACATTTAAATGCTAGGCTAACCTATTCGGCCAAGCAGACGGAAATGCATCTCGAAATAGAGCTAATCCGCTAGCTGTGGGCGAGCCAATGGCTCAGGTAATTTTGTAACACATTGACAAGTTGACTCGTAAATCGGAATCCAGTTTGTAAACGATTTGTTTGACACAAACATAGCGTAAATTTTACTTAATATGTTACAAGTTATTTACGTGACATACATAGATTTATTAGAAAAGGCACGTGTCATACAATAAAGATTTGTAAAGTACAAACAAAAAGTCCCGTATTTCATTAAACCATGGCGTCAAGTACTGTGTTTGCACTAGACCAGCATAAAAATGGCCGTCGTAATTTACAAATGCTGAAAATGGCTATTAACTTGCTACAAAAAGGGGTAAAGTTGTGTACACATGGCCACATAACACGCCGCGTTCTTTCAGCTACTGTTGCCTCTCATGGTCGTTTTGTTCTTATCTCCTTAGCACACAACATGCCACTTTCAATTTACTTTTATTATTCGAACGAGTGATCCAGCGATGTGAACATGGATAAGTAATTACTACATCTCTTTGCACTCAGCCTATACGTTTATTTCGTTTTTTAGTTGGAGTCCAGTGTCAAATCGTATAAGGAGAACTTGATATTGATTTTAATCTTCAAATAAAAACTGGACTGGTTATAATCTTATTCTACTTATTTCCCAACGAGTCGAATACTTTTTTCTATCGTATAGTCTTGCGCATATCTGAAGTATTTCAGTAGGAGTCCATCAATGATCAATAAAAGTTAATTTAAAAGTTCCGAGTAAGCACGACCGAAGGGGCCGTTCGTCTGCGGTCGCTCGTCGATGTTATTACGTTATTAAGCGCGATCGCATGAGGCCGCAGCTATCTCCCGGTGGTTACATTCACTAAATTCTCGGGCACATTTTTCCCGGCCCGATTGTCCGCAGCTCCATTTACAACGTCTACACGCCGCGCCAGTTCCTTTTACGCTTTTATTTACGCTCCTTTTATTATTTTTAAAGTCCGTTTGTTCCTCGCGCCGGCCGGCTCGGAGCGCGGTTATTTATTTTTTGCCGCCGCCGCCGGCCTCCCGGCGACCGTGTGTTGTTGTGTCCCTCGCTTTATTTTTATTTTCGTGCTTCTTATTATGGAGTTAGTTTTTTATTTATTTTTTTACTTTATTATTACGTGCTCGCGTGTTCGCGTTACTTTATTTTTGTGTTAAGAGGCGAGCAGTCGGTTGTTTTTCTTTTTTTTCATTAATCGAGGCTCACACCGAATTATGGTCATTAAAGGATAATTTGTATTATGGTAATTTGGGATGCGTGTAATTTTTGTTTCGTGATAGGAATGTTTTTGTGAGGGGACGTGGATTGATGAGTCGTGGTGTGCGAGTGAGGCCGCATTGCGTGATGATGAATTTAAGGTTGTTAAACGGGTTTAAACGGGCTGATTTCCTTTCTTTCTAGGAAGCGTTTAAGTAGTTCGACTGGCATTTTTCGCTTGTGTATTGGCAGAGGTCCAATGGACAGTAGAACGGCCAATACTGTTGCATTGTTGCACCGACCGGGAACTAGTTAAAGAGAAGGACATAGTTTAACAAACGCTGCATCGTCTCGGTACTTGTGATCGAGGCGATTAGGGCATTGTAAAATAAAAGCATTTTTTTACCATGGGAAATATTTAAGTGCTGTAACAGTTGTATATTGTTCACAGGGGCCTCCGCAGCCTGGCCAACCAATAAAGTTCACGGTGGGGGAGTCCTGTGATCGGATCAAAGAAGAATTTAATTTCCTCCAGGCGCAATATCATAAGTAAGTACATATTTCAAAAATAAGACGATTATGTGTTTCGGAGGGCACGTTAAGCTGTTATTTACGGAAGAAGTTGTTACATAACAATTATCAAAGTATCTCTGACAGCATGGTTTGTGAGGTTGATCATGAAGCTTTCAATCCACAGGATGAGGTTTGCGTTGGTCATCAACGTGCCTTACGTACCTATTACTTATTACTAAATGAACAGCAGAAATTAAAATCTTGCATCTATAGCTTCATTTGTAGTCATCATAAATCTTATTTACCGTGTAATTTGTGACTAACCTGCATATTCTGCATAGCCTTTTTTAAACGTATAATGCAATACATTTTATCGGATTTAATCCCAAAAACCTGATAAAATATTTATTGGAAGTGTAATCTTTGAAGATAATTTAATGCTTGCGTAAATCGTAGGATTAAGATATTTTTTATCATTTAATAATCTTAGTAAATTACTAAATAGCTGAAATCATTGAAATTTTTTACATGTGTAATATAAATTGCTAGGATGATTAATTTCGAGATAGTTAGGTACGTGATTAATTTCATGTAAGTAGATTAATTGAGTAAACAGGGCGATTGTTAGACTTATCATTAATTAACCTTGCATTTTAGTAACAATTTTGTATTAATTTAATTTTATAGAGGGCTTACATTTCAATTCTCCAAAAATACACACTTACAGTTAAAACGACAAAACACAGAAAGTAAATAAAAAGGAACCTGGAAGTATCGTCTTAAATCGTTGTTATAAAATAAATCGGCTAAATAGAGTTGATCCGGGCTTCCCCTGTCAAAGGACCTGTCCCTTTTGAGAACACTATTTTAGACCCTTTGTGTCGTCGCCCTTTTTGTGACCCTCTATTGTTGTGTATAAAAAAACCCTGAGCCGATCCTTCGAAGATTTTTCTTTTAAGAGATTAACAAAATGATACAAAATAAAAAGGCCAATAAAAAGTTTGTTGGGTTGGGAAAATATCAACAAGTAGGTTGATTTATCAATGGAAGTATCCGAGTATGCTTATCTTTAAGCATAATAATTAGATAGGAGAGGCTAAGCTTGCTTATTATAAGTGTAAGTATAAGTACAGTTGTAGGGACTTATCATAGTTTTATCTAAGAGTAGGGTAATTACAATTAGTAATATTGCACTTTTTTTACAAAGAAAATGTATCGTGTTTATTGTTATTTGTCCCCACACAAAGAGGCTCGAGCTATTTTAATCCAATATAAAATTTGCAGAACGAGGCACTCATTGAACTTAAAGTAGCTCAGCTAACTTGATACAAAATATTCCACTTAAACAATTTGTTGCATGAAATTGTACTTGTAACTTGTATAATCTAGAAACGAGAGCTGTCAAGCGAGTCTGATAAAAACTGTATTCTCAACAAGAGTGACCCACTCGCGATAACGACTATAAAATGAGCCATTTGTTGCCCGCCAGTTATCTTATTTGTAACAAGTGCTCCTTAAATAGGACGTGAGTGTTTTGATTTGTTGATGGAGTATCTACTGAGTGTATGTGGCCAGTATGTACGTACGTATGTTAGTCATCGGTCTCGCATTTCATCTGTTTATATTTTAATGGTAGAGGTTTCAAAGCGGTTTATTTCAGAAATTCAGGTAGTGAATTTTTAATACAACAATTTTATTTTTATCCATACTAACATCACAGTTACGTAATTCAACAGTATTTAATTTAAATGTTACTTCCAGTTATTATCTTTAAGTTCATAGGTCTTATTCAGAGTATTGATATCTGTTTTATCGTAAGGTTAGAAAGTTCAGACATCAAAATAAATCATAAATTTTCTTTGTTGCAGTTTAAAATTAGAATGTGAGAAGCTGGCTAGTGAAAAAATTGAAATACAGAGGCATTATGTAATGGTAAGTGACACTTCCATTTATTTATCTTGTGATTTATTTCACAGTATTGTACAAATCTAATAGAAGATAGAAGTCTATTAGAAACATACATACATATTGGTATATTTTTTTAATTAGTTTTTATTAAATATTTGCAAGCTTATATTTTACTCAGACGATGTAAGTACTTAGTCCGGGTTATATGACTAAAAAGGTCACAACCAATTATATCATCCATTCTCAACAAACGAGTAAGTGACTGCATTTACAAAAGAGAATGAATAAATTGGACCACAATCACTTTTTATTGTCAATTTATTATTCCGAATAGTGCTCATTGAAGGGAGCAACCAATTTAATGGTCCAATAGAGATGTTTATCAGATGTAACATTTGTTCGGGCGTAAAATCAATAAATGTGTTCCTTTTGTGATTCGCCCGCATGTCCGTGCTAGTCGACGCTCCCTATTATTTGTTCTGGGTAATAGTGCACACAATAATACTGTTTACATTCATTAGGTGTAAACTTTTGAGCATCTGCCTTATCTTATATGTTAATCTGGACAGATGTTTTAAATTTCTCGGACAAGTTATGTTAAGGTGTGGTTTTGTTTTGTTGTGCTGATATGGACACCTAACTGCAACACAGTTGAAATATAGGGCGCATTCCGAATCAGACTTTCAGCGCTGTCAGCGATCAGAAAAGCAAAAAAATGTATGGCTGACAGTGATTTGGAACGCAGGGATATTCTTATTTGTTACTCTTGTTAATGTATAAATAGCTGTAAACATTGTACAAATCTGTATACAGTGTAACATAGTATGAAATTCCTAGCGTTCAAGTTTAGTGGCCAGATATTTTGGCAGTCTCTAATCCTCAACGGTCGTTCTGCTCAAACATGAATCACGATTAAGTGTTGCCAAATCGCTCGCAATTTATTTTAATACGCTCGAGAGGAAATTTTCGCGAGCATTTTTATGTGTCGGAAACACTTCTGGCCAACATCCAAACTCCGGCTGCGGATGTTTAGTCACTCGCCTCCTATAATGCGAGGAACTAATCTCTGCCAAAATATTTTGAGTCTACATAGACGGACTGCTTTTTAACTACATTCTAGATTAAAAAATAGCAGTTCTAATGCAGTCAGAATACAGTTGATAAAATCGCTTTACAACCTGCATATTCAGCTTACAGCTGGCGTTCAGTGTTATTGTGATGCAGCCACAATGTTCTTTTCTAAGCAGTCAGTGCAACAGAATTAGGACAGGTCGGTTGTCAATCTTACAACCCACACGATGAAGGAGAAGGAGGACAGGACTGCATCGCAATGTTGCAGCTGATATGCAGTTTTGATGCAGTTATATAAACTGCGTGCGCTCTGACTGTCTTCAAACCACAATTTAGCATTTCGTCTTTGACATATTTAAAATGCTAAAACGCTAAAACGCTAAAACGCTAAAACGCTTTAAAACGCTAAAACGCTGAATTTTACAATGTCGTAATTGATTCCTAAAGTGTGACATTTGTGTTTCAGTACTATGAAATGTCTTACGGCCTCAATGTGGAAATGCACAAACAGGTATGTAAATCTTATTTTATTATACCTATATATATATTAATTTGTTTTAAATTCACTCACGGAGTTCCGCCTCTGAACTTGTTGATTTACGAGGGCGTTTTTCATAAGCGCTACACTATACTAGCCTTGTCGTTTGTCAACTGTTTTGTAGAGGCAGGATTTACGTGATGAGTTTTATAACTACCTACGTATTTTATTAATATTGTAGAAAATGTTTACACATTCCAACAAATCGTTAAACTGAAGTAAAAAATTATTTAAAATACATTTAGTGTTAGACGAATAAAGTGGGGCGTAGGGAAATGTTGTTAAATAAAAAGAAAAACATGTTATTGCGCTGCCTTGCTTGTTTGTGATAAACGTTGTTTGACAGCCCCCTCGGAGGGGCGTGGGGGGCGGGGACGTGTTCTGGCCTCGGGGGACGGCGCGGCGGCCAGACCACTTTGTTGACATTTAGGTTTTTTAATTTTCACAAAGTTTTCCTGAATGGTAGAGCACCCTCGTTCCCCTTTTGGTAGAAAATAATAATTTGTCTAACAATCGTCGTGTCGGCGCCCAGTGATTGGAGTAATTTTGTGATGGCGTTTATTTCGGGATATTATGAAGGAAATATTGCTGGGGGAACGACTCTTTCCACTCCACACTCCCCTCAACAACTGGAGACAATATATCTATGTATATGAGTTATAGACGCTTAGTAGAATTCACAAAAAGGGGATGACGGCTACGGATGTGTATAAGTGACAACAATAATAACGCCTGATTTCAGATAACGCACGTAAATCGGCTTCATCTTTTTCGTCCATAAAGTCGAATCCGATTAAAAATTTCTTTATCCGACGAAGGATTAAAATAAAGCCTTATGAAAATTAATGAGAATGAAAAGCGGCTACCGGCTTTGTAGCTTAAATTTATCCATTGTGTTTTATGCGGACCTTGGTATCTAAACTTTTTAAATATCTTAACGTTTATTTCTTTTGTGCTCTTCACGATGAGTGTTTCTGCTAGAGTCGTATTACAATTTATTTTCACAAAAGAGTATTATGAATCTAAATTGCAGTATTCGTAGCGTGCTTCATATTATTATGTGTGCAGTTGGCATCCCTAACCACAGTAACAATAGCGATCGCAACGAATAGATATTTCATGCGCCAGGGGTTCGTACGCCCCACGGGCGAGGGTTCCGCAGTAATCTGTTGATTTTACGCTCACCGGCCTACGGACCCCGGTTTTTAATAACAGTAATAGGCCTTGGCATAACGCGTCCTCAAACGGAACCAAAATCAATTAACAACGCTCAAACGTCTAATAAGAAACACATTCGTTTCAGACATTAAAATTCTCACGTGGGTTTTTAACACGATAGATTCTCGTACTGGCCGTGTACAGGTGTTATTGTTCTTCCATGGTTTATTAATTCCCCCGCATTGTTTCCCAAGCTGTTGTAAAGAAGTCTGGTATTAACACAAAACGGGTATTTGTCATTGTCTGCTGTTACATTTACCACATTATTGTGGCGTTTCAAACTTTGTTTAATAAAACTTGACTTGCTTTGTATTATTTTGTTGGTTAGTTGGCAATGCTCGTCCACTCCATATATTAATAAGTTCTTAAAACTGTAAGCCTGGCGGCAGTATGCAATATTTGTTTAGGGTGTGCAAACTAGCGGAGGGTGATCTGTAAGGGTCGCATTGTTTGCTGGCGGACAGATGGCGGCCGGGCCCTGTGTCGACTCGTCCCCATCTCAATGCTTGAATGCGCTATTTAGCGTACACTGCCGCGCTTCATTATAGTGGATTATTACATTAGCACTTAATACGCTCAGTCGAGCGAGAACCAGAATACCCTCCCCGACTTTATTAAACCTTTTATTCGATTGCATGCGAGCGTAATAGAATAACAAGTAATGTTTTTTTTATGTTCCGTCCAACATCATGCTTGTTTTTCTCTTGTTGCGTGACCGTCAATCGTTTCGGGCTAAACACTCAATAAAGCAAGATTGAAATTTGAGAACTGATTTCGGATATGGTCTTTTTGTAGGATTCGTTGAACTTGCGTGACGTTTCAAGGTCGAGAGTGATTTGTCTCTGGTACATTGTGGTTTGTGGAGGCAGTAAGGTCGGTAATCGCTGCGAGCGGAGCGGCGGCGGCGGCGGCGTGACCGCGACGCAGCGTGACCGCGTCTAACGCGCGTTTTCCGCTCTTTCTGACGACGACTAATTGCTTAGATTTTCTTTTGTTAGTCGCGGGCTAGACCGTACTGCGGCCGTGTCGAATCGCACCTACTTACTCCGTGAATTGATTGTTTCGTCTTTGTGTTGCCGTATCGACACGGAGTCGTATTGTTCTGCGCGGAGCTATTATTCACGCCCGAGCTGACTTTCACGCTGTCGATTATTGCAAAAGTTTTCCGTATTTAGAATCGGTCGTTGACTACGCAAATTATGTTTCAGATGTCCATAAATATGTAGGACATAATAAACGTGCACGCGGTAAATGTTTAAAAATTTTAAAGCTAGGTTTCTACGTATATGTCCTACATATTTACTTTCATCAACATGTATCTAAAAATGTAATCAAAAAATGCACTTGAAGGGTTGAGTGGAAGTCAATAGCTGGGGAGCAATAAATTAATAACGGTAGAGTGATTTCATGAAGTGTCACCGCGAGTGTCGGATTTCGAATGAGACAATAGGGTTGATGCGGGCGCGGCGGGGTGCGCGGAGGCCGGGGGGAGGGGCTGTCGATAAAATACTTTGTCGAGGTTTACGAGGGGACTCTAGCTGCACATGTTGCCACCCTCGCTTGTTATGAAATATCAATGATGACGTGGACAAACTCAATACCCTGGGGCGTGGAATCCTTAGTTTGAACGACTTGACAAGGCGCCACGCGGGAGTCGACGTTATTATACATCTCGTACGGCAACAGCCAGTCGACTGTGAAATTACTTTTGCTGATATAATGATGTCTACCAACGAGTGTTTGCCTATAATAATTTCTCTGTTTGAACGTTTTAAGTGCTGTGTACTGATAATAATGCTTCAAAGATAGCGTCGAACGTTTAAAAGAACTGTTGATTTTCTTTAATGTGTTATTCATAAAATGTTTTAACAGCGTAAAGATTTAACGATATCTCTGCTTATTTAACAACTCCCACGATACTTTCTAAATCGAAACCATTAAATCAGTAATAAATCAAAACAAAAGTTCCGTACGCAGACGCGTAGGCAACGGATTAAAAATGGACAAGCGCGAAATCAATTTGAGAAGTGCACGGCCGAGCTTGTCTGTATAATTCAATAATTTAGGGGTTATTTCGATTCGGTGCGAGTGGCTCTCCCTCGCCCTCGGCCTCGAATTATTCATACGCGGGACTGCGTCTGTTTGCTACTGTCTGTGTCTACGTCAACCGCCAGGGGACAGGGACTGGGACGAGCGACAGGGCTGTCAAAAATGTAAATGTAATGGCCAGCATAAAGAGGACTTTTCAGCTTTGCCTGCTCGATGCTATAAATATGCAGTAATCCGTAACAGTTAAGTTTTGTATTCCTGCTCTTAACAGAATCCTTTGTTACGATACGAAACATTTGATTTACAACAACAATAAACGTGTTTAAATTTCAATGTTGATCCATTCTTATAAATCTATTTAAATCAGTCGAGTAGCACAAATTCTAACATCGCAACGTGTAAGCGTAACGCATTCTTGAAGAGTTTATCTTTTGAATTGTTTTGCATAATCTATCTAGTCAGTTTTAAAAATGTGTTATTTTTAAGATGATCCTCTAAATCTTGCAATAATTATTACGATAAGATTGAAATAAAAGAAATAAACAAGGGGTTCAGCTGATCTGCCACCCCTGACTTGCAGCACGCTATGTCCACACACCATGGATGTTGTGCTCCATGCCACACACCCCGGCGGCGCTCGTTGATAAAAACAGTGCACGTGCCGAGCTGCTTACCTACTATTTATAATAACGAACGGGCCCTCCCGCCCTGAATCCTGTTTGTTTTCAACCTGGCATCAAAACCAGGACTGTTAAAACAACCCTTATATTTACTTACGTTTCATAAAAATTAACTATTAGTACGAGTACATTACATATTAACACGAGCGGAATACATAATTATGAACATGAGGTATCTTAATACATGCCCTATTAATTTACAAACAGATTAAGCGTAGATTCCAACAGATCTATTTTATTATCTTAATCGTGATATTTAATACATGTATGTAAGTAATTTAGATTCTACAAACTAATCCTCAGAATTATCTCAGCTGTATTACCGAAGCTGTTATTTTGATCGAAGATAATGCCGGTGCGTTATAAATTTAAATTGATATTTTTATATTACACTGCAGACAATGAAGGTGCGATGTGATGTGTGTGCGCAGCCTAGCGTGAGTCGTGCCTTATCAAATTATTGCGCTGAGTGTTCACGTCGCATCGCGTCGCAGCCGTCGTAAGAGCCCCGCATAATGGGGCGCTATCTAATGCATCTACAGACGATACATAACGTATGGATTGTGTAAACGAACGCCACAATTCACGGTGAACGCTCCACCGCCCCCAAAGGGAAATTATCGCTCCATCTACAGGGTGCGTCATACCGTCACGCGGCAGATGGCGCTTGCAATAAAACCACTAAACGCGATATCGGCCGACGCTCACTGCCTGCCCTCGTCGCTTTATTATTTGATCGGGGAGCCAAATTAAAGGATTTCCCGTAACCCTCGCTGCCGACCCTCGCCCGCCGACAATCACCTCTGTATTAAGTCTAATTGTGTTTTCAAATTCGGCCCCTATAATAGCAAGGGACGCGGTGTGCGCCATGTGAAAAAATAGGGCGTATTCACCCTCGTGGCTTTATTAAATTCGCTGTACGGCTACAGCGCGCTCTGTAACGTTTCATTTAATCAAGGCGAGAGAATAATTTACTGAATCAACGTTCGTGCGGCTCGAGTTTCCCTGTAATGTGTGGTCGGCGGCGTCGACGCTCGTGACTAATAAACAGTGTTATTGCCAGCCTAAACCACGCTATGAAACAACATCATAATATGTGTTCGCTGCCAGCTATCTCTTATACACAATAATCTCCTATCATGATCTTACTCATGTAGTGTGTAGTCGCACTATTTTCGCCTACCTTTCGATTGATGATTTTTTTTATCTCTTATCAAGGTTTAGGTTATTAACTGTTATCATTATCACTGCGCAGATATTTGGGTAATGGAGTGCAGTGAATATACAGTCACATTTTTGGGTCACGCTGTGTTATGTCTAGTTGAGTTAGCGGCAGTAAGATGGTAAGTCAGGCAGAGTGATTCTATTTTCCCCTTAGAGATGTTGGGAGGGCTCCCTTCGGTGGCGGTGAGGCCCTCTGGCGCGAAACTAATTACTGAATGCGGCCCCGTACGAGCCTTAATTGCACTGATTGAGACACGGATATTGATTCAGAACAGTTTGCGTTGATGCTGGTGCGGGGGTTACTCCCATTTGGTCTACTCGTAATTCGTTTAACGAGATTTGTTGTGTCTTCTCAGCTTTTGTGGTTTTACATCGTTTTAGACAATTTGGTTCTCAAGTACACTAATTGTAGTAAAAATGCATTGGTAGTTTTGATCTGAATTGTCGTTAATTATTTGGCTGCTTATATTACTAGGTATTTTGCTTGTTAAAATAAGAAGCAACAAAGTACAGGCAAACCTCATGATGCTATTTATTTGAACCTATCATATTTTATAGCAGGCCTCGTTTGAGAAGAAATCAACACTGTACAACGCAACATCATTTTTTCTTTTAATTGATCAATACATGCACGTGAGCCTGGGTCATTCATGTTTCCTTCTGCGCTCTTTTTCCTTCTCCGACATAACGCAAATGTCTCTACATTTTTGGATAGGAAAAGGAAACAAAGGCAATTTAAATTTCCTAGTAAACGTGCTAGGAATGGCCCGGAGTGGAGTGGATTGCCAGTTTGCCACCATGCTGGGTTGCGGGCTGGAACGCGGCTGGCGGTGGCGGCTCGCGTGAACACTCATGAATAATGTACCCGCTGTTCGCTGTTCGCTCCTTGACTCCTCATTCAAACATACTATTCCTATTCCAGTCGTAAACTCGTGTGGCGATATGACTCACTTGTTCCCAACGTAATAGTCCATCAAACTTACGAAACACGCGTCGAGGTGAATTTTAAGAGATAAGCTTTTATTTCAATGCATTTTAATATGTTTTTTAACCTTGCACTGAAGAACATTTTTTTTTTCGGACACCAACATAATCTCAAACTCTTATTATTTTTTAAAGCTTTTTTGAAAGACTAGCTGCAGTAGTGTAGACATAAAACCATAATAACATATTTTAGTGAAACAGCTTGTATCTGTAACCAGTACCTAGCATGATAGTGAGGGGTGTCATTAAATCTCGCTTACATATCATGAAACGGTAACAGTTGTACAGGGGCTTGATGCGAATAACTCTTAACAATGCAACTAGGGGATAAAGTAACGCAGGGGTGTTTTAGGGTTGCCAAATATAAGAAAAAAATATTACATTATTATGAATTTCGTTTCTTAATTCTCTCAATACATTGAACGAAAATAAAAAACCTAAGTGACGTACCAATACATGAGTCACTAAAATTGTTTTTCATTTGCTTTTAAAAGTCAGAACAATATGTAGTAATACGCAAATACAGACCAAAAATCTCAGAAAATATTATATAAACGAAATCCACCTCAATCCCATAAATCTGATCTTCTGGTAACCCTATACGGATAAAGTAAAGTACTAGAAGGGTAGCACACAAGGGTGGTGAGTAGTGACCCTATTTGCTACCCCATCCCTCGTCTAACTGACAGGTCTCACAACACTCCACACCAAAATTGAACTGTAATTTCTGATTGTCGAAAGAGAACCTTTCTAAGGGATTTAATTGGAATTCATCAAATGGATTTACTTTGACAAAGGCTCTCGACAAAGCAGTTTTTCCATTCATTAATTCGTCTTGTTTTCTTTTGCATTTGTGAAGTTTGTAGAGCTGTGATAACGTTTGGTTAGCTTAGTACTAGGTAGATTATAGCTCTTTTGTGTCTCCTTTCATTACATTTTTTTTTTCTCCAATGGCATTATTACTTTTTATATTAAAAATACAATAATACCAGACTTATTCATCAGCATAAAATTTATCGAAAGTTTCTTCGAAAGCTGGCAAAGTCTTTGTGCGTAATAAAAATAACTCATAATAGGGGAGATTATGGGCTTAAAATATGCCGAGGGTCGAGGTTGGAATTTATATTAAATAGTTAGAATTTGCAGAAGCAAAAACTTGGGGTGGAATAAAAATATTGGGGATATTTTCAAACAAGTTCATGATATAAATAACCTGCAAATCCTGCAATATGATTGATTCAATTTCAACACAAAATAACCAATATATTTAGACTTTGATGTGCGAGTGTGGCATTTCAATTTTCCTACTTTGAAGTTGCGTTACTTATGTATGATACAAAAGCCTTATAAATCGAATTAGTGTCGTAAATTTCAGTGTACTATGTAGCTAGAATATGATTTATGCCATAGTTCACAGGGTGGGCCCTCTTGTTTAAAATTTTATAACTATCCCAATCGATATTCTGAGCGCCATCTACTGGCCAACCTAGACAGCTCAATGAATATTTAACGCCGGCATATCAAGGTATTATTGTACGATAATTGACTCGGATGACACGTTGAATTATACACCATACGCAGGCTGCATAATGACAGCGTATTAACTATTGATGATCACTGGCTCTATGCACTTTGCATACCTAATTGAGTCGTTCACTTATTACAGAGAAGGAATCGACGGCTTGGAAAGTTCTTTACATTGGAGTTGAGTTGCGATCAGTAATCTTTCAATTAGAATGCTACGACGCACACCACTTTGTTTCCAAGTTTTATAACAGAATTTCGTTGTTTATTTGAAGAAAGCATTCGATCTTTACAAGCTGATTACAATTCTTGAAGTACACTCTATAATAGCTAACGTCTTGATATTACCTATAGATTTATTTATAGGTACAGTACTTTTGGTTATTATCGATCTGAACGTAGTACATACGTAGCATTTACTTCGAAACAATTGTTTAGATTTTGCAAAAAAGAAGTTAGTATGCTTGCACAATCATTGCTTCGTGTTTTAAAAGATTTATCAGTCAAAAAGTTCTGTGTCCAAAGTACGAAAATGTTTTCATAGGATAGGTCACGCCTTTCGATAATATTATTATACATTGATAATTTTTTTTAAAGTTAACAAACACTTTTATTTTAAAATTATTACATGGTCATAATAGCAACCCTTATCTGGAGAGGTCACTGATAGAGTTTTTGAGGCTATCTTGTAATGTTAATTATAACACTTATTTGAATAAAGTAAACAAGTATAATTATAATCAACGATAATAATAATAATAATATATTATCCAGGAGAATATCATAATAAGGACAGTATGAATATGCTAATTTAAAAACGGATGTGAATTTTCTTGTGTACAATAAAATATATTCTATGCTCTATGACCACCGGAAATCCACCGAATACTTCCATCGAAATTCAAATAAATACCAGCCTGAGAACGATCGTACCTTTTCGCCTATTGTTACATTATTTACATACAAAATCCTCTTGTGAAACTCGTATGAATAGCGCTTCTAATTTTAAAACACATATTTGCTTGCTAATTATTCTAGAGAGCTCGCATTTCAAATTCATAAATTTTAATTGGCCTAATCTGAAATGCCTTGTTAAACTGGGCTTAGAGTTTAGATCGCAATCGTCTAATTGAGACGGCGGGGTTGCCAGCACTTTAGACTGGATGGTCTAGAAACTCGATAAACATCTTTGAGTGCGCCCTGTATATTTATCCTATTACCTCATCTAGCTAAACATGTAAGATAATTATATGGGTGTCAGGTTGCTCGTTTACTAGGGTTATAGCGTGTACACGGTATTTGCGTGCGGCGCCGTCAGTACGACCGATGTCGTTATTTCAGCAAACACGAGCGCGATATATTACCTCACGCCACGAGCCGCATTGCCATACAGCCAGATTAACTAATAGACTGGCTGTATGAACAGTTGCTTAGCTTCGAGGGACGTCGTCAAGTTCAGTTCACAACTCGCAAACCGGTCCGATTTTCTAGTGCTTACTCGGTGTTTGTAGTAAGTGCTTATTTTCGTTCCTGTTTGTTGAGCCTTTTAAAACAACTTAATTTTTGTTGCGTTTCTACGTCGCAGTTTTCTTATAGCTGTAATACAAGTAGTAACTGGCTGTTTTTTAAGAGCACGAGCACGTAAAAAAAGGTCCCTATGTCATGGTTTAATGTTATTGTTACACGCCATTCGATGGCGAATAAACAGAAATAATAAAACAGAAATAAATAGTCATTAAATTTCCATTTCACACGTAAGTACAAAGTCTACCCTTCTAATAATGCTAACTCTATGTAAAGTGATACTCTTTTTTCCGCTCTAGTATTTCACGAACCAAGCAGTTTATGTCTTGTATCAAAATGTATCAAATTCGTTTTTACAACGCTGTCGTACACTACCTAGTCATCAAAATAAAATTTCTGTAACCGTAGTCGCTACCTAGTTTATAGTTTTGGAGCTGCCATTACATTCTTCATTAATTGTAATGGTCTAAACATGTGTACGTGATGGTGTTAAAGAAATAACTATTATTTAAAATTGATCAAAACTTCTCAAACCATTTAAATACAATTTTATAATAGGTATCTAAAAGATTTGAAACCGGTATCATAAAACCTCTTTGAAGGGCTTTAAAGTTTATTGATAAATAAACCTCGTAATTTATTGGACCCCTTTAAAAATATTTAAGTAATGCTATTTTATTGAACTGGTTTCGTACAAGATCATTAGATGGCACCCTACTAAATTGTACACTTTTAATTTAACAGATTTGCATATTTATAGCTATTAACTAAACTACTAATAAACAAACCACCTCAAAACCTTTACCATAAACTATTCACTTCCATGGATGTTCAACAAAATTCTCTACTAAATGACACACACCGCGTCTTTACGCGCCGGGCATTAGGGCCGGTGCACACGGGCGGGGGCGGCGGCGGGCGGCTGCGGTCGCGGTAACCCGCGCGTCCGCGGTCTGCGGTCGCCCGCCCGAGCCGAGCCGCGGTCGCACCACCCCCGCCCGCGCCCTTCCTCCACAACCCTGCTCTCCAACGCTACATTGTTTCAACGGAATTTGTAAAATAAAATAGAATTATAATCCTATAATGACGCTCTGCTTTAACACGTTCTGTACCTTCAAAGTTATGACCAAGTTCAAAGTTTTTAGTGTAAAGAAATTGACTGGTCCAAGCCATTTGAGATTTGATTTTCTTAAATGAAACTTTACTTTCATTACTCTACGTCCTTTTAATAGAGTTAATAATTGGCGCCACTGGATTTCGTCCAAATAAAGCTAACTAAAAAAAGTATCATGAAACTAAGAAGAAAGCACTAAAATATAAGTATTTCCATATTACAATTTATCGCTGAAGCTTTACACAGAAATCGTGTATGAAATTAAACATGATTCGGCTGGCCGACCGCTGACGCACAATAAGCGTAGAGTAAACAGCCGAGCAAACAGAGCGGGTAAACACTACGGGCAAACTCGCAAACTGCGACCCCCTCGTCCGCTGTGAGTTGCGACTGGTGGTCGCTAACTATGTACACGGCCTTATGGATTAACTCTCGGCCGATGTGATATTTTTTTTAAATTGTACGTTATTATTATATGTACTTTTAAAATAATTACATTATCAACTGGTCACACATTTGATAAACAATTCAAAGATAATCACTGCTACTTACTGTATATACATACCTATATACACCAAAGCAAAAAATGCAGCAAAACCGCAGCAAAAACTTTGACCTTAATTTTCGCTTTTACAGTAATTGCGTCATAATGTAAAACAATGTGAATAAGTACAAGAAATTAACGTATAGTGATAGCAAACAAACGCAAACTTATTAATTTTTCCTCTGTTTGTATTTTTATGACATCATCGTATAGAAATTACCGAGTAAAGGTTAATTGTTCTTATTATTATAGACTGTCCGTGTATTGACGCATAAGCAATTATTTGTAAATAGGTAGTTTGTTATTGTTTCACGCGTTAATCGCACATTGTCTGCGAAGTAGAGACGTAAATTATAGTGCTTGCTCTTTGTCAGACATTTGACTGAGAATCGCTCGCGTAAAATCATCTTTATCTACTTATAAACATCTTTTTCTCACGTAGTTCCGATGTTGGAGGTTAATCCACGTTCTTGTTTCTTATTTTTTTAATGGCATTAAAGTTGGTCGGAAAACAGACATCAAGCAACTGATCAATTTGTAAAAATTCGAGAAACTTCCAAATTATTTTGGTCCATAGTTAAATTTACACTAACAAACAGTGCTGTAAATCCGATGATCCAGCTCTGTAGATATCCAGTTATATAAGAGCAGCTTACACCCTGTTCGGGGGGTGTGGCAATTCGCAACGAGCTCAAACACGGTACTGCAAACGCTTTCTGTAAATAAGACTGGACGTTACACTGTTTCGTCACACGTTTGTATGGGAGTGGATGGAACACCAATACCACTACTACTAGTCTTGCTAACTCTGTGCCATCTGTGGAGAATACAGGATGTGAACATTGTTCAAGATTTTTTTTTTTCTTTTAGTCTTCTGAAAGTGGGTCAAGCTATTAGTTTATAACATAGCCAACTCGTTTTAGTTTTTACTAAAATGTATTATTGCATCTAAATACCAGAAAAAAATCATTCACTGTTTTCTTGTACAGAATAATTTTACCATGTTCCTAATAATTTTACGTCAACATGTACCGATAAATACCTGTAAGTATTAAAAATGTTCGTGTAGAAACAAGAAAAGTGTGAGTAATAAAAGTCTTATCGAAGGAAACCACAGAAATTTAACAGCGAGCCGATAAAGGAAAATGATCAATAAGTAATTTACATATCGCACCTGCAAATTATGGGCGACTAAATTGCACTCCGTAATCTAGTGTGTACTGTCAGGTGGACGTAGCTCTTTGAAGATGGGAGGCACTCGCTTCTAGTGCATAAATCCGTAGCCAAATAATGACTCCAATATTAGATTTCAATATTTTTGTATTATCTTTTCTTCATTTCAATCCCTAATCCACACCATTATTTTCTTCAGCCCATCATTTTCTGACTCCATACGTCTAATTAGCTTTTTTACGATATATAGGGCGAATATCGAGTGCCAGCAACAACAAACAAAGGGAAAAGTGCGCGGAGACTGCATGTAACCAATGCAATCTCCACATCCCTCCTCCTACAGGAAAATGATCAGCCGATCACAAAAGATAAACCTAACTAATTACCTAAAAGTGCGTATAATATTTCATTTAACAAACCCTATGATTTGTACAAGAAGCCATAGCTAACAGCTACCTGGTGGAACAACGTTTCACCAAATACGAATAATTAAAACCACGCCAAAAGATTATTCATTCAAGTACAACTCATGGTACACTACATGAACCAAAAGAACAATAAATAAATTTTGAAGAATTAATAGAACAACTAACAGCGACACAAAACGTTCAACATAATATTAACATTGGACCATGCTGCTATAATTGACCAACAAGAACAAACGAAATTATTATTATGTAATATCAGATAAATCAAATTATGACAACAAAATCCCATCAACATAATGAACAAACTTTAAGTGATCACACCTAATCTAAACTTAAATATTTCAACCTAAGCTAAGACAAAAACAAATGAAAAACGCGAATACAAAGTCTAAAAATCGAAGTAGCGGCAGGTCTGGAACAGGAGCTCAGGCCTATTCGTATATGTAGAAAAATAATGATCACCTACACTATGCGTCACTTACGTTAAATATTAACCGAATAACAAGATCTTTTCCGAAGAACTATAAATATTCGATAGCATATCTAAAATGAGTGGCCTATACACTAAGCTCACCCTCCCCTTATAGAAAATAACAACCCCATTAAATAGCTAGATTTTTAAAACCTTCTTTTCTTCATGAAGTTTCTTTTTTTAATATATAAAATGTTTATAAACTACTTATTACGAATCTGCAAATAAGAGCTGGATTAATCCATTCGAGAGAAAAACAAAAATTAATAGAACTTGACTAAACCTAATAAGCATAACATGAAACCAATAAGCGTTCTCGAATCCACCGACTCATAAAATACTAAACCAATACGATCGTGCTAAGAAAAAGCACATCTCATGAGGATGCATATGTCCTATTATGAGATCCGACAAGTAATGCTCAAACCAAACGAATATCTCGAACGATTGTTGATTAAATGAAAATACCATAGCTTAAGTCAAAAGTCCATGACAAACAAAAATAAATAAAATGTAAGAATAAGTTATCAAACTATGCCATATATAGACAAACATTAAGTTACCCATCATACAAAAATAAAAATAAATTTATATATAGAGACAATAATAATTATTTGTTGACAAAGACGCTGACATAACATATCAACTACAAATGACGATAGAAGTTCATGACGAGTTGTGAATAAAGTAAGGCATAGGACAGATCAAGGGAAACAAACGCCAAGTTACTATAAAATAATATTTTTAAACACGCAATCTGAACGGTTTCAGAGAATTATGGTGAAATATTAAATCACGTCTGGAGCTTCCATCTATCTTACGTAGTAAATAATTATTATTAGATAGCCTTCGAATAACACGAAACGGACCTTTATATGGACGCGATAACTTCTGACCAACATTTGTTATTCTTTTAGGATTATATACCAAGACTAAGCTACCTGGATCGAACGTTACGAACCTGACTTTCCTGTCATAATATTCCTTTTGAGTCATTTGCGATTTACGAATATTTCTCAACGCACAAGAGATCATTCTAATATTAGCATTATTGCGAGCAGCAATATCCAAATCATTACGATTAGATACAATATCAACATCAGAACGCAAAATTGGGTCTCTAGCAAAAACAATAGTGTAAGGAATCGTATTTGATGACGCCTGTCTCGATATATTATACGCGTACGTTGACATGGGCAAATACATGCACCAATCTGCTTGACTCTCGTTTGTATACATCGCTAAACTCTGAGATATAGTGCTATTAAAACGTTCTACAAGTCCAATGGTCTGAGGATGCCTAGTTGCAGCAACCGATAACGTGGAATCAAAAAAAACTATCGTATTTTTAACCATGTGTGATGTGAAAATTGATCCACGATCTACAATGACTTCATTTACCATACCAAATTTACAGAAGATCTCTTGAGTAAGAAAATCACTAACGGCCTGAGCAGTTGCACTTGGGACTGCTCTAGTTATCGCGTATTTCGATAAATACTCTAAACAAACTATGATGTATTTGTTTCCTAAATCCGAGGTCGGAAGAGGTCCTAATATGTCAAGGGCTATTTTATCAAAAAGATGATTGACTTCAATCGGTTGCATCGGAGCAATCAAATACGATCTCTTCCTCTCTTGACATTCTTTACAACTTTCGATATATCTAGAAATTTTCTTTTCAGCATCAAGAATAAAATATCTGTCCCTAAATTTACATAAAGTCTTCGTAAGACCAAAATGCGCTCCATTCCAAGGATCATCATGAATTTCCTTCATAACGTCATTAAATGAAGCTTGAGGAACAACCAAACGATCAACATATCTGTTACCTATCCTACACCTGTGAAAGAGCTTATTGTCTCTGGTAAGAAAACCTTTATAGTTTAGCCGAGATCTAGAAGCAATCCTTGAAACTTGTTCAGTGCAAAAACTATCAACGCTTTGATCAAATTCAAAACGAGAAGCTTCAATCCTGTATAACTCTAAACCATCCTCAACTACATCCTTAGGAGAGGTCTCCTTAACATCAACATCCTCAATTAATGGATTCCTGCTTAGGAAATCAGCAATTTGGTTATCTTTGCCCGAACAATATACTATATCAAAATCATATTGTTGAATCGCTAAAGACCAACGAGCTAAACGCCCATTCATATCCTTTTTAGTACGGAGCCATACCAAAGCTTTGTGATCCGTCACGACGTCAAATTTCATTCCCCATAGTAAATGCTTAAAATAATTAAGAGCCCACACTAGAGCCAAACATTCCTTTTCGGTAATCGTATACCTGGTCTCACAATCAGAGAGCTTACGCGACGCGAAAGCAATCGGAAATATTTTATCATCACCCTGCAATAAACAAGCACCTAATGCTTTATCACTAGCATC
Source organism: Carpatolechia fugitivella (assembly GCA_951230895.1). Classification (NCBI taxonomy): domain Eukaryota; kingdom Metazoa; phylum Arthropoda; class Insecta; order Lepidoptera; family Gelechiidae; genus Carpatolechia; species Carpatolechia fugitivella. Next base: position 6,564,336 of record OX579660.1, read on the forward strand.
GACAAATAATCTTGTAACTATGCCTTCGCTATTCGAAAAATGTCTTAATAAAGGGGGGTTCTGAATAAGAGAAAGAATTTTAGAAAATGCATGTTGCTGTAGTTCTGTCCAAATAAATTTGACACCCTTCTTCATCAACCTTGTTAGAGGCATAGCCAAATCCGCATAATTATCTAAGAATTTTCTATAATATGAAAAGAGTCCTAAAATAGATTTAAGTTCTTTAGTCGATTTTGGCACTTGGATCTTCATAATCTTTTCAAACTGTGATTGATCTGGTCGAATTCCCTGACCCGTTATTTCATAACCAAGAACGGAAACTTTTTCAAAACCAAATTTGCACTTACTAGGTTTAAGTGTCAAATTGCATTCTTTAATTCTATATAAGATTTCATTTAAAGATAAAGAAAATTCTTCAAATGTTTCCCCATAAACCAATATGTTGTCAATATAAACAATAGCATTCCGATATTTCATGCCCCCTAAAACACTATCCATAACCCGCTGGAAAATCGCACCACATGTTTTAAGGCCGAACGGCATGACGTTAAATTCATACAATCCCGAAGGGGTAACAAAAGCAGTTTTATGCTTATCAGATTCCTTGATTCTCAACTGCCAATATCCACTATTTAAATCCAGATCCGCAAAATATTTGGCTTTAGCTAGATATAAAATTACGTCATCTATTCTGGGTAAAGGATATGAATCGGTAATTACTTTTTTATTCAATGACCTATAATCAATGCAGAATCGCCACGTGTCATCAGGTTTCTTGACCAAGACAACCGGGGATGCATATGCACTTCGCGACTCACGAATGATTCCATTTTCCAACATCTCACTCACTTGTTCCCTAATTATACTGTGTTGATGGTGTGAAACTCTATAAGGAGCTTTATGAATAGGAGTCTCGTCTGAAGTATTTATTTCAACTTCCATTAATGAACATGCCCCTAAATTCTTCGAATCAAACGCAAACTGCTTTTCATATTTGCCCAGTAATTCTGACAACTTACTTTTCTGATCTGATAATAAAGCATCAGAAATATTAAAATTATTACATTTCGTGTTATTCGTTAGGATCGTATCCTTTTTTAAATCGTCCAAATTTTCATTTATTGATTCTACCGTATTAAGAAAATAGATATAATCACCTTTCGGTAACGGCAATAAATGTTCGGACTCAGTCCCGGACTGAACATAATCAAGTGAAAACGCCGCGATTTTTGTATCATTTCTGAACCATACCTTATTCCTATCCAGTTCAATGAACTGTTTATCAAAGTTGACAATGGCCTTTACTGCATATAAAAAATCCTGCCCTAAAATTATATCAGGTACTAAATCGCACACAACAACAAATGCATGATTATAAACAATGCTATTTATTGTAATGTCCAATATAACAGAACATTCAGCTAATAACCTAATCCCATTCACCGTACGCAAACAAGAGGCGTTATCATTATATGCGTGTGACGGAATGAATTTATCCACTTTTTCAAGAAACGAAGAAGAAATCACAGAAATTGTGGCACCTGAATCAATCAACGCATTATGCACTACACCGTACAAATCAACACAAATAATAGGAGAAACGGGACGACTAAAATGACCGTCTACCAATGTAGTCCCATTCACTGGCGACGCTGAAAGTTTGGGTCATTACCCTGTATATTTCCAACGTTATCACGCGAACCGCTTCTTAAATTATACCGGTTTTGAGTGTATTGGGGTCTTGACGATCTCGCATCATTGCGGGGTCGGTTTGATCCAAAGTTAGTAGTACGTGGAGAAGATGGACTCCTCGGCGGCCAACTAGAAGATCTATTTTGCGGCGTGGAGTATAATTCCTGCGGTGAGGCTTGCGCACCACGCTGCCCAATATTTTCACTGGGATAACCATCACCCATTGAATTCGTATAACTGCTGGGCTCGCCACATCGAGTCGAGGTTATCTTCACTGGCAACGATAATTCAGTGTGTGTGGCCATAAAGAGCATCGAATACTCCATGCAGGTTTGTTTGAGGGTAGCGAAATCTTTGTATAATTGAGTTCCGAAATTACGTTTAAAAAAAGATGACATACCAGTCAAACATTGCTTAATTATTATTTTCTGGTCTGAAATCTTAGCCTTTCCGGCAAGAGATTCCACACGATACACATAGTCCATCAGAGGCTCATTATAATCTTGACGAGACTTATAAAACAACGAAGCATGGTCTATAGGAGACGGGAATTCTAAACAAATCGCTTTTTTAATATCCTCATATTTCGTAGAGGACGATTTTGTCAAATTATAATAGCTGAGAGCCGGCCCACATAGATAAGTAGCCAACACTAACGTTTTTACATCGTCACTCCAACTATTTATAGCGGCGATTATCTCGAATTGCGAGAAGAAGTCCTCCGCGGACGAATTCAGACCGTTATACTTATCAGACATAATTCAACTTTTTTTAACAAAATAATATCAATTGTACATCACCAAGGCATCAATGCAGAGAGACCTTTCCATGGTATCTCGTCATCATTCTAATGGCTGCAATCGCTGCATTGGCCATCTCATTCAATATTAATTTCTTTATTCACAGTCTTTTCTTAGACTTTTTTCTGGAAAACTTAATATGGTGCATAAAAAGGATTTAAGATTAAACACGTCTTCCTCTGCGTCCGCGTTCAGTCGAAGCTATACAAAGGTAACAAAATTAAATTGCTTCATAGCTGCGATCCGTGCTGTGATATTTGCTGTTGATTTTACAAGGCAAATAATCAGGCAAATAATATAGTAAAGAAAAAAAAAAAATACGTAACTGGAGGTACCGATTTCTTCATAAGTCTACACCATGTCAGGTGGACGTAGCTCTTTGAAGATGGGAGGCACTCGCTTCTAGTGCATAAATCCGTAGCCAAATAATGACTCCAATATTAGATTTCAATATTTTTGTATTATCTTTTCTTCATTTCAATCCCTAATCCACACCATTATTTTCTTCAGCCCATCATTTTCTGACTCCATACGTCTAATTAGCTTTTTTACGATATATAGGGCGAATATCGAGTGCCAGCAACAACAAACAAAGGGAAAAGTGCGCGGAGACTGCATGTAACCAATGCAATCTCCACAGTACACACTGCAGCCGAGCACGCGGTGATTTACGATTATGCCATATCGGTTTATATTATAAATCATGTCGCGTCGCAGGCGATTAACTCCCGTCGCCGTCGTCGCCAGTCGCTGCCTTGTCGCGCCCAACTGTCATAACGGCCACGCGCTTTATCGCCCCGACCTCCATCTAATACCTTTATCGACAGTTTTACCGACCACATAAAAATAATCCCGATACACACATTTTATCTCCACAAAGCACTACGGATTTATCATAATCAGACCAATCAATTTCTCACAAAATCCTCGATATAAGCCCTGTCAGTTCCCAGAACAAGACAGTTGAAAAAAAATCGACAAACTGATTATATCGATAAAACAAAAAACAATCGTGTAGATGTTATCACCGCTACTTATGTTATTATTCAAATAGCCGGGTGATATGAGCCGAGCAATAATTCACGATATTGCGAAACTAAAAATAATCACTCACTGTGCACGTTTTCATCGCGCGGCTTGAATAATTTGCACGAACACGAATAAAGCGGCTAATTCGAACAATTTTGAATTCGGAACGAGGAGAGTGGAGTATTAACTGCGCTAATTGTCGGCATAATACTTCCAAATAGACTTGTAGTCTCGCGCCCATTGTTTCACTGAGACAAGACAAAGCGAGCTAGTACACTTGTGAGAGTACCTTGGTTGTATGGCCGGCGGAAACGCGAATCATTACCAGGCGAGCGGCTCGTTAAGCTGAGCAAAAAGCTCCGCATGCATAGTAATGATTGATTCATCTATACAGACCGCTTGTGAAACTATTCGCTGTCTACAAATTGGTCGATTCATGTTCGAGAAACTTGTTTGCATTGCTTTATTGTGTTCGCGCAAGCGGTTTCTCTTTGCGAATAAACCGTGATGCAGCTGTTCGTCTGTTTGTATTGCTTTTAGGTTGCGTTAGAATACAGCACATAATTACATTTGCAAATAAGATGCTGTCGGCTCCGTTGTGTAAATATCTGACGTTGTTTTTGGGTTGTCGAGTAATTTACACGGTTATAAGCGCTCTTGTAAAAAGTGCCGAGTCAAAAAGGCTTCACGCTTTAGAGGTAAGATACACAAAGGGCAATAAACGTTTGGCGTGGACCTAAACAAACAAGGGTAGCTAGGAAGCTGGTGTTTGTTTGGTGAGGAGCGTGCGTGTTAACAGTCTCTCAGACTGTAGGCTGGCGGGGGTGGGCAGGGCCGGCGGCGCGGGGTGGCGGGCCCGCGACATGTCGTCGCTAATCTGTCAATCAGGCGACCCGGCGCGATCCCGTCGCGTTAAGCCAATTTGGAACTTCGACAGCACCCGTTTTCGATACAATCAAGTCGAAAATCGGCTATCACAGACAGGGGATATTTTTCTTGTCCCTTTTATGGGATTTAAACTTTGGCTTTGGAAATCTACTTAGCATTAAAATACAAATAACAACTGTACAATAATACTCATGTCTGATACGAAAGCTTAATGTTGTTCTCAAATGGCTATAAGCAACTTAAAGTATGAGTCTAATTACCTTAGACAATTTGGCCTTAGCTAATTACCAACCAATTGCATCTAAAATGACGTCCGGACCCCTTTATAGGCAATCATAGAGCTAAATGTCAGTGCGCACTCAAGATAGCGATTATAAACAAATCAGGATGCGACCCTCGAGTGCTCGTATGAATGAAGCTGGTTCTTGCCAGTCTGATAAATGTGCTGATATTACGGAGACTCTTAATCTTATGCTATTAGTAGTTGTAGTACATAATAGAAAAGAAAAATGTACATAGGCTCTATTTTTTAGCATATTATGGCAAATCCAAATACATAGACCATACTAAGAGTACTTGTATGCAAAATTTTTACTCGTATAGTATCTAATTTATTTTATGTTATCGGCTTAGAAATAGAGTACCTAATATCTAATACAGAATAACATATGTTAAGTACTATACTTAATTACGTACTCGTAAACAACTTTAATATTATATTGAAGTAGAATATGAATAAGCTTGCAATGTTGCAGACAATAAGAAGTGCTTTGAACTAAGTTATAATATTGTATAGCATAAGCTCCGATCCGATGTAATTTTGCTGTACTAATGATGAAGTCAGAAAATCTACAAGATACTATCTTGTTTGTTTACGAGGTCGAGCACTCCGGGGCAGCATGGCACCGCAATTATAAACTGATGATGAAGCGACACCAGTCGATACTCGATAGTGCACTCGAGCCGGCTGTCGATAGAGAGATAACGACGACCACACTACCCACCCACTCTTACCTCTCGAAACGACTCGTTCCAAAGTAATTATATCCATTTGTTTATAATGAATATTAATGAGGCACCTTCCCGTCCATTCTGTTTATTATAAATATCGACGACGGCATAGCAATTATTTTAAGTAAAGCCAATTATTCCGTCGTTCACCGGTAGCACTCCGTACCGTAATTGGAGTGTATGTTTAATATTTTAGTTTTCGTTCTATTTTACACCCGTGTTTTATTGACATCGAACTTTTTTCTTGTTTATTAAAATGAAGTTAGCTAGGGTTGGGTTAGATTATCGATGTGGGACAGCTGGGTAGGTACCTGCGCTAGCTAATGCTCCGCCAAGGACTGTGTTTAAACAATTATTGCTTTGTGAATACGATACGAATCGATACTAATGTTAGCCCCCGTCTGTTGCAATAATAGCTCGTTTATCGGCTCGGCCGTCATTTCACCGGAGGAATAATTTATCGGTGCGCCATCGGAACGGCGGCGACGACGACGTGGCTTTCAATACAATGGCACGGTCTCCGATTGAAAACGGTTTGAATATACAAACTCAGTAAAATAAGTAAGTAAGCAAAGCGCTTGCATAAATAATTCATAAAAGAACGGGAGCGTTAATGAAGGTCGTAACCGCAGAGACGTGGGTAGATGGGTAGCGGGTAGACGGTAGCGGCGCCCGGCGGGCTCATTCCGCAAAACAATCGCGGTAAAAGTTCATCTGGGAAGCGCAGGTCACGCCTCCAGAACGAATTAGGACTACCGTTACAGAGGCCGCACGCTATTATATGAATAGTTGTTGTTCCAGCTTAGATATTAAAAGTTTTAGCACGAATAGAGACAAAATTTTGCGTGAGTAAGTCAAATACAGCTACAATACTCTACGTGACAAGAAAGTCATCTGGCGAACGAAATATCTTTTCGCAATTCAATCAGAGGGGCTTAGTGGGCATTCAGAGAGCCACTTGTGATTCTAGCCGTAGCGTTGGATCCGTCAGCTCTGCGGCTCAGTGCGCAGGCGACCGCAGGGCGACCGTTTGCAAGGGGCGATAAATTGCGGCGCGCGACCACGATGTCGTCGCGACGCGACTTGCATTCAGGTCGCTCTCTCGCCTAAGGTTACTTACACACTGAAATTTATAGTCAGACATTCTCATCAAAAAGCTATATCGTCTTCAGCAAGATTGAATTTATTGTCGATCAGTTAGACATAAAAAACTTAATTATCATAAATAATTTCATCGCTCACTCGGCCTCTGTTTACTTACAGTCATGCTGTAATCAAATTCTTTCAGCATGTCATAATAACTAATAGTTGAAGATAGAACAATACGTTGCATGAACATGTAATCATTATCACCAGCCGCACAACAGCATTGTCGTAAAACATTGTGTGTAGTTCAGACTAGACAATCCGTCATACATCTCTTAAGATTTATTAAGCTGTATTTAGTACACGACGTCCAAGTACCTAGACTATTAATCATAGGTCAGATGAGCTGTTTCTTGGTCGAAGATTTACTTTCGTACATAGTTTGAAACACTATTTGTCGACAAATCCTAAAATTTGTATAGGTGTTTGTTTGTATAAAATCGCGTGCCATTTAATTTTTCGAAGAATTTTGTTTTGAAACTTCGCAATTTTATTGCCTCATAATAATAATATACCTATTTTTTTTACTAGCTTACGCGATCCCACTGCTGGGCGAAGGCCTCCCCCGATTTTTCCACCGCTCTCTGTCCTGCGCATGTTCCAGCCAGTCTACGCAAAAGGCATCCAAGTCGTCACGCCATCTCTTTTTGGGTCTTTTTTGGTACCTATATTTTAGAAAAAACAATTAACGACCCGATTAATCAATTTCGATCAAGACAATGTCCCGTATGGCCCCAAAAAGTTTCTTATTTCAACAGTAAAACATTTTAATCAGTCGGTGTGTAGTGCATGTTGTACCAGCTTCTGCTCTCTCCACACGATTCTCCATGTGCGTCTTCAATCTTACTTAACTGTTTGCGAAATGCGGTTATGCACTTACTTCAAATTGCACTCGGCTTTAGTTGCTTACTTTATTTACATTTGCGCGAACGCCTGTGTGCTTACTCATTTCAAGTGAATCATTTTCAGGATTTTGAAGGCATCAAACTTATTAGATTTTAAATACTTATGTTAACTACCTACTGAATGCAAATTACTGTATCGTAAGTTTACGTTATAAAATATTTTCTCTAACCATAAACGTACCTCTTCACCTAGCTCTGAATGAAGCTGAAATTGAAAAGGCAAGAAAATCCTTTTAGAAAAATTCACTCAGCCCATTGAAGTATTAAAATATAATGGCAAAGAAAGGCTGAACCGGCACTCGGTGGCTCTCGAGATACATGAACAAATGGAGCGTCACCACGTCACCGACGACGGCAAGATGCAGCCCAGATTAAAAGCCCGCGACTAAACCACGTGAAAATCGCGCAAAAAGAGGAGTCACCCACGGCATTAGCGGATGAGTGTCGGAGCCATTAGTGCGCCCCACACTCCGCCCCACCTCGCCGACCCCCGAACACCCGCTCCCAACGTTCTCTTTTATTTCGCGCGCGGGGATGAACTCCTTAATGACAAACCGTACTATATCTTTTGTGGAGAGCTCGCAAAAGTACGTATTTTGCGGCCCTTTTGTACGCCCGCTTTTTATTCCCACCGTCCGTAGCTATACGTGTCTGTAGTACAGGTGCAGAAGAGATTGTTAGTGATAGTGACGTAACAGATGCTTCCATTTCAGATCTCTTTGGCTTGTTCTGATATTATTAAAACTTATTTATTAAAGCAGTAAATGAGTGGACGTGTTTGGTAATTCATTGCTCGTGTCACAACAACGTGTTTATCTCGCAAACATTGTTTGATACTGGGACAGCGGCGTGTTAATGAAGCAATTTGTGAAAGTGCAAAATTACATACAATTAAAAAGTTGGAATGCTGCACTCTACAATTAATAATTACCGGTGATATTTTCCGCAAATTTCGTCAGAATTTGCGCACAAATTTAACAGTCCATGTAATTTTTATCTAACGTCGTTTTCACTCAATTTTATGAAAATGAAAAGCGGAAAGATGCCGTTAGGATTCTCGTTTGTTTGGGAATTATGCGGTAATTAAATGATTAAGTTAATGGGGATCCGTGTTGAGTTTTTGTTCACGCGTTTTTATAAAGTCATGGGAGAAAAGAAATTATGATTTTATTTGCCAACACCTTTATAGAATCGTTTATGTTTACACAGAAAGTTGTATCTGCATAATCTGTAGCTCTTTAGAAATGCGTGGGAGTAAACATGGTAGTTCTTTTGCCAATACGAGAAATAGAATAAATATTGCGGTGAATGCAACAAGCCGCACGGTTTCAGAGCCAGCGAATGAAAATGTATTTTGTGGTAATTCGTTTGGCGGTGGCTGTGTCGTCTCTCTGCTCTTGTTACTGGTCTACTCACAACTCATATACAGCTATCATGGTATTAAATTATACGGGTGTACTTTGTACATTATATAAATTGTCATGTTATTAGAAAGAAAGATTTCCTCTGAAATGTTATTTATTTCAACTAAATTTGGATGGTTTTACGTAACTGTAAGTAGTAGTAAAACGAAACAAAACTTTCATATAGTAACAGATTATGTAGGTATAATTATCCACGTACAGTACAAAATTACGAGACAGCACAGCATTATTGTGTAGATACGAGTATATTATCTGAATCAAAATTACAGTTACGATTATTTACGATTATTGCATTTGCCTCCCCGCTGTAGAAAATTATTCACTGGAATGATATTTATTCGTAATAGGCATGCAACCAACGATATGAATTTACTAATGACCTTTCTGCAGTATTAGCATGCGGGAAATTTGCAATTACCCACATTTCTATGCTGCTAGTCACGATCACCAGCAAGAATTAGTAGAAACCCTATAATATATAGCACAGTCAATACTATTTATTTGCTATTGTTTAACGTTATTATACATTATTATAGACTCTAATGACTGTACAATAATTGTTAGCCAATTATCGTTGTATGTTTTTATTTATGTTCAATTAATTAATTTGCATAATAAAACAAGATTGTCGGCAATAAAAATGGAATCTAACCTTCGTATTATAAAATATGTCCGTTAGTTTTCTAAGTTACTTATGAAGTAAAACGATTTTATTGAGGTCGTAGTACGTATCGTAGACACTGCTACGCTCGCTACGCCGTAGCAAAAGTCTACATGGTGCAGAGAGCAAACCTACATTTAAATCTAAGTGAAGACATTTTGAGCGTGAATTCTAAGTCCACTAACTGGCGCATCGACAGTCCGATAAATTCCTGTTGAGCGGGTGCGGTGCGGTGCGGCGGCGGCGCGGGCGCGACAAACGGCGCACTTAGCGGGCCGGAATGGAAGTGCAATTTGCGGCGTGCGGCCACCGCGCTCGCGCCACGCTGCGGCTACGGTGCGCATTCTATGCTGCAGCCGCCGTTGTGGGAACTATTGTGAATAATGACCAAGAAAAATAACGCTGACTGCGACAGCTTCTCAACTTCAGCGTGAACTTTAATCAACATTAGAGTAGATATTCTGTACCATGGTTGTCTCCGTGTGCTGTACCAACACAGAAGCAATATTTACAGATGGATTTAGCCACTTATAATATTTCAAAAAGGATTGGGAGTCACTGCTACAAGATCGAAAACAGTGAAAGCAAAGGCCTTTGCCCAACAGTGGGGCAATTCTACGCAAAAATCTATCCCAAGTACTTTCATTTTGAAAAGTATAAACAAAGTTCAAAAATAGTTTGCATTACAAATATATCAGTTCCCTACTATCGGTTAGTTTATTGTTTAGTAGCGATAACAGCGCACCGTACTCCAACAAATTGCAACGATTAGATCTGAAACAATACAACATGGAGTTAATCGTCTAATGAACATGCCAACGCTCATGTTTTTTATAAACTAAACACCGACATGCAACTAAAATTACTATGGGTATTATTATACTTGCATACAATTTCAACAAGAAACACTTCATTGTGTTTCATCAAGTCATAGTAAAAAGTAAATATATTTTTAAAGATCTTTTGCTTAAACTTGCAACGTTTTACGACAATGTTGCAATACATCCTTTTAGGTAACATATATCATGTATTACCGAAGATCGTTGGTTTACTGCAGAATTTATGTTTTCATAAAACCGTAATAAAATAATGCGATTTTATATACTTTTACGTAGAACGTAACTCGACTTGCGATACCATAAAACACGTGCGACATAAAATAACAACAGTAAACCCGAATGAACGTCGGAATAACTTTATATTTACATTTTAAACACTTTATATTCAGAAGGCTCATTATGTTAATTCGTCCCCGATTCGCTGCGAATCTGTGAATAAAATTAATGTGCATTTAAACGGAAAATACGAGGGCCAATAAACACGGCGACTCTTACCGCACACAGTCCGCAACTGTGATTACTTGCTTCTGCTTTCATTGCCGGCTATTCATAGCGACTTTTTGAACAGTGTTCAAAGGGAGCAGTAATGGTTATTGAATTTGTCGTTTCGTTGATGTGGTGGGTGTGGGGAGCGCAGGTATCGCGGTGGTGCGATTTATCATCCGTCTGACCGCGTGTATTGTTTGTTGGTTAATTTTATTTGTAGCTCGCCCACCGGCTTATCGGCTACTATAATTATAATTGAATTGGAATGTGAAAACAATTTCGACTCTATTCTGTTTTATTTTAGTATGTGGATGTACTGTACACAATCTGACTCTTAACACTTATAAATTATGTTCTAAAACCGTAGGGCTATAATGAATAAAGCATGAAGTGTTGCTCCATTAAAAACAAATAAATATTCATTGTTTGACACTATCGATATCGTTTGAACTAGTTATATCTCTCATCAACTCAACTATGCGATACAATTTGTAGAGATCGAGTCAGATCGAGTATTCGCCTTAACATTTCCGACACCGGTCAGCTTGCATCTATTACAGACGTTATTGAATGTTAATGTTTATTTAATTCAAAACTTATTCAAAGAAGTAGATTGCTGAATCAAATTACCATCTATTATCTGTCATGTTTTATTATACCATACCGATCTGTTATTTCGTGAGGACATAATTTTTGTATCTCGATGAACTTTTTCTAATCTATTATTTATTCATTGGTTAATGTAGAGATTAACCTCGTATATTTGTTGATTAATATTTAATGGGTCGAAAGTGAGATATAAACTAAATAACGAGACAAGTGGTGTCATCTACTCTGGTCACGTTTGTTTATTAGGCTATTAAGAGTGAGCATTCTTGATTGGATAATACATTGGGAATAATTTAAATTTTAAAAACAATCTTTGACACATAGTTTTTTTTTTCAATAAATTTTAATATATTTTACATTTTCAGACGGAGATAGCGAAACGGCTGAACGCGATTATCGCTCAGATCCTGCCGTTTCTATCCCAGGAGCACCAACAACAGGTAGCCTCGGCTGTGGAGCGAGCCAAGCAGGTCACGATGACTGAGCTCAATTCCATCATTGGGGTGAGTACCACTACCTATTGCGACCTCCTACATCTTGTCACGTGATTTAAGCAGCGTTAGTTTTGGAGGCAACGTCCCTCGTGGCTGAACATTCCGATCCTTGATAGACACGTCACTTGCGGCATGTAAACTGCGGGTTCTGAGGAACCTATCCATGAGTAAGCCTTTTTACCACTTTACTTCACTAACTATAAAAAAATGGAGTCTGACAAAATAATCACCGCAAATAGAGTCGCTGCAGAGAGAATTCAATGCAAAAATAACTCAATGCAAAGGTAACTCAAATCAATCATAGACGATAGACAGCAAAGTAAAAATCCATCGTAGATGGCGGACAGCATTTCATGCTATTCTGCTTCCTTTTATAATTCTTTCCAAAGCTACTGGTTCTGGCTGGCTCCTCTAGGAGGTTTGAAAATTCTGACAAAAAAGCGAGTTTTATTTTCGTCCCAAATGCAACCCAAACACAGCAATAAATGCCAAATTAGACTCTGCAATATATAGATAGATACATCAATTCCATTCACCCATAGCTGGTCTGATTTTTACTAGGTAGATATCCAAATCTGAATGCTATTAGCAATTTAAATTTTAAACTTTCTCGTATATTTTATTCAAATTTTTGGATGACGCTTTTAAGGTCTCTTTCAAAAATTCTAAGGGGCAACTAAGCCATAGCAAGTACAAGTTATACACTACTTATTGCTAAATCCATGATAATTTTATTAAGTCACTTTATGACCTCATAGTTGGCTAAATGCCTCGCTATGTGAAACACGCGCATTTGTATTCACTCGTGGTATGATTCGCCCTCGGCCCTCTTAACGTAATTAAATGCATGCCATACCGCACTAGTACCTACAACGTACTACATTTGCATCTCATGGGCTCGTGCCAAGCTCTTCAAAAAGCCTATTAATTAGTTTTTAGAAAAATCTTAATGATTTGATTTGTAGACTTACATTATAGGCACCTGATGGATCAGGAGAGCGCTGGCCCGGAGAAAATGTAATAAAAAGAGACAAATTTAAGCTCCTGTCTTCTGCTTGTGAAGTCTTGGGTTCAGGCAGACATTGCTAATTTGCAATGATGAATTAAAATATATATTTTAAGTATTGTTTGTGAGTGTGTACGTTTTCATATCATCTCTCGTTTTCGTATCCTAATGAGGAGCTGTATTTACTTGATATAGGTTCTATGTAGGTAGATTAATTCGATTTTGAACGTTTAACTTTTTTAAAGTAAACAAGATGAAAAAATTTTTTTTCTTATAATTGAAAAAACCTTTGCTACAAGAAAGTGAATAAGTATAAAGCTCCCTGGGCCTCGTTTCACGAAGCAACAAAGTAACAAGTTACAATTTGATATTCATTGCATAGCCAATTTGCTTAAACTGTTAGCTCTTACCGTTTTATCTCATTGTCTACGCAATGTACGTCGAATTGTACTTGTAATTTGTAACTTGTAGCTTCGTGAAACGGCCCCCTGAAGTCTACAGTCGCTGTCTGACCGAGCTTCAACAACAGTGTTTTTATAAAGTCCCTAAATCCAATTAGTCAACGTAATAGCTTTTTCTCTAACTTCGAAAAGTCTGGCCTGTCTAATTCTTAAGTTTGTGTTTTAGTGAATATTAATTTTCTTTCAAATTTAATAAAAATGCTTTCTAGAAAATGTTATTTATTTTTGAATGAGCTATTTTAAATAGTAGACCAGCGAGCGGAGAGCCGCAGCACCATCGCGACATTTACGTTTGCGGTTTTGATCGGCAAACCATAAATGATTGCCGACACCAAACTATTATTTTCGTGTAGTGATTTGGGTGGGTCAGAATATTTTATATATTGGTTATTTGCGTTTTTCTGTGTATTGCATTTACAAATAAACGGTTTATCTATCTATTCAAACCTATAATTACTTACCACAAATTGGACTTTCCTTTAAACTTAACCATCTTCTAAACTTCCAAAGGATAGAATAAAAGTATTTTATGAATAAAATCTATATTAGCTTATGATTGAGATGCCTTGACAGTGGGACACAAAATAGGCTAAAATGTTTTTTTTTTTTATATTCACGACACTCTTTGCTCTATATTAACATTTTCTGTAAAAGACTTAAGTAATAGATACTTAAATTTTTCATTCTTTTGTGACCAACCAGGTAGGTACTTCTAAATACCTCCTATAAAAGTGGAAGCGTCACCAATTAGACTTCGGTCACCATATTCCTCCACCTCCATCTCTATAAAGTGACTGGAATTTTACCACATGAATAACCTACAAACTAACAAACATGTCATCAACTTCAATGAAAACACATAACATAGTGACAACTGTTAGCTAACCAGGAACAATGTAGTAGGTATTACAAACAAACAGACAGTTGGTGGTTGTGCAAGCGAACTAAGCAACGAGAAGTGCTGTTTGGACAGATGCCACGGATGCTGGCAGTCTGCAGGTCACGACAGACCACGCACATCGCTACTGGCTACACAAACACTACACCTGGGGTGTTACGAAAATACAAATTACATGACTTCATGTTGAATATTGATAGTTCAACTAGATTTTATATTAAAATATGGACTATTCTGAAACATTCTTGTAATCACTACGAATTATGCATAGCTTTATAAACCACAACACTTGGGTACGTACTTTTCGTAGATAAAAGTAAAATTTGCATTCAATGAGTAATTTACACATAAAAGAATATGGATCTTGCTTACATAGTTATTTTAAGTATCAGTTCAAAATCCAGGAAGCATAAAAAGTTCAAAGCTATTTACAAATAACAATACACATCGAAGCTACTTCAAACGCTCCCACACGAGCGTCTAACACAAACCGTGTAATCCACACATTAGTCCGTATTATTAGATATCTAAATAAACGTACAAGCGGAAATAGTTATTAGAACATGCAATAGCGAGTATACGTGTTAAACTAACTTGGTCTAAAAGCAGTGCTTTCAACAGGTCGAAAGTTCCCCGCCGTTAATTAAACGGTCTAAGCCTCGCAAGACGAGCTGGCTCGCTGCCAACCGAGGGAATTGATAAAACTACAAACTAGAAACGTCACGACGCGATCGGAAAAAATAAACGCTTATCACTCAGCGCGAATTAACATGTTTTATTCACGTTTAAGACTTCCGCGAGCTCCCATTTGTCACGATTGAGCGTGCCGTAAAACATACGGACCATCTAATAACTACACCATTCACCTAAATTTACATATAAAACCGCGCCTTGACTCCTCGCAAATTAGAATGTCTTCGAATTGCGAGCTCTAAGTAATTTCACAACACACTAATTGTATTTTTTAGCCGGAGGTGAAGAGGACTTCATTGCCGGCTATTATTTCAATAGAGTCGGTCCGTGGCTCGCGGGCGGGTGCCAAGTCGTTAGTGCGACCTATTCTCGCGATGTGTTAACCGTCGGCATTTCAGATCGTGAATAGGTCTAAAATAAATCACTTTAAAGATAATGAGGGCGAAAATAAAGCGATGGGAGTGAGTGGTCGCGTTGCCCGCGACGATGCGCGCGGAGAATGCTGGCGAGCCGCCAATTCGATCAAAGCCCGTCGCCATCCGATACCGATGTGTTCTAATACCAGCTCGAAAACAAACTGTACCAATTTAAAGATTAAATATAGAACGCTCCAACTAAGCAACTCCGCATGCTTGTAAAAATATTTGCTTAACATATTATCCCGTCTAACCATCCCGCCCGGCGCCCGTATATCCGCTTTTAACGATCATGCGTCGTTAATTGATACAGTAATCTATTAAAATTGGTACCTATAAATACTGTTGCCAAAATATCGGTTGTTACTTGCGTCAAACATTACTTATTTCTAATTCGTGGGCGACAAATGGTGCCGGTCTATAAACTCATAACCTTTGGCAATGAATCAACATTCTCATGAATTATTTACACACGTTCGAGCACTTCGATCTTGTTAATCCTCGCCCGCTCCCATAATTATTAAACGCCTTGGCATTCAAGATGTTAATGCTAATAGTGACGTTGGCACTGTACACTCTGTTTTATTGCTTTCCTCGTATTTGCTGAACACGCGTACTTGCCTACGTAACGCAGACATTATAATACACAACCATTTTATTCCGCGACTACGAACGGAAAACACCCGAGAGAATAAAAAGAGAATACCTTAAGACCCTAAAGTATTGGTTCGGGGTTCATCGCCCTCGGGATTTAGGCACCTCGCCTACATGTATAGATTACCAAACAGCCTCCAAGACACCGGCAAAACGCAATATCGCTCTCCCCTATAAAACACTCTAATTTAAATAAAAAAGCGGCGCCACCTTCCGTATGTCGGGTCCTTTTTTTTATTACGAACCTTTTTTATTTTCGGGTCAGCTAGGGATCAAAGGGGCTCTCCCGGGAGAGTGGCCCCCTTCCCGTCTGATTCGCGACGATTCTGCCGCGCGCCGATTTGTGAAGAGGGAATACTCTTCAAATTGGGGACTGTTTGCCTGCCTATTAAAATCACTTACCGTTCGAGTGCGCGCCATCGCGTCGCTACTCCAAAACGTTTCCTTTTTCAACGATATTTATATGCTCTCTATAAGTCTCTACATTTTGACTCGGCGTATAATTTTCCTTCTTGATCTAAATTCCTAAGAATTGCTTTGTAATAAAATAACAATATCGTTTTTTCTGAGGCTGTATCACAAATCAAGAGCATCAATAGTCTCGCTTCGCGCGATAAGTAAAACTGTTCGCCATTGTGTAAAGGCAGTATGCGTGAATTCGACAATAAGGGCGCTGACTGCCGCGTTCCTTTATCGGCGGGCACATCATTTTTCGTTCTGATTTTATTCCGCGTCGCACCCCTGGGGCCGCCCTCGACATCCGAGGTAATAGCTTCCAGATACTTCCCTCCCTCACCTCTCATGACACAAATGTTCACATTGAAACAATCTCCACGTATCACAATCGATACGACCTCACGTCACCGATACGTTCGATCTCTGATGTTTATTAAACAACCTGCGGTAATTGAAAAGTGTCGATACGAGTACATAAAATAGACGGATATTAATGTTAGTATGTAACGTAGTAGTTTATGCAACATTATCTCGAGATAGGTGTGCAAACACGAGAGCTTGTGCAAATAGAGCGTATCTGTTTCCCTGTCGATGGTTTTATAAACAAGCGACTCGTGAAAACATTTCTATCTAGTTTACTCCGCGCCCTCTGATAAAAATTACGGCGGGAATAAATCGGGGTAGCGGGGGGTCGGAAACATGAATTTGTCATTTTTTCCCAGGCACGTTCGCGGCGGGTGATAAATATTGCATTGCAGGCCCTCGGCGTTTCTTGCTCGTCTCCGGGCGCATTAGCGTCTCCCCTGCGCGCGCGCTGCGTGAGCGGAGCTTGTTTTTCAACGCGAGGAAGTGAGTTAGGGCCGCTCTGTCGTCGCTCCCAATGAAATTATGTAATCAGTTTTACGACTCATCCGGCCCGAGTGTTTTTCTTATATATTCCAATTTTTTGCGAGGTTCGGATCCTATTTGTCAAGTTAAGGGTGTTTGGTTATGAATAGTAAAGTAAACGTTTGTCTTTCCGTAACCTTTTTGATATCTTCGAGCTGAATATAAATAGAGTTGAGCTTTGTTTTTAGTTTTATGTGTGTGTTGATGTCGGTCGTATTTCCATCGTAGGGGTTGTGCTTGTGTTTATTGCCTTCCCGGTACCGTGCTATTAGAAGCAATTATGTTGAAAGTGTAACACGTGTAGTAAGTCGCGTGTCGCCACGCCCGTCGCCGCCGCCCCGGGCTGTGTACAGCGGCCTAATGGTGCGTAAGGTACTCCCCCTATGTTACATTACGTCATTCACCCCCGAGATACAGTAGATATAGGATATCCCTTCTTGATCCATTCAGTCCTACCCTACATCCGTGACGAAAAATATCTGCCATTTATTTTTAATACGTTAGATAGCAGTTGAGTGGCTGCTTGTAGCCTGACATTTACGGAACTAGGTAGGTAGGTAAGGTACACAGGGTTTACTCAACAATCCGCTTCGTAGCCCATGCTGTTTTATACGTTTTCACGGTGGGGCGAGTTTAAATGCATTCGTGTAAACAATAGTTAGCAATAATTGCGGAGTTGGTACGCATGTCCACGGTCGACTGGCGGCCTGTTCTGGAGATCAAGTTTACGACCGAACCGGCTCATTGTCAATCTTTATGACCTGGAACTGCTGTACGCTTTGATTTGATTGAAATAATGCTTCAGTATCAACAGAACAAAATTTATATTTTAGGGCTCATGGGGAGAAAAATCTGCAATTGAGATGTTTTGATTAAAATCTTCTTCTTAGGCGGACACTCTTGTCAGAGTGGTCGTGGTTGCGCTGACGAGGTACACGGTGGAGTGTTTGGTGGGTCGATATCTTTTCCGAGGGTAGCTCTCCTGGCTATGTGCTTCCATTTCTGACGGTTAGAGGCGTCGCGAATACACTGGACCATGGTGGACTCAGTAGCTTTTGTGATGGCGTCTATCCAACGGGTTGGTGATCGACCGCGTGCTCTTTTGCCTTCCACCTGGCCCTGAACTACCAGTCTCTCCATCGAGTTCTCATTTCTAGAGACGTGACTAAAAAACTTCTGTATTCGTAGTAGCACAGTTGACGATAACAGCACCACATCCAATGCATCGATTTTACGGCGATCCTGCAATCTCAGAGACCAAGTTTCGGCTCCATAGAGAAAGATTGGAAACAAGGCACTTCATCAATCTGACTTTAGTCTTCTTGGTAATCCTCCTGTCCTTCCAAATCTTTCCCAGTCGTTCCACTGCAGACCTGGTGATGGCGCACCGTCGTCTGACCTCGTCGCCACATCCTCCAGTACTTGATATAGTAGAACCGAGGTAAATATAGTTCTGTACCACTTCACAGTTGGCTATATTGTGTACGTTGATTCCAATTTGTTAGCCCGGTCTACTATCATCATCTTCGTCTTGTCTCGGTTGATAGCAAGTCCGAATTGGAGACTGGTACTTTCTAGACGGGTTAGAAAATTTTCCATGTCTTCTCTAGTCTGTGCGAGAAGGGTAGTATCATTAGCGTATCTGAGGTTATTTACCACGCGTCCCCCAACAGATATTCCTTTGTTCCTTTGTCCTTTGTTTGTTTGATTAAAATAAGAACATACTATGTCTAAAGAAGAGTGCCAGGAATTTGCTTATATTCTGATATAATTTGATATTACCGACTCTATCTACAGATTTTCTAGTTATTTATTTTGTAATTTATCATTGCATAGCTGTTAGTCAATCACATCCTACAGACATCAATTTGTCGAACGAGCATATCAAAAATTTTGCAATAGATCTTAAGCTAGCGCAAGCGAGGCAGACTCAGCCGATCGCTATTCACTACATAATAGCGCTTAATTCTCTTTAACCGCAGACTAACTGCGCTTAATTATTTAACTGTGTTAGTGGAAACTTTCCTCCCGTCTCGATAGCTCCCATTAAAACCTAACTAATTGTAGGTTAATTCTAGAGATTACGCGCCCGCTTATTTGCTACTTAACTCCGTAACTACCCGACCGATTTAATAGTATTCATTAGGGAATTTTAATTTTAAAGGTCGACGTCCATTAAGTCGTTTCATTTATATGTTTATAACTGTACGGCACTGACACTCAAATTGCTTGTTTTATGACCCAATGCGTTTTAATAGTTTCCACAGAACGGAGTTGGTGAGTCGCTAACGTGCATTTACTCCCCAAAGCGGCATTTCATGTGTTCGGATAACGAAATAAAATAAACAAACAGAACGTTCTGTGAACATGTATTAAACAAAATTGTTTACGTATCATAAAAAATGCCATTCGGGGAGCGAATGTTGGAGCGTTTTTTGTGGGGTGAAATCTGTTGTGTCGGCGGCGTTCGGTATCCATTTATAAATGGGGTATGATTCTTGTATGGACTGGGGCAAATGTGGCGTGAAGCCAGGGCTCGGTCGACCGTGCTCGCGACGAGCAGGCTGGGACTAAGCCGATAAATACAAGATTAAACTGCCGATAGCATCACAATAAAAATGCAGGCAACTAAGTCAAAGTCAAAATTATTTATTTTCACTTAGATCCGTCATTACATTTATGAAGAACATGAAGATCATTTGTTAAAAACTGTAGAAAAATGGCTCTATCTGTACAAAAAATCACATCAACCCAGCCGTTAGTAAATTGAATTAGTGTCTTAAACTAGTCGTTGCAAAATAAAACGCGATAAAGGGGTGTGATTAAAATTGCTTTTCCAAGATCCTTAGTTCGTCCCTGAACGAAAGGTTGGCGACGTCTGCTACTCTCACCCACTGCCATAATATCACAATAGACACGTAATTTTTGCGGCCTTCTCTTTGATAAAATCTTTTATTCGACTTCATAAATCGTTCGAAACGTGGAAGATGTTTTCTTATTTTTCATGACTCAAACTGTTAAATACTGTCGTGTAACTGAACTGTTAAGTATTGTCGTATAATCACTACAATAGGATGTAATTCTCTGCAAAAACAGGAAGACCAGATATATTTTTCAAGAGTTGAAAGTTAAAATATTATTTAACATCTGATGAAAATATCCACGACCACAATAATTATCCGGTAGTATGTACACCTTTGATTAACAATTAAACTGGCTTGTCATCAATAATTACTTATTAACTTTTATCAAGCAAGCGTGGGATGGATTAAGTTTTAATTAATCGGACATTTTTACTTCATCAATTTATCCTTGTCTCTACACTTTGAACATGCTCTTGTAGTTAATTCGTTTTAATTTTCTGATTGATCTGTATAAAAAAGCAATTGCTGATAATCTTTCACAAGAACATTTCCTTATATAGAATTAATCTCTTTATGGACCGATTTGGCTTGGGTAATAAGTTTTTGGGGACAACCTTCGAAACAATTTTAGCCCATAAAAAGCGACCTCAACTCTATTGCCAATAAAACGCACGTCACACCGTTTGCTGGCGGAAACAAGGCACAGGAAGCAATATTCTTAGAACCTGTCTGTCGGGAAATATATTTTCTTACTTACATTATTTCTAGTAAGTACCAGAAGGTATTTTTTAATTTTACCAAAGCCAAGGAAAAAACAGTTATCAAATAAAAATCAAGCAACGAAAATATAAACACTTTCTGATCGAAACTTGAAAAATAATCTCGATCCCCCTTGTTTAACAAAGCTCTAGCAAACTTTAATTTGGCTGATAATATAAACAGCAAAGTTCGCGGAGAGATAAGCAAACGGACGGAAAAGTCGTTAGGGGGCGAATTTTAATCCCGGCGCTCCATCGCTATTTAATCACGTCTAAATATGCGCGGTGGAAAAAATATCGCGGCGAGGTATCAGCCACGTTATTGTCATTCATGACAACAGGCGGGAGGGGGCCCTGGGGGGCGGAGGAGGGGGTGTTCTCAATAGCTTTGTTGCGGGATCACGTCACACCGGCCGGAGACGCGGCTTTGTATAATTTAGATTCCTCAGAGCCGCAGCCGTCTCACTGAGTAATTAGGTCTCACCTTACGAGTAAAACGTTAATAAATTGTCTCGTTTGAATAATTACTGAGCTGTCAGCCGGCCGGCTACTGTGGGAGCCGGTGGCTGCCACGCATACTGCAACTCCCCCGTCTCTCGCAGTGATGTGCCAGTCGTTAGCGCACACCAGACCTTGTTGGCTTTATTGCAGCAGTTCGCAACGAGTAATTCGCATTATTACAGCAAACAGATGCCTCGCGCTGCTCGTCCCACCGCGACTAGATAAAGTAGCTAATTTACTCTCAACTGAGCGCGCGAACGTTTTTATTTGCATAATAAAGTCGCCGCATTTATCGTGAGAAAAAACCACAGAAGACGCCAGAATAGAAACTACACATAATACGAATAAAAAAATCCCTCTGTATAAAAGCACTCCAACTAAGTGGCGCTCGCCACCTTTTGACATACAATAAATCACAGCCGTGAGCGGCCAATAAAAAATATGTTCCACCCTCGGCGAAAATCCAATTAATTTTCGGCCTCTAAAAAAAAGAGCGTGCCCGTCCAAGCGGAAAAGCTTGCCATACCGCCCAAAGCACAGGCGGCAGCGGGGGCGGGCGGGTCACAGATCCGGCTATAATAATAATGCTAAACGAGACGAGATAGGAACGGGAAGCGCGGGAAACGGGAAAAGTGGAAAAAGGGGAATAATGGAGAAGGAGTAATCAATTTCGCTCAGTCGCCGCCGCCGGCGAAACTCTCATTTAAAATTTAAAATATCGCGGCACGAGGGGGCCCGTGGAGGACTTTTTAATTTGGCTCGGCACCGTTTTAAAAATGCACGGAGCTCTGCGGTGACACATCAATTCACTTTGACCGTCGACACTTCCAACTGAAACGACTGCCTTTATTTAGGTACGCTTTTAAGTAAGATAATTTTGTCGGACCAAATTAGGTTTTGTGGGCTACAATTTACTTGTTAACTAACAATCGGTTTGCTTCTTTCGACGGCGTTTATTTGCAACAATTAAATCAAAGTCTCATTTGTAGGGGTCGGTTGCCATTTTGCAAGACTCCATTTATGTCTGGGAACATAATTATTTTGTCAGATAAATGTTAATTGATGTTCAGATATGGTTGGGAATTGGGTAATGTTTAACAAGTGGAGTGTTGTAATTAATTGAATGTTTTTGTTGCAGCAACAACGGCCAGACTTGCCTCGACTGCTGCAGCAGATGCATGCGGCGCACCTCCCGGCGCACGGCGCTCCTCCTCTGCCTCTGCTGGGGCAAGGAGCTCTTCCTCCGGCTGGTCTACTGGGCCTCGGAGTCCCCCACCACCCCCTATCAGTCCTCGCCAAACCTCCTGAACTCCACAGATCTGACGACAAAGGAAACGGTAACAACTCACATATTTTGTTCAAACATTTACACTCAACAATTTATTAAACGAGCGTAGGACGAATGTTTACCGAACGAATGTTTCCAGTTCGAACCTGAGTCGTGAGAAGTGTGGGTGTTTTAATTTAATGCACTCAATGGTCCTTTGTTTCCTTCGTTACAAGAGAAGCCGGTTCTTAAGTTACGTTTCATTTTGACTAACAAAAACTGCATGTAAAAAGTTCGATTGCCTTGTCAGCGAAGTAAGTTGGTCGCACAAAAAACGGCGTGAAGATCAAATCTCTTGTGAAGCATAACGGCTCGATACGTAAGATGAATATTTTAAAGCTGTCGTGTGTTTGCGCTCGTCTTGTTTGCCGGCTGCCGCTGGAGACTATTAGTACCTCCCCCGCCCCCCTCGCTCTGCGCAGACGTCTCCGATCCCACTTCTGTTTCAATATTTACCGGCTTCGAGAGGCTTTTTGAACTCACTGTTTGCGTGTTTTCGGATCGCTGACGGCTACGGCTCTCCCGATATTGCTTTGAGAGTATGAATAAGTCACTTCTTCGAATCGCTGTCTACCTATCCGTGTGTTTGGTTAGAATATGTAAACGGAGAGATTGAAGGGAAATATTTTACGTATTTCCAATTCCGTCGTCGACCCCCCAGCGGTTTATAATTTCGGGCGCGCAGTATTATTCATACCATACAAACAAGGGGGTTTTGGCGGCGCGTTTAATCCGGGCGCGGCGGTACGAGCGCCGCAAATGAAAATGTAACACAGAAATGGATTTGGAAGCCGCCCGTCGCTCCGGTTAATTACAAAAGCAAGCGGTAATCTGCGCTCCGGGATGTTCCGGCTTAGCGCCCCCTGCCGCCGCCCCCGGCAACCCCGCGACCTGCGCCCGCCGCCCCGCCACTTCCCTGGCTAATTTGTGCCATTATCGGTGTACTGATGTAAGAGTTACCGCGCAGATGGGCCCCCCGCCCGCCCCGCCCCCGCCCCGCGGCACCCGCGCTCAATTAATTATTCCTTGCCGGTGTGAGCGTCGCGTGTTTTAGTCAATTAGTAACGTAATTTTGCGGGTGACTTGAGTGTGTGCGGCCGCGGACTCCGCCGCGTTTTAATGCATGCTCAATTATACATACGGGGATTAATATAAATAACGTTGTAGTCGACTCACTAAAAGCTTTATTACGTGGTTAATGAGCGTAATTGCTGAACGCTATCGTTGCAATATAGTTCGACGGCTGGCCAATAATTGAGGCTGCTGCATTTGGATTAATTGTGGCGACCCATGCGGTGGTAATGCGGCGAGCGGCTGTCTGTGTTGTACATATGTACTCGTTGTGCATAGTAATAGGATTGCACTGCAATTGCTTACGACGAGGCTGGCGGGGCGTGACGCCTTTGATGTCTACACTATAGTGCATGCATACGTATCAGATGAAGGGGCTTATCGAATTAATTGCGAATGCACAAACGCATCTCCGTTTAATTACTTCAGTTATGATGCCATTCAGAAGGGAATGTGCGTTGATGTCTTTTATACTACATTTTGATTAACAGAACACATCAAAAATATCATTAAGTTCTTTAATGCTTATTGTTAAATCTAATATTTAATAGCGAATTAAATAACTGTTAAACATATCCCAGATAAGCAATAGCAGTAACTTTATCTAATAAACTGACAAATAAACTTAAGATTGCACGTTCAAGTTAATTTACAACACAATCGTTAAATCGTAGGTTAAATGAAATGAACTCCCTTTCCTTCTTTAATTACTTTAAAATGCCAACATTTAATCAAGTTTAATGTATTCGGAATTTCCCCCTACTGCGTCAGGTCTGTATGTGATTGATCAGTCAAAGTCAATCCCAGAGCGGAGTGGTGGGGGTAGTCAGGATAGACAGGCTAATCGAATGGCAGCCGAAACTGGTCCTCTAGCTTTAGTGCGATCCGAGCCGGCTGAAACTATGTAGTTCTAACCAGATAAACGAGACGTGAGATGACAGCCGATAGCCAATTTTACGGAAACTATTATTTGAAACTGGCTTTACTAACTGCGAAGTTCCAGCTAAAGATTAGAGTGAATACGTGAGTCTTTGCAGTGTACTCTAAGTACTTTATCTTTGAAAGCTTGTAAGAATATAACTTGGGTAGGTACTTCAATTTGGTATACAGTTAAATGATCCACTTCTGATTTATCCAACTGATAAAATAATGACAACTTATTTTGAGTTGTGTTTCAAATGGCACTCATAATAATTAAATAAATAACAACAGTTTTGTAATTTATTTATACGTAGATATAACTGTGCAAGATTTCTTGCTATCATAAATTAGACCAAAACATTTATCTGCAGAAAACCCTGTAGCAGTTCTTAAATCAAAATACCGACTCCATTAATACTAGAAACTTCAATTCCATTTTCAAATAGAACATGTAAAAGGCCGAGGCAGGTCCACACGACCGTCGCCGACAGCCTGCAATATTCATCGGCCACTTTACACCCGGACCCTCTCGACATGCCATTATACCTGCCTATGTAGACGTGCCAGAGTCACGCACATCAACCACCCTTGCGGCTCGACGGGACCAACTTTTAACTATAGTATAACTTTAGCGCCTAACACTATTTTGATGCTTATCATTAAAAATCTTAGCTAAAACAAAAGTGTTAATAGTCCATTTCGTAATTAATTAAGCTTTTATGACAACGAAATGTTAAACTTTAGCTCTGCTTCAGACTGTTTTACATTTTTTTGTTATTTCCACAAAGCTAGAACGCAAATTAATATCTCTGCATAAAATTTCGAGCATTTCAAATTATAACTTCCAAACTTGCGCCAACAACAAAATATTTCCGTTCAACAATTTTTAAAACCGCTTCTAAAATAATTTTATTTTCATTTTACAGGTATCAGTTCCGCGGAGGAGAGACATGTGAGTAAAGAATAAATGTTTCCAATTTCACTCGGGTTGTTAAAATTTCAGTGACAAAAATTTGCTTTGAATATTCCGTCGAGGGTAAAGTTTAAAGCCTATTTAGCATCAGAAAAGCGGGACAGCGTTCTAAATTGTGAACTAACTTCAAATTTTTTTTAGTTACTTAAGCAACAGGACGGCGTAAACATTTTAATATTTATTTTTGCTTGTTTCATAACTGCGTTACTTAATAGATGACAAACAAATAAATTCGTAAGCACCCTAATCAATTCTCAATCGATCCATTTTATTAGCTTGCGATAAATAAAAACTAAAAATAAAACGCCTCGCTAAAATTGGGACACGCGACAGCTGGCAACTCTAGCGGGTTGTAGGTTGTGCTCATGCGGGCTTTTCCATTTGGGAATGCTACGAGAGGAGTTGCGCTCGAACACGTTGATTTCATAACACTGCTCTGACTGAAACAAGTGGGTGGTGCAAGTGGCACACCCCCGGGCAGGGCTGGCGACACACTTATATACAGATTTCTGATTTTATTGGACTTTATTTGTGTAGCGGGAAAACCACGCTTACATTGTTGCAATAAAATGCTGTTATATTTCAGTATGAATATTTTATTGTAATATCATTAATATATAGAAGCACTTTAAAGAACCACGCGTTCTACGTCGTCGTAGCCGTGTCGTAGCACTTGCTACGCCGTAGCGCAGAGGTCAATCAATCATTAACGCATTTCTGCTGTTTTATTTAGACTTTTATGGAATTAATTGATACGGCCTTTGTTTTACTGCTTAATAGAAACACATTTATATAATAAAAATAATTGACATCAACAAATACACAATTTTAAGCCGTGTTGTATTTTTTTACTATGTTTAGACACGTTTAAAACAGCTTATAAATTTTTTATGAAAAATTATAACACGCATAAAATAAATATTTATATCACGATCATGCCGACAAGTTTAAAATAGAAAGTCACCAAAGTAACATTCTCAAAGATTTGTGTTACTAAAAAGTAAAAGCAAAAAAAAATTGTCCATAAAGTTTTATCAACACATTCCTTTAATAGGTGTAATATTAACTTGTAACTTTGTACGTGTCGTAAGGAAAACCATAATGTTCTTTACTAAGCGAGTTACGCAACTTATACAACTTTATAAAGCTAATAAGCTGTCTGGGTGTTAGCTTTAAGCGACTGCGTAATCCAAAACTTCTAATCGGGTTTAATGCTTGATAATGATGGCTTCGTAAACTTTGCAATATAGTTTAACTACTCAATACTAATTCGATTAGTTTAACGACTGGGGTTCGACCACTAACTAAAAAAAACGTAGCTATCAAATTAATTTG
Source organism: Carpatolechia fugitivella (assembly GCA_951230895.1). Lineage (NCBI taxonomy): Eukaryota > Metazoa > Arthropoda > Insecta > Lepidoptera > Gelechiidae > Carpatolechia > Carpatolechia fugitivella. Next base: position 6,591,542 of record OX579660.1, read on the forward strand.
TAAGTTTATTTATTGACAGCCCTAATGTGAAGAGAGCTTGCGACCGAGTGCGTTCGCGAGGTGTTGCGAATGTCGGCTATCGTGCTACCGTAGGGGGGCGGCGGGCGGTGTTGGGGGGGTCGCTGTGACCCCCTAGCCACCCTTGTTGTGCTCGGCTGAACGCAGCGACCGCACAGATGTGCCGCTGCCGCTGCGAGCGCCTGCACCCGGCGAAATGTATGCGAATCGATACCGTGCCCTCGCTCGCTACTTTATAACATTGTCTTTGTTGCACTAACCCACTTCTGACGAGAGATTCTTTTGTAGAGATGCAACCTATTCCGATTTCATCCGTTGCCAGTTGATGTGGAATGAAAGATTCCATTCTACTGTGATATTACAATCACAAATAGAATTATTTACTTATATAGGTATATTCTTAATCTCAAATCTTATTCAAACAGATTGATAGACTGTACAAATATTTGCAACCAAACGACTATGTGATTAAGACTTTAACAAAATATTTGCTAAGTCATTATTACAATCAATAACCGTCAGAACTCGCTGCCAAGCGAGAAGCCAGCCGAGCGTATCGAAAATCGAGATTCAATTCAATTCAATTCAATTTATTGACTAACCGTAACGATATCCAAGTCACAGAGCATACTTTGACAAGTTTGTTAGAAAACTTTGGCAGGTAAGCGAATATAAGTTGTGCGGAGTACGTGGAGAGTTTACCGTGCAGTGTGACCCCAGTCCGGGTGTGTCGGCAGTCGGCAGTCGGCAGTCGGCGCACGGAGCGACGAAGCCGCCGATCTGTGCAAGCAAACACGCGGAGAGCTGAGTAATGCACGGACGCGCCTTACAATTTGAAGCAGGGGGTTCGGGGGGAGGGGGGGGGGCACGGTGCACGCCGTAATAAAGTTTACATAAACCGAACGCGTCTTGCGGTGCAGCGCTGAAGCGGCTCGGGTTACACTCGCTCCGTCCGCCGAATGTTTTTGCTCAAATCACGAAGGCGCTACACAGTTGCAACCCACCCGATGTTTATTTGCAAACATCGTCGTGTTTGATTTTCCGATACATCACTCGACTCACTGTTTATTTTATAAAGTAAAAGCTTACGCCGCAAACTCTGGGATTGTTTTTTTAATACAAGATAAACAAGCCCTGCTAATTTTGTAAAATGTTGTACTAAAACGCGCACAGAAATTCTCGAGTCATATTTTACATGGATAACGTTCAAGAAAGCTGCTTAAATTCCCACAAAATAACGGGGGTTACGACTGCCAATTTACACCGACGGGAAATTGAGCAGCGGCCCTAAACCTAACAGGGCCCTTCCACAATCTCATTTGGGTAACATAATAACCGCGGATTTATTTCTGCCGCCCGCTCATTCGCTCTCAAATCGCGCCTAATATTCAATTTGGGCACGGGAACCACACAAAAACTGCTCGGAGCCGGTTCATTACGCCGCGCATCTCGGCTCTTCATCCTCCTTACCTTATCTAAGCCACTCTGAATGGCCCCCCGCCCCACCCCATTCGCGCCCCTACATCTACACCACTTCAAGTGGAAAACTCGCAGGGCGAGGGCTCAACCTTGTTTAGCATTCTCCTCGACTTCTTTATTTAATAGATGCCGAAAAACTCCGGTCAGAATAAATTTGCGTTTGTTCGTCCGATATGGCTGAGCGTGCTCGGAGTGCGCTCCTTTAATTAAGGTGGCAGCGGAGCGTTTAAATACGATTCGCTAGTAATAGCCGCGGACTGCTGCTTTATTAACCCATTAAAAGAGGAATAAAAGACGTTGTGATGTTGTAATGTAACTGACACATCTTCACAGTTGTTCAAGAGTTTTCTTATTTCTTTTACGATATAAAAAGCTTACATCGACTTTACAATCCATGTGATTAAAATAAAAAGAAAAACTTAAAATGATTTCAACTAAGTAGTAGATTAAATCTTCTTAAGTAGTATATTACAAACTTTAAACTGCATTGGTAGGAAATGTATGAGACAGCAGAAGAAAGATAGTTTCCTTTATGAACAAGAAAGTAAATGGCAAGACTCCTACTTATCAAGATTCAGCGCTTGAAATCTATTTACTACGCTTGTGCAACCCTATCATTACAATGTTTCCATTGTCGGCACATTATCATTGTAAGCTCAGCCAGTGAGAGGCAGCCCTGGCGGCGTGTTTACGCGGCAGTAACAGCGCTCCGCGGCTTCGCGACAGCCCTCGCAATTTATTGCCCGAGACTTTTCTTAATTGGAAGAAATGGCCACTTGTAATTATTAAGACGCCCTAAAGTGAAACAGATTGCACGCCAGTCTGCGGTGTTTTACTTTTTCTCTCGGGACTTGATACAAAGTGGATAAACTTGTAGTGGGTAGCTCGTTTATTGAAAGAAAAGTTTGCGAATTTGCGGACGCTTATACCTACTGAAAGTTTAATGATTTCATTGAAGCTAACTCTGCACTATAGCTCGCACATAAATTTTATTTTTTCAAGAACTTCTGTACTTATTATGATGTTAGTGAATATCTTAGTGATAATTGTCTGTTATGATTATCGGCCATTTTTTATTTATTTTGTACATTTAATTTGATAATACGAATCTTTAGATAAAGACATCTTAAACCCAAATAGCCACCATTTATATTTTGAGAAATAACCTCATCTTTCATTTACTATTATGGAAAGGTTACCTACAAAACGAGAGTAAAATGTTTTATTCAAGCGACATTTTGCAGTAATGTCTTGCAATCTGTCTCTGTCGGTTTCTTAGGAAGGCTAGATTTAAACAAAAGCATCAGATAGGATTGATATTGTATGGGGTTCGCAAATTGATATCGATCTCGCAACCCGAGGCCACGAAGCTCTACCTACAACCAAAACCTTATACGGTTGCAATATTAAATTATTATGTACATTGCAAAGTTTACACAGAGACGCGAGTGACTCGAAGAGCAGTTAAAGACGTTCATTAAATATTTATTCGACATAAATATCAGCTACTTTGGCATTTTAACGATTTGATCTCTAGTAAAAGTTGACCTTTAATTAATGAGAAAAACATTCGTTTATATTACCAAATAACCTCAAATTATTACTGTATAACCTCCAACTTGAAGCATATCTGACAACATATTATTATCAACTGTTAAACTATCAGGCTCCCAGACGTCCTGAACAAACGTCCTCTAATTCTGAAGTGTTGACTGAGAAAACAGCAAGACGAGGCTAGCCAGCTCCTAAGCCGATAGATAGCAGCTTGTGTCCGCCCACTGAACACTCCTAATGTGGCAACTGGGATACCCGCCTGAATCTCGCAGTACTCGCTAATCTTCTTACCAGCGTCTTGATACTGAATAACATAGGTTTATAGCTTACCGGTGCATCCAGACGGATTATCTAACGTGTAGCGCTGCACGACTTATGTGATCCTGGTACTCTATATAGAGCAGTAAGCTGCAAAGCACGAGATTAATCAGAATTGAAGGAATATGTATGTAGTGATGAACAACAGCAAGGCTGGAACTGTTGCATATGTATTTGATTTTCTCTCGCGGAATGTAGATTGCTCACATTCGTCATCACAAACGAACGTCCAATATTAAATTCCATTAAATTTATAGTCTAAACGGAAATCCCAAATCAAAATGAAATAAAAAACTGGAAGTGATAAATAAACAAGCCACGCGATAACGAATTCAAACTCTCTGTAGTATATCTCAACGTTCCCATTTCAATATCTCGACCATAAATTCGCGTCCGTAGCACGCAGCGCAGGTAGAGAGAGATATCCACGGAATTCATAAAATACTTCCGTGCTGACGGTCGAATACTTATAGTTGGGGGTAGGTAGCGCATTGCTCGTCTCGGGTCGGGCTCGGCTTGCGGCTTTGTTCTGATCCCGGCGTATCGCATCGATTTATGCAAGCCTGATCGAATCGCACCCGCCCCTCCCGCAGCCACACCGCACCCTGCGACCGCCCTCTTATAACAATACCTGCCTGTCGCTGCACTCCTGCTACGTGAGAGAATCGAATATTAATACTTCAACGTTCTCGTACAATACAAAGTAAGGAAGCAAAAAATATCAGTGGAAACCGCTTGGTTGGATATAAAGCGGACGCTCGATTTAATGCGCTATTAGTTCGATTCAAATGCTGACGCACAAAAAATATTAAATGGCTCTACCTTGTATCACCGCATTATACTCATGATGATACAGTGGGATATCGCACAATAGGCATTAACTGTTTATTGTATCACGTGATGCAATCCTTTCTGAAGGCATGTTTGATTTACATTCCAAGACAGTATATCCCTGTCTGAAACTTCAGCTTGAATACCAAATTGCTACGGCTTGTAGTTAGTAATAATATCAGTACAGCAGCCTATTGTTCAACCTCTAGCCTATTTCGATGATATGATCAGCAGTATCAAAGATAGGCAGTATATGGAACGTAATATGTTTTAAGCTTGTGGAATAAATTGCCGCATACAATTATGTATATGAATGTTCAAGGATGGTTTACAATAAGTGGCCACCGCGGGTCACTGTCGAAATACTTTGTCAAATTTGAATACAAACGTATGGTTTCGTGAGGCTTGCATTACATGTCCACAATTTTATTCCGCATAGGCAGCTTAACGGGCTTCTGGACGCCGATTCAATATTCCGAATGAAATATTCAATAGTGCATTCGCCGATTCGTATCCAGAGAGTAATATTTTATAAGTGTACTACAGCATTGCAAACAAAATCACGGAATACAATATCGTACGGGCCCTGCGTTTTATAACAGGTTTTACTATGAAAAAATAAATATACAGGTTGGTTTGAAAGTCACTCGTGCGGTCAGAAGTGCGCATTGCTATAGGGTATACCTATCTACGACCTATTTTTATTATTCATGTCTCCATAGTTCCTAACGAAACCACAAATACCGTCAAGCTGTCCGACCAAACAACCGTCCCATTTACCTACATCCCGGCAAAAAGGAGTACTATGTCGTGAACAGTATGTGTGACGTCACAACACCGCATCACTAGCCCTGTGTTGCGGTTGATGCGGTGTTTCTTCCACCACCATGCGTGTGGCCTCAATGCATTACCCATGATGAATACTGGAAAATAGTGGTCTAGTGACTACTTTTATTTTGCAATGCAGACAATAAAATAAGCAGTAAAAACGATTGTTGCATTTGCAGGTATGACTTCACAAAATCGCGACTTGGTTTTTCGCGTTTGCATTTGTCTGATTTCACACTTCTTGTTTTTGACACTTCGTGAAAATAGCAGCCTCTCCATGGTTCACACTCATAATAATCTAAAGGCATACATACCTTTTTTCATTTCTGAGATTAACTACTATGTGGGAATAGGTGATCGGACTACTTTTTTTTTATTTTATAAATCCAAACTTCTTAGTTTCTGCTATCGAACACTAAAAGAATTTTTGATCTATCTTTAAAATTGACCGAGTTATAAAGGTTTGAAATTCAAGATTAGACAGAAAGGCACATACCCACTTGTGACGTCATTTGTTAGTAACGTCATATTTAATCTCTATTTAATCTCCATAAAAAAAACCGTTTTTGAAAGAGACAGACATATTGAAAGTTTAAAAAATCGCCGTAAATTCGGTTTTCATCCGATTCTGTCTTTTTCTTAGCGAATCGTCTGCTACTAATCTATATTTTAAAAATAATTCATAAAATATGGTAAATTTAGAAACAGTCCGATCCCCTGCTATAATTTGCAGGTCTACGACGTGTCTGACTTGTGTGGTCCTCCTATTTTATAAACCTCGTCTCTACAAAAACAGCAGGGATTTTAGACTCCCCTCTGTGTTTGTTGTCACTGCTACCTTAACTGTGTATTTTCATATTAAAGTCTTCTTGTGTGGTCCGAATTATTAACCGCTTATTTTATTAAAACTGCGATGCTGCAACACTATAGGAAAACATCGCTACTGTTATAAACATAAACCATATGGAGTCAACCACAACGGTACGTCGGAACACTACTCCTTACCACAAGCCCTCATCATGTGTGGTCATAATCATAACGCATTTTACCATATAAATGCATATTTCTTTTAAGAATACATGTGCATGTACAAGTCAATCTGCATTTAAGTTTACGCTTGCTTTATTATGGTAACTGTTGGTAATAAAATGAAGTTAGTTAAAATTGGTACTTAATTAATGACGATTATTAAATCGAGAATTTATGTCAAAGCACGTTGTGATGCAAATCAATTGGCATTGAATGCTTTTAAGTAGTCTCTCTTCTTAGTCTTAAACAATACCCTGTTTATATTAGTCTGGGTTGCTTTATTCGGCTTAACATTTGCATTTGCAATACTTATATTTCTTCTCAAATATGCTAGTAAAACATCTATAAATTCCATTCTTCATAATATAGGTGTAAATGCGATTAAATATAAATGTTAATTTATTATTTAAATCAAAATACATATCTCAAATATAAATTGCAAATTCAAATGTAAAATTCAATACCACGAGAACCTGAACTTTCGGATAACAAGGTAGACAGAATCAAATCTTAACACGTTCGCTGCTAGTTAGTGTACTACGTGTCTCTTTATAAAAGGAACCTCCTCGAGACGAGACTCATTCAAGTCTGTGAGGGGCGTGTATAACGAACATAAACAAATGAGCATCGAGTAAAAACACGCTCCAGCGCGTCGGTAATAGAAATCGCTGCATATAATTAGCGGGTAGGTGGCGCGGCTCGCCTCGCTGCGTCTCCATAATTTATCTCAATTAAGCCCCGTAATGAGCGGAAGGCAGCCGGCACTCGGCAGTCAGCAGCTCAGCACTCCACGGTCTCACTCTCACTCACCCTACCTGCTCAGCGAACCAGCGCTGCAACTGCTCAATTTACAAACTGAATTTTTCAACAGAAAACTCTCCCGTATGTAAGCAATACTCGCTACGTTTACTTTGAAGTTAAGATCTCCGTCGTGAAAAGAGTACTGTGCTCGGGAAACACTTTATAACAAGCACCGAGTCGAGTCGACGTCAAAGAAGAATCGAGTCAAATTGTACTTACTTGTAGGTACTTTCCAGTAAATGACTTTGTGAGTGGCCTTCGTGATTACATAGTAAAACGTGGTAAAACTACGAGAGCTTTTTTACACAACCGCAGCGCATTATACATGCATGTTTGTGGTTCTCTCTGTAGGCTATGCCGGCGATATTGGTTCGTAGAACAGCAAAGGCAGTGTATGCGCTCGCAGCGCAGTTCTGCGGTTGTCGGCCGATGTTTAACAATGCGGCGAGCGTGCGGCCAGCCGCGCCGTGTGCTGCCGACACGACCGGCCGTGTTGCCCGACCGGAGTACCCCAGACCACACACGTGCATCTTATACGGCTATAGCAAGACTAGATGCACCGACTCGCCTCTGTAACTGACTGTACTAGCCTCTATGCGCCGCACGTCGCTCCCTTCGTGCTTATCACACATTTACATATGCTTCGCCCGCTCACCGCCGTGTACCGGCATCGAAAATGTTTCATGAATAAATTTGTAATCCAATTTGATGGTTAACTTTCAACACGTCAACATCGTTCTGTCTTAAATAAAAAAAGGAAACAAATCTAAGCAGAACCAACAAACAAAACGAATCGAATAATCTTTGGTTCGCCTGAAGCGATTAATCATAAAAAGTGTTCGGGTCGCAGCCCTTTTTCGAGTTTCCTCGTTACGGGCTAAGACGAGAATCATTAGGAATTAAATTTCCCCTTTCATTAGTCCCTCAACCCTCGTATAATTCCGGACTCAGAGCAATAACAATATAAATCCCCCGCCGCGCGGTGCGGGTTGGCGCGGGGGATTACGGCTTGTCTCGACCCTAATTTAGGGCTGCCCCCGCCCCGGATTAACGAAGTGGCGGAATCCGCTAGGGTTGTCGTTGCGCATAAACTTGTTACGTGTTTAATGTTTTATTGACGGGTGGCGAGGGAGCTCTCATTTAAATAACCGTGCCGGTTGCGACGCGACCCTTCCGCACGCGCCGCGCCCAACTCTCGGCCGCCGCGCCGACCTCCAGAAAGGCTCTCCTGGGATCACCCTGAAAGCACCACGCACACATCTCCTCAATAAATTCCGATGTAAAAACTCTTGAATAGGTAATTTATTCGTATTTCTCTGACGCTATCGAGCACTCCCTCCCACGCACGTGAGCCGAATAAAAATTGAAATATTATTACATTCAACGCTTTGCGACGACTCTTATTTGGGTACATTATTAAGTATATCTTTCGGGTTTATTAAATGAGTAACACGGTAGGTAGAGCGGCGCTTAAATTATTTTTATGGGGCTATATTTTTAGAGGCCGGGCGGTGACCTTTTCGAATTAATTTTTCAAGCTATTATGTCGTCGAAACGAATCGGTGAAGGCGGAACGAATTGTTTATCCCGGGTATTAAGCCGCGACGGGAGCGCCGGCGCACATATTGCCGACGCAGGAATCTCGGAGGGCCGCGCGCTCCCTCGCGCCTCCGAGGGATCACAATTAAAGGAGCCGGCTTTGTCAACACGACTCGCCTCGGCCTCACCCTCCGATATATCCACACACTTTATTATCATAATAATACCGGAGATATTTGTTATGGGATCTACATTACATACTACCCCATTAGTAGTATAATGAGAACCCGAGCAACGGTCACGACGAACCACCAACTTTATTTGTTTTGTTTTGGTAGAGTTCGATTTAACTTTAATTATTCGCTAGTATTTAACTCAGTTTCTTTGGTGCCAATTTTCCAAACAAGTTGCCTTTCAGCGCTACGAAACTCGATTCAGGGTAATTTATTTAAGTAATTTGACAAAGCGAGGCCGCGTACACCGTATTAAAATTTGCCTCGAGACCGCAAAGTAGACGCTAACACAAAATTAAAGTCGTCGACACTTAAGGGCTTCGTAGTTTGAAGGGGAGTTTCCGTGAAATTTCTCTCGGAATGCCGAAATGGCGGATGAGTTTCGCAAGTCAACTCAATTATCGTTTTAATTAAGGCGCAGTGCCACGTGACATTTGTTTGCGTGCGTGAAAGCGATCGCCCCCTTTACCCCTCTACTGTCCCTACCCCCTTCACGCCCGCTCCTGTTAATTGTGCTAATTACTCCTGTAATAGAGCAAGGGTGGGGTGAGATTGCTTATCGACGGCTTCCCCGGAATTTACTTGGTGTGCTACATCTGCCGGCTTGGCGTTAATTTGACGTAATTAACTATTCACGTAGATCTTGTCCACTTAACCGGTAACTGTTATTTTGTTCGTGCAACATTTTGGCAGACTAGACGTCTCCGTCGAGTAGTGGGGACGTTGAACGTTCGACGCTCGGCTGGCTGCAGGTAGCAAACAGTGCAGTAATGAACATCAATTGCATTGGGCAAGTTTCCAAGCGGTACATTTGTGCGGTGCTAGTAGCGTGGAGTTTTCGGAGAGCGCTTGTAGCTGGAGAGTAGAGTGGCGGAGTGGCTGCGTAATGGCCTCGCGCAGACGGAGCAACGTGAACAGCAGCAGCCCGTCAGCTCGACAACCGAGCAATTCGGTTATTTGGGGTCGCCCATAAAACGATAGCGCGCAGTAAACGCAATCCTCCACTCGCGACTATAAACTTTACGAGTCACGTAAAAACGCGCTCGAAACGCCGACTCGCTACCATAAATTTATGCTAATGTATTCTTTATAGGAGTTTAATGTGTATTCAGAAATTCCCCATTATTTATGTATACGAATGAACCGGTAAAGTTAATTTTGAAGTCGCAGCGTGCGCCCCGCGGTTTACGCGCTCGCGGGCGATTAATTTTTTGTTAGGTTTTTGTGGGCCGTGTTTCCGAGCGAGTCTCGTTTCCGAGTGATTACCGTTTTTGTTTTACGAGTTCGACGCAGGTAGCGAGTAGCGACCAGTTTAATATCGCGGGTACCTTAAGCTCTCGTATGAATGGACCCCTTTCACGCGAAACCAGTTTATCGCTCCACACACAAGGCGCACAGACAAGGCACAAAGTTATAAATTAACAACATAATGGGACTTAAAAGTAAATGGTACGTAATAAAACTTTTCGATGACAGACAGTATCATAAAACGGGGCCGTATAGAGCGGGTAGTCCCGCCGATAAAAACCGAAAACGTCGCGTGTAAATCACGTAACTTTTCAAAACTATTATGGCTGAAATATAGTCTGAACTCAATCCGTACATTTCCGAGCGGCGGGTGGTCTATTTATCTATTTCCCCCGCTTCCGCCCCCGAGCGTCCGGTTAACCGCCCCCCTTCCGGTTAACCGGGGTCGGCGCGCGCGGCTAAACGGCTCGTCGCGTGACCGCAGACAATAAGCCCGGCGCGCGGCGCTAACGGCGCGTCTGTGTGTTGCCACTTTATATGTTACGTCACACCCACGCCCCCCGCGCGTGTGTTCCCCGCACCTCGCGACGAACGGTAGCCGATAAGTCGTGTTGTCGGAGCTTGTAGCGGCTCGTACTTGTTTAGCAACTCCTCCCCCCTCTCACCCGCCGACCCTTGTCCCGACTCAATTGCCTTTTTCTTGAGGTCGACCCGCGTAATGGGATAAAGTAAAGATTAGCTCTGTTCGCTTTTCCGTTGAAAATGGAAAAGGTTGCGAATGACTATTCAATATGGAATATTTTTGTTTGAACATCCTTAGCCTTTCTTTATCCTCTTACGTTCCATAATAATGACATGAGCTCACAAAACTTCGAATAGATCCTTTATTATTGTGTTATATTCGTATCTGCCTTGTGTTTTGTTTGATCTTTGTAGAGGAGGAGCTTTTGAATATCTATTTTATATTATATTGTAACTAAGTTGCTACGCACTAGACTAGACTGAATTACACTAAGCTCATTGAAGTAATGTCGGTTGCAGACCGCAATCTAACTATTAAATTAACGGGCGACCACAAACGGCTTACCAAGCTCGCACTATTGCTGTAACATAAAATCCATCCAATCGAATCCGACACGTCGCATTACCGCGCTGCCGGGTCCTCCAAATAACATCACTTGAAATTCGACACCCGGCGAGATCGACTGCTCGTAAAATTAGGCCCTCGACACACGTCCGAACCAAACCCCCACGATACATCCACGCGTTATAAAATAGAGCTATGCAGAATGTAGAGCTTTATAGTGTGGACACCGCTTTACGCTCTTCCACGCGAGTTGTGCCAATAATAAAACTTTATTGGTTACATCTCGCTATCAAATATCCAATAACAACGGGCAATAAGCCGATTCGTCTGGTTCATCTTTCAGATTATACTCGCCACTCGTTCTCGCTTTTATTATCTAATTTCTCTATCGTAAAAATCATCTCGGTTGGAGCGTAAAAACAACGAAGATAGTAGAGCTGAATAGAGATGTCGGGTATCTTGGGTGATAATAGATAATGTGATTTGGACGCTTTAGCGTTATTGTGTCGGTGGAGAGTTGGAGAGGCGAGCAGTAAGTCACAGCGGGCGGCGACAGGTCGGCGTGCGGCTAGCAAATTAACAGCCGCTTGCCACTCGCCTCTAACTTAGTGCCTCGTAAAATTAGGCCCCGTTAGACCCCTCGAGCCACCGCGCCGAGCCCCCGAGGGCCTCAGATTATACGCGACCAGTTTCTCATTCACCGCCACTTTACTCCAACAATTTATGTTCATCTCAACGGTCTAGCGATGAAAACGAACGTATTTGCAGATAGAACCTTTTTATATGGGAACGTTATGAAAAGTTTTTCTACGTGAATGCGGGAGCGCAATATCCCTTATTGAATCGGTTCCGTCGAGGAGCGTAAGCCTTTTCGCTCGAATGGCTCGCACGGCTGCGTACACTTGAAATAGCATCTGTCTAACACACGACGCGCCGAGTACTCGACCGAATATTAATAATCCGAGAGTTCGATACGTTCATCCTCGATATGCGATACCGTATACCGTTTTTTTAACGATATTCACGTAAGTGCAGAATGGTCTTTCTATTGTAGGAATAACAAAATCAAATTTGAGAACCTAGGGAGGTAGGTTGTCTCTTCATTTAATTTTGTAACTTGCTCCCCCCCCCAGACGAAAGTGGCATATCGCAGTGTCATCACGGGCGGATGGAATCAGAGAGCGCGAGCGGGCGGCGGCGGCGTTCGTCACGTATATGATTATTTCATTAGTCCGTATTTGCCCGGTCGTCCAAATGTTTCCTCCCTCGCCCACAAACTGGGGGTGGGAAGGGGGATGACCACTCCCGAAGCTAATCATGCGGTTAGTTTGTTCTGCCTCAGCATGTTTTGATATTGATATTGACTGAGCTCGCCTCGCTGCGCCGATTTATTTGCGAACAATGATCGATTGATTGCTATACGTAAGCTCGACTGTAAACGTTTTGATTATGTTTGCGCGCTCGTATTTGTTGAGCTAACAGACCGGGCTTGTTCTAGACTTGTGAAATATTTGACTGATATATCTCTCTTTGTTACAGAGAAACTCGATATCCCCGGGGGAACGAGAAAAGTACCGGACGCGGAGTCCGGCGGAGCCCGATCACAAGAAGATGAAGAAAGAGGAGAAAGACATGGGCCATGTTAGTATTTACTCATTACTCAAACTCTTAAGCCAACACTGAAGATTCTGGGGCCTGAAACTCTTAAAGAGTACTTGGGTTGCCCACTACATTACACGATTCAATTTCTTTGATTGAAGGATTTTTCCTACCTCTCTTGATTCCTAGCATTGTTTGACTGCTAAAAAATATGACAGCAAGTTCCACGCTAAATCATTACCGCAATCATATTCTGCCTGTTTGTATTGTATGGATCACGTCTGACAAATTAATGGTGCTGATTTCAGGAGTTGGTGGTAGACGACGCGAGTGAGGAGCCGACGTCGCCACACAATGGTGCACCATCGCCCAGAGAGAACGGCCTCGACAAACTACAGCCAAAAAAGGAACACCCCCCACATAGTCCTAGGTAAACAAAGCACCCTTTTTTATCATCCACCTATTAGACTAAGAACTTCATGTTTTAGTTTCAACCAAAAAACTGAGACCCGATCGCTCTAAATATGAACAAATTTTCACCATGTCACGCAAATAAATAACAATTTATCTTGCTACGAACCTCGTAGCATTTACAGCCAAAGGTCGTCTTTAGCTTCCATTTAGCAAAATGACTGTCAAAAATAATTTGTTAGTATAATCAACAACATCTGCCAAGGATCTCCACAATGACCAGTCCGGTAATTGTTAGCCCCTTGTCTATTTTTTTAATGTACCTAGAGGAGTATATTTTTTTAAATAAATATGGTAGTTAATTCAAACACATAAATTGAAATCAGAAAACATCTTCACCGAAAGATTTATCTTCATTGCTGAATAATAAAAATGGCGAAACTTTGTAGTAGTAAACAGTGAAATAACAGTACAAACTTGAGGATCCTTAATAGTAAAAGATCTAACATTAATAACACAGATATTTTACTATCGAAAGAGATCATTTTTGTAGTTTAATTTACCGACCTGTGCTACGAGCTACGCGAAAGACAGTTCGTCGGCTACGAGCTACGGCGGCGTAGCAAGCGTAGCAAATTCTACTATTGTTTTAGTTAGACGCGATCACTGGTTAAAACCGAAGCTAGCAAAATATGGTTTTTTAACTCTCGCAATTACGACTCGGAAAGTGCGAGATAAAATTACTACGAGTATAACATAACGCGTTGATATCTTTAATACGACCCGTAAAACATTCTTCATTTTACCATAACATAATCGTATCAAATATTCTGTTAGCAAGTTTCTACGCGTGACTACTAATCACATACGGCTAATTAAATCTAAATAGCGTTAACATGAATATGGACTTAAGAAGCCATACTATCACCTCTAGGCGTTTCTATAGTGCATAGTGAGTCGTGTCGCGGGCAAACTACCAATAATCGCTCTATCCTTTTAAAAGAAGCCTCGCAGGGTAATTCTACATGTCAGGTGCTTATAAGGTCACTGTAGATACATGACGCGGGTGGGGGGATGATCCTGCTTTACTCTGAATCAATTATAAAAAGGGTGACCATAGTTTTAATAGTGCTCTGGACAAAAGAAGGTTTTACCGTATTTTATGGTTGTTTTGTATTAAGTATGAGTATGACATGTTGCTCATAAAAAAAAAATTGTCTGAAGTTTTACAATTTTAAAGTTATAGTTTTAATTTTATATTTGATTTTACCTCCGAGTTGAAAGATAAAATTACAACTTTCTGGCTAACTCTCCGAGATTAAGTTTTGAATTATTACTTTACGATACAATTGCTAGATTTACATACATATAAAATTATCATGATCATGATCCGAAACGAAATCATCCGGCAGAGGCCCAAGGTGGTTGATATCGTCCACAAGTGTAGCAAGCTGAAGTGGCAGTGGGCTGCAAGAGCGTTGGAGCATACGGGTTCTCGAATGGAGACCGCGGCTCGGGAAACGTAGTGTGGGACGCCCCCCTGCCAGGTGGACTGATGACCTGAGGAAGGTCGCTGGCGGTGGTTGGATGAGGAAAGCGGGTGATCGTGCACTTTGGCGTGCCCTTGGGGAGGCCTACGTCCAACAGTGGACTGCAACAGGCTGATTGATTGATTGAAAATTATCATGTCACTTAAGAGAAAACTTTTTAAATCGTGTCCTTCTTTACCGCTAAGATAGCTTTAACCTACGCATGTTCTCCAAACGTAAATATCCAAAACCCGTAATCCGGATATTCTGCTGATACTAATTACATTCGGAGCTAACAGAGGGCGGCACTAGGCGTATTAACTACACGGAGATTATCCACGCCCCGGCGGGTACCCGATATAATCTCCCGCAAACTTACCGATAATTGTTTGGGAAACTCAAGTTATTATACTTGTACCAAGTTCTAGAGATCGCGGTCTTAGCGGAGATGTATTTACTTCTACAACGTTTTTCTCGATAGCGCGCGTAAATATTTCAATGATAAATGGGTTTTTATGTTTAGCTTCGTTCCGTCCAATTAATTCATATACCGCGCCTTGTTTTCACAAGTTTTCATGTTCATTAGCTAATATAATTTTCACATTCAAGGATTACATCAAATTACATCAAATTACTTAAGAACAAACAAAACATACACCAAAATGAAATAACATAGAAATATGTTTGTGTAAATTCTTTATGTTGTATGGTCAGTAAATCTTTATTCCCTACGCGTGTTTCCTTATTACGTACAATAAAGTACCCACATTAAATTATAAAATTTTCCTTCCTCTGCGTTTTCAGATCAGGCACATCAAGTAACGCCTCAACGCCATCAGCAAAAAAGTTAGATGAGAAACCCAGCACGCCCATCTCAAAGCCCGTGACCCCCACGTCGGGGGCGAGTGGCGCGGGGTCCGCTGGAGCCCCCCTCAAGGCCGCGGTGAAGCCCCCCGCCCTTCAGTACCCGTACCTGGGCAATGGCGCCCATGACGCGTACGGTCTCGCAGGGTACTCTGCGCGGGCGGCGCTGGCGTATGAGCCTCTGCGTCCACCGATTGGGCCTGCCGCACTTGCACCTATACCCGGGGGCAAGCCGTAAGTCTTTTTGATTTCTATTCCGTAAATTTATTGTCTTCAATCATTTAAGACTGGTTATGCGTACGAAATAGGTAGGATAGTCAGGTGTTACTTGATTTGGTTGATCCTTTTTTCTTCTTTTTTTTCTAACTGACCTACGGCTATGTGTACCAAAATGGTAATATTAAAACCCTTTCTTTATCAACATATTGTTCACACAAAATTGTATTTACTGATCGGCCATTATAATTTACGGATACCATTTGTTGTAACATTACTTACCTTACAATCTTCCTCTTTCCAGGGCCTACTCGTTCCACGTGTCGGCGGAGGGTCAAATGCAACCGGTGCCCTTTCCGCCCGATGCCCTTATGGGGCCAGGGATACCACGACACGCGCGACAGGTTTCCGCGTTAGCTCACGGGGAGGTAGTGTGCGCAGTCACAGTCTCCTCGCCGACCAAATACGTCTACACCGGCGGCAAGGGCTGCGTCAAGGTGTGGGACATCAGCCAGCCCAGCAAAGCGCCAGTCAGCCAGCTGGATTGCTTGGTGAGTGGGTAACTGTCGAAAAAAGATGGACGTTCGTTTTATTTATTTGTGTTTTAAAATTTGCAAGTCACATTTATAGCAAAGGCCTCCCCCTTTTTGCTTCCAACGTTCTCGATCTTGTACCAGTGACCCAAATCCCAATCGTTTCCTAGGTCTACCTCTCCCTAAAATCTAGCTCTGTTATTATTATTTTTTACATTTTCTACACATATGTTTACTTATATGACTAATTTTAACATACGTTTTCATGTTTAATTCCAGCAAAGGGATAACTACATCAGATCGGTAAAACTGCTCCCAGACGGTCGAACGCTGATCGTGGGGGGCGAAGCCTCAAATCTTTCCATCTGGGACCTCGCGTCACCGACCCCGAGGATCAAAGCTGAGCTTACGTCCTCTGCACCCGCCTGCTATGCACTTGCCATCAGTCCTGACTCTAAGGTAAATAATACTTACTAAGTGATAGGCATTCTTTATGGCAAGAGATACTAATAATCAGAAGACAACGAGGCGAGCTTTGACAAAACGCAATATTCTCGTTCTTCTTGAAAAAATATATGGGGTAATATAAAAATACAAGGGGTAATAATAATCGGTCTTTTAAAAATGGGAGGTATTCTTTATCAGTTAGCATAGGAAAACTTGGTGGTGCAAATGGGAATCATTCTTCCAAGATATGAGCCCTGGGATACGACAATAAGGTGACATGTCTCAGTTACCATAACTTTCCTAATTTTCTTTTAAGAAGGATAACACTACGGCCTAATCACCTTAATAAACTCGAGCCCTTCTTTGGGGACGTATATCAACTGACAACATTGTTAATTCTTAGTCATTAAATAGATCCCTATAATTCCTTTCCTATAATAATTATGTCCGTTATTACCTATCTTAACCATGTTTTAAGCAAATAAATGAATTATTATTAACAAAATTTCTGTAAATTTTGCAGGTGTGCTTCAGCTGTTGTTCAGACGGCAACATAGCGGTGTGGGACCTGCATAACCAGACGTTGGTGCGACAGTTCCAGGGCCACACGGACGGCGCCTCCTGCATCGACATCTCAGCTGACGGCACCAAACTGTGGACTGGTGGACTTGACAATACTGTAAGGTGAGTTGACATCAAGTTAGCCTGCTGGTCTTGTTGGGCTGCTACTAAGAATTCGTTCAAATAAAACAATTTATCTCCGCCCTGAAAAGTTTAACACCTCTACATGAAAAGTGCTCATGTCTGTTGGCACTAATGCTGCCCTGGAATCAATGTATGATTTCGTGCCGTTCGCCGTACAAACTTCTGGACCCTAGAGTGCTGAAGCTAAAAAGCTAATCGCGGATATAGGGCAACGTTTGAGGGAGAAGGGAGGTGATCCGCGGTCTGGCTATTTTCTGGTGCAGAGAATATCTCTCGCAACCCACCGTGGTACCGCAGCCAGCATAATGGGTACTTTCGGTCAGGGGACACCATCCGGGGGGCTTTTCGACTAAGCTACAATATACTAGCTACATTTTTACTTTTATTTTAATGTGACGTTGAATTTTATTTGAATTATTTTTAAGGTCACAAATGTAATTTCGATTAATATACTTGTTTACCTGGAAGATTTTTTATTCGTAGTTCTGTCCCCGCTGAGGGTTCCAACATCGAGAAACTTGCTAAAAAAAATATAAATAATCCCATCTATCTTTTGACTTTGTTTACAGAATAAACTTTACATCATACGTCTGTTCATGTAAAGAAATTTAAATGATTCCAATTAAAATGTATTCGTTTATTACAGGTCATGGGACTTAAGAGAAGGCAGACAGTTACAGCAACACGACTTCAGCTCACAGATCTTCTCGCTGGGATACTGTCCAACAGGTAAAAATAACTCATTTGAAAGCATAATTAAATAGCAATAAACTACATTGCATTCAAGACCTTAGTATTCAATTTTACAGTCATTTGCATTTTAAAATAAAAGTCCTATCAGTTTTACTGACAGTAACCAGTCTCTTTGGTCATAAAAATAAACGGACTATGTTGCAAATACTACCATTACAATGTAGCTGTTTGTTTCTGTTGCGGGAGATTTAAGTAAATAGTGCTTGCTTTTTAAACTGATATCCTCTGATCTAGTTAGAACTGCAATATATAATAAGTAAACACACATATCTACCGGGTTATTACCACGATTTTGGTTTAAAATAAGCATTGTGATGAGCTTAACGATATTTCGAACCCGGTAAATATGTGTGTTATTAGTATTAACAACCGCGAAAATCCAAAAGTGGTAACATTTATGTTGTTAAAAATTCATCTGAACGATACTTATATAACAATTTTCTTTACAATAAAGATACTTTATTTATTATTAGAGAGAGATTTACCTATTATTTATTACATAGAATTGTCATAAATATAAAGTGGGTCTGAGCACTGTGCCACAAAATTATCACTTTGAAAAAAATATTGTTCAATAAAATTAAGCTCCTGTCCCCAAAAGGGTTAGCAGAGCTTTAGATGGCTCCCAAAGAGCAACACTAAAACCACGTTTGGAAATATTTTTGGGCTAAGATTCAACATACGTAAGGTTGCCTGGAAGAAATTGCTACCTTAGCAATAAGGCCGCCTATCTGTACACCCCTTTATCTATTTTTTGTACTTTCAAGCTATATCCTTGTTTGCAATAAAGTCTATACGTAAAAAACGTAAAAATCGCGCTTCTATTCCGAAAGGGATGGGCAGAATTTCAGTTGGCTCCCAATTTCCCAAGCAGCAAAAACGTACACTCATCTTGACGTCTCTTGGCCGCGTTAAAAGTAAAACCAAACGGACTTCTATCTTAACCTACGTCCTTCTCCAGGCGAGTGGCTGGCAGTAGGCATGGAGAACAGCAACGTGGAGGTGCTGCACGCGGTGAAGCCGGACAAGTACCAGCTGCACCTGCACGAGTCGTGCGTGCTGTCGCTGCGGTTCGCCTCGTGCGGGAAGTGGTTCGTCTCCACCGGGAAGGACAACCTGCTCAACGCCTGGCGCACGCCCTACGGTGCAAGTATATTCCAGGTGGGTACACTCCGTGCTGTTACAGCTGGAAAACGCTGTTTTAGAGCCTTATTGCAAAGTTGTAAAATCTTTAAAATGGCAACCTAAAGCTCGAACCTTTTCAGCTATTGGGTATATTACAGCTACGCTGTTTACACCGAGTTGTAAATTTTTGTTTTACGAAACGGGGCTTTGGTCAATTCCTGGTGCACGCCAAGATAAAGAAAACTTTAATGTCGCACAGCGTTGCACTGGAAAAAGTACACACAGTCACTCAGTCAGTTCTCTGTGTGTGGTGTTGAAGGATGAAGTGTTTGAACACTCTTAAACATTTTTTTTCTTCTTCCTAACTAATGGCGACACATGTTATATAGACGTATTTCGCCAGTGTCGAGTGATATTTGTAGGTTTAAGATATATCCTTGGATGATTGTTCGGTGAATTGGGCTCAGTAATGTGATAGTACATTACTGAAGCCACCACGAGGCCTCTTGGCATCATCTAGAAATGTCAGCAAAGTGTAAGCGATTCAATTGTTCTATTATAGTCTATAGTCTGAA
Organism: Carpatolechia fugitivella; assembly: GCA_951230895.1. Classification (NCBI taxonomy): domain Eukaryota; kingdom Metazoa; phylum Arthropoda; class Insecta; order Lepidoptera; family Gelechiidae; genus Carpatolechia; species Carpatolechia fugitivella. The sequence goes on from OX579660.1 coordinate 6,611,264, forward strand.
ACATTCACTGGATAATACACTATCGAAATTATACACTAAACACTTCAATAAACTAAAATAAAAAAATTAAAACGAAGACACTTGCCAGATGTCAGATGTCAGATGCTGACAAAAAAGCCCTTAAAACACTTGACACTGGTCTGTAAATAATGCTTATCGTTTTTAATAAAGCTAAGTCAAGTGATAGTAGAAATACCGCAAAGGCCACGAATGCATTCAGATCGCGAGCCAACAGTAGGTAGTCATGATTTCCTTAGACACCACAAACTGACTTTCTCATTTATTTCCAGTCAAAGGAATCCTCATCGGTGCTCAGCTGTGACATCTCATCGGACGACAAATACATAGTGACGGGCTCCGGCGACAAGAAAGCCACAGTGTACGAGGTCATCTACTAAGCGCTCCGCCGACCACGTGGTGACCACAGACTATTCATACCGGACTAACTATGCTGTGAACAAAATCGATCAAGTGTAGTGAGTGAACAGTACGGAAGTACTCGGGACGTTCCGCGAACGCCCTGTGGAGGGGCAAGTGGTGATATAGCTTTAGTGTATGTATAGATATGGGATGCCTGTATGTACTTATGCGACTGTTTATATAGATTAGTGTGCGCGTTTTATGTTTATTTGTTGAGCGCCCGTAGTGTATGTTGGCAGCAGATCTCAAAATGACGATTTCGTTTCAATATTGTTGTAAAATGCTCGTATTAAAAAAGATATGCGCAAAGTATTTCTTGTCTCTTATTTACTATTATTTGAGTATGTTTTAGACCATTTATTTATAAATAAATAATGAAATCAGGGAAGATAAATAAATAAACACCAAAATAAATATGTGGGGTCTTATCATATGATAAGACCCCACATATTTATTATCTTATCACACACGGCCATCTGATCCCAAACTAAGAAGAGCTTGTAGTAATGGGTATCAGACAGCTGATATACATTACATAAATAGATAAATACATACTTATATAGATAAAAAAGATTCGGACAAATTACGGCAAACACAAGTGCTCATCACCCGAATGTTTGGCCTGGGCGGGCTTCAAATCCGCGACCCTGTGCTTCGAAGGCAGGCGTACTTACCAGAGCCCTTAAGAAGTTAAACCTATGAGCCATAAAGAAGATTTCAAAGGTAATACACAGAAACACAATAATATACCAAAAAACCCGCAAATAAAGGAAGCATTAATTGTAACAAACAAAAAAACTATTTACATTACGATAATAAAATTTGAAACTACACCATACCCCCATCGTAACGAGGATATTATCTATCTATGACAAACAATAAGGTCTAATAAAAACACGACACACACAAAACACGAAACACGTTTAATTTTTGCATATGTTGAGATAAGATAATCCTGCAGCACATTAACACCACATTATATCTATAATGTAAATAAATGATTATAAAAATAATAATAGCAACCCAAGGGAAAAGTGACTAATGAAACCATAGTTGAAACAATCTACCTATCTACTTGCAATACTCTATAACTCATATACTTTACCATTTTTTTGTGATATGATGTGAGTATGTAGCCATTATCAGTCTCTCGAAACCAACTTAATAGAGTTGCCCAATGCCAGAGTTTCCAAGCTGCTAGTAAAATTGTGTTTACACTGAAAATCCTGAATAGGAAACTACACTTACCGATGAATTTTAAGTGCTACGAACTTGCTACGCCTGACACCTCTACGACGACGGCGGCAGGTCCGACAGGCCACGTCGTCGTAGGCATCGTGACGTAGACATAGGCAGGCACTAACTAAAAATTAACTCGAAAAATAAAGGATAGAACTTTCTGTAACAAACATATTAAAAACTGCTCAATATCTTAGCCGCCTGTTTTTTTTTTATTATTTTACTCGGTTTTAGTACCAAACACAGCTTAAAAATTTCGACTTCATCCTGTCCTTTCACAAAGTGACCCAACCAACCGCGTGACTCAAACATTCAAAAGAAATGAAGAATCGCAAACCAACTACCTAAGTAAATGTGACATAATCCTTTTAAAAAAGGTTTTTCAATTTCAAAACAGTCAACAGTGTATTGTAATGGATTACATGAAATCAGAGTCTGTGTACCAGACCCTGGTGGTGCCAGCCACCGGCTGTTATCGGTACATGGCGTACTAGCTGTACTGTTATCATACTGCTGACACAGTGACCACTAGACCGTGAGAGCTAATAGGCCTCACACCACACCTTTGCTGTTAGAGTTTTACAGTCCAGAGAAAAACTAACTATTTTGAGACGAAGCAGTTAAGAAGATTTTCGAAGTGACAATAGTAAGTAACAAAACATTAATGAGATATCTTCGTATCTTTTGTTTCATAAGAATTTTACAAAAACACAGAATGTAACGTCGTTTCATATCACAACAACGTTCGATTTTAAACAACAGCAACTGCAGTTATTTTTCCGAAGGAAACCATCGTGATGGAACCTGCACACTCCTGCGCAGAAATTCAAAGGTTGTGAGTGAAGTCGATCAACCCGCACTGGGCAAGCGTGGTCGACTAAGGCCTAATCGCCCCAATTCAGGGTAGGCTCGAGCCCCTCGTTGGGGACGTATATGAGCTGATGATGAATAAAAAAAGTGGCACATTAATTATACGGGTGTGAGCAGAACCTTTTGTTGAGGGAGCACGTACTAAAACACGTTAGGTTAAGATTAAGACACACGCGAAGGTTTGGCAATCTTTATGTTCCTTTCCTACTATAAGGTTGCCAACATATCGCTTGTCCATACGAGTTCATACGATACTTCCGGGATGATTAGGGTGAATTTAGTTCTAATCTTAAGCTGGGTAGTTCCTAGTAAATACTAATAAGTAATGCATTCAAAAAATATAATTTTTTAAAACAAATTAATAATAATTTAAAAAGTAACATTACCATTTTAACACTAACCTTTGATTGCGTTGATATCCCTGTTTTTTATTTTTCAATATGTACCGAATTTGTTTATGTACGGACGGTCAAACAAAGAACAGATGGCCGGCCAGACATTATAAGTAAACATGAAATATTATATATAAAAACATAATCGCATAAAATATCTGCTGCAAATAAATTAATTTAGTTAGACGGATAATAATGTACATGCATGCGACACCATGTTGTTATCAGCTCAACTAGTAAGACACGTCCCTATCGAGGGGCTCAAGCCTATCCTGAATAACCTAGCCTGTTCTGTGATAGTGTAGGTTGAGCACGCTGGCCCAAAAGAAATTTAAATCAAAGAAAAAATAATGAAATATACTTTTTACTTTTTAAGTCCGTGCTCGCTAAGTACATAATATTATATTACCACTCTGGTAATCATCATCATTGTGTGGGTTGAAAGGTCGACAACCGACCTCACAAATCCTGGTGTCAGTGTTAAAGAGCCGCCAAAGGCCACTGACTTGGCTCGTGTAACCACTAGATAGTAGCCGGGACCCACGGCCTAACGTGCCTTCCGAAGCACGGAATCATCTTTCTTTTTGGACAATCAGGTGATTCAGCCTGCAATATCCTAACCAAACTGGGGAAAGTCTCACAAAGAGATTTTTGCTTGACAATATCCTCACCGGAAATCGAACCCGAAACCTCCGTAAGTGGCGTCGAAATCTCGACCACTCGGCCACGGAGAGAAATAGCCGTAAAAAAAATACATTTTACTATTTACCTACACAAACAGTATGGTGTAACGGAATTTACAAGTAAATATTGAGCCATGACCTGTAATATAATAAGTTTAATTAAAAATCCTTTTTAAACAAGCTTTTAAAGCCGTGGAGTGGAGTATCCTTGTTAAGACAAATCTAACGAGCCCAAACACGACTAGGTTGTGTTGTGTATTACAGGAGTTCCTATGGCCACCTTCCGGCTCCATCATGAGACCCTGGACATCACGTATGACTAAAGATCTTGTTAAGACAAATCCAACGAGCCCAAACACGACTAGGTTGTGTTGTGTATTACAGGAGTTCCTATGGCCACCTTCCGGCTCCATCATGAGACCCTGGACATCACGTATGACTAAAGATCTTGTTAATACAAATCCTACGAGCCCAAACACGAGTAGGTTGTGTTGTGTATAAGAGGAGTTCCTATGGCCACCTTCCATCTCCATCATGAGACCCTGGACATTACGTATGACTAAAGATCTTGTTGATACAAATCCAACGAGCCCAAACACGAGTAGGTTGTGTTGTGTATAAGAGGAGTTCCTATGGCCACCTTCCATCTCCATCATCAGACCAGCTCCATGGTACCATAATATTGCATTGTCATCGCGGTTACATAAGTGTATTAAATTTCAGCAAATTCCAATGGCAACAAGTGCTTCAAATTTGAGTTGCAAGATTTCGCCCGAACATACCCACAAACCCACCCAAAACACACCCACATACAGTGCAAGCTAAATAAAAGCTTGTAATAACTCAAGACCTCGATCAATCAATCAATAAAATTAAAATATATAGGTGTACTCAATTGAATTTCATGGCTCATCGATAAGTATTATTTTTGACTTTTAAATTTTTGGTTTTTTTGCTTCGGGGGTTTTAAATTTTTAATTTATTTTTTATTTTATAATTTTTAAAGTTAATTATAAATTATGATAAGTACAGTTATCTAAAATGATCACTATTAGAATGGTCCATACTCGTAAATCATTAATCAAAGTATGACAGATCAGCTTTAGCAGAATTGATAAGACAATTCCCACTGCGGCAGAGTCGAAGCAACGCGACGCATCATTTCCACATATTTATCGATCGATATCTCTTCGACACTCGACTCACTGTGGACGCGCGCCGCCGCTTCGACTCTGCCGCATTGATCCCATTAAGCCTAATTGATCCCATTTAATTACCAAACTTCGAAATCTAAACCTTACCCTAACATGTCATATTTAAAGTCATGGTTACCTTACTATGTTCTTTAAATATCATTGAAGTAATACGGTACCAAATTTCGAATCGATAGGACATAATGAAAGGTAGTCAGATCCCCTCATCAACTATTAAAGAGCTGATGATCTTCAAACGGCTGATCAGGTCATGGTTACCTTACTAATATACTTTCAATTTAATTAAAGTAACACGGTACCAAATGTCGAATCGATAGGACATGGAATGTAGTCAGATCCCCTCATCAACTATCAAAAAGCTGATGATCTTCAAACGGCTGATCAGGTCATGGTTATCTTACCATTTACTTTCAATATGATTGAAGTAACAAGGTACCAAATTTCGAATCGATCGGAGATAAGGAAGTTCGTCAGATCCCCTCATCAACTAGAGAGCTGATGATCTTCAAACGGCTGAAGAGATTTTCATGAAACATGGCTAAGAACACTCGGGGTAAAATTATCTATGTTACAAAAAAAACTAAACGAAAATCGGCTCATCCGCTTAGGAGCTACGATACCACAGACAGATACACAGATACACAGACACGTTAAACTTATAACACCCCTCTTTTGCGTCGGGGGTTAATTAGAAATTTTCGCCGCTACGCTGCCTACCGGCAGGTAGAGACCTCCACCACCACCACCAACGCGCTTGCGCCACCACGGTGTTAAGACTTAATTTCAAAATATAGGTACCTGATTTCAGTACCTTTAATTAAAACGTATACGCAATAGCAAAAACTACAGCGAGTAACTTGAACGCACGTTTCGGCAGCGTGTTTTAGTCAGTATGTCACCGAGTGACGTTTGTCTCGCCGGCGCTGCTCGCTATCAAGCGGCGCCCGCGCCGGCGGTGGCTGGTACCGCCAGCATCTGCTACGACATGCGCTCGGCTCACGTTACATAGGCCCCCGGCCGCGGCGCAGGCTGAACACGTGCTCGATATGTGACTTTAGCACTATGTTATGTAATACATATTTGTATAAAGTCACGCCCTCATGCCTGAAGGGGTGAGCAGAGCTTAAGTTTTCTCGCATAGGCAGCATGCATTAAACAAACCACGGGATACGCCAATTTTATTGTGTCGCAATTCTAGAGACAGATTGCCACAAATATAATTTTAACTTTGTGACTATACCATACCTGTAAGTACCTACACATTGTACATATTTCAATTCAAAAATATATTTTCATCTCTCATGCTCTGAAAGTAGTCCAATAATGACCCTAAAGAAAGAATTTAAATAACTTCGAAATTCTAATCTTTCTTTTTACTATTTACATAGAAAATTGTACAGATTAAATGGCAAAGGAAGAGACGTAATATAGCCTAGATAAATCCGATAAAAAAAAATATTATTGCTTGAATATATTTAAAGCAAGATGAATACGAAATTTTCGTATTTACCTAGAAATATCAATAAAAAGATTAATTATAATAAAACAAACAATTTAAATTTTGGCAAAAATGACACGAACGCGAACCTTTAAAAAGGCGAGAATAAAATGTTGGTGAAAAAATATTGTTATCTGTGGTTCAAAGTTTTTGAATTATTTTGTAATTTGTTTTTATTTTAACCATGATATAGTAAAAATAAGTTGATTTACGGGAATTGAAAATTTACCAGTAACGGGTGTGGCGCACTAATATGGCGCGTAATGGTGTGTAGCCTTCGTCCAAGTATGTAGCCCATACATATCTTTTTGCTAACTGTTTTATTTACTTTCCTCGGGATCTAGATGAAAATAAGAGTGTTCACCACGTGGGAAAGATCAATTCTACCCTCACTGTGCGCCAAAATACTTCATGTGTAATTGATCGCTTTCACCCCTTGGTTAACAATTTACTACTTATTATATTACGTATTATGCAGCAGGCCTATTCGTTTTTAGGAAATATGATGTGATTTGTTTGTCATAATAATCATAACAACAACTTTCCGGTACGCATTATCACTTCCGAATTATCAGTAGGAAACGCCTGTGCAAAAATACACTATTTACTTACAAACAAATGGTATTTCCATTCAAAGTACCTACTGTTATTATTAATTGTCTTTCTTGCTCATCACTCCAGATGAACTTTGAACTGTGGATATTTACGAAACTTACTTTTTTGTCTTGTGTATCTATTAACTCTCGTATTACATACTATTTAAGCAGAATACTTGCTTTATTACAGACAGTTTGAATCAATATTTTGATTTCTCTATATTATTTCAAATTTTGTCGAATTTGATTTCCTTTTTGAAACAGTGTAATGAAGTGAGACATAGAGTTTAATCTCGTGTGCAAACAAGTTGTTTCTACACACACTATAATAATATTATTTTGCAAGTAAGTAGGTTCGTTCGTTTGTCTACTAAACATGTGAAAAGTGGGAAAATATTTCATTCTACTGGGCTTCTTTGAACCTTTTCTCGGATAAAACCCTTTTTAGGGTTCCGTAGTAAAAAAGGAACCGTAGTTTCGATCTGTCCGTCTGTCTGTCTGTCTGTCCGCGGCTTAGCTCAGAGACTCTTAGTACCAGAAGGCTGTAATTTGGCATGGATACACATATGAATCATACCGACAAAGCTAAAGAATAAAAATTAAAAAAAAAATTTTTTTGCCGTCCCTCTGGTACACGTCAAGAGGGGGTTATTTATTTTTTTCACGATTACCTTATAGTATGAGGTATCGTTGGATAGGTCTTTTAAAAACAATGGGGGTTTGCAAAGACCATTTTTCGATGCTAGTGTAAGTTTTAGAAATATTCCGTTTTAAAGTGCTTATTTTTGTTAGAGTCAAGTTTCCCCCCCCCCTCCCTCTACCAGCGAAACCGTTGTATATGGAAACGTGAAAAAATCATGGTAGTAGTGTATATGATGAATTCAAAAGGAAAACTATCAATATTAAGTAGGCTTTACAGGTTATCGAATAATAGACCAACTTATAAAAAGTACTAGTACAAGTAAGAAATTTGGTACTACAAATATCATAGAAAAATATTTTGATGAATGTTAGAGGGCTGTAATTTAGCATGGACATACATATGAATCATGCTGACAAAGCTGAAGACTAACATCTTAAAAAAATATATTTTTTAGGTTTCCTCTGGTACACGTGAAGTGGGGGTTATTTTATAAATTCACGATTACCTTATGGTGTGAGGTATCGTTGGATAGGGTTTAAAAAAATAATGGGGGTTTGCTAAAACCATTTTTCGATACTAGTTTACGTTTCAGAAATATTTTAAGTGCTTATTTTTGTTAGAGTCAAGTTTACCCCCCCCCCCCTGCCAGCGAAACCGTTGTATTTGGAAATGTGAAAAAATTCACGGTAGTAATGTATATGATGAATTTAAAAGGAAAACTATCAACATCATGTAGGCTTTACAGGTTAACGAATAATATATCAACTTATGAAATGTACTTGTACTAGTAAGAAATTCGGTACAAATATCATAAAAAAATAATTTGATAAAGTTAAAACTGTCTATGTTATGTAGTAAATTTAAGTACGAGAAAAGTAAAAAAAAAGTGAGTAGGCTTGACAGGTTAACGAATAAAATACCAACTAGGCAACTACGGAACCCTACACTTTGCGTGGTCCGACACGTGCTTGGCCAGTTATTTTGATAAGTATTCGGTATTATACTCGTTATATACATTTTACAATCCCAGATGATTTACAAAATAATAATCTCTACTTCCCTTTTAAAATAGGGATTTCGAAAAAATGCTAAAATACGTGTCAAATGATTTATTAATCTTAGCCTAAATCCAAATTTTCAATTTCCTAACTTTAGAAATGACAGACTCATCATTTAATTATAAATTAATCCCCACTTTCCCCCTCAAAATAGGGAAATTGATAAAATGTTAAAACACGTATCAAATGATTTATTAAGTTCAGTCTAAATCTTACCTTTAGAAATTACAAACTTTCCATACGTATCAAAATAGGGAATTTCATAAAATGCTAAAACACTTATTTAATTATTTATGAATATCAGTCTAAATTCAAATTTTTAAGTTCTCAACTTTTAAGATGACGGACTTTCATACAAACTTGAATCCCCCTTTTTCCAAATTCCGAATTTTCCAAAATCCCTTCTTATTGCTTGCCTACGTCATAAATGTAACCTACTGTGTGTGTAAATTTTGTGTTTTTAGCTTCAGTACTTTCGGCTGTGCGTTGATGAGTCATTCAGTCAATCAGTGCGGACTTCTCTCTCTACGTGGGGCATACTGAAAGTCTCTGGATCTGGCTACTTACAATAAAAGAATGAAAGAAAAACAATTATCGAAAATAGAACTCTTTGGGAACATTATTGTTACTTTTTAATTTGCGAGACCGTCATTTGTTTTTTCACGTACTTTCGAAAATTGTGTGTCGCTATCAAGATGAATTTAGCTCGTGAACATTTTCGTTTAATGATTTTTTTATGATTTTCGTTGTGGCTTAGAGAGCTGCCAGAGACTTCAATTAGCATTTGGTGATGAAGCACCATGTCGCAGCTCTGTGTATTCGTGGTTTGGAGAATTTAGACGTGGAAGTGATCATCTCCATGACAAGGTACGTGAAAGTCGGCCGGCGACTGCGGTTACAGACTCTAATGTTGACACCGTACGACAACTTATTGAAACTGACAAAAAAATGACTTGCCAGCAAATTAATGCTTTGTTAGGCATTGATATGAGCCAAGTGCAAAAACATTTTACATGTGCATCTGAAGGTTCGGAAGCTTTGCACTCGATGGATAGATACCGCATGCCCTCCGCATGGGATGCGACTGCATGTGCATTGGTGCCGTAAAATGATAAAAAAGTTTAACGGAGGACAGTCATTGGCTGTCTATAATATCGTGACAGGTTACGAAACCTGGCGTGGCTGGTGAGCTTTGAACCCGAAATAAAAATCCAGTCAGCAGAGTGGGTCTTTCCTTTTGAAGATTTGCCGAGAAAAGTTAAGAAAAATCGAAGCATTGGTAAAAAATGGTTGCTTCTTTTTTTGACAAATCAGAACCTTACACTACAGTATCGCTTGAAGATCAAAGGAGTGACTGCAGATTGGTATATCAACACTTGCTTGCCCAGAGTCTTAGAAAAGTTCGCGAAAAGCGTCCTCGAAGCAATGTCCTCCTTCACCACGATAAGGCATCTTCACATTCCCCTAAGGTAACATAAGCCTATTTGAAGGCTTCAAATGTGGAACTGATGACGCATCCGCCTTACAGCCCGGACCTCGCACCCTGCAACTTCTTTTTGTTTCCAAAAATTAAAGACAAACAACTTAGAGGCACACGTTTTACGAGCCCTGAATCGGCGGTGAATACGTTCCATGAAGCCATTGAAGAGGTCCCCAAGGAAGACTGGTCCAACTGCTTTGTACAGTGGTTTCAGCGAATACAAAAAGGGAATATACTTCGAAAAACAATAAATGTATCGTAAGTCTTATATCTAGTCTTATTTATCAGAACCCAAAAACTTTCAGTATGCCCTAAGTATAATAATAGTATAGATTCGATAGTCGAAAAGAGTTCTTAAACCTACCTCAAATGAAATAATATTGGTTTGGTAGGAGCCGCTTATCAGCAAAACGTTAAATCACAACAAAACACAGTGCTCGCCAATGTTCTACCTTGCCATTATTGCCTATCTTAGGTAAAAGAACTGTCGGATAGGTCATACGTAAGATAACACTGAGTGAAAGTGAATGATCTATTCATTAATACATCTTATATAAATATATACATTAATTAATTTCTTTTACATATAAAAGGAGACGAAAACAAACCCATAATTTACTACATTGTTGAAAATCGGCCATATAAATATTTATATAGCTTACATATTAGCTTTATGTTTTATGTAGTTTTTGACCTCATAAATCTACGAGAGGAAATAATATTAGGAAATCCATCAGTAAATAGAATATATTATATAAATTATAAAGTTACTACTATTATTTTTTTATATTTGTTTAAGTTTACCACACTGATATCTTATTTTCTCTGTAGCATCTGAATAATTTTGCTCTCCGGTACGATCTGTAAGTGTCATATTATATAAATCTCTAGTTAAACCGAATAAAGTAATATAATTATGAACTTTGCTGCATAGTATCAATAGTTAGATTTCCACTACGTACGCGTAAAGCCCAGCCGGCGATAAAACCCTTGTGGCATGTGGTGCGGATCCGGTAATCGGCGATCGGCGTATTCGGCGTTATCAGCGCACGGTGTCCGGCACACTCGACGGCCATCACTTCACAGCTTCACTTCATACCCAGGGCTCGCCGCAACCACTAGTCTCTCATACCGCTCATCCCAATATCCCCCCGTTTATCATTTAACTACATAAACAACACTGGCGCAAACAGCCAATTGTAAGTAATTAATTTATTTTCCAATAATTATTTTTTCTTTATCGTCAACTAATGGCTCTCTTTAATTCCAGATTCGAGATGTTCCGAGAGAGCAACGTTCCTGTGCCAGAGGACGTCCTCTTGAGTGACCAGTACCTCTACGAATACTCTCCCGCTGAGAGTATCGTGAACTTCGAGTTGCCTTCGCTTTTCTCCACGGAGAACAGTGACTGGCCCAGTGATTTGGACTTCAGTGATAATTTTCTTAGTGCAAGTGCTAGTGACAACGACGAGGATTTCAATTTCGTTAACAGTTCCTTCTCTTTTGATTTTGTGGAGTTCGATAGAGGCATCGATGAATATATTTTGGAATCTCTCAGTAACGATCGGTCAAATGACGCTCATCAATCTGTTACGGATTCTTCAGATAGTGGAGAAGAACTAGGAACATTGTCCGTTTTGGGAACGGAATTAGACTCAATGTGTGTGCAGGACTCTTATGATTACACAACACCTGTACAAACAGATTGGAAAAAAAAGAGAGTCGATGGAGATGCAGAGAAGACTGAAACCAAGCGGACTTTTGGAGAGCCGGCGTATTGCCCACAGCTGCAAGCGTTCCGGTGCCCAGTGGAAGATTGCGGGAAGCTATATGCGAAAGCATCTCACGTGCGTGCGCATCTGAGACGTCACAGTGGCGAGAAGCCTTACCAGTGCACGTGGGCTGGATGCGAGTGGCGTTTCGCGCGATCTGACGAGCTGGCGCGCCACCGCCGAAGCCACTCTGGAGACAAACCTTATCCATGTCGCGAGTGCAGCAAGAGATTTGCACGCTCGGACCACCTCGCGAAGCACAGCCGAGTGCACGCTCGCCGCGCCGCCGCCGCCGCTGTGGCTGCAGCTGCGGCTAAGCGCTCCGCATCTATGCATACGCATCGAGTACGGAGGCTTTTGTGTTAAATTAATAAGGACTACTCAATTTAATTTAAAAGTGTCGAAGAAATGAATACAGGCCTAGGTCCTAAATGACATTTATTTGGTTCTACTCTACATGTGTATTTAACTTCAAGCACAGAATCTTCAAGTGCTAACTAAACTTTAATTATTGATAGATAACGTGCGGGCGCGTATATCTTTTTTTTATTTAAATGGATTTATACTAAGTATGATGTGTAGGTACTTACCCTTCATTTTATTTTAATTTAATGAAGTCTACTAGATATTAAGGTATAGGTAGGTAAGTATTTTATTTTAAGGTAAAGCTAAAGCTATGTATGCCTAATATGTATTAAAATGAAATTAAAAAATCAACTTGTTACTTATTTGTGTTATATCTCGGTTATATAGTATATATCGTATATTTAGTATGATTGATACACATACCAGAAACCTTACTATTTACGCCTCACTCACTATCTACTCTACCTATTTATTTTTTTTCTTCTTCCTAACTAATGGCGACACATCCTACTCTACCTATTCTGTAAACAAATCTTTAAAATAAAAACTTCACTAACTTTCACCGGAAGTCAACAGTTTTAAGTTTTTTTTTATCTTCATCCTAACTAATGGCGACACATCTTATGTAGACGTATTTCGCCAGTGTTGAGTGATATTTGTAGGTTATCCTTGGATGATTGTTCGGTGAATTGGGCTCAGTAATGTGATAGTACAATTACTGAAGCCACACAAGGCCTCTTGGCATCATCTAAAAATGTCAGCAAAGTGTAAGCGATTCAATTGTTCTATTAAAGTTTCTATTAAAGGGCAATACTAAAAGTAATGTCATTTCTCCCTTTCAGATTTTCCACCACTGATCTTTACACGATAACCAAAGTGTTAACAGCTAGACAGTTATTTATTCTATATATAATTTTAAAACAGCACTCCGAAATCCCATTAAATAACTCACTAATGTACAAAAAAAGGAAGAACATATGTCCAATTCAAGCTGTCTCCTCTAGTTTTGCTCAAAAGTTTTACTTATTTTTAGGTCCATTTTTATATAACAAAATTGATAACCAAATACAAAACTTTTCACTTACGAAATTTGAATGTAACAAGAAAACTACTTTATGGCTGCTAAATTTAGATTACTGTGACACTGAAGACCTCATAACTATTACTCCATAACTTTAATACATACAATCTTTCTTTCATGAACACCTCCAAAAACACATACATACACAAACACACTACACCATGTATATATCTATTTTACAAGTTCTACACAAATACACAAACACACTCACAAATACTGGAAATGCATTATTCCACGTAAAATATACTTATTTTTGTACTTTTATTTTAAGCACCAATGTCGGCAGGGTGGGTCCTGGAGACTTGTAATACAGGTTTCACCTAGCTCAGGCTCCAGTCTCCCACAAAACCTATTTTGTAGCATAATTTAAATTGCTCTGTAATTTACTACTGTGGAGAAAATAAAGATAGTCCCGAAACATTAACTGGATAATACACTATCGAAATTATACACTAAATACTTCAATAAACTAAAATTTAAAAAATTAAAACGAAGACACGTCCGCCATTGTCAGATGCTGACAAAATACCCCCTACTCTACCTATTCTGTAAACAAATTTAAAATAAAAACTTCACTAACTTTCACCGGAAGCCAACAGTTTTAAGTTTCCCGCTAAACATAGACAACTCCAACATGCTGACATTTGACTGCGTTCAGGTTATTAAGATTGAATTTATAAATAATAATGAATTAAATAAATAAATATACGGTATTCATAAATAATGTTTGAATAATCCAATGCACGCTTATGTTATTCTATTTCTTCTGCAAATGAAAAATATACGTAATAAATAAGCCGTGACAATTTGTTTTTTTTTATTGACATTTTTGTCTTTGATAACTATCTTTTTGTCTATGGTTGATATTATACTACTAAATTTAAAAAGTGGTCGTATCCGTTTTGAGTCATAGCTTGTAGAAACTTTTTAATTTAGTGGTATAATAAAATACACGACTCGTCTCGCACACAAATAAAAATGGTGGTTCAATAGTTATTTCACTGATGGAAATTGTTGTAAATTGAAATAAGTTACAACATCAATTGTTTTGTACAAGAAATAGAAAACATTTACAACTACAGAGCGATAATAGAGTTAAAATTGGTGCAGTTACGTGGTGCGCTAGCGAGAGTTGTGTTTGACATATAACAGGTTGTTGAAGACACCGATTTCGTTGCAGTTTTGTATAATTTATGTGTTATTTTTACATATTAGAGTACAGTTTGCCAGTTACTTTTGTGCACTTACCTCAGTGAAGTTCTAAGGCGTGATAATTAAGGAATAAACTACTGAAACATCATCTAACATAGAAGGTAAAGCAAGCTTGGCGACTTCTATTCAATCAGCATGTGACCCAAATAGTAGATTTCTCTTCTTTGTGCTTCACTGGAAAGCTCATATTTGCATTTAATATCACTAAAACAACCAAGGAAAAACCTGATTATCGAGGTAAAACTGAAAATACTGAAATACTTTTCGAGAGAATGACATTTTCTAAGCTTGTCATGGTTGAATACAACCTGCACTCTCGGGGGGTCAGGTGCATAAAGCTCCATAACCACACGTTTTAGACAAGGTCACCAAGATATCTGTAACTCAATGTGACAGACATTAAATCTTAAGAAGATAAAGCACAGCACCATCATGCATATTCCTGGGAATACAGTACAGTGAGTGTGTCTGAGACGAAGATAATGAAGTGGAACTACCAGGGCATCAGCAATAACAAGGAGTAGGACAATGTCGCAGAATGGCTCATGCTGAGAATCACAGATATATTGTGCAGGTCAGTATATTAACATAAACATTACTGTTGTAAGAACTAGGCAGCACTTAATAATTGAAGCTAATTTCCTTTTTATTTTGCTAATTATATTGCTAAATATGTAGATTGATTGGCAGTTTATTTATAACTGTTAGTCTGCTAGCTAACTAGCCTGTAACATATTCTTTCTGACCTAGATGATAATTTAAAATAATCAGTTCATATTGTGTCTATTGAATTGAATTCTTTAGCAATGAATGTATGGCTATTCAAACAATAATAATAATAAGTAAATATATACTTTAATGGTTGTGCTTTCCTGTCTGATTGCTTTAAAGAGACAGTTTTAAATTTTCCTTCTATAAAAATGCCTTGGTCAGCTGTTATTGTTCAAATATAATAATTAAAGAATCAAAATAATTAAAAAAATGCTAAATATCAATCTACATATCTGAAACTCATTCTTAAATTTCTTTTATTTTTAGTTTTCACATCATTTTGTGATACTTATTGATAGTTACAAGTCACAAACATATTGATAATGTTATCAAAACACAGTAATTTAATTTACCTATATGATTGATGGATTAGTCTATCAGATAATACAATATCTCAAAGTATTTTAATATCTATAAGAAAATACTCTGTTCTTTGCCTTTTTAATTATTTAAAAAAGCATAGAAAAAAATGTGGTTATGTTAGAACTTCGGCCATTCTTTTGTATATTCAAGCTCATAAGGTACTGTAACTGTCACAGACTGAGGCAGTCTTTTGACTAAAGCTGTTCATTCATTATAGTTGTGCGATTGCTTTACTTTCCCACTCTACTATCTTGTGCAGCTCTGGTGAAATGCCAGCCCCAAAACAGTTATAATAATTCTTACAAGGAGCAAGTAATCTATTTGTGCTCCATGCAGACAGCTTCCTAACAACTTACAGTGTGTAATTAAAACACACAAAGAAAATATTGTAAGGACAAATTATAGCAATTTTTTTTAAATATTATTGAAATAATCATAGAAATAAATTATTTTTGTTCTACAACATCCTAGTAGATAATTTCTCTGAAAGTGTTACTATTAAATTACCATAACTAATAGAATATTAATTTCTAGGTGTTTGTGGGTGCACTGTCTGCACAATATGAGGCCCTATCAGTGGAGGCTTCTAAGCAGACCAGCTCGGAGGAAATTGTGTGCTGCATTGCCGACAAACTCAAATTGAGCGATGGAAATGGAGGGCCTTACGAGCTGGCAGAGGTATGTCCAAGGAATATTTCAATAAATCATGGAGCGAACACAAATAGGCATAATTAGACAGCCAGGAAAATTCAGGGTTCCAGTCCAGTCAAAAATTAATTTATTTTCAACCACCCGCGGCTACGCTCGCGTTGTGTAAGATTTTCCCGTGGATATAAGACTTTCCCGTAAAAAGTATCCTATGTGTTAATTTAGGTTACAAACTATCTCCATTCCAAATTTCATCTAAGTCCGTTAGTACTTTATGTGTGAAGGCGAACCAAACATCTAAACATCCAAATATATTTTCACATTTAGTGTGATATAGATTATTGTATTTTCATCACATGTTTCAAACACAATAAAACTTAGAAACATTGTTTTCTTTTTCCAATCTGTATGTTGTGTATCTTGTTTTGTTTTCCTACATATTGATACTTAACCTAGGTAGCCTAAGAAACATGAAAATCTAAACAACTGAAATAGTAAGATTAATTTCATGGCCTATAAATCCAGCAATGAGAATAATTTATTGCACATTTTCTAAGAAACTATATAAAGTATCTTTTTTTTTTTTTATCTTTTTTTATTAGGGATAACAACAGCGAACATAAGTGCTTAGATATAACATTATTATTCATATGAAATGCCAATAACAGTTATCCACTATAGAAGTATCCTCAAATATCAGTAATTTAAGCCTCTGCAGCTGGGCTTTGCCAAAAATAGTAAGATGTAAAATAGCCCAGAACAATAGTGTTCTGGGCTATTTTATACCTAATCTTTTAATTATTTATGTCCTAAGCTTTATTTTCTCCCTGTTTCAACAAAACCAATATATTTACATACATAATTCTATGAATTAAAAAAATTAAACAGGGTCGGGCCACACTTATCGACGGCGATCGACGGTTTGTCTATACAAAACGCGTGCAAAGTATGGAAATCCTTTCGCATCGGACGCGGCGAATGATATGATGGCCCGACCCTTATCAACTCTTCTTGTAGTTACTCGTTTACAATATATTTCTAATCCAAATAATTGACAGTGTTGTTATATTAGTCATACAGCTTGATGGTGTTTGTCATCACTTGGTTAATTTTTTTGCCCATTCTGCACATTGCAGTGAGTGAGTCATGCTTGAGGGATTGAATGTCAAGATCACTACTTCCTATCCACTGCCACTTGTCTTTATTCATATTCTGTGTAATCAATGAATGGATAAGGCACATACTAAGATGATTTGTAGTTTGCAACTTTCTTTTTATTAAATAAATTATAAACAGTTTTCAAAGTTATTGATTTCAATGTCTGCATGAAGTATTTAAAAATCTATTATTTTCAACATCTACTATGAGCATAATAATTTTTTGATATTGTTACAGCTGTCTTTAGGTTATAGATACAGCACATTCATAATATTTTTGATTAATTTTATTACAAGTTACAACAACATTGATATGCCATTTATATAAGCTATTTTCCGCCATAAAAGTTTTAGAGATTTCCTGTTATTTTTTTCCGTTTCAGTAAAATAATGTGGTTATAATATTCTAACATCCAACGGTACTTATAAATAATAATTAAACTAGTATCATTTATATACAAGTTGTAACATTGTTTTTTCTTTTTAACACAACAAGCAATTTTTATTTGCACTAAAAATTAGTACGAACTGATTTTTTATTATTTTCTATTTCTTAGGTTGTGGGGGACATGGTCAGTGGCGAATGCAAAGAGCGGCGGCTGGGACCTAACGAGTCCCCAGTCGCTGTCATGCTGCTGTGGCCCAATAACAACTCTGGACAGTACTACAGGTAAGAATAAGAATCCCCTAACGAAGTCATGACTTGTGCTCGTCGAGACCTGTCGCTATCACGCTGCTGTGGCATCATGTAAGTATTTTATTGTCAGATTAGAGGCCAGAGTGACTAGCCCAATAACAACAGTACTAAAAACTTCTATGACTTAAGGTAGGTGTGAGAAATATGTATATACTCGTAGCTCCACGGTTTACCACATAATTCAAGTTTGATTACGTTCTCCTGCATATAGTTTCAAGCATATAAATTGATTGCACGTAATAATATTCCATGTATTCTGCCAAAACAATATCTCTATTAATGATTTTTCTACATAAATATAGATAATATATCTGGAAAAGGAAAACTCTACCGTATCTTCATCTTAAATTGACTAAGATCTATCAGTTATAAAATCAGAGACGCGTCGTCGCCAGATACTCGCGCGATTCGTTCATTGATAACGTGTTTAAAAGTTTTAGCTAAAAACTTGAGAATTTAAACTAAAACAATTTTAAAGCTACACAAAAGTTCTAACAATAAGTAATGTAGTATTAATTGTCGAAGAAAAGCTATTCAGTAATGTGTGTGTGTGTGTGTGTGTGTGTGTGTATGTGTGTAATAATGTTCGTTTAACTAATGAATACTTATTGCCCATTAGTGTACGAGTATATACTCGTACACTAATGGGCAATAAGTATTTAAAAATCTCTAGTCTGCCAAAGCACAATTTATAACACAAACAATGGATATCCATTGTTTGTGTTATAAAATTGTGCTTTGCCTGATAAACCATTATTTATAGACTAGGCACGAAGTTCCCAACAAAGTAACAAAACAGAGATTAAAACATTTTGTGTAGACAGAATTCATGGGTGAAACTTTAAGACATTTTTATGAGATTACTCCTAGTCGGTTTAAGGCGAGAAGCGAGTCTCCAGTTACATTGGACTTCATGTTTGCTAGCCAGTAAGCGGCCTCTTATCATTAACTAGATAGCTTGGCTGTTGCATAGTTTATAAAGCTTAAACTGTCTGATACTAACAGGCATTTTCTGACTTATCTTCATATTTATCTTAGATTTTGTTAGCACTTTTACATCCCAAAGTTGTAACTACTTCGCTCCGATTCCTGCTCACCGTGTAGTTTTTTTGCATAAAGTATTACAACGCGGTGTCGTATAACAATACTAAATCCAGTTCTATGTAATTATCTCAATCCTACAATTACGGCTCGAGATATAACCTTGATCACACACTTGTAAACCGACCTATTTGTGTGTCGCTGGCAATGCCACTCACCGCTATGTACTGTTTGTATAAAATATCCAAGACTGATCACTTAAATGTTTCTATATGACTCATTATTTCATTTACCTGTTATAATTACGCAAATGGTAACTTTTCAACATTTATCCTTATTAACCAGAATATTTACATAATTTCAATCTAATAATAGAGTAGGCGCACATATCGTAAGCATTCTCCTGTGTTAATACCAGCCGTATTGACGTAGATCAAATTTTTGTACTTGTGGAATTGCATTTAGTTGCAGTAATGTTATTTGAATAGATATGAAAGGGCGGGAGAAGCGTAGTGATTGGGGATAATGTCCCTAATGGTAGTAGTGAGTCACTCTTCCTGCGCCGGAGAGCGGCGCGCGGCGTGCGCGATAACAGCTATCCATCCTGCCAATCAAACCGAAACATCGCACTCGACAACATGAGAGATCGCAACCGCTAACTCCACCGCAACGCACAAATATTTATCCTCTCATCTCAGAGATGACGCAAAAGTAATAGAAACTACGTATACATTCACACCAACTCTCTGATCTACTTCCGTGGATTTTAATAGCTTTCGGTTTGTTATTGCAGGTTCTACTTGCGCGAAAAGATTCCAGACGAACCATGGATGGAGAACTTTTCGGTGGACCCGCAGCTGATAAAGGACTACTTCCAGAGGTTTCTGTATCAACCCAAAGATCGAGAGTATCCGGACTTGTGCCAGTTGCCAGAACTCAACGAGCAGACGCTACTCGACAACCTCCGCGCGAGGTTCGCCGCTGGCTACATCTACACATACGTCGGCTCCATATTAATAGCTCTCAATCCTTTCAAGTTCTACCCAATCTACAATCCGAAGTATGTGAAACTTTACCAGAACAAGAGGATAGGGTCTAGTCTGCCGCCGCACATATTCGCCGTCGCCGACGCTGCTTACCATTGTATGCTGCGAGAACGAACTAATCAGTGCATCGTGATCAGTGGCGAGAGTGGCTCCGGCAAAACGGAAAGCACGAATTTCCTGCTGCATCATCTCACGGCTCTCAGTCAAAAGGGATCGCATGGAAGCGGAGTCGAGCAGACGATACTAAGCGCCGGGCCGGTGTTAGAAGCGTTCGGCAACGCCAAAACAGCACACAACAACAACTCCAGTCGCTTCGGGAAGTTCATTCAAGTGAATTACAAGGAAAATGGAATGGTGCACGGTGCTGTGGTGCAAAAATATTTGTTGGAAAAGTCTAGGATTTGCAGTCAGGGTCGGAACGAGAGAAACTATCATGTGTTTTATTACTTGCTCGCGGGTGCTTCTGAACAGGAGAGGGAGCAGTTGCATTTGCTCAGTGTGGACAAGTATAATTACTTATCGCGGACTGGGTGCAGTGTGGTGCCGGGGGTGGACGAACAGTACGAGTTCTCGCGCCTCAAGCAGTCCATGGAGATGGTGGGCTTCACCATGGACAAACAGCGAAGACTGTTCGCTGTACTGTCTGCGGTGCTACTTCTAGGTATGTTGATCTTATTATTAATTACAAAAGCAATTCTTGTATTAGTTCCTCTGAAACGGCTCTAACGATTTCAATGCCATGAATGGATTTAGATAACTTTTACTTTACAAGTTTATATATATAGACATTGGTTTACGTGTTATTGAACACTTAGAACTTCTGAGAATATTTTGTTCTTGTTTAATGCCATCTCATGAATATTAAGGTACCGTCAAGATGCCGAAAAAAGTTGGGTCGCCCAATACTAGATAAATAATTCTAAGAAACGTTTAATATATTTCTGTAATCTTCATGTATTTAGTGTAGAATTTCCAAAGCCAAGACATTAAATAGCAAAAAACTATTCTAAGAATTATATATCCTATTAGTAAACTTCAAAGCAACTTATCAATTCACTGATACAATATTTATCGTGATATGATTTCTATCTATATAGTTAGCGTAAATAGTAAAATCTATATAACAATAAATGTTTAGGTATTAGTGATAAACATGAAAACAGTGTGTTGACCCCGTAATTCACCAAAATGATAACCACCATACTACATTCAGCGAACACTTGTGTAATGTTTCAGATTCCGTTTTAGGACTTTAGACTTTACAAAATTAATTAGGTTATAAAGTAATTGGTCTGTAAGACAAGAAGTAGCTCAATGATTAACTGTGGAATGACCAGCCTAACTAATGTTATTGTAGAGATTTCATCAAGCTGCAAAGGACAGACACAAAAATGTTTGACCTTTGGGCTTCAATATGAACATAAAAATATTATTATAATATTGACTGTTTTGAGTTGTCTGTAACAAGGAATAAATGTTGGAATTTTAGTATCAAAGATCTTATTACTTTCGTCAGAATGTATTTGGCAACACTAGTTTTGGCGTTATCAATCGATTGAAAGTCTTAGAAAACATTATTTTTTACATTTATTTTGAGACTCCCATATAGGCGGCTAAATTCATTATATATTATTTCAAAATGTTTAGTGATTTTTTTTTACTGTGGCTGTTCAAGGCTAAGCCCATTTTGGTTGCTCCCCTTTACCTCGGGTTTGAGCTCTTCTGCACAGATTCCGCCATTGTGTTAGTGAACTCACCCAAAAAAATGTAATGACGGATCTAAGTTATGTAATAACATCCTATGGAAATAAATAATTTTTGAGTTTGACTTTGGATTAATAATTGCTCTGAGGGATAGTATGGCTAGCTAGCGGCACGTATACCTTTGAGCGAGCGGTAACTCTCTCTCAGTCACCCCACCCTTACCCTATGCGGGAAGGAGAGTCACCGCTCGCTCAGAGCTAAAGATATATGCCGCTAGCTATAGCTGGTATCCGCTAATGCCAGAATCCAGAACTAGTCTTAGTACTAATTCCTGTTCAATTAGATTGTTTTAGCAAACCAACACGATACGGCAGCGGCCTGTGCATTTGCGATAACCTTTAGCCTTTTTGGTGTTAGATGTATTTTTTGTTTCGCTACAATAACTCTTTTCCTCTATCCTCAAAAAGATTAGAAAAATTGAATTCTGGGCTCGTCGTTTTTTCTAGCTTATTTTTTATGTCTTCAGGCAATGTGGAGTTCCAGCCACAGCGTAAGTCATACCACCACGACGAAGCAGTCGGAGTGCGGAACCCTGAAGTCGTGTCGCTCATTTCATCCCTACTGCGAGTCAAACAGGAAACACTCCTGGCCGCCCTCACGTCGAAACGAGCCAGAGCTTCAGGGGAAACGCTTGTTATTAACTACAGGTAAGTCCTCAGTGGACGGTCTAGTCTAGTGAGAATCGCAGGAAGCGGCTAGATGTCCAGAACCGCTTTTGGTGGAGATCTTTGGAATAGGCCTCTGTCTAGCAGTGGACGTCTTTCGGCTTCTTGAAATGATGAAGTCCCTAAAGGTTGAGAATTTGACTTTGCGTTCAGGGGTTCTGAGTTCGAATCTCGATGGGGACACTGCCAAATAAGAACTCTGCTTCCGAAGACATCTTATCTTCTCTCGAGGATTTTATCTATAGAAGCAGTCGCTACATCAGCTTAATCAGTTACCCTCTAATACCAGAGTTAGTGATACTGGTATACCGTTACTACCATAAAGATAGGGATAATTGTTAAAAAAACTCGTTTTTAAAAATCGCATGAAAGATTCTTAAAGTTAAAAAAAAAGTTAAGTTTTTTTTTTTCTTATAGAAACAGTCTACCCATTAAGTTAAAGTTAAAGTTATTTTGAACTTTTTAAAGCTTATAATTAATTATCTGTCACGTTATATAAAGTACCTTTTGTTTTTGCAGATTACCAGAGGCTATAGCAACGCGAGACGCGATGGCGAAGTGTCTGTACGGCGCGTTATTCGACTGGATCGTCATGCAGGTCAACCACGCGCTGCTGTCCAAGAAAGACACTCTACGAGAACACCAGGGGCACAGCATTGGTAAGACTCAAGTATCTATACAGTAAACGACGTTGCTCGCTCGCTAAATCGTCGTATCTACGAGTACCTCAAATAACGTTATTATAAATCACATGTAAAATTCTGAGGCTAAGGAAAAATATTTAACTTGCCACATTCTCTATCGTAAAATTGATATTTACGAAGTTTTCATGTAAACTTTTTAGAATGATTATAATTTGCAGTTTCTCTTCGTCTGTGTCTAATGATGATGATTAAACATTCTCGTATCCTAAACTGCAAGTACTTAGACTTTCTATTATTTACGCAGAAAAAGCTTATTTCCAACTCCAAAACGCGTAAACATAGTTGCAGTTAGAGACTACATAAAATACAAAACATAGGTAATATAATTCTTCGACTTTATGACGTTATAACTTTAGTTGGCTAGTTCTCCAGATAATATTTGTATTGGAATCCAACCGTACTGGCATATTGGCACGCCGCCATTAAAATACGATCGTCTGCTTATACGTGACTGCATCAGACCATCCTTGATATTACAAAATTTCGGTTTTATTAAAAATGTTGTAGTTGGTATCCTGGGAATTGAAGTAAAATCAAAACACCAAGTTTGCGATGTCAAGAACAAAACAAAATAAAAACCCACTGTTATAAATATAAAACTGTATTTATTTGTCCTTTATTTTTAAACTCAATCAAGCGCAATCTCTTCCATGAGAAAATCCATACGAGATACCTAATTTAAAACAAAATGACCTACTGATTCTGAATTAACGTACAAACCTCTTTATCCCTTGCAGGTGTACTCGACATATTCGGCTTCGAAGACTTCGGGCCGAACAACAGTTTCGAGCAGCTGTGCATCAACTATGCGAACGAGCATCTACAGTACTACTTCAACCAACACGTGTTCAAGTATGAGCAAGAGGAATACAGGCGCGAGGGAATTCGCTGGACTGATATAGGCTTCTCGGACAATACGGGCTGTCTGCAACTCATCGAGGGCAAGCCTAACGGGCTACTCTGTGTGCTGGATGATCAGTGCAAGTGAGTCACATTTTGTATTAGTTTAAAATAAGAATAGGATGGCTCGGCTAACTCGGAAAAAAACAAAGTAATCTCGCTATTTTTTTTTAATTGGTCTGACAGATAGACATCATGATTCATTGAATAAATTTAAGACGATTAGTGATTTAAGTAGTAACTTTTTTAGTGTACTTATTATTTTTATTTTCTTCTACTGTTACAGTTTCCCTTGGGCAACAAACGAGACTCTTCTGCAGAAGTTCAATTCAGTACATGACGACAATCAATTCTACGAAAAACCATCTAGAAGAGAAGCTGCCTTTATAGTCAAACACTACGCTGGCAAAGTCAAATACCAGGTGAACTATCATAACAGTGATACTGATTTTATAGATGGGTATTACCCGTGTGGTGACGGCAGAGTAGAATACATTCGTCACCAACCCCTACTCTTCCCGTGGGTGTCGTAAAAGGTGACTTAGGGACTACACATTGAACAGGGAACGGGCAGCAGCGCTCTCTGATACAGTAACCTTTTAATCTGCGATCTCCAACCCGTCTGCCAAGCGTGGAGATTATGGCAAAACCAAACACTTAAGTGGAGGAGGCTCATAGTCCAGCAGTGGACTGTAAAGGGCCGTTGATTTGATTTTACTTTACGCTGCTGCGTGTAGCTTTGTAAGTAACAAAGCAACACTAATGTATATTATGTTACCATAGTAGAATGAACTAGGTTAGTTTTACTTAATTAGCCAATACCCCTCTTTTCTACTTCTTCCTATCCAAGGCTTGCTTAGCCCAATTCCTTGAAAAGGAGTCTGAAAGCCTTCCACGTCTTCGCCTATCTATTTGTGGCCTTCAGATTGTTATTGTACAAATTGAAAAACTTGATGGGTATGTATGAGCTTGATATAATAATTATCTAAATTTAAAAACACGACCGCACCCCCAAAAAATTATAGCTGGTGTCATTAAGGCTGATAAGGATTCTAATGATACCCCTTACATCTAAATCCTTTGAGGCATTTAGAAGTTATGGTGGATTAAAGAAACCTTGAACCCTGAACACATTACATTTTGTTTGCCAGGTGACGGTGATGCGCGAGAAGAACTTAGACCTGATGCGGCAGGACATAGTGAGCGTGCTGAAGAACTCGTCGCTGGCGTTCGTGCGCGAGCTGGTGGGAGTGGACCCCGTGGCCGTGTTCCGCTGGGCCATCGTGCGCGCCTTCTTCAGGTAAAAGAGCTGTGGAAGGAGACAGTGATGAGCAGAACCTGGACCTGAGGCAGGACATAGTGAGCGTGCTGAAGAACTCGTCGCTGGCGTTCGTGCGCGAGCTGGTGGGAGTGGACCCCGTGGCCGTGTTCCGCTGGGCCATCGTGCGCGCCTTCTTCAGGTAAAAGAGCTGTGGAAGGAGACAGTGATGAGCAGAACCTGGACCTGAGGCAGGACATAGTGAGCGTGCTGAAGAACTCGTCGCTGGCGTTCGTGCGCGAGCTGGTGGGAGTGGACCCCGTGGCCGTGTTCCGCTGGGCCATCGTGCGCGCCTTCTTCAGGTAAAAGAGCTGTGGAAGGAGACAGTGATGAGCAGAACCTGGACCTGAGGCAGGACATAGTGAGCGTGCTGAAGAACTCGTCGCTGGCGTTCGTGCGCGAGCTGGTGGGAGTGGACCCCGTGGCCGTGTTCCGCTGGGCCATCGTGCGCGCCTTCTTCAGGTAAAAGAGCTGTGGAAGGAGACAGTGATGAGCAGAACCTGGACCTGAGGCAGGACATAGTGAGCGTGCTGAAGAACTCGTCGCTGGCGTTCGTGCGCGAGCTGGTGGGAGTGGACCCCGTGGCCGTGTTCCGCTGGGCCATCGTGCGCGCCTTCTTCAGGTAAAGGAGACAGTGATGAGCAGAACCTGGACCTGAGGCAGGACATAGTGAGCGTGCTGAAGAACTCGTCGCTGGCGTTCGTGCGCGAGCTGGTGGGAGTGGACCCCGTGGCCGTGTTCCGCTGGGCCATCGTGCGCGCCTTCTTCAGGTAAAGGAGACAGTGATGAGCAGAACCTGGACCTGAGGCAGGACATAGTGAGCTTGCTGAAGAACTCATCGCTGGCGTTCGTGCGCGAGCTGGTGGGAATGGACCCCGTGGCCGTGTTCCGCTGGGCCATCGTGCGCGCCTTCTTCAGGTAAAGGAGACAGTGATGAGCAGAACCTGGACCTGAGGCAGGACATAGTGAGCTTGCTGAAGAACTCATCGCTGGCGTTCGTGCGCGAGCTGGTGGGAGTGGACCCCGTGGCCGTGTTCCGCTGGGCCATCGTGCGCGCCTTCTTCAGGTAAAGGAGACAGTGATGAGCAGAATCTAGACCTGAGGCAGGACATTTACAGGACAGTATTATGTATTTACAGCACCGCGTTACTACCACAGGAACCTACTTTGTTAAGTACTTATAACTGGTACGTTGTAAGTAAAAGTACCACTGCATTAAATTTTCATATATCATGCACTACATCGGGTCCATTAACTGTGTTTTCATTAAAAGGTTAAGTTAGTAAGAAAATGTGTATGTGCTTTACAAATGTCACCGTACCGTACCGCCCACATAATTTTAAAACTACCCAACTAACGCTTTCATTTATTCCCCAGGGGTTACTTCGCGTTCCTAGAAGCGGGTCGGCGGCACCGCGTGAGTCGCGCGGACGGCGCCTTACGGGTTCCACGGGCCTCCATACACTGCCCCAACGATAGCCTCATCAGGTGAGACCAGCTTACTGAGACCTCCGCTTGTCAAGCTCAATCCTCGAGTGTGTCACTGTCTCTGTCTGTCTACCGGGTGTTGTTGTTTTTTGTTTTACGGATGTATAAGTTCTTGTCGCGTAATATGAATGCTAGACAAAAGGGGCGTGTTTGGCGTCAAATGGGCACTGTCTTGCACCTTAGGACTTTAGACGATGTAATGTTTCTGTTTCCTATTTATAATGCAATAATGTTTGAAAATATAGGTAGAATACTTTCGTATGTTACTGTTTTGGGGAATTCTGCGTATTTTAGACACATCTGCACTTCGTCTATCGTTCTTTTTACGTGACAGAAGAGACTGACACCGTGTCAATACATTTACTAAGATCCTTAATTAATTAACTTTTAAATATTTTTAAATCTTTCATCGTTAAAATGCCGCCTTAAAACTTATGCAGCTAATAAGTGATTCAATTAAATCCACCTAACTTATCAATTTTCCTTCAGCATTCATTTCCCGCTATCCTATGCAAATCCGCTGTTCCAAAACATAACATAAGTGTTTGGCATGGATATATAAACATGGATAATCTAAACAGAAAACTTCTATTGTCAAGACTTAAACTGAAATCTTAATATGAATTATGTTTCTGCACGAAAAATCGACAAGAAAATCCCATCTAACAAATGCATGTGTTTGATTTACATTGAGGCTGATTTTTGCCACCGAATTACTACTAATAATAAAGTTCTGTTGTCTATATACCTTTAAAGCGCTTTTCCGTGCAGCTTAATTATAAAATGTCGTTAGATGTGGTACATCACAATATTTTGGTAACTTGAAAGTTAATGATGTGTGCCACTTTATCGACATAATATGTGCCCGTTCAAGAAACTTCGTAAAATGTTACCTATTTGAAAAAAATATCCGTTAAAGAAAAGACTAGACATACAATTTTAAATTTATACCTATAGTTCCATAAGGCTAGGTCCATGAGCTCGACTATTTTTTACTGTGTGTAAAAAATAAAAACGTTCAATAGTATTTATGAAGAAAGAGACCAATTTCTAAAATGTGTAATGAAAAATTTGTAGTTTCTTGAACTGGATCTCAACACAACTCTTACATAAGTTTATATCTACGCTTGTGCGAGGACAGTTATGTGACGTAATGAAATGTGTCTCTGCTCAGCCAACTGGTGACTGTCTCATCAATAAACCTCGCAATCAACCGCATTGCGTAAGTCGCGCCCGGCCCCCGGGCAGTACCGCATGCTTCTATGTGCACCTTGCATGGACCACCATTGTTTATTTTGTATCTACCCTACTGTTACGTCATCACCTTTAATTGAGGCTGTGTTTAGATAACTACTTTAGTTGTGCTTGTGTCCTGTGCCGATGTTACAAAACAGTACTAATCATCTGTTTAATAGAAGTGTAATAGCTATATGTTGAGCCAGAAGTTCTTTTCATATTTTGAGGTTTTTCATATTTTATAATATCATACTAAACACAGCCTTATCGTCTTTTATCTTTGAATATCTCGCTATTAGAAATTTACTCGAACTTTTATCTTAATTAGTACCACTTTTTCGCAGGCACTAGCCTTGCATGTTCACACGTTCGATTTTAAGTTCCTTAAGTATTTGGATTTTTAAATTTTACTCTTATCCTTTCTCGCGTCGTAAGATCGCCTCACAGGGTGGGAAACAAGACGCGCGAGCCGGCGCGGACGCACGATAGTAAGCAACAGGCGGCGTCTAGCGGGGCGCGGGGCGCGGGGAAGGGGGGGAAGAACTACAGGCTGGCCGAGACGCGCACGCGCCGCCCCGAGCGCGAGCGAGACGACCGCTTCGACGACACCGACGTCATGCAGCGCGCCAGCCAGATCGTCATGTATGCCCGTCTCTCTCGCACCGACGCTCCTCAAACAAACGCGTTACTCCTGGAATGAAGCTCATTACTAAATACAGCGCCATAAGACTCTAATCCAACGCGGCTGATAGGTCAACTAACATCGTCATCAAGAGATTAGAGAATATCTTTAAATCGTCTGAAAGTTGGCTGTTTTGATGATCAAACGAATAAGCCGCCATTCTGATGTACAATGCCAACGCCATCTATTGTCATCGCACGGACATTTTAATACTTAACATAGTTTTTCTGAATTTTTTTCATAACTCGTGTATGAAGTTAAAAAATAAGGTCAATATTTTATCATATTCTCATCATAGATCATACCCTCATTCCAAGTGTTAACGTTTGTCTCGTACATTTTGTTTGATGAGCCGACGGGTCTGGTTGGGTCTTCTTGAGCTCTCTTTGGTGATGGCTATGGGTTTTAATTTTCCGTGCATTTCTATTGTGTTAATTATGTGGTTCTGTCCATTATATGTTTACAAATCTCTCTTATGTTATTGTATTTTGTATATTTTGGGTCTTCTGTAGATAACATTAAATTATTATATTATGGCAAAATATTAGAAGGATATGTAAAAGACATCTGGGCGATTAATCCAGCCCTTTCGTTTTGTTTTTGTCATTTACAAATCCTTCTTACTAGTATACATATTTTTGTAGATATTTTAGCTACAGCCTAAGCTGAAATAGAAAATCACGTTGTATTTTTACATGATATTTAATTGCTTATAAAAAAAGCAAGCAGTTTTTTCATGCAAGCTTTTTGCGATTTATGAAAATAGTATTGTTATATTCGCATGTATAATAAAAAAATGCATTCACAACTCTTTTTCTTCGGTGGCCGGTGTAAGATTACTCTGTAGCCTAGTTACTGGAGCTTTAACTACTTTGACAGGAAAAACAAGTCGTTCAGACCTCGAGAGCGCGCGAAGAAAGGTCTGAAGAACCTACAGAGTGTGAAAACGTTGGCTGGAAGGACGGCTGCGCCAACCGGCAAGAGGAAACAGCCTCTCACTGTCGCTGCACAGTTCCAGCACTCGCTGGCTCAGCTTATGGAGACACTGAATCAGGCGAACCCGTTCTTTATCCGGTAATTTTTTATTCTGTATATTTTTAATTGCATAAGGTTTTTTTTTCTTAACCATTATATTGTACTACAGTGTATAATGGTTATTCTTAACTTTGAATTAAGTTTCATTCATTTGAAATTAAAAAAAAAGGAAATAAAAAGACGTTTATTTGCATACATAATATTCCATATATTACATTACACATTTACATACAGACAGGAAAAGTATTTTTTTTTATAATCACATACAGTGCAGTGCGAATGGGTCTGGGGCTCAGCATAGTAGCTGTAAGTCGCGCCCGGCCCCCGCTATAATTAAATTGTCTTAAAATTTAAATCTGAAAAAATATTACTTTGTAATTCTTAAATGCCACTGAGAAACTTAAGACTACAGCAGCTGCATTCCCCATTCTTCAAGTACTAAACTTAATTCTGTTTTCAATCGTGCCTCACTTATACCGTAAAATAAAATGACAAACAATAAGTAATTTCGTCTAAAGTAGGCAAACAGCTATAGCGCTATTATTTTTTATAAGGATTGCATATACCATGCATTAGGATGCAAATGCAACGCAATGCAGCTGCAACTACTGTATGGGCGGCTCCCATACAGTAACGTTGCAAGAGCCGATGGCATCGCTTTTGAGTTATCTAATTTGTTTCTCTTTTTTATTTCAATAAAAAATTGTAGATGTAAATTTGCTTACTTAAATTCTTTGTGCATTCTTCACAAAACGTTTCTCTAAAGTAAGTTATGTTCCTCCAACAGTTGCATAAAATCGAACAGCGACAAAGTCCCAAATGCGTTCGATGAAGAGACCGTCCAAAGACAACTGCGCTACACGGGCATGCTGGAAACAGTCAGGATCAGGCAGGCCGGCTACAACGTGCGGCTGACGTACGAAGAGTTCATCCAGCTGTACAGGATCCTGCTACCGAAGGGACTGTTGTCGTCACAGAGCGACGTCAGGCATTTCCTGGCGACACTTAACTTGGATCGGGATAACTATCAGCTAGGTAAGATATAATATATAAGTTAATATCTTTTTATTATTTCAGATACGGTCACTATCATATTGACATTTTGAAGGATGATATTTTTGGGCTCAGTAAGATAACCTGTCTTTATATTTTTAGCATTTTTGAGTCTAGAACAGAATATTACTTTATATTTTGCATACAAAAAACAATGGTGTGTGATATTGATTACTCGTATTCAGGTGCAACAAAGATATTCATGCGGGAAAGCGAGCAGACGAAACTCGAGTATCGGCTGCATCAACAGATAATGGCGTCCATCATCACAATCCAACGCTGGTTCAGAGCAGTTTTAGAACGCAGGAGGTTCATTGCGCTACGGAGGGCGTCCGTCGTCATACAGGGCTTCTGCAGGTAAGTGGGGCTCTGCACCATCAGATCATAGCTCCATCATCACCATCCAGCCATGGTTCAGAGTTGTGTTGGAGAGCAGCTAGAAAAAACTCTTACAAAAATCATCGCTTCTACTTTTTTAACAACAAAATTGGTGTTGTCCGGTATTCTTTTAAAGATTCACCATCACCAAGACTAATATTATATACATTTTTTGTAATAGCACAGGTTCTTCACAACACAAATTATGTATCTCAGAGTACAAAATACTAGAATGCTCTTCTGTGCACCAAACATAGCACCTATTACTACTCTATATCTATCTAGGTATCTTTGGAAATACCAATAAAATACTGATCATCTCATTCCCCTAAAGGCAATGGATAGTCGCACGCCAAGAAGCAGCCACGAAAGTCCAAGCGTGGTTCCGTGGTAGCCGCGTTCGGAGATGGTACTTGCGGCTCAAAGATGGCGCCACGGTCTTCCAAGCGGCCGCTCGAGGGTACCTCCTCAGGAAAGCCCTGCCCCAGCTGAGAAGACGACTGGCCCCGCCCAGAGTGAGAGATGTGAGTGACCTTTGTATTGTTAATTATGTTTTGAAATGTGTGTAGCGTTCCATTTCGATGTTTTAGAATAAGTACACGATTACTTATAATAGGTACACTGTAAATATTTTACAAGATGTCATATTTTTCAATACTCTGAACATACATATCCTTACTAATATTATAAACGCGAAAGTTTGTATGTATGGATGTTTGTTACTCTTTCACGCAAAAACTACTGATAGGATTGGGATGAAATTTGGAATAGAGATAGTTTGTACCCTGGATTAACACATATGATACTTTTTACGGGAAGAAGTCTTATTCCCACGGGAAAATCTTACACAACGCGAGCGTAGCCACGGGCGGACCGCTAGTTAAAAATAAAAGAAAGGAAAGTGGAAAAATTAAATTATTTGTTACTACATCAATACAAATAACAAAGTAAGAAATTAAATGCTGAGCTTAATGCTGAAAATTATAAGAGAGGAAACTAAGTGAAAATCTCATCCTTCGTTTACGAAAACTATGTACCTTATACACAGACTGTCGATACAACTACTCCACCCACATGCAAACATAAATGTTCTATAACTTGCATCCAACAACTAAACCTTCGTTTACTAATTTGTTTGAAAATGTAAAGTGTCGTGAGCACACTTGTGTCTTATAAAAGTCAAGCGTGCACTAATCTTTTAGACGCTTTAGCACTTTGTCACATTACATTGGCCAGAAATCTATTCGACAGTCAGGTACGGTTCGTGTTTATTGGTGTAGTGACAAGGTGGTATAGTGCTGACACAGAATGCGTGGTTGTGTTTCTTGACAGCCCGACGGCAAAGCGCGCGACGAAGGGTTCAAAGCTCGCCCGCCCAGCATAGAACAACTGCGGAGCATCATAGATATACAACTGTAAGTATGCGAATAATATAAATAAGTATTCTAACATTAACTACTTCTATTTACCTACTACTTTGTACAGTCAGCTGACCCCTCCCGCTCGAAACCTATGAAGTTTTCTTGGGTAATTGTTTTTGCTTTATCATGAAATTTCGTATAATTGTGCAGGTTAATAAACTGTACGAGTATATAAAATGTTATGTAAAAATATAAATAATCACCTGAGAAAATCTCATCGGTTTCGAGCGGGGAGTCAGCTAATTCGTCAGCTGGCTGTACGTACACGTTTAGGCTTAAATTTTTCGGTAATGTTTTGTAAGGACTTTGTATTAGAACTTTTCTATGATCAACAGTCATCCAACTGCTAACACTATTTTTTCATTTTAGAACATAATTTTAACGTGAACTTCGATTATACAAATGCTTTAAAATATTACGCTAACTAATAAAAAATGTTTAACATTTTTAACATCAACGCTTTTAGCAACGAAGTTCATTGACCATCTAATCTTAGAACAAGACAAATGACACAACACAACATGAAGAAACGAATTATAAAAACAGAAGTTACACCTGTAATATTCACAGCCAACGCTGACAAGTCGACAGGAAACGGTGCGTTTGTCATGATTGCGCGGTGTTTAGTATAATGTGTATTTCAGGAACATGCTTATGCAAGAGGAGGCGGAGAAGACCAGACAACTCCGCGCCACGCAGTCGCTTCCTATCGCCAGGTAAAACATGTCAACTACTATCATTTTCCAACAGCACAATAGGGGATCGGACTGTTCCTAAATTTACCATATTTTATGAATTATTTTTAAAATATAAATTAGTAGCAGACGATTCGCGAAGAAAAATACAGAATCGGTTGAAAAATGAATTTACAGTGATTTTTTTAAGTTTCAATAAGTCTGTCTCTTTCAAAAACGATTTTTTGTATGGAGATTATATGGCGTTATTAACAAATAACGTCACAAGTGGGTATGTGCCTCTCTGTTTAATTTTGGATTTCAAACCTGTATAACTCGATCAATTTTAAAGAAAATTCTTTTAGTGTTTAATAGCAGAAATGAAGAAGTTTGGATTTACAAAATAAATAAAAAGTAATCCGATACCTTATTACCTAAACACTTTTTAAAATTGAAGATTTCTGATATAAGTCGGTTCATAAGTGGTTCCACTTTTGCAAATTTCGATCGAGCTAAAGATAAAAGGCTCATTTGATAATTTTCTCATAAACAACATCACGCTATTTTTAATTACCTATTTATCAGGTAAAGTTAATATATTTTTAAAGTAAATATTTACATTTGACTTGTTATTTACTGCGCTGTGCGCTGTACTGTATTACTGCTCATTAGATAATGAGCTTAAGTAAACTTGTGTTAATAATTGTAAAAATTGCTATTCACAATTTTATTCACTCCCTACAACATCATTTCAAAGTGAAAGAATATCCTACTTAAAAAATGTGTTACTGCAAGAAAATGACTCGACGCACGCGATTCTGTTTTAAAATAATAAAAATAATCTACAGTTTGGAGAAGAAGAGAGAAAACTTGATATTGGAGAGTTCGGCTGCGCAAACATACGGCAAGCGGAGAGTCAGCAAGACTCAAAACATCACCGAGCTGCCGCTGAAGCAGGCTAGTGCCAAGTAAGTCTTCTGAAATACTTGTTTTATGGAACAGGTTAGAATAAAAAGTTCAAATGTTAATCCTAAGTTAATTTCCGTGATTTTGAGATGTACAACCCTTTTAGAACATAATTTCCGCTGCGTAATCCTTTTTAATTAGATACTATTACTCGCCAACTTCCATGTTTAGATAGATATTAGATATACATACACTCTAGAATATATCGAAATCTCTAATTTCACTTTCATTCAATTCACTTATTTATATTTTACATACAATAAAATGCATTTTCTATCGTATTTACTCCTATCAAATATTTCTCTACAAAATTTCATAAATTTCTTTCAAATTAAAAACGCTGCTCATTTGTCCAGCATAATCCAACAAGAGACTCTCGAGTCGTCCCCCGACGACAGTTGGAAGTCTGCCGGCGCGAAGTACCCGCCTGCGCCCGCGCCCGCGCCCGTCGCGCTGCCCAACAAGATCACCGCCGAGGACCTGGCCAACGAACTGCTCTGGCTGCGGATAGACCAGAACTACCTCATGGCTGAGAAGAACAAGGTAACTTGACTTTCACTCACTGCTGGCTATAGGACAGGTTTCATTTTAGAACTAACAAATGTATAATAGTAATCATTAATTAATAAAGTCACGCTCCTGTCTCTAAAGGGCCGAGCAGAAATTAAATTCTCTTAAATAGAGCACAAACTAACATTTAACATTTGGTAAAATTCTTGGGTGAACAACTGAGGGTACGCCGCCGATCTTTGTATTCTTAGTGCACCGTTATAGTGACAGGTTGCCAGCCTATCGGTGGAACTTAACCCAAATTCTATCGCTTGATTTATAGTGAATGGGAAGCCTTATCTTGAAGCAGAAAACCACACAAGTACAATAGGGGATTTTCTGACAGTTCTTTAAAAAATAAAAATAAAAGACGATAGATGGCGCCAGGTGTACTTCGTGGATTCATTTTTTAAATCCTTTCATGGCCTTGGGTGACTCTATGGCCGGCAGAATATCAGCGCTGTAGACTTGTCTGCAGCACATGCTGAGTCGGAACCCTTTCCTTGATGCAATACAGCATTCACATCTATAAGTCTTTGTGTCTTAACATAAGTTATGTATAACTACCACTGAACTCTGTTTGTGTTGTATTGTAATTATTATTTTCAAGGAATAAATGCTTTTCTATTATATTCTACTCTCCGGATTTCTTCGGATCCACGAATCGTCAACGCCATCTATCGAAGATTTATGAACTATTTTTTCTTTTAATTGGCTGTGGGAAAATCCCCCATTAGGTCACAGTTTAAAAATATCCACTTTCTTATAGATTCGGGAAGAGAGAGAACTGGCAGAGTCTATAGCAAGCAGTAGCGAGGAATACTTGAGACAAGTCGGCGACTGGAGCCCGGCTGAGAGCACGGAAAACAACCGGACTGGTTCAAGGTAAGTTACAGTTTTGTCTGAAGTGTAATTACGCCATTTTTGGGTGATATAGTGCCACTCAATTCAAAGTACTGGTGTTACTTTACAGAATGAATTGTCTAAGTATTTCAGTACGAATGGATTGATGTTTTAAAATTAAAATATACCAACATTTCATAACTGGGAATGTATCATACAAACGTATGGTCCAATAATTTTGACACCAGAATTTATGGGGTCTGGCATGGGCCTTTCATACGATATGACTATTGTTATTTCAAAACGAAACTCGCGTTGTATTTGAAAACTTTATCGTCCAATATTTCAATCCTGTACGAGGATGTTACGAGGCCGGCAGCTCTCTTATCACCGCTTGAAACATTATTACCATGATGTTAACTAAGGAGAGTTGGGCTAGAGTCACCACTGCGTCCCCTCAACAGCCGACGTGGAAGAGGGAGGCCTCAAAAGAAATAGCGTAACGATCTAGGCACATTTGTGCAAAAATGGCAAGAATTGGCCATAGATCGTGACCTGGAAGGGAAAGGGGAGACCTTTGCCCAGCAGTGGGAGGCTATTAAAAAAAACTAAAGATATTGCTTTCCAGGCGAGGCTCCCCGCAAGTGTACCAGCGCAGCTTGTCGAGCACGGGCCTGGAGCCGGCGCGCGCGCTGCTCAGCCTGCCGCCCGTGCGCCGCGACCCGAGGGCCTCGCATCTCAGTACGCCTGACACCACTGCAGGTAAGGCCTTAAGGCTCTGCTACACAAGAAGAGATTCTCGCACACGAGCAGCGAATAATCGTATGCGATTATCACATGGCAAAACTCGTAAAAGTTAATCCTTCATTTGAGTTACCTAATTAACAGCAAACTGTTCACCATTTTAAACAGGAAGGATATGAGTGTTGATAGGGATGTATGGAAGAAGAAAACATACTGCGCCGACCCCAAATTATGGGATAAGGGCAAGCCAATGATGATATTACAAATTTTTTGTTTTTCTTCCTAACTAATGGCGACACATCTTATACACCGTGAAATTTAACTGGTTGTTTATCCGCAGCGAAAAGATTTGGTCTCGATATTACAATCGATTTGTAAACACATTTGTCCTGAAAGTCAAATAATGGCCGAGTTACAAATTGTGAGAAATGAGACTTGAAATCGACGAGAAACAGTAGTAATCACTCGTATGAATGAAACTTCGTCAGCTGATCGTACCAAGGCGCGCGGGCGCCGCGCCGTAGTCGCCTAGGCAGGGTGGGAGAGGGCGGCGGCGGGGGATGCGTGCGAGCGGCGCGAACGGCCGGGCCAAAAGAAACGGCGGCGGCGCGCGGTCAGCTGATAGATAACTAACTACCGAAAATCCGAAGAGTTATTCCAATTTTCCCTTCATACTTTTACGGGCTTAGGACCGTCGTAAACACTTTATTATCAATAAAAAAAAACATTTTCTAAACATCTTACTTAGGTCGTTAAAGTGTTTAAGGCGTATTTAAAAAATTGCAATCAACTTATTTACAATGATTTTATCTAACTTACTTTTAATGTTCTTTATCTAAAAAAAATACAGTTTAGGTACTTACACTTCCCGATAACGGAGTAATTGTTCGAAGTGCAAGCCACTGCGTTCAATGCACAATCGCGCACGCTTTATTTGATTGTCTTTTAATTTCAACAAAGTGTCCCTATCACGTCTAACAATGTCAAAAGCGTCCTCTATCGCACTTTTTAACGCTGCACGAGTCGAGTGTTCCTCACGGTACACCAGGCGTTTGAGCTCTGACCACAAGAAAAAGTCCAGCGGAGTGAGATCCGGGCTTCTTGCTGGCCATGGCACCGGGCCACCGCGTCCGATCCAGCGCTGGGGAAACACAGAGTTCAAGTGCTCTCGCACAGCGCGCTGATAATGAGCCGGGCACCCGTCGTGCTGATAAAACAGATCATCTTGCACCGCTAACGGAACGTCATCTAGAAAGTCCGGGATAACGTTACGCAGCATGTTTAAGTAGGACGCACCCGTTAAGTGTCCTTCCACGAAATACGGTCCGATTAGATGACCATTAATTATGCCGGCCCACACGTTTACACTGAAACGCACTTAATGTGCACACTCCCGAATGACATGTGGGTTATTAAAAGCCCAAAAATGTTAATTTCTTTGATTGTACAATCCCACTCGCGTAAACGTCGCTTCATCCGTCCACAAAATGTTTAAATTTTGGTTTTCTATCAACCACTGACAGAAAGTCATTCTGGCCGATGCGACGCGTCGTTTTCGTGAAGGGCATGAACTTTCTTAAAATGATAAGGATGCTGCCCTTCTTTGTGCAGCAACTTCCAGACGTAGTATTGGCTCACATCAAACCTCACCGCAGCCATACGTGTACTACGTCGAGGATCGCGCTCGAAGTACTCTATGATCTCCTCGTCAAGTTCTGGCGAATAAACGGCTGGTCGACCTCCGCCCCGTGCGTGTGCTGGTGTCTGGAATTGTCCATGATCAAGTAGCCGCTGTGTCGCCTGTACGATCGTCCGGGGATTTGGAACTTGAGGGTTCAGAATCCCGTGAAGGCGAAGCGACTCCAGATGTTGTGGCTCCGCGTAAAGTCGCTGGGCAGCATGGGAATTGTAATCAGCCCTAGCGTAAAGTTGCACCATGGCAACGTACTCCAAATTGGTGAAGTTGTTGTGTTGATCCATTTTGCGAGCACGTTTACGCAACGCAGTGCGCGTGCGACACTTCCGGGTTCGCAGGACAACTGAGGGGTGGGTAAAGGGGTGAGTGAGTGAGTGTCGGGCGAGGTGGGCGGGGCGAGGGTGCTGCTCGTGTCACGTGTCACGACACGTTACCGGCGACGACCAACGGTCGATGTGCGGTCAATAGGTACTGACGTACTACGCGCTAGAGCTTATTTTGCTATATCAAGTTGATTTCACACGGCGCTGACGGCGCATAGGTATCTTTGTACTTAGAACGAATGCGCGCGCGCGCGCGTAGTGCGGTAGTCTACTATTGTTTCTCACGCTTTCGAGTTGGTGAATATTTTTCGTTGATTATTCGAAAACAAAAATATTTTATTTTTAAAATTTAACTTAGCGAATCGAAAGTCCTACTGATACCAAGTGGTTCTGCTGCGGATAAACAACCAGTTAAATTTCACGGTGTATAGACGTATTTCGCCAGTGTCGAGTGATATTTGCAGGTTTAATTTAAGATATATCCTTGGATAATTGTTCGGTTAATTGGGCTCAGTAATGTGATAGTACGATTACTGAAGCTACCATGAGGCCTCTTGGCATCATCTAAAAATGTCAGCAAAGTTCAATTGTTCAAGTTGTTTCAATTATTCTACTAAAGTTTATAGTCCCGAAACATTCACTGGATAATGCACTATCGAAATTATACACTAAACACTTCAATAAACTAAAATTAAAAAATTAAAACGAAGACACGTCCGTCATTATCAGATGCTCAGTCCTCTCTGTGCCGTTGATCTGATCACACGTTCGCGCACTCTTAAATCAGTGGTCATCAACATTTTTTATATTTTTTTTTTGCTCTTTCGTATTTTATACGTCAACAAAATGTTTAACTGCTCAAAGTGTAATAGTTCATTCAGTGACGGCGCTCACTGTTCCGTGTGCAAGAAGCACTTCGATTTCGGCTGTGCAGGTGTTACTGAGAAGGGATTTCGGGAGCTGAGCGTAAAGCAGCGTGGAGGTGCACAGAATGTAAAGTGTCTGGCAGTCCTGCAAGCTCTATGGCCTCTCTGTCAGATGCTGTTGCTGATGACGCGGAGATCCCTCTGGACGCACTAAATACGATCCTTGCTGAACTACGGGATGTAAAGCTACAACTCAAGGGCTTGCCCGCTTTGATTGAGAATGTGAGGAGCATTAAGGAGGAGCTTACAGACCTGAAGAAGTCCCTGGAATTTAGTAATGCAACAATTGAAGAGCACCACTCAAGGATTACAGCTGTTGAGACCAAATTAACGGGATTTGAAAATGTTGCGGAGGCTGTTGCTTCTATTAATCTAGAGGTGTCGGAACTCAAAAAGGATTTTGATGCTAAGGATCAATGGTTTAGACTTAACAACATTGAGGTTAAGGGTGTCCCAACTAAAAAGGATGAGAACTTGTTCTCTATTATCGAGTCTATTTGCAAGGCAGTGGATTACCCTTTCACGAAATCTCAAATCAACTATATCGCAAGAGTTCCTATTCATAATTCCAAAGAGAAGTCTATTGTAGTGAGCTTCATTAACCGTTATGTTAAGGAAGATCTCATTGCAGCCGCCCGCAGCAAGAAATTGTTGTCGTTAAACGTCGTGCCTGGGTTCCGTAATATGGATAAACCTATCTACATTAATGATCATTTGACTCCCTACTTGAAACAACTACTAACCAAAGCTAAATTACTGAAAAAGGAGAAGAATTACCAGTATGTATGGGTCAAGTATGGTAAAATTCATGTAAGAAAAAACGACACTTCAAACGTATTCGTCATTACGAAGGAAACCGATTTAAACAAGATTGCATAGATAACAGCTTATTTCATTTTGCTTATAATATTATTTTTAATATGTTGTTTACGTCTTCAACTTTTAGTACAGCTTTTTTAGTTTTTTTTAGTTTACTACCACTGCACTTTGCGCTGATCAATGCTCGCCTATTCATAACCAGTTTTTGCATTCGTACTTGTTTTGCACCCGATTCAGCTACTTATCCTTATCGCGCTTATTAATTTTGCAGTATACTTATTGCTCGCTCGCACTTATTACAATATGTTTTATGTCTATCACGTTTCGGAATGATTTTATTTATGAATGGCGTTCTCTTTCAAGTTCAACATTAAATGGATATCGTGTTTGTTTCAAGTATTGGAGGGTTTTGTGGTATTTTTGTAGTACTATTAGTTTGTTATTATTTTTTGGGTGTTATCATGTTGGATAAGGATTTAAAGAACTACACCAGTAATTTAGTGTTATATTACCAAAACGCTAGGGGTTTACGGACAAAAACTTCCCTGTTTTATCGTAATTTATGCAAATACAACTACGACATAGTTATTGTTACGTACAAGGGTTCGTAATTTGGATTAAAACACCAATGACGTAATTCGAGGGTTTATTCGACGATGAACAACTGGTTCCAGGGCAAATCACACTATAATCCAATTCACAGAGTCACTCGTAATCCGTAGGTATCGCTTAGGTCGCAGGTTTCTTCGCTCTTGATCGCTTTGAAGTTTTCACTCCGATAGCTCACTCGAAACTGAACTGAACTCGCGCAGAGCCGGCCGCCTTATATATGCACCGAAATCGGGTCTAGAATCTTCCAGAAACTACCAGTGTAGTCCCACACTACGACGAACATTCCGGAACAAAGCCGCCATCTAGCATCGAGTAGACGCATTACGTAAACAGCTCTCAAGCGTCTTGGGATATCTAGATAGTTCCCGGCTCTGTGGATAGATGGCGCTAGTTGCTACTGCTAGACCGTAACACTACCCCCTCCTTAGTTACGCTCGTCCCGAGCGTTACTGTTGTTGCCGTGATACCGTGCCAAGCGGTCTATATGCACCACCTTAAATGCTCCTCTCGGCTGCCGTTGAATCCGGTATGTAACATCGTTTATTCTGGTGACGACCTTGTAGGGACCTTCCCACCTCGCTTGCAATTTTGGTGATTTTCCTTTACGGCGAGTCGGGTTGTGTAGCCAGACTAATGCTCCTTCCTCAAAGCCACTTGTATTCGCCCTTCTATCGTATCTCGTTTTCATGTTCTTGCTCGACTGCAAACCATTTTCTCGAACTATGGCATAAATGTCCTGCATCCTTTCTCGTAGCTCGGAGACATAGTCTTGCTCAGTCTGGGGATCGTCTGGAGGTCTTCCTGTCAGCAGATCCACTGGTAAGCGTAGTTCTCTACCAAAATTCACATATGCCGGAGTCACCTTAGTACTTTCCTGTTCCGAGGTCCTATACGCCAGCAGGAATAGAGGAATATATTTGTCCCAGTCTCTCTGGTGGTTGTCGACCAGTTTCGCTAAATGCCTCTCTAGAGTCTGATTAAATCTTTCCACCATGCCATCAGACTGTGGATGATACGGAGTGGTCCTTGTTTTGTGCATTCCCAATATCTTACAAACTTCCTGAAATATCTGTGACTCGAAGTTCCTTCCTTGATCAGAGTGGATTTCTAAAGGTACACCGAACCGGCATATTACTTCCTCTACCAACTTTGAGGCTACTGTTGCAGCTTCCTGGTTAGGGATAGCGAACACTTCTGGCCACTTAGTGAAGTAGTCCATGACGACCATGAAGTATTTATTTCCGGATTCAGTTACAGGGAATGGTCCTGCCACGTCCACTGCGATCCGTTCCCAGGGTGCACCAACGTTGTAGAGTTGAAGGCTTCCGCGACTTCTTGTTGGTGGGCCTTTCACAGCTGCGCAGACGGAACACTTACGGCACCAATCCTGCACGTCATCTCGACAATGAAGCCAGTAAAACCTCTCTCTTATTTTCGTTAATGTCCTCTTGACGCCTAGATGTCCACCCGACACACCATCATGAACTTCACGCAGTACATCCTTCACCTTAGCCCTCGGAACTACTACCTGAAGATGAAACTCTTTGCCATTAGGTTTTTCCCATTTCCGGTAAAGTATTCCATCCTGTAAGATGAAACTGTCCCACTGAGCCCAGTATGCCTTAGTAGTGGGGCTTGTAGGGGCTACCTCCACCCATTCTGGTTTATCTGTACTTCGCTTCTTCCAAGCGCTTATAAGCCTTATATCTTCGTCATCTTCTTGGGCTTCCTTGAAAACCTCATCTTTCCAAGGTCCCGAAGGGCTCGTCCTCGTAAGCCTAACCAACAGCTCTTTCGACTCGTGCTTGACACAGTGCTTACAATCTTCCGGACACGGCCTCCTAGAGAGCGCATCAGCATTTCCATAGGCCTTCCCACTACGTGCTTGCGAAATATTTATTGCCGGGGCTTTCTCCATGCCAGCCAGTACCCGCCCCTTGGTCCTGGCTGTTGCTCGTTTCCCTGACAAACAGCAGGAGATAGGGTCTCCTGCCTCTTTGCCACCTCCTCGACGCGCTCCTTTAGCTTACTTATCTCTTCAGCAAGCTTTGTCGTTTGAGTCTCCTTTTTGGGGCAGGCGAACTGAAGATGACCCCTTTCTCCACATCTGTAGCACATTGGTCCAGTCATCTTGTTCTTGGGTGGTGGCCACGTCTTGACCCCCTGCGATTTTTCTATTACCTTCCGCAATTCGTGAGCTGGCTTTACATCGCTCCGCACGGCTTCAACTTCAAGAGCGTGCGCGAGGGCTTCCTTCAGCGAGGCATGATGGTGAAGTCTCACTGCAGCCCTAATCTCCAGATCTCGGATCCCGTCGACGAATGCTTGCAGTGTATTACAGTCTACCATCTTCGCATCGGCAGACGGATACGCCTTGCGGACGAGCTTTTCTATTTCCAGTGCCCACTGCTGAAGTCCTTCTCCCGGGCGCTGGACTCGGTCGCGTAGTTGGGCGCGGAAGACGTGCTCCAGATGGCGCTCTCCATAACGAGACTCGAGTGCCTCCATCAGGTCTTTAAATGTGCTGCCTGTGCTTGGCAGTACCTCCAAAACGGAGAGGGCCGAGCCCCGAAGTGCGACGGTGAGAGCAGTCAGGCTCTGTTTCTCTGTCCACCCGTTTGCAGCGGCGACGGTCTGAAATTGTTGGTGGTACGCAGCCCAGGATGTAGTGCCGTCGTAGGCGGGTACTTTCACCCTCGGTGCCTGGATACTATAAGCAACTTCACTCGACACGACGGGTGCAGCAGTCTTGAGTCGCAGAACTTCTTTCTGCAGTCCAGCGAGGTTCGTTTTAACGCTGTTTACGTCGGTCTCCAGGTTTACTACTCGCTCTTCCAACAGGTTTACATTTTGCTGCAATTTTTGAACCACATCAGTAACCGACTTCACGGCAAGCAGCATTTTATCCTGTTTCTCGCTTATTACCTCCTTCATATCTTCCTGTTTCTTGAACATTTCCTCTTGTTTCTCACGCATTTCCTCCTGTTTCTCGCGCATTACCTCCTTCATTTCTCTCTG
Source organism: Carpatolechia fugitivella (assembly GCA_951230895.1). NCBI lineage: Eukaryota > Metazoa > Arthropoda > Insecta > Lepidoptera > Gelechiidae > Carpatolechia > Carpatolechia fugitivella. The sequence goes on from OX579660.1 coordinate 6,655,325, forward strand.
CTCCTCTAACATGCATTCAAACATCAGAATGAATCTGCTATAGTCGAACGCAGATGCCCTTGTTTCTTGAATGCGGCTGCTAACCGAAGCATGAGCTGTGGGCGTGGCCCGGTGGATCAAACCAGTGGGCGGGGCTTCCATGGTGGGCGTGGCCTCCAAAGCGGGCGTGGCCTGGTGGGCGGGGTCAGTGGGCGGGGCTTCCGTGGTGGGCGTGGTCTCCATAGTGGGCGGGGCCTGGTGGGCGGGGCTAGTGGGCGTGGCTTGTGGTCCGGTGGGCGGGGCTTGGTGGTCAGTGGGCGTGGCCCCACGGGGAGTAGGCGTGGCTTCCGCAGCAAGTTGCGCCCTCGTTCTAACGCCGGTAGTATCGTCTCTCGGAGTCACTGGCATCTCCAAATTCCACTTCCAACACCAAATGTTACGTACAAGGGTTCGTAATTTGGATTAAAACACCAATGACGTAATTCGAGGGTTTATTCGACGATGAACAACTGGTTCCAGGGCAAATCACACTATAATCCAATTCACAGAGTCACTCGTAATCCGTAGGTATCGCTTAGGTCGCAGGTTTCTTCGCTCTTGATCGCTTTGAAGTTTTCACTCCGATAGCTCACTCGAAACTGAACTGAACTCGCGCAGAGCCGGCCGCCTTATATATGCACCGAAATCGGGTCTAGAATCTTCCAGAAACTACCAGTGTAGTCCCACACTACGACGAACATTCCGGAACAAAGCCGCCATCTAGCATCGAGTAGACGCATTACGTAAACAGCTCTCAAGCGTCTTGGGATATCTAGATAGTTCCCGGCTCTGTGGATAGATGGCGCTAGTTGCTACTGCTAGACCGTAACATTATTATTACCGAAACTTGGTTGTTGGAAGGTATTCGTGATTGTGAATTGTTTGACAGCCGTTACGTTGTCTGGCGACGCGATCGCGACTACCTACTTACTAATTTATTTATGTGATCAGCACTTAGGTTTAACTTTTTCTCAACAGCTAGCCAATTTTCTCGCTAAATTAGAAGACACCATGTTATTGGGCCCGTCCGACACTTATCTAATAGCAGCGGATTTCAATCTCAGTAATATAAACTGGGTCCCAGGAATAAACTTTGGTTCTCCTTTTCAGCCAACAAATTACCGCACGACCGATGAATGCGTGCTAGTGGATGAGTTATGCTCATTAAATTTGAATCAGTTCAACGGAATTTTGAATACCAACAATAGAATTCTGGATTTAGTTTTGTGTAATGAAACAATTTCAGTTAGTGATTGTAGCCATGATCCACTTGTACCTGTAGATCTTCATCACGGAGCTCTCACTATTAGGCTAAATGTTATGCACTATGAATATTTAGACTGTGCTCCACATACTAGGTTTTTATATGGAAAGGGTGATTATGACTCCATAAATAAAGAAATTGCTTCTACTGACTGGAATGCGGCATTCCTTGGTAAGTCTTTGGAAGACGCCGTAGCTTACTTTTACAATTTAATTTCGTCAATTAAAGATCGTTATATACCTAGTAAACTTATTAAGAAAGACTCTTACCCTGTTTGGTACACTAAGGCGCTTAAGAAAATATTAAAAGAAAAACACAAATACCACCGTAAATTTAAAATTTAAATCTGACGAGGTTTCGTTTAATTTATTACGCGAGCGAGCCAATGCAGTCGAGTCAAATTGTTACGCTAGTTATATTAACTCTGTTGAAAGTTCTATTTGTAAATGTCCTAAGTATTTCTGGTCCTACATAAAGTCTAAATCTAAAGCTAATGGTATACCGAGTAGTTTAAAACATGGCAATCAATCTTATGATACAGGAGAAAAGATCTGTGATGCTTTTTCGACTTATTTTCGTTCGAATTTTCTGGATAACGATAGTCAGCAATTCATAGATCGATCATTGTTTGACCAATCTTTGTCTGTTTCTGATATCGCCTCAGTTTACGTTGATCATGCTATGGTAGTTAAACTTCTTAAAAAACTGGATCCTTCTAAGTCTGCAGGTCCTGATCGCCTCCCAGCAATATTTTTAATTAATTGTGCTGAAACAATAGCCACGCCGTTATCATTATTATTTGAGAGATCACTAGCGGAGGGTTTGGTTCCTGCAATTTGGAAACGTGCTTTTGTAACTCCTGTTCACAAGAAAGGATCTAAGGCGGATATAACGCATTATAGACCGATATCGAAACTTTGCTTAGCATCTAAGGTTCTTGAAGACATAGTTTACAGCCAAGTGTATCCGTCAATAAAACAATCGTTGAGTCAGTCACAGCACGGATTTATGAAAGGCCGTTCTACTGTATCCAATTTGGTACTATTAAACTCTTTTGTCACAGAGGCAATGGATGGTGGTGCGCAGGTCGATGTCGTCTACACCGACTATAGTAAGGCCTTTGATCGAATCAAACATGATATCCTAGTGTAAAAACTTTCAAACATCGGTATTAGAGGAGATTTACTAAGATGGTTCTCGTCATATGTTGAAAATCGTTCACAGGCTGTTGTTATTAACAATTACATCTCGAGTTGGGTCCCGATCCCAAGCGGGGTCCCGCAAGGTTCCCTGCTTGGCCCTTTGCTATTCACAATATTTGTTAACGACATCGGCATGTGCTTTAAAACATCTCACCTTCTTTGTTTTGCTGACGACATGAAAATTTTCGCTTCTGTCTCTACTGTAGATGATGCTAGGGATCTTCAATCCGATCTGAGGCGTCTTGAAGTTTACTGTTTGAACAACCACCTCGACCTCAACCCTTCTAAGTGCAGTGTGGTAACATACACTCGTAAGCTTGCGCCAGTCAGTTTTGACTATATTATCAAGGGGGAAAGCTTGCCGAGGAATTCCGTTGTACGTGATTTAGGCGTTATCCATGACTCCAAGCTTGTATTTGAGACTCACATAAATACTATCTTATCGAAAGCATACAAGTCCTTAGGATTTCTTATTAGGGTCAGTAAAGATTTCACACAACCCAAAACGCTCAAAATTTTGTATTGCACGTTAGTTAGGAGTAACCTCGAATACGCATCACAGGTTTGGAATCCTAGATATGCTACTTATATTAGCCGTATTGAGAATATCCAGAAAAAATTTCTTCGTCATCTGTGTTTTAGAACTAAAGATCGTTATGATTCCACTCGATATTTAGAATCATCTCCTCCCATTGACTAATCGACGCGAGATTGCTGACATGACGTTACTCTTCAAAATTGCCCAAAATATTATGGATTGTCCTGATCTCCTCTCCCATGTGAGCTTAAGAGTTCCTACTAAACCCTTACGTTTTAATCCACTATTATACCTTCCAAATACTCACACTAATTATAGAAAAAATACGTATATGTGGCGTGCGAGCAGTGCCTTCAATAACCTGTGTAAGGACTGCGATTTCGATTTATTCAATACTGGTGTTGAATCGGCGAGACGATCACTTATCAAGAAAGCGTTTGGTTCCATCTGTTGAGTGTTTTTTTTTTGAGTAGTAAAGTTTTTATTTTTACCTACTTTAAGTGTACTATTAACAAGTTTTTTTTTTGTGTACTTATTTCTGCTGTGCGAACGTGTTTTATTGTTTTATTTTTTAGATCTTTGCACATTAATTTACGTAACCAAGCGCTATTAGTGAAAACCTATAATTGGCTTTCTGTGTTAACATTAGTTATATTATATTGTTATTAATGCTGTTGGTTTTCCAAATAAATAAAAAATAAAATAAATAAATAAAAATGCTGACAAAAGAACCTATTAGTAATTAGCTTAATGTATTTGTTTTGATGTTGTTTATTTGTGTAACTCCATCGAAGCTTTCTTTATTTCGTATTTTTTTAAATTATGTTTAGTTGGTAACCAGTTTTCTTACGGTGAACATGTCTATACTTATATCTCGTAATAATTCTAAAGAAAAAAAGTACTTCACTTACTTTATCTTAGTTGAGTTTTTATTGTGCTTCGTGGGTTACTACGATGCGTGTCTGATGTTAGTTATTTATTACTATGGTAAGCTGTGATAATAAGTTATATCTATTCATCTGTTAACTAGTTGTGTCTGATAATAAACTCATTGTTATTATATGTTTATTGCTAAACGGACGCGGGGTAATGTTGGCACGTTATTTAATGACACTTTTAATGACAGTTCGAACAAGTGCTTGTATATGTATACCCGCTAGTACAAGTAAAACAACAGGTAGAAAGTGTCTGAAATTGGTATTCTCATTTGCATTAATATGGCTTTGACTGACATCCGTGATGGTGATCCATTTAACTGCTCTTGTACTTGCTATAATGTCTCGTATGTGAAGTAATTTAATAGGGTAAATAAGTTATTGAAAAATATTGAAGATATGAGGTACTATCAAGACACGTATCAAAACTCGGTCGCCTAAATTCTTTAGAAAGGGATTTCCCCTAACGTCCGTTTTTCTCCACAGTAAACGTATAGTAGTAGTAAACGTGCTAACCATGAACTATCTTTCCTTGTCCTTTACTAGCCCAGACATTAAAAAAAATTGTAAAAACTCAATTCGTATAAAAAATAAAATTGATTACACTGATATAAACCATGATGTTTTGTCAGCGTGCGTGGCAGCGCAGCGATCAGTGGAGGCCACGCCCGTCCCCCCCGCGCCCCCCGCCCGCACCGCGCGCCGCTCCCCGCGCCGCGCCGACCGCACGGACCGCACAGACGCCGCGCAAGACCACCACGATATGAAGAGGTGAGTGACAGAAGCAAAGTGTCAGTAAAAGCAACGCCTATTCGCCCGCACCGCGCGCCGCTCCCCGCGCCGCGCCGACCGCGCGGACCGCACAGACGCTGCGCAAGACCACCACGATATGAAGAGGTGAGTGACAGAAGCAAAGTGTCAGTAAAAGCAACGCCTATTCGCCCGCACCGCGCGCCGCTCCCCGCGCCGCGCCGACCGCGCGGACCGCACAGACGCTGCGCAAGACCACCACGATATGAAGAGGTGAGTGACAGAAGCAAAGTGTCAGTAAAAGCAACGCCTATTCGCCCGCACCGCGCGCCGCTCCCCGCGCCGCGCCGACCGCGCGGACCGCACAGACGCTGCGCAAGACCACCACGATATGAAGAGGTGAGTGACAGAAGCAAAGTGTCAGTAAAAGCAACGCCTATTCGCCCGCACCGCGCGCCGCTCCCCGCGCCGCGCCGACCGCGCGGACCGCACAGACGCTGCGCAAGACCACCACGATATGAAGAGGTGAGTGACAGAAGCAAAGTGTCAGTAAAAGCAACGCCTATTCGCCCGCACCGCGCGCCGCTCCCCGCGCCGCGCCGACCGCGCGGACCGCACAGACGCTGCGCAAGACCACCACGATATGAAGAGGTGAGTGACAGAAGCAAAGTGTCAGTAAAAGCAACGCCTATTCGCCCGCACCGCGCGCCGCTCCCCGCGCCGCGCCGACCGCGCGGACCGCACAGACGCTGCGCAAGACCACCACGATATGAAGAGGTGAGTGACAGAAGCAAAGTGTCAGTAAAAGCAACGCCTATTCGCCCGCACCGCGCGCCGCTCCCCGCGCCGCGCCGACCGCGCGGACCGCACAGACGCTGCGCAAGACCACCACGATATGAAGAGGTGAGTGACAGAAGCAAAGTGTCAGTAAAAGCAACGCCTATTCGCCCGCACCGCGCGCCGCTCCCCGCGCCGCGCCGACCGCGCGGACCGCACAGACGCTGCGCAAGACCACCACGATATGAAGAGGTGAGTGACAGAAGCAAAGTGTCAGTAAAAGCAACGCCTATTCGCCCGCACCGCGCGCAAATATAAGTTTGCTCTTCTCCGAATGTCACCCAAGGTTGCTTAATCGATTTTGTGACATATGACATCAGGGCAATCCGCAGCGACACCATAAATCGCACAGACGCAACGCAAGACCACTACGATATGAAGAAGTGAGTGACACTATCACAAAATATTTGGCTGTATTAATAACGTATAATTTTTTTAACTACATCGGGACAAAATCACAATAGTGCAGCTAGAATGCAGTCTGCAGTAAAAATACTTTTGAAGCAGATATATTAACTACATTTAGACGGTCATTGATGAAATGCAACTATTTAGAATGGTAGCAATAGTTGTAAAGACAGTCCCATGGTAGTGAGTGATCAGGTTATGGGATGCAGAGGGAGAGAAAGAAAGTATTTTTAAGTTGAATTTACTTGTATTTATTATATTAAACTGGTTTTTAACATCTTACTAGACAGCGTCCATGCAGGTTTTTGACAGTTCTAAACTGGAGGGAATAGTGATGTGCTGTTGCACTAGTGACGCACACATATACCAACAGTGAGAACGATGTATATTAACACTAGGCGGCCTTTAACGAAGGCACTCATTCGTCTTTATTTAAACTTATTCCCTCAGAGCGGCTTCAGAACTAATGGCGCCTCTAGAGTTAGTCGCGCCCCAAGTGCGAAGCATTGCGCCGACTGCTGACGCGCTGCGCCGGCGCAACTCAGACCCCGCACCCGCGCCCGTCGAACCGCGCGCGCCCGACCCGAGATCCACCGACTACATCGGACAGACCACCAACGGACTGTTCCGGATCGCCGGCCATAGGTGACACATACAAACAATTTTCATGTAGTAATAAGTAGACGAGGAACCCAGTGAGAACCAAGAGCAAGCAAGGAGTCATCGTCGCGTCGTATAGAAGGAATTCCTAACAGACTATCTTCGACAAAAAAATATTGTGATAAAAGTTCGCTTTGCTGTAAAAAACAGGATTCTCTTCACTAGAATTTTAAATAACGGCAAGTAATACATTATTTTATGGATTTTATAACATTATTTTACGTAATACCTACACATTTTTATTTTTAACAGAACCTTGTTGTTTGACCAAAGATATAACAGAACCTTGACACTTAACACTTGTTTCTCAGAAGTTTATAATCATACGGTTTGAAAAAAAAAAATTAATGTATCTTGTCTACAAATAAAAAATGAAACCCGTAAACTAAACTCGAACTTTTCTACAGGTTTCGCAAAGGCACAAGATTCGCTAAAGGCGACAAATGCGTGTACTGTCACCAAGCGATCGACGCTTTCATCACGCAAGGCCAGCGCTGCATCGACTGCAAACAGCTCTACCACACCAAGTGCATACAGAACAAGGGCGTGATCACCATGCCCTGTTCCAGCCCCGTCACCGTCCCTAATCGAGGACGACACAAGAACAGAAAGCGGATCCTAATCAAAGACTCCGCGTTAAACCTCATCCCAGACACCAAAAGCCCGGTCAGCTCGAACTTCAGTCTGACGGGCACGTCGGAGTTCATGGATCGGACGGATAAGATCATATCGGACGCGACGGAGCTGCAAGCTATGCAGACGTTCATCACGAAGAAGATTTATCAAATGGAGTCTACTGAGAATGAAAAACAGTCCGAGGTAAGTTGTTCGTTCTTTTAAAAGTTTTTGGCTTTAAAGCCGAGCCTGCTAATGCTCTGTTACTACTATTTGTTTTAATTTAATTCTAACAATTGCAGAAAAAAAACTTTAAGCAACCTAGTCGGGGGAGTCTTACATTACTGGATTTTATTCACTGAAGTTGTTGTTTCTTCAAGTTCGTTGTTACGTCATAATTGAAATCTGCTCTGACAGGTCTAGACGCGAATCAAATCACTTTTAAAACTCAAGTTTTCGTCCAATGATCTTCAAGATTAAATGTACCCAAAAGCGAATGTAAACCATGAATTGTATGTAATATTTGTTAAATAATTATTTTCCAGGTTGACAGGGTATTCAAGCACGCTCTCCGCGAATTCAAAGACAACCTCGTAGCAACCTACAGCGTGGTGGAAACGAGGGGTTCAGCGCTAAAGTACAAGGACCTCATAGGCAACTTCCTACACGTTATGGAGACCGTCTGCGCTCGAGAAGGGTCCACTCTATCCATCACCATGGGTGTCAACGCCTTCAGGGGATTCATGGACGAATTCATGAGCCAGCACGAGACTGATAAAGCCAGGACGAAGAGGAAAAAGGATAAGAAACGGAAAGTAAGTTCAGGAGCCAGGAGTAATAAAATATTATTATTTTCTCTAAAAATGGGTAACAATTTATATTTTTTTTTTTTAGGTTTATATTTTTTTTATTTCTTTCATTTGAATATGGAGAATGAATTTCGATAAAGGTTTTTTCTTACTTCTATGTAACCAATTTCAGTGGAAAATTTACGAGACCAAACTTCTCTACAATCAGTATAATCAACTATCTATAACTTTGTCTAACTCATATTTCCAGGTGGACGACCCAATCCAGTACAAGGGGCACACGTTCATCCTGTCGATGATCAACATCCCGACCGAGTGCGAGATCTGCAAGACGTTCTTCATGTGGCCCATTGAGCGCTCGCTCATCTGCCAGACCTGCCGCCTCGCCTCGCATAAGAAGTGCTATATGAAGGTACTATATACATTTATATACGAAAGTGTTGTGGCAAATACACTATACTTGGGTTACTATAGGATGAGCTCTGACAGATTACAATTTTAAAAACTTATTAATATTATTTCGTTTATTTATTTATTTATGTCGTGTTCTTGCAAATAAACGATTTTGATTTGATTTTATTAAGTAAAATTACATACTGTTTAATGAAGAATAAAAGGTGAATAAGAGGTGAAGTTACTTTTTTTTATATTTAGCTATTAAAGTAAAAAGTTGTTAACGTCGTATGAAAATTTTTGAAGCTATCAGAACCCATCCTATAAAAACCCAACTATAACTAAAGCTTACTGCAGTACACGCGGCATAACAAACGATCGATCACAACGCGCGTCCTGCAAGCGTCTAGGTTAGAACTGCAAGCTTAGAGCGTTTGGAGCGCGTAGCCTGGCATGTCGAGTACGCTCGAAAACAAGTTTCTCTATTTAGTAAACGAAACTATCAAGTATCAGGGACTTGGGTCGCTACTAATATTTGGACAGACAAGGTGACTCCTTGGCAGCAACATTTTGTTCCGCCAAGTAACGTTAACCTTACTATCGCTAAAGACTAAAGTAAAAGTATGTTTGTCGGGTTCGCAATTCTTTTATAATATTAGTTGATTGCTTTCAGGTTACAACGCAATGTCGTAAAGACAATTCTTCATCGTCGGCGGCCATCGTAGGAGTTTTGGACGCGGGCGGGAGACATCAGTACGGAGTTGTGAACAAGATTGGAAAGGTAGGACCACTCGTGTAGAACTCATTATCTCGCATCGTGTTAGTTATTATAAGATCGACGACCGATCTCACTAAACCTGGTGTCAAGAGATGTCGAGCCGTCAAATGTCTCTGATTTGGCTTATTTACGTCTTTTCAGAGTCATTACTCATAACATTTTATAAAATGCGAAAGTTACTTTTACGCACGCGCAGCAACAGATCGATGTGATTCATTGCATATTCGTAAAATATAAACCATCGTTTACACGGACTTACCCACAAATTAATAAAACATATATTTTTTCATTTGTAATGCAATGTTGATTGCGTTTATTCGATTTATATTTGTTAACCATGAATTCTGAATGTTGCAGGTTTTTGGTGTGCCGTTGGTGGAACTACCTAACGGAGAAAGCAACATCCCTGTTGTAGTAGACCGACTATTCACCACCATCGAGATGACCGGCCTCTACACAGAAGGGCTCTACCGTAAAAGTGGACTTAGCTCCAAGGTAAATTAATTATTATATGCTTCCACAGTCGCACATAAAAAACAAAAACAGAAATTAAATACAACCCCAGCAACGCTGGCGTTATAGTAGCGTAGACAAAATGCGCCACCTCTGCAGCGTATCATAGTTATCGTCAGTCAAATTGAAAGATTCCCACATGGTGTGATCCAGGGCAGTTTGTTTGACCATGTTTGGCTATGTTGAAGTAGACTTTTATTTTAATGTAATTTTATTGACCATAAAAATATTTTAATACTTAACTTTGCATCTCAGGTGCGTGAATTGAAGCGTCTACTGGACGAGCGGCCGGAAGAAGGCGTGGAACGGCTGGACTCGTACGCCGTGCATGTTCGAGCTTCCGTACTCAAGTCCTTCTTCCGGGAGCTGCCCGAGCCTCTGCTGACCTTCGACCTCTACGACGACTTCATACTGGCGGCTGAAATCACTGACCCACAGGTTATTAACCTCACTTACTAAGGTCGATGACCCACCTTACAAACCCTTGTGTTATAGAGCCAAACACATGGCTCATGTAATGGCTACCTTCGTAAATGATAGCCGGGATCAACGGTTTAATATTCCTACCAAAGAGACTTCAAATCAAATCAACGGCCCGTTACAGTCCACCGCTGGACTATGAGCCTCCTCCACTCCGCGTGTTTGGTTTTGCCATAACCTCCACGCTTGGCAGGCGGGTTGGAGATCGCAGATTAAAAGGTTACTGTATCAGAAAGCGCTGCTGCCCGTTCCCTGTTCAATGTGTAGTCCCTAAGTCGCCTCTTACGACACCCACGGGAAGAGTATAGGGGTAAAGAGACTTCATCATAATAATAATATCCTTTTTTTCTACGACTTAAATTACAAGTAAAAGAAAATATGTCGCATGAAAGCCCAACATTTACAAGCAAATTAAAAGACTCAAATGTAGTCACAGAAACAAAAATAACACGTTATTAATTGCAATTTAAAGTATTTAGTCATTATTGAGCGATCATATTTCCAAACTAATTGTTTTATTTACTCAACAGGAGCGAGTATCGAGCATATTTACGATACTGAAGAAACTGCCGAAGCCCAACTTTGATCTAGTCGAGAGATTGATATTCCACCTGGCGAGAGTGGCCCTTGGGGAAGATCACAACAGGTAAATACATACTTTTAACTCGTACGTATCCAAATCAAATACATACATTAGGATGTAGACAAAGAGCCAGAGAGAGAGAAAGAGCGATGATCAGAATTGTTAGTTCTGTTTTGCCGTATTTTTCTGTAGACGCCAATCAAAATTTGTTGTTTAGGGTGCATTCCAAATCAGACAATCAGCGCTGTAAGCGATCAGAAAACAAAAAGAACTTTCGCTCACTGCTAGTAATTCGGTACACGTTTAAGTACGCTCCAATCGATTAAGCATGTCTCGGAACGCAAGGTTATCGACTAGGCAGACTTGTCCTTCCTTTAGAAAAGTTATTATTTTAATCCTAGTACAACTCTACATCGAAACAGTCAACTATAGTATTTATAAAGATTTGAAGAGAGAGAGAGAGAGACATCGCGAGACAAGAGAGATTTGAAATGATTTGTAAAAATCTTAATTCGAATAAAATATTTTTGAAGATCTTTATTTGAACTTAATTTTAACAATACATTCAATCTTAAATTTAAACGAACCTTTCTAGGTATAACGTACGCGCGAACGAAGTTGCGGGCAACAGCTAGTCATATCATAAAACATTTGAACAGAATGTCAAACTTATTTAATAACCAAAAAAAAATAAAACTATCACAAATTTTGTCATGATTAAACTTTCATACGTAATCCAAATATAGTAGCATATTGTAACCAGTGTAATTTTCGCAGGATGGGTCCGAACGCGCTGGCGATAGTGTTCGCGCCGTGCATCCTGCGCACGCACAAGGTGCAGCCGGCGCAAGACTCGCTGCACGACATCGCCAGACAAACCGCCTGCCTCGAGGCCATCCTGCAGGACAAGATGCGCACGGTAACCGTCCTATACTTTATTATGAAAAAACATATTTAATTATTTATTTCGCTATGGTCCGTGATATTATGACGTTTACAGTGCAGTGTGATTTTGTCACTAGATTTAGTGATTTTTTGGTGTGAAATAGTGATATTCTGAAAAAAGAAAACCTTAAAAAAATATTTCATGACCTGTAGACGTGTATATGTAAACGAAATTTTAAAACTTAGTCTATACTCTATTTAAAAAAAACGATAAAATGAATGGTATTTTCTTATGAAAATTTTGTCTGAGACGAGTCCTTATTTGTATAATTTTATCCGATCATTTCTCCATCACCGTTGCTTGCTCTAAACGCATAGCGATCACAATACGTGTCAGTGCAAGCAGTATCGGCGGAGAAATAGTCAAGCAAATAATACAAGTGTGAACTCGGTCTAATGCGGTAATAAGGTGTTATACGAATTAATTCTAAAAATTATTTCTGTCCATCGATGTGCAGGTGCGCGGAATGCTCCAAGATATCGCAACACTCGAGAGCGCGTGTCACACGGCGTCCTCCCGCCTGTGGTCCATCCGAGCCAGCAACGCCGCCTGCGCCCCTCCAGCCGAAGAACAGACCCTCAAAAGCCACCTGGTCGTCCTGCAGCGAGAGAAGGCGGCGCTCACCTGCAACCTGCCCTCTCTCATCAGGTGAGAGAATCCAGCATCAGCTCATAGGATCCAGCCGAAGAACAGACCCTCAAGAGCCACCTGGTCGTCCTGCAGCGAGAGAAGGCGGCGCTCACCTGCAACCTGCCCTCTCTCATCAGGTGAGAGAATCCAGCATCAGCTCATAGGAGCCAGCCGAAGAACAGACCCTCAAGAGCCACCTGGTCGTCCTGCAGCGAGAGAAGGCGGTGCTCACCTGCAACCTGCCCTTTCTCATCAGGTGAGAGGCTCCAGCATCAGCTCATACGAGCCAGCCGAAGAACAGACCCTCAAGAGCCACCTAGTCGTCCTGCAGCACGAGAAGGCGGCGCTCACCTGCAACCTGCCCTCTCTCTTCAGGTAAGAGGATCCAGCATCAGCTCATACGAGCTAGCCGAAGAACAGACCCTCAAGAGCCACCTGGTCGTCCTGCAGCGCGAGACGGCGGTGCTCACCTGCAACCTGCCCTCTCTCATCAGGTGAGAGAATCCAGCATCAGCTCATACGAGCCAGCCGAAGAACAGACCCTCAAGAGCCACCTGATCGTCCTGCAGCGTGAGAAGGCGGCGCTCAACTACAACCTGCCCTCACTCATCAGGTGAGAGGATCCAGCATCATCTCACACAAGCCAGCTGAAGGGAAGAACCACCTGGTCACCTGCAACCTGCCCTCAGTCATCAGGTAAGAGGATCCAGCATCAGCTCACACAAGACAGCTGAAGGAAAGAACCACCTGGTCACCTGCAACCTGCCCTCACTCATCAGATGAAAGGATCCAGCATCAACTGACACAAGCCAGCTGAAGGAAAGAACCACCTGGTCACCTGCAACCTGCCCTCACTCATCAGGTGAGAGGATCCAGCATCAACTGACACAAGCCAGCTGAAGAACAGGCCCTCAAGAGCCGTAACGGACCCTCAAGAGCTAGTAGCCATACAGCATCAGCTCGTCTCTCATACGAGGTAATACTAGGCCTCGAGCCGTCAATAGAAGAGCAAACAAAAGCAGAGCGATCTCGTCGAGACCTTTTCCTACTTCGTTAAGTCTACCAGCTGGACATAGATTACCATGGCCGATCTGGAAGTCTAAATCGAATTCTCCAAGCGACAGCACGCACTGTGTCACTATTTTGTTCGCCTGCTTGTGCGACTGACACGCTCGACGAGACAGCCTGCATCGACACCACAATTATAAGCAGACCTCGCTTCTTATCAGGACTATGCCTGAAGAATAGATCACTCTAAATTGACATCTACTCAATATGTGTATCTTGTTCCTTGTAAGAAACAAATGAGCGAACTACCTTCTCAACTTGTTTTAAACAAATAATAACAACTCATTTTTTGTCTAAGTACCTAGGTAGTAAAAGAAATTAGTTGCTATCCACCTTATTGTGCAGATTTTATAGTGTAAACACCCGGAAATCTACTGACGACCTGCGGTGTCCAGAAAAACTTTGTTTTTTTAGTTTATGTGACATCATATCTGTCTATGTCTGTCCATGTCTTATTTAATTAAATAAAATGTGACTCAGGTCGGCCGGAGCAAGGAAAATATGTTCAGATGGGGATTCTCGGAAAACCCAAACATAGACTGTGTGTGTGTGGAGCGGTGCAGTCCATGGCTCATTTAGTGTCCTGTCCTGCATGCCTTGTCACCTGTTCGCAGCAAAACTTAATGGATGCCACAAATAATGCAGTCGAAGTGGCTAAGTTCTGGGCCAGAAAGATTTAATTTGTCATCGACACGCGATGTAGAAGAAGAATGGTGTTATGCATCTGCCGTCTGCTCACGTTTCCAAATAAGACCGTAGTAATCCTACAATGCCACACCTATCCACACGTATTTTCTTAATTTTATAAAAATCTTAATATCCCAACATCGGATTCGATTGCATTGTTTTCTCTGACTTACACATACTTTCTCCAGGGCGACGTCAGATGACGATTTGCTATCGACGACGGACCACGACGGCGAGTTCGGCAGCACGGACGACCTTTCCGCCGGCGCCGCGTCCCTGCGCTCGCAGCGCCTGCTGCAGCGACAGCTCTCCTCCGACGACCCCATCATGGTCTGAGCGCCGGACTGAGGAGCATGCAGTACGACAGCCAGGTATTACCGGACAAAAGGACTTCACGTGAAGCGTGAGCTTGCGCCGTCTGCGATGTTATTCTCACGTTGACTAAACACTTCATGTAGTTGATTAATTTTGTCAATATGAGGCGAAACAGATGGCGCCAGACCTAGCAGAGTATCTGTATAGTGGCCAAAATTATAACAACGGCAATAAGTTTGGAAACGACAACTTTCAGAACTGTCGTGGATGTCGTGGTTTTTTTAAATACAATTTTGTATTACTACTAGCGCCGCCTTTCATTTCACAGACAATTTAGTTGGTAGGTCTGTATCTTTCGAAGTCCGCATCTGCTATATTACCACTTTTAGGGAAAAAAGTGACTATGTATCTTTCTTCCACTCACCAGAGCGTTTAGTGTTATCATAAGTTGCACTACTAACGCGCTTTCTTACAAAACGAGATCACGCAAAAACTAACACAATTTTCCCTTTGAATATTACATTTAGACATCTATGAGTCATGTGAAGAAATCAACATTATTTTTAATAAGATTTCGTTCGGACAGTAAATAACAGACTCACAGTGCGTCTTCAATAAATCTCACTGTCACAATAATCGTGTTCACTTCCACCCTCCACCCGCCAGCCGCGTTTGCCTGGCACGTGATCGCTATGGGTTATTCCAGTATATAGTAAACCCAGACAAAATTATTTGCCTGTCGACTTTTGAAAATATACTGAAGTTTTATTTGTAAATACAAGTAGAATATTTGAAAATCTATGCACTGATTGATTATATGGATTAATAAATCAACAAGGGAAAAGGTGTATTTCACATCTTCAATATATTAAATGGTTATGCCGAGTCAACATAATCATTCGTTATAAAATGTTTGCCTTTACGACAGCCCTCTTGCCAATTACACACAGCGAGCGAGGCCGTGACCAAACTATTGAGATTATGTTATATTCAGGTGAATATGCAGTTGTTTCGCCAAAAGAGTCCCAGAGAGGACAATTTTTACTCTCAATGCGGTTATATTATTGTACTTAGAGTTAGTGTCGAGCTTATCCCGTAGTTGTCGGAAACCTTCCCGAGGTTTCAAAATACATTGTAAATGAATACTATTTTTCATACGTGGATATTTTTCGTCTTTGCACTGACTATTTTGATTATATTTTAATGAGATATTTTCTTTGTAAATATGTAAATCTTTAATTGTGATTTTAAAAATAGTGTACTATTGTTTCCTTAAGATTTTTATTGGTTAAATGTATTAAGTAGATGCCTTAATTCGAAAAATGTATTCATTTTATGAGTAGGTGATTACGTCTATTGTGATGAATTTTACTATGTTTCGGGTAGATTATAAGCATTTAAAAGATTTATCGGAGTCACTAAATTGTTAATGAGTTGGTCATTCCAAGAGCATTTTTATGTTAGGTCCTAAAATGTTATTCGTCTAAATATGAAATGAAACTTCGTCGAAAACATGTCGACAACAACCTATTATTTATTTTGTATAGGACTTCTATTTAAATTGTACTCTAACTGCTTACGGTGCATGAGACAGTGGCTTTTTATACATAATTTACGTTTAATTTTACGTTCAACACATTTTAATTTAAGTCAAAACAATTTATAAATAAATGTAAAAAACCATGACAAGATTTTTGTATTTGGTTGCCATACATTGTACACTAATTGATTTCAAACAAGGCAACTTTGCCAACTATACTCTATCTGCCCCTATAATTTCCTTTCAATATCTAAAAGACTGTCTATTCATAAGCTATTGAATTTATCGTTAAGTCACAAATATTTTACCCGCTTTATAATTAGTTTGTAATTTATTTACCTATTCAAACAACGAATATCTCTGTGAAATTCTTGTTAAGAGTATCATTTATGAATTGAATTTCTATCTAAGCCTGTACAGGTATTTTTATAGCTCAATTTTTTATCGTATTCGGTTCAAAGTTTCTACATTACTTATGGCGTCGAAAGCAACAGAAATTATTTGAATCTCACTGGAGTAAAATTATTTTATCAGTAACATTTTAGTACAGTTTTCGTAAACAAGTTCCTTACGTAGAGCTTGAAGTACTAACCTCGTGTCGAGGCGCCGAACAAAGAACTATGAAAAGTATAAAGCCACATAATGCTGTTGACTTCTCAATGAATGGGGTTGTGTCGCAGTAATCTACTGTATTTTCTGTGCCTTTACTAGTTTGCTTTCAGCAGTCCACGTCTATGAAAGTTTAGCTGTTACTGTTGTGGTATACATTGTTAGAACCCTTGTAATATTATATTATTGTTAGAAGCATACATTAAATATTTAGGCCACGTATTTCAAAGTGTTATAGACGTTGTTTTGTATAGAGACATCATATATCGGTATTGTATCGCCGTTTCTAGATCCCCATTAAAATACATACTCATAACTCGATGTAAGGTTTGTGTAAAAATGAATGTGCAATGTGGCTACTTCTAGGGATTACCAACCAACACTTTAGAAGTGTGTGTAGATAAACCGCAAGTTCCATTTTAAGCATTATGTAAATAGTCTAGTTAATAATTATTATACAATTTTAGCCAGATATATTTCTTGTTAGAACTAACGCTATCAATTATTTTACTCAGCAAGTGCCTCTCCCTTATTATATTCAGTTTCAATAATTGGTGCATTTTCAAAAAATTTAAATCTATTTTATTATTTGAATGAAATTCATGCTGTTTTACACAGTTTTAATTGTTTTGTTTGTACTTAAGTGTTAATCAAATCTTACTACATTAAAAACGATCTAAATAAAGACCACATAGCAAATTTCGGAACTTGTGCTTTTATAGAATGTTGTTGTGGAAAATAATTAAATTATTCCGCTATTAGTTAACATAAAAATAGACTTGGCGCTAGAGAATTTTCAAAATGATATTACTTGGATATTTCTACAGCTATATGCCTATTGTGTTACATACAAACCTTTAGATGTATTTGCTAAGGACCAATTCCTAGTATGCCGTTTACACAATGTCATTTTATAACCCTGTATGTTACTTGACTGTGAAGTTTGTCCTACATGTTAATCATTAATGAATCTTGTAATATATTAATAACATGTATATTGTTCAACTTATTTTTAGGGCTCCTATAATGTGTCAATATAATGAAATGTAACCAAAACTGTATACAAACTTTAAAAAATAAACAATTGCTGTGGAAATTCATAGTTTTATTTTTAAAACTCCATGTCTATCAAAATATTTTGCTGCCATGGTAAGATGCCTATTGGATATGAAGACCAGTTGTGTTCAGTAGAAGCCTTCTTCCAAATGCTATTATTAGGCTCATTAACCTTGTCCTGATTCTTACTATCAGACTCGCAGATAACATCGCTATCTGAATCAATATCATCCACAACATTTTGTTTCGTGTCTTCAGCTTTCCTTAAATCCTCAACTGTGCATATATTTAATGATCTTGATGGAAAACTTTCTGGAGAAGAAATCAGTTTTGCCAGCATGCATATCTTCTCTTCAGTACTTTTTGGCAAGTTTGGGTCAACTAAAGAAAGTACATCTCTTATAAAATAAGTCAGATTTGGATTATAAGCTGAGATGATTGGCTGAACAAAGTTGATATTTGTCAGTTCATATGGTATAGGTTTTTGCAGATCTAACAGCAAACTTGTGTTTTTCTCATTAGGAAACCAATGACGAAAAAGCAATTTTAATTCCTTCTTTTTTTTAGAACTTACTACTTCTTGACTCACACTGAAACAAAAAGAAAATTAATATAATATTTATAATAATATCAAAAATATATTTCTTTTTGTTACAAAATTATACTTACTTGTAGACTTTGTCAATGAATTGTTTTGATCTTTTCAAGGCCTTTAATATTTCAGAGGCCCAAAGAGCAGCAAGTTTTGATTTGTGATCATAAGTGCTAGATTCAGATATCTTAATCAATTCTAGAAGGTAATCTAGTATCAAGTCATTTGAATGAAGAAATGTGAGTAAAACTTCAAAACACTGCACATAGTTCCTGCACAACTTATTTTTTGTGTAAAAATCTCCATTGCTAACATGATTTAATAACTCGAGAGACAGAAAGAGGGACTCGTCACAAAGCAACGCCTTGGCAACATACATGGAGGCATCTTTTGTTTTTAGCAATTTCTTAGACTGAGCATATAGTAAATTTAGCAACCCCATCACTGACACAGTCTTCAAGTTAGATAAATCAATTTGATCACCGAATAGGTCTCTAGCATCAGTAACAATAGATTCTCTCATGTCAACATCTGTTATTTCAGACAAATTCTTTATTTTATTTTTAGGACTAGCACAAATACTGAGTGAAACACAAAAGTTCACAAGCGCAGTGATCTTATTTTCATCATTACTGTTTGTCTCTCTCTGTCCAGCAACATAATCTTGAATGTACTGTTTTTGCTTGTCCCAGTATTGTTTCTGAAGCCAATCTAAACTGAAAATGCAGGCTTCTCTGAGTAATTCTATGGACGGAAGGTTGTTGCTGTGTGCAGTGTCGTGTCTCAAGTCTATAATCCAATCTGGAACGCCTAAGTTTTTAGCGGCTTGATATAAGCTCGTACCCTTAGCCGTCTCCAAGTCAAGCATGTGGTTCACGAAGCGCATAAGTGCTGACGAGTATGCTAAGCGTAGAAGTTGCTGGTTCAATGCATCATCCGTATTCTTAACATCTTGCAAGTATACTTCCAACAACGTCAGTGTGGACTCTACGCTGGAAGGCAATGATGGGCATCTAGCTTTCCAGATAAGTAAGATTTCAAGGGCCTCTTGTTCGGTAGCCAGTGAAGCTGTGGGTGAATACATTTTTTCGTACACCTGATGCCATTCTTGGCTATTAAACCACGGTACAATATGATAATATTCGGTCATTTTCAAATATATTCAAAGAAAATCTTTAGTAACAAAACAAACTTAACCTCACTTCAATTCATGACCGATTGACATGTGAACATGACAGTGACAATTGACAGCTCAGTGCTGCCAGCACGTGATGGCCATTTTGGGAAGCATTCCGAATTAGACTTTCAGCGCTGTCAGCGATCAGAAAAGCAAAAAAATGTATGGCTGACTTGACTCCGAGGCTGACAGTGATTCGGATTGGAACGCGATTACGGGTACTGATTTCAACGCGTCTCAGAAAGCAGGGTTAGAGAAAAGGTGACCTGTAGAGGTCTACGAGGTTTAGTTCAAGCAAGACACTGAGTTCAAGAGTAATGCGTGACCGCACGGTTCTCCGCGTTTCAATGGCGTGGCCACGTTTATACCTATATAACTTTCGAACAGTTACTTTTACAATTTGTTGGTTTTGAGTGAGTTTTACATATTTCTACGAGAACTTATGAAGTTGTTTTTCTTATTCTTCGTCGTGGGCGAGCAATCGAAACAGACACTTTAGTCGGCCACGCTGGCCCACTGCGGGTTAGTCAACTTCACACACAACCTTTGAATTTATTCGCAGGAGCGTGCAGTTTTCATTCATCACGATGTTTTCCTTCACCATAAGAGCGGCGAATAAACGAGCATATGATTTCGAAATTCGAAAACACATTGGTACGTGGTGGGGATCGAACCCGCGTCTCCCGCACGGGAGGCACGCTCTAAACTAGCCGTAAGTCCATCAATTTTGAATCGCATTATACATAAGTCTGTATGTCTGGCAGCACTGATTAGATAAGTATAGACAATTTTTTTTTTTTAGGTTTTGGCGACAAGATTTTGATGGTAGATCATGCCAGTCATGTATCCGAATGTGTCTGGTTTCCTTTCAAAACTTCTTAAAATGACCGTGGAAAAACTCTAACAAATTATAGTGTTGTGTAACAAAAAAAAAGATTTAGTCTAAAGGTCTTAGTAACCGGACCATAAAACTTAAAAAAAAAAATTCAAAACGTATAAATCTTTCGCCCTATTCTCTGTCTACGCTTTCGCCTTTTAATTATATTAAAATAACTGTGCAAAAACTCTATGTGTAGTACACAAAAAAGATTTGGTCTATAGGTCTTAGTAACCAGACCATAAAACTAAAAAAAAACTGACTGAATGTAGAGGTCAGTGATTCATTGCCATTGCACTGACAGCAGTGACAGCTGGCCTGGCTGATTAGAGTTTTTTGTCTGTGGTAGATAATGCAACGGGCGGGCGATCGATTGTTTTTATTTCGTAAAATCGTTTTAATTTGCCTAATAAACTGGATTATGTAACATTTATTAAGGGAAATATCCACCAAAAGTGACAAAGTACGTTTTCTTTAAATATTTAATTTGTGAATAATCTCTTATCCAGAAATCACCCCTATACTACGTACCTAAATAATGCAGGTTTTCATTGCAGATAATGTACTCGCCGAGGCAAAAAGTACTATGGTTCGCATTTAGTACAAGGATTGGCATTTTACTTATTCAGGCGATATCAAACTTCATTATTCCTGACCATGACGCGAATGTTTTTGTGAGTCCCGAGGACCCGACTCTGCGGCGTGCATTCGTCGACACCGTCGTGGATAAACTATTCGGTGGCATGAAGAGATGGGATGCTCATTACTTCATACACATTGCACAGTATGGTTACACATATGAAAACTGTCTGGCTTTCTTCCCACTTTTCCCTTTAATAGTGAGATATGTTGCTTATGGACTCAACAGCATCTTAGGATCATTTCTAAACTTCCATAGTGCCCTGTTAATATCTGCAACACTAGTAAACTTTGTCATTTTTATTAAAACAGCTGATGTGTTGCACAGGTTGAGTTTGAGGATTCTGAAAAGTGAGTGCAGGGCATATAAAGCAGTCATATTGTTCTGTGTCAATCCTGCCAGCATATTCTTTTCAGCGCCATATTCTGAGACTCTTTTTGCTTGGATGTCTTTTTCTACCATGTTAAAATGTACAGATATTGAAACATTAAGGTTTGCAAACATTGATGTAATGAGTGGCTTACCAGCTGGTTTCTCAATGATTACGAGATCTAATGGGACTGTCAATTTAGGGTTCATATTCTACACAAGTTTTAAAAATGTTATTGAAAGAACTTTACCTGAAATTGTGTACAAATACAAAACTTTGAAGCGTAGGATAATTCTTCCATTTTTATTATTACCATTGTTCACATCTTTTGTGGCTCTTACAATGTCTGTGATAATTGCTGTCATACCTTTCCTCTTGGTTCAAGTTTATAATTATTTTAAGTACTGTATTTATAGTGATCATAATCTTCCAGAGTTTTTGTCAAACACTGAGTATGTGTTGCCTGGTAGTGCTGAGAGCCCCTGGTGTAATAGCTCATTGCCTCTCTCATATTCCTACATTCAAAGTCAATACTGGGATGTTGGCATGTTCAAATATTATAAGTTAAAACAAATTCCTAACTTCATGCTAGCTTCCCCAGTCCTGTTTT
Source organism: Carpatolechia fugitivella (assembly GCA_951230895.1). Lineage (NCBI taxonomy): Eukaryota > Metazoa > Arthropoda > Insecta > Lepidoptera > Gelechiidae > Carpatolechia > Carpatolechia fugitivella. The sequence goes on from OX579660.1 coordinate 6,677,225, forward strand.
TAATGATTTACCATTGCACATCTTATGTAAGAAACAATTTCAGATTATGTTTAAGACTGGGAATAAGAGACAATGCATTTAACTATGGCTATGCCAATAAGATGCCTTATAGGCCAAAGCAATATTATAAAGGATTTGGGGCCAATGATCCTGCCATGTTTGTTTATGTAGTTCATGCAATGTTTCTGACTATATTTTGTATAATTTTTGTACATATTCAAGTGTCTACTAGACTTCTGGCTTCTGCTAGTCCAATATTGTACTGGATATGCTCCAGTAGGATGAATGTAGGACCAACTCCAACTTCAGACCAAAATACTATAAATGAGCACTTTCGACGAATAGGCATTGGAAAACGGATTCCTTCTCACCATTTATCAATAGCCAACTTAGAAGGTGTTGATAACATGTATAGTAAATGGAAAACATTCATTATATCTAGAAGAATGCCAGATTTTCATTCACGCTTAGTACAGTATTATTTCTTAGGATACTTTGTTATAGGTACAATTTTCTTTTCTAATTTTTACCCATGGACATGAGTTGTTTCAAATTGACTATTACATATCATAAAAACGTATCATCTTCTAAAATGTTCTGAAAAATCACAACTATGTTAAACTTTACATATCACTCCTAACTACCCTATTGTTTGCACTAATAACTTGCATTTATCTAGTATTAAAATTAATAATATCACACATTCCATTTCAAAATGTTAATAAAATTATTTAACATAGAATATCCTATTATATAAATAATAATTGTTATTGCAAAATAGGTATACGATAAAATCAAGTTTTTGGTCAAAATCAGATAGCAATTGAATCTGAAAACAATTGCTTGATCAATAAATTAAATTTTATCCCATATGAATTTATTAATTAGATGTTAAGTAGATTATAGTGTTTTCCATATTTCTGCTTGAAAAATAATAAGCAAGGGGCCTTTTGAGATAAGTCCATTTTATAAAACTAAGCTAGATTTTAATAAATCATATTGCTTTTTAAAGGAATTGCTATGTTTACAAATTGAAAGTTTTCTCTAAACCTGTTTAGTATAAATTTTCTAGTCTAGTCATTGATATTCTAAGATTTCGGGTTTAATTAGGTAGAATAAGGTTTATTGTTAAAGACAATTTTATCTGCCATTTGCAGTAATTGAAGAGTACAGAACTATTAGTAAACATTTTGATTATTAAAGTTAAGTTACCTATTTATTTTTTTTGTAACAACTTACTACACACCAAAGCCACTTGAATAAAAAAACATAACTCGGAGTTAAAAAACTATATTATGAAAAATGTGGTCAGTATTTTGTAGGGTATAACTAAACTTTTAATATTTATTGAAATAATCAATTCCATTAACATCTTATACTTTGTAGTAAGGGATAGTAAAAGTGCAAGAAACGTCCGTTTTACACTTGCTGTTTGTAACTACATCATATTTTATTGAATTTATCAATAATTTTAAAAATACTACAAGACATATGAAGCAATTTTACTAATCAGATTTTTAATATTTTGTTTTACGGCGTTATGATTGTTATTCGAAGTAGCGTTCAAAGTTGACATAGAGGAACCCCTTAATGAGTTATTTTAGCTCTAATACATATTACCTACATAAACTGCCATTAAACTTTCCTATCATTTACACATGCTAGCTTGTACAAGTTTAGTAGCAGGAACCGTCCATTTTATAATAGCATTACAAATGTGTAATCACACAACTTGACAAAATTTACTTGCCAGCCACAACATAATTACTGGAATTTAAGCTTGAAGAATTTGAAATGGCTATCATGTATGTGCTTCATTCCAATGCACTAACTCGCACATTATGTAATCTTCAAATTGAGGTACCTTGTTGTGTATCCTTTTATTTTGTAGATAATTTAAAGAAATTGGTAAGAATAACAAATTACAAATAGTATAAAGCTTCTATTCCATAGTTTTAGAGAACTTAGCTAGTCTGAAACCAAAGTGGTGTAAGGTTGTGATTCATTGTTATGTCGCACAACTATCGCATTTCGTGGGAAAATTGAATTCGAACAATAAAAAATACTTCGAAATTATATATAAATCTTTTATTTCATTATTTAGCAGTATCACAAAAATAAAAATGTACCTGTCTATAGATTATTAAAGAAGAAAAATTAAACCTAAGAGTGCATTTCAAAACGGGCTACAATCACTTGAAGTGATGGCCTTTATCACTTTAGCTTTCTTGGAATCTCATGATTGTAAGTGAAACAGACTGGGCTGTCGAGAATCGCTCTATACCCTTTTTGAATTACTACATCAACTACTAAGTTGCCTACTGGGAAATGGCCGAACAAGGAATTTGAGTGGTGGCCGTTCAAGGAAATGGTCGAACTGGGGAGTGGCCCTTCAAGGAAGTGGTCGAACAAGAAATTTGAGTGGTGGCAGTCTAAGGAAGTGGCCGTAGCTGACCGGAACCTCTATACTTTGTACCAGATAACATTGGAGAATTTCACTCATGTCAATCTTGATTAAACAACAAGTGTGAATCACGAAAACACGTTTATTGTCTTCTTTCCATTGTTATAAGAAATTAAGCATAATATTATAATAATTCTACTTAGAGCAATCTCTGTGCTTAATTTAATATTCAGGCGCTAAAACGTACTTGCCATTTTACCTCGTAAAACGATTGCAAGAAAGAACATGCTTTTTATGTCCTTTATATAAAAAAACTTACAAACTATTTACTTTTGAAACTATACTACTTTTAAATATTTAGTATTCACTCACACAATTAAAAGACTCCAAACAACGAATTATTTATAGTCAATTCGTTGACCCCTACTCTTCCCGTGGGTGTCGTAAGAGGCGACTTAGGGACTACACATTGAACAGGGAACGGGCAGCAGCGCTCTCTGATACAGTAACCTTTTAATCTGCGATCTCCAACCCGCCTGCCAAGCGTGGAGATTATGGCAAAACCCTCCACTTAAGTGGAGGGTTTTGCCATAATCTCCACGCTTGGCAGGCGGGTTGGAGATCGCAGATTAAAAGGTTACTGTATCAGAGAGCGCTGCTGCCCGTTCCCTGTTCAATGTGTGGTCCCTAAGTCGCCTCTTACGACATCCACGGGAAGAGTAAGGGCTGGTGACAAATGTATTCTACTCTGCCGTCACCACACGGCGTCTACTCATAATTTTAAACATTAAACAGTAGAAAATTAAGAATATGGTTTCATAGCATTAATAAAATGCTGAATTATAGATCACACCCAAGATACTTATTGTGATAATATACATACAGGCACCACCGCTTTCGTCGAGCACTATAAACTGTGTTGCGTGGATTATACAAATGGATATTTCTTTAAATCTCTTCCATATAAGATACAAATCTGGTTGATAGTGCTCACGTATGAAGATTGAAGACTAAATTTGAAATGACTTATCTATTCAGTGGTAGTGTCAGCTATGCTCAGCTCGGGCAGTATTGGCGCTGCAGAGTCAGCGGCGGTAGAGGGCGGGGCCGGAGGGAGCTCGGCGTCGGGGGTGGAGGCGGGGCGGTCGGCGGGGGAGGCGGAGTCGGCGCAGTCGGCGCAGTCGGCGGCGGGAGCCTCCCCGTCGCCGGCGCAACCCTGCAGACAGGTTCTGTTGTTACCAATTCATATGCGCTCTCAAAGAGGGGTCGAGCCTATCGTCTATGCCATCGTGAATAAGAGCGATCAGACCTCAGTCGACCACGTTGGCACACACATACCTACAACTTTTGAACTTTGCTAATAAACGCACACAGCGCAGGTTTCCTCGCAATTTTTTCATATTTTTTTTCACAGTGAGAGCGTCGAATTCTTATACGTTCATATTGAAATTGGAACCACATTGGTACAAAGTTTTCTCGGGTAATTGTGTATGCTTTGTCGTGAAACTTCCTATAATTCTACGTTTCGAGTAGCCCTGTAACGATATCTGGCTGTACGTGATGGGTTTGGTTTGGGAAGTTGACGTTTTGAGACTAGTCTAAGTCGTTCTACTCACTACACCTCTGACGTTCTGTCTATCTATCTAATCTAATACTTTAAATGAGCAATTCTTGTATATATATATATACCTACTTATATAATAGGAATCTCGGAAACGGCTGCAACGATTTCGATAAAATTTAGTATATAGGGGAATCCGGGGGCGATAAATCGATCTATCTAGGTTTCATAAGAATGAAAACTGAAACAAGAAGAAGAAGAAGTGAAATGAGTTTTCCCCGTGTTTTCACGCATTAAAAAATTTCTACGCAATAGAAGAAATAGGTAATTTCACTGTCTTCGATAACGTAACATTCAGTCGGGAGACCGCGCGCCCTATGCCTATGACTAAGGTCTCAAGGTCGAAGCCCGAAGTCTTTTTTTATGTTTTTTTTTATTTATTACTTACCGTTGTCGTTGTTACTTTTTATTTGTTCTTTTTATTTTTTCATTTAGTTCTTAAATAAAAAATATGACAGAAATAAAATTATTTTTCGAAATTTCTATGTTTTTTCTAAGAGCGAACTCACATAGTGACGAATTGTTCTTTTAAAAAAGTATTTTGGAGATATTTATAGATCAAAGAAATGGGAAATTCTATTTTATCCACGCAACCTCAATAAATGCAATTTTATACTACTACTAGCGCCGCCATTACCACTGTATCAGTGAAATGGTCAAAATTGGAACTACTGCTAATAAGTTGGTAGGTTGGTTGGTATGGGAATAATTTATTTTCCTATAATAATCCTTTCTGAATCCTATCCAAAGTCCGATCCTAATTTATTATTTTATAATACATATTCGTTTTGCTCGTGCCATCTGATGGAAAACTTTCAAACCCCGAAAAAATTTATCAGAAATTTAAATTTCTTTCATTTTTGTATTTAAATAACTAAATGAAAGAATAAAAAAGAAAATAATAAATTAAAAAAGAAATAAACGAAAAAAGAACAAAGAAATTAAAAATATATATCTGTCGAGATTCGAACTGCAACTCGCGGTGTTCCGACTGAGCCAACATTACCTTTCTATTTCAATGAGCCTGAAAATACGGGGAAATCTATTTTTTCTGAAAATTAAACTTAGCTAGATCGATTTATCGCTCCCGAAACTGCTAAATTTCATCGAAATCGTTGAAGCCGTTTCCGAGATTCTATTTATTCTTATGCTCGTTTAAAGTATAAGCTGATATAAGATGACTGTAGCGATGATGTGCAAACCGCACCAAGCCAATAAAAAAGGACCATAAAAACGAAAAGGATAGCTGGATCTAATTGCTCATTGAGTATGCTCATAAGTCAATGCTACTCGTATAAAGTGCTACTATCCTGCGTTCCGAGACGTGCTGAAATAGATTAAAGCACCCGTAATCGCGTACCGAATTACTATCAACAGGCGCAACCCATACATTTTTTGCTTTTCTGATCGCTGCCAGTGCTGAAAGTCTGATTCGGAAAGCGCCCTATGTCTAGCCGCGTGTGCTTTCTTCATAACGTATAAAGTAAGTAGAGTTTATCTAAATGCGTAGGTGTCTTACAAAAAAAATTAAACGAGCCAAGCTCGGTCAACCAGGTACAGTAATTAATGTATGTCGGTTGGCAGGTCAGCCAATGATACTGAACAACATTTGTTCCAGAAGTTCCACAAAAATAAAAAAGTAAACTTTTCATACAAACTGATCAGCTAATCAAGTAAAGGAGATGGCCAAAAATGTATGAACCAAAAACCCAAAATCGACAGGAATGAAATGTGTACCAATGGATTGACAATGAAATATATTTAATGTTACCAAAGGGGCAACCCCGAAATCGTTATATTATAGGTGCTATGAGCCAACTAAAAATAAGTAAAAAATCGTTTTAAAAAGTAGTAAAAATAAGTTTCTGTTATGTTGTGGCTTAAAATGCCCTTGTTATAAAGTTGTTATTCCTTATCACTTGGTTTTGTAGTTTTTTGTTATAGAACAATTGTAGTATCTTTGAGCCAAAAGAAAAACAGTACTATTACTGTATGTATTATATGTAATTCTGTGGCTTAGGATTGAAAATAAAAAAAAAATCGGTATAGTATAGGAGCCAAGAGCCAACAAAACTAAGTAAAAAATCGTTTGAAAATAATAAAAATACGTTATGTTGTGGATTAGAATGTATTTTTAAAATGTAAGTCTTATTTTGATAAGTTTTAATGATATATAATTATAATAACAATGATATTCTCATCCACAACATAACGTATTTTTATTATTTTCAAACAATTTTTTACTAAATTTTGTTGGCTCTTAGCTCTTATACTATACCAATTATTTTTTTATTTTCAATCCTTAGCCATAGAGTACCAATAATACACAACTCTAAAATTAAGAGAACTGTTTAAGGAGATAAATATCTTGACGGTTCCATGCCAGCCAATACATTTTTGCTAATATTATGTTTGTTAGGAAAAACATCCATGAGTTTAGTAAATATTCTGACATTCATGGTCGTAATACTAGAAATAAGAATAAACTAATTCATCATCAGTGTAGGCTTGCTAAAGTTAGCACTTCATTTGTGGGGCTCTGTGTGCGCTGCTATAACAAAATACCTGATGAGATCTTAGTTTTACAATATCATATTAAGCCACAACATGACGTAAATTTATTTTTTTAAACGAATTTTTTAGTTTGATCTTAGCTCCTATTATACTATAACGATTTCAGGGTTGCCCCTTTGGTAACATTATAATAATATTTCATTGTCAATCCATTGGTACACATTTTATTCCTGTCGATTATGGGTTTTTTTTTGGCCACCTCCTTTGTATGAAAGTTTTTATTAAGAATTTTAAAAAGTTGCCCGACGGCTTTGCTTTATTTTGCTAACACGTTGTATCTATGCACTGCAGTATCCTCCACGTACCTACGCGACCGAGAGCGCCTGCTGCAGGCGGATCCTGGCGCGGTTGACGCGCTCCTCCTGGCGCCGCACATCCTCCTTGGTGATGGTGACGGCAGCGATCAGCGGCTGCTCGGGGTTCAGAAACACCCCGGGGTTCTCCAGTATCGCTTGCTTTGAACCTATTTGCCCTGTTTAAATTGGTTGCATATTTTATTAAGTGTTGTAAATGGGGGTAGAACGGTCAACTCCCGTATCGAAAATGACATTTACTGTTCACTGTTTGGTTAGGACATTGCTGACGTAGATAATAGCCATACTACATGAACGATGCCAGCTAAATAAAACTGACACCAAGATTTTTAAGATCGATCGATATCATATGTGGCCGGTCGAGAACTAATTGTTCTAAACACGTTGACTAATTAAGATGGATGGAAAGGGTAGATGTAGCAGATTTACCACGCACGACACATTCATGCGAAGCAAGCCTAAAACTGCTGTAGTCACGGCACCAATGTTACCAAAATATAATTATAATAAAATATTGACACCGCGATAAAGATAAAAAGTTACATGTTAGTTTTATAAAACCATTTAAACTTTACAATGACCTCACCTGTTAAAGGCTGAGAGGAAACATGCAGAGCCGTCGCGAGAGATTGTATGGTAGTAGCATCAGAGTTGTATGGACCAAGTGGCTTGATGTATTTGGGCAGCGCAGTGGTGCCCAAATCGCCGTACGCATCGCACGCAGTCAGACCCTATTAGACAACATGAAAAGTCTTAAAGTTTCTAATATCTACAAATGGAGCATTTTTGTTTAATGCTTTAAACCCTCTACTCACAATACAGCCTGCTTTACAACAGAGAGGAATGCAGCTGTGTGAAGTAAAAATAAAGTAGTTAGTCGCACAGCTGCATCACTTTCTGCTGTACGATAGATTGCATAGTGAGTGAGACTATAAGATACAATAATACCTCAAGTCTTTTCTCCCAAAACAGCTGCTTGGGTTTTTCTTGTGTGCCATGTTTGAGGTCAGTCTTCACCTTGCTCTCTTGCGTTTTATACACAGTCACAGGCTGTTTGAATATGGAAGCCGTTTGGCGAATCGGCGGCACAAGTGACGCATCATTGCGAGCACCCCTGCTGGTGAATGTAAAGCATCACATTAGGTATGTCTACTAGATAAGAAGGCAATAGTCTTGAAACCTAGAGATGTCTTAACGAGTGGCAATAATTGGATTCTTTTTTAAAATTAAGAGATATACTTATTTTTAAATCTTTTGTCAACTTATTGGTTTTTTAAACGAATACAAATCATATTATGAATTGTAATTGTATTATGACGATTATGAGTATGAATTAAGTAAATGGGTGCTACTCAACTTATTGATACTTTTTAACTATTTTGTCACAATTTATTTCTTAGAAAGGAAAGGGACGACAGATGAACATTTAATATAAGACTTAAAATTAGATAAGGAATAACTCTTAATAGGTCAATTTTGTTAGTTCCTATCTCTTTTATTACAGAAAAGAAATACAAGTGATAGGCAAAGTTAATTTTGAGTTTATTCTGTTACAAATATTACAGCTTCCAATATAATCAACAAACAACACTCTCTGTTAACTAGTTAATATTGAAGTCGGATTTTTTTTTTAATTAATACTAAACACAATAAAACTACACATGCTAGTGATATGAAAGTTACATGCTAAGCAAAAAATAAAAAGAAATAACATAAATTGGTACATAAACAACTACATTAACTCCCTACTCCATTGTTAACAATATAACATCATAGCACTTACTTTAAAAATGTTAAAAAGTGCTCATGAGGTTGTTGATAAACACAACAACAAATAATGTGAGAGTAGAACATCATCCAAGGGTTTCTATTAACAATTTGCTATGATGGTGTGTGACATGTGTAATACCGCACTTCCCACTCTGTAATGAGTTTGTGAAGAAAGCACTATAAGCTTGCACAGTCAAATATTAATGAGTGAAGAACTAGCTCTAATAACATAAAGCTGTGCAAATTTTGATGTGGTGGCCGAAACTTGTTGCTTACGGTACTGATTATGATGATGATCATAATATATTATGCTCAAACCAGGCTGCAATGAAACAAGGCGAAGTCATGAAGTAAGAAATGCAAGGACTTGAATAGATTCTTTAAAAATAATATAATTAATAATGTTTAAAAACAATAAAATAATAATCTAAAGTTACTTAAATTTATATTTCCCAATACATATGCCTTTTTTTAAACCTTATTTCTTTGAGCACTAGATGAACCTGAGCAGTACATTGAAGCATCCACATAAGGGCATACATATACAACACAAAGCATCTGCACTAACACAACACAGTGACAGAGATATGACTCCAAAGAACCTGTAATCGAACTGCGCCCTCGCCTTCTTCACCTTACACAGCAGCATAGTGTTTATCTGACCCTGCTGAAAGTCGAAACATGATAGGTCCGTGCTATCACCCAGATACCGTACTAATTCCGCCTTACTGCGAAACTTTTTACCTGTAGGGCTGCAGAAAATTTATTGTCACGGACTGGCCAATCAAGTTAGTATGTTAATCCCTTGTTGACTGAATTAAATTAGAAATTACAGTAATTACAATAGTAAGTTTACATTAGTAGTGAATGAATATTTAACCTAGTTTTTATGAAAATAAAATTATAACTATGACAATATCATGTTAATAACTTTGTAGTTAACACTTTATAAAGTGTTATCTACAAAGATTTCTGATGCACATACTATAGTATGAACATATAGTTTTGTGCATCAGAAATCTTACAATAATAAACTTCAGTAGAGACTAATTTCACATCCCATTACATCTGAAATCGAATGTTTGAAATAAGGCAGATCTTACCATACAAATGCATAGAAAACTATATAATTGTTACCTATAATAATATACATCAACTTTTCCCGCAGAAAGGCCGGATTTCCTTAAAACCTCCTCTCTTTGCCAACCCTTCGGCAAAGCAGGACAGTCCATCCGCTTCTTTTCAATAGAAATATTCATGGTTGGTAAATTAATTTATGTTCACCGATTCTGTTTGGCTTTGTGATAATAATTGCAAATTATTTGCAAACAATATTTAATATTAAACGTGATGGATGAACAACGTTTCACACTGCTTTCATCGCTATTTATTTATTAGATTTTAGACAACTAAACTATCTTTGCCTTGATTTTGTTAGCTAGCCAGACCAGACAGACAAACAAACAAACCAACCAAAGGAAAGGAACCAAAGCACGCTAACCAACCATAAAAAAAACAAAAAAAATTTTTTTAGGTGTCATCAATGTGCTTTGTAAAGAAAGAAAATACAGTAATCACAATTCTAAACAGAGACAAAAGCTTTCAAAACCTATGTCGCTATTTCACTTATACTTTTCTACAGAACGTGGCAAAAAACTATGTTACCATAGTTAAAAAAAAAGTTTTCACATTCGGATACATTTAGCATTTGGATTGTACTAAAAAAAATCAATGACAAAGAAAAAGAAACCCTCCTCTTTGTGAACTAAAATCTTCACATACATTACGTGTACGCTTTGGCTGATTTGGAATAGATTGTTGGCTCCCTTGTGAAGAAGCAATGTAAAATAAGCAACTTTTCGTCGTCGTTTCGTTCGTTGGTTGTCTCGTCTCGGTTGTCTGTCTCTTGTCTTTCGTTAGTTCATTTTGGGCGCATTCCGAGTCAGACTTACAGCACTGTCAGCGATCAGAAAAGCAAAAAAACGTATGAGTTTTGACAGCTGACAGTAATTCGGAACGTGATTACGGGTGCTTTAATCGATTTCAGCGCGTCTCGGAACGCAGGGTTTGTCGTCCCTCTATATTACTATACTCTTTGGTAGTTCGTTTGTCGGTCAGTGTCGGTTCGTCTCAGTTGTGGATTTTTGTGTTTGCATCGCAAAATTAAGTACTAAATATCAAGCAATTATTAAATACAAAGAAGCTATAAACGACTAGAACTCGGTCGTCTAAATTGCGAATGTGAGTATCATGTCATTCCTTACGCTGAAGATATTTTTCTTGATGATGTCAACTTTTCGGATGATACTTTCACTTGGAAATATTTGTTGAGATTCATTACAACGAGGCATATCTGTCTAAGTTTTGTTTGTATTTGGATCGTACTTGGTGGTATAGTTAATTTGGTAGAAAACGAGTAAAGCCATTGAAAGAATACTACAGGTTACTAGGTATCTAATAGTTGCAGTAGGTATTTCACGCTCAAGTTCTTACTGCCTACACTGCAGCTGACCTGCCTTAATCCACATTAATCGTTTGATCGGGAGTTTTAGTCATCATCAGGTACGCTGTATCAGCTGTGTGTACCTAAAGTGCAAACAAATCTTTGAACATCAAAGTTAGAAGTATCTTCATTCTTATTTTTTCCAAGCATTATAAAATTAATCAAGCTAAGTATTTAACTAATTGCGTGCGTACTGTTTAATTTAAAAAAATCTCTAGGAATTTTGAAACAGGTCATCTAGCAAACACAGAATAATATTCAGAATACAAGGTGAAGACCTACCTACCTACATAAATTCTGGATTTAGTATCTAGTAGGTAGAATACTGAAGTCCCTCTATGGGGACCTATATGATTTAAAGACCTATTTTTTTTTTTTATGATTTTTTTTACAAGTGGTATCATGTACTTAAACATAACACATCTAGTGCTGAGTATCATACACCAGAAGAGGTAAATAAATACCTATTATCTACAAACAAACCATACCTTTAATCTAATCTGTGTGGTAATTAGGAGATTTGTACCTAATTATAGATATCTTGAAGTACCCATTAGTATTTTTTTACTGTTTTCATTGGGGTTCCTCCTTCTTCCTCTCCTCCTTACAATAAGCAGGGTAAATGCTACTCCAGATTGTTTGGTCTAAACTTTTGATTGACTTATTAAATTTATAATATGACCTGAACTTTGTGGGTAAACCCTGTGAGGGAATACAAATCTGATATTAACAACATATTGAAATATTTGTTATTTTTTGTTCGGTATCACATTTACTTACGTAAGTACGTACATATATAATGTCAGGTGAGCAAAGCTTAAGTTGGCTTATAATCTTTTTTGACACACAGACCCCTGATAGTGAAACTAGTTGGGTTTCTTCAACAAGGTAAAATCTTATAGGAACACATTTCTTTCAACATAATACATAGTGAAGGTAGTTATTTGTGACTCGGTCATTAATGGTTTTGCTTATGTCCTTTTCCTTGTTCATGAGTCAAAAACTGACGTAGGCTTTGTTACCTAATAGATGTCCCTAACTTCTGCAGTGTCACCAACCCCAATTTAAGTCCAGTACCTTTTTGGTTTTAGTATTTATTTAAATTATTGAAAAAGCTATTACCTACATCTTTCATAGTTTTCACATCCGTCCCTCCTATTCCGCGTCGCGTGTTGTTAAGTAGGCTGTTTGGGAGTAGCTACTACATACATCTACCTGTTTCGGAGTACATACAACTCGCGCTTAGGTATAGACCACTACAGATTTTTTTAAATTAATGAATTTGATATGATATTTTTTTTATTACAATTACTTGAATTATAGTTTTCATATCCGCCGCCCTCCGCTGCTCAGAATAAAAGTGCACTCATGGTCATGAGCGTGTGTGGCTAAAGTACTATGAATTACAGTTACTGCACTGTATACTAGTGCTAAACCACAGCTAAACAAATCTTTCTCTAGGATCAAATAAATCCTAGTTTTAACAGACATACCCTATTTGCTGTCTATTTATTTTTTTAGTTGATTATCAACCTAAATATAGTTCAATCGTTCAGGGTAGGCTCGAGCCCCCCGGTAGGGACATATATGAGCCGTTCATGATATATTTTTCGGAAAAGAGAATAGTATCAATCAAACCAGTCATCAATCAAACCTTCTAGTTTTAGGAAATCAGAGATCGGAATATTGAGTAATTTAATAATTAACTGACCCAATCATCCATTAATCTAATAAAATATTTCCGATCAAGGTGATAATTTAAGTCAATGAACTTAGGATTCCTCATAGATTTAAGTGCAAATTATCGATTCTCTTTATCAATTATTGGGTAAGAAAGTTTTTTCAGTATTTTTATTTACTTAATTATTTTTGGAATTTATTCCTGCTGCAATACGAAAACGGGGCCATTTTTATCTTTGTCTTTTAATTTTTTATCTAAGTAAATGGGTTTGCGTTGGGCCGCAATCCCACCCTTACGCTACTTACCTAAATTACGAGTATGATTCACTCTTTCCTTAAATACACATGCGCGCTACGGAAAGAAAAGGAAATTAGAGCAATTCTCGTAATTTAAATATATAAGGTTGAAGACAATATTGTATATGGCAAGAAGTATTGTATTACCGCTGCCGTGGCGTGGGAATATCCTCCGTCGGTACCTGTGCGCCGGCTGCGCGCTCTCACGCACGATACATCAGTAATTGTTCAACATCGAACGTTATGGCGCTGAGCATTTTCAACTTTCTTCTTTTTCGCAAGCACGTGTGCTCTGACCTTTATTTTACGTGTGGTGCGATTAGGGTTTAGCTTGAAAATTTTAGATCTGAGTATTTCAATAACGCTGCATTTTTTAAGTATTACAGTTATTAGTCTTCTCTTTATTCAATTACTTAAACTATAAAATTTTCAATAAATCAATTGTAATGTACATAACAATAAGCGTAGTTTAAAATGAACCCGAAATACAAGGGTGGGCGGTTAGGTGTGCCGGTGAGTATATTTATCTTAGATTTTTTCAATCCGGTACTCTGCTACGATTACGCGGCCTTTTGGGATGGGCAGAGCAGTCACTTGTCAATGCATGTGCCCTATAATAGAAAGCCCTATTTTGAAATGATTTCTTTGCAGCAGCGACCAACTTGGGTTCGCAAGCGGCTTAGCGATTTTCAAGTCGGCTACTGCAGTAGGTGACAGAGTTTCTGCGCCACAACAAAGTATGGTGACGCAGTCTATTCTCGGCATATTTTCTGTTTTGCCAATCTCCAATGCCGGTAGTAACCAGTGCAGCATTACTGCAGGTTTTTTTATAACCTTTTTGGTACGGTTCTTTTTTCTTTTGGCCGGTTTTTTATGTCACATTTTCAAATTTAAAATTTTGTTAGTTTGACCTTTTTCTAAATTGTTTTTTCTGAGCTGTCGTCTATCATGAGATGAAAACGTCAGAATCTCTAGCATGTCGAAAACACGGCTAAAAACTAATCTAAATGATCTAAATTGTGTGTAATTTTAAACCTAAACCAGTTATTCTAATCTAAATTATGTGTTAGTGTACGAACCGGCGCAAATCTGTCCTCTTCAGCGTTTAGGAGATCACCAACAGAAGATGCTTTCGCCTGAGTCGCAAGATGCTTTCTGCTGTTCAACACATACGACAACTCATCTTTACAGTGTATTTCCGGCCTCTGCGGCACACACACGAGGGTCCCTCCGTGCCTTTCTCGTTCTCTCGCCGTGGTTCCGGACCCCTGAGGCCACCGGGCGTTGGACGTGCCTGGACCCCTGCGTTGTGCGCGCCCGCGCCCGTGCCAGCTGAGTGCCGCAGACCCGCGCTCCGGCGTCCCCCCTGGGACTGCCCATCATTTTTTAGCCTTTTTTTGTATCTGTTTTTGTATCAATTTTGTATGCGGATTTTGCCAAATTTAAATTCTTTTCTAAATTCTAAAAAGGCCCTTTAGGTTTCTCTGGCCCTCCTTTTTTTGGTTTCCGTTTGGCTATACTCTCTCGGGGTACTCCGCGGTTTTGGTACACCTTCCTGCATCGACACACCACAACACAACACTAGTTCAGCGACACTATATCGCCGGAGTCCCCTCAGGACTCGACTCTCGGCTCATGCTTGGCAATTTCTTGGCCTTTTTAAATTTATATTATACCGTTCGAACAAATTCAACTAAATCTTTCTTTGAACACCTAAATTTCACGTTTCGCCTGTGGTTGTCAACCACAGGCTAGCTAGCTTTTCTTTTTTAACGCTACACCAGTTAGACTCTGTAACTTAGTATGCTGGCTGACTAATCCTCTCACGACGATTAATAACAGTTCTTTATTAAAAAAATATTTCTATCTTATCTAGATATATAGGTATTTTTTTATATTTATCGTCTAACTGCACTAAAATACCTTGTGTTCGTACTCGAAACTGGGGAATTGTATGGAAACACGAGTCATTAATAATAAAGGCTAATAAACAGAGCCCCAAAAGGTTGAGCTATTTTTTAAAGTTGGGTTTATATGGACATCCCAATTTCTGTTATAACAAATTTAGAATGATTTTAATATATTTAAGGTACAATAGCATGAACTATTAGATTATGTAAATTACGAGGACAAACTATTAAGTTAACACGTGAATGCAGGGGACTATATTATTTTCTTTTCAATAATTTTATTCATTGTAGGGCACATGTTGTACCTCTACCTATCCATATTAACATCAACACATGACGAAATTTGACGTAAAACAGCTCACCCTTTCCGAGCTCTGCTAATAAATGACCCAGAGGTGGTCAGATAACGAGGCGGAAATAACTAGAAAAATCTGCATCATAAAAAAAAATCAGTCTCTCTAGATTCTTCTTAAGAAGTTAATAGTAATTAATTATTTCAGTTACCTAATTTATGGTGTGGGTATTAAAATCTGCAAGTCAGGGGTTAAATATTACCGTATTGAGTGGACGAAGCAAAGCGTCTATAGCCGCAATGTATGCTTTAGTCGTATATTGACCCACCCAGACCAACGAATATTAAAGCTTTGCACGCAACATTTTGGCTACTGTTTACGTACGTACCTATCGTTATAAAGCTGAGTGATTTTGTTCTATATTCAGCGATTACCTCGCTGTCCTATTTCCGCACAACGCTTATGGTCATTGTTTTGTCATTTTGATTATTGTTTTTGACCTCGTTCTTTGGCAATATATGGACGACAATTCTAGCTATAGAATGGTATAGATCGTTGCCTAGTTTATTCAATTACGCTGATTTGATGAGTTCTTATTATAGCAGCGGGAGTGGTGGCCCTGGGTTGCTTGTACGTACCTTACCTATGTCTAGCGGTGACATACTACATGTCATCGAATCTTGTTCTATTCAAACATTCATGAGGACACACCTTCTTCGTATGATACGTACTTGGGCTCTGTTTTATGGCAATGACATCATAGTTTCATTAAATTCTAGAGACTTCGCTTTGTTCATGAACGTCGAAGGAAATTTCGCTAATAACTTCATTTGGTCATATCACTTTTCGCTTAGCTTTTCTTTTTCTTGGCCTTCCTTTTCCTATATTTTGAGTTGCTAGTGTTGCTACCTAAAGCTTTGCTCTGGTCACCCCGAGACGAGAGATTTATGGTTGTGACGAGATGATGCACGGTCATTAACTGTTTATCTTATCTGCTGAACTCGAGTATTTATTTTGTGGCTAAGGTTCTCAACTATATAGCCTTGGAGGAGTTAGGCCTCTAGCGAATCTGAGCATATATTCGTGTAACCGATAACAGGCAACCTATAAATGCCAAGGCGAGATTATGCGGCGACCGGCGGGCTGGCGCGCACGCAAATAACCCGAAAAAGCTCGCAAAGTTATTAGGCGTTTCCAGTTATCTGTGGAGGAAGGTAGGGCTGCTTTACTTTGTTGCTTTAGGTAAAATGTCAGGCGTGGCCTGTGACGTCACCAGTGAAAATGGCGCGACATTTCGCGGTGCCGCGCCCGTGCCCACCCTAATCTTTATCCTCAGGGTGGGCAGGTTCGTCCAAATCACCCGACGGCCCCCCAGGTTCTTCGGCACCGACCTAATTCGTTTACGGCTGGCATTTGTCTGCCTGGCGACGCGTCGTCATTGGTGGACTTGGCTCTATCACTCGCCATGTGGAAACTACCGCAAAAGGGTATCAGATAAATTATAGCTGTCTACGATAAGCCCTTTCTGTGATCGTAGATGGTAAGTCTCGCAGATAAACAAATTGCATTTGTAGATCACGACCATAACCATACTATTTTGATCAATGAGAAATACTTGGTTATCGGTGTAAGTGAAGTGATTCATTAGTTAATTATGTAACAATTTGTTGGTTATCACTTATCATATCACTCGCACTTGGTTGGCTTGGTTTAAATCGCGGAAGTTTACTCTGTCCGCGTCTGATGATTCATATTATCTTCGGTGCGCTATGTTTACGTCATGTGTGTGTGGTTCACTTAGTAACCTATGTTAAAATACTACAAGGCCACCTTAGGGTCGGGCCACGTTGATCGACGTCGAGGATTTCCATACTCTGCGCGCGTTCTGTATAGGCAAACCGTCGTCGTTCGCCGTCGATCAGAGTGTAGACTGCTGCTCTAAGTTTTGACCTACTATTCTTCCTATTCTGATTATTTCACGATACAATACAGCTTAGGCCACTTAAAAATTGTTTTTAAGGATAATTTTATCGCAACCTGTTAGTCACTCGGTTAGAAGATGTTTTGGTTAAATCTTGCAACTAAAACTGAATCTGAATTATAAACCAGTTTTCTCTAAAATTTGCATACTTACACATGTAAATCAGATGACAGTGCAATTATCTGGCAATCAGGTCCTGGTAAAGTCAAAGTCAAAGTCAAAATAATTTATTTCCATAGGATGTTATTACATCACTTAGATCCGTCATTACATTTTTTTGGGTGAGTTCACTAACACAATGGCGGAATCTGTGGAGAAGAGGTAATGCCAGCCAATGATTTTTTTATGATAATTGTATGTATATTAACTGAATTTTGTACGTACTTAACTTTGCTATTAATTCATGTCTCACTCAACATAATTGTTCAATACGCCTATGCCAACATATTTCTTGCAAATTATACATGATACTTCATATGAAAAAGTGTTTCTATGAATGTTCAATTTCATTCAAGCCCTAGGCTAATTTCCTAAAAGGTCACATGTAATATCTGCTCGTAATAGCTGGAATTAGAATGCAATGACACTGGCCTTCAAGGGCATAAGTCTAGGTGAAGTCTAAGTAAGTTTATGCATTAGCTAAGTAGACCTGTCTGCATAATCATCAGATTTGTAAAATCATTCAACCTAATTTCTATCACAGTAATTATGAAATATAACTCCACGAATGACGAACCCCACTGATCGACTAGCCTGATTACCCCTAATTTAGGGTAGGCTCAGCCCCTCGGTGGGGACGTATATGAGCTGTTGATAAAAGCTCAATGGGCTCAAAGAATCAACGAAATTATCATCTCTCGAACGCCCAACCCATCGCATTTACAGACACCTGTCCCACGCTACGCTAATAGGACACATACAATATAAAAAACCGATTCACTAGGCACATTTCTGTGTTTTTATTAGGACCTATAATTATTTATGAAGTGGCGTTGCGTTAGATCCGCACCTCAGGAAGTGGCGCCGACGCAGCTGTAATCAAATTGAACGCGCGTGTCGTCGGCAAAATGGCGTCTGCCTGGGGTTAGTCGCCGACTACCGGTACTTTACTAATATTTACACTACAGACGTAGTACGTCCTTCTGAAAACTGTTAAAATGTAGCAGCAAGTGTAAATACTGATTTTATTGCATACTTACGAAGAAATCGCGGTAGAGCGTTTTCCAGCGTACTTAAATGTTGCGAATGTGTTACATGTAAATCGTAATATCATTACGAGTATTTAGCTCTTGTATGTAAGCATCAATTACTATCATCTTAGTACAATACAAACCTATAACATATATTAATATTTCATCCTCTCCTTTAGACCTACCTGTATACTCGTATAGCGACTTGATTCACAATTTAATTTCCTTTACCTTGTATCATGAATCTTAAACAACAAATAGATGAACCTTTAAAACAATGAAGGGTCCAATAAAATTTACATGGAAATGTTTGACGTTATTCTAGAACAGGCAGAAATTTTGAATATCAGTACACAGAGTATAATACCCTTGCCTCGCCACGATCCGATGCGAAAGCAGCGATGATGCTGTGTATAAACAAATAGCAAACCCGAGGCGGCGAACGGTCTGCCATAATAAGCTAGTGTAGCTTATTTATGGTTTCTGCTTATCCCTTTCATAATATAAAAATATAAAATATAAATCTCTGACCTTATACGAAATAAATTGTTGTTCTTCTCATCACAAACAATTTGGAACTAAAAAGTCGTAATATTAAAATAAAAAATTATTATTATCTTATTCTGATATATATCTTTCTTATTTAATATAGCAAAAAAAATAGTAACATTTACTATTATTTTTTACAGATAATATGGCGGTCGTAGTGTTGAGGCTACAAGCCAAGCTGCAATATTGCGTTTAGCTTTTGGTAAGTTTTTTAACTTTAATCTCATACGTAATAATTTTATTGTATAGTCTCTGTTTAGTAATATTTGTGGAAGTTTAAATTATTTTTATTGAGAGCAAGCAAATATTTTTTAGTGATACGTGAGGAAAATACGGTTATTTCCGAGGTCCCTTTCTACAAATCGCTCTCAACTCTCCATTGTTTAATTTGATTGCTTCCGACTCGTAGGCGGCGGCGGCGTAAAGATCTCGTACGTAAATAGTAGTTACACTTAAAAAAAAAACACTTTATTTTCAAAACTTACTCTGCTAAAATTTCATCCTCTGCCAAACTACAATATAGTTTGTAGGCAGCAAGAATAGCTCCCTTTAATTTAGTAAATTATTTATCAGTAACTATTGTAGCATTACTAACTGCTTTTATACTTGAAACTTGTAGTCTTAAGTGCCGTTCCATCTTGTGTTGTTGTTAGCCCATGCAGTTGGGATTCCTGCTGCTGTCAGGGAGTTTTTATTTTTATAACTACATTTTTATTATTATTCTCTCACGGTGAATTGTACCCTTACTAATTTAATAGGTAGTACCTGGGCGACCGAGCTTTGCTCGTGCCATCTGTCTTAAAACTGTCGCACCACGAAAAAATAAGAAATTTTTATTTGAAACAGTACGTACTTATTGAAAATGATGACTTATACGAGTAAAATCCATTGTTATAAACATCCAGCCTTACTATTTAAAACTTTTTTACCCGACTGCTTTAGAAGGAGGGTTATGTTTTTCGAGTGTATGTATGTATTTGTGTATATTTCTTTGGCACGCTCTACAGCCTAAACGGCTTGATGGATTTTAGCTAAAGAGGTATCGTTAGATTCGTCTTACTGGTGAGAGTGACACTGGGTACATCAAATTTATAAAAAAACCAAGATGGCCTATTTTTGGCGCCAAAAGTTTTAAATTTTTCATGCAGTCGGGTTTTTTGTTTTTTTAATAATAGTGGTTATTCTAATAAAAATAGGCTTTTGGAACTAAATTGAAACTCAGAATAAATTACTTATTAACGGAAGTTAGAGCTTAATCTCGTTGCTAATTCACTTTTAAACCTGCTGTGAAACGCGCCCCTTAACACTCAAGTAGGATAAACAAAGTAAGCGAAGCGAAGTTTATTTCTGTGTCATTGTCTGTTTCGCGGAAGCTTCACCATTGGCACTATTTGGCACACAATAAGGGTGGTGATTGTCCCGGTGGCAGGTCGACGTTGAGGGATGATCGCGCTTTCAGGAACGCCGCGCCGGACTACTGGCAATATTGTGAAGGCTATAAACTAAAGCTACACTATCGTAAAACCTCTACACTTCCAGGGCCCTTTTCACGAAGCAACAATTTATTAGTAACAAGTTACAATTTGATATTCATTGCGTAGCCAATTTGTCTAACTAAACTGTAAGCCCTAATCGTTTTATCTATTTGTCTACGCAATGTACATCAAATTGTACTTGTAATTTGTAACTTGTAGCTTCGTGAAACGGCCCCCAGGAGTGGATGAATTTATAAAGACCCTAAAAGCGCAACCTTGTTGTTGAAGTTTCTTTGATATTTTGAACAAATGTATTAGTAAATTTAAAAGAGTAATACGCGTGTATTGACCTGGTGATACGAGTTTAATATTTTTGCAACGTATTGCCTTGTTCGACAGACAATAATAAATACAGTCATAAATCCGTACATGGCATAAATCCAAATGATCCAAGCATATCCCTCGGTACACAATTTTCTAGATTAGTAATCTTCTTAACCGTGGCGTTGTCTATAGCTTGGTGGGTATGTATGGTCTGCGTGTGACCTGAATATGGCCTAGGCCGCGGTGTGTCTTGCGAAGGGCGGAGGGCCAGGGTGCGGCTGCCGCGCCTCGCTCCCTGATTCCGCACTCTGATGTTTGATGTAATTGGAACCGCTGACCGACGAACACGCCTTTCGGAGAACAAACTTCCCTATTGTGATCTCAATACCAACACTTTTAGCTATAAGACAACATTGCCGAAAGAAAGGAAGCATTCGTTGACGTCACCCTTACCGTACCCATAGGTACTACATGGTTGATACTTCCATGTTTATAAAGTTTTCGTGTTCCAGGAACAATTTTTGGGTTATCGCTATAAGCACGGCTTGTACGTTTCATAGTAACCAATTTATTTAATCAATGTAAGGTTAAATAGATGTTTTATATTTACTTATTGCAGTGTTGTCCATTGTTTCATTCATCAGTATCACGCACGATCTGAAATGAGTACTAGTTTTTTTTGCAATGTAAATGAGATTCCCTAGTAGAATGATATGCATTTTTTAATTTCTGGACGTTTAATATAAAGTAATACACTGCATTCGTTGACACCGAACACGCTGGAATCCAGTCGTCATCTTTGTCAATATGTTAATTATTTACGATTTACAGAACGGCAACATTGTACTTTCGTTTTCGAACGTCTGGGAAAGTGCAATATGTTTTCATCGTATCTGTAATTATCGACTGACAATTTAATAATATATGTAATAATAAATGGTTTTGAAAAGTCAGGTGTTTATATTAAAGACCCATCGTAATTTTCTTTCTAGAAATGATTGATATCAAATTTCTAACAAAGGCATCTGGAGGGGTTTCATCACAACAATTTCTCAAGTTACACGATTCTATATATTTTGCGTAGCCAATTAGGAAGGACCAGGCTAATTGGCTACAAAGACGTGTCTTCGCCTACTAATATCGGCTACAACTACCACCTTTGCTATATTTCTTTAATTATTTTTAAGTTTTTTTTAATTTTCCCAAGTTTATTAGACAAAATCACTGTACGTTCAAGGGCTAACTATTTGCCATAATCTTTTAGTTTTGTGAAAGATATAAAGCAGCTTTCGCCTTTGGCTCTAAAACATCCATAAAGTATATTCTACCCCACGAATCTACCGTACAATCTACATGTCCGACTCCATCCTAGAAGGACAGGCATCACAACAGCAGTTCCATAACTGCGGTGTTCCGATAATGGTCATGGCTGCGGCTGTGCCAGCGCTAGTGCCACGCCTAACTCAATCACTGCGCCCCGGGACTAAGCTTTTAATGTTGCTGAAAGTAGAACGCGGAACTATGTACTATGTAAACGTATCCGAACGTTCGCAGCAAACTAAGCCTTCTTTATTACCGCCAAGGTTCGTGGACTGGGGTTGATTTGTTGACTCTGCGGGCGCGAGTCCGACCTTATTTGACGGCTTTCACATCGTTACAGCCGATAATACAATGTTACTTTAGGGCGCTTTTAACCCATTTATGATTCTTGGATACAAACACCTGCTTTATTATTGTTGAACTAATCGATTCAACATTCCTTTTATAACAAAAGATTCCGTAGTTTCTAATACTTAGTATGAAATTAGTACTTACTTACTCAGGTCCGACAGAACTCCATAAAATTTGTATGTTAAGTGCGTTGGTAATGCTGGACTGTTGCCAGACGGTGTGTCTTCTTTCACTCGGTTATTCACCATTTATTTTTATTCCAAACAATTTGTCGTTGCTCTTTAATCTATTCCTAAGTGTTTGTTGTTTTACTTTTCTCTAAAAATATAAGATAGCATAATAAATAAAAATAAAATATGGGAAATTATAAAATCCCCATTAAATATTAGTCGAGGCGATGATGACTCAAACGTTTATTAAACAAAGGAAAGTGCTGCACGCTGTTTCGAACTCTATTAACCCACTTCTGGAAGTCTGGGGTCGAAGAGCTAATTTTGTAAGCCATGGAGAAGCTTCCGCCCTAGAAGAGAATTAGGTGGAACACTATCTCAGTGGATGTTAGGTAGACCATTTTGATTTTACCCGGGGATAGACGATGCGACGCCTATTACGTTCAGCTGTGTCCTATCTAATTTAATTATACTGAAAATTATGCTTGTCTTTTTTATTCAGTCACTGGATCGGTTTGATAAGGCTAAAATTTTGGCTGACAGAATGGGCTGGTACATTATTACATCCTCGTTGGCCCACCACTGCTGGATTTATACTGTCCTCTACTAGATATGTATTAATAGGTATTTTATTATAATAACCCTACTAAACACCGCAAAATAACGATTGCCGTGAAATAACGATTCAGAAAAGACAAGACCCTAGCCGGGGTAATAGAGATATTAAACAAAATATGATTTATGCTGTGTGCATTTATGCCATTTGTAATACACGTGCCATCACTTTGCTAAGAATTTTGAGAAAATAAACAACAAACTGTCAGAATAATTCGCTAAACCTATACGATTCCAGATGCACCTTATCAGCTGTGCTAAAGATTTAAACAAGGTTAGGATTACGATGTTGCATCACGTACGTCGTCAGTCACACACAAACTTTGTAAAATATTATTACATTCGGAAGACGCACATGATAGTTTACAATTGTTCCTGCTATAAATTAGTTTCAACTATAACTGCCGTGATATTTGGCACGAGGTAGCAATTACCTGTTAGGTAAATTGGCTCCATCTATTTTGACAATGTATGCGAGTCAGCGACGGATGGCGGCAGATGTGCAAGTGGCATCAGGTGGTCGCATTGCCGGCGCGCGCGACTGACTTGCGCAAGAGTTGAGCACGTTGGTCTGGTCGGCGCCGCCGCCGCCGCCAGTGCGACCGGTGCAGGCGCCCTTGTCTCGCACTTAGCCATCTCAGTAGAACCAGTTTCAACCGTTCCTCCACCTTCTTATTTCTCAGTCACGTCATTAATATTTCGCTGCTGGCGGTGGTTCGCGTTTTCGGTTTTGGTTTAGTTCTCTTTCTTTTTTCATATTCTTGCGCGTCAAGGATGGATGAAATTGGCCTGCATACCTACTTTCTTTATATTCGTTTAAAATTGAAAGTATTTTAGGGTACGTTCTTTTGTCGGTTAACTTGTTCAATTTGTATTACAAATTTTGTAATATCTCCTTTCTAAGTTTCTCAGAATTTTTATCTTTATAGTTGGAGCACATTTTGTGTATAATTTTGTTAAGTGATAGAACCTATGTAATAATAATTTATGAAATAGTTTCGTGAGTCGTTAACAGTTCTTGTTAGTTAATATTAAATTAATTATTTAAAGCGATAATTAGTAAACGAATTACCAAATTTCTCATAGTTTGAAAGTAAGTTAAGGTTTTCAACTTTTTAATAGCACGCCTGTTACTGTAATATAGAACTTTAAAATTTTGTCGTCTAATGAAATGTTTCCACTTAGTTTTATTACATTGGAGAGTGAAGGCGATCGTTTAAATGAGACGTGTAAAAAGGCAGCATTGGATGTATAAGCGATCGAAGTTGGCGTTGAAAATGGTATAGTTGGCCAGTTAATGGTACGGTGTCGACTGGCGACTCACCTCACCTTGGGGTTTGCTGTTACGTACGCTAAAATACACTATCAAAACAGTGCGTTCCGTAGTTCGCGGCAAGTCGCACGCTCGTCGCCGCCGCGCGCTATATTAATATTTTTAACAAATACATCGCGAATCAGTTTGTTGAAACATTTATAACCATAGTCACCGCAATGTGCCTAAACGTGTTGCTAGTGCAATAAAGACCTGATTTACGGTGTTGAGAAGCTGGGATTATTTTTGTATTGTGAATGTGACGTGAGTTGGAGTTAGCGTCTTGTTTTGTTGGATTGTCTGAGATTCGTCTGGCCGAAATATATTCATTCTTATTATGATGTAAGTATTTGATGTTACCAATTTTTCAGTGATTTATCTATCATACATAACAGAATTAGTGTTTAACTCATATATGTTATTTATGTTAACCAACCCGCACTGGGTAAGCGTGGCCGACTAAGGTATGATTGCCAAAATTCAAGATAGGCTCGAGCCAGAATAGAAGGATAAATTATTACATGAAATTTCGATTGAAGTTCCTAAACTCTCAGTTGCTACAAACTACTTTTCTAAAAGAATAAAATATACTTACTTTACAAGACATTCGACAATATCCTAATATATAAAAACTAATATTTAGTTAAAACGATAAAAATTTACCATATAGAAGGAAAAATCTTGCATTTTCCTCTGTATAAAAAAGTCGAGGTTTTCCTTGCGGGACGTGAATACGTCATCCTTGGAGCGGTTATCCTTGACGGGGTGCTGCCCAGCATATTGTTATTGAATACGTCTACCACAGAGTACTATAATACTGGCGCGTCTACTAAACTACTAACATACTTGACACTATCGGTACTCACGGACTAGCCCTATTTGTATGCAACCCGACTCTTAAACAGATATACCATCTATAACGTCTAGATCTTTGTGTACACTCTGATAAAAAGCTTATTTACTTGTCAATTAACAAATGGTTTTTACCATTTTATCAACATTATTATATTAATTATTGTATCGACAGTAATTTACGTTCTATAAAACAGGTTTTCGTGTCAGAATTATCTGTTAAATAAAATATATGTATTGATTCGGTCGGAGTCTAAAATGTGTATTCTTAACAAATTCCTTTAAATTTTGTTGTCATGCTCATTGCAATTTTTAAATAGCCTCGCGACATAATTGACAATGAGTCCATATAAGTATTAGTAAAACAGATTATCTTAAAAACGAATATTAGTAATAATAATAATAATTAAAACAGAAATACTATTTATTTCGAAGTCTATGAATGACTTCAAGGCGATGCGATATCGGAGAGTCCCACCGGCGGCGGCACAAAAACACCCCGACAGTTGGAGCTGGGTCATGAGGGAGGCGCAGCGTCTTCGTATGATGGAAGTCATCCGTGTGCGCCTCCGCGAACATCGTCGACGCGCTGCAGCGCCACTCCAGCCCCGTCAGCAGCCTGAAAGCCTTATTGTACTGTATACGCAGGCCGCTGTACGCCCGCTTCGTGTAACTGACCCAAAGGCTGCACGCACGTGTGGAACGACTGGTAGTATGCTTTAAAAAGCGTAGTCTTAACTTCTCTGTTACATAGTGCAAACCTTCGGGCCAGCATGTTTCCACAGACAGCCAGCGACCTACGTTCCCTCTCGATGTCGCAATCGTCCTTCAAATCCTCGGTGACCCAGAGACCCAAGTACTTGAACTTACTTAGGTACTCTACGAAGAGATACGTCACTGTCACTTCGGGTATATTGATATAGTTTTTATTGCCCGACTTAAAACCATCAGTACGCTTTTGCTGGCATGAATAATGTCTAACCTGTGCTCTCCATAGTAATAGGTTAACCTTGATAGGGTCTGGCAGACTTGGTTTTTCAGTATTAGAGCTCTCTCTTGACTCTGAAACGATGACCCATTATTTCACAATGTAACAAAAAAACTACGAGTAAGATATACCCGTAGCGAGAAAAGCTACAAAATAAATCCGGAAAGTAGGAAGGCAAGGTCTGGTCTGCGATTGAATCGTTGATGGTTGCAAAGTATATTTTTCAAGTTTGTTAGTTGTATTGCATAGTTACTCGTATGTAGTAAGTTGACATTCCTAACTTATTGTTTATGAAAGCATTATTAAAGGCGTGAGTGTTTGTATTCGATAATCACAACGTTGGCACCCCTGGAACTTATTTTGTTTAATGTGATGAAACAAAGATTTAGGTAGGTACTTAACTTACATATTATTAGTAAATCATAATTATACGTATTAAATTTGAACTATTAATTATGTACATATTGATGGTGCTTGTAAGTATTCTGAAATATTTAATGAGTTTTCCAAGACTTCAGTTAAAAGAAATGTCTAGTTTTAATTGTGAAATTGCTCAAGAACTGAACAATCAATACTAGTCACTTTGATATAACTATGATTTGCTATATTTCAGTGTCTTACTCATTAACTTGATACAAACAATGCACTTGAAGTTTTCAGCGTAATACAATGACCCTCGATTCACCATCCTCTACACTCTACCAAACCTAAACCGTATTATAGCTTCAAATTATTTTAGATAAATTAAATATATTGCTCAAAGTTTCCAGTCCTTTTCGAAATAATAGTTTGTTCTTCAGCTATCTAATTTAAATATCAAATCACACTTTGACAATTTTAGTTCGATCGATGTAGAGAAAATAATAGGGACAATATGAAACACATAGACGACCGATTAGTATAGTATAGATCCAATACGCAATTCGACCAAATCGTAGATTATGTCTAAAGCCCAGTTTATACTTTGACAAGTACAGTTGCGAGTTAACTTAATCGTTCAACTTAACTCGCAGGTTACCGATTTAGTTGCAAGTGTCGTTCTATGTATGAACAAAAAGCAAATGCAGTTGTCAAAACAAATGTGTCATCTGACAAGTGAAAAAAAGAAGATCTTTGCCAATGAAATACGGGTGTTGCCAGTCATAGAAACCGGAACACAGTAAATAGTTATTACAGGAAGAATTTTACTGTTAAAAATAAGCAATTAATATTTTAAGAGTTAAAAGTAAATTATCTGTACAATAAATAAGTAAGCTTTTTGTATTACCATAGAAAATCAAGCACATCTAATCTAACACTATAAACAAGCAATTCTAACGTATATATATTAGGTTTATATATAATGATAATCTCAGAAACGGCTGCAACGATTTCGATGAAATATAGTATAAAGGGGTTTCGGAGGCAATAAATCGATCTAGCTAGGTTTTATTCTTAGTAAAACGGGTTTTCCCCGTGTTTTCAGGCCTAATAATATTGCTACACAATATCATTAGAATAGACAGGTAATTTCGCCACAACGTCACCCTCAATATTATGTCATCTATGATAATATTAAATCTTTGGAACTCCAAGTACATACTTTAATTTAGGAAATTACAGAGTACAGAGTAAAAGCTTTATTAACCAGACAAATGTTGAAATGCTCTGTAAAGTACTGTTTAATTCTAAACAAATAATTTAAATATAATAATGAGTATTGACAACTTTCCCAAGTTGTGGGATTATTTTTTTTATAAAATGGTGGCTTTAAAAAGTAGTTTTTGAAGTGATGAGTAATTTATATTCGTGTTGTAGGGTCAATGGTACGTAAATGCCAAATGCGACCTTCTAAGAATTGTGACAAATTAAAGTAACTTCTTCCACGAACGACGACGATAAAAATATATATATATATACACCTATACTTAATATGTAGAAGACAGATTATTATTTAAAAACAATATGTTGTAATATCCCCGATATTTTTTTTTACTTATGTTTGCATATGAGGCCTCCCCTATTTATTTACAGTTTTTAAATAACTTAAAAGTCTCTTGAGTAATCTATTAATTATATTTTATTTTATAGGTCAATTTATTAATTTTTTGATAAATTAAGGAAATATTGCACATTTTTAGAAACAGCGAAATCTAAATCTTAAATATAAAAGGTTTCTTTCTAACAAATTCTATTTAACTTTGAATTTGGGATGCAAATTTAGTGCGCGTAGATTTAAAAATATATCGTTTTTTAGAGTAGAATGTATTTTAATTATTTAAAGTTTTCAATCCTTTTATTTATCTTTACCTTATAAAGCACAGAACGAGTGAGTTTGTTGCAAATGTGGTGGTTTCGTCATGAAGCTCGCCTAGCTACGGACTTGCGTTTCCGTCGAACCATTGTTTAACATGGTAATCTGCCGTCAACCAACCAATAACACGCTTGACCGGTGACTAATTAACCAAGGCACTTACTTGATTTTCGTTTCCCGTGCGTCTGCGCAATCTCCAATCATTACATCATTTTTGTTTAAGTGGGTATTCGTTTTTATCTGTAAACACCAAAGACCAATTTAAAGTTAACACAGACAAGACAAAACACAGTCAAGACATGCAATAGTCTATCTTGTTCGTCCCAATAAGTGCTAGCTTATTTCTTATACTCCTACTACTGAGTTTATACTACATAACACCTACTAAAAATACAACACGGTCCGTTTTTACTTAATGTGAATTCTTCTTCTGTTTCCTTTTTAATGGTCGTAGTTTGGAGTTATTGAAGGTCTTGGATAATATTACTACAATGAGGTAATAATACAATGAGGAGTCTGTAATTAAATACAAAGAACTACCAATTTGGTAGCGTAGACTGTATTTTATGGCGCTCCAATAGTTAGTATTGACTGCCAACCAGTTATTAAACCAACGCCGCCGTGATGCGGTGTGTGTTTGTTTAGTGCTACATTACTGCTAGTTATTTTGTGACAAGTAAATAAAGTAACGATGCGTGACATTGATGTGGCATACTTCAAATATCATGTTGTTTGATACCAAGTATGACACAGTTATCTTTATTTGCTCATAGTCCTATTGAAAATAAAGACTTTCCCAGACGGGCTTCGGATGGAAGCTTTTACAACCTTCTCTTTAAGTATAAGTGTTATAGTAGCTTTCAATAGAATGCGACAATCTTGTAAATAAATATGGCCGCCATGCAAGTATGGAAACAGCGCGACAAAAATAACCAATTTTCTTCTTCTAAATATTTATAAACATCCAAACGTGACTACGAAGTAATCGTAGATTGTCAGAAGAGCAACTTTCTATACGAATATATTCATCAGAAATTAACAGTCCTCAAGCTTGAAAGCTCTTAAAGAACTTAATCCATTACTATCCCGAAAAGTGTAAAATCTTAATACTTTAATTGAATAAGTTTTTCAATTAAGATAAAAATCGTTCTAAGTTATTTTTATGAAACGGAACTGGGCGAAAGCGAAAGGGTTTTATTGTGGGATTGCATGGCAATGGAAAAGCACCTCAGTTAAGGTTGCCTTGTAACACTTAGCGAATATTTACAGGAATTGTGTTTGAAACTTAAGGAAAAATAAATTCTCACGTTTTATGTATAGTTCGGTGGGGTTGTGACTAGACCCGCGCTAGAAGACGCAAGTTCAAACCTCACTAAACAAAAAAATAAAAAATCAACGCTCTTACGGTAGTGAAGGAACGAACACCGTGAGGAAACCTGTACTACTGCTACGATTTTTTTGTGTGCAATAAATGGTTAAATAAATAAGTTCAAAGGTTGTGTGTACCTGATCTCTCTAATTCGTGGTCTCGGTGGGGACGTATAAGAGCTGTCAGTGATGATGTGTGACCACCGATCCAGGTGCTCTGTAACTTTTAGAGTTGTCTATATTTCTAATTTAATTGCCGTGTGGTGACGGCAGAGTAGAATACACTTGTCACCAACCCTTACTCTTCCCGTGGGTGTCGTAAGAGGCGACTTAGGGACCACGCATTGAACAGGGAACGGGCAGCAGCGCTCTCTGATACAGTAACCTTTTTATCTGCGATCTCCAACCCGCCTGCCAAGCGTGGAGATTATGGCAAAACCCTCCACTTAAGTGGAGGAGGCTCATAGTCCAGCAGTGGACTGTAACGGGCCGTTGATGAATATTTCTAATTTATAGGTATATTTTCTTAGAATATTTTCTATTCGCCAATCCAGTTGAAGCTTGCAATAATCTGCTACGCAATAATAAGTCATTTAGCTTTGTTTCTATAATATCAGAAAAGGACTTACAAGGCCAAACCACAAACAAGGTCAGTTTTTGTTGTTTTTTGAGATACAGTGCGTGCACACAATATTACTATGGAAACCAACGAGTTGCTGTTGCGTTGATAGAAACATAAACTTCGTTGCGATCGCTATGACGACGTAAAAA
This sequence comes from Carpatolechia fugitivella, assembly GCA_951230895.1. Taxonomy (NCBI): domain Eukaryota; kingdom Metazoa; phylum Arthropoda; class Insecta; order Lepidoptera; family Gelechiidae; genus Carpatolechia; species Carpatolechia fugitivella. The sequence continues at coordinate 6,708,150 of OX579660.1, forward strand.
TTTGGTCTGTTAAGTGTTGTTTGTAAGTCAAGGCGTCTGATTCACAGATTGCGTTCAAGGCCTGTTCTGTTCGTGATGTCACCATAAAGCCCCTTGTTTCTAAAATTATTATACACAAATGTTCACCAATCAGCCTATTGCAGTCCTCTGCTGGACGTAGGCCTCCCCAAGGACACAAATCTTATTGCAGTGTTATTGTTATATTAGGTCCTTACATATGAAATTGGCGTTTTGTCGTACTGGCCACTTTGATCACAAATTTCTCCTATTTGGTTAGGAATTCGAAATTCAAATTTATACAGCTATTTCCACATGTAGTTGTGTTTCGTAAACCGTCATTCATTTGTTTTTTTACTTATCTTTTTTCTGTTTGCATCGCTCGATTTACAAAATGGAAAATTTGAAATATCGCGTTATTTACGAGTACGAGTTCCACCGTGGCACCAGTGCTGCGGAAACGGCTCGAAGGGTTAATGATGTGTATGGCGGTTGTGTCGCAAAAGAAAACACAGTGCGTTTTTGGTTCCAACGTTTTCGTTCTGAAAATTTCGACCTGCAAAACAAGCCCCGTGGACGGCCGGAGACCCAAGTTGATAATGAAGCATTGAAGGCTATTGTGGAAGCGGATCCATCGCAAACCACGTCCGAGTTAGCTGCAGGCTTCGGTGTTAGTGATAAAACTGTTTTAATCCACTTGAAGCAAATTGGGAAGATTAAAAAACTTGAAAGGTGGGTTCCTCACGAATTGAGTGAAGCAAACCGGCAAACGCGCGTCAACTGCTGCGTTACATTACTTGACCGGCACAATAACGAAGGGATTTTAAATCGAATCATTACCTGTGATGAAAAGTGGATTCTCTACGATAATCGGAAGCGCTCATCGCAATGGCTGGACCCTGGCAAGCCAGCCAAAGCCTGCTCCAAGCGAAAATTGACCAATAAAAAGTTACTTGTAAGCGTTTGGTGGACTAGCGCCGCGGCCGGTGTCGTTCATTACAGTTTTCTCAAATCTGGCCAGACGATTACGGCAGATGACTATTGTCAGCAATTGCAAACCATGATGGAAAAGCTAGCTGGTAAACAACCGAGGCTGGTCAATCGCTCTACGCCACTGCTGCTTCACGACAACGCTAGACCACACACTGCACAACAGACGGCTAGCAAATTAGAAGAGCTTCAATTGGAATGTCTAAGGCATCCACCGTACTCCCCGGACCTTGCTCCAACAGATTACCATTTTTTTCGAAATTTGGATAACTTCTTGCAAGGGAAAAAATTCAACTCAGATGGGGCAGTCCAAATCGCCTTCAAAGATTTTATTGATTCCCGTCCGAATGGTTTTTTTAGTAAAGGGATCAATGAACTACCTATGAGATGGCAAAAGTGCATAGATTACAATGGCTCATACTTTGATTAAATAAATATACTATATAAAAATTTTTCGACTTTTTGTTCCTCCCATACAAAACGCCAATTTCATATGTAAGGACCTAATATATGAAAATGATCGTCATCATACCGTCTGGTTTTGTAAGGTCTGTGAAGAAAAATGATTGGCTCTTGTAATTATTAACTAAATAATTGCCTGGACCAACGGATCAATGTGCCTTCCGAAGCACATAGGTTGTTTATTTTATAGAGACAATTTTTGAATAGCTTGACGCCTTGATTCTTAGATCTTTAATAATTGGTCCGCCTTGTGGAAGTTCTGTTCTACCGTTCTGTGGTCATCTGCGCTCCCAGACTCTCTTTTGGGAAGAGGAAAAAAATAACGTAAAAGTATGGTTAAATAAAAGCACAGGCATGCCGTAGGAAAGCTTAATTAATTAAATTATTAAGGCTATATACATATCACATTAGAGACAAGTCTTCTTGTCACTACTTGATTACTTTATTGTTAAAATGTGCGCATTAAATTTCGCTTTATCATTTACTTTTATAAAATAGATTATATTCAATTTAGTATATTTATAAAATAACTGAAGTGTTATTTACAAAACATTCGAGTAGAGGTCAGAATCTTTGAGTTAATTTGACATTGTGTTATCTTTATCTTTGAAAAAAGTGCGTTATCTGCATTCTATTAACTGAACAAATTATATAAAGAAAGAATATTGCATTTCTAAATTCTTACACAATCTGCATCTACATATTTATAATTTGATAGCAAACCCTTTTTTGCGTAGTGTGCTTTTAGTATTAGTTAGACCCTTCATTTAAGTTTAGATGTCTTAAACAATTTATGAACATTGTTTTTGCATTTTAAATGTCATTGTTAGTAAAGTAACGTCGTTGTTATCTTTATGCTATTTGATTTGAACAATAGCTCTCTAAAACTTTAGCCACAAGATTGTAGACTATAATCATAGAAGGGCATTATCTTACTAAACGTTATAATGTGAACTTAAAGTAATTGTATATTTCAGTTGTAGCTCTACATGCACAATCCAAATACTGATAATCATATGGAATAATGGAAATGGATAATAAAGTATGGAATAATTTATACTAAAAAGACCTCATCAAGTGATCTATCTATATGCGTTGATACTATATAGATAAGATAGACAAGTATCACTTGCTCTTTAATTGACACAATTCCACAAAACATTATCATGATAACAAAACTTTTCAAGATATCTAGGTATTGTATTTTCTAGTTGTACTACTCTTTGATACCTATAATACTCCAGTCACCTGATTAGATCGCATTAATAACAAGTGATTTTATGATCAAGCGATACGTTGACAATAATAATATGATGAACTGATGATCTATGTAGATAATTTAGAAACGTGAAAAATTGTCTTTTTTTTCCGTTATGGCACTAGTTTGTCTTTGTGCCAGTGTCAAGTAATGTTATTTACAAGGTAGGGAAACTAAACGCGCTCAATAGTAAATACAAACGAAGTAATTTTGGAAGGACAGTATGGTAAATAAAAAACGGATAAACTAAATCCTGATACTATAAAGGCGTATTTATAAACGTCAAACTTGCTAATCAAGCGAGGCGAAGTGTCGAATATGCTTAGAAAATTAAATGGTCAATATAGCAAATACACACTTGTATAAAAAACCACCACCAAATTTTTTAAAACAAATATACTTGTACGTGGGGCATACTGAAAATCTCAGAAAAAACAATTATGGAATTCGAAAATGGAACTCACATATTTTTAACCGTCGTCGCCTCGCGCTATAGCGATCGTCTTTTGTTCCTCCGAGGTTCTCAATTCGGCTGTATTTTTTTATTTGCGAGACTGTCATTTGTCAGACTTATTTATCAGAATCCAGAAACATTCAGTATGATGTATTCCGCTTAGAGCACGCCCTAGCCTTTTCTTGGTAATTTTATTTAGACCGTGCGGGGCGCTATAACAAAATCTCCGTGCGTGACCCTTAAGTTTATGCGTAATGTACGAGTATCATTCAGAAGGATTACCCTAAACTTTGGAATAAACTCTGTTTGGCTTGTAACAAATTCACTGTATTTTTGAGTATACTTTTATGTAATGGAATTCAATCGGTTAATTTAGTAGGAATTACCCATTATTTGACATAATTGAAATAAATATATGATATTGTTACGGTCAAGGGTTCGATAATTTGGACTAAAACACCAATGACGTAATTCGAGGGTTTATTCGACGATGAACAACTGGTTCCAGGGCAAATCACACTATAATCCAATTCGAGAGTCACTCGTAATCCGTAGGTATCGCTTAGGTCACAGGTTTCTTCGCTCTTGATCGCTTTGAAGTTTTCACTCCGATAGCTCACTCGCTAGTTGCTACTGCTAGACCGTAACAATATTAAGATGATAAAGTTTCCATATGACGTTGATAAATCACTATATATCTTTTCAAATTAATGCATCCCTTTTCACATCCCTTTTTCGCAAAGTTCTTGACTATTTTCAGAACCCTAGTTTTATGTCTTTGAAAATCTTTTAACATATTATTAGCATCGTCTAATACAGGCAGCCACGTGAGGGCATTGTGGCCACGGTCCACAGCATCAATGATATCAAGCAGCGCATCTCAATTCCGCCAATCGAGTTTAATATTGTCTCATTAACTGAACACTGTTTGAGTTGTTTCTAGGTCGAGTGCTGTTGAATACGGCCACTGATTGGGTCGCCTCTAACAGAACAACGATAAGATATATATGTATATGTAAAAATAAGCTGTGCTTTGAACAAACGAGTGCATTGTTTTTCGTGTCGCGTGACTGACATTTATTTGATTTCGTACAAAATATCAATTTGAGCGTGATGTACGAGTACGACGACGTTCGCTACATCGACGACGTTGTTCGTTTGTTTCGTACAATCTTTATTAAATGAGCCCAAAAATAATTTAATAGCGTTAACTAGAAATGTGTCTTTATAGGGAAAATCATACGAAAGATAAAATATACCCATACTGTATTGGATAGGCAGGACCAGATCACGACGACAATATTTTTAAAATTTATTTGGAGAAGTACTTATACTTAACTTTCATGACTGCCCATAACCTTACCTACCTGACCGCATTTCACCTCAATTTGGACTTCCCCGCATGCACTGTAGCTCTTTCTTTCCTGCCTGCGTCAAATCTGGTATATTTACGCCTAATTATATGTATACTTACGCCTTTTATACGTATGCGTATCGAGCCTTCTTGAACGTGTTTGGTTGTAGGTACCAGTTTATAAGTTATACAGGATGCAATGAACGAACCGTACCTGGAAGGAAAGTACCCTAAATATTAAAGATCAAATCAAATATGGACAATATTTATTGCAAGATTGTATCCTTGTCGTTGACCTTATTAATTAGTACAGTTAAAAATAGGGAGTGTGCATTTTATTGCATTATATTATGTTTGTAAGATGCCCGGGCCAGGAATAAAAAACCATTAATGCCTATCCAAAAAACATAGGAATTCTTTTGAGTCAATTTTTCCACCTTCAATATTTAGGTACATTTTCACCCTGTAGATTTGTAACAATTTCTCCTTTCTTTCGCTATTTGAATGATTGTTGGTAACAAACAAGCAGTTCACTATATAAACATTAAACATAATGCGCATGGTTGCTACAAAAGTTACCATCCAACAATGCTTAAATCGCGTGCAAAGGTAGGTATTCTCTTAGTCTGTCCCGAAAGGAAATGTATGATGACATACGATAACACTTAGTAAGGTTAGTCACGTACAATATTGTCGTCCTAGAACTCGTTAGTGAACGCTGCAATGCGAGGAAATCTAGATGCTGTTTTCTATTCCTGGGATGAATGAATAATAAATAGAGATGCAGCATGGAAAGATCCGATACGTCAACAACGAGTCTACATTCCGGGTCTTAACCGCAATTTTGTTTATGATATCTATAACTATACTGTAGGTATTTACGTACGGCAAATGGCGACAATGTTACAGTCACAAACATAAACAGTTAATCTATCGTTCTTTATGAAAATATTATATGTTATATCGTGTTGTATTCGACTGCACACAACGATGTTACGTACGTACGTAACATATTCTCGCGGTCGTATCATTACTTATGCGTGAGATCTTTTATGAGACGTGGTCTAGAACTTATTCTTCTATTCTTTAATATAAATATACATTTTCTACAATCAAGTATTCAGAGGGCAATTGTGCCTACTTAGTTGTTCCATAGTTGTATTTTATGTTTTTTTTTATTACTATTAATTAAGAGCATCTAGCCCGAAGGAGAGATGAGGCCTACGCTGGAGCGAGTTTACCCATGAGAAGCCTATGCACTCGCACCTTGAAGAGGTTAGGGTTTTATGCATAATACAGAGGCCGGCACGGCATTCCATTCCTTGGCTGTGCGCATTATAAAGGAGGAACCGAAATGAGTAGTTCGAATGTTGGGGATATTGTATTCTGATGAAAGAAAGGACAGAAAAGGAAAAGAAAAAGAAGGACAAGGAAAAGGAAAGACGGTGGTATCGATTAAAGTCAACTTTAGTCACGTTAACGGCATCGAAGTTCAAAGCCAGGGCTAAATTAAGACGCGGGCTGGAGCTGTAAACATTTAATAAGCTCGCCGGTGCAGCGCAATTATGCTTAATCAAGTCTGTTTTGAACGGTTTTTCTCGATTTTCCTTACTATGGAAATTTCGTTTATAAACTCAACGATCTCTTTTAATTTAATCTACTCGTATTTATAAAAAGCCAATAGGGGATCGGACTACTTTTTTTTATAAATCCAAACTTCTTAGTTTCTGCTATCGAACACTAAAAGAATTTTTGCTCTATCTTTAAAATTGACCGAGTTATAAAGGTTTGAAATTCAAGATTAGACAGAGAGGCACATGCCCACTTGTGACGTCATTAGTTAGTAACGCCATATAATCTCCATACAAAAAATCTTTTTGAAAGAGACAGACATATTGAAACTTAAATAAATCACTGTATTTGCAATTCGTTTTTCAACCCATTCTGTTTTTTTCTTCGTGAATCGTCTGCTACTAATATATATTTTAAAAATAAATCATAAAATATGGTTAATTTAGGAACAGTCCGATCCCCTATTGGTATTAAATAATGTCAATGGAAGGTTGTTATCAGGAGCATTATACTCGTACATTTATTTATTACATTAATAATATTATAAATGATGTTTGTTCCGCTTTCACGCCTAATCTACTGAACGTATTTAGATTAAATTTGGAGTGGATACACGGGAAAAATTCTTATTCCAACGGGAACTTACACAACACGAGCGTAGCCACAGGCGGATTCCTTGCCAAAAATAAAGCTTATAGGTATTATGCTCAGAAGCAAATTCTGACTGAAGTTTACTTTGTAAGTTAATGATATGAAATTAAAGCATTATTATAAATATTGATCATTCTAAGATATGTAAGAAATTTTCGCAAGCACAAAAAACAGGCTATTTATGTGGAAATGAGGCCATCAAATAGTATGTCTCGATCCGTGAGCCCTCTCTTTCACGATATTTTGGCACAATATAAAAACACCCTGAACCGTTTTTTTACTTTCCTTTACTTACTTACTTACTCCGCTGGCTCAGCGATCCAAAGTGGACCTTTCCTTTACGAGAAGGTAATATAATGTATTAAAGTATCAGCCTAAATCAATGCATGTACTTTAGTCTAGTCTCCGCTTTGAAATCCCCTGCGTAGCGTCAGATCAGAGCATTTAGCTAATTAAGTGCATAAACTATTCAATACATTTATTTGCCTTCCTTTTAATGAAAGCGTTGGTATGGTAAGGTAGATTTTGTTTTCTAGCTTATGGAAGTTCAAACCAAGTATTAAATTTCATGTTGCAGTTGCATTATAACTTATTGTTAATTTTATTACACATTTTGATAAAGTCCGCCCGCCCTATCTATAAAAGCGCCGCATCATTATAAGTAGTCTTGGATAATTTTTTATCGGTTTGCTCCGAGTCCAAAACTCGTTATGATATTCTCATTCACAAATATGTTTTCCTTAATTAAAAATTTGGGTTTTTTAAATATTTTCTTCTTAGACTTCTGATATTTTCCTATGTGCCCGTAGTTGCAGTTACGAACAAAACTGATGTTAAGTTTGTATTGTTTCAGGAAGACGGAGTGGCGAGGCTCACAGGATGCCGAGGGTACTGCGCCGCCCCCCTCCCCTCGCACCGCCGTACCACCAGCACCCTAGGAGACCTAGCCTACCCCACAAGTGTCCTTCAATAATATAACGTCTTAACTTTTTATACGCCTCTTTTATACCGACCTATAAGTTTAAGCGCACAGTGTTAGTGTAAGTCGCGCGAGTGAGTGTATATGTGTGTAGATGGTGCGGGCGACATGGGAAAGTCCTCGGCGATAACACATGGCCAAGGTGAGTGGTGGTCCGAGTGACCGACTGCTTCGAGACATCTGTTCTGAAGGACAGGGTTTTGCTGCCGACGCGACCTCGGTAATAGATGATATCAAACAGGAGTGGCGAACCTTTACGAGCGTGGCTAGAATGCATCAAGTCGAATGTCGCAGTGTGACTGCGGAAGTTATTTAGGGTCGGGCCACACTTATCAACGGCGATAGACGGTTTGCCTATACAAAACGCGCTCAAAGTATGGAAATCCTTTCGCCGCGTCGTCGATGCGAAAGGATTTCGATCGCCGTCGATAAGTGTGGCCCGACACTTAACTTAATCCAAATTGACATACACGGACTGTCTGAATCACTGGGTGATTCAACATTGAACGTATCGTACTGGAATTATTCGTTCTCCTTGTAATCAGCTCTGCTTTAATAAAACACTGCTTTTAAACATTTCTTTCTATCTTCTTCTTTTTCTATGATGATCGTTAGTTATTCAGACAAATCAGTTCATTCCAAATTGAGATTTCACTGCTATTCACACTTCTGATCTATATTATTGTTTTTGCATTTTTTGCAAACTCTTATTGTAATGTTTTTTGAGAAGACTCTTTAAAAAGTTCAAGACGTCAATTAATCTATATCTTCAAAAAGCAACGAATAAACTAACTTAAAACGTTCGCCATTCCTGCATGATAATAATAATCATTGGGCACAAAAAATACATATTACAATACATGAACTTCGTTCGCACGCAAATCTCTTAGGTTTAGCTAACGGGAAACAGTTAACTTTAAACGCCCCAAGCGGTAATTGGGCACCTGTAGAAACTTACGGGCCAAAGTAAAGCAAAAATAAGTTTTTTTTTTTTTAGTAAGAAATACGAACTTATCCTGTTCTAGATTGGTCGTTGTAGCGCGTTTAAGGTGTTTCTTGTAACTTTTTTAAATGCACAAAATCACACGGGTTCTAATTATTTGCTAACCTGATTTCTACAAACTCAATACTCAAATCTTTAGTCCTTTTACCATCCAAAATAATGCATTTAAAAATTTCTTTACTAAAAAGTTTCTTGCAATTGCTGTTAAATTATATACGATCAATAACTCACTCACTCACTACAAAAAAAATGCTGCTACTAACAGATTTCTTGTATCATGCAATTTTTGAAACACTTCATAATCTTGAAGCGTGGAGTTGAATCCTAAAAATATTTGAAGCCGGCAAGCGGGATCGTGCCTTACCCTCGGATATTAACTTCCGTCTCGCCGGAAACAAAACTGATGATGTGCGCGCAATGGCAACTTCACAAGAAACATTTCACCCGTCTTCGTCAAATACATCACATCACACTTCACACTAATTCTATAAATGTGAAAATATATTTGGATGCATAGACGTTTAGATGTTTGTTCCGCTTGCACGCCTTAACTACTGAACGGATTAGAATGAAATTTTTAATGGAGATAGTTTTGTACTCTGGATGGACATATAGGATACTTTTTTCGGGGAAAAGTCTGATTCCCACAGAAAAAAATTACATAACGCGAGCTTAGCCACGGGCGGACAGCTAGTCAATACATAAATAAAATATTTTGTAAACCGTTTCGCCTGAGTGTGCCAGCAGTGTGACTTTTGAACTCACCCATGGGAACCAGGTATTGTTTTAATGAAAAAAAATCATTATCGAGAAAATTGGCTTTATTTTCCCCTCCGCCGTTTTTAATGGACTAATTAATAACACGTTTAAATCCGCTAAAATGACAAACAAGATGAAAAGTTATATAAATGTTAATGTGCAGATAATAATACTATTATACGAGTATAATATAAATACCCTTATATTAAGTAGATTGATACGATAGCTGTATTATTTTCTTAAATTAATGTAAAAGCTGCTGCTTTTCAATAGATTTGGAAAGACCAGTTTCAGGTACTAATGTTCAGTATCAGAAATCTAAGAGAATATGAAATAACAAATCTTTTTGTAGTTTTTCAAAGTCTTAGACAAAATTATCGTAACTGTATCTATGCTTATTATTTTGTTGCGGATAACTAAAAAAAAAAAAATTTCTTATTTTTGGAACGTAACACATTCTTCTTCTTCTTCCTGCCCTTTTCCCAACTTTATTTGGGGTCGGGCCTTCTTGTGCGTTTGCGCCAGGCTGGTCTGTCCTGGGTTGTCAACTGTGGGATAATCTGGGTTTTTAGGTCCTTTTCTACAGTACTGTGCCACCACGTGGCAGGTGGTCTGCCTCTTGTTCTTTGTTTGTTATTCATGTTCAGCACTGTTTTTACGGAGTAGCTATCCTCCCGCCTCATCACATGCCCATACCACCTGAGTCAGCCATCTTTGACTTTTTCGGCTATTGGTGCCACTTTGAAGGATCCTTTGACATGATCATTCCGAACCTTGTCAGACGCGTTACGCCCCCCGCCCAACGGAGCATTTTCATCTCCGTCGTGGGGAGCTTTTGTTCATGTTTCTTCAAAGTCGCCCAGCATTCGGAGCCATAGAGCATGGTGGGTCTGTGGGCGGCCTTATTAACTTTGCCTTTAGCTCTTATTGGCATTCTTTTGTCACACAAAACCCCAGACAGCGTTCTCCACTTAAGCCAAGCCGTGTTAACTCGGTGGTCCACATCTTCATCGATTCGTGTGTCGGTGGCGAGCGCTGAGCCAAGATATTTAAATCGAGATACCTTAGGGATATTACTGTTGTCCACCACAATGTTACAACCAACCTCTTCAGTACCACCAAAATTGGACTCCATAAATTCAGTTTTGGTGCGGCTCAGTTTTGGAACGTAACACATTGTTTTAAGAATTCAAACTATTTTGCATTTTTGACTTGTCTTAAAGGGGAACAAAGGCCTCCACCATTTACTATCTAAATAGGCTTTATCGAGATGAGTACTTTAATTTTAAATCCTTCATCTTTGCATATGTGTAAATTGTGATCTTAGAAAAGTTAATTTTCAGCGAAGCATAAACCGGTATACGATACCGATACTAGACGTCAGAGCCTTGTAGGGCATCGTCGCGTGTTTGAAGTGAATTATTTTATTATGTCGTAAACTGCATTGTTATGGAATATAGTCGAGGGCATCAGGCAACATGCCACCTGCTGCCCCGCTGGCCACCCGACTGTAAAATCGCTCTACTATCAACAAAATCGGTGTTATGACATCGTTCAAAGAAGAACTCATAAAATCTTGCTCACGTCTTAACAAAATAACTCACTGTAGGAAAATCCGACATAATGATTGGATTGGATTAGAGACATTTAGGTGGTTAACGTCACTACACTAATGGGTCTTAAGACAACAATTGTTTTTTAATAATCTCAGTTAACTTTGTTTGCATTTAAAAAAAATCCTTAGCATTTTTATTACAGCAGTTGGTGTTTGAATTTCTGAGCAGCAGATAGACTTGTTGTCACTTAGTTTCTGCATTTTAAATTTTGTTGAAAGTTCTTGAAAGGAAATACGAACATCGACGGTCTTTCAAAAAATATAAACTTAATGAAATCGTATACGTAAAGTGCCTATGTTTTGACGTTATCTCCGGAGAAACTGTTAGGTGGACGTACGCTGTTGTAAACATTGTAAAAAGCTGGCAACACCGTGTAACCGGCGGCGCGCGGCTTTGATCGAGCGATGCGCGCGCCTCTGTGCGGCGCAAGTTGCGGGGCGGAGCGCGGCGCTAGCGGAGTGTCGGCCTCGCGACGGGCCGGAGCGCGCGTCTGGGCGCGTGTCCTCGCGTTTCGAGGCACGGTGGCCGCCCAGGGCGCGCGGCATGGCGCGGCGGTAGCGGCGCGGATGTGCGCGCGCTCGGAGGCGGTGGAACTGGAGGTGCTGGGGCCGGACGGCGAGCGCGCGCCGCCGCGCCCGCTGCGCCTCTCGTTGCTGGAGCTGCTGGGCAAGCTGGTGCGCCGCGACCGCGACCAGCCCGCCGCAGCGCCGCAGCCGCGCCACAACCGCCGAGCCGCGCACAACCACCGCTTCCGCACCTTCGTTCCCTGCGGTCTGTAGTTTCCTACCCCTATATTCTGATCTGAGGTTCCGATAACGCACTGCTTATTAGATTTCCCTTGGCACGCAGCAGGTGTTACAGTTCTACGTCATCGTGTGCCGTATGCGGGTGTGATATTGTTGGAGCGTGACTGCTTCGGCGAGCGGAACGTCTGCATAACTACACATTCATTTCAGAGAAAAGAAAGAAAATCAAGTCTAACAAAATTAAATCAACAGGGAATTCGTGTTGATGTTGATGATTGGGTTGAGAGTATTTAAGAGAGCTGTTTTTTTCTATCAGGAATAAGAGAAGTGCGTATTGCACGGTAGTGTGTAAAAGCGTAGGCAAGGTCGTAGGCGGCGCGCCCCCGCCGGCGGGTGCCGCGGTCAACGGCCGGCGGCGCTGCTTCAGCGCTCGGCGCTACGGACTACGGAGCCGCGCTCCTACTATTGATTGTCGCCAATGTTTCCCTTTGCATCAAATTAAATTAAATGCATTCCGTCGGTCCGCGATCACTTCTATACACATGCCATGTAGTATGAGTAATTCGAGCATGCGTGCAGATAATTCACGTATCCGGTATCGCTATTTGCATCATGCACCTATTGTATTACGTTTATCGTTGAAAATAGCGGTTTGGTATGGTCGCAGCATTCCACCCATTACACCGAATTAAACGAATGAGCAGCCAAGGGCGTGAGACAGGCCGTTGTTCAGCGAATTACTTTGCACGGTGCCGCTAAAATTAGCGTTTGTTTGTCGATTATATCACCGATCGCGTAAACCTTTCAAGCCTTCATGCCCTCTTGAACAGTTCCGGATTAAAAAAGAGCCTTCTAATGAAAATTTTATATTTAGAAATTATCATCACATAAGAAATAATAATAATAAGCAAGTTGTCTGGACATCCTCATGTTTTATTTCCAATGTTTTTGTAAAGGTTCAAAGGTTGTGCTTTTACAAATTATTTTTCTCACAGCAAATCTTTTATTTATTTCCAAATGAACGACTTTGGGCTATGTTATCAAAATGGGTGTTATCGTATACGGTTACGATCCTTGACTAGGTATTCGTAGTTCTGTCTATTTGTCACTCAAGGTGACGCGCCTTAACCCAAAATTGTCAAAAATAAAGTACAAAGCAACAAGTTTAAAAGGTGGATTGTTCTATTGATTGAAGTGACCTTATTTCCGGACCACCGAGTTCTCCACGTCAACCTTGAGACACATTGATATGAATTTAATGTATAACACATACTTGTCAACTGAACAATAGGCTGATTGGAACTTCTAGTTTTCATTGAGTACATGCACAGTCAACAGAAATGTTTAGTATAGGTGCCAGGTGGTATTATAGTTGTACTCAAATTCTTAAGTTATAGTTACAACATAGCTGTAATTTTGTAAGTAAGTTTAAAGTTAAGCTCCTGGTTGATTTTGGGTTAAAGTTACCTTATTTCGCATTATTACGTAACAGCAAGGTTCTCCCTTACTTGGCTGTAATTTCATTTGTTATTTAATTCCTGTTATTTCTTCTTATTTGCTCCACCTAATTGGTAAAGGTTGGCAGCTAGCCGCCTTTCTCCTTTTCGCTTTAAAATTTCATTATCGTTGTTCAGCAGGAGGCAGCGAGCGTTCCACTTGAAATATAAAAATCTAAATTGTTTTCAGGGCACTATTCAATTTGTTTATTTATATCAAAAATCCTTTAGTTTTAACAAATCTTTTGAGGATTATTTACTGTGGATTCTCGCTGTTCTCTGAGAGAGTTGTTCTATATTTGAAAGAATCACATCCTCCGCTTTTCCCGTCAGATCAGACGGCGATGAAATCTTTGTTTAACGAAATCTGAAAATAAAATCAGATTCATTTGGGAGATTGCTATGTTTATGGCATGTATTAATGTTGTTGCTAGGTAGACTTAAAAGTTTACATAATGTCGAATATAAATTCAAAACATTTACGACGTCAAAATTAAACAACAAAATTAAACACTGAACCTTTAATTTTTCATTTTTTATAGCTTCGATTTTTATTTCCTGCATATTTATTATACTTGATAACAATATTTTATCCTCGAAAATAAGCTTTTCGGAGCGATATTCGTTCTTTATTCAGTCAAAAAGCTAGAATTATTGGTTGTATAGTCATAAAAAAGCAATTCCACAAGTGGAAGTTGGATTAACCGTAAATGTCCTCCTATAATCGGTTGTCGTAAAAAGTCTTGCTATGTCCTCGGTACAATAACGTACGAATTATTGCTTGTAAATAAAGTATAAGCTTTACCTGTAATGCTTAATTAATTATAACCATAAGGTTAGATCAAAGAGTTGATGGATACAATGTAAAATATTGAAAGAAATAATATATATACACAATAGCACGCACATGAATCCTGCTTGTCATTCTCAAAGTTGTGTGAAATAGTGCAATACTAACTGAATCGGGAATCCGTGTGATTTACAAAGACCTGATCAATTAGGAAAGTGTGTGTTGATAACGAATATAATACATGATAGGGTAAAATAAATGGCTTCGTTTTCCAGCTAAGAGCGCATTTTCCTCGCGGTCGCCGTAATTTCAAATCGTCAGTCAATTTGCCTCCACAACTCGCTGTCGTTTTCAATCCTCAGGGGTTGCAAAGCGAGAGTGAATGACGTGGGGCGAGGGAGCTTGCGGTGGAATGGCCCTGAAAACGTTATTGGTCCTAAACTCGTAAAGCGCAGAGGAGATCGATCGGCGACCCGCCGGCGCCGGCGGCGGCGTCTCGCCACCCCATCCGCTACCATCGGATTCAATTTATATGTGATAATCAGGCTTCTTCTGTAAATCGATCGCAGTCAGTCTGGGATGTCACTGGTTTCTTTATTATGCTTATAATAATAATAATAATAAATAATAAATCAGTTATTTCAGGCAATATTTACATAAAGGTCTTAAATATGTAAACAGAGGCCCATATAATAAATACCTCAAAACTAACATACATATTTATAAAAACTATAACTAGGTAACACGCATTATGCATGTACGCACGTATGCATTTGCATAAGTTTGGTAGCATGAAACATTTTTTGACGAATTATAATTGCGTTATAAAAGAAGTACAAATGTTGGCACATATTAAATACTTTATATTTTCTGCTTCGATATTTGCTCACACGAGACCTCTGAAGTATTGCCCTTTTTCGGCGAATATTTTGTATGTCCATCCTGTATATTGAATGAAAGCCCTCTTCTTTCCACTTAATGGCTCATTGAGATCGCTCTTCATTCAGTCCTCTTTAAAAATGTTTGTGTGTTTAACATATTTCGAGCAATATACTCGAAAGATGTCAATTCTAATTGACAATGGATGAATTCGGTCGCTTCTTTGACTTCAAGAGGTCTGCTCTTATGCTTCGCTCCCAAACCATTATTGTTCCGTTTTAGCTAATCTTTTATCACGACTAAATTGGATATGATATAATAGCAAACAATATGATATGAATAGTATAGCTTGCTTTACTAAATTCGTTCGTAGATTTCTAGAGAAACAGAATACCTGTTTTAAAAACCAGCTTTACGAATGCTGTGCACTTGGATGATGATCCAATCCACAAATTACTTTAGGTATGCAGTTAATAATCGTTTCACAAAGAGAACAATAGACTTGCACTTGTACTTGAAATTGTTTAATGTCAAGGTTAAAACTAAATGAATTGAAATTCAGTGGTAGGAGCTCAGTTAGCGCGAGCCGAGACGTCCTCTTTCGACTGGTTTAATGGAAAATTTTCCCTGAAAGGCGACTCAAGATGACTCATTTGCAGCTCAACCCTTCTTAACAATACGGTCTCCGTCTTCGTTTGAATCACTAAAGCAATCACAAGTAAACAAATGCAGGAAATTAAATCAGTTAAGCCGAAATGAATGCATTTATTTTGCCAACGAGAAAGCGGTATTAGCGTTTATTTTGTTCCATTAATTTCACTGGTATACTAGGAATATTATTCACTAAATGAAGGTGCTTAGTGTAGCTTCAATGGACAGTCAATTATCCTAACCTCGTATGTCTGACCACGTTCTAGATATTATGAGTTCTCTATTATTCAAACTCGTGTAGCTCCTTTAATGACTTCCTGGGCTTTAAAAGGTTGAAGTATGTATTTAAATTTACGATTATTATGTTCAAGTGGAAGCGTAGGAGTTCCCTCCGAGAAGTTTGGCAGCTGATGTCTTAAGGGCTTTGTCTCTCGAACACAAACGATGGAACCACTTTGTAACACAATATTTATAAAATTAATTTATGCTTGTAAAATTTAGCTAAGCTGATCAAATGTGAATATGCTTACACAGTTTGTCAAACAGAATGTATTCCTAAAGCCAATCAAAAAAATGCCAATCAATGGAGTCGACTGACAATAGGAAAAACTATTTGTCTGTTTTATTGTAGTTCGTTGCTCAAGTTGGTTTTAACCATTTCGCCCGAATTCCTTATACTGTCGGAAGAGTACAATAATCGTTCGTCGGCGCTTGCTCCAAATAACGCGCCTAAAGTAATTACCCAAGGAATTACATGGAGCGCTCTCTGAAGTAATTACGGTGACATTGTACCGTCCCGGGGCATGAAGATATCTAGTTTATTCTCATAAACTTTCCTCGAATAAACACCTAAGAATCAAGACACAACAATGTAGTTTTCGTTCGTTTTTAAGCGAGAGGAAATTTTAAACGAGAGGAAATTCTGTTTTATTTCTTTGGACATAAAGTTATAAGTACTAATTAATTTCATAGCTCAATGTTAGCAGCCGTTGTTCGAGACTATTATAAAATGCATTAGTGTAGTCATATTTTGAGTCTCTCGCTTCATAGATTCTCACTCACTTCTTGATAATAATCATAATTTTGTGTATTCTTTAAAAAAAATATGCAGCCGATTGTAGCCATAACCTTATATAAAGACTAGTAACCTTTTTTAGAATAGAACACGAACACGGACGGACTACCTTTCTCTATCTATTATTGTTTCTAAATAAACGTTCCACTATTTCAAATAATATCTTATACCATTATAATAAATAATTCCAACGTAGTTATTCGAGAAGAGCGAAGCACATGTGCCTTCATAACGTTTGCAGTAGGATAAATAGATGCATATTGTGGCGATAGTGCACGAGGTGCAAGCGTACGCTGTGAAGCCAAATAACTTTCCTTCCGGCCTCGATTCGTGCCGAGTCGATAAATGAACCTGGCTCAGATTTGTTTGTACTGGTAATGCTAACTGGTGACCGACTGAAAATATCGAGCTTCAATTACATTTAACAAAACTGCTGAAACTTCTCCGCCGCCAGAAATTTAGAACTGTGGAAAAGTGAAGAAAGAAAGAAAATATTTTTAGTATCCACCATTTAACAATAATATTATTAATTACTTAATACTAATAGTAAACTAAAGGCTGATAATAGGGAACATCTCAATTTATGCTGCCACCGCAACAAGTCTTGAGTCAGCCCTGTTTTTCAGACGTCCCTGTTGTCTGTGGTGTGGAGTAATGTTTTCTTTAAAGAGTGAATAATGCGATCATTGGGTGATTGGAATGATAAATAGTATTTTCAAGCGAATGCAATTTGAAGGTTTAAGATATAAGATGAAAATGAATTATATTATAATCAGTCAGATAATTTCCATTAAAGGTCAAAATCAAAATCAATAATAAACGGTTAATTTGCGTGGGTGGTAATTTTATTATTTTGCATTGCATTTTTATTTGTCCGATTTCTGGTTGAAGCAAGGCTTATTAAAATCCTTTTATGAAACCCCTTTTAGTTCTATTCTATAAAGTAAATCTGGTTAATAGTATTGTTAGTTAAGGTTATGTTATGTTAGAAAGCTGTGATCCTGTAAATTAGGATGTAACAAAATAATACGTTCACTTCAAAACAAAGACTTGCTACTAGGTTATTATACCTACCGTGAGCTACAACGACGTAACTAGTAATTAATTAACTCTATTCGTAATTAACCATTTACATTGATTCAAACACATCAAAGGAGAATTCGCCATGAGAGAAACGCACGATGTTCTAATCGTTTATTCATCAGACGCTTTGTTTAAGTTAATAACTTCGAAGCCTAGTTTGACAAAGTTGTATGATATTGTACTGCTGAACATTATTGCTCGTGGATGTGTAAGTGTAACGTATTTTGTGCTTGTTACAGAGAATGAACGGAGAATCAAAGCGAACAACAGAGAGTACAACGCGCAGTTTCGCTACGCTGTAAGTATACCTATATTTGACATTACATTTTGACATCTGTCTCGACTGCATCACGGTTGAATTTAGTTTTATCTTAAGCACTCGCATTATACTATACGCTTTTGTGAAGCACTGTAATCTGTCACTTAGTATATAAGTAATGTTCGAGACGAAGAGACGTGAAGTGTTTTGGTATAATTTTCGCGTTGAGCATTGTTCTGATTATGCTTGATATCATTAAAGCACACCTATTCTAAATTGCAATACAAAATGTCTCCTTAATAGTTTTAAATCTCTTTTTCATTTTGCTTCTTTTAAAGTATTTATTTTATTGAAAACTGTCATTGTCTGTATAATTTAGGTATAATGATCGGTATTACATGAATAAAAAAGAAGCGTTACAATATTATAACACCAGAGAAAAAATATTGCCGTTAACGCGGCGGTCATTAGTCATGTATTTGTCAGTTTATTTACACGTTTTATTCATGTCATACGTGAGTACGTGATAGAAATACGTGATTCAATCAATTTCCAGACATATTTTTTTTTACTTGGCTTTATTCCTGAGATGTATAGAATAGACTTATTTTTTCAACTTTGACATTTGATCGTCAAAGGAATATTAAATAAAAAAAATGGTAAACATGATTCTTGGAAATATCAAAAACAGGAATTCTCTGGCAGAATTACAAAGCTTTGGAAGGTTGTTAATGTAAGATCTATTTACTTCTCTAGAAATTCTCATTACTCGTAGTTGTAAAGACATCGGCTCGTTCATCTTCATTAATCATTTCGGTTTCATTAGCGAAGATAACACGGAACTTGATATTCACCGATTAGACGGCTACCGAGCGTCTAGCGCAGAGGATAATAATGTATCTTTTGTTCAGTGACTCAAGAGTTCATGTCCAAGTTTGACCGTCACCCCTTTGACCGTTTAGTTTCAGCCAGTAATTTCAGCCGAAAAACCTGATATTTAGTATCCTTGTAAGTGTAGTGTTAAAAACAAATTTAAATATTAAAAGTATATCAATGTAGGAATCTTAACATTGACAGTTTATGATGATTGTACTTCATTATCATTACCATAAATCGTGGATGACATCTATCACCTTAATTGTGTAGACCTGTAATTGGCTCTCTATTTTTAAGTCCAATGTCTATTTAATTATTTGTAGCTGTTGGTTTTCCAATAAAAATAAAATTAATAATTAAATAATTATAAATGCTTTATAATAAACTAGCTTTCTGTCCACGACTTTATCCGCGTAAGTTTTGTTATTCGCCGTAGGAATGAGATGATTTCTATATAATCATAGTTTAATTTCAATAAAATGTAATTATGTATTTTGCACTAATTAATAAAGACGAGTGCAGAAAACCATCAATAAATCTGTGCTATGTTGTTTCAGCCATACAATATTCACTTTCCGAAACGGAAGTGAAGTTCGAAGCGAATGAAAGCCGTAACAAGCTACGACTGACGTAGCGCACCAAGTGTAGCAAAATGTTTAAGAGTCAAAATATCAGTACCTACTAATCAATGACTATTGCGAGCAGTTATTGCCTAATAAGGCAGATTGTAAAAAATAACTCCGAGAATCTGTATCGCTTAAAATTAAAATAAAGTTCGTGGCAACAGTAGCACGTAGCTGGCAAAGCTACGATTGTTGTAGCATTCGAACTGTATCATAATGATGAACAAAAGTGTAGCACTCTACACAAATTGTAATATTGAAGTTCGTAGCAACATTAGCTCATAGCTGGTAAAACTGAACTTTGATACCGTAGTTTCCGTAGCGCCTAAAACAAAAACATAAATGTATATATTGAAAATATTGATGATGGAGGCTGTTACCAGCTGGTGTTTAATAATCTCATAACCTTTAGTAGTCGGGTAAAAATAACAAAAATTGTATAAACGAACTTCGAGATCATAAGTATCCGTAGCGCCTCTGATAGGAAGAGAAACAAACGTAGTGCGTAGCAGGCAAGGCTACGATTGTCGTAGCACACCAAAAATGTATCAAACTGGTGAACAAAATATGTAAATTAAAAACAAGACAAATTGTAAAAGTGACCTTCAAGACCATAGGTAGCGCCTCAAATAAGTATAAAATAAAAATTCGTAGCAACCGTAGTGCGTAGCAGACAAACCTACGGTTGTCGTAGCACACCAACTGTATTAAAATGGCGAATAAAACGTTTAAATTGATATTAGACATTGTAAAACGACCTCGAGAACAAAGGTATCCGTATCGCCACATTTAAAAACAAGATGAAAGTTCGTAGCAACCGTATAGTGCGTATTAGTGCGTAGCAGGCGTTTAGTACGTTTGTTGTAGCACACCAACTGTATTAAAGTGGCGAACAAAACGTGTAAAGTGAAAATATCAATGACGGAGTTGTTTTTATGACAAATATACTCGTATGAGCTTTTGATGATGAAGTTAGTATTTGTAATAACACAGTTTAAAAATTAACTTCGAGATCATAGGTATCCGTAGCGCCTAAAATAGGAAGAGGAACAAAGTTCGTAGTAAACGTAGCGCGTAGCAGGAGCAGGCAGGCTACGATTGTCGTAGCACACTAATAATGGCCCGACAACAAGCTAAGTTGGATTTAATCAGGTTCAATTAAGTTTAAATCTAAATGATCTAATCGTCTTTCTGAAAGTCTTTACCTTCGTTATTCAATAGATTTAAGCAAATCTAAAATACGAGTTTCTTGGACTTGAATGAATACCTTTGGTTTGGAAAACTTAAAATCTTAAATACGTTTTACTAGGATGGGTAAATACAAACTAGAGATTTAAAATACAACATCTTTTCCAGAACAACTACATCAAGACATCGAAGTACTCGATCATAACATTCCTGCCGCTGAATCTGCTCGAGCAGTTCCAGCGGCTGGCCAACTTCTACTTCCTGTGTCTGCTGGTGCTGCAGCTGATCCCTGCCATATCCTCCCTCACCCCCATCACCACTGCCATCCCGCTCATCGGAGTGCTGGCGCTGACTGCCGTCAAGGACGCCTACGACGACTTTGTGAGTATCTTTTTTACGACTAATTGTTTCGCGTTGGACCAAAGTCTCATTTAAATTACATACATACATAGACACACCATTATCCTTAAAAGGGCGAGCAGAAGTTTGTAGATTCACAGGGTTCTGATCTGACAGCTTGCGACTCGCTTCGTTACGTCTTGAAAAATTATTGGGTTAAGATTCGGCACTATATGCGTTCGTATTATGAAGCCATCGTCTATGTTTCTAGTTTCAAGTATATAACATTACCCATGACTTCCTTAAGTCTATCCTGAATTAAGGCGATAAGGCTCGACGTCGACTTCACGCAGCCTTTGAATTCCTTCGTAAGCATTTGCAATTCTCACTATGTTTTCAACGTAAACGCGTCTAAAAACCATGTTACTGGATTCATAAATTATTGTACACTTATTTTATTATATAGGTATAGTTCGCCTATGCCACTACTGCCCCAATTTTGTAGTTCTAACTTTAGTAGTTTCAGACTTGCGTTGATAAGTCAGACAATCAATCAATTACTAATCTTTCTTCTTATAATACCAGTATAGATTTATTTATCCATTTAATCTCTGTGAGCTGTAGACCTCGCGAGTCTGTATATATCTTTTCAATATTTTTTCTCGACAAACATCATGTTTTATTTTATTTCATTTTATTTTATTTTAAGAAATGTGACCTGTAGAGGAAAACAGCCTCAGCGGTAGACCTTGTAAGCTGGCAACCCCCATAACTCCTTAATTTTTTTAAATTTCCAAAAACTGACTCGACAAAAAAATTCGATTAATTTATCGAACCTGCTCACAAAATTTCACGAGAATCGGTTGAGAAACGCGACCTGTAGAGTGAAACAAACAAACAAACAAACAAACAAACAAATGGACATACAAAAGCAAATTTGGCCAAGCTGAAACAGAGATGCTTCGCTCGTTCGGTCAATTAATACATTTTGAGCCTCTCTTCTCACCCTCCATCGATCGAGGTTTGTTCTATTTCTTAATCGTTCTTTATTGCGCAATTGTTTTTTTTTAGAGGTACCGTTATTGTATTAGATCTAAAACTTTTGTGGCTTTTCATACTCGTAAGTTCTGTCTAGAACAATATTCGGATCAATTCACTTTGTTTGTGAAGTTGGCCAATAGCTAAAACTACGTAACGACAATAATGGTAACATTAACTTACGTGAATTAGCATACTTCGTAGAAATTTTAGACAAAGTAGGTAAAATTTGAGCCTGAGAAAATATATGCTTGCCAAGTTATTGTGTCAATCAATGTCATAAATACAGGTGCCGGCATCATGTCGTGTTCTATTTCTCACGCAGTGTTAAACAATAAAACGTCGCTCACTTACAGCCGGCTAACAAAAAGCAAATATGATCTCCTGGCCCCCCAGCACCTTTATCTATGTCAAGTTCAAGACGGTCTTAATTACGTAATCACGATCTTAAAGCTGAGTATTTTATTCAATGCGACCGCAGTTGGTGTGTCTGCTCCCACGCTTTGTTCGCCTTTTTAGTCTGTAATTCTCTAATTTCGTGACATAATTGGTTTTGGTTAGAGTGCCTCAAATATTATTAGTTTCAAGCAACTTATGTACTGTGTGGAAAGTGTCATTAGCAACAACATGCATCTTAGATAAATATTCTAAGAATCCGACGTTCTACCACATGTTACCACATTCTGTATCATTAAAATGCGCATAAAGTAGTTAGTTGCAGTTTATGACCGATCGAAGCCTATATCGATTTCTCTTGCATCTACCTATTCTTTTGTTTTTCCTCGGTGATAATTGATGAGGTATAATGTGCCGATGAATTACTTATTCTGATTACCTTTGAAGCTTTTTTACTCTCAGGTTTTCTTTAGCCATCGCGTTTGTGTTATTTGTTATTTAATTCGCTTTGTTCCCGAAAACTCGTCCGTCAAAAGTTTATTAAATATTTAAAAGCGTTCTCGACTCCCGTGTATCATCTATGCCGCAATGTTATGCACCCACCACTGATCTTTTCAAATCCGAGCTCTCCGTTAACCTTGTTGTATATTTTCCAAATATTTGAATTTCAATGGCGTGCTTTATTCATAAAATATCTGTTATTTCGTGATTTTTAACGGTCTATCCGAGCCAAGATAGATGAAAGAACGTATAAATATCAATATCAACAAACAACTTGTGCATTGTATTGGTTGATAAATGGTAAACTGATAGCTGGAGAGGTCTAGTTTACAATCAATTCTAGGTAGCGACCAGTTCTCGACAGAAACGATGCAATGCAATTAATCAAACTTCTGATAAACTACAGTAATTTTACAGTTTGTATAATATAATATTAAATTCGATATGGCACGCAAAATGTTATTTAAATAATATAATTCTTTTTTTATTACGATTTCATCTTGTAGCCCATAGAACTGTAAATAGAAACAAATATTATCTTACACGAGTGCATAAATCAGAAACCACTATCCGCTACCTGATTTCATTTCTGTGATTTCAACAATGAACTCATTTAGCAGCACAACTGATACCACAGTGGCATAGTAAAATATGCGTGCATGAACGAATGACCTATTATCATCATACTAGTTCCTTTATAAAGGAACAAGGCCGCTCGCTATTAATGGTTTGTGGCTTAGATCAAATATAGTGGTAGACACGTTCTCATACGAAATCTAACTCAAATTGTGGCACCGCGCCGCGTCGACTATACTTTATACATGCTTATATAGATATTATACCGCTTTAGTTCTGTGCAAAATAGCCGTTAAGTTGTGTACCCAAACTTGAATATAGACCTTAATACTTAAACAATAACGTTTAATATAGCGTTCTAGGTTTTTAACTTATCACCTTTTTCTACTAACGTTATCAACAAGTATGATTTTCAGAAATTAAAGAACACATTTAAAAATTACATTTATTTTAATACGAACTTTAAGTCATTGCAACAAAGTACAAAATCGCCAAATAAGATATGCGCGTTACGTTATTTCGGAGCAAAAATGAAAGAAATGCAAAAAATACTTAGAATATCGTAATTACAAAACTAAAAATACGAAGCTCGCACCTTTTTTTTTTTTACTTTTAATGTATAGTTTTTGCACATTTGCAGTGCACATTTACGCATCGTAACGTTACACCATCGGCGCTGTCGATTAGCGACTGAGATTAAAACAAGGCATACGCTTAGTTTATGCCTTGTTTTGATGGTGCCGTTTTTCGAGCGTTCGTGTATTTACCACTATATTTGATCTAAAGTTTGTGGTAAAAAGTGATACAATCATTGCTTTGTGCACAATCATTGCATACACAGGGCATGGACGAGTGTTGAAAATGTTTATTTGTATTATTTGTGACACGTTTGTGGTTTTCCTGTTTTGACAGAATGGGTGCTTTGTGCACAATCATTGCTTACGCAGGGCATGGACGAGTGTTGAAAATGTTTATTTATATTATTTGTGACACGTTTGTGGTTTTCCTGTTTTGACAGAATGGGTGCTTTGTGCACAATCATTGCTTACGCAGGGCATGGACGAGTGTTGAAAATGTTTATTTGTATTATTTGTGACACGTTTGTGGTTTTCCTGTTTTGACAGAATGTGTTTGAATTAAATGTGTCACAAAGAGTTATAATAATATCCATCGATATCATATTTTTGCAAATGATTTTGTTCGTTAATGTAAGGTCACGTAACCTTTTTGTAGTTTAATACTAAAACTTACTGAACTTTGTGTAAGATCGTTTTGATTTCTCCGAACAAAAGCACGCTTAAACAACTGAGGTTGTTTAGACTAGCTCGCACAATAGGGGTCGTACTAACCTAACTACCAAACCTGGTATTAATGCACGTACGTAGCAGAACTAACAGGAGAAATAATTAGCACAGATAGGATAAAAAATGTGAAAAGAACATAATTCAAAGTATAGACTATGTTCTTTTCACATTTTTTAACCCCCGACGCAAAAAAGAGGGGTGTTATAAGTTTGTTATCCTTGTAATATAAAATACTTTTAGAAAAATAGTTATTTCAAAGTATAGACGTACGTGGATATGGATGCACTTACGTCTATACATATTAGTATGTATAGTACTCGTCTAGATATATACGTATAGTTAACTTCATATCTGTAGTGGGTATTAGTGTCAATGTCTTTGCTTACAGTAGTAGTGAATAATAGAGTTTCAGGAATCTTCAGCGTCACTGCTTTACTTCCGGGAGACGCTGCTGCTGGATCAACGTCCACCTCCAAATAATATAGTTTTAATTTGTGAATTCATAAGTACGTTCTTTCGTCGCTCATACGGTGAAGGAAATCATCGTTAGGAAACCTGCATGCATCTGCGACACCTCGAAGAAATTCAAAGATTGTGTTTGATGTTGATCAACCCGCACTAGGCCAGCGTGGTTGACTTGATCGCCCTAATTCAGGGACGTCCCATTCGTACAGCGTCGGTGAAAACGTATATGAGCTGACATTTGTCGTGAATTATGATTTTGATTCTAGAACTGACTAAAAAGTAAATGTTATATTTTCTTCGAGTTAATTTAATACTTTTCCGGTGGTGACGGCAGAGTAGATTACATTTGTCACCATCTCCTACTCTTCCCGTGGGTGTCGTAAGAGGCGACTTAGGGACAACACATTGAACAGCGAACGGGCAGTAGCGCTCTCTGATACAGTAACCTATTAATCTGCGATCTCCAACCCGCCTGCCAAGCGTGGAGATTATGGCAAAACCCTCCACTTAAGTGGAGGAGGCTCATAGTCCAGCAGTGGACTGTAACGGGCCGTTGATGATTGATGAATTTAATACTTTTCCTGTAACGTTTGTCTACGTAAATATTTTTTAATTAGGTAGGTAGGTAGTTAGTTGCTAGTTCATTATTTTGTGTCATGCCATGCGTTGCTCTACTAGCTACGGGCATGGTAATGGCGGTGTTGTGTAATACTACAACGTCCTGTGCTTATCTATTTCTGCGGTTCTGTACTTGCATTTCAGTATTTAAATATTTTGTATGTGGAGTTAGCTTGTTTAGCAAATACCTTCCTACCTCCGTTTATTTCTTAATTTTCCTGTTGGAATCATGTCTTTTGAATCTTCTTTTTAATAACTTTTTCTTATAATACATTCATAGTGTATTGCTATTAGGGTGTGAAACATGTGTGGAAGCATGATATAGGTCAATTTCAAAGCCAGCAATTATGAATTATCTCTATCTATCTACACTGTGTCTTATTTGCCAAAGTCCTAACCTTCAATCTAGTTGTCTGACTTTAAAAAAATAAGTATTATAAAAGGAACACACTAAAGATAACGCTTTCATAATATCATCTGCATTCTTGGCAAGACATGCTCAATCCAAATTCTATGTAAATGAGATCCGTTAATATGATGCTATAAAGCCTTAACCCATTAGGGCAATCCAGACAGGCGTTACATTATGTTGAGACGTAACGTGTTGGCCTGACAATTTAGCTCCAGAAACTGTGACGTCAGAACGGAATGTTGTAAATAATTTCTAGGGAGTTCCCGTCAGTGTCAATTTCGACGTTGTAATTTGATTGTGCAGTACACGCTGTAAATTGACGTTTAAGTGATGGCGCGGCTGGTGGAACTACTTGTATTTGTCAAATTCATCAATCACAGTTCGCTAGCACAGATTATTATTATAATTACTTCGTTCGTTAGTTCTATTCCAGTAAGTTACCTAAAGCGTAAATGTTTTAAATAATGTGCCCAAACCCTGAAATTTTATAAAAGTTATTTTTATTTTTTATCATAACTAGAAGATAAGATCGCATAAACTGTAGAGACGACATACAGAGTAACTTTGTCATTTAAAATATTATGGAAACGCCGCAAATTGCGGCAAAAAAACAATTACCTTACAAAGACTTACCTTATAAAACGACGATATAGTGTATATGTTCGATAAAATCTACTAAAACACCGTTAACAAGGCCATTCCCTATTAATGATACACGTGGTTAATTCGTCCAAGTGTCCAACCACCCATACCGGGCCATACCACGCAATGTCATCGATCGCCAGCAGTAGGACTAATATTGTTATGTCTGATAAGTCGTCTGAGCAATATTGCCAACACAGTTTGTTTGTGTCTAACAGAAAGTATAACAACTTCTGCTAAGAATAATTGATTGGTATATCCTTTGGTGGAAAGTTGATAACTAATCAATTAAGTGATGAATACTCAACGAAAAAATACTTATTAAATACACTAACATCACAATTTTCGGGTTTGTTACCTCGGTTATATTTGATATTGTTACCTCGATAAACAACCACGAAAATATTAAAACATATACTTATTAAATATTAGTTTTATTAGCAAGCTTATCATTGCGCTAAGCTTAAATCCGACCAGAAAACGTCGGCAGCTGACAAATTCTAATAACGACGCGTTTGTTACAGCAACGTCACCAGAACGACTCCCAGGTGAACCACAGGCGGGCCAAGACGCTGCGCAATGGCAAGCTTGTGGAGGAAAAGTGGGCGTCTGTTCAGGTGGGAGACGTCATCCGGCTGGAGAACGACCAGTTCGTCGCCGCCGACATCCTGCTGCTGAGCAGCTCCGAGCCCAACGGCCTCTGCTATATCGAGACGGCCGAGTTGGACGGGTGAGTCCTGGCAATTTCAATTTTGAGTTTTTTTTACTTTTGACTTTTATAGTTAGTCTACCTATATGACCATACATAGATTGCAGTAGTTAAATCATTTTTGATATGGCGGTTTGGGTCACGCACGACGTTTAACTGCCAGTCATCTTTTCGCTCTCTTCTCTTGACAAACTAGTCATGGTTTTGGTCCCCCAACAAACAGAAAGAGATAATTGCTAAAATGTTTGCCTTGATAATGCACGTATTCTGCTTATGCCAACGACGTATAAACTCAACAAATGAGAAGAATGTTCGGTAAGCTTAGAAATTATAAAGACTATGAAGAGTCGAACCTCTTAATGTCATTTAAATAGCTCTAGCAAGCTTTACAGTGTTCTTTTATTCTTGCGTACTTTTTTATTGTCGAGCTATTTTCTTTAAAACAGAAGCGTTTTGCTAACCGCGAGAAAGTGACATAAAGATCTTTATTTACCGTTCAGTTCGGAAACGCGTGACCCAATTCGATCTTACCTAATGCTTTAAAAAGTTAAAGTAGTGCTCATATGGGTTATGTATCCTACCTAACCTTGTAAATATCGTTATTGCACGTACTTGAGTGGCGTGCTCACCAGCACTTCATACAATGCCCACCGTCCATCACAAATATTACTTTCAAGCTTACACTTTAAAAATAACGTGTAGGTAATACGAGCTATCGTAAGTGTGTTAGGTACTTTCACGCGCCGCCGGTAGAAACTTTTTTTTTTCATTACGCATATTATACCCGTCGTGATGACGATACTCGCTATCATAAAAGTTATTTCGAACTTTTTGTTAGGCCCGGCAGTGCTTTTCATAAAGCTATTTCTTAAAGTACCATGTACTAGTTTCTTCTCAAATATTACCTATTGTTTCCTGACTGCAACGAAGTAGAAAGCTAAGTTTTACTTAAGTTTTCATACAATTTTACGCTCGCGTAACAAGAAATTATGCAACGTACTTATTCCATTTTCCTGCTACCGTTTTGCATAGTAAATCTTAATTTCTCTTCAGATATCTTGAATAGAATTATGATAATTATTATTGTTTCACAGTTTCAGTGTTTATTCTCATGTATACGATCACATCACTGAGCATAGCTGAGGTCGTTTCGATTGACTTTTCAATAGAGCATTTTTGAAAGCACATTTTACTATAGATACTCTAAAAGGGTACTAGCTAGCGATACCCGATATTCCACAGGCATAAAAACAAAATTCTTGAGACGAAATATAATGAACCTAGGATAATTTACAGACCATTAACTGGAATTCACAGATTCAGTTAGTATTTCATCAAGTTTTATTTTATTTATTTCATGAACATCACAGTACCCAGATACACACCTTGCATAGCACCATATCATTAAAGATAGGTACAGTTGCTTACAAATCAAACATGTAAATGTGTTTATAGCGTCTTTGTGTAAGAATAGTCGTTTGCTTTGTCAAAGGCTGTGAAGCGTAATGGGCTAATGGCAACGTGTCATCGTAAACCATTGTTTGGGCGGGTCGGCGCTCGTTATAACATACGTGATATCCTGGTGAAATCGCACTTGAAGTGGTTTGTTTTAATGCTAAGTTTTTGGATGGACTAGCAAACTAGCTATAAGCCTGCAGATTAGATAGTAGATAGACTAGTGTTACCATTTAGGAGTGTCTTAATCAAACTTAGTCATATAAAACTCACAATAACTACTACTTTTCATAATATTAACAACTGTCCATCGAGTCATCATCATCCTGACTTACCGACCGAAATAAAATAAATAACCATTTATTGAGCAAATATCTATAGTTATGAGGTCGACTGTGCTTCACTCTCTTCTTTGCATTTACCTCGTCCTATAGTTATGAGGTCGACTGTGCTTCATTCTCTCCTTTGCATTTACCTCGTCCTATAGTTATGAGGTCGACTGTGCTTCACTCTCTTCTTTGCATTTACCTCGTCCTATAGTTATGAGGTCGACTGTGCTTCACTCTCTCCTTTGCATTTACCTCGTCCTATAGTTATGAGGTCGACTGTGCTTCACTCTCTTCTTTGCATTTACCTCGTCCTATAGTTATGAGGTCGACTGTGCTTCACTCTCTTCTTTGCATTTACCTCGTCCTATAGTTATGAGGTCGACTGTGCTTCACTCTCTTCTTTGCATTTACCTCGTCCTATAGGTATGAGGTCGACTGTGCTTCACTCTCTTTGCATTTACCTCGTCCTATAGTTATGAGGTCGACTGTGCTTCACTCTCTTCTTTGCATTTACCTCGTCCTATAGTTATGAGGTCGACTGTGCTTCACTCTCTTCTTTGCATTTACCTCGTCCTATAGTTATGAGGTCGACTGTGCTTCACTCTCTCCTTTGCATTTACCTCGTATGTTTTTTTTTATTGCTGAATTGAATTTGATATTATTTTCAGAACAAACTTAAAGTTGTACACGAAGTATTATTATTAGCCAAGCAATAATACCTAGCCGGTTTTCCTCAAAACCTAAGAGCAAAAGCCTCAGCCTCTATTGTAACAGGAAAAAGTTACTCGTATATTTATTTACCTACATTTACCATGTATGTATTAATAAACTTTGTTATAAATCGCTTATTTTTTTTGTTAACAATGCAACATTTATTGTTTTAATTTGTACGTAAAGCAGGGTCTCACTTACGAGGAAGATACATGTTTTATTGGTAGCCACTCATAAAATAATTTCATTAACGAATCAAGTATCATGCAAGAAATTTTAAATTTTTACCTCAATTCTTCATCGGGATAAGTACAAAGTTCTTCATAAAATCTTATTGCAATTATAAGTAATACCTTTTTTCTTTCTCAGCACGGTATAAAGGGTCGCCCAAATGCAACGTCATAAAGAAAAAAATAGATTCCTCATATGTAGTTACATGATGTGAATATCTTTGGTGAGGTTTACAGACCTTTATCCTCAGGGATTATTTGTCGAGTAAGCGGTGTTGAATAAACTGTATTCGAAAAAATAAAACATTCAATTTGTAGCTAATTTCGTTTCTTACATCAATTAAATAAAAATGTTACGTCTTGTCTTGATTTTCCATATAAGTAAACTATTTGTTGTTCTGACTAGATTAGATACCTTATTCTACATAACGTATTTTATTTCTTATTTCAAAGATGTTATGTTTGTTACAGAGAGACGAATCTGAAGTGTCGTCAGTGCCTTCTGGAGACGGCTGCGATGAGCCAGGACGACGCACAACTGGGCGCGTTCGACGGAGAGATCGTCTGCGAAACGCCCAACAACCTACTTAATAAGTTCGATGGTAAGTATTTGTGTTTATGCGTCTTTTAGAATTCTGCAAGACGTCCTAACTAGGCACGCCTTTTTGAAGCCGTAAAAACTTGGACGAATACGTCCAAGCGTAAAATGTATGCCTAACATAAAATTACACTAATCTACCTAAATATTCCACAGGAAAAGGCTACTATAATTCGACCCTATATGTATGTAGAATGATAATATTTATAAATACCAACCCAATTTATTATTGTAAATAAAATCATTGAACTCGCATAGTCTGATTCGTCGAAAACGTTTAAAGTTCCGAGAAGTTTTTGTCTTAAAGCTGACGAAAGATAAACAGATTAATCTTCTGACTTCAGTGTTTAGACATTTAAATAGTAAACGAAGTTTTGTAATAAGAACTCGGAGATGAATATGAATACCTACCAACTCTATAATATACTCTCTTTCACGGACCGCGCGTTAGTACGACTCAGTTCATTCACCTATCTAGAATAAGGGGTCGGACTGTTCGCCATATTTTATGAATTTACCATATTTTATTAATTATTTTTTAAATATATATTAGTAGCAGACGATTCGCGAGAAAAAAACAGAATCGATTGAAAAACGAATTTACAGTGATTTTTTAAAGTTACAATATGTCTGTCTCTTTCAAAAACGATTTTTTGTATGGAGATTATACGGCGTTACTAACAAATGACGTCACAAGTGGGTATGTGCCTCTCTGTCTAATCTTGAATTTCAAACCTTTATAACTCGGTCAATTTTAAAGATCTTTTATTTAGTGTTCGATAGCAGAAACTAAGAAGTATGGATTTATAAAATAAAAAAAAAGGAGTCCGATCCCCTATTTGCGAAACGAAATGAGCGGTGTAGGGCTTACGAAAATGTACGTCGTCGCTTTGAAATATCAGTGACTTGCCTTCTCCACGTTGAAACTCAAAACTTAGGTAGAACGTAGAACTACAGATAAATTATAATACTAGCTATATGTGTAGAACTGATCCCTACAGTATTACCTTAAAGTACAATGTAGTACAATAATTTTATTGTTGAAAACTAGGGATTAAAACTATGATTGCTGATATACTTTCGTTTCTCTGTTTCAGTGAATTTAGATTTTTAGACTTTTTAGAGTTTACTTTTCTTGTATCTAGTTACTTGCAGTCGGAACATATTTCTATAATGAAGACTTTTATGGATTAGACTTTAATAATAACAGGGCTATTAATCTTCTAGCAAACAAGATTTGCTGCATTAGGTAATGCTTCATTACGTAAGCCGTAGACGCTGCTCGTTGTAGGTATTGTAACGTTAATTCAGTGAAAAAAGTGTCTATTGTCTTGGGAATAAAGATTATGAACCCTGGTGACATTGTTTTACCACGCCTTTATGCTCTGACGATAAGAGCTAAATTACAAATTGACTTTAATGTGATATCAACAACACAAGAAAATACTATATGTATGAAAGTACTACTACAACTAGATATATATATCTCAAGCATCTAACGAAATTGGTTACAACACTAAGTTACTACTTAATACGTGTTAATACTAATATCCAGTGTTTATGTTTTACTTAATATTAACTTTTATGACTGCGCAGCTGCGCTATCAATTAAAAACATATAAAATATGAAAATTAAAATATATATCATCAAAATTTTCGTACAATCAATAAACATTTATTACCAAGTTAATCGATATTCGCTATCGAAATTTTTTATTGTTTCCGATTGCTACTTGTTAATTTATAAAAATATATCTCGATGTAAAAAGTTATTGATACCTCTTCTTAATTTTTTTTACTGTCTCTGATGTTTTTACGACGTAGAGAAACAAAAAGTTAATTGTAAAAGAGAAGTGGGACGTTTTGCAAGTGGGGTAATCGGCATTAACACGTCGTTAGCCGGCTGTTAGCATATTTAAGTTAATTACACTAATCGTTTAGTTAAGATCTAAAGATTCATTAGCATTATAGATAGTTCTAGGATTTCAAAGGCCATACACTGAGAAAAAAGTGCACTGGGGTAATTCACTCTTTATAGTCGACGATTTACTCTAAATTAAGTAGCAATTGTAGTTATAATGAGTCCAACTCATACGCGTCATGCGTCTAGCTCATTACGTCCGTCTATCCCGTTTTCCTATGTATTTTCTAGAGCTTTGCTACTTATGTAAGGTGTACGGCTCATTAAATTTTTCTCAATGTAATACTACGCGCGCTGTTACAAAAACTGTTTGTGCCGTTCTCGATTTCCATCAGTAAATTAATTTTCAAGATTTATTTACGTGTGAGAGCGTCGGTGGTCTAGTGGCTAGGGCCGCTGCCTCCCGTCCGGGAGACGCGGGTTCTATCCCCACCACGTACCAATGTGTTTTCTAATTTCGAATTCATATGTACGTTTATTCGACGCTCTTATAGGAAAACATCGTGATGAAACCTGCACACTCCTGCGAAGAAATTCAAAGGTTGTGTGTGAAGTCGACCAACCCGCACTGGGCCATCGTGGTCGACTAAGGCTTAATCGCTCTATTTCAGGGTAGGCTCGAGCACCTCAGTGGGTGGGGACGTATATGAGCTGTTGATGATTTACGTACTAAGAAGATTTCTTTGAGAATTACCTTATATTGTTAACATTAAGATGTGTCCTATCCTAACTTAAGGCAGGTGCGCCGAATTAAGTGCATCATTACGAGAAAGCGTTGTTAACATCTCGCAATCTTGCTCTTTTGTCTGTCCTGCTCTGAGCGCACCTGTTCGTCCCTAAACAAATTACATTTCTCGTTTTCCTTCAGGTACGTTAAGCTGGCGCGACCAATACTTCTCGTTGGACAACGACAAGATCCTGCTGCGTGGCTGCGTGCTGCGCAACACGTCGTGGTGCTACGGCGTCGTCGTCTTCGCCGGGAAAGACACCAAACTGATGCAGAACTCCGGGAAGACCAAGTTCAAACGTACCAGCATAGATAGGCTACTTAATTTTCTTATTATAGGGGTAAGTTCTGTTAATGATTCGTTAGAATAATGCTTCTGTTTAACGAGGTCCCTACGATCATAAGGAATCTAGTAAGACTAAGGTTTGGCCAACATAGATGGGATGGGTTCTTATTTTTATCTTAATCGGGTCATATTGATATTCGGAATAATTAATTCTTTTAGCAGAAGTTCTTAGTACGTACCGTCTACTGAAATCAGTATTAATCTTAATATAAATATTTGTCCTATTTGTTATTCCTGTTTGTCTTCTATCATCAGAAGACTAACGTAAATTATGTTTTAAATGAAAGATAACCGCTTTAACGTTCTTCTCAATCAAAACTAGTTTTAATTAAAATAAATATGAACAAGCTATTTTATTAGCTTAACAAAAAACAATTAAGTACACAACTTTATCCCCAATAAAAATCAACCAATAAATCGACATAATTACCGTACTGTAATGAAAACGCTATCTACGTTTCATATCATTCTATAGCCTGAAAACTCAACACAATACACGCGTGCGGTGATACGAACACTTTATTACGTGCTAACATTCATTAGCAGTGAATTGAGTAATAATGGGGTTTTATCATGTTTTTAGTTTTATTGTAATTAATTATATTAATTTTATGGTAAACATTAAAACAGACAAAGACAGGATAAAAAATACCTGACTCATCCGATATCACATCACACTAATATTATAAATGTGAAAATATATTTGGATGTTTAGATGTTTGGATGTTTGTTCCGCTTTCACGCCTAAACTACTGGACGGATTTGGACGAAATTTGGAATGAAGATAGTTTGTAACCTGGATTAACACATAGGATACTTTTTAACAGGAAAAGTCTTATTCCCACGTGAAAAATCTTACATAGCGCGAGCGTAGCCGCTGGCGGTTCGCTAGTATACATATATATTTCATACTGGAAAGAATAGTGGGTTTGAGAGTACTTCATTCCTTTTTTTTCCTTTGTTACTTTATTTAGTTGTCTATGTCAATTTAAAAGTGACCGCAGACATCGGTTATCTCTTCGAGTTTCATATATTTTGAGAACATAGGCGAAGAAGATACGCAAATATTGCTCAAAATAACACACTATGTTGTAGCTTGCTTGAGGCAGCAGGATGAAAGATTCAGAGGTATAAGCGAGTGAGCACGGGATTCGCGTAAATTTGAGCAGCTAAACTCTACGTGTACAAACCGGTCGGACCACGTGGCCTAAGGGTACATTTAAGCCTACAGTGTGGACAGAAGACTCACAAATTGTAAACTTCCTTGTTTCTTTGTCCACGTACAGATAGTATTTTTCTTGCTGTCAATGTGCGTGTTCTGCACGGTGGCTTGCGGCGTGTGGGAGTGGCTGATCGGGCGGTACTTCCAAGTGTACCTGCCGTGGGACACGCTGGTGCCTGCGGAACCCGCGTCAGGGGCTGTCGTCATCGCCTTCCTCGTCTTCTTCTCCTACGCCATCGTCATGAACACTGTCGTGCCTATATCGCTTTATGTCTCCGTTGAGGTGAGTAAAATCAACCCTACATCGTCCCATTATAGCATATCCTATCCTACTTTTGTAATACTTCAGTCTTTTGATAAGTCAATAATGTAATATGCGACAATACGTAAAGGTATTTTGTTTGTGAAGTAGTAGATTCTCACAGTTTCTACCATAATAAGGCATAGGGATAAAAATTTACAGCCTGCTACTATTAATCTACTTGGAGTTCCTTGTAGGATGTATGTTCCTGATAGTTGCGAATACTCATGCTAAGAAAATAAGTTATATGCCTTGCAGTGAATCAATAACAGGTAGTAGGTACATTTTTATCTTATTGTTATATTGAAGGACACCATGAAGGTTAAGTTAAACAACATGCACAAAGACGTTTGGTCTTTAACAAAGATAATTTTTATTTTAACCGTAAATATAGTGCTAATTAGGTACTTACATATTAAGAAATATTTTAAGGATGTAAAAACATTATTTTTTTCGTTTGTTTTGTACGGTAGACAGCTCATCAAGCTATACATTTTTGTTGCAAACTAGTTATTATTACCAACGCGTAAGATACCCTAGCGTATAGCTTGATGTGCTGTTCACTGTACGTTGTGTTCAGTATTGATCTAGCTATTGTTTATTTTTTTATACACCATGTTCAAAAATAATTTAAGTCCAGATAGCAACAATTTTCCTTGACATACAGTCCACTGATTGACTACTGTTTATACTAGGGACACATAATTCAATAGATATTATCTTGTTTCAGGTTATAAGATTTGCGCAGAGTTTCCTAATAAACTGGGACGAGAAGATGTACTACGAAAAGACTGGTACCGCGGCGAAAGCAAGGACAACTACCTTGAATGAGGAGCTAGGTTCGTTACACTATTGTGTTTCATGTTTCACTAATGTTATTCATTCAAATGTTTTACGCATACTCATTCATTCACTTTGTCAACACAATACAGCCAGTGTCAGACGTCGTTCTTTTACGTTTAATAAAAGAGTTTGATTTGCTAGATTAGCAAATCTAGCTTTTAATAAATAAAGCTTTTGTAGTATTAAAAGCAAGCTATTTGTACGAGTTAATTATGTTGTCATATTAATGATACTACAATGATTTTTAACTAAGATATAGCAAATTCTTAAATTAATTATTTAGTGTAAGTTTCACTCCAACAACCCCTTCTCACTTCCAGGTCAGATCCAATACATATTCTCGGACAAAACGGGTACTCTAACGCAGAACATAATGACGTTCAACAAATGCTCGATCGCGGGCGTCAGCTACGGCGATGTCGTCGACGAGCACACGGGGGAGACCATCGAACTCAACGATGTAAGTGACACAACTCGATACACATTACAAAGAACTATGGACGGACTATTTAAGGAATTCCTATGACGTTACCGGGGCGGAGGAGAATGATATAATGGATGGATTTTGTGTAAACATTGACAGTGGCGAGGTACTAATAGTAGCTCGTTATAGTCAGCTTTATTGTCAGTTGTAAAACCGCCAATAGTCTCTGACATGTTGTAAAGACCACCATACGCGATCGTAGTCAACAGCTTAACAAGGAGGACCACTAAAAGTGAATGAGATGAATGCATCTCATGTGTGCCTTGAGCAAAATTGGACATTGTAATACAAAGTTACGCCACAAGAGCCTACGCGAACAAGTGGTAACGAGGAACTCTCCCTTAATATTATGATTATCCCTTTCTAAATCTCCCTCTTATCTTCCCCCGATCCCCGCGTCTCTGAACGCCGCAGACGTGAACTCTCTTAGATAGTTCGCCTATTGTAGACAATTAGAGAAGCACTGCATAGAGAACTCTTGACAAATCACTCTTGCATGTAGGCATTAGTGAACATCACATATCAGAGTATTTATCAGGTATATCGAGCAGAGAGGGCTTAACTAAGCGTGGCATCGAAATTTTTTTTTATTACAAAAAATAATTAAAAATAATCAAATAATGTCTGTATTTAAATACATTATTTAATTATTTTTGTTGTTCGAGAATTGAGTCCTACGATGAAGACGAATATGAATCCAATCTGTACTGACTTTTTAATATTTGAGTTCTCTCTGTTCTGATTTCTCCAATAAATACTCAATTGTGGCACGATTTTATTTTGCATGAAGTTTGAATTTGCTCTCTACACCAGGTAAAAGTTATTGAGATTGTGATTACGAAAAGTTTGTGATATTTTATATGCAAATGACATTGAAGTGTTTCGCTCTCGCCTCGCTTCGGGGATTAATGTATTGGTGTGGAGAAACGTTACATTTTACATCAACTGGCAAAAAAAAAGTACTGAACCAGGGTTCCTTAGTTATTTTTTTACGAATTATTGACATTTATAATAAATCACACTAATATAATAAATACCTAACATATCTACATACCAGATGATGTCAGATTTAAACTTTCTCAAAGTTAATTGTTCGAATTGATTATGTGAGACCGTGTTTTGTTTTCCAGTTTGTGCATGAATAGTACAGACACAATATCTGATTTTGTTATTATTCTAGCACCGTACTTTACAAACCTTGTCATGTTTTGTTTCACACGACACTACCACCCGCCCACTTACTCTAGCTCTTTGATTTGTACTATTTGCATGTAAACACAGCAGGATTTACTTTTACACTTGGTAGTTAAGACAAGGTTACTAGGGACTTTAAAGTATGAAGTTTTATTGAATCAAGATTGTTCGTTGTTGGAATACAAGATGACTTTCTCTGCTCGATCTAGATAACAGTTATTATTACAATTTATAAGTCCACGATTATCAGTTTTCAATTTACTTTCATTGCACTTTTCTGATAAAATTAATAGAAGGCTGCGTAAAGGCCGAAGACGTAGGTTCCGCGCTGGAAAACGTGATGTGCGTGTTTGATTAAAACGTATAGTAAAAATAACCAAAAACATAAGTTTAAAAACAATAAAGTAAGAGCTAAACAATACTTATAAAAAAAACTTGTAGTTTGACGCTTCGCTATGAAAAAACAGAACCGAATTAAATCCATAATTTGCTGAAATGAAAATGACGTAAACATTTGCGTAAATAAAATGGTTTCTAGCGATTTAAGACATTTTTTTACTAAACCAATGTTATGTTGACTAAGTGCAGAAGAGAATAGCATAGAATTACCTCACCGCACACAAGGAAACATGTGTAATTTAATGACAGGGATATCTTAGACATTTTGGAGTAGGACGTTAGTAGTATGGGTGGTAGGCGCGTGTGTGACGTGTGTGGTGGCGCAGCGGTCGGCGAGTCGCGGGCCCGGTGCGGGCGCGGGCGAGGCGCGGTCGGCTGCGCGCGCGCGGCTGCTGGAGCAGGAGCACGAGGCGGGCCGGTCCACGCCCGGCGCGCGCCGCCCCACCGCCTCCACAGTACGACTCCACCGTACCGATCTACCACTTCCCGCTGCCTTTCTGCTATACCACGACTTAATAGGAAGGACTGTTTTAGGCTTTAGACCTGACGCGTTCGAAGCTGCCGACGGTTTATATAACATGTTTGTTATATAACGTAAAACCTCACGGGTAGTTCAGCCCTAAACTGAACATATTTTCATCCGATACTAAACTTTTTAGAAGTGTTAAATTATAATTATTTTAAAATTTTTCCTACAAAGTTTGTATGTAAATTTAAAACTTATTTTTAAGAGTTATTTCGTTTTTTATAGGTAATTAACACCTCGTATATTATTATTGTTGTATATGAGCTGTTGATAATGATGATGATATTGTTGTATTTATATTCATATTCTGTTACCTGAAAGAGGATTTGGCACAAGTTTCGAGCGCTTGAATTTAAAAATACGAAGTTGCAATAACCAAAGACAACAAACGATAGACGGCAAATGAGTGAGACCGTATACTTTCTGCAATTCAAAAATTTACAAATTAATGTTAAATGTGATACAGTCCTTTCGTACTATTAGGTCAGTGGCTTATAGCTACGTTAATTCGCAATACGATTTCATCGTTTTAAAAACCGAATCAACGTAGTTTTTTCTTTCTAATAATATGCTAGCAACGGCAACGCTTCGTTCGAAGTACGGACTTAATTTGGCTTATAGACAGCGTGAATATAGGTGTTGACTCGTATAGTATATAAACTTAACGTGTACAGAAAAGAAAAATAAGCTTAGTAGTGTTCATATTTATTTTAACAGATTATCGTTGGCGGTCCGTACTTCGTAAGAAAAAACTACGCTCCTTTCAATTTGTAGCTTTCGATGGTATTAGGCTAACGTATTTCCAAATATTATACTTAACCGGCTAGCAACAAGATATATATTCAACTAAGATTGTTTGTAGGTATCTTCTTGTATTTAAGTATGAATGTCTGATCTAAGACCTGTTAGGACTACATAACGAGGCAGCAGTGAAATAAATAAATATTATGCGTTCTTGATTTAATGTAAATTAGGTAGAATCCTGTTTATTTGTTTATTTCTTTGCTGGCTTTTGATCTTCAATGTATATGAATTTAACCCACAATGTTTTATGTACTACGGTACACACTACATTTTAGTATTCTTCCTGAACACTTTACTTATATGGGTTATATACGCTTTGTTTCGTCTAAATAATGGTGTTTATGAATTGTATTTATTAAACATAATTATGTTATACACATATCCAAATATATACACTATTGAAACCTGTTTCTTCGTCTTGCATGTGTCGCTTTGCGTTATGTGTTGTTATTAGGTAGCCTTGTCCGCTTATTAACAATATTAACTGTTTGTAACTTAATTTATATGTAAAAAGTCATCGTTAAACATAAAGTTATAATTCAATGAAATATCATTGAATTTTTGCTTTGTTCATCGTATTGCCTTTTTATCGACAGAAGTCAAGTAACTTATTACAGAAATATATTTTTCTTAAAGAGCTTTTTTTTTGTAGCCTTATCTAGCCCAGTTCAAAAACACAATAAGGGTACCAAGCTGATAGCGTCGTATAGTTGCATGCAATTCATCTCGCTCTTGCATTCCTTCAGTTAAACTGAGCTTATTGTAATCACCATTCAATTTATATTTAACGAAGACTTTTCACAAAACAAGCACCTTCGACCTGACCTAATTGTTGTTTGTTATATAATAGAGCTCGGAGCCGTTGGACTTTTCGTTCAACCCGGAATACGAACCGGAGTTCAAGTTCTTCGACAGCACTCTGCTGGAGGCAGTCAAGCGAGGAGACAGAGAGGTGCACGACTTCTTCCGTCTGCTCGCGCTCTGCCACACCGTCATGCCCGAGCAGAAGAATGGCCGGCTAGAGTACCAGGTAATTAATGTTGTATGCGGCTGTCAAGACGTATTGACGCAGCGGCGCAGGCGACGCTAAGCGCCGCAGATAAAGGCATGTTACAATATCGCGCGCGCCGTATATAAAATATGATGATATTAATGGCTTGGAAGTCAACGTAAGTAACAAACAGATTGAATTGTCAACTAGCGTTAAGCTGTCAGTTCGAGAATTAGGAGCAATTTTTTTTTTATACTTGTACAGTTTGAGATGGTAGGCCCAAATTTGATAAATTCATTATTAATGAAAATCACCATACGATGATATATCTCCTCTTGTATAATTTATGTACTGAAAATTTTCGTTGTGATCATGTTCCTAAATTAATTTTATTTTCTTTGTTGTAGGCGCAATCTCCAGATGAGTCTGCGCTGGTCTCAGCGGCCAGAAACTTCGGATTTGTGTTCAGAGCACGTTCGCCTAATAGTATTACTATAGAAGTAATGGGTAAGCAAGAGGTAAGTACACTAATATACATCTTATTAACAACTGATCTGTAAAAGAGACTTTATTAAAAAATATTTAATTGACAGGAACGATAATATAACACAAAATCTCTACATAATATAGGTAGGTGCAGGTATTAAGTTTACTAATTCATCTAATGACGTTTATATTACATTAAACATCATTATTATCAGATCAACAGATTTTAAAGTACTTAAGTCGTCGATGTTATTATGTCAAGTGTTTATTAGCTAAAAATATAATGTTTTTTATCTATATATATTTAATGTTGTTCATTTAATCGCTTACAGATCAGTTGGTAAAATTGATATCTATTATTATTTATAGAATAACACTAATAGTATTAATGTGTTTATATTTTTGTTTCAGGAGTATGAGTTGTTATGTATATTAGATTTTAATAATGTTAGGAAAAGAATGTCCGTGATATTGAGGAAGGATGGTGAAATTAGGCTATATACTAAAGGTGCTGATAATGTAATATACGAGAGATTAAAACCTGGAAGTCAATCGGAAGTCAAATCAAGAACGCAGGAGCATTTAAATGTAAGTATTTCTTTTTTATAGTGACACATGAAATTACTGAATGAAGCTTTGCGCATACTTACGCGAATACCACGCGGGAAATGACGAGATGGAAGATTTAGAAGCGACGCGAGAGAGCGGATACAAGATATAATTTTGCTGTGTTCCGTCTGAAAATTCACGTCAGTTTAAACAAAGCTTACGAGGAGCGTAAAGTTTGAACACCGGTGAGAGCACTGTCAGCAAAAATCTCATTGTGAGACTTTCCCCAGTTTGGTTAGGACATTGCAGGCTGAATCACCTGTTTGTCCGAAAAGAAAGATGATTCCGTGCTTCCTATCTAGTCGTTACATGAGCCAAGTCAGTGGCCTTTAGCGCCTCTACAACACTGACACCAGGGTTTGTGAGGTCGGTTGTCGACCTTACAACCCACACGATGATGATGATGAGTGCAGTTCAATCTCAATTTTTAAAGTTTCGTAAACTAATCCAACATTAAACCTTTTAGAAATTCGCTGGCGAGGGTCTACGAACACTGGCACTAGCATGGAGACCGTTAGACGAGCGAGGCTTCATCGAGTGGAAGCGGCGCCACCAGCAAGCCGCGCTCGCACTGCACGACCGCGACGAGCAGCTGGACGCGATCTACGAGGAGATCGAGACGGACCTGCTGCTCTTAGGTTACTATCACTGCACATAGGACATGGTGTGAGCGAGGCTTCATGAGTGGAAGCGGCGCCACCAGCAAGCCGCGCTCGCACTGCACGACCGCGACGAGCAGCTGGACGCGATCTACGAGGAGATCGAGACGGACCTGCTGCTCTTAGGTTACTATCACTGCACATAGGACATGGTGTGAGCGAGGCTTCATGAGTGGAAGCGGCGCCACCAGCAAGCCGCGCTCGCACTGCACGACCGCGACGAGCAGCTGGACGCGATCTACGAGGAGATCGAGACGGACCTGCTGCTCTTAGGTTACTATCACTGCACATAGGACATGGTGTGAGCGAGGCTTCATGAGTGGAAGCGGCGCCACCAGCAAGCCGCGCTCGCACTGCACGACCGCGACGAGCAGCTGGACGCGATCTACGAGGAGATCGAGACGGACCTGCTGCTCTT
This sequence comes from Carpatolechia fugitivella, assembly GCA_951230895.1. Lineage (NCBI taxonomy): Eukaryota > Metazoa > Arthropoda > Insecta > Lepidoptera > Gelechiidae > Carpatolechia > Carpatolechia fugitivella. Next base: position 6,751,164 of record OX579660.1, read on the forward strand.
AGGTTACTATCACTGCACATAGGACATGGTGTGAGCGAGGCTTCATGAGTGGAAGCGGCGCCACCAGCAAGCCGCGCTCGCACTGCACGACCGCGACGAGCAGCTGGACGCGATCTACGAGGAGATCGAGACGGACCTGCTGCTCTTAGGTTACTATCACTGCACATAGGACATGGTGTGAGCGAGGCTTCATGAGTGGAAGCGGCGCCACCAGCAAGCCGCGCTCGCACTGCACGACCGCGACGAGCAGCTGGACGCGATCTACGAGGAGATCGAGACGGACCTGCTGCTCTTAGGTTACTATCACTGCACATAGGACATGGTGTGAGCGAGGCTTCATGAGTGGAAGCGGCGCCACCAGCAAGCCGCGCTCGCACTGCACGACCGCGACGAGCAGCTGGACGCGATCTACGAGGAGATCGAGACGGACCTGCTGCTCTTAGGTTACTATCACTGCACATAGGACATGGTGTGAGCGAGGCTTCATGAGTGGAAGCGGCGCCACCAGCAAGCCGCGCTCGCACTGCACGACCGCGACGAGCAGCTGGACGCGATCTACGAGGAGATCGAGACGGACCTGCTGCTCTTAGGTTACTATCACTGCACATAGGACATGGTGTGAGCGAGGCTTCATGAGTGGAAGCGGCGCCACCAGCAAGCCGCGCTCGCACTGCACGACCGCGACGAGCAGCTGGACGCGATCTACGAGGAGATCGAGACGGACCTGCTGCTCTTAGGTTACTATCACTGCACATAGGACATGGTGTGAGCGAGGATTCATGACTGGAAGCGGCGCCATCAGCAAGCATCGTGTGTTTCTCCCCTTTAGGGACTATATTTCTAAAAATCCCTTAGCGCATGTATATCTCGAAGGAAAAACCTACTGTCCAAATTTCCAGTTTCTAGGCTCAATAGTTTCGGGTGAGTCGGCTAGTCTCTCCTTTTATATAAGGTGTAAATAAATTAGCTGACACTATTTTAAAGGATGAACCTACCCATGAAACTGAACAACTTTCCCCAAAAAACATAGGCTGTCGGACGACAAAAAAAAGTTGTCCCTTTCATACAAAACCGCGCGGCCAGCTAATCGATTTACTATGGAAGATGCATATTTTTTTCGTCCGACAGCCTGTTTCTTGGGGAAAGTTGTTCAGTTTCATGGGTAGGTTCATCCTTTAAAATAGTGTCAGCTAATTTATTTACACCCTGTATAATATTAAACAATCCACATGTGCGTTACAAGCGAGGAGTTATCGAGAAGTATTGGCGCGAGTTTCTTCTTTCGTGATCCAATGCTGGACTAAAACCTGACCCCGTCAGCTATTATTAGATAGATATTAAGTATCGAAACATTAGATTAGTATTTTTGTTTTAGGAGTCACAGCGATAGAAGATAAGTTACAAGACGGAGTACCGGAGACGATAGCAAATCTCAGCATGGCTGGAATAAAGATCTGGGTTTTAACAGGAGACAAACAAGGTAATTACACCATACTATAGTAGAATCAATAAATTTGATTAGAAATAGAAATAAATTGGGGCGCATAAACTACATCAGAAATGGGATATTAGTTTTAAGAATAAAAGCAGATGCATAGTCTTATGGTTGGACGACATGATTATACACACATCAGTTATGTTTAGCGTCGTTGTGTCTAAGACAGACCATGCTGCAGTTTCCAAGATCTAGCTTATGTAAGAAGACGTATAAGGTGAAAAACAGAACAGAGTGAAGTTTTTGAACATCGCATAGAACTCTTATGAATCATAAATTTCTGCGCCAGACTATGTAACACGGTTAACGAATATTCCAGAAACGGCAATAAACATCGGCTACTCGTGTCAGTTGCTGACGGACGATATGGCCGAAGTGTTCGTGGTCGACGGCGTGACGCACGACGACGTCGACAAGCAGCTGTCCAAGTGCAAGGACAGCATACGGGTCGTCAACACCTTCCTGCCGCACGGTGCGTGTCTAGGGTGACAGTAATACGATATACGAGCATACACAGCCGTCCTGGGTTCTATTAACTTTGTAATTGTAAATAAAAATTAATTGACTGAGGTGCCTCCACTGAGTGCAACACTCGTTTTAGAATATATCAAACATTCGAAGACGTCGATAGTTTCCGTTTTCATGTCATCCATTTCTATTATTCAGTGACAACAACGTTTGCGAGCAAGAAAAAAACGCGCTCACGCATCATTGCCGCATGCCTTAATTATAGCAATTTTTTTTTAAGGAATGGATTCTGAAAGACAATATCACGTCGGTCTTTATTCATTCATTCATCGTGTGTATGAGCTGTTCATGATGATGATGATTTATCGTGTGACGGCTGGCGCCATCTGTTGATGAGTTGATCTGTTGTTTGTTGTTGAATTTGAGTGAATTTATCCTCAGGGCCGGAGCCCCGCGGCGGGGCGGGGGCGGGGGGGTCGGAGGCGCTGAACGGCGGCGCGGCGCCGCGCGCGTCCCCCGGCCGCGCCGCCAACGTGAAGCTGAACGCGCCCGCCGTGTCCGTCGTCACATTTAGGTGGGAACATAACACAATTCCACACAGGTAGAGAGACAAAGAGCTATTGTTATCACGCCACGCCTGCCTCTCCTCATGCATCTCTTGTGCCGTGTTGTGCCCGTGTCGTCACGACTTCAGTAGCCGGTCGCTGTGTCGGAGTGGGGTCTGGTTGATGACGAGTGTTTTGTTGGTTGAAGATTACAGTACAACTTAATTTATTTTTAATTAAACTCGTAAGCAAGAGACGAACCTTGCTCTGCGACTTTAGTCTGATCATCACCTTTATTCAGTGTAAGCTCGACGAGTCCCTCGGTGGGAACGTGTATAAGCAAATAATAATTGACCAGACTCCATTCTCAAGAGTGCAGCAGCGTATACGGCAACTTTGCATTACTTCGCCTCTGATTTCTTTCATTGTTTTAATATTAAATCACAATCTTACAACCCGAGCACTATATTTGGCTCTACTTTTATGTTATTAATTTCTTTAACAATAAAACACAAATTGAGATTCAAGGGTGAACATATACCATATGTTGCTGATATTTAAAAAAGTATATACAAATAATTTATTTTATATATTTAAAAATAAATCAAACATCAATTAGTTGAAAGAAAACTCAATAATAAATTGTGTTTTAGTCAGTATTTATCGTGTGAGTAAATTTAGATATATTTTTTTTTGTGTCATATTTATATCAAATAGCCAATGAACTACAATAGTCAAGAAGTGTAACCGCCTAGCAAAGTCCTAGCGGGCTTACATAACAATTAATTTTGACAGACGATGACGACAGACAGACAGATGATGTCGCTGCTGTACATTGAAGCTTACTTTCGACGTTCTTACAAACGAGTCATATAAAACATGTTTGTACCGCGTATTCGAATGTGGTATGGTATAGATTTTTCCCCGGCTTCTTTGGTGGGGTCAAGTTTGAAGCGTAGTTACGTTTCTTGACTATAGATAATTCGTTGCAAATAGCTTATATAAATGTCAATGTATTTACAGCTTTATTTTCAAATTATCTCCTATGTTCAGAGTTAATAAATCATTATAAGATTATTTCAAGGAAAATAGTTGAAGCTTTCATCTTGTGCTACCATATTTTCAATGAGAGCGCCTGTCAGTGTCAAGGACATAAAGAAAAAACAAAAATAATAAAAAAACATATATACCAGTTAGGTGCTTATTTATTTGTTACACATCTGTTACTTGTCTTAATATAAACTGTGCAAACTGAAGTGGTATCGATACACTATCGTACTAACTCCACCGTGTGTTTCCAACACCTCTTTATTTGTATGTACACAGCCCGAGAGCTCTTTCTCTCTCTAACCTGTTAATCTCTCTCTATCTAACCCATCACCTAGATGATAGACCCTTTAGGCATTCATTCACACACATCCTAATACTTGGTTCGGTCGCGAATTTCTCAACTGAAAAATTAATACAAATTGTTTTGAAGTTCCACCAATGCCGCTGGATTGGCTTTGTTTATGTGTATCTTTTCTCTAATATACGAATTAAGTAGACATAAGGCGTAGACAAAGTTAAATCGGTGTCACGCATCTTACACCTTCTGTTTAATGGCACTTCTTATCATGGATTCGCGATTGAACTATTTAAATACAACCTAAATCGCATTTTTCAATTACAGCTAAACTAGTCAACAATTTTCTCTTCCACGGTCCCTTTAGGTGTGAATGATACACACTGCTTGTATTGCGAAATTCGTGCTGTGTGAAGTGTTGTCATACTTTCAATAGTAATAATCATTTTGGCTTTATGAAGCTAGTGTAATGTCTTGAGCTTGTGATAACGGAGACACCGAGCCGACTTTTATTTGATTGCGACCATACTGAAGCAATACTAATTTTGCCAGCGTCATACGCTTTATTATGTTGCAAAATCTCTTGTGTCTAAAATAGTACTAAAAGAAAATTCAGATTTCACTTCTATTATATGATCTCTTTTTTCAATGAGTCGACAATAGTAAATTAAATCGAAATAAAATCGAAACTCTCTGAGAAATGTTATAATATTGACACCCTATCATACTTACTTATTTCATCCGAGAGAATAATACAAAAATTAAAGTCCATTGTACACGATTGACAATGTGCGGAGTGGCCTAATTCCAGCAACGAGTACATAGCGGACGGCGCGCCGTACACGGCGGGCTCGCACGCGGCCGATACCAACGACGACTCCAACGGGTTCGCCATCGTCATCAACGGACACTCGCTCGTGCACTGCCTACATCCGAAGCTGGAGGACAAGTGAGTATATCGACCAAAACATCTGTTAGTTTGTTCTTTATCAGTTCTTTGGCACTATACAACCTGATAGGGGACACTATTCCCTCCTTAAAAGTTGTCCCTATCTACTTCATTTACATTTACCTCTCGTGACAATATTGTAATATTTTTTCTTTACATTAGTCCTATTTATCTTGCAAATCGTCTTTTGTTCTCAGCGGATGTTTATACTTCTTCTTCAACCCACACGGTTGTAAGCTCGACAACCGATAAACGACCGACTGACTTGTTGTTTTTATCGTAATTTTCTGTCCTCTTGTAAATATTTAGTCGCTGAATCAATACTGACGGCTCCGTAGCCCAGGTGGTAGTGTATCTGCCTCCGACGCATAGGGTCGCGGGTTCGAATCCCGCCCAGGGCAAACGTTCGTGTGATGAGCACTTGTGTTTGCCTTGTGTCTGGTTGTTGTTGTTTATCTATATAAGTATGTATTTATCTATTTATGTAATGTATATCAGCTGGCTGATAACCATAGTACAAGCTTTGCTTAGTTTGGGATCAGATGGCCGTGTGTGAAGATGTCCCACATATTTTTTTTAATGTAACTTATCGATTTCCTATATCATCAGGTTCTTAGAAGTAGTAATGCAGTGTCGGTCGGTGATCTGCTGCCGAGTGACTCCGCTGCAAAAGGCAATGGTTGTGGAACTCATCAAGAAGAGCAGGAAAGCAGTCACGCTAGCCATTGGGGACGGGGCCAATGACGTCTCAATGATCAAAGGTCAGTACAGCAATCAATATCACACTAATATTATAAATGTAAGAATGTATTTGGATGTTTGTTTCGCCTTCACGCTTAAAGTACTTGACGGATTTGAATGCAAAATGCAAACGGTAAAAAAAAAAAGTGCGTTTTACCGCACAGCCTTCGTAAGTTCAATTTTCGAGCGTATTGATACGGTAAGGTGTATTGAGAAAAAAATTAAAGTTTACTTGAATTCAAAATAGAGTTACACAAAATCTAAAAACAATACTGTTTTTGTTGATTAAAAATGAATCAGTCATGATATTCGGATCGCGGTATAAATAATAAAATCGTATCTACATTTTCCTACGAACTAAATTATCATTTAACACATTCAGGAACATTTTATGAGCCGTTATCATTTTTAGTGAAAAATTAATTAAAAAATAAAATGTTGACTTGCTTTTGTTTGACACAGCTGCCCACATCGGCGTCGGGATCTCAGGTCAAGAGGGCATGCAAGCCGTACTAGCATCGGACTACTCGATAGCGCAGTTCCGCTTCCTGCAGCGGCTGCTCTTAGTGCACGGTCGCTGGTCCTACTACCGCATGTGCAAGTTCCTCAGATACTTCTTTTACAAGAATTTCGCGTTTACCGTGTGCCACTTCTGGTTCGCGTTCTTCTGTGGGTTCAGTGCGCAGGTTAGTGTTGTATTGTATTGCTATGAATTATTTTGTCGATTAGATATTAAGATGTCATCATCATTAACAGCTCATATACGTCCCTACCGAGGGGCTCGAGCGGTCGAGCCTACCCTGAATTAGGGCGATAAGGCCTTAGTTGACCACGCTGGCCCAGTGCGGGTTGGTCGACTTCACACACAACCTTTGAATTTTCTTCGCACGAGTGTGCAGGTTTCATCACGATGTTTTCCTTCACCGTAAGAGCTTCGAATAAACGTACGTATAAATTCGAAATGCGAAAAAACATTGGTATCTGGTGGAGATCGAACCCGCGTCTCCCGGACGGAAGACAGCGGCCCTAGCCGCTAGACCACCGACGCTCTTCTCGCTCGATAATAAGATGTATTCATCATTATCTCAGCTGAAGGCCGTCTACGGCTAAACAAAGGCTGATTTCCAGATCTTTTCTCTTTAAATGTATTGTTATTAAAGTATTCCCAAAGATATGTTTTGAAGCTTTATCATAAACATGATAACGTACGAATTTATCTTTTTGACGGTTAAGTGAAAGCGCCGATTTTTAGCATTGCAGTTACAATTTTATTCGATCACGAAATCGATAAATTTGTACTATACGTCACTACGTCTACTCCACTGAGTTAGGTATTATTCTGTACGGTATTTAAAAATTACACATCAAGATGCCTTTCTTATTCCATTCAGATTTAACAAACCGAACTCATTTGTCCAATAGACGGTGTTCGACGAGATGTTCATCTCTGTATACAATCTGTTCTACACGTCACTGCCAGTGCTAGCTCTGGGCGTGTTCGAGCAAGACGTGTCCGACACAACCTCGCTGCAGTTCCCCAAACTATACGCGCCCGGACACACGAGCCAACTGTTCAACAAGACGGAGTTCATCAAGTCCACGCTACACGGCTGCTTCACCAGCCTCGTGCTGTTCCTGATACCTTACGGTGAGTGTGTGTGACACGTGTCAAACTATACGCACACGAGCCAACTGTTCAACAAGACGGAGTTCATCAAGTCCACGCTACACGGCTGCTTCACCAGCCTCGTGCTGTTCCTGATACCTTACGGTGAGTGTGTGTGACACGTGTCAAACTATACGCACACGAGCCAACTGTTCAACAAGACGGAGTTCATCAAGTCCACGCTACACGGCTGCTTCACCAGCCTCGTGCTGTTCCTGATACCTTACGGTGAGTGTGTGTGACACGTGTCAAACTATACGCACACGAGCCAACTGTTCAACAAGACGGAGTTCATCAAGTCCACGCTACACGGCTGCTTCACCAGCCTCGTGCTGTTCCTGATACCTTACGGTGAGTGTGTGTGACACGTGTCATACTATACGCACACGAGCCAACTGTTCAACAAGACGGAGTTCATCAAGTCCACGCTACACGGCTGCTTCACCAGCCTCGTGCTGTTCCTGATACCTTACGGTGAGTGTGTGTGACACGTGTCATACTATACGCACACGAGCCAACTGTTCAACAAGACGGAGTTCATCAAGTCCACGCTACACGGCTGCTTCACCAGCCTCGTGCTGTTCCTGATAACTTACGGTGAGTGTGTGTGACACGTGTCAAACTATACGCACACGAGCGAACACAACAAGACGGAGTTCATCAAGTCCACGCTACACGGCTGCATCACCAGCCTCGTGCTGTTCCTGATACCTTACGGTGAGTGTGTGTGACACGTGTCAAACTATACGCACACGAGCCAACTGTTCAACAAGACGGAGTTCATCAAGTCCACGCTACACGGCTGCTTCACCAGCCTCGTGCTGTTCCTGATACCTTACGGTGAGTGTGTGTGACACGTGTCATACTATACGCACACGAGCCAACACAACAAGACGGAGTTCATCAAGTCCACACAACACGTGAGACACGTGTCCAAAATAATTCCTATTGATTAGTCCAAAACATAGTTAATTACAGTACGAGAAAGTCTGCGAATTCGTATCTGGAGAGCGTTCCAAAACGCTCGCACGAGGGCATGTGAAACAGGCTGCTAATAAGTAATCACTCTATTAGTTTCGGAACGCATTCCTATTCTTACAGTCTTAAACAACAGTCTGCGTTATTTTGTTTGTGACCATCGCCCCAAATTCTTACAATATGTTTTGTTACAGGTACATACAAGGATGGTTTGGCGCCAGACGGGAAGATACTATCAGACCACATGTTATTAGGAAGCGTAGTTGCTACTATATTAATTATTGACAATACTACACAGGTGAGTGTTTATTTATACTTGTTAACATCAAAAGTCTATCGGTTGGAGTACTTAAGTTAGCCATCCAGGAAAAGCTTTTTTATAGAAGCTATTTAAAATTAAAGGGCTGAGTGCAATATCCTCTCACGTCGCAGTTGTCTGACTGAGCCTATATTTACCCAATCCTTTCTTATCTTTAGTAATATACTGTCAAGTATGGCGGTTATGAAGATCCAGATTATAACGCAAGCTTAGTTAATTTTGTGAATCCAACTGAAAATTATACGTTCGGGTACCCAATAACCATGACCCGTCAATTAAAACTTATTTAAAACAAAATATTTGTTTATCCAGATCGCGCTAGACACGACATACTGGACGGTGTTCAACCACATCACGATCTGGGGCTCGTTAGTGTCATACTTCGTGCTAGACTACTTCTACAACTACGTGATCGGCGGTCGGTACGTGGGCTCGCTCACGGTGGCGCTCACGCAAGCTACGTTCTGGTTCACGGCTGTGCTCACGGTAAGATATCACCTGCCATCACGACTAGTGACTACTCCTACAACTACGTGATCGACGGCAGGTACGTCGGCCGGCATGTTCACGGTCGCGAAAGAAGTTATAGTAATTTTGATAAAAATACTGTAGCACTTGAATGCCAAACTTCAAATGATTGTTATTTCAATCCTAAAAAACTGAACTGAGATTTTCAATATCTCAGTAATGATAAGATCATATCCATACATCTACACATTCTAGAAAGAGGATTGAAAGGTAAGTTCGCTTAATAATAATTTTATTGGTAGGTGTATAATGCGGAGATTGATGTTGAGTCACCGACAGGTGGCGGTGAACAAACTGTCTTAATTTTTAGATCGCGGTATAGAGATTTTTTCTAATTACATGACCCCCCAACGAAGCCTTTGTTATAATATACACTTATACACTTATACCATAAAAAGAGTGTTTCATTTACCTAGCTATCACTCGGGGACTAGGTTCGTTCATGGTCCTTCGAGCCGGATCAGTTTTCCGGAGGGCACTTAGGGTTTAGTGCAGGTTTTTTTTTGGTGGTGAAAACCCACGGGCAGTGGATCGCTGTCGCAAACGTGGGAGGTTGCAGACCAGCTGCGGAGCTGGTGCTGAGGATCGACAGGGAGGAGCCTTGTCAGGATAAAGACGGCGCTGGGAGTGACGCTGTCAAGCGCAGAGGGTGCTGAGGATCGACAGGGAGGAGCCTTGTCAGGATAAAGACGGCGCTGGGAGTGACGCTGTCAAGCGCAGAGGTTTACCCATATTGAAGCATATCCTCTTTGATTGGAGGAGGAACAGGAGGGCTACATACATACAGCTGGAGGAACAGGAGGACGATATGCAGCTGAGTGATGTGTGATTAAATCTATTTCAGTGTTCTGGAAAACCGTGAGTACATTTAACCAAGTGGAAAATTGAACTTTATTACTGAGAAGACTTTAACTTAGAATAATTTTAGGACTTAGAATAATTATTCTAAGTCCTAAAATTATAAAAAAAAAAAACGGTAAAAACGAAGGTACGGGGACCTATGCCCAATTTCGGTCAGAGTTAAAAGGCGGTAAAAACACTTAAAAAAAATCTTGCTTTTTTTATATTGGGTTGGGACTTAGTATTTTATGCCGTTTTTAAACTTGGAATTTTATTTGAAAAATTCTATTAGGCGGAGACTTTACAATTTATTCTGTCTTTTTATATGAACTTGTCATTTCTATTTATTTCGGATTTTTTAAAAGGATTTGTTGAAAAAATATTTAAAATGTCTACCGAGGAAATTGATTCAGGGACAGATAACTTGCTGCAGTTTCAAGAGGAAACAAGTCTCCGTATTAGCAAGGCACAAATAAATTTTAATAAATCTCCCAAAGAGCGGCTTACAAAAGCCTACGGTGAAAGCCGTTTGGAAACACTTGAACAGATGTGGATTAAATTCATGGATGGTCATTCGGATTTGTTACGAAAAGCACCGCGTAAAGAGTTTAGGAAAACAAACTATTACTTGGAAGATCAGTATGAAAAGACGGAAGAAACGTACATTAATTATAAATGTCAACTTAAGCAAATGTTGAGTTCATTTCGGGAATTTAAAAATGACGAAAACAAAATATGTGATAAACAGGTTAAGTTGCCCAAAATTAATGTACCTACATTTTCGGGAAAATACTCTGAGTGGAACACGTTCCGTGACTTATTCATGTCTTTAATACACAATCATAGTGATATAGATGATGTTCATAAGTTACATTACCTAAAAGGTTATTTGTCTGGTGAGGCGGAGCAATTGTTGCGGCATATTCCTGTTGCCAAGGATAATTATCAGAGATGCTGGAATATGCTAGAGGAAAGGTTTAACAATAAGAAATACATTTGTAATTTTATTTTGAAAAGATTGTTTAGCCAAAAAACACTTCTGAATGAATCGCCTAATGGCCTAAAGGATTTGATTGATACAACTAATGATTGTTTATCATCTTTAAAAAATATAGGCGTGGACGTTGAGAGTTGGGATGTGATTATAAATTATATTCTAACTTTGAAATTGGACCCGGAAACTAGAAGGCAGTGGGAGTTCAGTGTAACGAGTAACAGTACAGGTGATGAACTGCCTACTTTTGTCGAATTTAAAGAATTTTTGACTAATCGCTATCGCGCTATGGAATTTCTGCCTCCGGATAGTAGTAATAAATTCAGATTTAATAAACCGAGTTTCCATCCCAACAATCAACAAACCACTCCATTGCGATCATTTCACACAACAAATTTGTCCTGTTCATATTGTTCAGAAGAGCATAAGATTGGTTCCTGTCTTAAATTCTCTAAGGAACCAGTAGACTCGCGGCGCAATTTTGTAGCAACCAACAACATTTGTTTTTGCTGCTTGGGTAGTAATCACTCTGCCAGATTCTGTAGATATAATGTGAGATGCCGTATCTGCAAAGGCAAGCATCACACGCTATTACATCCCACGGGTGATAGTGGTAAGGATTTTAATAAGAACATTACAGGAAACCTGATTAATTCGGGTTTTGTTGGTCCTTCGAGCCGGATAGGAGATGAAGCAGCTCCTACAACTTCGGAGCCGATTGTCACTTGTTTTTCATCAAATGACAATCAGGTTTTGCTAGCCACGGCTCTGGTTAAAGCCAAGGCTAAAACTGGTGAACTTTTTATGGTTCGAGCCCTTTTGGATCAAGGCTCACAGGCATCATTTGTGACTGAAGCGGTTGTTCAGTCACTTGGTTTGAAAAAATCTCCTATAATCAGTAAGATTTTAGGAGTAGGTGGAGAAAACGGTTTGGTTTGTAAGGCTATGGTTAACATGGATATATCATCACGTTTTGATCCCAAGGTGGTCGTCAATGTGAAGGCCTATGTTTTAACATCCATCACCTCTCTTATTCCGTCTTATAAGATTGGGCCAGTGGATTGGGATGAACTTGCTAAGACGATTCTTGCAGACCCAGAGTATCATACGCCTAATCGTATAGATATTCTGTTGGGGGCTGAGGTATACAGCCAAGTAATCCAACAAGGAGTAAAAAAAGGGCCGCTTGGTTCACCAATGGCACAATCTACAATGTTTGGATGGATTCTGTCTGGTGCGGTTAATCAATCAACCAAGCATACCAAGGAAATACGAGTCATGCATTGTCAGGTAGATGAAAATCATCTATTGAAAAGGTTTTGGGAACTTGAAGCTGATGCAGAGTTACCAAAGGAAAAGTCGTTGAATGATGACGACAAATATTGTGAAGAGCTTTTTAAAGGAACGACTCAAAGAGATGAGGGTGGTCGTTATATTGTGCGTCTTCCTTTCAAAAGTGAACAACCCGAGGTCACCAATTCTTTCAAAATTGCTGAAAAAAGATTATATTCGATAGAAAGGCGTTTAAATAATGACCTAGATTTAAAAAAGAAATATGGGGATGTGATAAACGAGTACGTAGAACTCGGTCACATGGAGTTAGTACCTGATGATGAAATTGTGAATCCAAATGCAATTTATTTGCCTCATCATGCAGTCGTGCGTGAAAATAGGGACACGACTAAGGTTAGGGTGGTTTTTGATGCTTCTTGCAAGGGAAGCAATCAAAAATCACTAAATGATAATCTCCATATTGGACCGCGTTTGCAGCCAGAGCTGCGACATACTATAATGCGGTGGAGGCTTTCGCCAATTTGTTTGACAGCCGACATAGTAAAAATGTACAGGCAGATAAAGGTCGCTGACGAGAATGTTGATTTCCAAAGAATTCTTTGGAGGGAGGACAGTAAGTCAAGGATTCAACATTATCGCATGTTAAGAGTGACATTTGGGGTGGCATCAGCACCTTATTTTGCGGTGAAGTCTCTGCAGCAGACGGCTGTGGACGACGGAAAGGAGTATCCAATGGCTGCAGAGCGGGTCATAAACTCATTTTATGTGGACGATCTATTAACAGGCTGCCAAACTAAGGAAGAAGGAATCAAGCTATACAAAGAAATGAATGATCTGTTAGGTAAAGCAGGATTTGAGATATCAAAATGGACAAGTAATGATGAGGAGTTTTTGAAAGCCATGAAAGAAAGTGAAAACGAAGATGAAAAAAGAGTTGTAAAGGATGGGCTCAAAATAAAGGAAGATGAAGTTATGAAAATAGTTGGGCTTACCTGGAAACGTAACGAAGATTCCTTTCGTTATGTCGTGGATCTGCCTTCTCTGAAAGAAAAGGTTGTTACAAAGAGAAAGATCATTTCGGACATTTCCCGCTTCTATGATCCCATTGGTTGGGCAGGCCCCAGTATTATAGTACCAAAAATTATAATACAAAAGCTTTGGTTAGCTGGCCTAGACTGGGACGAAGCGGTGCCCAAAGAAATACTCGAGGAATGGCTTACCTATCGAGAAGAATTAAAAGTCCTTGAAAATATTTCCATACCTCGTTGGATTGGTGTTAAGACTGACGATAAAGTCATAGAGCTTCATGGTTTCAGCGATGCATCTAAAGTAGCGTACGCTGCTGTCGTTTACTCCCGGGTAGTCGATGCAGAAGGTAATATTCATATTGCTTTAATTTCTTCAAAAACCAAAGTTGCTCCAGTGAAACAAGTATCAATTCCTAGATTGGAATTGTGTGGTGCTGTTTTGTTAACGAAGTTGTTGATGGAGGTTGCAGCGGTTATAAAAGTTGACAAAGCTAATTTGCATGCCTGGACTGATTCTACCGTGGTTCTGGCATGGCTGAACAACCACCCGAATCGATGGAAAGTATTTGTCGCCAATCGTGTCTCAGAGATTTTAACTCATTTAGACTCTCATAACTGGTCGCATGTTACTTCAAAGCAGAATCCTGCTGACATGGCTTCCAGAGGATTACGCCCCTCTGAACTTTTAAACGATCAGATGTGGTTTAAGGGACCTGATTTCTTACATGCAGAGGAAATAATTTATCAAAGATCAAGGGAGGAAATAAAAAGAGAAGAATCAAATCTCGTCAATAAAGAGAGGGTAATTCAAAGGTCTTTTCACACAACTGTGAAACCTCAGTGGGACAAGTTTTCGTCTTTGACACGTTTGGTTCGGGTTGTGGCTTACTGCAGACGGTTCTTGTATAATACAAAGAACAAAAGTAATAAAAGAAGTGGTTTTTTAACTACAGAAGAGTTGAAAGATACGTTGATGGTTATTATAAAACAAGATCAGGCTGAGAATTTTGAAAACGATATTGCCATTGTTAAAAAGGGTGCAACTTTGCCAAAGAGTAGCAGTTTGCGATTCCTAAATCCTTATTTAGATAATGAGGGCGTGTTGCGGGTTGGAGGCAGGCTTGCTCATTCTCAGTTGGACAGGAATCGGAAACATCCAATTTTAATGCGAAAGGATTCGCATTTATCTTACTTGATTGTGGCTAATGCGCATAAGCAGACACTTCATGGGGGACCGCAACTGATGTTGTGTTGTTTGCAAGCCAAATATTGGATATTAGGGGCTAAGCAGTTAGTAAAGGCTTGTTTTCGAAATTGTGTAACTTGTGCAAGGAATGCTGGTATTATACGATCACAATTGATGGGACAATTGCCTTCGGCACGTGTGACTCCTATGAGGGCTTTTAAGAATAGTGGAGTGGATTATGCGGGGCCAATTCAAGTACGGACGGCCAAGGGCCGAGGACATAAATCGCAGAAAGCATATATATGCTTGTTTGTGTGCATGGCGACGCGTGCGGTGCACCTTGAGGTGGTGACGGAACTTACAACTGAAGGTTTTTTGCAAGCTTTCAAGCGGTTTGTTGCAAGGAGGGGGTATTGTTCGGATATTTGGAGCGATAATGGCACAAACTTTATTGGCGCAGCTAGCGAACTTAAAAAATTGTTTATCGCTGAGAAAAAATCAATGCTAGACGAGGTAGCAGAGGCTCTTGCAACAAACGGCGTTAATTGGCATTTCATCCCTTCAAGGTCCCCAAATTTTGGTGGCCTTTGGGAAGCAGGGGTGAAGTCTGTTAAACATCACCTGAAACGGGTTATTGGTCAATCTACACTGACATTTGAAGAAATGTCAACAGTTCTGGCACAAGTAGAAGCATGCCTGAACTCAAGGCCACTGTCGTCACTTCCTTCTGATGAGAATGGTGAGGTATCGGTTCTCACACCGGGCCATTTTCTCGTTGGAGAATCATTGATTTCTCCACCAGAAAGAAATTATGAATCTGCTAACGTAGGATCCTTAAGAAGATGGCAGTATACACAGAAAATATTGCAGGACTTTTGGCGACAATGGTCTCAGGAGTACCTTATTAAATTTTATCATAGATATAAATGGTCTTCTTTGGGTCCACAGCCAAAAATAGGTGATGTTGTCGTAATAAAAGAGGATGGGCTACCACCATGCCAATGGATGTATGGCAGGGTGATTCAGACCCATCCAGGCTTGGACGATGTTGTACGTGTTGTGACCTTGAAAGTTAAGAACGGTACTTTGAAAAGACCAGTGACCAAATTATGCCTTCTACCAATATCGGAATGAATTTTTGATACATTTATGTTTTACTTTATTTACAGTTAATTTCCGTGGTTAGTTATGAATGAGGGTCATGTTTTATTTTATTATTGTTATAGTATGGTGTTCTATTTAACTCAGTCTAAAAACTCAGTATATAATGGCTTAAATGTACAACTTTAAGTTAAGATTCTTTATGTTTTGTTCTATCTTTGGTTATGGTAGGCGGTTTTTTGTTTTTTGTAAAGGACAATTGTCACTTTGTCCTTGGTAGGCGGAATGTATAATGCGGAGATTGATGTTGAGTCACCGACAGGTGGCGGTGAACAAACTGTCTTAATTTTTAGATCGCGGTATAGAGATTTTTTCTAATTACATGACCCCCCAACGAAGCCTTTGTTATAATATACACTTATACACTTATACCATAAAAAGAGTGTTTCATTTACCTAGCTATCACTCGGGGACTAGGTTCGTTCAGTAGGTAAAATTTGTATATTTTTTTATTGCACTAAGAAGTGTAATTTTTAAAACGTCAAATGCTGATGTTCCATTTTGAATTTATGACGTGTTAAACTATATTTCATTTCATAATGTGGCAGGGAGATTTCGTTTGCTATGTTTATACACGAAGAAAAATAATACGAGTGACGTATCTTGTGCAAATAAATGAAGTCGAACATTATATATTTCCTCCAGATGATAATCCTAATGGTGCCGGTGGTGTCCTGGCGCCTGGCTTGCTCGTGGACGCGGCCCACGTTGGCGGAGCGCCTGCACGCCTCGCTGCGCCGCCGCGCCGCCGCGCCCGCGCCGCGCACGCCCAGCACCAAGCGCGCGCGACGGTCAGTAGCCATCGTCACTACAATACACCAACTAAGCAGTAAGATCTCTTCATACAGACGGCGCGCTTCCCGCGCACACGTGCCCCCGCGCGGCGGCCCCGTACGTGCACAACTACTACATGGAATCTCGCGTTCTTTGAGCAACGCCCGAGCCCGCGCCCGAGCGACGTGAACAATAAAACAATGTCGTCTTCAAATTATATGTAGAAGTAGTGTTATTACGTATACTACGAACATAAATAATAAATACATGAATTCGAACATTGGAATTTCTAATTAGGTAATATTCTTTAGATTAGTTGACAATTGTGATTGTAGGTAATTAAATCACAAAAACCGCTCGAGTTAAACTACTGCTAAGTTGGTATATTGTGACATCACCATCGTCTCAGCCTGTAGACGTCCACCGCTGCACAAAGGCCTCCCCCAAGGATCTCCCCAGCGCCGGCCCTGCGCACCCGGCGACAAACCGCGACCGCAAACAGATCGTCGGTTTACCTTATGGAGGGCTGCGTCTCCCGGTGCGCGGTCGCCATTCGAAAACTTTTACAATACAATGCAAACTCTTTATACTTTAAATATTAGTACATTAAAAAGGCGCTAGGCAATAGGCAGCCTTATTACTTTGAGCAATTTCTTCCAGGCAACCCTTGATGTGGGAATTTTTATATTAGTCGCGGGAAGGTGCTCATACTACCTACTAAATAAAAATAAAATAAATACTTAAATATTCTGCCGAAGCGCCCGTCATTTCTCCGTGCAATGTGCCCCGCCCACTAACACTAAATTCTTTGGGCTATGTCAGCAACTTCCTGTCCGTTCGGTAGTAGTAGAACAGAAGAACAGTGCCATCCATGATAGCTTTGACGTCGAAAAATTATTTATAAAAATCTTAATTCGAATAAAATAATTTTGAAATTGATTTTGATTTCTGAATTAATGTGATCGAATCGGCCAATCGCCACATCCCGCAGTTCGGGGGCGAGTTTGAAGTATCAATACTAAAGTCCGCGCCGCGCCGTCAGTCATACAGTGCAGCCTAGGCGCGCAACGATAACCCTAGAAGCTTATCGTTCACTTTACTAGTGAATGGAGCAGTAGGCATTTAAAACGCAACGATTGTATGAAGGGTCCAAGGTGTGGAGTACTGTAGGTTTAAGAATGACTGTCCTCACGAAACCTGATGTCTGAGTTGTTGAGCCACGTAACCAACGCCTTTTCCGAAGCACGGATACTTGTCGGAAGTGATGCAGCCTACAATATCCAGCTCATCTGTGAAATTAAGAATGGCACTGTAATGTGAAATTGTATTATTAATTGTAACCAATCGCACCAGTACTGAAAGTTTACGTTTCCTATGTAGTAACCCAGTTTTGGCCATTTCATAGATACGTTGTAACCAGACTGGGAACCAGTCTTACTGATTTTATGTGGATTGTTTCCAACTGGAACTCTCGACTCAAAGGAGGCCATAGAGGCTGTTGTAGCATGTTGCTATATGTTGGCATATCGTCTATGTTATTTTAATATTCCATAGTAACTTAGAAGATATAAGGTGACTATTATCAACAACTAATTCATACATACATAAGAAGCTCCATAACGCACAATGCATGCAACATAAACACAATGGTTGATTCATCAAACTTGAAATTGGAGCACTATTTTTTTTCTGTTGCAATTTAGTAGAAGTTGCATCTTGTCTTGGAAGCAATCTATTTATGAAACAATATATAATATTTATTATTGGTTTGGTTTGTTGATTGTTTGATTATTTTTTTATATTCATTCGTAAGGCACGCTGGAAGATAGTTGGCTCATTAGGAGCGCGCTCTAAGCCAAATTAGCTAGAGTTCAGATTCGATATTATACTCATACGCACCTAAACGGAAGTACGCCGATCCTTGTGTGACATTTAGTGTCAAAAAGTCAGCCTATCACCGGCACTAAACATTATAATTATTTTAACAAAATCCGTTATTTCTTCGGCGTGTCGAACTTTGTTAATGTGTATTAAATCAGCAGGTCAGTGCGTTCCGGCTACGCGTTTGCGCACCAGGAAGGCTTCGGCCGGCTGATCACGTCGGGCAAGATCATGAAGCGGATCCCACACATGGACGCGGCCGTCTCCGCACTCGCCTCGCTACCGGGTAAGTTCACATACCTCCAGGGTTGGTTCAAACCCGTTACTCTTTGGTTAGTTCGATCCCCTCACTCTTCGGATAGTTCGCTCTGGTTAGTTCGTTCTCCTCACTCTCTGGTTAGTTCGCTCCCCTCATTCTCTGGTTAGTTCGCTCCCCTAAATCTCTGCTTAGTTCGCTCCTCTAAATCTCTGCTTAGTTCGTTCCTCTAAATCTCTGCTTAGTTCGTTCCCCCTCACTCTTTGGTTAGTTCGCTACCCGCACTTTTTGCTTTTTTCGGTCCCATCAATTTCTGGTTAATTCGCTCCCCTCACTCTTGCATTAGTTCGCTCCCCTCACTCTCGGGTAAGTACGTACGCTCGAGTCTTTATCGTCGTTAAATATGTTCCATTGCCGCATTCTTTCGATAAATAAATCTCTGTTCTCACAATCACTTTAAATAGTTCTCCATCGAAAGACATTCCAAATAATCTATAATCTCTCTCTAATCCTGGTTCCTCTCCCCAGGCAAGTTCCAGCAGCGCTCGAGCACGCCGCCGGGGTCATCGCCCTCCTCCCCCACGCCCCCCACGCCGCCGTCCCCGCGCGCGCCCCGCCAGGACCTCGGCTCCGTCGAGTTATGATGCAAGAGGCGCTCCCCACACACCATACGGTTCCACTTGGACGCCAAAGCCGCCGAAGATGTCACGCTCTAGCGGAGTTGAGCGAGATTCTTAAGTGTGAAGTGTTATGGTGCGACAAACAGTATTCGGGTAGGTCGAAGATTAAATGAAGAAGTAACCTCGGTTCTGTACAGTTAGGCGCTCCCCGCACACTATACGGTTCCACTTGGACGCCAAAGCCGCCGAAGATGTCACACTCTAGCTAGCGGAGTTGAGCGAGATTCTGAAGTGTGTATACGCGCTTCGTTTATGGCGCGGCAAACAGTATTCCGGTAAGTTGAAGATGTCTCTAAGAATGAAGGTAGTAACCGCGGTTCTATAGAGTTATGATGCAAGAAGCACACTCTAAATGGTTCGAATACGGATGAAGATGTCACCCTGTGAGTCCCTTTTAATATAATTTAACAATCTAGTAAACAAAGTAATAATAATTGATCACGATAACAGAGTATCACTTACATTTTCTTAGATCTACCGTGATGATATTCGCATTTCGATGACCCAAAATAATTTGTTTGAAGATGTTAATTTTCAAGGAATGGTTTACTTCTTATTGTAATGTTACTTTTATTGTGCAATAAAGTGTTTACATACATACATACATACTTTTTTACAAGAGTGCCAGATTTTATTAAATGGGATTTGTGTGTGGAATGTATACTATTAGTGCTCCGTGCTAAGAGTGGTCGGCGCTACAAACAGTATTCGATGGATCGAAGGAGACGTCTCTAAAATAAGGGTAGTAATGGATGTGAGATGTATACCGATAAAGATTTATAAGGTTGTTCAATTGTGGAAACAAATGTTATATTTCTTTGGCCGTTATTAATTGGACGATAGCTAATGGTGACATAAAGTCATTTGGATTGGTGGATTTTACTTTATAAATTGTATTCCTGATTGTATTCAGACAGAAGCTTAATCGAGCTTATTTTTTTGTGTGATGTTGTTTCATAATTGGACAAACTTATAAATATGGTTTAGTTATGCTAGGCCCATATCTCGGACGAGTCGAGGTTTGTCTCGGTTACAACACTGATGTTCACGATAGCGCACAAATGCATGTTCGTCGCGATTTTACGAAAGCTTGCTTGCCGGACGAATCTAAAGTTAGTTCCATAGCTTTCGATCGATAAATATATATCGCAACTTACAGTTAAGATATTAATTAAGTAAATCTGAACAATGCAAGTACGATAAACATGCTTTTTGTATGCTTTTCGAGTGAAGGCGGCCCAGAGTCCGCGGTGTTTGTTGTATATTTGCGAGGGACGTGCCTCGATTCGTGCATGGAGGGCGTGTGGTTGCGGCGAGTGAGCCGTGCGCTCGTCCCGGGGGCGCGCCTCGAGGGCTCGCGATGTCACGCTAGACCGATAGATTCCTCAACAGGCTTCTCCCTTTTGTACTTATACTTTAAGACTTGGTTAGAGCAGAGCGGCGCCGGCGGACCGTCGCCTGCTATAAGTTATCTTTTCTTAAAAAGACGAATTGTACAATGTAAGATCGCGATGTTTGTAAATACTTAAAGGGTTACAAACGAACCATAATTTTATAAATAGACGGCATAATGTCGTCGAAACTCATATTGTGATAATGTTAATAGATTTAAAAATTCGTATTATATTATTGCCTATATTAAATTATATTTGTTGATCGAGAATATATATTGATAGATATTTATTATGGTACATACTAAGATTACTCTTTTATATCGGGAAAGCGTAGTTATTTCGTAATGTTCCTTTACATGTGTAGAGACAGTAGTTCAGTTACACGTGCACTCCCATTCGAGATTTTTGTTTAAACCCACTGTATTGTATGAGAAGTTGTACGATATCAACCTAATATCATGACATGAGATTGTTACCAGAATCAGCAATCTACAACTAGTTATAATAAAGCACCTTTTATTGTTATTATTTCGCCGGTGACTTACTTTTTTATGTTTACTCATTGTTATCAGAGAATGTAGTATGTCACTCTTCCAACATCTTTGCTCAAGATTTGATCACATTTCTTTTCCGAATACTCGATCACATTTATATAAACCAGTTCTCTTCCAAGGAAGCAATAACAAACAATACATTTCTGTATGTAAATTCTCTTTCAAAGTTCATGGATCCAAAATGATCCTATTTCTTTGAAGTGATCTCTGGACAAATATATTGGAAGAATAGCGTACTACTCTACTAACGGACGACACTTATCGCCAGCTTCTTGTGTGCAAATAAACTTAGCAACCATGGGTGTCGAGCCGGGATAGGTTCCTATGCGAGTAAGCGAGATAAATTATATAATTAATAATATTTTCCTGTAAAATAAAATATACCGAATTATTTTACAAGACAACGGAACGTCTTTAATTATTTCGGATAATTTTGTACATGTATATTTTTTTATTGTTAATAAAAAATAATTCATATGCACTCGCGAACTTTCCATAAAATACAGTTGCATGACATTAAATTAAAAGAAGCACTTTTTTTTACTATTAAATCAAGTAAGGCAATTACACCAGTGTCTCACTTCTCGTATAAGAACAACTTATCTCAAGTTCATATTTCCTTACTATAGAAGTGTCGTCCGTTAGTAAACGCTCGGACGTTTTTAAACTGTTTTTTTTTACATGCTTTTAAAAAGCTATCGTCGTATGTCCGAAACATTATTAAAATGTGCATTTAAACTTGATCATGCGTCATTCGCAAGCAGTAGGAATGGGATCTCTTATTACTTTTTATTAGTGCCAAAGTTGTGTGTTACGAAATAAACACATTGCTATTAAAATGCATTTAAATTTACATACTTACACATTTGTTAAATTATCAAAGCAAATGATCACTTCGTGTAGAGTAGACAATGCAAGCAAAGTAATGCTTTAACGTTAACATTCAGAAATGCATATATTTTTTATTAGGTACTTGGTACTTGTCTAGGTGTATAGTTCTCTTCATTCTTATTTAATTTGTAAGTAATACTTTGTTATTTAGTAATTAACCGTGAAAAGATTAGTATCAATGAAATACGACAACAAGAGTAAATACATTTTTAACAATGTCATTTGCACTTTTGGATGGAGGAAATTTTCCTCCAAGTTTGCACTACCACTCTTCACGCTTAGACGCTTTCACGCTGTAGAAAGTTCTTTCCAAATTTGAGATTCATTGGATTCAATTAAAAATGAAAAAAAAAAAAATATTTTTGGTTTACAACATACTATTATTCAAATCAATATTATAATTCTAGTCGTGCATGTACTTTGAGGCACAGAATAAATAGTCCTGAGACTGAGGTGAAAAATATTTCGTATGTTTAATATTATATATAATATTGGTGGCCTTTTTTAAAGTCATTTTGATTTAGTCATACACGCAGATTTACGCCTATTATTTTATACAACCTTTAAGACTAGTTAGTAACAAGGAAGGTGATGGCAAATATACGCGCCTGGCATTTTGACTTTGATTTGACCAGCAAAGAGCCTCGTGCATATTTCTCATTGCGGCTCCTGATTGATGAACTCAAGGTCAATTTCAATGACGAACTTATTTGCATTGTGAATTGACACGCACCGGCTACGTAACCAGCGTAAGCACGAAGCACGCTTGTGGATAAACTAGTGTGCATGACGAAAAATCGCCCAAAGTAAATGATAGGTATCATGTTCAAGTTACTCTTCTGTTTCCTGGAACATTTCCGCTGCATGCGAATGATACGAACAATATTTTGCTTTGGAATCTTTTTTTAATAAAAATGTAATTCTTATAAAACTGCGTTTTATTTTTTAAGCTTGATAATAGTTCCCATAAAAAAAATCCAGAGTGTCATCAAAACAGTAAATTAGTTATAAAATTTAGAGAGCATATGAAAACACCCAAGCTAGTAACTACGCGTCTGCGCGCCAACCAAACTATTATTCTCTTCTGTGATCCTAACGCTGACCAGCAAAGGAGTTCTCTGCCCTACGGATTTGGGTGCCGGCCCACGCATGCGGAAGATTGGGGGGGTTGGGGAGCCCACAAGATCATCAAAAATACAATAACATTGACCCGCCCGACACAACATGCGCGTACCTTAAAACGTGCACAACTCATAATATTCAGTACAAAAATAAATTTAATAATCCTACTTATATTTAATACAATATCAACGGCCCGTTGCAGTCCACTGCTGCGACTATGAGCCTCCTCCACTTAAGTGGAGGGTTTTGCCATAATCTCCACGCTTGGCAGGCGGGTTGGAGATCGCAGATTAAAAGGTTACTGTATCAATGTGTAGTCCCTAAGTCGCCTCTTACGACACCCACGGGAAGAGAGTAGGGGTTGGTGACATATGTATTCTACTCTGCCGTCACCATTTCTGTCTTGCCAGAATCTTGGAACGAATAATTAACTCTCGCTTCGTCAACTACTTCGAAAAAAAACATCTACTATCTACCAACCAATACGGATTCCGTGTAGGAAGGTCCACCTCTGACGCAGTTCTTAATCTCACAAATCATGTTGTTGAAAATTTGGATTGTGGCCAGAAGTGCCTGTCTATATTTCTCGACCTTGCCAAGGCATTTGACTCGATTCCAGTCCCCATCCTCCTGTCTAAACTGGAAAGCCTTGGTATCAGAGAGCCTCAGCTGTCACTTTTCAGAGACTACCTCGGTGGAAGAACCCAACGCGTCACAATTGATAACATCTTCAGCTCGGATCTTCCTATCGAATACGGAGTTCCCCAAGGCAGCATCCTTGGCCCAAGCTTATTTCTGGCGTTTATCAACGACCTGTGCAACATAAAACTTACCAAGTGTAAAATCTTCTCGTTCGCGGATGATACTGCACTCGTGTTCAATGGCGATTCGTGGGACGAGACTTTCGAACTTGCCCAACTGGGCTTCAACACCGTTTCATCCTGGCTTCGCGCGAATCTCCTCACTCTTAACACCAGTAAAACTAAATACGTTGCTTTCAGCATCCGTTCCATGATACCCAACTCTTTAAGCTCATATTCCCTAACTGCTCACCTTCCTAACGACACTTCTCTTCCTTCCTGTAATTGTCCCCATCTAGAAAGGACCGATGCCATTAAATACCTGGGTGTTAATATTGACAGCAACCTCAACTTTCGGAGTCACATCGATTTAACGACGAGTAGAGTTCGTAAGTTCATTTATATATTTAAGTATCTTCGTCACATAGCTGATCCGCATCTACTTAAGACTGTTTACTATGCCTTGTGCCAGTCCCTCTTAACTTGTGTACGCAGGTGATATTTTGAATAAAGTACTATGCAGTCTATACAATCTATGCATAAAGTATTCATAACTGCCTTGTGACCTGATGAAAACGATAGTCACTCCTATTATTAAAAATAAGACGGGTGATCTAGGGTCAGCTAACAATTACCGGCCGATATCACTGGGTACCGTACTGGGTACTGGGTAGCCCGAGCTGCTGAAAAATATTGCGATAGATGACTCGCAATTTGGTTTTCGTCCCGGTCTCTCAACTGATTCAGCCATTTTAAGTTTAAAGAAAACTGTGAGCTACTATACACGCCGCGACACTTCTGTGTATGCGTGCTTCCTGGACTTGAGTAAGGCATTTGATCTCGTTAATTATGAAGTTCTCTGGGACAAATTAGCCAAAGCTCAGGTCCCTAAGGAGGTGGTGAGTCTGTTCAGATACTGGTACGGGAACCAAATAAACAGTGTGAAGTGGGGCGACGCGACGTCTAATTATTATAAATTAGAATGCGGTGTACGTCAAGGTGGGCTTACCTCGCCGGACCTCTTCAATGTCTATGTCAACGGTTTGATCGCTGAGTTGAGGGGCACCAGAATTGGCTGTCATATAGGTGGAACATGTGCAAACAGTCTTAGCTATGCTGATGACATGGTGCTCCTCTGTCCATCGATCAGTGCTTTAAGAAAATTGCTTTCAGTCTGTGAGCATTATGCTAATGCTCATGGATTGAAATACAATACAGCAAAAACCGAAATGCTTGTCTTTAGGTCGGGGAGAGGTCCGGAGAGGGTGCCGAATGTTTATTTGAACGGTTCAGCGGTTCGGGTTGTAACAGAGTTTAAATATCTCGGCCACATCTTAAGTGAAGACCTGAGCGATGACCGAGATATAGAAAGAGAAAGAAGGGCCTTGTCCGTCCGCTGTAACATGCTCGCGCGGAGGTTCGGCAAGTGTAACAAGGACGTCAAGCTGACATTATTCAAAGCGTTCTGCATGAGCATGTACACTTGCCAACTATGGACTTCTTTCAAAAGAAAAACATACAGCACCATGAGGGTGCAATACAATGACGGTTTTCGCATCCTCATGAGATTACCTAGGTTTTGCAGCGCAGCGGGCATGTTCGCGGACGCACGGGTGCCCGATTTCTTCGGGGTAATTAGATCTCGCATCGCGACGTTTTGGGGGAGAATACGCTGCTCTTCCAATGAAATTTTAGAAGCCGTGACTGACGATGTGTATTGTAGTCCTATATTCACATATTGGCTATCTGTTCACAGAAATCCCAATAAAAAATGACACTGACTGGTCAATGTAGGAATACTTGTTCAGTGCAAGTTATTTTGTTTATTTTATATGATAAGTAGTGTATTTTGTAATAATGTGTATGTTTTTTATGGGTTTTTTATGCCTGAATAATAAATATTTATTATTATTATTAACTTATTGTATCACTTCCTGGGGTGGCGCTTCTGCTTCTCATCTTATAAAGCTGGAAAGGGCCCAACGCGCCATTCTAAAGGTAAGCAATTTTAAGCCTCGTCTATTTCCCACCACTGAGCTTTTTAACCTTTGTGAAGTCCTGAGTGTCCGCCAGTTATTTATTTTATATGTTATCCTCAAGGAACATTCCTCTCTTGTCTTTGACCATAAATACTCCAGTTCCAACCGTAGTCGACTACCGGTACAACCCGTGATCTTTCGAACTGCCTTTAGCCACCGTTTCTTTTGCTTTTTGGGTTCCTTTTTATACAGATCTTTACATAAATCTATTATTCTCTACCCACTCAACAAATATAAATGCAAAAAGATAGTTTTCGAGTATTTACGCAAACTCTCCTACGCTGAAACCGAAAACCTCTTTCATCCTATTTCCTAACATAGATTCTCCTATAACTATTTATCTTAAAACTGTGTTCCTCTGCTCTGCGTCATTTGTGCTTAAATTCTTCACAGATATATTCTATTTCACTCACACATACATTCTCTCGCTCTCCCCACAAATACATATACCCACACACACTTATCTAGCGGCTTTCCCTTGCTAACAATATGAGTATTGCTTAACTTTTAGTTTTATTAATGAAATATGTATATGTACCTGGGCTGATTGATAACTGGCCGAAACTGTTAAGAGGTGTTCTCTATTAATAATAGAACGCGGATCGGTTAAATAAACTAAGATTTTATTTAATAACAATATAAATTGCATACATGACATATTTTGATCATTTGAAGACAAGACAGGTAGTGGTGACGTGACGACTGTTTATGGCCGTATGGCCAGCACCACCAAAAAGTCTAACAATCGCCGCCTCACGAGCCAAGACCAAGATCTTGTCGAAGCTTCATGAGCCTTGGACCGGGCAGCCCTTTTGTAAGCATATCTGCTGGAATCTCTTCGGTTCCCATATGCTTCAATTCCATATTATGCACTTGGACGCACTCGCGCAGGAAGTTGATTCTTAGATCAATGTGCTTTGTTCTGCCCCTGCGCGATTCGTTTTTCCATATTGCTATTGCCGCCTGGCTGTCGCTGTATAAGCAAAGTTTTTCTAACGGCTTCCTTCTTATATGGTTTAATAACAACTTTAAGTGTATAGCTTCCTTTGCTGCTTCAGTTAAAGCTAAGTACTCTGCCTCAGCTGTTGACATGGCTGTGGTTTTCTGCTTTTTAGATTCCCAGCTAATACATCCGTTTGCCATTTTGAAACAATATCCAGAGTAAGACTTTCTGTCTATTGTACACGAGGCCCAGTCAGCATCTGCAAACCCTTGCACATCGTCTCCATCACTTTTGTAATTGATGCCTACGTCCTGCGTTCCACGTAGGTACCGCAATATCCGTTTCAGGCATTTAAAGTGTTCTGTCCCGTAGCAATTGTTGTACTGAGACAGGAAACTGATCGCATACATTATATCTGGTCGTGTGCCAACGGCGACGTACATGAGTGCGCCAATCAAATTCTGGTATGGCAGGTTTCTGTCTGGATTTTCTTGCTTTTCCAGCTTCAAATGGGGTTCTATTGGTGTATTCACTGGTTTGCAATTTTCCATGTTGTACTTGATTAATAGTTTTTCTATGTACTTTGATTGTAATAATTTAATTTCGCCTTGCTGCTCCTGGATTTGTATACCGAGCAGTTCTTTTGGCTTGCCTAGATCTTTCATCTCGAACTTGGTTTCTAATAGACCTTTTACCTCATTAATTATGGGTTCACTGGTATACGCTAGAAGGAGATCGTCCACATATGCCGTAAGTATAACCTTCTCTTCTCCTTTCTGGAGTAGGTATACGCATGGGTCTGCTTGGGACTGAATAAAGTTCATATTCTTTAATTCCTCATCCAGCTTAAGGTGCCACTGCCGCCCTGACTGTTTTAGTCCATAGAGGGAGCGTTTCAGTTCGCAGACGCCCTCTCCTTTGTTTATGGTGCAATCCTCTAACATTTTTCTGGCTTTATCCAGAACGACAGGGTCTTCTTCCGTTGTCATAATATCAATTAAGAACTTTTCTAAGTAACTAGGCTTTTTCATGAATATTTTCTCATTGAGCTCTCCATTAAGATATGCAGTGGTTACGTCCATTTGGCATAGTTTGAGTTTTTCTTCAACTGATACAGCTAGTACAGTTCTTATTGAGCTAAGCCTTGAAGTAGGCGCGTATGTTTCTTCATAGTCTATCCCTGGACGTTGTGTGAAACCACGTGCGACTAATCTTGCTTTTCGTCTGCTGCTCACTGGACCCACTTTTATCTTTAAGATTAATTTATAATCTATGAGTCTCATGTCATCACTCTTTTTAGTGATCTCCCATGTGCCGTTTTTAACATGTGCTCTTATCTCATCTTTTATAGCATCATGCCAGACTTCATCGTTTTCATCTGGGTGACTTATGAGCGCTGTTTCATCGTCATCGTCAGCAGAACACCATGCTTCATCGCTTTGCATCACGTAGTCATTTGTCCATACTGGTGGTTGACGAACTCGATTCGGTCTTTCACTCGGTATGTGGCTTTGACTCGGTTCAGATGTAGTTTCAATAGACTGACTTGCTGGTGTTGTGTCGATTGAGACATTCTTCGGCGGGTTTTGGACTTCGATGGTGATTATTTGATCATCTTCACTTGAGTCGTTTATTTGCTCATTCTTTTTGTTTTGTTTGCCTCTTCTTTTTCTTTGAACCCTTCTTTTTGTTTCAGTTTCTTCTGTTGACTGTGGCGTGTCATTTTCAATTTTACAGAATGATTGTTCTGAAGCATCTATTACGTTATTTTCACAATAAGTTTTTTCAAGAATTTTAACATCTCTGGTAGTAACGACCCCATTTTCATCAGGCAGATAAATTCTGTATCCTTTTGCTCTTAAAGCGTAACCAACGAACATTCCCTCTTTGGCTTTTGGACTTAACTTTCCTTTACGTCTCTTATTTAGTACAAATGCTTTTGATCCGAACACGCGCAGATGTTTAACAGATGGTTTACGTCCAACCCATAGCGTGTAAGGAACATCTCCATTTAATGGCTTGGATGGACTTCTGTTAATGCAATAATTAGCTGTATTGATCGCTTCAGCCCATAGAGAGTTAGGGGCGTTTGCATCAATCAGCAAACATCTGGCTTTATCCAACAGAGAACGATTCTTTCGCTCACTCACACCGTTTTGTTGAGGTGTGTAAGTGCAAGATAATCTTCTTTTTATACCATTTTGTTTGAGAAATTCATCAAAATCTTTGTTGCAATATTCTGTGCCGTTATCGGTTTGTAGAGATTTAATTTTCTTTTTTGTAAAGTTTTCCATCTCATTTTTATATTCTGTAAACATTTCTAGTACTTCGTTTTTTCTTGTCATAAAATATACACAACAATATCTGGTATAATCGTCAATGAATGTGACGAAATATTTTGATCCGCCTAATGACGGGCACTGCATTGGCCCACAAACGTCTGAATGTACGATTTCTAAGGGCTCTGTTGTCTTTATACTTTCATGTTTTTGAAATGGTGGGCGTGTCATTTTTCCTTTAATGCACGTCTCACATTCTTCCAAAAATGAATTTTTAAATTTAAGTCCACGCAGAAGTCCCTGTTTAGCGGCGTCTTTCATATCAGAGCAGTTCATATGACCCAGCCTCTTATGCCATTTTGTATTGCTGTCTTTTACAACATTTGCAGCTTCGGCTTTCTCAACGTTGACATAGTATAAGCCATTTTCTTTGGTGGCCACAAACTCTAATTTTCTTTCTTTGTTTACATAGGCCTTATCTTTCTTAAAAACAATTGTCATACCTTTATCTGTCATTTGGCTTACAGACATAAGATTCATTGCTAGATCAGGCACATACAACGTGTCTTCCATGACGTAGTTGTTTTTGTTGATTGAGATAGAAAATCTTCCTTTTCCTTCTACACTGGCTGTCACAGAATTGGATGCTAATTTTAAATCGCCTTCCTGGTTCTTAAACTCTATGAACTTTTCTTTCTGTGCACTCATATGAGATGTACAACCGCTATCCAGACACCACACATCTTTTTCGGTAGAGTTATTCAGTGACAGGCATGCATTTAGGCTTGTTTGATGACTCCTTGACGGTTTTGGGTGTTTGTTATCTCTGGATGGTTTTTTTCTCTGTTTGCTCCAGCAAGTTTCGGTAGCGTGACCTCTTTTACCACAATTCTGGCATCTCAGGTTTTTTCTGCTATAAAGAGCACCTTCGCCTTCATTTCTTTCATAGTTATTTTGTCGCCGCGCTTCACTTTCTTCTATTATTTTAATTTTTAGGTCTTCTGGAATCGGGAGGTGATCTCTGGATTCTACAGCAATCCTAAAGTTTTCGTACGTAGCTGGCAGGCTATATAACATCATGATAGACAGGAGATCTTGGTTCAGGTCAATGCCCATATTTGCTAATTTATCTACGGTATCCATGAAATTATTTAAATGGTCACGGACATCCTCATTTTCAGTCATTTTCTTTAATATGAGCTGCTTTAGCAATGTTGCCTTTCTGGCGGGCCCCTGACTTTGGTACGTCTCTTTCAGTTTATCCCATAATTCTTTTGAGGTTTTACAGGATTTTACTTGCCTTAGCTCTGCCGGTGACATCAACAGCAGTAGTTCGCTTCTTGCTAACAGGTCTTGCTGATCAAATTTCGCCTTGACGCCTGCAGCGGCATCTGCGGCGAGCGTTTTTTCGCCACTCGCGTATACCCACAGGTCGGACTTAATGAGTACAGCCTGGGCCTGTACGCACCAGGTGTCGTAATTGTCCTTTCTAAGTGGCTCGATGCGTATTGTATTTGACATCTTTGCATATTATTTTTGTTTTCGTAAAATATTATTTTTACTAACCGAACATCTGCTACCAATTGTTAAGAGGTGTTCTCTATTAATAATAGAACGCGGATCGGTTAAATAAACTAAGATTTTATTTAATAACAATATAAATTGCATACATGACATATTTTG
Organism: Carpatolechia fugitivella; assembly: GCA_951230895.1. Classification (NCBI taxonomy): domain Eukaryota; kingdom Metazoa; phylum Arthropoda; class Insecta; order Lepidoptera; family Gelechiidae; genus Carpatolechia; species Carpatolechia fugitivella. The sequence continues at coordinate 6,781,996 of OX579660.1, forward strand.
ATCATTTGAAGACAAGACAGGTAGTGGTGACGTGACGACTGTTTATGGCCGTATGGCCAGCACCACCAAAAAGTCTAACAGAAACGACGAACTTAAAAAAATGATAAGCAAAAAAATCACATTATATTTTGTCATTTTTTTGAAAATAGAACGCCAAATTTGAATTTAATCGAACTGGTGGAATTTGTTTGATAGGACGTAGAACTTTCTCTGTCGTAAATTTTCTTAACAATGGAAAGAAACGAAATTCGTGCGGTGATAAAGTTTTACGTTTTAAAAACTGGGTAACTGATTTTAAACGTGGAAGACAGAGCTGCGAAGACGCCCACAGGTCTGGCCGTCCAAATGAAGTCACGAATCCGGACATGATCAAAAAAATTCACAAAATTGTATTGAATGATCGGCGCTTGAAGTTGCGAGAGATAGCAGAGATGGTGAGCATTTCATCTGAACGCGTTTTTAATATTTTGCACCAACATTTGGGAATGAAAAAGCTTTGCGCGCGATGGGTGCCGCGTTTGCTCACTGTTGACCAAAAGCAACGTCGAGTGGACGATTCATCGGAGTGTTTGGCGCTGTTTAACCGAGATCCTAACGAGTTTTCGCGGCGTTATGTAACAGTCGATGAAACCTGGATACATCATTATACTCCCGAGACAAAAGAACAATCTAAGCAGTGGACTGAGAGCGGAAGACCTGCGCCGAAGAAAGCAAAAACGGTTTTGTCGGCCGGCAAAGTGATGGCGACTGTTTTTTGGGATGCTCGAGGGATTATTTTAGTGGATTATCTGCAAAAAGGAAAAACAATAAATGGAAAGTACTACGCAAGCTTGCTGCAAAAATTAAGTGAAGAAATCCAGAAAAAACGACCACATTTGGCCAAGAAAAAAGTTTTGTTCCACCATGACAACGCACCTGCACACACGTCAATGGTTGCAGTCGCCAAACTCCATGAATTGCGGTTCGAATTGCTACCGCATCCACCCTATTCCCCGGATCTGGCCCCGTGTGACTTCCACTTATTCCCAAACCTGAAGAAATGGTTAGGTGGCCAGAGATTTTCATCAAATGAAGAAGTCATTGTTGCCGTGGACGAGTATTTTGAGGGGTTGGAGAAAACTTTTATCAAACTGGTGTAACGGCATTGGAGAAGCGCTGGACTAAATGCATCGAGGTAGAAGGAAACTACGTTGAGTAATAAATTTATTTTAAATAGATTTTTAAAGTTTTTCTTTGTCGTTTCGGAAACTTATCAATCAGCCCTCGTATATTGCCAAATCACTACACTGATGTCGAATCACTGTCAATAATGTAAAGCTGTGTCAATTTTTTCTGTTACCTGACGTTTATAGTACAGGATTTTCCTATTTTAAATGTCAGCCGTCCAACTTTTTACTATCATTAGCCATACGCTATTTAAGCTAAAATATCTACATACAGTGTAAATTGGCTTTGTTTTTTCAAATAAAAATTTATTATTATTAAACGACACGGCACGGATTTAATACATCAACAACATCAACGGCCCGTGGATTTAATACAATAACTCATAATTAATACATTATAAAAAAATATACAAATCAAGAAATATGTTCGGAATGTTTGTTCCGCGGCGCGCTTGTGTGAACCACGGGTATACAATGGGTTCAATTCCAGAAGCAACCCGCCTAAACAGCGTAAAGCTAAAATTCTTAAATTTTAATTAATTTTATCCGGCTTGTTTAGCAAGTGGTATTCTACAGCGACATGTTGACTAAATTTAAAGTGGTTTTAGCCGGTGTGTAAAATGGCTAAATTGAGTTGAGTTTGTGTTGCCATAATTAAAAGCGGGCGTAGTACGTGGATTAGTGGACTACGGAACTCTCGAATAGCACCTTTCTATACTAAGGGTAAGTAATAAATAAAACAACAGTAGTTGCTTTTTAAAATTTATTATAATAATTGCATTTTGTCACATAATAATATTGTTACACCCAGATTCATACGATTTTAGAAGATTCTAGCAGTCTAGAACAAATCACAGGAAACACGCGTACATAATATAACTTTAAATGACGGACGTGTTTTTTATATAGGTAATGCATAAATTGAAAATTATTTGCACCATAAGCTGTTATATCTCAATGCAAAGTTTTATAGGAATTATTAATAAATAAACGACCTCAAGAATTTTTTTTGGCCTATTTGGTGCACTGTGTTGAGTGCAATATGTTTTCTATACAATAGTGTTTTTCAATGTTTATAAATTAGTATTTTATTAGGTATAAGGCCAAATTGAAATTATTCGCCATATTGACGTACATGGGAAGGAGAAAGTTATTGTAGATGTTTTTATCTTCTATTCCGAATCGCCAAGTTAAGGCAAATAATTTCAATTTCCACCAGAACTTCCTGGGTAATCAATACATTCCCCTACAAAACTGAGCAACGGTACCATTTCATACTTTATACAACTTAAATTTAATGAATTCACTATAAAACCACTAAAATAGGTTACAAACAAAAGCTATGTCGAAAATAGTTTACCACCACAACGTTAGAAATATTTGTTACTGAGAAAGGTAAGTTACAACTTAGTGAAATGAATTAAAAACTCACTAACTTCTAACTTTATGTAGTTTCTTGTGGCCTTTCCCAGTAAAAAAATAAATTTTTATATGAAATAGTAAATAGTAAAAAAAACAATTTCTGTGGCATAGATAGTGCATCAAAACTACGGTTTCAGCAACATTGACAAACTGAAATAATTTAAGTAAAATATTGCAAAGGAAACTATACACAGACGTATGAAAATACATATATAAATGACCTCATCTAGTAATGTTAGGTAGACAATTTGTTACCTAAAATGCGTATCTTCACATTTATGTTGTTGCAAAGCAAAACTATTTACATAAACCTACATGTGTTTGAGTAGCTTAACGCAAACGCCGACATTAGTTCACGTCGATAAGAATACTATAGTGTGAACAAATCAAACCATCATAGAAACATATATCTTTACAGTAATAAAGAATACCTACATATCAAATGACTTTCCCATCCTTGTTTTTTTACGAAAATGATAATTAATATTTTCTTATCCACAAACAACAATTTTGCATAATATATTCTAAAACAAAAAGGAATGAAATTCAAAGTTTTTTTATTCATTTTTAAGAAAACACCTAGTACTTATAGAGTTACAGTTTTACAACGTTAGTCACAGTCAGGAATTTTAGGGATGTAAATACAAATCCGACGATGTTTTGGGGCTACCTAAGGCTTACCTACACCTTAATTTTCCGAACAAGTATACATAATACATTTAGGACTGAATACCGAAAATTACAAGTCAACATACAAGAAACCAGCACGATTTAGCTCATAAACAAGTATTTTAACAAAAAATGTATACAATTATTGTGACATACCATAAACTAGAACTCGCCACTGTCTACAATTTTAATAAATCATTAACGTATATAAATACAATATTCGGTCACTATTTTTTGGGTAAAAAGATTTACACAGTTACATATTGAGTATGTTATTATGTGTCGCAGTTATCTAGCGGCGGCGGTCTGACTATACTCACTTCGCTACACTAAATGATAAAATAAAAACGTATACATTAAAAAGTCGCCACTTGCTCAATCAAAAGCCGAACAACACACCACACAACGATCAATTCGAGACTTGAAGCGTGGCGAGAGTATTCATTGAACTAAACTGGCTCGCAGGCGTAATCAGACCTTTTCGGGGGTTCCTCAGGAATTTGCTGCTCTCTAGTTCGACATTTGTTATTCACTGTTTGTTTTACACTCTCGGGCGAGTTACACTAAGAACTAGATACATCAACGTTTACTCAATATGTTAGTAGTTACGTCCATGTACGTATCACTGCAGAAATCCAAGCCCGAGTTTGTAGAAACAAACCATGACTTGTTTTCTGAAGACAAATTGCCATCTACGTTCCTCGGAGGATGCTGAGACTAATTTTAGGTTTACCACCCACTTTATGGAATATGGACCAGTCCATTTTCTCCTGTAGATATCGTAAGAGCGGACCAAAAATAGCTTTTCTTTCTATACTCGTGTTCTTCGTAAACTTAGAGCAAGCGGCGAGTAGTGAAAACATCTAGCTCAAACTTCAGGTAGGGCAAGGGTCAGAAAGAAGAGATGTTTAGCTAATAGACAGCGCGACTAAAATAGACGGACGCCTATTCTAGACCCTAAAATTAGTAGTAGTAGAAACGTAAACGACAGTTTACCTCTTTAGACCCGCTCCACACCTTCCGATCCTACACCGTCCTATCCGACAAAAAAAAAGAGATCGGAAGAAATCGGACAGTGTATAGGGCAACAGGTCCTAGTTAGGACCGTGTGTAGGGAATGAGGATGTCCGATTTAGGACGTAGGATCGGAAGGTGTGGAGCGGGTTCTAGTCGTGTATCTCTGTATAGGTTAGTCAGTAGTGCTGAGATGTGGAACTAGAGGGCGGTGTAGGCAGCGGGGGGGGCGGCGCGGCGGGGGCGGGGGGGTTAGCTCATGGACAGCTGGCCGAGCGCCAGTAGCCTCTCCACCGCCGCGTTCACGTCGCCGAATGTCGCGATCAGCGCTGGAATTCATACATAAATAATTGAATATGTGAGGACAACTCATACTACGCAGCAAAGGTAAGATCGCGGGTTGTCGGTTGAAGCGGACCAAGCAAGGCCATTTATAGTGGAGATGTTTGGAAGAGATCTTTGCCCAACAGTGGATGACTTTTAACTGAGAAGATAACGAATCTGATCTATCAGTCAGCTGATATACGTATATACGTATATCAGCTGACTGATAGGTCAGATTCGTTATCTTCTCAGTTAAAAGTCATCCACTGTTGGGCAAAGATCTCTTCCTACATATGTACGTACATATTATTATAGTTAAATACCTGCATACGATAAATAACATCAAAACACAAGTCTCACCACAAATTCTTGCTGGTCAGGATTAGAATCCCCGACCCTGAGCTTTGAAAGCCGGTGTACTACTAGCCGATTCTGGCCATTTAAGCAGCGGAGCCGGCAAACGACAACAAATTATTTTAATATTTCTCTTTGTTCGGGCGGGGCTCGTATTAGGCTGGTTGTCTATGGTAGCTCTTGGCACGTACCTTGCAGGTTGGCCTCTCTGTTCAGGAAGCCCATGGCGGTGAGTTGCTCCAGTTGCTGCGAGTAGCGCTGTTCGGGCGGGGCTCGTGTTAGGCTGGTTGTATATGGTAGCTCTTGGCACGTACCTTGCAGGTTGGCCTCTCTGTTCAGGAAGCCCATGGCGGTGAGTTGCTCCAGTTGCTGCGAGTAGCGCTGTTCGGGCGGGGCTCGTGTTAGGCTGGTTGTCTATGGTAGCTCTTGGCACGTACCTTGCAGGTTGGCCTCTTTGTTCAGGAAGCCCATGGCGGTGAGTTGCTCCAGTTGCTGCGAGTAGCGCTGTTCGGGCGGGGCTCGTGTTAGGCTGGTTGTCTATGGTAGCTCTTGGCACGTACCTTGCAGGTTGGCCTCTCTGTTCAGGAAGCCCATGGCGGTGAGTTGCTCCAGTTGCTGCGAGTAGCGCTGTTCGGGCGGGGCTCGTGTTAGGCTGGTTGTCTATGGTAGCTCTTGGCACGTACCTTGCAGGTTGGCCTCTCTGTTCAGGAAGCCCATGGCGGTGAGTTGTTCCAGTTGCTGCGAGTAGCGCTGTTCGGGCGGGGCTCGTGTTAGGCTGGTTGTCTATGGTAGCTCTTGGCACGTACCTTGCAGGTTGGCCTCTCTGTTCAGGAAGCCCATGGCGGTGAGTTGCTCCAGTTGCTGCGAGTAGCGCTGTTCGGGCGGGGCTCGTGTTAGGCTGGTTGTCTATGGTAGCTCTTGGCACGTACCTTGCAGGTTGGCCTCTCTGTTCAGGAAGCCCATGGCGGTGAGTTGTTCCAGTTGCTGCGAGTAGCGCTGTTCGGGCGGGGCGCTGGTATTCGTCTGGTTGGTCGACATCGCCGACATCATGCGCGTCATGAACTAAACACATACAACCCACGTTAGTATTGATAAACACTCTTTATTGCGAAAGACAATTTTCGTACAGAAGTATACGTAAATTTAGTGTAATAAAAAATACTAAATAGTTTTAGTCGAAAGAACGCACGAATCGTACAAGGAAATATGCTGCATCAGGTACGATCCAGCGCGACGGTATCACAATATAACCAAGTGAAAAATATAACATTTACAATTTTAAATTGCGAGTGCGTAGAACATGGGTACGCACGATTACTGATCAATTTAGAGCATTTCGGTTGGAACATTTATATGTACGATTTATATGAACATATGAACGATTAACTTTTAGGTCGAGGTGACACGACAATGATTGACGCATTTGTCAAAAGCACGTGTACAAATTACTGCTATAATTCAACAAAGTATCAACTATAAAATGAGAAGTTTGTGCAAAGGACTACAGTAAAACTACTAGGTATTTTATGATGAGACGATATACAGAACGAGGCACATAGTCCGGCACTCACTGTAAAGTTAATACACAACGTGGGCAGTACAGGTCGGCGGCGCACGGCGCGGCGCGACCCCGCACAGCGCACATGAGAACAGATTGTCTATAATGTGAGTGCTCCCGAACTGCCCACGGACATCGACAGACCGGGGACAGGCTGAGGAAGCACTGGGTTTTAAATAATTATGATAAGATACCCTGTTTTTCGAACTGAGCTACCTATATATGTCATATTAATAATATAGCGATATGCACTTTTAAGGGTATCAAACAACAGGCCTCATAAGCTATCCGTTACAAGCATTTGAAATTATTAAGTGCGGCAGATTATTTGAAATTTAACTTAAATGAGCTTAAAAGAAATTCTTTAAAAAAATAAGAGTGTCCGTATCCATAGTAGTTGGTTAAATAAAACAAATTTACTGGGGAGTAGCGGTCTTTTGATATTTACCAGGAACTTCTTACATCGAAAATTTTCAAGATCACTTTTCTTATGGCTTGCACTTTTTGCCCGCTGTTAGTATGAAGCAATGTCCCTTTCTAATATTAGTTCCTTCGACTTACTTCGTGTACAGAACTGTGCAAAAATGTGGTGAAAATTTCCAAACAATTTATCACTAACAATAAAAAAAATCGGTTTGCATTTTTTTTTCTTCGATTTAAAAATACCTATTTAAAAGAAAACGCCGCGTAGGTAGGCCCCCCACAAGGTAGACCGGTCGCGGTTTGCCGCTGAATCCGAGATGCGCAGGACCAGTCACTGTGAACATCTTAGGAGCAGGCCTTTACCCAACAGTGGGCCTTTCGGCTGAAATAATGATAAAAACAAAGCGTCAAGTGTACAACCTGTGAGAAGAGTTCGTCATTGTGTTGCTGCCTCTGCGGGCCGGCGGCGGGCGGGGGCCCGGCGGCGGGCGGCGCGGCGGTCGCGGCGCCCACGCCCATGCCCAGGTTGTTGACGAGGCTGGGCGCCGCCGACCGCAGCTGCTCCATGCCCTGCTGGATCTGCAGCAGCGCGTTCAGCGCCTAGGGGACGGACAATAGGCTATTTCACTGTTCCTGAACTTACCACATTTTAAGAATAAATATAAAAATATAGACTAATAAAAGACGATTCGCGAGGAAAAAAACAGTATTGGTTGAAAATAAAATTTACAGTGATATTTTTAAGTTTCTTTTCAATATGTCTGTCTCTTTTTAAAACACTTTTCTGTTCTACTGCGCTACTGACTCAGCGACGTCATTGGTTATATTTGCCTCCGTCAGATTTTGAATTTCAAACCTAACTCGGTCCATTTTAAAGATAGGCCAAAATGTATTTTATTGTTCGGTGAAAGGGACTAATAAGATGGGATCTATAAATTTTAAAAAATGTGGTAAAATACCAACGGTAATGGTAACGGTAATGGTTACTACATACATTCATTATGTAGGCGCATTCATTAATTCATATGATCATGCGTCTATCTCCGAAAGGGCGAGTAAAGCTTTAGTTGGTTATCAAGGAGCACACACTAAAACCAACCTTGGTTTTTTTTACTATACACACTAATAATATAAAGGATGTAGGAGAGGTATAAAGGTAGGATTTAGTCTATTAGAAGCATACAAAATGTATCTTTAAAAATAAAGACAAGTGCAGCATTACTGCAGGTTTTTTAATAACCTTTTTGGTATGATTCTTTTTTCTTTTGGCCGGTTTTTATGTCACATTTTCAAATTTCAAATTTTCTTGGTTTGACCTTTTTCTAAATTGTTTATTGTTTTCCCAGTTGTCGTCTATCATCAGATAGAAACGATTTTTTCCTTGAACTTGGTTGAATATTAGTAAATAAATATAAGTAAATGTTATAAATAACTTGGAATACAATAAATATTAGGACAGGCTCCTACTTTGGACTAGCCGGGTAAGTCTTGTGTTGTCTTCCTCCTGGTTTTTATCGACGCACTTTTCTCTTTCCTTGTCTTGGTTGGATGGCGATTATTTCTGTCAATCTTTACAGTGTATTTCCGGCCTCTGCGACAAACACACGAGGGTCCCTCCGTGCCTTTCACGATCTCTCGCTGTGGTTCCGGACACCTGAGGCCACCAGGCATTGGACGTGCCTGGATCCCTGCATTGTGTGCGTCCGCGCCCGTACCAGCTGAGTGCCGCAGACCCGCGCACCGGCGTCCCCCCTGGGATACTGCCCATCTCGCGGATTTTTTTAGCCTGTTTTTTGTATCAGTTTTGTAATTTTGTATGCGGATCTTGCCAAATTCTTTCTAAATTCTTTTCCAAATTCTAAAAAGGCCGTTTAGGTTGCTCTGGCCCTCCCTTTTTTGGTTCCCGTTTGGCCATTACTCTCCGGGGTACTCCGCGGTTTTTTACACCTTCCTGCATCGATACACCACAACACAACACTAGTTCAGCGACACTATATCGACGGAGTCCCCTCAGGACCCGACTCTCGGCTCATCTTTTTGATACTTTGGCAATTTCTAGGCCCTTTTAAATTTTTATTATACCGTTCGGACAAATTCAACTAAATCTTTCTTTGTACACCTAAATTTCACGTTTCGGGTGACCGATTTCCGGTCTTCCTCTAATTTTTTTCCCCCTTTACTTATTTTTTCTAAATTAGATTAAAAGATGGAGCCTCCATTTGAAGATCCCATTACTGGGACGCCGCAATCGCGTACATCCAATCCCTTTCTGACCCGCGTGTTTTAAATCCCGGTGCGGAACACTTTGAAGCTGCGTCTTCTCCCCACGCATCCCACCAAGCCTCGGATTCTTTCCCTTCCGTCCATAACCCCAGCACACCTGCTCGCGCGTGGTCTTACCCGCCAGGCAAGACGGAGTCTCTCTCTAAATGGAACATCACGTTCTCAGGAGATACCTGTGTTCGGGAATTTTTCTCCCGCGTCCAAGAGGAGGGTCTTGCTCGTGGAGTCAGTCCTTCGTACGTAGTACTTCGGTTCCATGAATTACTTGATGGAAGCGCGCTTAAGTATTTTCGTGCGATACGTGGACCGAATCTCACTTTCCGTGATCTGAGAGGAGCCTTTTTGAGGACCTTTGATGTCGCCGACTACGATTTCAAGGTTGAACGCCAGCTCAGGGCTCTTAAGCAGAGGTGCGATCAATCGGTCGTTGATTACGTTATCCAGTTACGTGATTTAAACGCAAAACTCCGTTCCCCAATCAACGAGGAGGATTTTCTTACAATTGTCAAGTACGGTTTGCACGTTCGTTACCACCCATGCCTTGCTACCAACATCATCAAGGACGTGGACTCGCTTCTTGAGGTTGCCAAAAACTTCGAAACCTACCAGGAATCTGTAGCGGCTCCGATCTGTGTTGCTCCTGTGAACGTAGCTCCTCCTAACGCTACCACCCCGCCGGTTTGTTTTAAGTGTAATCTTTCAGGGCACGACTATAGAGGTTGTCCTAACGTCCCCGGCCTAATTTGCTTCAAGTGTAAACTTGAGGGCTCCCAAAAAAACTAAACTGTAGGGTCGGCAAAGCAATCCCGGCTGTCGCCCCTTGTTCTTGATAAATCCACTGACAACCGTCTGTTTATTGAAATTTTTGTTGCTGGAACAACTGTCAAGGCTTTACTTGATTCCGGTGCTCAGACGTCTCTTATCGACTCAGCGTTATTGAAGAGTTTGGGCCTTGATTATTGTAGATCGATCCGGCCTCCTGTGGTTTCTGCAGACAATTCTCCCATTCGGATACTAGGCGGAGTTGATGTCCCTATTTTATTTGATGGGAAATCTGTTGCTCATCCATGTCTTGTTGGTACTGGTCTTCGAACTCAATTTATTCTTGGTATCGAGTTTTGGAACGTTTTCGGGTTAACTTCAATTATTAGCCGGAGGTTTAAAGGTAAGCGGTCCGGGAAGCTCTTCCTTCCAGGTTCTGGTGTGGGCCACAAACCATCTTCTAGAAGATTTGAGTTCCCAAGGAATCTAGCCGAGGTCAGGTATATCCACCCTCGTGCTGTTCTCACAGATGACCAGGAACGTCGTCTCCAATTCGCTATTACGGAATTTGAGGAGATCTCTTCAGACAAGATTGGTCTTGGCTGTACATCTTGGCTTTCCCACAAGATTGAGACTGTTGGACCCCCTATCAGACAACGATATTACCCGCTCTCCCCGGTCAAGCTCAAGGTTTTAAACGAGGAGATCGATAAGATGCTCGAGATGGGTGTCATTCGTCCGTCACGTTCGAGCTGGGCATCACCAGTAGTTATAATCACCAAGCCCGATGGCAGTATTAGATTTTGTGTAGACAGCCGAAAGCTCAATAGCGTGACTATACGTGATTCCTATCCCCTTCCTCGTATTCAGGATATCTTAGACAATCTACGCGGCGCGAAGTTTATGACCTCTTTAGATTTCCGTAGCGCTTTCTGGCAGATTCCTTTAGCCGACAAGGCTTCCTGTGAGAAGACTGCATTCATCGTTCCTCAACATGGTTTATTCGAATTCGTCCGTATGCCTTTTGGTTTGACTAACGCGGCTTCCGAAATGCAGCGGCTTACGGATAGGATTGTCAACTTTGAATTCACGGCCGAGTCTGACGACTTCGTTTTCGGGTACGTCGATGACCTTATTTTAGTGTCACGTGATTTCGATAGCCATATCAAGCTCATCGCCAAGGTACGTGACCGCCTCAGGGAGGCAGGCTTATCTGTCAACCTGAAGAAGTGCGAGTTTTGCAAGTCCGAGTTAAAGTACCTCGGTTATATCGTAAATGAAAAAGGGCTACAGACCGACCCTAAGAAATTAGATGCCATTAGTAATTATCCAGCTCCTACTACCGCTAAATCTTTGAGACCTTTTCTTGGTATGTGCTCCTACTACCGAAGATTTGTTGACAATTTTTCCTCAATCATCGCACCCTTACTGCCCTTATCGGAAAGAGGAAAGGTAGAGATCCTATTGATTGGAATGACGATGCAAACCACGCTTTTGAACAACTAAAGAAGGTCCTCATAGATTCTCCTGTCATGGCTTGTCCCGATTTCTCCAAACCATTTAGCCTACATTGCGACGCAAGTCAGGTTGGTCTTGGTTCCGTTCTCGTTCAAGAGTTTGACGGTGAAGAACATCCAGTTGCGTATTTTTCCCGTCTTTTCTCCCGTGCCGAACGGAACTACAGTACCACTGAACGCGAACTTCTTGCCGTTCTCGATTCTGTTAAGCATTTTCGCGGCTACCTTGATGGCGTCAAATTTAAAATCGTAACCGACCACATCGCTTTAAAGTGGCTACTAACTCTCGATAATCCTACCGGGCGTTTAGCGCGCTGGTCGACTATTCTTTCCCAGTACGATTTTGAAATTGAACATCGTAAGGGGGCCCAGAATGTCGTGCCTGATGCTTTGTCGCGACCTCCTCAGGTAGCGTTGGTTTCTTTCGAACGCGGACTGACACCTACCGGCGACCCGTGGTATGAGAAAGTTTTCAAGGGAGTTACCAATACTCCACACTTGTTTCCCTCCTTCGTTTTGCACGAAGGTACGTTGTACCGATCTGTTTCGGTTGACAACCCTTTGTCCGACAATCCCTGGCGCTTAGTTTTACCCGCCTCTAAAACTCGGGAGGCTATTAACGAGATCCACCATTCTTTTCCCAATGTCCATCCTGGGGTGCTAAAAACATACCTTAAGGCTCGAGAGATTTATTATTGGCCCAATATGTATCGGGATATTACTTCTTGCCTTTCTCAATGTCTTGTTTGTAAGGCCTTCAAGATTTCTAACGCACGTCCACGTGGTCAGCAGCTCTACCCAAGGTCTGTCACGTCACCTATGGATTTACTCTCGCTAGATCTTGTTGGTCCACTCCCTGTTGCCTATTATGGCTATCGTTATATTTTCTCGATGGTCGACGTTTTTTCAAAATTTGTTTGGTTAGTTCCCTTGAAAACCGCTGACGCCAGATCTATCTGCTCAGCGGTAGAGTCCGAAGTGATTATGAGGTATGGTTCCCCTCTTGGCGTTTTGTGTGACAACGCGACGGTTTTTCGCAGTTCACAGTTCGCAGATTTTCTCAGGTCCTATGATATTCCTTCACCATGTTTCACACCCTATTATTCACCCCAAGCTAACGTGGTAGAACGTTATAACCAGACCGTCATTACTACCCTTAGTATTTTTGTGGGGAACGACAAGCGAAGCTGGGCCAAACACTTACCCAAAGTTGCCTTATACTTGAATTCGTGTGTTAATCTGGCTACCACTTACACCCCAAATTTCCTTATGTATGGAAGAGAAGTGGACGCCGGGCGTCGTCCACGAGTAGCCGAAACTGTGAGCCCGGAGTTGGCTGACAGTCGAGGTAATCGTGCGACGAGTCTCAGGTCCCTTCAAGACATTTATGCTAAGGTGGCAGACGCTTTGACACTCGCTTTTCAACGTAACGCAGGTTATTATAATCAATCGCGGAATCCTATCAGATTTGAACCTGGGCAACGTGTTTGGCGTCGAAATTTTCAAAGAGGCACTCAGGACATTGACCGTGGTGGTAAGTTTGCCCCACGGTTTATCCCCTGTAGAGTCATACGCCGTGTTTCTCCGCAAGTATACTTATTGGCGGATTGTGATTCCCCGCACGAGGGTTCATATCATGTAAAGGATATTTTGAAATAGACCCTCTTTTCCCTGTTCCCCTGGAACATAATTTTTCTAAATTCTAAAAGCCTTCAGGCAAACGTGTACCAACTTTTCTTCTCATCATTTGGCTTAAATTCATCTTTTGGCGTCTTTTTTTCTTTTGAATGTCACTAAGTTTACTACTTCATACGCCTTTGTTGTTTTTGTGTGTGTGTGTATGTCTGGCCAGATTAATGTTATATCTTAGTGTTAGTTTGTAGGTATTTAGGTTATTCGGAATTGACGCAACCAACATGTGGTCAGGTTATCGGGCTGCCATAGGCCTCTGACCTGGCCCATGTTGCGTCATTCCGCTGGGATTGAGCCGGGGCAAAATTTTTGTCTCGAAGCGCGCTTTTTTTGTCGCGGCAGGACGGTGACCGCTGCTTTGCGCGGTCGGCCTATTATGGCTATCGTCAGATCTTTTTTTAATTTTTTTGTCAGGGTCGAGTTCGAACCCCGACCTCGTCTTTGACGACGTTGGTTGCCTACCAACTGCGCCGTCGAGCCCTTTTTCCGAGCCGATCCGAGTGTTTCCGATGTTCGTCGGCGTCTGACGTGTTTCGGGATGAACACGATGACGTGGGCGAGCGTCGGCCCTCGTTTGATAGCTCTTTGTTTACAAGTCATCTGTCAGTTTTCGCGCACGATCGATTTGAAGTTTTTCTTCTTTTGCAGCTGATTACGGGCGTAACTGACGGTTTCGACTTGTAAACTTTTTACCAGTAGTTTAAAAACTACTTGTATATATTTTGTATAGTTTTTAGTTTTAGCATTTAGGTGTGTAAATAATATCGTTTGTAGGCGCGTTTATGTTTTAAAACTTAGTGACATTCCAACATTCCGATATTCCAACATATCCTAATTTCCAAATTTCCTTTTCTATCCTTTACGTATCATACATTTTCCTCCTGGTTCAGGGATACCACTTCATCGGTGTTTCCTTCGGTTGTCTCCACCTTTTTCTGTTGTGGTTGACAACTTTCTTTTTTTCTTTCTCCAGGTCATTTCCTTCCTCCTTTTTTTCCCTGGTGGATTGACTTGGCTTCTTTTGGGACACCGGTGGTTTCTTATCCTGGGGCCAGTGAGTCGTTTATGAGCAGTTCGTGCTGGCAACATGACGTGTTCGTTGGTTTATAGTGATGGGGTAGAGTGTCGATAAATTTTTATCGATAATTTTTGTCCTTTGATAGTTGACTTTGAACAATTCGTCTATTGTTCTAGGGTGGTCAACTTCCTTCGAGGGTTGCCATCTCGAAGATTTTTTTTTTCCTTTTTCGAGTTGGCGGAATTTTTTCTGGTGAAGGGATGTCTGCAGCATTACTGCAGGTTTTTTAATAACCTTTTTGGTATGATTCTTTTTTCTTTTGGCCGGTTTTTATGTCACATTTTCAAATTTCAAATTTTCTTGGTTTGACCTTTTTCTAAATTGTTTATTGTTTTCCCAGTTGTCGTCTATCATCAGATAGAAACGATTTTTTCCTTGAACTTGGTTGAATATTAGTAAATAAATATAAGTAAATGTTATAAATAACTTGGAATACAATAAATATTAGGACAGGCTCCTACTTTGGACTAGCCGGGTAAGTCTTGTGTTGTCTTCCTCCTGGTTTTTATCGACGCACTTTTCTCTTTCCTTGTCTTGGTTGGATGGCGATTATTTCTTTGTCAATCTTTACAGTGTATTTCCGGCCTCTGCGACACACACACGAGGGTCCCTCCGTGCCTTTCACGATCTCTCGCTGTGGTTCCGGACACCTGAGGCCACCAGGCATTGGACGTGCCTGGATCCCTGCGTTGTGTGCGTCCGCGCCCGTACCAGCTGAGTGCCGCAGACCCGCGCACCGGCGTCCCCCCTGGGATACTGCCCATCTCGCGGATTTTTTTAGCCTGTTTTTTGTATCAGTTTTGTAATTTTGTATGCGGATCTTGCCAAATTCTTTCTAAATTCTTTTCCAAATTCTAAAAAGGCCGTTTAGGTTGCTCTGGCCCTCCCTTTTTTGGTTCCCGTTTGGCCATTACTCTCCGGGGTACTCCGCGGTTTTTTACACCTTCCTGCATCGATACACCACAACACAACACTAGTTCAGCGACACTATATCGACGGAGTCCCCTCAGGACCCGACTCTCGGCTCATCTTTTTGATACTTTGGCAATTTCTAGGCCCTTTTAAATTTTTATTATACCGTTCGGACAAATTCAACTAAATCTTTCTTTGTACACCTAAATTTCACGTTTCGCCTGTGGTTGTCAACCACAGGCTAGCTAGCTTCTTTTTTTAACGCTACACAAGCTTTTATTTAGTATACCTGTGGGTTGCTCATCATCTGCTGCATCTCGGGGTTCTGCAGCTGCGCGATCATCTGTGGCATCATGGTGCGCATCTGCTCCTGCAGCTGCGGGTTGTTAGCGAACATCGGGTTCTGGAAACCACCAATAAGTTACTTTCATCTGAGATTGGTTACATGTTTTTCAGGACATATACTTTTGTTAATCGACGGAGGTAACGAGAAAATCGGGAAAGAACTCGGTTTATTCGACGCTTTTGTGATGAAGGAAAACATCGTGTAGAAATTAAAAAGTTATAACGTTGTTGCACTGGGCTAACGCGAGTCTTCTTGATCCCCAGCGGGAATGGGTTGATAACAACAATATTGAAATAAACAAAAATCTGAGATTGTTGACCAAATTTTTTCAGAACACCAATTTTATTTCAATATTATTTCAGTCGAAAGACGTCAAAAAAAATAAACAAATGCCTCCCTCGAGGATCTCGACAATGACGGGTCTTTTTCAGCCGGCATATAGCGTCTTCCTGCGACCTTCACCAGATCATCAGACCAGTCAGTTAGTTTCTACCACAGAGTACTATAATACTGGCGTAAGTTTCTACTAAAGCTACCGTCAGTTTTCTGTGCAATGTGCCCCGCCTAATGCCACTTTGTTACTTCTGTGAGTTTCCCCACCTGGTTGATGAGCTGCGACGCCATCTCGGGGTCGGCGGCGAGCGACTGCAGCATGGAGCTGGTGTAGGGCGCCGACAGCATGGACTGCACGAGGCGCGGGTTCTCCGACATCTGCTGCAGCAGCGACTGCATGCCCGGCGTATTGATGAGGCCGGGCGCCGCCCCTGCCAGCGCCCCGCCCGCCGGCCCCGCCCCCGGGGCTGTCGCCGCGCCCCCCGCGCCGCGCCCGCCGCCGCGTTGCCACGGGTTGGGTAAGGGCTGGCGGTTCTCGGCGCCTTGTTGAGGGTTTGTGCCGTCTGCGGATACGAAGACAATGAGTCTCACATGTATCCTTTATAATGTGTTAGCGAAATAACGCAAACTTGTTGGTTGCTCAGTCCATGACACTGAACAACATTTTTAAATATACAAAAACTAAAATGTTTTAACTTTACAAATATACCGGGTATCCAAAAAGGGTGTTGGCAGTTTATACCCAAAAATTATATATGAAAAATATATCATTTCTTAATTTTATTACTATTTGCAAAAAGTACATACAATGGAAAGATTACGACAAAAAAAATATGTTGTCCAAATGACGTCCATTACGCCTTGATCCATTTTCTAATGCTACTCGCACTGGGAGATAAAGAATTGTCCCGTACATTGAACTGCGCGCGATGTAATCGGCGAGCTGTTATATTATCGAATTATTGTTTTGATAATAAGCTCGTACACAAAATGCGCGCTGAGCTCCGGTGTACGAATCCATTTCAACTAAATTTCCAATAAATTTCACGTATGACATTATATTTGTTTTTGCTATCTGCCCTCATTAAGACGATTTATTGATATTTAAAAGTGTAAATACCTTTTTTGAACACCCGGTATACAAACTGATTAAGATACGGTAAAAAGTCGCTAAAGGATTTCCATATATTTCGTTCTACTTATGGGTTGTAATATCGATTTTTGGGTATTTTTGATCGAATTTTCTTTAGTCGTACAATTTCAGAATACAATTTACTACAATTTCAGAAACACGATAGAAAAAGCTCGTAAACATTTACTTTTTTCATTTTATCTCCGGACTGTTAAAAAATATTCACGTAAAATTAAGTGCACAATATAGGCAATTACGACAGTAATCACTTGTAAAAAATATACAAAAAAATAGTAAGTAGTTTTCCAATAAATTAACAAAACGTGTGATGTCATTGACGTCATTGTATGTCGAGCGCGTGCTTATCATCTATCCCATTCTGTTGTTAACTTAAGTTGTATATCCCCCATTCACTCAATTGGCCGGGAGCCTTTTTAGCCACGCCAAGATGAATGGGTCGCCTTAACAGACATTATCATTCGCTTGCCCTTGTCCCATCATTTGGGGTCGGCGCATTATGTTTTCTTTCTCCATACATCCCTAACAGCCGTCATTTCAACACTCACATCCTTACTGAGCATATCATCTTAACTGACAATTGACACCATTCACAGTTTACAAGAATTCATTTTAGAATATTACAAATTTTATATATATTTTGTTTTCAGAAGGTTATTTTAGTCACAATAAAACATATTTTGAGAACATCATCATCAACAGCTCATTTACGAACAAAAACATAAATGTAGATAAAACAAATTACATTGAACAATTCTCTGGGGGAAAATGATTACACTTCTAAGTAATAATAATAGGTTTATTATTATGATTTTATACTTTTGCTTTCTACTTATACCATCTATATAAACATTTCGAGAAATTTTGAGACGTTATTGAATTTATCTGTGTACAGTACAATGTAACTCACCCGAGTTGTCCACAAGGCCAGAGAAGGGGTTGCCAGCCATGCTGCTCGCCACGTTCAACATCGGTTCTTGGATGTCTCTATACATACGCTGCAAAGCGTTGTAGCCGCCTGCAAAAATAAACAATCAATAAAATTTGTTATAAAAAGATCGCCCTTCATTCAATAGGATATTTATTTGACTAGTCCAAAGGGCGTAGCTGTGTTTTATAATAGATAGATAATGGATGTCGTCTCTTTGTTTTTTAGTTTTATGTGAAAGCATGCATTTAGAAATCAGGGACAATAGTAATCAGGTATGTGTCGTACCGGGGATGCTCTCCAGGTTGGAGAGCGCTCTGTCGTGGCTGCGCATGAGTTCCTGCAGCATGGCGGGGTTGCGCGCCAGCTCCATCGTCTGCCGCAGCAGCTCGGGGTTGTTCAACATGTGGCTGATCTCGGGGTTGCGCTGCAAATATACCGCCACGATGTACCCATACCCTCATAATAGCTAAGCCCAGATTTAGATCTGGATGAACATTTTTATTGTTCAAGTCTTAACTTTCACTAAAAAAAGCTCATTTTTAAACATGTACAGTACACACAATCGTTGTGAAACATTGTTAAACGATAGTGTCGTTTTGCTGAATAGAAGCCGTGTTTCGTTGTTGTTATCATGGTAAGCTCATTAAGTCATGTCTTAACACAGCGACCGCGAAAGTTTAGAATCATACATTACAAAAAAGTGTTTTAGTAGTAAAAGTGTTGTAGCATTAACACATTAATTGGAAACAACCAACTAAATCTCCCGAAATCAGAAAGTAAGTCAAGATAAAGCTTGAAAAAACCCCCAAGCCAACCCTAGCTACCTGAAAAAACATAGAGAAAATAAGATGTTTTGAAAGGAAGAAAAAATGCAATCAGTTCACAAATTAACAGTTCTCACTACAACAGTAGACATAAAAAAAGATAGTGTAATGCTAAACTGATGCTACACTTAACCATCCCTGATTGAACGCACTTGAGTCAATTTATAACAAATTGTCTGTTAAGAAAATTGTCTTTGTCAATATTGATCATGGCAATAAGGAATATGCACATTTTTTTTAAATTCATTAATCGAAATATTTCAAGTTCCAGATAAACACATAAACAATATTTTTTCAAATATCTTGCTCAGAAACAAAGTTATAAGGCTTCAAAGTTGATGGTTAGACACAGAGGTTCGACATGACCATTGACGTCATTGGTCACGCGGGCCATACATCCGCCATAGAAAATTTTGTTTTTGTTGATGATGAAAAGAGGGACATATATATTTGTTTAATAACGTTGTATCTAGTTTGTTTTTCGATCAATTTCGATTCTGTTTTGACTGTCAGTATTCTATTTTTGTATACTTTCAGATGACCTATGAAAAAAAACTAATATATTTTTTATGCATATTCCCTATTGCACAAGCCACTTGGGAAGGGCTCGCAACCCACAAAATCAGTGAGAAACTAAGTTAAGAAAAGATTTTCATAGGTATGTGTACAACAGTGCTTATAAGGATTTATTTTCAATAAAAAAGTAAGGTTTGGAGTATTTCATTTTGTGATATTTTATGATGATTACCTCCTTATATCAATATTAGAACAATGGATAAGTACGAGCGACGAGTATAAAAGTGCAAGTTTATAAAAGTCTTCTATAAATTCCAGAGAATAAAATGAGTCATTCCCACGTCGTCATTGGTTTCATTGCGTATGATATGGCAACAATAAAGGATAGAGTGTCGGTGCACTGCACCCAATCGGAACCATATCGGAACATCGCGGGTTCGATTACGAACGCGTGTAAAATCAATGTTTTTGGAATCACTGTAGTAATGTAACAAAAACTTGGTTTGAGCTTGGGACATATAACTGATGTATTAACGTAGAATCATAGATCAACTCAACAGTGACCTATTCAAAATAGCCAATAACGTCATTAGTCATTACAATAGCGTATTTCAATTGTGTTCAAATAATAGAATAATAATAATAATACAACAAAATAAAGCTGAATTTGATGTTACATTATTATGAAACATACATACATGAAGACACAACTCTTACCCGGAAGGGTAGACAGAGAACATGTCTCTCCACTTGATGAAATCCAGACATACTTCTTTCGCTTCCTTATTGTACAACACTCTGATCAAATAATGAAGTTTTTATTTATTTACCACTTGCCAATTATTTATAAACCTGTTTGATGGATCAAAAATTACACTGTAGAAGTAACGCAGGAGTACGGTCACCGATAAGGGTGCCCGCCCACGTCAGACTTTTTGTAGGACCGATAATCGGGCCGAGTTATTTCTAGTCGACTTCTTGTAGGACACGTGCGTTGCACTTGCAATCAGTACGTTCCATTTTTCTCCTACAAAAATCAGTTAACGATTATAAGACGTGGGCGGGTACCCCCTTAGACGGATTATTACGAGCTATAACTTTAATAATTTAGACCCCTTTAACTTCTCATGGATTTAGGAGATTCTTATTAAAGGGGTTATCTGAATCCTAATGCTTAGTGTTACGAATTTGTAACTCTTTATTTTATTGCTTCTGTACTACTCATTTGTTATTTAATATGTGGATAGTGTGGTTGGCCATGTATAAACTTAGTTTTATATTTACTTACTATATTTATGTAACACTTTGTACACTGCTGTTGACTATTCCAAATAAATAAATAAGGCTGCTTTCAATTTGATGTGCGTCTCTGAAAGACTAAGGCTAATTCTTCGTCAAATAACTGATAATCTACAATTTGATAATTTTTAAAGGGCCATATTCTTCCCAAATTAAAACAAACAATGGTAAATTATTTTTTTAAGTAACAAACAATGGTAAATTATTTTGCATTAGTAAATCTTTATTTTTTCTTTATTATTTGAGCTTGAGCCTAACAAGAGCCTTTGCCCAAAGTTTCACATGTTTTGGGTGGAACGATGATGATAGTGAACTCTGGGAGTACTCACCGACATGAGGTCCTGCATCTGAGGGTTGGAGGTGATGAGTGTGCGCATGTTCTCCGGGTCGTTCATCATCTGCTGCACCAGCGGGTTGTCCAGGACCTGCCGTAGCATGTCCGGGTTCGATAGCAACTCCTGCTGCATCCGCGCCTGCACACACACAAGGGAATCAAATAGTATGCACATTGAGTGTATTTGCTACTATTTTAACAAACTTCCACTTTAAATTATTGCTTGAAGACAGAAGAATTAGATGCAGGATCTTGAATCTAAAATGTTGTTGTTGAATGTTGTTTGTTATTGTTATGAGTTTGTGTGCAATAAAGAGTTGTATTATAATAATAAATAATAATAACAACTTTATTTCAAGCAACTAACTGTACTGGTATTGTATGTTGATTACTTTTAGTTTTTGCACACCTCATTCTATAAAATTTTTGCTTGGGGAGTCTGTATTTTACTCGCCAGTTAACAAATTATCTCTATGCACAAAATAATATATTTCCGCATGAGACAAGGACACCTGAAAAAAAAAATTTAAACATAATATTTTAGTTTTTTATTTCCATGTGTGTTTTGCTTACCTGAAGGTCCATGAATGTGCTCTGACCCATGCCCAGGCTTTCAAGACCAGCCAGTCCTCCCAGGGAGTTCAGCCCAAACGGTGTAGCACCAACATCGGCTGTTGTATTAAATTAAAATCAATCAGAAGCGTACATTATTGCTTTTATTTTTCTACTTTTTATTTGTTTAACTTGAGTCATGTCAGTAGCCTTACGCGGTTCTATAACACTGACACCAGGGGTAACCAGGGCATAGTAGAAAGAGTGCAAAGTAGGTTATATTCATACAAACGCACCGCACGCGACTTGTATGTGTGCGCCCATAGTAATTATGCGTCGCCGCCGCACGCACACTCAAACAAAATCTCAGTGCGCCGCCGCACTGATGGCTGGTTTACACGTATTAAGTTGCATAGTAGTTAACTAAATTTTAACTTAATTTTAAGCAACTTAATGCGTGTAAACAAGTAGATTAGAACTTTTTCTATTCTTCGGGTAAGTTGGTGGGCGTGGCCTGTCACTTGACACGTTTGGAAAGGCGCGATTTAGTTAATTTTAAGTTAAATGCGAAGTGTGAAGTTAAGTGCGAGTGTTTTATGTTTATTTTTTGGAAATATTTTAATATATATTATTATATAGGTATATATAAAAATATTAATGAATAATATATTATTAATATAAAATATTAATCATTAAAAATAATAATGATATAATATAAAAAAAAATATATAATATTCATTATATAAAAATGAATATTTTACTATACTTTATTATTTTATTTATTATATTTATTACAGACTTAAATTCGCTGTTGATCGTCTATCTTGGGCTAACTAAAGAGCTTAACTACTAAAATGACGTTTACACGTCATGTTTACACACTTACTTAAAATTTAGTCGCTTAAAATTTAGTTGCTACTTAACAACTTAATACGTGTAAACCAACCATGAGAAACGGGTCGAGATTTTGTTTGAGTGTGTGTTAGATACTATGGCGCACACATACAAGCCGCGCGCGGTCCGTTGCGTTGTATAAAGATAATGTACTTTGCACTCTTTCTACTATGACCAGGATTTGTGAGGTCAACTATTGACCTTACAACTACACAATGAAGAAGAAGTTCTCCCTAACAATACTATAATGTGTACTTACAAGCACAAAAAAGTGAATTATGAGTGGGTTATTATTATTATTCTTTAGTGGGTTATCTAACTGGATATAAGTAAAATTGTTTCTTGATCATTATTTGCAGGATAATAATTATACAAGCTACTAGAAACCAATGAAGTACTCTTAATTAAGTATATAGATAAGAAGGTATATGCTTTTTCATTAAATTTTGTATATTTGTGCAGGTTAGTAGGCTGTAGTGGGTGGCGAGCCATGGAAGATATATGCTTGGTATTTTGCTATGGGATAAAATCCGAAACGAAATAATCCGGCAGAGGACCAAGGTAGTTGATATTGTCCAGAAGTATAGCAAGCTGAAGTGGCCTGAGGAAGGTCGCTGGTGGTGACTGAATGAGGAAAGCGGGTGATCGTGCGCTTTGGCGTGCCCTTGGGGAGGCCTACGTCTAGCAGTGGACTGCAAATAGGCTGATTGATTGATTGATTGAGTAGGCTGTACAAATACCTATATAAATCTTATGTGAAAATATATATTATATCTTGTATATGTATACATTGCATCGTGTGCCAAATTGAATGGGATGATTGGAGGGGTCTTTGAATACCTCTTCAGCAAAAAAAATCTTGGTTCAATGATTTTTTTTATTCTGATGTTAAATTGTTTTGGGTGAAAATTTTTTAAAAGTCTACATTTAAATTTTAATAAAAAACATTTGTTAGGTACAGCTTAATTTTTTTTTTAAATCTTTAATTTGTAACAGTGTATGCTTCTATCGAAACCAAATTTACTCGCCAGCTAAATCTATTTTTTTTTTACTGCCCCACAAAGATTTTTTACGCAAAAAAAAATAAATTTTAATGTCAACATTCAATTTTAATTTAAAAATAAACTAAAAGTGATCAGGTTCTTCTAATTTTTTCAAAACATCTCTGGTCCCCTTTCTAATGGTGTGCAATATGACATGAAAAGTAATTAGTAACATCACTAATTTGCAAATTTTCTATACTTAATAGCAATTTTCTAATATTTAACAGGTCAAATAAAAGTTTGCGTTAACAACACTCATGTTACCAATTACCTTCATGTACACACAAAAACAATCACTAAACAATCTAATTTAATACATAATAATATGTATTACTTGTGAGATACATTGTGTTTTCATGCGATGGCTAAGTCAATCTATTTATTTAAAACATAAAAGATATTTAATATTAATATGGTCACTGATGTTGTTAGATTAGCTAATTATGTAATAACTTAAGACAGAAGGACCCTTAAATAGGCACTGAATAAATTAACCGACTTGGTATTATATGGATCTCACAACTTTTTACGGTAGAACAACTGAAATCTCACAAGACTTGGTTTTTTTACAAGTTGTGTTTTTGATGGCATTATTTTTTACTAATTCACTTTGTGGCACCCTTATGAAAAAATTGTATTAAGATTGTATCATGTCTGAGGAAAGCATTTGTGAGGAGGACACCTGCTGCTCGGACAGTCAACTCGTGACATAAGGGCTAACATTGAAAATATTTTTTTTTTAAGTTTTTTAACATAAGCTTCCGAGCTTTCTTCTGGAGCTCTCACGAGTTACCATAAGGGCTAAGATTGAACATAATTTTTGAGTCAATTATAACCAGTTTTTTAAACATAACTTACTTCTTATTACTTAATTTTTTACTTTTTGTCTAGTTATCAACCAATATTGTCCCCAAAGTGATTCTTTTTTTTACAATGAATAAGCTTGCGTTTGACCTCTATCTTAGCTGATGGAAACCGATGATAAGATTGAAGATGGAGCATGCTCATCTAGAATCTTCTATTATTATTATTTTTTAAAAGGCTAGGATTATGGTTCTCCAGAAACATGAAAGCAGGCAATGAGTCCCACAGTGTAGCAGTTAGAATCAAAATAGTGGAAGCAAAAATACATATCCTGAATTAGGGTGAATCATGCTCAAACAAATCGTAGACCACTATACAAACTCTGGTAGTGTATTTCTGGTTCTTCTTAGATTTTAAGCATATCACAGACAGAGCTATAGTATATATTATAGTATGAGGCAGCCAGCCCTCTCGTTGCCATTCACTTTGAGTGCAAAGCAGGGGTCAAGCAGAATGGCCAGTCACTGATTGATTCGCCATTTTGTTTGACCCCCACTTTTCATAAAATGTATATGGCGACGAGAGTAATATATATTATAGCTTTGTCTGTGATGGGCTTTATGCTTGATAAAGGATATTTTGGAAGACAATAATAAGCAAACTGCTACCATGATTGAGAAATGTTTTTTTATGATTAAATAGTGTTATTTACATTTCATTGCCAAAAGAAGTACAAACTATATACGAGCGGAATATACCACTTAGAAGTGTACTTGCGGCTGTAAGGATGTAATTATTGAGCAATAGCACAACATTTGACAGGTTGATGTTATGGTGGGGTTAGGTTGTTTGTACGTACCTGGAGGGCGCCGTGGGC
Organism: Carpatolechia fugitivella; assembly: GCA_951230895.1. Taxonomy (NCBI): domain Eukaryota; kingdom Metazoa; phylum Arthropoda; class Insecta; order Lepidoptera; family Gelechiidae; genus Carpatolechia; species Carpatolechia fugitivella. The sequence continues at coordinate 6,807,073 of OX579660.1, forward strand.
CTCCTTCGGGCTCCGGGCGTGGCGGCGTCTTGATTACCAGGTGCACCGTCAGCCCGTCTTTGATGTTGTGTTGGCGCAAGGTATCTGCGTCGTTCATGATCTTGCCCGCAAAGATGAGGCATAGCTGCTCCGGCTCCGCATTGAATTTGGACGACAAAACATCCTTCAACTGAAACCACCATCACATTTATGTAGCCGAAAGATTAAACCCGTGTCGTCACCGATTGCGTATGCAATATCTGTGTTATTACGCCATGAGCGAGGCTCTCGCGGCGGCCTACTCACTTTCTTGATGTCGGCGTCGTCCTCGATCTCCACTTGTTGTTTTTCCTTCGGAGTTTTTACAGTAATAGTAATTTTTTTGGGTTCTTCTTGGCTTTCTGCCATTTTGGCGAACCTAGATGACTCTGTACTTTGGCGGAAAAGCAAAAATATGTACAAGCACTATAGGAATTTGACGACTGCGTTGACGGTCTTGACGGCTAGGTGGTTTTTCCTATTTGCTGGTGTTCCAGGAGCTCCATGAGCCATCACTTTTTAACGCTTTGTGCTATGTCTCTTTCTAACCTAAAAAATATTTAATACTTTTACTCTTTCTATAGTGATGATTGGTCATTTCAACAATTTTATTGCTACATGAATGAATGAACGAACATCATGTTGTCTATGGTTTTAAGTGTTGCCATTACATAAAATTTACTAGTAACTAACAAATACTAGGGTGGGAGCTAGTATTTATCAAAACTAGTATTTTTGACGCGGTATATCCGAACGTAAATTTCAGAATGAAACCTTTTCCGGAAGTCTGTAACTGAAAGCGGAAGTAGAAGGTTGTACAGTTTCTTTTGACTTTATCGTCACGGCTGACATGAAACAAAAACAAAAAACAGTTTCCAATGATGTCTCTCGCAAAATTTTAATGATATTAGCCCTAAATAAAGTTTGGTACGTGTGTATTTTTGTGTAATTGATAATTGTCTGTTGGGTTTACGATATTATTTGCTTTGCTATTTTTGCGTTGTGTTTTAGGTTTGACATTTTTTTAAGCACTGGACCTTACGTTCATCCCGAACGTGAGCACTACCTTGTTCTCGCACGCTAGAGGATGCCTGCCATAGATCATTAGTCATATCGATACATATAAGTAAATCAAACTTTTCACAATTCAATGGAGGTACCTATGCTTGCTATTTTTATTATATTTTGCTTTCGGGCCAGGGCTTTGTTGAACTATTTTCGCATTTTAGTTGGAGCTTGAAGACACTTTCTTGCGTGATGAGGAACATGAATCTGAACCCAGTTCCAAACAAGTATTATTACCAGTGCAGCAGAAAAGAAAAAATAATAAGATGCAAGGTAGGTGTTGCTTGCTCCCATATCCACTAGACTAGATTACATCCGTCTTTGTTCTTTTGTACTACGACAGCTGCGACAGTGGCGTAGAGGGAGAGTGGAGACGTTTCGGTTCGACACGTTAGGCTTAACACTGAATATTGCCTCTATTGCTGTTATGAAATAAGTTTTCCAAGTCGCGCTTGAAGTGCGGTCGACTTTACATCAAAACTTTTCACCTGTTTCCACACAGCATTGACGATACTACATTCCCAGCTTATCTTTGATTTTAAAAGCAAGTGTATTTTTATTTTAAAGTTTGATTGATAAGGAACAAGAAAGGTTTGCTAGGTACATATATTGTAACTAATGAGAATAACCGGCCAAGCACGTGTCGGGCCACGCAAAGTGTAGGGTTCCGTAGTTGTCCAATACTGCTTAGGTACCTGTTTAAAACAGTTAACATTCATCAAAATATTTTTCTATTATATTTTGTATAGGTACCAAATTTTTTGCTTGTACAAGTACTTAATTTTATAAGTTGGGTTGGGTGGTTGGTAAGGATTTTATTCGATAATCTGATTTATTTATTTATTTATTAGAACAATATTAGTCTTAATCTAAAACTAGTACCACAAAACTGCATGTACAGTTTGACTGTGGAAACAGTGAGCCTGATTACTTGATGCTTACTTGATGTTGATAAATTTTCCTTTTAAATTCATCATATTATAGGTATTAAGTACACTACCGTGAATTTTTTCACATTTCCAATACAACGGTTTCGCTGGTAGGGGGGGGGGGGACACTGGACTCTAACAAAAATAAACACTTTAAAACGAAATAATTCAAATGTGAAAATTTTAATACACTAGCCTCGAAAATTTGTTTTAGCAAACCCCCATTATTTTTAATAACCTCTCCAACGATACCTCGCACTATAGGTAGTCGTGAGTAAAAAAATAACCCCCTCTTCACGTGTACCAGAAAAACCCTAAAAAAAATCTTAAAGATTTTATTATTCATCTTTGTCAGCATGATATTAACATGCATATCTGTCGTGGCCATATCGTAGAATTGACCACATCATGAAATTTTCGATCATTTCATGAAATTTTCACTGTCCATTGGCCGCATCATGATGAGCCTTGGCCAGATCAATGATAAGAAATCGTTTGTCGATATGTTCAACTAAAAACGCAGCTACTTCATGATATGGTCCAGATTATTTGATCATATCGTAAAACTTATACATTGCCGATGGAGGCGCTGGAAGCGCTTTGTTTATGTACCAACATAACGGCCGCGTTATTTCTCGCAGTGAAAAAGTGAATTCTTCGTTATTAAAATGAGGAAGAAAAAAGAGTTTATGATGAAAATGTACTTTGAAAATGTCTGTCGGACTTAGAGAGCAATTAAGTATTAAATATAATTTAGATTCTTATTAAATATTTCATAGACGCCCTATTTTCACAATATGGCCAATCGTGGACGACAAAATCGTGAAATGTTCACGATTTAATGATCTGGTCAAATTTAGTTGCCCACATAATGAAATGTGACCGTTTCATGAAATGATCGAAAATTTCATGATATGGCCACGACATATCCATGACAAATTACAGCCTTCTAGTACAAGACTCTCTAAGCTAAGCTGCGGACGGACAGACAGACAGACGGACATGGCGAAACTATAAGGATTCCTTTTTGACTACGGAACCCTAAAAACGGTTAACTCTTTATTTGAAATTAGCCCACTTGCGTCCACTACTTTTCTTTGTATAGAAAGCTCGATCTAGAGGCAAACACAAGCACGCAAATAAAAGGATAGAACCCGGAACCTTTCTGTAAGTAAAGGTGTCCTAAACACACTCAGTATTTTGTACCTGTTCTGTTTATCGTGTGTGAATTTTCTCTATTATAATATATTATAATAGGGGAGATATTTCTGCCAACAAACTGCTTTTCAGTTTGGCGGAATCTAAGCTAATTTGTAACTGTTGAAAAGCTGCATAATCGATTTATTGATTATTTATTAATTAAGTTCGTCGTCTTTCTCATCTAGCAGATTTGAAATTTTTAACCGTTACAACAAGGAATTATTCCGTTTGCGTCGAGTTCCGGTGGCGTCGAGTCCGTTGGTCTATTCTGCCTTTATAAATGCCCACGGTTAAATATTGTTACATCTTAGCCTACCTGAATAATAGACTATATAGATACAACATTATTAAACAAATATATCTGTCCCTCTTACGAAAACTAAATTTTCTATGGCGGGATGTATGGCCCGCGTGATCAATGACGTCACATGTCACGTCGGACCTCTCTGTTTCCATCAACTTTGAAGCCTTATAACTTTGTTTCTGAGCAAGATATATTTTATATGTGTTTATCTGGATCTTGAAATATTTCGATTAATGAATTTAAAAAAATGTGCATATTCCCTATTAATGCTTCACTACTTATCTTTCTAAGCAAGCGAGGATTTGTTTATGTTAAACTCATTATATCCAAATTCTTCAAACACTAGCTGAAACCTTCTCATCGACTGGCAGTATTTTACATTTCGGGAATAATTTCTTTGTTTGTTATTTGTTTGTTAATTACACTTGCACTGACATTTTTAACCGACTTCAAAAAAAGGAGGTTCTCAATTCGGTTGTATTTTTTTTATTTATTTTTATGTTATTAGATATCTTCGTCCATTGTTAACCGATATTGATTATTCTTTTTTCATTCGGTAGGATTTACTTTTAAGTTGGTCCCATATCAATTTCGTCAAGATCTGATGGTGGAACATGAGGTAATAATAAAAATTGGAAATTCCTCAACGGAATATAACATTCACTTCGTTATTCGTCTATTCTTTTAGTCATATCACAGTCAGTTTTTTACCGATTTTAATAATTTTTTTTTTTCATTCGATAAAATGTGCTTTAGGGATAAATCTGTATAAATTTTGCCAAAATCTGATGATGGAATAAAAGATAAAGGCGGAAACTCCTCAACCAGTGATAGCAACATGCATCGCGCGCGATACCGTTTGTGGTGGAATGTTGCTAGGCAACGAAATAAACTTGTTTTGTCAGTTTGCTCAAAATCTACTTTTCCGATGTTCCTAAAATTATATTATTCAATTTTATCACATTTTTTGGCGACCGTGACAGATCAAGAACCTGCAATCTTCGGCTATTGTATTGGAAATCACAAATAATTTAGCTTCTATGGCCGAGTGGTCAAGGGTTTTACTCTCTTTACGGAGGTTTCGGGTTCGAATCCCGGTGAAGACACTCTTCAACGAAAATGTCATTGTGAGACTTTCTCCAGTTTAGTTGGGATATTGCTGCCGACACTATACCGAGGATATCCCGGACATCAGCTTGTACGAGATTAGGATGGCTCTCAAACAGCTTAAGAACAACAAGGCACCGGGCGAGGATGGAATTATCACAGAGCTTCTGAAACCGGGCGGGACGCCGGTACTGAAAGTCTTTCAGAAGCTATTTAATTCCACCTTGCTCGAGGGCAAAGCGCCTGATGCGTGGAACGGGGGTGTTGTGGTACTGTTCTTCAAAAAAGGTGACAAAACTTTACTGAAGAACTACAGGCCCATAGCACTGCTGAGCCACGTCTATATATAAGCTGTTCTCGAGAGTTATCACGAACCGTCTCGAACGCAGGCTCGATGATTTCCAGCCTACCGAACAAGCCGGTTTTCGAAAGGGCTATAGCACCATAGACCACATACATACGCTGCGGCAGATTATACAGAAGACTGAAGAGTATAATCGCCCATTATGCTTGACGTTTGTGGACTATGAGAAAGCCTTCGATTCCGTCGAAACATGGGCTGTTCTAAGAGCTCTCAAGCGATGCCGTATTGACCATCGGTACGTTGAAGTGCTGAAGTGCTTGTACAACAACGCCACCATGTCAGTTGGAGTACAGGAACATTCCACGAAGGAAATCCCCTAAAGAGAGGAGTAAGACAGGGAGATGTAATCTCTCCAAAACTGTTCACTGCTGCTCTGGAGGAAAGCTCCTGGAATGGCAAGGACTAGGCATCAATATCAACGGCGAATACATCACTCACCTTCGATTTGCCGACGATATAGTAGTCATGGCTGAGTCGCTTGAAGATCTTGGGAAAATGCTCGGTGACCTCAATAGAGTTTCTCAACAAGTGGGTTTTAAAATGAATATGGACAAAACGAAGGTCATGTTTAACGTCCATGTTGCACCCACCGCACTAACTGTTGGAAACTCTACTTTCGAAGTTGTTGACGAATATAATATATACCTGGGACAGGCAGTCCGATTAGGCAAGTCCAATTTTGAGAGAGAGGTCAGTAGACGGATCCAACTAGGTTGGGCAGCGTTCGGTAAGTTACACAACGTATTCTCGTCCAAAATCCCTCAGTGTCTGAAGACTAAGGTGTACAACCAGTGTGTGTTACCGGTGATGACTTACGGCTCTGAGACGTGGTGCTTCACAAAAGGACTTTTTCAGAGGCTCAGTGTCGCGCAGTGAGCTATGGAGAGAGCTATGCTTGGTATTTCTCTACGAGATCGAGTCAGAAATGAGGAGATCCGTAGAAGAACCAAAGTTACTGACATAGCCCGTAGGATAAGCAAGATGAAGTGGCAATGGGCAGGCCACATAGCGCGAAGATCGGATGGCTGATGGGGCAAGAAAGTCCTTGAATGGAGACCACGTACTGGCAAGCGCAGTGTGGGACGGCCACCTACGAGATGGACCGACGACCTGGTGAGGATCGCTGAGTCTCGTTGGATGCAGGTGGCTATGGACCGGTCGCGCTGGAGTGCGATTGGAGAGGCCTATGTTCAGCAGTGGACTTTAACAGGCTGAAATGATGATGATGATGATGATTGCTGCCTGAATCACCTGATTGTCTGAAAAGAAAGATGATTCCGTGCTTCGGAAGGCACGTCTCGGCTCTAATATTTACAGAAGGCGTCGTTACTCAAGCCAAGTCAGTGGGTTTTGACAAGGGCCCAGTACTATATTAACTGTGTGACCAGGGTATGTGAGCTTGGTTGTCGACCTTACAATCCACAATATGAAGAAAAAGAAGAAGCCAGCCTACGTTCACTATCTGTAATCAGCTAATGATAGACTTTCAAGATACTATCTCAAACCTAAAACTCCTTACGACTAGCCCAAGAGTATTGGGGTAAACTGTAAGCTTATTAAGAGGGAAGAATAGTACGTCCTCGTCCATACAAAAAGAGAAAACGTTTTTCCACTTCTAAATATTTTCAAATCTCCATGATTTTTTAGTATGTTATTGACACAATGAATGACTAGGTTTATAGTTTTTCCTTTTTTCAAAATTCGCTATAGATTCAAACTTATACAGGCACCTCAAGTAACGTAATTTTTGTGATTAAAACTGTGTCGAATTAAGCCGTTTGTTGAACAAAAACAATGTTTTTTTTTTTAAAGCGAAACCTATGGTCCTAGAATATTATTGTGCTGAAACGATCGACATCAAAATCAAAGTGATTTGTTGAAATTTAGTTATTGGAAACCGTTTTCTCCCGAAATGGGAATTTCATCAAGAAAAGTACCTATTGTCAGTCGCGAGCTGGAACGCTCTCGCTCTCGCTCTCTCTCTCTCCCGGGGGCATGAGCTCACGAGCGATAGCAAATGTTTTCCCAAATACCTATTTCGTTAGGATCGGGAAGCTATTCTTTCCTCTTAGCATTGTCAGTTTAGTGGCCAGCTGGACTACTAAATGACCTCTTACTTCGTAGCCTCTTACCCAGTTTAACTTATGTTATTTTCGAAACAATCATTATAAACAACTTAACGCGCTTGCAAAGCACGAAAGACGCAGTCTAAACTAAGCAAATACCAAAAATATAATATCTTTGTACTGAAACTGTTAAATAACAAAACCTAGCTTTGGATAATGAAGAAAAATAATAGGAAATATGTCGAGGTTAGGATTAATTACTTACATAAAATATATTGAATGAAACACTGAAAATCATAAAATAAAAATAATTTTAACAAAAAATAGAAACCTCCTTCAAATTACCTTATATGGTTATCTCCACTAAAAAGTAACAAATAAAATAACATTTCAGATGGAACATGAAATAAAAATATTGGCAATATCCTCAATTAAGTAGATAGGTAGTGTATTAAGTAAATATTTAGAATTTTGTACTTCCTTTTGGAGTCGGTGCCAGCCAAAAAATCGTCGATTAGTCGTGGGCAACTGTTTTAAGTCGTCGTCGTCGTTAAGTCAGTACATATTTCTATATGACTATAAATAAAATTCTTTGATAGTCTATGATATAAATATTTTGTTGTGCTGCGCGGGATGCAATGCCGCACCCGACCAAACGCAGGGACAACGACAGGAGCGGCCAAGAAAGTCCGGGTAGGTTTCATCCGATAAATAATTAATACTCGTAGTTTCGTCGTCTACAATTTTTGGCTGGCACCGATTCCAAAAGGAAGTACAATATTCTAAATATTTACTTAATACACTACCTATCTACTTAATTGAGGATATTGCCAATATTTTTTTTTATGTTCCATCTAAAATGTTATTTTATTTGTTACTTTTTAGTGGAGATAACCATATAAGGTAATTTGAAAGAGGTTTCTATTTTTTTGTTAAAATTATTTTGATTCATCGTCTGATAAAACTCTAAGAACCTTGTTTGTAGATTTCTTATTTTTTCGAGGTAAGTATTAAACGATCAGTCGTACGTGCTCAGTCCAATGAAAGTATCGAGTCAGTAAGTGCATGGTAAACTGTGTATAAAGTCGCTCTGTTTGTGAAGAACTTCAGGTGGTAAAACTTGTCAAGCACTGATTTAAGTTTATCATATACTAATTCAACATACGTGTTCCATGATAGTACTTGTAATTTTCCACCACTTCATGCTCTTCGCATTGACAAAGCAAATAGCCACGATGGTACCCTATGATTGTCTGTACCCTAGTTGGCCGTGTGGTGACGGCAGAGTAGAGTACATTTGTCACCAACCCCTACTCTTTCCGTGGGTGTCGTAAGAGGCGACTTAGGGACTACACATTGAGCAGCGCTCTCTGGTACAGTAACCTTTTAAGCCCAAGTCACACAGAGCCGTGCCGGGCGCGGTCCGGGGCAGAGAAAGCGAGACGGTGCTATGGCGCGGCATAGCGCCGTCCCGCTTGTCCCGGCCCCGGACCGCGCCGCTCCCGCTCTGTGTGACTTGGGCTTTAATCTGCGATCTCCAACCCGCCTGCCAAGCGTGGAGATTATGGCAAAACCCTCCACTTAAGTGGAAGAGGCTCATAGTCCAGCAGTGGACTGTAACGGGCCGTTGATGTTGATGTAGTTCGCACTTGTTGTAAAGGCTGGTTTACACGTGTTAAGTTGTCAAGTTGTTAACTAAATTTTAACTTAATTTTAGGCCACCTTAATGCGTGTAAACAACGAATTTAGTAATAAGTTGCGAGTTAAAAATTAGCGTGCAAGTAAACAAGTAGATTAGAACTATTTCTATTTTCACTTAACACGTTTGTACGGTACGGTTTACTTAAATTTTAGTTAAATGCACAAGTTTGCCGGCGGATCTTGGGATAACTAAAGAACTTAGCTAGTATTAAATGCATTTGACGTGTAAACACTTAAAAATTAAGTCGCCTAATTAAGTTAAAATTTAGTTACTACTTGACAACTTAATACGTGTAAACCAGACTTTATAGGTGAATAGATAAGCATACATTTTGTTTTCGCAATATGAATTATAATACCATTATCTTGTGCCCACTTTACTATGGTGTTAAGATCTTCCTGAATACACTCTTCAATTTGCTTTACATCTTTACTCGAGTACACTAAACACGACGACGAGACGTGTCCTCAGCGTTTGCTAGTTACGTGCATGATATATCCGACGGAATTCTGAAGTCATTTAATGAGGCATAACTTCCAGATTCGGAAAAGGAATCATACTTAATTAATTGTTAAATGGTGGATAATGAATAATTAATATTAAGTCTTTCTTTTTTTAATTAATGTGAATCGTGAACATTAGGTTTCTTCTCTTAAGCTCTTAGTTATTTTTGTTATTTGCATGTCGTAGATGAAAAGTCACCCGAGCGGAAAGAGAAGGAGGCGGCGGAAAGTGTGGCGGCCATGCTGATCCACACCTACGAGGGCAAACTGCTGGCGGAGGACGACACAAGCCAGCCCACCAGCCGCGCCGCACCCATCATCCCTATGGAAGCGCGCAAGAAAAAGAAACGTAGAAGGTAGATCGTTTTCTGAAAATATATGTCACAGATAGCTTTCCCTAGTGAATGTGAACAACACAAATGCCACCTCTGGCCTGCCAAACAAACAATTATTCAATATTTGGTATGTGTTGGCCGAGAAATGATACTGGAACCTCAAACGCAGCTTCACCTACTAGCTGTCAATAGAAAACTGTGGTAAATAAATCTTCAGCTAGTCAAATTATAGAACAAACGAACAAAATATATTGCAATATTTTGTACATTTAGAAAAAAAATAACTATGTGAAAAAAGTTGTCGCATAAATCTTATTCAAAATACATATCATTGCTATTTAGGTCCAAAGCCCTTTGCCCAGGGAGAAATCGTCTAGACAGCAGCCGCACTATACTCATTTTATACTTTCAATACGAGTACTTATTTATTTACTTATGTTTACGTAGTGTATGTGGTTAAGTTTGGTAGATAAAGCCAAGAGGCTAAATTATGTCATCATGTTAATCTCGAGGCTTGTCACACCATAACGCGACGTTGAATTGTGCAGTGACATGAAAGAGAACGCTCCGTCTCCCTCATCCAAGAGCTTGAAGATGCCGTCGCTGCGCATGCGCTTTGATTCACCCTATCCTAGTTATGTACTTTCTCATTTTTTTTTTAAGGTAGTTTGTTAGCGAAAGATTGAACTTAAGAATGGCTATCCAGACCAAAAATTTAGCTACTAAAGCGCACACTTCGTTTTGTAACTTAATAGCCGCGGCTCTTAAGTTTAGTATTAACGCAAATTAGATAATATTTACCCGCGCCACCTCGCAATTTTGCGCGTCGACTCGTGGCTCAATGGCATTTGCACCGTTTTTCAATTTCGAATGTAACTCGCGATATTTTTAATTCAACCACTAGACCGACACGCGAAGTAGCCCGGAGTCGCTTTTCCCCGGCTGCAGCCAACACTAAATTCTAGCCACCACTTAGTTATGTAACTATAACGATATTAACAGATCCCAGATCACGATCTGCCTAACGAATTGCCGGTACGAGTCGATTCGCAAGGTGGCAAGTGCGTTCGGAATGCGCGAGACCTCGGAAGAGGAAGCGTGGAACTTCTATTGGACAGACATGAGCGTCTCTGTAGAGCGTGCCAAGGAGATGAAACGGTTCCAGAGGATAAACCACTTCCCGGGAATGCTAGAGATTTGCAGGTGAGGGATTGATCACTGTGCTCATCTAACAGGTCTGAGATCTCGATCTGTCTGACGAGCTGCGCGTACCGTTCGATCCGCAAGGTGGCCAGTGCCTTTGGGATGGTGGAGGTGACTAAGGAAGAGCCGTGGAACTTCTACTGGACCGACATGAGCGTCAATGTCGAGAAGGCCAAAGAGATGAAGCGCTTCCAGCGGATCAACCACTTCCCGGGAATGCTTGAGATCTGCAGGTACAGCTCGCGGTGTAAAGGCATCATCGCGAAACATAGAATATACTAGAGTCAAGCTTATATCCCGAAGGGGGTGAGTAGAGTTGTATTTAGTTAACTCATTGGGAGGCAACACGAAGATGATTGCTGTTCAAATATAACAGAAAGTTTGCGTTTAACAAAAAATTACCAACAAACTAAGATCTTAAAAATACAAAGAATAAAAAGCTTTCAGTTTTAGCCCTGCTCACCTCTTTAAGGAACGTGACTTTTGTATGTATGTATACCAGTATGTTAGTTTTTTTCTCCTAAGTTCTATAGCCGTTCATTTCTTTGAGTGAGAAATGCATTGCGTAGCTTACGCTACGAGCTACGAAGGTCGTAGCCCATTTCGTAGCAGTTACTACGCGAAGTGCAGTACTAAAGGATAGGTTTATTCATAAAACTCCTAACACGAATATAAGAAGCTTTAGCAGTTGTATAAATAATGGCTCAATGCAAAGTTTATTTCCGTTCACAAAGTTTTCCCACCCTAGACTCATTTATATTATTATTTAGCTTCGGTCGAATGCAGATGTTGCACTACAATGATTAATATTGCGGCATAGCGTGCTGCCACTCCACTGCAACACGGTATTGCACCAGGCAGATGCAATGTAATTTTTTAATTAAACTTCCGCCATTTCGGGTGCCCATTTCAGGTGCTAATAGCGTTATACTGCGCACTTTTCTGTTTCCATGTGTTGTTTTATTACTTAGCTCATATTGTTTATAATTCAACATTTGTCTGTTATACTGCCAAATAGCTGCTTTGATTTTGATATACGTAACTTATGAATCTTACTCGTATTATTAAAGCTTTTTTATCGAATAACTACAGGTATAGTTTATTTCTTTGAGATAAATCCTTTATTTTCCTTACAAGCTGAGGTGAACGAATAGGAAGAACCCAAAACCTATCGTAAAATCGTTTTAAACATTGTTTCATTTTCCACAGGAAGGATCTCCTGGCACGGAACTTAAACAGAATGCAAAAAATATATCCAAAAGAGTACAATTTCTTCCCCAAAACTTGGTGTTTTCCGGCCGAGTGAGTAACGAATGGATATTGCATGTCAAACTATATTTAGCCGCGTTGCAGTATTACAGCCGGTATAATATTACCTAAAACACTCTGCAAGGCCAGCTTTTGTTATTTTTATATATTTTTAGAACGTAATGAATGTCAGTTGCTACCGTCTGCCTCGATTAAACAAATGAGTACTAAATGTAAAGTTCACACTACCGATGACCGAGACGAAAGTGTAACTGGCTGGAGCATCTTAAGGACCTGCGTGATAGGATTGTAGATGTTAAAAATATAATTAAGATGCGATCGCCTTTATTCGATTGATGCCGATGGAAAATTTACGAAGCCTCCATTAAACAACATTATGTTAATGAAAAACTAAGTTCGTCTGGTTTTGTTGTAGCCGTTAGGTGATAAAATAAGGGATAAATTTTATATGGGTATTCCTTATAAAAGCCAAAGGGACCGCTAGCTGAAATAAATATCTTTATTTTGTAGCTTTGGCGAGGCGCTAAATTACAGCAAGTCTCGTAAAAATAAAACGTTTATCATTAAACCGGAGTGTGGGAGCCAGGGTCGCGGCATCTACCTCACCAAGTCCTTGAAAGACATCAAACCCACTGACAAACTTATCTGCCAGGTACCCATAAGTGTATACATTTGTTTAGTTTTTACTCTGCGATCGGGGAAGACTTGAATGGCGACCGATGATGCTGTAGCTGCGGCCGAATTCTGGCCAGCCAAAATTTAATGAGTTCGATGATTGTGATACGAAGAAGGGGTAGCTCCTGAGATTGGGCAATCCATAAGTAAAGATTATTAATTGGCTTTTAGCAAAATTAACCAAAATAATCATTCCATACTGTTAAATGTTTTTGAGCGTAGCTCGATGGTCTCCTATAAATACTGTGACGTAATCAAAATATCCGATTTATACCCTACTCGTACCCATTTATACCATAAGGCAACCGTCCAAAACTATCTTATCTAAATTTAAAGTTATATTTTCATGACTATTTTTTTTATAGGTATACTTATCGAAGCCATATTTAGTAGACGGATACAAGTTTGATATCAGAGTGTACACCCTCATAACATCGTGCGACCCCCTGAGGATATTCGTCTACAATGAAGGATTGGTCAGGTAGGTTAAACATTATATATAAAAACTGCACGCTTATTTGACCGTAAAAATAGTCACTTTAAAATGCACAAATTAAGATTTAACTTCGTTATTAGAAAATTGTAAGCTCGTGAAGAAGTTGTTTTCGAATATTGAGCATCGACCAAACCACATTTGGCTCTCCTGTTCGAAAACGCTATGGCTATTGCCACAATTTGTAACATAACAACATATTCTCATGTCGGCTCAATTAAAATTCTGTTTGATTTATGTTATGTTACCTATAGTACCGATTGGTACTAAAATATATTTGTTCATTTCATAAACAGTAGGTTAGTAGTTTGCGTTTCTCCTTATTTGTTATGCACAACCGCATTGCTCAACTAAGTTTTCGTCTTTTTGAAAAGGAATGTTTATAAGAGATAAGGCCTAAACGATGCGAAGAAATTATTATTCAAATGTCAACTTAGATTTATTCTAAAGATATTTCTTGAAATAAAACACAATATTCTATCACTTTGTTTTGGTATTAATCAGTCTTGGAAGTGGAGCAATGCTGACTACTATAAATTAATTCTGTGCTACTATGTAAATGGAGGGTAGAGCACAGAACCCACGGTGAATTACATAGGCACAAGCACATAAATTACAATCACCATTTATAATATTATTCAACGTCTTCTAGTATGAATAGATTACCTGTATTGTTCTTATGTCTAAGTATCTACCTACTAGAAAATATGGCATATTATTTTTATAGTGGGTTTGAGTCTGCCTCATTTTAAGAACACGACTTCGATTTTACAATCACCATTTATATTATTCAACGTCTTCTAGTATGAATAGATTACCTGTATTGTTCTTATGTCTAAGTATCTACCTACTAGAAAATATGGCATATTATTTTTATAGTGGGTTTGAGTCTGCCTCATTTTAAGAACACGACTTCGATTGTCCGTTGAGCACTGTTCTAGGTTCGCGACGTCTCGCTACGCCGACCCGAATGTGACAAACACGACCAATGTGTTCATGCATCTCACAAACTACGCCCTCAACAAACATTCACGCACCTACGTGTACGACTCGGAGGCTGGCAGTAAACGGTAAATATACTGCTAACTCGATCCTCTCGAAAAATTTACAAGCTAAAGTAGCGTTAGTAGGCAGTGGACTAGATTCGATTCAGTGGTGACTGAACTTTAGGGGTTGTTCCCGTTCGTCTGTATGTAGGCAGTAGTAAGTTTATCCAATAGGCGACTTCAAAAAGCTAAAGTTACGCTATCAGCTGTTCTGTTAGAAAGTATCTAACAATCTATATGCAATAAAAGTGTATAGTACTATTAACCAAATAAAAAAACCACCAGTGTCAATTAAAGCCTGCCTAACTCGAATTTATACATTTGAGTTCTTCAAAATACAATTGTAACCGATGTGCTGTCTTCCTGGCCTCAGAAAGATATCGACGTTAAACAAGATCTTGGTGTCGCAAGGCATCGACCTGGACCCCCTGTGGCACTCCATAGACCAGGTGATCGTGAAGACCATCATCTCCGCCTGGCCTATCCTCAAACACAGCTACCACGCCTGCTTCCCTTCACACGACATGGTAACTACATAATTAGTAAAAAAAATTAGGCTGTACAAAATTTTCTTTCTACCTTGAATCTATGACTATATTTAAATTGTATTCTTAATGCTCCGTTTACGCCGTAGCACAGTTGTAGATATTTCGTAGCAAACGCTACAACGACGCTATTTCTCGTGCTCTTGTGCGTGTTGTAGGTCACCTGCATAGTACATACCTTTTTTTTTTATTTAAGTGGAATAGTCATTTTATAGAAGTGCTTTGAAAACAAGAGCAATCTGTCTTCATCTACGCCTCGTAGCATAGTTGTAGACATTTCGTAGCAAACGCTACGATGACGCTACATCGAGATATACATGTGAATACGTGTAAAGCTTGCCCAGGCCGAAATGACGCGCCCCACCACCGCATATACACACACAATTTTGTTGTTTTAGTTTTTCTGTTTATGTGGGCATACAGATTGTAGTTCACGTAACAGTCGACGCTCCCACACAGATGAATTGTCGTTGTTAATATTGCACTTTCACATCTAAAACAACTATTTAGTAGTAGTAACTGGACAAGCTCTCCTTGTATTTATTACGAGTATCTAACTTGCGTGTGTTCAAGTTGATAGGTAAAGTTTCCTTAATTATTTTTGTTTTGAAGCAGAAATAATTTATAGAAATTATTAGAAAAGAGGGAAGCAACCGTAAAAGATCGAAAGCCGGCCCTGATTAACCACGATCGAGCCGTTTTTAATATCGTTTCGTTGTCTTCAGGTGCATGCTTGTTTTGAAATACTCGGCTTCGATATTCTTCTGGACCACAAGCTCCACCCTTACATTTTAGAGGTAAGTTCTTTTTAAATACTGTATGATCAAAACAAGGTATTAAGAAGATTCTGTTTTGGAGCGGGTATTGTTTCTTTTATGCGGGTTTTCTTGCCCTTTGAATGAACATGATTTTTAAATTAATTAGGTATTAAAATATTGATAGCAAGCTTACATTACGGTAGTTCTGGGTTCGATTCCTGGTGACTAGCATTGTTGTTAAAAAAATATAACCAGAGAAACTATTTCCAGTTAGTTTAGGATATTGCAGGTTAAATCACCCGATTGTCCGAAAATAAGATGATTCCGTGCTCCGGAAGTCCGCTCTGTGTGACTTGGGCTAACCCACTCGACGATGATGGCTAGCCAGCGGATGATGGATAGCTAGCCTGTGTCCATCAGGTGAACCACTCGCCCAGCTTCCACACGGACACCCAGCTGGACCGCGAGGTGAAGGAGGCGCTGCTGACGGACACGTTCACCATGCTCAACATCTGGCAGTGCGACAAGCGGCGCGTGCTGGAGGAGGACCGCAAGCGCATCCGCGACCGCCTGCTGCAGACCAACAAGTACGCATACCAACACGTTTTTGACATTTCAAGCCGACGCCCCCTGCAGCCTGCTGCTGTTCCCGGGTGAGGATCGCTATGCGATGGTCAATAGCGATACAAGTTTCAACTTTAGAATGAAGTGCATCGCTTTTGAACTTCGAAATTCAGTATAACACTCGAAAATACCTCGATACAACTAAAATACTTTGTCTATTATTAGGAGTGTGATCAAAATAAATAAAATACTGAGAGCAATAAACCTTATTAGAAGTGTTTTCGTAACGCATGCACGCCAATTGTAATACATTAAAGCGTTTTCGATGAAGGAGCTAGGATATTTTTAAATATGGTGGAACTACTGGGATACTTCAGAAATTCTAACAATTTCTCAATAGAGACCATCGCTCTGCATCCAAGACCTTTAGATTATTTTTAATGAAAACACATGAGTGGCCCAACGGGCTCTTCCTTCTTTCACAGATTCTCGGAATACACACCCCTCGATGAAAGGATGGAAACGGATAAGAGTCCATGGCAAACGCAGATACAGTGGGAGGAAACACATCTTGGTAACTTCAGGTTAGTTTTGTATTATGATTTCAAAAATAATTTTGTTGCTTGACAATCTGGGCGAGACACTGGTTGAACAGTATTGAAATTGTGTTGATTCCGTGATAAATTGCGTTAACCTTACAAAGAAAATGATTGACGGACGAACTAGGCGGCGCGGCACATGACCACAAGCCTCTTTCCTTAGTCCGTTGGAGGATTTCCCTATACTTCTGACACCAAGTTCTGTCATCGAACTTACAACCCACGCGATATGATAACGACGAACCACTTAGTCGGGCAGCGCCTGACCGGTGGTCCTTGGAAGAGACCATTGTACGTCTTTCTTAGAATAGATTCAAATTTTATTTTATTTTACTTTATTTATTTTATTTTACTTTTAATCTATTTCATGGTTTCACAAGAAAAATACAAAACAGGAGATAAGTAGAATTCTTGATGGTCGGTTGCAAGGTCGACAGCTGACGCAGCATCCCAACCCCATTAGCAAACCCTGAAAAGATGAAGATGATAACTTTGTCGTTGCCCGTTTGCAGGCGAGTATACCCGGTGGGTGAGCAGTATGCGTCCTTATTCCAACAGCCGTCCGGCTCGCTGTACACGGCCACGGCGGCGTCGCGCGCGCGCGGCGACTGTACGCGTATGCAGCAGCAGGAGTTCCAGGTATAGTGCGACCCGAAAACACTCGGACTTGTATTACAGCGGACGGCGGTTGGTGCTCCAGTTCCTTAGTTAAGATGTATCCTGTGACTCTTTTGTTATCCCCAGTATTTTGATAATAGACGTAAAAAAAGTGGTCGAATCCAGAACTGATCATACAAATGGTCACTGACCGCCTGAACGGTCGCAAATATCTAAAGATTTATTATATAGGAAAAGTGCATTTCGTCTCGTTATGTTCGTGCTGTGCTTTTAGCCTAATTCTGGTGCAATGGCGTTTTGAGCGGCAACGCTTAAGATTATTAAAGGTTAACTAATCAATTTATAATTAGAATTGAATTCGGGCTGGACGCCGTTTTTTATTGCATTACAGCTACAAAAAGCAAAGGCCGAAGCTATGAAGAAGCCCTCGCAGCAGTTAAACAAAGAAAAGAAGGCTGGAGAAGAAGCGAGCGAGTCCACTATCGATAAAGCCGCTGACAAAAACGATAAGAAAGAAAAAGATGCAAAGCCTAAGGTGAAGAAGGAAGAGCTCAAACGGCCGAAGGATGACAAAGACAAGAAGCTTTCTGCTAAACCATCGCAGGCTCTCGCGCCGGTAAGTGAATGCAGCAGATTTTTGTATTATTATTGTTTTCCTTTTGTTTCTTTGTTTCTCCCATTGCGAGGTGGTTCCTTGCTCCCTGCCAGTCACTTCTGTAGGCGTCAAACTCGTTTCGCCATTACTTACGTGGACAGCAACGGCAACGTTGCTAATATAAACTCAATTTCACTGAACTAAAATGTTAATTAATGACTGTAAGATACGGTATTTGATTATAATTTTTGAATTAACGCAACTCGAATTTCTACTATAACTTATTTCCAATTTAACAAAATTTTAAGATATTATTTGAAATGGTTTAGCAGAAAGCTTCTTGTCTTTGTCATCCTTATCCTTCGGCCGTTTGAAACATTCCAAAATTGCAACGGTTTTCGACGACAACTTCGTTAGACAATAATGTAACAAACTAGCAAAGAATAGGGTCATTTCAATTACAAAATTTACTCAGGTGCAAGAAATTGAGAAGGTGCACAAGCCACCTTACGTGCTGTGTTCATACGAGCCCGATCCCATCGTGGAGAAGGAGGAGCGAGAGCGCGTCAACCTGCTCGCTCAGAG
This sequence comes from Carpatolechia fugitivella, assembly GCA_951230895.1. Taxonomy (NCBI): domain Eukaryota; kingdom Metazoa; phylum Arthropoda; class Insecta; order Lepidoptera; family Gelechiidae; genus Carpatolechia; species Carpatolechia fugitivella. The sequence continues at coordinate 6,825,616 of OX579660.1, forward strand.
GGACTTCCTCATACGCAGCTACGGCATGCTCGAACAGGTACACACACACACACACACATAAGCCCCTTACGCGCTGTTCTTTATCCTTGTTCTGTCTTTTTGTTCAAAGCCCTCACACCCTCATCCCCACATACAAATAGATATAAACCGTATATTGTATAGAATAGATAAAAACTAGAACCTAATGGCGCCACTGTTGAGTGTTCTTAAATGTGTGCGATTGATTGGGCAGTAAAACTTCAAAAAATCTATTTCACATTTTGTTAAACCAATGACTAATTTTTGGAAGAAACATTGCCCCATACAATACAGCGGCCAATAATGTGCTCTCTCAAATGGCCTAGGCCAGCAAAGTAATTTTCGGAGACTTTTTACAGCATACTCTTATATTCTACTAAACTCAATTTTATATGACTCATACACGAATCGTAGTGATTTAAGTTAGCTATTATTAGACTGGGATACAAACTCAGAATTGTGACTGTGAGAAGTAGAGCAAATGATGTAACAAGTTGCTAAGAGACCTTTTCCGGAGATTTGCACATCGCTGCATCTAAAAATCCCTATTAGCACTTTGACATATTACTCCTTGTGCCTGAAATCCAAGATGGCCGCCAAAAAAAAATGCATACCATGTGGGGTATCAAATGAAAGTGCGTCTTGCGTAGATTACAAAACACGTTGCCATATCAGCACTCACTGGTCAAGCAATTTTTAAAAAACATTGAAAAATCAAGTTTAGGAGTTGATTTTGCATTGCCGTAAATTAAAAACGACTAAATTAATTTCTGTGAAACCTTTTAATAATCACTTGGGATATCCTCTAGTTATTTTTTAATATATCTGGTTAATTCTTTGCTCGTGTTAATTTAGAGAATATCCCAACATCCCAAGTGATTATTAAAAAGTGAAGGCGGAACAAACATCCAAATATATTTTCACATTTATAATATAAGTGTGAAGTGTGATTTATTGGTTCTGTTTTCAGATATATCTAGTTATGAAAAAAATGGGAACTTTAAGGCCTGAAGATGAACGCAAGTACGGAGTGTACGGTCGCCTCGCAGTTGTTTCTAACACGCCGAAGGTAACTTTGATTTGAAATGTTGTTTTATATTTTTTCTCAGTTTTGTTCCTATTTTTTGAGTTTTAAAAGTGTTCTCAGGCCATTTCATGGAATTTAGCTTTAATTTTCCTTTCGTCGGCGAACACAATGTTTTGAAATTTTACTCGTCTATGAATTGGCACTTGGAACATGATTGTAAATTCTGTAGTTTCTATATAAATGAAAACCAATATAAAAGATTGTGTTTGCCCACAGAAAGTGTGAATACGTAAGCTGATAAAAAGCGAAAAAATAGATGTAAGATCACAGAAGGGACAGATTAAAATTTTGTGTACAGACCGCCATAAAGAAGAGTAAACAACCTACACACCAACCACGCCACTCCGGGGACCACTTGGACGACGACGGTGAGTTGTTCACATTGCTTTGCCTGCTCTGCTGGTGATAACGAACGCTTGTCATCTCGCGGTTTAGTTTGCAATTTGAAATGATAGACCACATAGCAAAAATTTCTTCTAAACTATCAAGATTCACGTATGCACTTTACGAGCTAAAAAATTGTACTGATGTAAAAACGGCCCTAACAGCCTATTACGGATATGCACACTCATGGCTCTAGTATGGCATCATCCTGTGGGGAAACAGCACAAACGTAAATAACTTTTGTCCGCTTACAAAAAAGATGCATCAGAATAATAGCCAACATAGACTCAGAAACAAGCTGTAAATCGTTTTTCGTCCTATACAATACGAGTATATTAACACTAACCTACGTATACATCTTAGAAATCTGTATCTTTGTAAAAAAAAATATTCACATGTTCCCAATATACACACGCCCATCAAATTTAAGACCACAAAGTAGATTGGCCCTACCAAATTCTAAAATGAAAATGGTCCATTCAGGACCATATTCTATGGCAGCAAAATTTATAATAAGCTCCCAAAAATACTGCGTGATGAAGAAAATATAATAAAGTTTATGACAAATTTAAAAAACCGCCTAATTGAAAAAAGTTTTTATACATTAAAAGAATATTTTGACTGTGAACTATAGAAAATAAGTGTCCGGATACTATATACTAAAGAGCACGGATTATAACATTACAATTAAGTTAGTTTTAAGTTTTTTTACTTTTTTGTCTCCTTATGTTGTTATGCCCGACAGGGTCCATGTTTTTAAGCACTTTACGAGTATTATTATTATTTACCACCTGAAATGTACACATGGTATGCAATAAAGAATTTGATAAAAATGAGATGCCACAATTCAAAATATGATTGAAATTGTTTGACTACATATGTGTGTAAGAGTATTTAACAAAGTACTTACTAAAGGAGTTTAAAAAAATATTTTACATTCATCAACGGCCCGTTACAGTCCACTGCTGGACTATGAGCCTCCTCCACTTAAGTGGAGGGTTTTGCCATAATCTCCACGCTTGGCTTCGCAGATTAAAAGGTTACTGTATCAGAGAGCGCCGCTGCCCGTTCCCTGTTCAATGTGTAGTCCCTAAGTCGCCTCTTACGACACCCACGAGAAGAGCAGGGGTTGGTGACAAATGTATTCTACTCTGCCGTCACCACACGGCTAATTTTATACATTATTCAAAATAAATTAATACTATGTATAAGTGTTTGAAGAATCACAATTACTTCTCTAATGTTAAAAACTACTACTGTCTTTACTGTTTCTAGGTTAATTTATATTGAAATAAAATTTATCTTATCTTATCTTATCTTTATAAGGGTAAGTGTGGACTTATCGACGGATATCGTCGGTTTGCCTATCCTGCCTGCCAGAACGCGCGCAAAGTATGGAAATTCTTTCGCATTGCCTATTTTCCTTTCTATTGTAATAAATAAGATACATTTTGCAGTACTCTCAGAAAATGTTCTGCTCTGCTCTTGGTGTGCGCTGACCTGACCCCTTAGATCAAAATATATAGTGGTAGATACACGGTCTTATTCACAATCTTACACAAATCGTGGCACCGCGTCAACTGTAAATACTTTATACATGCTTATACAGATATTATACCGCTTTAGTAATGTGCAAAACAGCCGTTGTGTACCCAAACTTGAATATAGAAGGCTTAATACTTAAACAATATTAATTACGCTCAGTCTGGGTTTAATGTCATTTGCCGGTGGTTGGCTAGCCACTCTTTATCCCTTAATAGTAGCAAGACTAAATACTTAACATTTACAATGAGAAACCCGAATTTGTTGTCAATTTTCCAATTATTCGCGCACTGTTGTGGTAATAATCCAAGTTCTCATTTGTGTTCCTGTCCGGTTATTGAAAGGGTTACTAATACTAGTGGCTCTGTGAGCTGTAGACCTCGCGAGTCAGTATATCTTTTTATATTTATTTTTATTTTTTCTCCACAAACATCCCCGGCCCCTTGATTTTGTGACATGTAAAGGAAAACAGCTTCAGCGGTAGACCTTGTAAGCTGGCAACCCCCATAACTCCGTAATTTTTTTAAATTTCCAAAAACTGACTCAACAAAAAAAATCGATTAATTTATCGAACCTGCTCATAAAATTTCACGAGAATCGGTTGAGAAACGCGACCTGTAGAGTGAAACAAACAAACAAACAAATTAATGGACAGATGGACATACAAAAGCAAATTTGGCCAAGCTGAAACAGAGACGCTTCGCTCGCTCGGTCAATTAAATATCTGGGGATAATTTTTGATAGTGGTCTCACTTTTGAAAAACACATTGACACCACAATTAAAAAAATTAGAAAACTTACATTTGTTTTCAGGCAACTGAGGCATGTCGCGGACGCAAAGATCGGTTTATTTGGCTCTTTGTCAATCTGTTGTCACCTATTGTATCACTTCATGGGGGGCTCTGCAAAGACTCGATTAATTAACTTGGAGAGAGCTCAGAGACTTATCCTCAAAGTTAGTTTATTTAAACCGCGACTATTTCCGGCAGTGGAATAATAAAGAGTGCGAGGTGCTGAGCGTCAGAAAACTATTTATACTTAATACTATTCTTAAACAGCACTCCTTTTTGACTTATACTAGTGATCATCCTTCATCTGGGACGAGGCGACATTATAAGGTTTGTGCCCTTAGCTCTTGCAGAACTGTTTTCACCCATCGTTTCTTCTTGTACCGAGGGGGCTATGACTAAAAGAGAGTGTAAAAACATAGTAACTAATTGGTTATTAAAGCTCAATTATGATGAGGTTGAAAATATTCTCACCCCAATATCCTGACAAGGTCTTTTACGGTTTTTCTTCTTGTTAAAGAAGACTCCCGGACTTTCTGGGCTGCTTGAACAATAGGCAAATCTAAATCTTAAGGGGGTGGGTACCCTATGTGAACACTAGCGCCACTCGGATAAAAAATCATAACTTAGTGAATACACAAAATATCAGAAATATGAACGATCAAATTGTTTCATTAGTCTTGTTGTATTTTTAGAATTGATAAATTCAGTTATCTATTGTTAATTGTAGTAACAGATAGCGAAAGTGCTAATAACGGCCGTTTTTAGCACTTTCGCTATCTCTTACTATACCGTATAAGATTTTATAAAATTCGGTATTTCTAAAAATACTTAAGTACCTACACTTTAAAATGATCGGCCACTTTTTTAATATATTTAGTTTTTTCGGAGTTATGATTTTTTTTCGAAGTGTCGCTAGTGCGCAGTCAGGTAGCCCCTTAACAGAGTACTCACAGAAACACTATTTCACTCGCAATCAATTACTAGCGTGCGTAAAGAGATTTATTAAAATAGTGAATACCGAACCTTTTTATAATTGTTAGGTTTTAATTGGAGTTGCATTGCGTTTTAAATAATAATGTACACGTAATATTTTACTTTTTAATTTTCTTCTCGCATTTGTTTTAATGTTTTATTTTAATGTCAACGAGCATTTACTATTTCCGAGAGGTGGAGACCAGGGGGCCGTTTCACGAAGCTACAAGTTACAAATTACAAGTACAATTCGATGTAAATTGCGTAGACAATGAGATAAAACTATAAGGGCTTACAGTTTAGCCAATTATTGGCTACGCAATGAATATCAAATTGTAACTTGTTACTAGTAAATTGTTGCTTCGTGAAACGGGGTCTATCTAGTTTAGGCTCCTGTCTCCCCACTTTCACTTCACTGTAACAATATGTGAAATTGTATTTTTATTGTAATGTGTGGGAGAAAATAAATTTATTTTGTATTTGTATTACAAACGTACGTTTAACATAGCGTTCCAGGTTTTTTACTTATCACCTTTTTTTACTAACGATACGCAACAAGTATTATTTTCAGAAATTAAAGAACATATTTAAAAATTACATTTATTTTAATACGAACTTTAAATAATTTCAACAAAGTACAAAATCGCCAAATAAACTATGCTCGTTACGTTATTTCGGTGTCTGCAAGTGAAAGGGATAGACGCGCGCTGGGCTGGGATGATAATTATTACAAAAAATATAATCAAATGCCAAGAAATGCAAAAAATACTTAGAATATCGTAATTACAAAACCATACTAACTGAAGAGTAATTAAAAAATCACAGGTAGGCGGCATCGTTCGATCTTGTGCTTACTAGTTAAGAGGGATCGAGTGGAAATAGTTCGTAATGACTACCACAGATGTCGCTATGCACGCTGTAACGTGCCAAGCGGTTGCCCATTGTGGGTGACGTCATGACTTCATAGAAAACTAGCAAGAACGAATTTCGACGCTGCCACTATGCCCTCCGTGGTGTAGTTGGTAAGCACGTTGGCTGCGTATAGGCCGAAGGTCGCGGGTTCAAGTCCCGCCGGAAGGTTAACGTTTTTGGTTGTTTTCGATGAATCTAAAATATTCATACTAACAGAAAATACGACGCTCGCATCTTTTTTTATTTACTTTTAATGTATAGTTTTTGTTCATTTTTAGTGCACATTTACGCATCGTAACGTTACACCATACCATATCGGCGCTGTCGGCGACTGAGATTAAAACAAGGCATACGCTTAGTTTATGCCTTGTTTTGATGGCGCCGTTTTTCGTGCGGCGTTCGTGTATCAACAACTATATTTTATCTAAGGCTGCTCGTTCTAATTTAGCTTGTTTGTATGTTCCGTGTTTGAATCTATGCCCGTTGCAGAGTTGCGCGTGGAGTGTCGCGACGCTGTGATCTGTCGGCGGCCTAGCGCCCGCCGCACGCGCCGCCACGCCTTCACGCTGTGGCACACCGATCTAGCCACGTACGTATTTTTATTTTTTTATTTTATCCAGAAAACAGACAAACGGTCATAAAAAACAATTACAAACAGTAAGAAAACAAGTAGACCTATAGTCTTCTTAATTTTAGGGTTCTAAACGTTGGTAATTCACTATAATACAAAAACAAAAAATATATATAGACAGGTGCGCTTCACCAGAGGTAAAAAACACAAAACATAACATAAGCCACAAAAGCAAGTCCCTACGTAACGTTAACAATATGAATTTTTAATAAAGGTTAAAAAGGAAAATTTAGCTGCTGCTTGCCACACTGCACAAAGTATTATAACAAGCAGATTTAAACTTGTTAAGTGAATTACAGAATAAGTCAATTTCAGCAAGTTTAACATCATAACATCTACAAACACGTCTAATAAAACTGTTGCACGCATAACGAGTTTTGCTATAACGTAATGAGAAAAGTTGCTTTTCACGACAAGAACGTTTACATCTAAATGGAATTTGAAATAAAATAAATCCCAGAAGTGCGGGAGCATCGAACACATTATTTATTATCTTATAAAGGATGCTAGCATCGATACAGTCACGGCGAACAGACAAAAGCGGAAAATTGTGTGTCTTAACAAAGCCCGCCGCCCGCGCCGCCACGCCTTCACGCTGTGGCACACCGACCTAGCCACGTACGTATACGAGCAAGGCGGCCCAGCGCCCGCCGCCCGCGCCGCCACGCCTTCACGCTGTGGCACACCGACCTAGCCACGTACGTATACGAGCAAGGCGGCCCAGCGCCCGCCGCCCGCGCCGCCGCGCCTACACGCTGTGGCACACCGACCTAGCTACGTACGTATACGAGCAAGGCGGCCCAGCGCCCGCCGCCCGCGCCGCCACGCCTACACGCTGTGGCACACCGACCTAGCCACGTACGTATACGAGCAAGGCGGCCCAGCGCCCGCCGCCGCGCCTACACGCTGTGGCACACCGACCTGGCCACGTACGTATACGAGCAAGGCGGCCCAGCGCCCGCCGCCCGTGCCGCCGCGCCTACACGCTGTGGCACACCGACCTAGCCACGTACGTATACGAGCAAGGCGGCCCAGCGCCCGCCGCCCGCGCCGCCACGCCTTCACGCTGTGGCACACCGACCTAGCCACGTACGTATACGAGCAAGGCGGCCCAGCGCCCGCCGCCCGCGCCGCCGCGCCTACACGCTGTGGCACACCGACCTAGCCACGTACGTATACGAGCAAGGCGGCCCAGCGCCCGCCGCCCGCGCCGCCACGCCTACACGCTGTGGCACACCGACCTAGCCACGTACGTATACGAGCAAGGCGGCCCAGCGCCCGCCGCCGCGCCTACACGCTGTGGCACACCGACCTGGCCACGTACGTATACGAGCAAGGCGGCCCAGCGCCCGCCGCCGCGCCTACACGCTGTGGCACACCGACCTAGCCACGTACGTATACGAGCAAGGCGGCCCGGCGCCCGCCGCGCCTACACGCTGTGGCACACCGACCTAGCCACGTACGTATACGAGCAAGGCGGCCCAGCGCCCGCCGCCCGCGCCGCCGCGCCTACACGCTGTGGCACACCGACCTAGCCACGTACGTATACGAGCAAGGCGGCCCGGCGCCCGCCGCGCCTACACGCTGTGGCACACCGACCTAGCCACGTACGTATACGAGCAAGGCGGCCCAGCGCCCGCCGCCGCGCCTACACGCTGTGGCACACCGACCTGGCCACGTACGTATACGAGCAAGGCGGCCCAGCGCCCGCCACCCGTGCCGCCGCGCCTACACGCTGTGGCACACCGACCTAGCCACGTACGTATACGAGCAAGGCGGCCCGGCGCCCGCCGCGCCTACACGCTGTGGCACACCGACCTAGCCACGTACGTATACGAGCAAGGCGGCCCAGCGCCCGCCGCCCGCGCCGCCGCGCCTACACGCTGTGGCACACCGACCTAGCCACGTACGTATACGAGCAAGGCGGCCCAGCTCCCGCCGCCCGCGCCGCCGCGCCTACACGCTGTGGCACACCGACCTAGCCACGTACGTATACGAGCAAGGAGGCCCAGCGCCCGCCGCCCGCGCCGCCGCGCCTACACGCTGTGGCACACCGACCTAGCCACGTAAGTTATGAGCAAGACGGTGATTGTACATTTAGAAGAATGACCTACCAAAATATGGGCGACAGCTGAAAATCAGCGTTGTGTAATGGTGTGCAATTAATTGTCACTATAGCACAACTTAATGCTGAGCTTGTTGCCTTTTTGCAGCACACATAATAAAATAATTCAGTTTGAGCAGTAGTGTGCGATATATTGTTCTAGACAAATGTGTAGACTCCTTAACCGTCAGGTTTGAACTGCGTTGCAACCGATGGCCGGTATAATATAATTGTTTGTGTACCCTCGAATTTGTATGTTACATTGTTTTGTGTTTTTTGTGTGTGCTGTAAATAAAAGATCTTTCTATTCTAAATGGCTAGAATTGATTCTACGGCCATTAATTTTATACGACAACTTTTGGAACTGTCGCGATTAGCGGCAATGCAATTTTGTATTACTATTAGCGCCGCCTTTCATTTTACAGATAAGCTTTCACTATACAGATAAGTTATAAGAGTAGTCACGATATAAACTAATGTACAACAGAAAGAAATGCAGCTATGCGAAGAAAAGGGAAAGTAGTAGGACTTATTTTCTTCTGCATAGCTGCATTCTTTTCCGTTATACAGAAGATTGATTTTAAAGAGTGAGAAAGATAATTTTTAGCAGCGCAGAAATTCCTGATTTTTCATCCTGACAAAGATGTTAATAGTTACAATATTTCGTGTGCAGTTTCGCGCGGCCCTTGCGTCTGTCGCAGTAGCGCCCCCCGCCCCGCCCCGCCCGTTGCTCCAGTTAGTGCTGTATTGTGTTCATGCACTGTGCCTTACTTAAGACATTATTTTACTCTCTATCGTAGTGTTATAATATGCCAAATGTAGTTGTAATATTTTTCAAACGTTCGATTATCGATGTTAGTCTCAATTAATTTATATTAATCATTATAATCCCATTATGTACTAAGCCTTTTTAAAATCTTCCAAAGCGAACGGTTATTCGAGCTTGTCTAATTTGATGAAATCGTCTGTTCTGTAAATTTTGGTGAAGAGAAAAATAAGCAAACCTATATGAGAAAATATATTTACTTTTATTATATATCGTTTCATTTTATATTCCTTAACATACTTATAATTACGTCAAATGCACAATCAAGTCCTGCTTAATAATGTGAGGTCCAAGGTACAGTAACATTATGCTGTTAAAAAATAGGCTACCTTATTATTTTCCAATAGTGTTCACAATTGCACCTGTCGTTGTACTATAAACTTTGTGAGCAGTAAGTAACCAGTTTGCTGATTTAAAACTGCAACTTCTTAGCGAGTGACCCTCCGTCTATGTTGTCCAGCAGCTTCCTCTTCAGTGAGGGCTTCTCTACTTCGATCTTGCTTATACAAGTGGGCATGGGAAGCTTGTTACCCACTGTAGGCGCAGGTTTATTGCTGGAAAACAAATAAATAGGGTCAACATCTAAAACAATTTCAACATAAAAATATAACTGGCTATTATTTGGTATAGTTATGGTACCACGACACGCTACTTCCAACCACGTTTCACTGCTTCCAATCATGATACACCGCTCCAATAACGATACCCTACTTCAAGACACGATACGCTATTTACTATCACGATAAGCTACTTTGAATCAGGATGCACTACTTCCAATCACGATACACTACTTCCAATCACGACACACTACTCCCAATCAATCACGATCCACTACTTTCAATCAATCACGATACACTACTTCCAATCACAATACACTACACCCGACCATAATACACCGCTCTAATAACGATACCCTACTTTACGGTACCTGAAGTATGCCATGTTGAGCGCCTGCGTGCAGTCGCAGCGTTTGGGCGGGAACAGCGCCAGTAGACTCTCCAACAGCTGGATGAGGTCGTCGGACGCCGCGCTGAAGATGTGCCGCAGCGGCTGCGCGGGGAACTGCTTGAACTGCACGTAGTCCGTCAAACTCCTCATGCCCTGCATTTGATAGATAAGTAAGTAAATAAACATAAACAATCAATAACCGTCGCAAATGTAACGTAATACGAATTTGTTGTCTAAGGCAGTGGTTCCCAAAGTAGGTGCGGGTGCCGCTAGAGTATGTCTGGGGTGACGCAGCGTATGCCAATGGTGTCAACACATTCCATTATTTTCACAAAAAAATTGGGATTAATTAGTAGAATTTAATTTTATAATAATGGCAATACCACTGTTATGCCGCGAATTCCAGAACAAATGAGATCCATCTTAAACCGAACTTCTTTGGAATCATTACTGCCCACTTGGTAGGTTTGGAAAAAACCATTGTTGAGTATTTCATTTATTGTAAAAAATTTAAAGAAATAAATATTTTTATTTTATTTTTTTATTTTATTTTTCTTGATATTGATTCTGAGGATGTCTACAGCTGGATGATAAACCCGTTTTCATGCAATCCGACACGTAAACATTGGGATGACAAACTTTAATGAAGCTTTTCAAAATCTGCTAGAAATTAGTGAAGACAGCACTTTGAAACAAAAATACCACGACGGTACCCAAGAAGATTTCTGGATGCAAGTATATGCAGAAAATAATGCTGTTGGCAAGATTGCAATAAAAAAACTCGTTTTACTTCCACTTATCTATGTGAGTCTGCATTCTCAATGCTGGCATAAAAAACAGATACAGGAGCAAACTTACAGCATCAAGTGATAAAGGAAATAATGAAAAATTCATTAGTGCGTAATTTCTGTAGAGCGTCGGTTGAACTTTCAACTAAAGCGCGTTGAGTTGCTAATTTTGCAATTGTATGCCCGTTAAGAGGTAGGTGTGCCTCGAAATTTTTTTAGCGCAACAAGGGTGCCGCGGTGAAAAAAATTTGGGAACCCCTGGTCTAGTAAGAAAGGAAATGTGTTTCTACCTAGCGGGGCCACTTGAGCTAGACTGAAACAACTATAGAATATTACCGGTCATTATAGAATATTATATATTGGCCGTGTGGTGACGGCAGAGTAGAATACATTTGTCACCAACCCCTACTCTTCTCATGGGTGTCGTAAGAGGCGACTTAGGGACTACACATTGAACAGGGAATGGGCAGCAGCGCTCTCTGATACAGTAACCTTTTAATCTGCGATCTCCAACCCGGCTGCCAAGCGTGGAGATTATGGCAAAACCCTCCACTTAAGTGGAGGAGGCACATAGTCCAGCTGATGATAGACTATTATAAATTACGTTTTTTAATAATTAGGATGATATGCACAAACGCGAGGGGTAATAAGAGTATGACAGCTCACCGGCCACTCTTCCTCGCTGGGCGTGCCGAAGACCTGGAAGATGCGTGACAGCTGGTCCAGGTCGGACTCCCCCGGCAGGAAGGGCACGCGCAGCAGCAGCTCAGCCAGGATGCAGCCCAGCGCCCACATGTCCACGCCGGTCCCGTACTGCCGCGCGCCGAACAACAGCTCGGGAGACCTGCCACACAGGATACATAATACTACTTCTTCTTTGTCTTGTTGCCATATTAGAGAAATTTCTACCAATCAATTAGAATCAGACGGGGTGGTTGACCAGGCCCCCAATTATGAAAATATTACTGGAATCTCTCACGCCATGGCGAAGAATACTCCCAAGAAAATGACCCAACAAATCTTCCATCCGGGGCTTTTCCTACAAAAGGCAACAAATCAACTGAATGATGATAAATACTCTGGAGATACAGAAGCTACTACTATGTCTTGCTCCAACCAACAATCAGAATTTCAAGAGATACCTGTCTTACGACAAAACAAGAAGCGTAGACTGCTTTCTAATTCGCCACCCCACTCAAACCAGCTTACTGGTAATCGATTCTCAATTCTGCCAACAGACACCACAGGTGACAGTGAAAAACCACAAAAAGAAAGCAAACCACCACCGCTTATCCTTTATGCTGTCTCAGATATCGGTAAACTTACAGAAACTATTGAAACTGTCCTAGAAAAGAAAGAGTACACCTTTAAAATAATAACAAAAACCCAATTAAGAGTAACCTGTATTAACGCAGAGTCTTACAAAAAACTTATGCAACTAGTTCGTGAAAAAGGCCTCATTGGACACACATTCACAAGGAGAGAGGACAAATGCTATAGAATAGTTATTAAAAATCTGCACCACAGCACGCCCCACGATGCTATAAAAGAGGAAATTGAAAAATCTGGAAATACCGTCAGGGGTGAAATTATAAATGTGAAGATTGGTCCAGAGAAAAAACCAACATCCACCTTCTTTGTGAATGTAGACCCAAGTCCCAACAACAAAGAAGTAAAGAATATCCGTTACATCTACAACACTTCTGTAATAATAGAAGATCCAAAAAATCGGAAGACCATTGCCCAGTGCACAAGATGTCAGCAATATGGGCACACAAAGAACAACTGCCTAAGGCCATATAGATGCGTTAAATGTGCACTAGCACACAAAACATCTGACTGTCCAAAAAAAGATCGCAATACCCCTGCAAAATGTGCCTTATGCCTAGGCAGTCACCCTGCAAACTATAAAGGGTGTGAGGTATATAAAGAAATCTTAACTAGAAAGAAGAAGAAAAGCTCTGAATCAGACACAAGATCTAAGTCGACCAGAAATAAGGAAATAGGAGAAACACATGATCCAAAAATAGTAAATAATGAAACCAATCAACCCAAAGACAACACAAGAACATATGCACACGTTCTTAGCAATAAACAACAGCAAAATACCTATGCTGAGCCAACAAATGTCCTACAAGACTTGCTAATAAAACAATCCCAAAAGATGGATACTCTTATCGAAAATATAAGCACTTTAATTAAGCTGCTTGTAACACTAGTCCAAAAGACTTCAAAATGACTGCACTAAAGATTGCCGCATGGAACATAGATGGTTTGGCACCTAAAAAACATGAAGCAGAAACATTATTGAACTTGCACAAACTAGATATCCTTTTAATATCAGAAACACACTTCACGAATAGAAGTTCAGTCAGAATAAATAATTACAATATATACTGCACAAACCATCCAGATGGAACTGCGCACGGAGGGACTGCGATAATAATTAAATCGTCAATTAAACATCATGAACTCCCTTCATACCAAACCAACCACATCCAAGCTACCACTGTTGCTATAGCGGACAAAACAGACAATTTTAATATCTCATCGGTCTACTGCCCACCAAGACATAATATCTCAGAGGAACAGCTGACCAACTATTTCCAGACTTTGGGTAATAGCTTTATATCTGGGGGCGACTGGAATGCTAAACATACGCATTGGGGTTCACGCCTAACTACAACTAGAGGAAGACAGCTCAAACTCTGCATTGACAAGAATCACTTAAATGTACTTTCAACATCAGAGCCCACACATTGGCCCAGTGACCCAAAGAGGCTACCGGACCTTATTGACTTCTACATATCAAAGGGATTGAAACGACTATTCTTCTTAATAGAGCCATGCCTAGACTGCACGACCAACCATACACCAGTAATTTTAACTGCCAGCGCCAATGTAATTAAATATAATAAGGAAAATTCACTCTACAACTCCAAGACAGACTGGGAATGCTTCCGAGAAGTAGTAGTAGAAAAACTTCGATTAAAAATTGCCCAAAAACATGATATTGATATTGGTGCTGCTACAAAAGAATTCACAAACACTCTGCAGACAGCTTGCTGGATCAGCACCCCTGAAACTAAACAATCTGGAAGTAACTGCAATAACTTACCACAAGAAATAAAACAGAAAATTTGGAAAAGAGACATTTAAGGCGAGTGTGGCACCAGAGTCGGCTTCCATCAGATAAAAAAGCTCTCAACGCAGCACGCAAGAAACTCAAAAAAAACATTTCAGAAGTCAAAGATAATACCCTACAGGCTAAACTGGAAACACTAACAGCAACTAAATCTTACTCACTGTGGAAAATTACTAAAAAATATAATCAACCCAAAAAAATTATGTAAGCCCCCCATTAAATTAAGTGAAAATAGGTGGGCCCGAACACCCCAGGAAAGAATAGACGCATTTGCTCAGCACTTAGAAGGAATATTTACCCCAAATGAACCCGATCCTGATACAAATGACTCTGATATAGACTCTGTACTTTTACAAGACTTCCAACTAGACCAACCCATTAAACCTACCAACCCAAGAGAAATACTACGGTGTATTAAAAAGATGGAAGATCGAAAAGCTCCTGGATTTGACCATATTACTAAAAAGGTGCTACAGGAATTACCAAAAAAGGCTATTGTGTTTCTAACAATGCTGTTTAATGGGATACTAAGAGTTGGATACCTTCCTGCACTATGGAAAGTATCACAAATAATTATGATTCACAAGCCGGGAAAACCAATAAATGAAATTACCTCATATAGGCCGATATCCTTACTACCTATAGTGTCTAAGTTATTTGAAAAGATACTACTCAATAGAATATCTGCAGCCTTGGCTGAAAGAAATGTGATACCTGATCACCAGTTCGGATTCCGCCAGCAGCATGCCACCATCGAGCAGGTGCATAGAGTATGTGACACAATAAGAAGATCTTTTGAAGAGAAGGAATATTGCTCATCAGCTTTCCTAGATGTCCAACAGGCATTTGACCGTGTGTGGCACAGAGGATTGCTTCATAAAATTAAAATTATGCTACCACACTCTTTTTATGCCATTCTGGAATAATACCTTAATGAGAGAATATTTCAAGTAAAGGACGGAGAATACACATCTAGATTTTATGAGATAAAAGCTGGTGTGCCACAGGGCTCGGTGCTCGGACCAGTGTTATATACAATATTTACCTCAGACTTGCCACAAACACCAGGAATAACTGTAGCCACTTTTGCAGATGATACAGCCCTGCTAGCTAGTAATAAGAAATAGAAATAGAAAGAAATAGAAATAATCTTTATTTGCATAAAACATTGTAGTAATTGTGAGGTGGTAAGGACCTTGTGGAAGCGTCAAGGATGCTACAACGTGGACTTGATGATGTGGATACTTGGTTACAAAAGTGGAGAATTAAAGCAAGTGCTTCAAAATCTGTTCATGTGACCTTCGCTCTTCGCAAAGATACATGTCCTGCTGTCAAACTTGGGGACAAGACCCTCCCCCACAGTGAGTCAGTGAAATATCTGGGCATGCACCTTGACCGTAAACTGACATGGAAAAAACATATCCAAGCTAAGCGAGAGGAACTTAACCTGAAATACAAAGGAATGTATTGGCTGCTAGGAAAAAACTCCAAGCTCTCTACAGACAACAAGCTGCTTGTCTACAGCACAATATTCAAACCAATATGGACATATGGCTTACAGCTGTGGGGCTCTGCGAGCAATTCTAACATCCTCATAATACAAAAACTTCAAAACTTGATACTAAAAACATTATCAAATGCGCCATGGTTCATAACCAATGCAGAACTTCACACCGAGTTGAAAGTAAATACGGTCAAGGAAGAAATAAGAATCGAAGCTTCCAGATACAAAAATCGACTTGCTTACCACCCAAACCAACTGGCTCAGCAACTAACAATAAGAAACTACTGCAAGCGCTTAAAAAAGCGTGACATTATGGATTCGTCTAATTAATAGTGGACAATTTATGAGAAGAGGCACTTTCACTGGGAAGTGTTCTCTGCAAGCCTAGCATCCCCCAACAAATCTGTTCATAGTCTCTCTGACTGATCGCAGATCAAAAACATAAAAAAAAAAAAAAAAAACTTGAATTGTAAGGTTCGATTGCACAAATCCTGATGTCAGTGTTATAGAGCTGCCAAAGGCAACTAACATGGCTTGTGACTGACTAGCAGAGACAAATAAATTATTATATACTCACCGGCACATCTAACCGCTCACCCTTGTATTTCGGGTTAATTTTAAACTACTCTTATTGTTATACATTACAATTGATTTATTGACAATTTTACGATAAATTAAACACACTTAAATAAAAGTTAAATTAACTACTTTTTAACTAGAACATCAGCTGTAACTAAAAGAAATATAAAGAATCACGAGTATTCCCTGAAATGAAGGGTGGGCGGTTAGTTGTGCCGGTGAGTAGATTCAGTACAATAAAGACCATAGAGCTAACACAGTGCATGACAGTGCTGCAGTATACTGCATACCTAAATACTATATTATTAACATATGATGTGTTTCTCTACTCTTTAATTTTTTTATAATTTATTTCAAAGTAAGAAAGAAAAAGTACTTCTAATACAGGTATAAGGCCTGATTGTCTTAATTCAGGGTAGTTGATGATGTTGATGATGACGGGTCTTATATCTGATAGATAATTAGATATAATATTGTTTCTTCTGTTATTCAGTTTTAATATCATCACATGAATCAAAAATTCTTTCAAAATATATCTTGTTACATAATGAAATACATAAAGGTAGGGTTTTTGAACAATAGTTCTTAAAAAATATATATTTAGCTGGCCAATAAGTTAAATTCAAATATTAAATATTATATTTTTTTTTATTTATCACCAGTGAATTTAATTTATGTAGTAATAGTGAATAAAGATTTTAAAGTCTTATAAGAAATTTAAACATCATTGCTGAATACAAATTCAAACTGATTGTTACAAAAAGAAAATAAATTCTATTTTGTACCTGTACCACCTAGTTACAACTTGGTGTGTGTTTATTCGAGTGGGGGATCCAAAGGCCTTAGCCAGGCCAAAATCTCCAATCTTGAGAATACCTTCTCTGTTTATCAGCAAGTTGTTAGGCTTGAGATCTCTATGTAGTATCCAGTTTTGGTGTAAGTATTCTAAGCCTGCAAAAAATGACAAACAATACAGTTTGAGGGTGTGGGTTGAATCTTAAAACTTTTGTGTGAAATTAAAGTAATAGTGCTGGATTCATTTTATGTTAGTTGTATTTTTTTTTTATTAAGAAAATTGATAAGCACAATAAAAACTGATGAACTGTAAAATTTATTTGTATGATAGTATTTTTTTGGCACAATTCTAAAAGTTGTGGAACAAAAGATGTTTCATAGGCTGAAACCCAAAACTTTTTGCATTATTATATTAACACACTATTGTATAATACATTACATTATACAGACAGATGAAATAATAATAACTGTGAACTAAAGAAGTTTCCCCATAATTATATTTTTACTGAGCAGTAGCTTGCCAATTCCTTACCTTTCAAAGTCATGATCATGTAAGCCTTAACATTGGCAGGTGTAAGTACAATATTATTGTCCTTTACTATTATTTCCAAGTCTGTATCCATGAAGTCAAATACCAGAGAAACATTTGATTTCTGTCCAAAAACATCTAAAAAAAAGAATTATATTCACTTTGTATATCAGGTGTCTGATACCCATAGTACAAGCTCTGCTTAGTTTGGGATCAGATGGCCTTTATTTATTGTAGTCAGTAGTTCCTCCAAATATTAAATAGAGGAAACATGAAAAAAGAACTGGAACTACCTAAACAGTTTAGATAATCTCCTTTTTTCACCTTATAAATCATAAACATTCATAATAATTTCAAAATTCAGAAACACTTTGGTGCATACCTGCCGTGAAGAAGACCTGACGACCTTTGCTGATTATTTTTCAAGTGATAACATTATAATATAACACTTTTTCTTTGTTAATTTAAGACTTTACTTTTGTTATTTAAAAAAAATATATTGCTATTTTATTTAAATCATTACCTGATCGATATCTAAGATACAAGTTTTACTTAGTTTAGATATCTCTCAAATTATACTTAGCATAATTAATATACCTATACTTTGTTACATTCTGCATAGTAATAAGAATTGCTGATTTCATTGTTTATAGTTGACCATGTCATGTTTTAGATTTATGTCTTTACTGTTTCTAGGTTAAATTTATATTGAAATAAAATTTATCTTATCTTATCTTATCTTAATATCTTACCTAATAGTCCTATTAGGTTTATATGTTGCAACTCCTGCAACAGTTTTATTTCTCGAAGAGCCGTCCTGTTTATCCCGTCTGCTGCTTCCATTCGAGATCCTATTTTTATCTTTTTTACAGCCACTATTTTGTCTGTTTTTACATCCCGCGCTTTGTATACTGTAGCAAACTAAAATGCAGGTTAAAAAAATAAAATATTTAATTAATAGGTAAGGTAATAAGGTTATTCGAGTTTCATAATGGAGAATATGTATAAATTACTATTCAACGTAAGGTGCTGTGAAATTAAGAAAATATAAATTTTTAGTTGATTAAAAAAATAATACCTGCCCTTCCCCGAGGAAGTCGATCTTTTCGTAGCGCAAGATTGGCTCTTCCATCGTGTATGAGTTATGAAGTAAACTTTATCGCATTATAGACATTTCGTAAATATTAATCACCACACAATATTAATCCTCTACTTCTCGAACTGGTACACAAAAAATAAATTGATTAATCTCAAACTACTAAATCACTTTTAAAATCAAATCACACACGCACGGAAACGGAATTTCAAAATCTTGACATATTTTTGACAAACAAAACCGCCCATACATAGGGCGTATTCCGATTCAGACTTTCAGCGCTGTCAGCCGACCAGAAAAGCAAAAAAACGTATGAGTTTTGACAGCTGACAGTAATTCGGAACGCGATTACGGGCGCTTTAATCGATTTCAGCGCATTTCGGAACGCAGGGTCATACACCACATATTGGGCGCATTCCGAATCAGACTTTCAGCGCTGTCAGCGATCAGAAAAGCAAAAAAAACGTATGAAGGGCATCACACACGGCTGACATGACAGTGACTCGGACAGATCACGATTACGGGTACTTTAATCGATTTCAGCGCGTCTCGGAACGCAGGGACTCACTCCCGTCCGGCCGGGTGACAATAAAATGCGCCAAATATGTGCACCAAATAAACGGAGAAAAAATAAAACGAAGCCAATCCACAGTTCGTTTTTGCACGTTATTCACCGCACATTATATGCAATGCACCCCGTCCAGCCGGCTGGAGCGTCTTTCGCGAGAAGTTTAGGAACGCACTACAACCAACCCAGGACGCATTCCGAATCAGACTTTCAGCGCTGTCAGCGATCAGAAATGCAAAAAAACGTATGCGTTTTGACAGCTGACAGTAATTCGGAACGGGATTATGGGTGCTCGATTTCAGCGTGTCTCGAAACGCAGGGTCAGTGTGTTAAAATTTTTTTGTCTATGAACCAACCAACGTCAACAAAGTTGTAGAGATGTTTATAATATTTTTATTTTTCTCTTGAGCCAACCAAATACGAAAGAAAGGAAGAAGAAAGGAAAGGTGCATGAAAATTCCTATTTTTTTTATTTTAAAACCATGGCCTCGACCAGCAACACACGGAATGTGTATTACGAGGACGCTCCTCCTGGCTCTCTCAAAGACGAGGACTTTTTTTGCACTGAAAGAATAGTTCCAAGAAAGATAAAACCTCAAAATATAGTTATGAGGCTCATGGATAGAGAGATCTACGGCTCCAAAAAGCCAGGTTCCCACTTCCACGTCGTAAGAGAATTTTATCAAAATGTTTTCCCCAACCTTACTATTGTGAATGTGGAAAAGCCACCGTGTTTTTTAAGAAAATTTAGCCCAGATGGAAAGCATTTTATAGCGTTTTCTGCTGACCAGACGTCCCTTGAGGTAAGACACGTTATAAAATTCACCTATATGTTTAGTGTATACAGAGTACCGTGTGGTTCCCGGCATTGGAATAGGAAGGGCTAAACCGTCTTTTAATGGGTGTCGTAAAGGACGACTTAAGGCAAAGCCACCGCCGTTTGCTCCCGGCTTTAGAATTGGACCAACTCAAGTCTTCCTATGGGTGTCGTACAAGGCTGTGGCAACCTGTCACTATTAGGTGCACTAAGAAACATGAAGATTGGTGTATGTATTGTACATTTTAGATAAGAAACCCAAAAATATTGCCATATGAGGTTTTTGTGTGCTCCTTGAAGCCGACTACAGCTCTGCTCATCCCTTTGGGGATAAGAGTGTGATCTTTATATTATAGTAGAGGTGCACCTGCGGCTACCCTCACACTATGTAAGATTTTCCCGTGGGAATAAGACTTTTCCCGGTTAAAAGCATCCTATGTAATTAATCCAGGTTACAAACTATCTTCATTCCGAATTTCGTCCAAATCCGTCCAGTAGTTTAGGCGTGAAAGATGTTTGTTCCACAAACATCCAAACATAATATATTTTCACATTTATAATATTAGTGTGATGTATGCATACATAGTATAGCATGAGTTTTTAATATCTTGCAGATTTACGAATACAGAGGAGCAGCTGCTGCAGGAGATTTGGTTGCTGGATATCCATCAGACCTTTTGAATGCAGATGCTGATGGTCATCACCGGATACGAACCCACATATTCTATAGATTTTTTAGAGTAAGTGTAAAAATATAGAAATAAAACAAGATTACTATTTTAACCAAGCAACTTTTGTTTTAGAATAATTTAATATTTTTGAAAACAAGGTTTTTTTCAAGTTTATTTCAATTGACCAATTTCTATGTAGGTCACCTAAGCCATCAGTGCAATTACATACACAAACATTTTTACAGCCAAAGTTTACAGTAAATGTGTGCCAACAAAGAGATATGCATGTAGAACGCAACGGCCAACACCCTTTCATGGAGCAGCAACTTAACAGAGAGTGCAGCTTGTTCACTGAAGATGGCCGCTATGTGATTGTGGGCTCGGCCGCTCACATCCCTGATGATCTGAGGCCACATTTCTATCACATACACAGTAACAATGAGGCTGTTACACCTACAATCAGGTAATAGATCAACTTGGAAAAAACAATAAGTCTTCAAAAGAAGTCTAATCTTGCATAGATAAATTTAATGTGTTTAAAACTACTTTTGAAAATCCTTAAATATTATTAAAATAACTATTTTTTGTTACAGATCTGCTTTGGAAGATTACTCCCTCCATTTGGTAGATTTACACCATGGAAAACTGTGTGACACAAAGCACTTTAGAATTGACAAAATTTACCTCTCACATAACCAAGGAATTTATTTGTACAAGGAAGTTTTAGCTGTTCTATCAGTGCAACATCAGACTATACATTTATTCCAAATAGTCGAAGGAATGTTGATAGAAATACGAAAAATAGGACGATTTTGCTATGACGATGACTCGTACATTGTGAGCTCAGTGTTTGCCCCAGTAATAAACGAAAGGCCTTTTCATGAAGAGACTATAAATAGCCTCAAACATAGGCTTCTAGTCTTCCTTTTTAGAAGAGCTAAAACTATCAGTGACGAAACTGAAGACCCTTTAGAACTTAGAAAGTTTTATAAATACTTTGACATGTTCAAAAGTTTGCGGATGTGGAAGATGCAGTTGCTTGACGAAGATCACTTATTCATAAAATACGCCAGCGAAGAAGTCGTAACGTTGAGAGTGCAAGAGCCAAACAGTCAATCATCATTCTTTGTCATATACAACATAAGCGAGAGCAAGATTTTGGAGGTCTATGAAAACACTTCAGACAGTTTGCTGCAGCTTTTCGAAAATTATTGTGACTGCTTTAGAAATGCACGCTTGTGCGCCGATTCTCAGTTCACGTGTTCGCCGTCAAATAATTTGTACGCGCGGTTGACACAGCAAAGGTTCAAGCAGACCATAGTGCGCGCCATCACGGCGGCCGCACTGAAGCGACGAAACGGATCCTCGCGCACTGCCGATAAGCGCGCAGTCGTACAGCGGGTCTCCTTACTTGGACCTGGGATTGTTCAGTTATGATGACAAATGGGTCTCGGTTATGGAGAGGCCTAAAGCGTATGGGGGAATACCCTATAAGGTATGTTATGTATATATGTTGAACTGTAAATATATCCACCTCAAGTATTTTGGAGCCATAGCAAATTGTTTTGGCCATGTCTATTATGCAATTAAAAAAGCATGGTGTTAAACGTTTCACAACGTCTTCTCGTCCAAAATCCCTCAGTGCCTGAAGACTAAGGTATACAACCAGCGTGTGTTACCAGTGATGACTTACGGCTCTGAGACGTGGTGCTTCACAAAAGGACTTTTCAGAGGCTCAGTGTCGCGTAGCGAGCTATGGAGAGGGCTATGCTTGGTATTTCTCTACGAGATCGAGTCAGAAATGAGGAGATCCGTAGAAGAACCAAAGTTGCCGACATAGCCCGTAGGATAAGCAAGCTGAAGTGGCAATGGGCAGGCCACATAGCGCGAAGATCGGATGGCCGATGGGGTAAGAAGGTCCTTGAATGGAGACCACGTACTGGCAAGCGCTAGTGTGGGACGGCCACCTACGAGATGGACCGACGACCTGGTGAGGATCGCTGGGTCTCGTGGATGCAGGTGGCTACGGACCGGTCGCGTTGGAGTGCGATTGGAGAGGCCTATGTTCAGCAGTGGACTTTGACAGGCTGAAAATGATGATGATGATGTTAAACGTTAATCGTTCGCGTTCATTGCAGATTCTACGCTCGCGATTCAGGTCTTCTTAGTTCAAGATATACGCGGGAGTGCTGGGGCAGTCGGTGCCGGCGAGCGCGCGGCGGCTCGTGGCCTTCACCTTCCACCGACGGATCCGTTCGCGATCAGCGTGCAGCGGACCAACTCCGAATATATCGTCAACTTCCCACATCCGGAACGCGGTGCTAAACCCCTGCACCTGCAGCAGTACCCCCCCTATGCGATACGTTTATAGGGACACGCCAATCGAACACCTGACTGTTTATGGTAATACCGGCAACTTAGAACATACACTAAGCTGGTCGTAACCTAACCTAACTATTGAGTGTAGGT